>JAFJYJ010000043.1:1335000-2670000 GCA_019022615.1 Acacia melanoxylon
CACATTTTTAGAAAAAAAAATCCTAGACTTTGAAGAATTTATTTTTTGCTTCAAAGATTCACAAAAATCATCAAGAGTGACTTTAATAATAGCAATCTGATCCATATCAGCCTCGACAAACAAAATAAGATTATTAGTCAAGAACACATGAGAAATAGGGGTACCTCTCTTACTAAGTCTGAAGGGAAGCCAATCACAATTATTAAAGCATCATGTACAAGATGACCCAAACGTTCAATTACTAAGCAAACAGATACAGAGAAATATGATCTTCTTGTCTCATCCCTCTATTAGGAAAAAATTTAGAAGCAACCGATCTATTCCAAAATTTAAAAGCTTCATCTGGGTAGACGAAACACAAGCTTCGATAACACTGTGAATATAATTAGGAATCCTGAGTACTTTCAAGCAATCAAATATAAACTCCTACCGAATACAATCATAAGCTTTTTCTAGATCAATTTTAATTGCCATGAACCAATGCTTTTTCTTCAAACTATGTATTGAATGAATAATCTCTCGAGCTAGAATAATATTATCAGCACTTTGATGTCCCTGCATAAAACTACACTGGTTTGGGGCTACTACCAAAGGCATAATAGGTTTCAACTAATTCAAAATAATCTTTGTTACAATCTTGTAAACAACATTACACAAGCTAATGAGCCAAAACTCACGAATGGTTTGTGGGTAATCCACCTTTGGAATGAGAACAATATGAGTACTATTAATAACTCCCACCTTGCTTGGATCTTCAAAAATTCCTCTCGTCAAGCTAATCACTTATTGTCTGACTATGCCCCATTGACTTTGAAAGAACAGGGGTTTTAAGCCATCCAGGTCAGGAGCCTTAAGAGGTCCCATGTCAAACCAAGCACATTTGATCTCCTCATCCACTACAGGTCATCCCAAAACCTCTAAATAAGCCTCCTCCAGTAATGGATAAGTACACCCAAAAATCAACATGTTTGGCATTAATCCCTTATTTGAGTATAACGCCTTAAAAAACTTACTACTCATCTCCACAATCTCATTTTAATTATACAACCACTGTCCCATTTCTAACTTTAGAGCCTCAATTTTATTACACATGCGTCTGCAATTAGCTATAGAGTTAAACTATCTCGTGTTATGATCCCCATTAGCCAACCATTTGGCCCTTGAGTACTATATCCACATTAATTCCTTCTGCATAAGTATTTCCTCCAATTTGTTCCATAATTCATCTTGTATTCTCTCCAGTCTTGTCGTGGAACCAAATGAAGCAATTTTATTAGTAACTACTTTTTTTTTTGCTCGAAATTAGTAACTACTTCAAATCTTTGATATAGTCTATCTTTTTTCTATCGCACATTACCAAAAACATCCTTGTTCCACACCATAACCTTTTGTCTGACCTCATCCATTAAATGACTCCAATTTTGATCCACCTTCCAACTAGATTTACAAACTCCGGGAATTCATTAGGGAGAACCCAAGGCTTGAAAAATCTAAAAGGTCTTCTATTTGATCTTCCTACAACCTGGTTGTCAGTACGTTCTCAATAAAACGGGGCAGTGATCAGATTTCAACTTTGATAAATGAAGAATTGAGGCATTTGGAAAGCTTTCATGCCACTCAGAATTAACAAACACTCTATCAATACAGCTCTGTCTCCCATTAAAGCCAATGTCAATAACTTTACTGTCAATTACCTAGTCGTAAAAGGCTGTCTCCATGCCACTATTCCCACGTAGAGGCCTACTCATACGATCCTCAATACTGGGAACTGCATTAAAATCTCTGGATATAATCCATCGACCATTAACAGAAGAATGTAATTCACAAAGCTTAATCCATAAATTCCTTTGAGTAGCATAATGCAGGCTCCCATAAACAAAAGTTAAAAACCATTAACTACTATATCTTTCCCTTATTACACTGTGAATAGATTGCTCCTCAGCTGTGACCGCCGAGAAATTGATTGCGTCATTCCAAAATAGCCAAATCCCTTAACTAAAACCTCTGGTTTCAACTATATGAACCGATGTCCACCCAAGATTTTGACTAAGCACCATAGCTTTCACACCTGACTGTCGTAGTTCTAAAATAGCAATCATATTCAGACTATACTTCACACGAAGATCACATATAAGTCGATGAAAGGAGGCCTTTCCAGCACCTCAGCTATTTCACGTCATAATAATCATAGAGACTACTAAGTAGATTACAAAAACACCCAACAAGATCACACTACTACATAGACACAGCCACACTACCCTGCATCTCGACATCAACTAAGGCCCCCTCCCCCAATGGGTTTACATGAGATGGTCTACACCCCTCAACTCCAGGATCCAGTGGGTTGGAACTAGCTGGCCCGATAAGTGGAACTAACAGTCCAACTAAATTCCCAAATAGGCCCCACAAATCCTGTGCTTGGTCACTAGTCCTTGCTTCACACATAGTCATCACCTGACTATTACAAGCCCCTGTTTTTCCTTGACCGTGATTAAGCTCTATCATATTGACACCTGATACCTTACTAAAATTGGTCGATGGAGTCTTACCTTGCTGCATCATCCTAATTTTGACGTTTAGATAAGCCTCCATGGGACCTACAACTTTACGTATATGTTCTCCATCACCACCCTTTAATTTCGCACGTGTATCCGTGAAGATCTCCTTATTATCAAAAGACATAATTGGCTCCCTTATCTTCAACATTCGAGAATGATTATTGCTATTCCTGACATGGCTAAAATGTTGAGATTGGATTTGATTTGACACAAAGTCAGCGTTAACCTCTAAATCATCATGAGAGATTTCATGCAAGGCATTAAAACATGAACCATTAATTTTACCCTCAATCTTTGCGTGATTATCATGCCTCAAATCACATTGACAACTTTTACCACGACTCAGAGTCAGATGCTGCGACCGCCACCGTCTCGGGGCCACCATTCATTCCCAGTACTCATATGGCTGCGACAGTGTTTTAGATCTAGCCTATGCAATTTGGTCTCTCACTCCTCCACTAGGTTGGAACTACCATTAGATCCTATCATCGAATTATTGTCCTTTCCAACCGATGCTTTCGTCGGACAGTTCTCAGAATCGTGTACATATTTCCCAAGAGAAAAGAAAATTAAGTGCAAACCTTCGTACACAATCTTCTTTTTTAACTCGATTGATCCATATAGATAGGAGTAGAGGGGCCTTTTATCAATTTCAACACAAAGACGTGTGAAACGACCTTTAATGTGTTTCAGTGTATGCGTATCAACCTTCAACGCCTTGCCAATTTGACTTCCCACAACATAAAGAAAACCTTTATCATAATAATCAACACACATCCTCGGAATTTGCACCAAGCAGTGACATTAGCCACATTGGGATCAAAATCACTTGTCCATTTTTGCACCGCCAAATAGTGATCCAAGTAAACCCAAGGCCCCCTAGTGAGGGAATATTCATAATCCTCCTGACTACCCATCCGAACCAGAAAGATCCCACAAACCAATCTCCATAGTTTCTACCTCACCTCGGCAACCCCATAACTGTTGTAGCTTAATGCTCAACTGATCTTCACGAACCATCCTTCCCAATAGACATACAAACAGGGACGTAGACTATCGCCTTGCAAACTTCTTCTTATATTTTGGCAGAGCAAACACATTTGTCCCCTTTTCGGTCCTCTCCACTTGCACACGAGACCTCCATCCTTCATCCCACCACCAATCACTCTCCTCTTTATTCGCCTCCAACCCTAGATCATTATCCACACACGCTTCTTTACAAGACTTCTTTGGAGAGGTAGAGTCCTCTATCGGAACCTCCACCTCCCTATCATCAGACATTCAATCCTTCACCCTTGGAATCATTGGCCAGCTTCCTACTACGTCGCAGGACATCAGCCTCCTCTGTAGACACCACCGCATTCTCTTGCTCCCTTGCCCTCGTTAACTATATACACATGTTTATCCCTTCTTTCATATTGTATACATGCTATAAAGATGCCCCATGTCATGCAATTAAATCAATTAATTATGAGCGTGAATTTAAGCTATACTTTAACAACATTTTCACTAATGATAACTAATATAAGTTAATTAATGATAAGGATAAATTGAAAATGGAAGAATGTGGGAGTCATTTCATCATTTTGTCGATAAGGATGCCTTTGTTCAGCATATTGCACTGTAGAACCTCATTCTTTGATTGCCTCTAATATATATTCAGACTATCATAATGCAGTGTCCGTTCATATAGGAGATGAGGAGGAGGAGAATCAAATGAATGAACGAAGATATCTTTAATATATTTGTATCCTTTTATTATTTTTGGTCGGTGTCATGTCACTAGTACAAAAAAGGGGCTTTAAGACCGCCTCGTTTAGAGCGGAGTAATGACGCACCCGTCTTAAAAGTATGATCGATGGCAGTTTTGTAAATATCAAGAACTTCTTGGACCGGATCCTTTATTAATGGGTCTTAAATATATTATTTAGACCGCTTAACAAAACAACCGGTCTTAAAAATGTTATTAAAAAAATTAAAATATCAATTACTTTATAGAGAAATCTCGTACAGCCCGACTTATATTTTATGCGGACCAAAATAATAAGGAAAAATTTAAATATAAAGGACTAAAACTTTTAAGACCGGACATATATAAAAAACAGTCTTAAAGGTTATACTTTTAAGACCGGACTTAAATTGTGGCCGGTATAAAATATTGAAAAAAATTAAACAAAAAGTTTGTTACTTTTAAGACCGGATTTTATTAAAGGATGGTCTTAAATGTTAACCTTTAAGACCGGCGTTTTAGTTCATCCGGTCTGAAAACAAAAGCCCCAAATATTCGCGCGAAACCTTACCTTAGGACTTATACGTTGCTCTCTCTGAACTCTGAAACCCCTGTTCTTGTTGCGAAACCCCTCTTCCTGTTGCATTACCTCTCTTCCTCGCCCACCACCACCATCCTCTATTACTCTCTCATTTTCTCAGGCGTTTCTCTTTCGAACCACCACTCTCAACCTCTCTTCCTTTCTCGAAAATGAACGGAGAAAACGGTTCTTGTCATGTTCGTTCAACGCCAGTTATTGGTCTTACTGGTGTGAGTCAGAACGAACCTTCTTCATCTCACAATGAGCCTCGTAACCGCCCTGCACGCCATGGTAGAAGTGTCAAATGAATGAAAGATGTATTCGTAAGTCGGACCTCTGGGTCAAAGCTTGAGATTCAATATGATGAAAAGTTAGCTCCTTTCGGTCCTAATAAAGGCAAATATAATAGTTTTGTCGGCTATCTACCACACAGCAAGGCTAGCATCTTGACAGATGAGTGGAAAAATGTGGACCTTCGCACAATAAAGGAACCTATTTGGGACACTATCCACATACACATACATTTGTCCCCGATCGCGGAAGTTGAAAGACAAGACATTGTCTTATTGTGCTGATCGGTGGAGGAAGTTTAAGACCTTTCTAGCTAACACCTATATTTTTGCCGAGGTTCATCTTGACCATAATCCTTGGGACAAGTACATATTTATTGATGAACAAACTTGGCAACAATTTGTTTAGCTGCGGACCACTCCTGAAGCTTTGGTGAGTTTATATTTAGTTTTGTTTGCTTATTAACCTGTGCGGATATGTGAATGTTATTGTGTTAATCTAATCCTGTTTGTTAGATGGTTTGGTGTGTGAATAAAAGTATATATTTCTATCCTTTTTCCTGCATAAGAAGAGCATGTCTTAGTTCTATGCAAGTCTGATATGTAAACCGTGCAAAGGTAAAATACTAAGTATGTAATTAGGGAAATAATAATGGCATAAGAGTTAAACCATTATTATAGTCTTAGCTAGTTCTGTTATAGTAGGTAGTTGTTAGACATTGCTATTAGTTAGTTAGTATGTTAACTGTGTAAAGGTTTCGGTGCAGTTCTGCAACTCCTTTTCCTCTTGTTCTCTCAATTTCTTCTACAAATCTATATCTTCCTTAAATAAAATTTTGAAACTTGATGAAGTGAATTTGACTAGTGTTTGAGGTTCATATCAAGCAGAAGTTCTTTAATTTTTGTTAGTGAGATGGATGGAATTCATAATTAATAGTTGTTTTCAATTCTAATTCACAGAAAAGAATGGAACAAGCACAGAGGATAGGGAGAAAGAATGATTGCCCGCATAGGGCTTCTCGCGGCAGATATGAAAAGGCCGAAAAAGAATTGATGGAGGCCAAGCGGAAGATGAAACAGAATCCAATCCTTCTGCGATACATGATCCGCCATCTCCAATAGGTCGCGATCAGTTATGGTTGTATATTCGGCAAAAGCCAAGCGGCGCCTACACGAGTGAACAAACTCATCTAGTTGCCGAAAGAATTGTAAGTATCGTTATTGTTAATTTTTAGTTACTAAACATGTTTCATTACTAAGCTTCTCGTTATCTGTATCTTATAAGAAGATCTTAAAAAGAAAGAAATAAAGGGATCTTTTTTGTCGGACGGGAGGAATGATGTTCTGACCGTTGCGACTTGAAAACCGGATCACGCGGGGCATGTAAGGGGGGTTGGAGGATGGGTAGGCTTGAAGGAATACTTTGGTAGCGCCAAACGCCAGAAACAAAGTATGGTTACCCGGGAAGAGATGGAACATACGCTGACCAAATTTAGTGAGGAAGCAGCGGCTAAAGAAGCTTCATTGACTGCAATGTTTCAATCCCAGCTGAGCGAGATGAAGAAGGAAATGAATCAAATGAAGCTGCTTGTGAGCTCTCGTGCAGAGACCAGTGTTCCCTTGCCACACTCACCTACACCTATGCAGCAGAGCACTAGAGGGAGCTGCATTGTTGGACAGTCAGAGCAACCTTATGACCTTTATGTGGACGATCCTGATCATCATGATAGACGATTAGTTGCAAAAGGGACTGTCCACAACTTGGGATCAACTGTACACCACCAACAAATGGCTGATGATAAAGTCGAGTGTCGGTTGAAGAGGTCATCATTGATGCACTGTCCTCTCCCTAACTTATCAGGTGAAGGTTGTGAGTGATGTCATTAGAACCTTCATCTCGTGGCCAGTGAAGCTTGTACATGTTTCTACTCCTCCTGAAGCTTCAGCTCCTCCTGAATTGGTTGGCACGGCTAAGTTGAGTATCAAGGACAAAATTGTCGTTATGGTATCCAATAAACAAGTTAGACTTAATCAGTAGCCTCTCAATACAGAAGTAGGCCTCCGTAATAAGCACCCGGTTTTGGTTGACCAAGATGATATAATTTCCCTGCTGTTTGATAAACACGAGCTTACTGATGCAATTATTCTCATGTTTATAAAGCAAGTATCTTCTTCTATGAGTATATAAGATAAATGTGAGACACTCACATACGTATATACTAATTCCCTGACGTCATTATTGTAGGTTCATGCATCGTGAATTGGAACAACAGGGAAGAAGCCAAGATATTGGATTCTTGTGCCCACAGTACATAAGTCAACCACCCTTAGCGGAGAGACAATCATACATAACATCAAGGTTGTCCACCAATAAGAGAAAGTGGTACTTGGCACCATACTACCATAGGTACATATCATATTTCTTTTCTGCAATTCCCTTAATTCTGCTACATATTACTGAGTACTTGTCTGTTGTGAATTTTCAGTCACCATTGGCAGTTGGTCCTGATTTGCGCGCATAAGAATAAAGTGATCTTTCTATGCTCCATTCACAAGGATCCACCGCCTACATTGAAGCAGATCGTGAACAAGTAAGCATGTCATTTTGATTGTCTAGTCTGAAATCTCTGCTGTAAATTTTCAGTGACCATTATTGAGTAAATTTGTGATTTTGACAATAGGCCCTTGATATCATTCCAACAAAAGGTCAAGAAAAGGTTTGGAAATTTGAGGTCAAAGAGCCTACATGGATCATACCAAAGGTTAGTACATATTTGGACACTGGCACACTGGCTTGTGAACTTGGTCATTAGCAATATATGCTCTTGTATATTTCTTGTTCGTTTTTAGACCTGTCGACAACCAAAGGAGTCCAACCTATGTGGCCATCACGTCTTGACACATATGTATAATATTGTCATGCAACCAGTGACTACCATCACTGAAACGGTAAATGTATATTACATAAATTTGCATGTGAGTTGACCCCTTTGATGCAAGGAAAAACGACTAATATATTTCTGTCTTTGATGCTACAGATGTTTGACTGTGCTGACCCCTTTCCTGATGGTGGTATTGAGTGCACACGCAATGTGTTTTGTGAATATCTGTATGATCTGATGATCTCGAAAAGTCAGAAAAATAATTTATTTGTGAATTCATTCGTAAATATATGTCGTATCAACAATCACCTTCGGTCTGTAAATGAACAATTGTCCAATTTGTGATAGTATACAATAATAATTTCTTAATTCATTTCAAACAATTTCCTTGTGTCCATTTGTGGTTGCTGAATGTATTGGATGGTGGATAAAACTATTTATTACTTAATTTTTAAAAATATTGCAAGAAGTTTAGGATCAGATATTTTATAAATGTCAGGTCCTAAAAGTCTTCATTTTATTTAAAAAATATGCCAGACTTTTAGTACCGTAGATTTACTAAATGTCTGGTCCTAAAAGTCTTCCTTTAATTTAAAAAATATGCCAGACTTTTAGGACCATAGATTTTTTAAATGTCGGTCCTAAATGTCTTCGTTTAATTTAAAAAATAACTAGCCATTAAGGCCCGCACTATTCGCGGTTGAGAGGCAATATATTTATTAATATATTTTTATATAAAAATCACTTAGATATTTAAGGAATAATCATAAAAGTATTATTTTTTAAGGAAAAATTCTTACTTTACAAAAATAAATAATTGAAAAATAATAATTTTGAAGTGACTGAACATTTAATGTTTGGATTTTGTAAAAGATTTGTTCTTAAAAGTATTTTTTTTAAGGAAAAATTCTTACTTTACAAAAATAAATAATTGAAAAATAATAATTGATTTTTAGGACTGGTTATAAGATAAATGGTCGGTATTGAAAGTAATTGAATTGATTGGAAAAATAAATAGTAGACATTTAGGACTAGATATATGATAAAATGACGGTCTTAAAAGTAATTTAATTGAAAAATAAATAATATACTTTTAGGAATAGGACATATGATAAAAGGACGGTCTTAAAGTAGAAACACAAAAATCATAATCAATTGCGTATCTCGGCTCTCTGCCCTTATTAACTCCTCACACTATCTCTCTGTCCTTATTAACTCCTAACTACCTCCTAACTCCTCACTACTCACTACTTAGCTCTCTGCCCCAACTGCTCAAAGCCTCAAACCATGGTTAGATACAAGATAACTCCTCATAGGGGTACTCTTAGTCCTGAAGCTCGTGCCTTCCTTGGATCGTTATACGGTGCGCCTCCTCCAGCGAGAGTGCGTTCTATTGTGATCGAAGAGTCTCGGGTCGTTGGACCCATTGTTATTTCGGATGATGAAAAGATTGCCGCACCCTCAGCCTTCAGACTATGAAGAGGTTCCAGCTCCCCTTCTCCAACCTCTTGGCCCGAGCGCGCCTACTACTGACCCCTCTCCTCTTTCATCTAATGATGCATTGTGGCTGATGTGAGTAAGATAGGAACTTGCTGATCTCCGGCGGGAAGTTAATGTTGCTCACGCCGATATCGCCAAGGCATTGGAGGATAATAAGCTTTAGGATGTTTAGTTAGATTCTTGTCGTTTATAATGTTCAGTTTGTTTTTCTTTCTTTTTTTCCTTGTATACGTGCATATTCTCCAGTAATATATGAAACATTAAGAACTAAGCTTTTGTCTTTTTTATATTCATATTCTCCAGTAATTAAAGAAGCTTATATATTCTCCAATTTTCCTTTAATTTATTTTATTCATTCGATTCATTACTATTTGTTCGGCAAAGCCATTTTTTTTTTTTTTTTTAGTTTGGTTAATTAATAAATGAGGACCTTTATGACCTGAAAAGTATTTAACTTTTAAGACCGGAGTTTTTATAAAATCCGGTCTTACAATTAAATGAATAGTAAAAAGTTAGGACCAGAGTCTTCTAAACCGCCGGTCTTAAGAGCGGCCTATTTTTTTGCCCAATCTTAAAAGTTGAGATTTAGGACCGAACAAAAAATATTTCAGGTCTATATAGTACGACTTTTAAGACCTAATGTTGTAAATGTTCGGTCTAAAAGAATTTCTTTAAGACCGGTTGGACTCCGGTCTTAAAAGTTAGACTTTTAATACCGCCTGGAACAAGATCGGTTGCTTGTCCGGTCTTACGATGCCTCTTTTATCAGTCTTAAAACCCTTTTTTTCTACTAGTGTGTTCTGATATGAGTGATCTATCTCCCATCATTAATTGGCTAAGAACTCATCTTTGCATAACATCCTCAGTTATTATATTCTATCGGAATCTGAATGAAGTTCTTGCAAATCTGAAAGTGACGCACTGGGTCGAGAATCAATCGTGCTTGATATATGTGGCCCCCCTCGCCTATCGCGTCCCAAAAATATTTGCCTCACACACATATATATTATGTTCGTAGCAGGCCTGTTCAAGTCCATCGATTCTACAATTAGAATATTAGTGTTGCTCCTTTATTAATCACACTATCAACAATTACAGAATTCCTCTTCCTCGTACGTTGCGTTTCCTAGCTGACACGACACGTGATGAAAAGACACTTTGAGATTTGCACCGAAAGCTATTGCATTTGCAGATACCTATGTTATCCAACGAATTCCTATGTTATCCAACGAACTAAAAACCGCCAACCCAACCATTATTTTGTTCCATGAAATTAAAATGACTATTTGACAAATATTGGATAATTATATATGTGCGTGCTCAAACTGTTTACAGTCCAACTGTGCGTATATATGTATAATCTGATGACATATTGTTAATTGTGATAGGATATTGTCACTACCTATTTTATATCACTACCAAGTCACTACCACTTTTTCACCGTTAGATCAGAATTTCATCTACCTTTATCATTTCTCTCTTCTATTGAGATTCCGATCTAACGGTGAAAAAATGGTAATGACTTGGTAGTGACAATATCCTAACCCTTGTTAATTAATGAACTTTTATGTAAATATGTGTACATGTGAAGTCTCCTCATCATAGGACCACATACATAATAATATTAGAAATTGATTGCGTCATTACAAGTAATTAATATGCGCCAATATATATATATAATATCAGTATTAATTACCAAGCATGCATAAAAAAGCAATTAATTAATCAAGGAACCCCAGAAGCCTTCAGAGCCTCCCAGAAGAGGGTGTGGAACTTGTCCATTTCCTTGGGAGGTAAAGCCACCAGCACGTTCACGCCTTCGCCTTTAATGGGAGGAACAAGAGTATGATGTCTTTTCTGTGATTCACCACAGGGCAACTATACTTGGGCTTTCCCCAAGGGTAATCAACCTCTGCAAACCCTAATTTCCACCATGATGATACCAAAACCTCCCCGTTCGGAAACCCACTGTATATCTCTCCCCAGTCCACCGCCGATCTCGCGTACTCATCTGTTATCCTTATTGCTCCCTCCTTCACCATCTCCACTAACCTCCCCAGCGGCCATTCTTCCAGCTCTTTCACCTTCGCCGTCCCGTACGCCGTCAGCACCGCATTCCCGGCGTATGATTTTGGAAGCGGAGGGTTCACCCTCGGACGTATGTCCACCGCGTAGAGTATGGTCGACGACCGATCAGGGTCGTCGCCGCCTGCAGATAAGGCCTTGCACCTCCATACATGGGCGGTGATGACGTTGAAGCCGCTGATTCGGGAGGTGGAGGGACCGCCCTCGCAGGATTTGGCCTTGTCCTTGAGTGAGGAGATGTCGTCGGAGGTTAGCCGGAAGATCTTGAAGTCGAGGTTCTCGGAGGAGGCATGGAAGACGCCGGGGTGAGGGTCGGTGTCGGGGAGGCTAGCGCCAAGCTTGAGCAATTCAGGGTGGGAGAAGGTGACACGTGGAGGGGATCGAGCGGCTAAGAGGTGCCTGTCGTGGCATGGGGTGACAGACAAGGGCTTGTTAGCAGCCAGAGCGGCGAGGTTGTCCAAGAAGGTCTTGAAGCTTAAGCCGTCAAATGTGGTGTGGCTGGTGGAGAAGCCGATCGCGAAGCCACCACACTTGAATGATGTCACCTGCACTAATGAAAACCAACGTAAATGTCATAAATTTAAATGAATGGATTTGATGTTAATGCACAAATAATTCTACTAATTAATCTAGACAACAAGTGATAAGAACCTGGACAACACAGAGAGGGTGGTCGCCTGGTTTGAGGAAATCCTTGTTCTTATGAATCAACTGTGCAAAAGCTGGATTAGGATACACTAAGTCTCCGACATCATCCAATTTGTAGTCACAAGAAGCCACCACGAACCCTACTCCTGCGCCATTGCAATCTATCTCCAACCTACTCGTCTCACTGTTTATCTTCAATCGTCCCGCAAAGAAATCATAAGCCACCAGAGCATCGGCTAGTGCCCTCTTCAACCTGTCCGCCACAACCTCTGCCGGAAAATCCTTTCGACCTGCGAAGAAGTGGACTGTTTCTACGTCGAAGTTTAATACTCTGTCTATGTTTGACAAGAACAAGGATCTTCTCTCGCTTGGTTTTGATGAAAAAACCATGGATGTTTGCTGGATCTTCACGTTCAAGTCTTGAAGCAGAGGCTGAGCTTCCTGGTGATCATGAAGTGACCCCATTATTTTCTTCTTTGAATTGGAAAATGACTAAACAGTTGTCCACCCTTTAGAGCTATATTTGGCCTTGACCTTTGATACATAACATAGCTGGTGTGACCTTGCTATTTATAGTCTTATAATTAAGCTGCATTTATTAGAGCGGTGAATGGTTAACAATGCGCCACGAGATTCAAACCCCAGAGTAGCTGGGAGTTAAGGATAAGATATACTCTATGATTTGAAAGTGCTGATGTTTGATTTTAATGATATGACCATGGTGCATTTAAAATGATTTATTTTCATTAAGTGGGTGTTTTAAGGCGTTTGTGTGAGTTTATAGGTTTAGTGTCCAAAAAATTAGTTATCAGATTAATGTACTAAGCAGGCCATAAGTGCGATAATGATGTGATCTGATAAAGCATCAGAAGCACTGGAAATCATTAAGTTTAATTGTAGTGGCATTGGGATTTTGAACATCCTGGCTAGGCAGCAAATAGTTAAGAAATAAGCAGATTAGAAATGAGAAGAAAAATAACTTTAGTATAATTTAATTTGAAGAAGATTTATTTATAAATTTGAGAAGACTAGAATATTACAATGAGAAGTTTAATTATTACGCTGTAGATTTTTAACAAAATGATTTGAATTGTCTTCTTTTTTATGTAATAGATATCAATAATTGACAGAAGTAGTGTGTCCACTACCCTTCATGAGGCTGCTAGTTTAGTTAGCCGCCCCTCGCCGGGCCATTTAAATGGTTTGGTGAGTAGGTTCAAACTTCAAAGGATTATCTTGACAGATTTTGTACTTATCTATATTATTCAACTCTAATTATTGGAATTCATAAGACATCTCAAATGACAATCATGGCCTTTAATTTTGAATTTCGAAAATAATAATGAAGGATAAAGTCTTGTACTAATCTTTAACAAAATTATTACTATATAGGTCCTAATTATAAGAACTAGTTGACTTTTTTTGGAAAGATTAAGGAAGTAAAATAAGTTACTTAATCATTTCGTATGATATATATCTTTAGATTATACGTAATATATTAGTTTATTAGTCAAGATAATTAGTTTAAAGAAAAAATTAAAATACTCTAAAGTAATTTAATTAATTTTTTTAATATCTCTAAAAAAGTCAATTAGATCTTATAATTAGAACCGAATGGAGTACAGAGAAACATTCATAGCCACTCTTAAACCCTGAAATCTCAGTTATTAATAATACAAGTTCATTAATAAAATGAAGACAAATCTTGATCCAAAAAAGTAATTTCACACGAACACATGTATGCGTCTCATAGAGTCAAAAAGTAAGGATGCGTTGTCATTAATTAGCTGGCATAAAAGCCAAGTCTCGCTGTACTATATATTTATGATGAGGCTTATTAGAGTTAAGATATGCCTTTGAGATTATAAAGATACTTACACATCATCCATCTACAAGTTGCTCATATCAGTAGTGAAATTTAAACTTACGATCTTAAAGGATATAGTTTATGATTTATAAACCACCTCCTCACTAATTGAACCAACTTTTGTTTTCTTGGATGCGTGTTTAGTTGTCTTACGGAACGGTGAATGTCTGAAAGAAGAGTGTAGAAAGTTGAACCCTGTTCATGAGCTGAGCCCACATGAGGCTTTTGGCATTGGGTTAAATTGTGAACCGAACCACATTTTCAAGCTTTAATGTCAATAGTTTGCCCCTCGCCTCTCTTCAATACCAGAAACCACTCACTTGCCCCACCAGACATTCAACTAAGCCTCAATTTTGTTAGCTAGAATAGGGTGTCACCATCTTGTCAGCATTTGTTTTTTCCCTTGTTTATCCGGCGATATTGATTAACCCACATTCAACTCAGGTTGGGCTCTAAATTGGAAGGTGGCTCTTCCAACATTAATTTTTCCATCTACTAAGTCTTGAACTCAACATTGTTTGAAGAAAAAGATAAGTAAACAGCCCTAACCAGCAATCGAGCTAGGAAACCTCAGCAAGGTGATGCCCTGGATAGCCATGTCTGCTCTGTACTGAAATGTCGTTTATCATACACAACTGTGTCGTTTGTGTAGCTGGTCCGACTCTGTCCTTCATTAGAGACCGAATAATACAAGTTCAATACTATTTCAGATTACCTACAAACTCTACTATGACATGGGAAGAGAGCTGGGCATGTGGAATTTAACCTTTTCTGTCGTAGTCAATGAGTTAGGATGTGAACTAGGAGATTACATCCACCGGGAACGCCACCCAGCAAACCAGTTGTATAAAATGTTCAACTCCAACAAAATCAAGTGTCAGAATGTCAGATGCGCCATCATATCACAAAAACCAATCTTTGGATCAAGACTATGAATACTGACTATAGTGCACACAGTAAGAACTTAATAATGTGCAAATAGTGCTATTGGATTAGCCAGCTCCATGCTTAACACTGCAATTAAGTCGCTAAACCTCAATCACCTGTGGAAACAGACCAAACTTGTAATATTGCACAACTCCAGAGGGGTACAGATTCATTTGAGCTCCACCATCTGATGGAAGAAAGTTTTGAATCATGCTGAATTCAGATCTCATGCTGTTATGGAGAACCAATCTGGTTATACCGCAAAAGACGCCTTCATGCAATCCCAATGCGATGAGACCTGTACTAAAGTATTTTTTTCATGCAAGTAAACCTAATAATACTTATGTAGGATGATTGGTTTAATTTCAATGTAAAAAGTTAAAGTGGAATTCCTACAGGGGAATATTAGCCCCAGTACCATGAATAGTAGGAAACTTGACCGCAAAAATGCCATCACTCTAATGAAACTTGAACTAGATGCTCACATGTGCAACATACAGATCAACAGAAGGAGTAGCCTCCTTCTTGATGTTAAGGATCTTTGCAAATGATGGGGTGGAAGGAAGATCAGTTATCAATAATTCAATCTAGAATGATCGAGGTTTTTCAATTATATCGAACTCAATTAGAGGAAACTTGTCTGCTGCATACTATCAAAATCAACTCATATTCTCATATAAATTGCGGGACAGTGAAAAATTACAACTAGATGCTAGGATTCTCGAAACAACATGCCTCTATGACCATAACCATAACTCCACAAGTCCTTATGAAATACTGATAAACTCCAATGCATCCGCCTCTAAAACATTTCAGTTAATGTCAGAGCCGCTTTTTGCAAAATCATTTAAAGGCCCTTATGGTTCAGACATATCACCATACTTATTTCAGAGTTATCAATTTCCAGTTGCCTTAAATAAATCCATTCAATATAAGGTGTTCAAATTTGTAGTAATTTGCAAGTAAATTACACTGTTTATTCTCTTCATTCAATTATCATAGATTCATTAAGAACTTGGCTTCTCTCAAGAATAAATACACCTAAAGAGTAAAATTAGTACAAACCATTGACAGAAAGATTGTGGTTTTACTTTTATAAAGTAAGGGCACTGGTCAATAATTTACCTAAGTTCAGAAGCGTGCAGAGTAGAACTGTTTAGAGACAAGATCAGACCATGTAGTTAAAGATTCCAACCTTCCACTCATAGGTCATGAGGATTTACTAGCCCCAGAAAAAATGGCATAGGGAGTTAAATTCAAATCTCAACTTAAGAAGGCATCAGCATATTAAAAAATAAAAATAATAAGAAAGCATATGGATCCTCAAGTTTCATCCAACCACGCTATGTCAGAAAGTAATAAACGAGTACCACTCACTAAATGCATGGATATAAATGCAATTTCAGAGAATTTAACTATCACTAAGCATCATTATCGAAAGTAAAAACCTTTCATCAATACAATGGTTCGTGGTTCTCTTAAAAAAGTGAACTTGCTAAAAGTAACCACAACAGAAATAAAATTGATCAACTATGTCTAACAAGGGCATTTATCAATTAGTCAAAGAATGAAAGGAACAAGTCAAAATAAAAGCCACCAATGAACAGCCAGACAATATCTGAGCACGTGATTGATGACTGTAGTTACAAACAATAGCCATTGGTTGATTACGTAGAAAGAGAACTATAGAGAGTTACCAAGGAATTAGTAGCCTCTTATAAGTAAATAATCCTGTTGGGCCTCATTAAGATTGAAATGATGGATCTGTCATAACCATTCCTTTCACATATCATGTGATCATGCAGCTAATTAAACACCATGGGGTTTTTTTCCACGTGTTTTCAGATTCCTATTATTTTGCAGAGTCACAACAGTAAATATCTTAGATATCTCTGAAGAAGTATTCTTGATCCAAGTCATCAAAGAGACAGAAAAGAAATCTTAACAATAAAAACAAAAAGATAAAAACAAAGATTTAAAGTAGGATGAGAATTCTCACAGCAAGAAAGAAAATAAGAATTGAATATATTGTGATGCTTCTCATAAGATGACAAGGAAGTTCAATATAATATCGCATGGGAAAAAATGAAATCGAGTACCTAATGAACTGACAATATACAGGCCTCTAAAAGAAACTTACTGTTTCTTAATGACATCTCATGTTTCATCACCAAATAAAGATCCTATTTCTCACGTGATGGAATATGCCCACTCTATACACTGTGCAGAGTATTAAGAAAGCTAATAGTCTATTGTAGAATCAGCACCTTTAATCTTGTGTCTTATTCAGTCTCAGCTTTAGGTACAGTAACCTTCAACACAGCTTTTCTCTTTTCTTGAATTTGGTGGACAAATTCAGCAATTACTGCATGCAATTTTGGACTAGGCTTACGATGAGTTGGGATGGCATAACCTGCCCTTCTTACTGCACGAACCAAACACCTTTCGCCTAATTGGTAATGACTGGGACATGCAGGAGGAACTGTGGATCTCAATACAGGCTTATTACACATAGAAGGTCCAGTTGGCAAACTGCAAAGAGAACAATCCTTATCAGCAATGTTGTCTGTTCCAGAAATGGTGTTTATCACAAATAGGAAATCAAATAAGCACATTGGGAGCCTCATCCTGGAGACCAATTTCAGTACAGCCACCATATTGAACAAGCAAGATAGTCTCAAATTCTTAACCTCACATTAGAATGATCACATAAATGACATGCTTACTTCCATGAATCACAATTAGGCCAGAAACTGAAATGTCCAGATACATTGGTTTTCTGGCGGTATCAATTGAAACCGCTAACATGCCAATCTTAGAAAAATCATGGTCCTTAAAAAGCAGCACATGGACATTATCCAGAAAGTAGAGTTAAACTTATGCCTCGTGATAAGAGATATGGTTTTTTTTTCAACTAAGTTACTTGACCATTCATTCGTAAATTGAAAGAATTGCCAAAAGATTTAAAGTCTGAGAAGATAAAATGTTACTTGGTCTGAATAGTTATCAGACATGAGAAGATGAAATTAAGATAAGGAATTTAATGCAAAAGCTAGTTTTAAGGTTCGGGCATGCTAATAGGAGGATTTAGCCAGGCAACTTCATATGCAACTTCAAAACAAACTATTTGACTTCATTTTGCATGAAAGCTTACAGTATATAAAATTGGATTCAATGCTGCAGTTTGAGTTTATCTTGATTTGGTTTGGAGAACTAAAGAAATAATTGGGGCCATGTAGTGAGCATAAAAAATTAGTTTCACTGACACCAAGTTTTATCTATATACTGCATTAGAGCTTAAGAGTGTGCTTTGTTATTGGTATGAGCAACACTTTCGAGAGAAATGGGGGAAAAGCATGGCAACAGCTTAGAGGTGATGCTGGCTCTCTAAAAGAGAAATGAAACTAAAAATTTTAATTAAAAAAACAACCAAACAAGCTTTCAACATTAAATAAGGAAATATTAAGACCAGGAAACTAACTCCTGGATGCCAAACAGCAAACTAAAAGCTGAAAAATCTAATTAAAACCTAATTTCTAGGATCCTTATACTGCAAAATTGATAGTTGTAAAATTTTTAAAGCAACAACCACCATAGATATCACAGTAGGTCCACAGTTGAACACCTCATAAACCAAATATTAAATGGTCGCTCGGAACCCCAAATCCTCATGAAACCACAAGTCATAATTAACACATTAGAAACATGACAAAGAATAAGTCAATCATTCGTGCCTTTGACCCATTGCAAGATTAGTTAAAGACCACAAGTCATGATTAACACATTAGAAACATGACAAAGAAAAAGTCAATTATTCGTCCCTTTGACTCATTGCAAGATTAGTTAAAGACTTTGAAACGAATTTCAGAATGAGATCCATATACACCTTAAGAAAACCACAAGTGTAAAGCCTGAACCTGTTTGTGTCACCTAGAACGCCAACCTATCTGTGCTTCTAATTCTAAACCTCATCGTGATGATTTCTCTTAAGTGTCTCCAAGCAAACACAAGACCATCCTTAAGAACAAAAGCCACTAATCATATATCCTCCACAACCTCACCTCATATTCGCCACAACCGCCCATCTAATTTTAGAAAGGCGTGATATAAGGGCAACAAAAGACTACAGCATATAGTAGAGTTTGAAAAAAATAACAAATTTCGTTATTTGGCCTGTTCAATAACCGGTCAAAGGTTATTAAAAATGCAATGAACCAAATTACTACCTCCCAACCACCAAAAAAAAATATCTCCCTTTTTCCCATTGGTTTTTCTGAGCAATCAAGCATGTTCAACTACCATTGCAGACTATTATTAATAGAAAGAAAGATTAGGGGAAGAGGGGCTAACTTCTTGGCCACGGCGGTGCATCCCCGATAGAGTTTCTGCTTCGAATCCGACAATATATGGTTGTGACAATACCTAGTTAACGCCATAGCCTTCGACTTGCAGCCGCTGAAAGCGCAACGTACTACATCTTGACCAACCCCACCATTGGAACAAATGATTGCCTTTTCATTGCCATTGCTGCAACTTACATTCTCCCCAGATACCGCGACACCTTCAGTGCGTCTGGCCTGATTGTTCTTGTGATCCTCCACAAAAGGGCTCATACCGTAAGTCCAATAGTACTCTTTGTACTTAACCTTGAGCTCCTCCATAAGCGCCCAGTAATGGACTCTGTAGCAGCGGGCTAGTTGCTTGATTCGACGGAGTCGGCGCCGGAGTACTTCCTCGCGCGTCAGATACTGCGAATTGGCCAAGACCGAATCTTGGTTGGCGCCATCGATAGTAACAGTAGGGGGTGGTGCAGAGGATGGAGAACCCAGCTCGTCCATGACCGAGACGCCGGAGCAACAGAAAATAATTGATTGAATCGCTGGCGAGCTCTTGTTGATTGTTTCAAGCCTTGAATCTTCCTACCTGCTCCTGAGGAGGGAATCCGAAAAAATATGGGATTTTGTTCTGGTTAATACTAATGACCCGGATTTATTTCTTTTGGAAATTGTTTTAAGTTTGTTCTCTTGTTTTTTAGTATGTTCTTTGTTAATTGCTTATTGATGTTTAAAAACACAGCAAGCAATTTACCAAACGAGACGTCATCACAGCCACTCTTTTTTCTTTTTCTTTTTCTTTTTCCTTCCAACGGAACCTCCCGAGAAACGCCTTATTTTTCCCTTTTTCTTTTTCTTCAAAAACAAGCGTTATTTCCACCATCCATCCGATTAAAAAAAAAAAGGTAAACTATACTTCTAATCTTTTAAATTTAGATTAAGTAGTAAATCTGCCTCAGAAATATATGCCTACGAGTAATTTTTTCCTAAAAGTTTTTTTGGCTTAATATTATACGAAAAATTTAAAAACATAGCAATCTTGCCCTTTTTCCGTTAAAAAATTAACGATCAATGTCAATTTTTTAACGGACAACGTTAATTTTTTAACAAAAAAGAGTAAGATTGCTACATTTTTAAACTTCCAGGGAAACATTGAGCCAAAAATAATTTTTAAGGCAAAATTGCTCCTAAGCGTGTACTTCCAAAACAGATTTTCTACTTAACCCTTTAAATCTTACATAAACTATTTTTTTGTCTCTTAATTTTATAAAATATATCTTTTGTTCTATATTTTTAACATGGTTGATGTCAGGGGCGGACCTAAGAATTTTAGTGGGGGGCGAAAATTAAAAAAATGTTACATAATAAATAAAAGTACTTGAAATATGATACAGATTTAATATACAAGAAATTGGAAAAAATCTATTACAGACATTAATATTACTTCACTTAACTCTTACTTTACATGTTTTCATATTGTTAAACTCGTCTATAATTGAATTCATGCTAAAACTAAAAAAAAAAAAAAATCTTTTTCAATGTATGTAATCAAAGAATCATCAAAAAATTGGTTTTCATGACAAAGAGTATGAATTATTTCATAACCAGTATGATTTTAAAAATAATATTAATAACAAAAGTAAAATGATTAAAATTAACTATTAGTCATCATCTAAATCCTCAAAGCCATATTTTAACAAAACTCAAAACTTATCTAAAATTTTAACCTTAAAATATTTTATAATCAGTATAAAAGTAGTATGATTAGAAAAATAAAATCATCCATATGATGTATGGCATTGGCATGTTTAATTTACGTATATCTAAAAATTAAAATCAGATAAGTATATATCAAATTGCATAATTTACAATCTCTGTCCATATGGCTTAATGGTTAGAATACCTTTCTTTCACCTCACAAGTCACCAGTTCGAATCCTATCCGTATGCATCCACAGCTTACATCTTCTTTTTTTTTTTTTTTTAGGGGGCAGGGGCCACCCTAGCCCCGTGTCCGTCTTTGATTGATGTTGTTAACTAAAAATATTGACGCAATAAACTCAAATGATGATTGTGCAACTGATAAAGTATTTTAAATTTTTAAGTTTTTTAATATAATCTATTTAGAGTATTAAACTAAAATAAATTGACAAATCAATATAAATGACATTAATCTTTTGATGTTTAGATTATTAAACTACATTTTTTTAATACAATCGAGGTTTTGATATTGATTGATTTATTGGGTTTTTATATATATTTTAATTCACACGTATTTTAAATTTAAGACTAATAACATTTAATTACACAATCATTACTTAAGTTTATATAATTATTACTTGAGTTTTCTATGTTAGCATTTTCCGTTAGAACATTAATAATATTAAAATTATAAGAAGACCAAAGTATACTTTATTAAGTTGAGGGACTATATGCATACCTCTTGAAAACTAAAAAAATACTAAAAAGTATCTTTAACTTTAAAAAATAGATTGATCATATTCAATATTTTATAAAATAATTGTTTAAACATAAATGGATTAATTGAAATTGTTGAATTTAATCTATACAACTCATAAAATGTTAAAAATATAATTTATTAAATACTATAATAATAATTTTATAAAACATTAAGTTAAATATAAACCATTCATTTTTTTAATTAAAAGATGAAGATAAGTTTTTTTTTTTTTGGGGAGGAGTAAGAAAGAACATTCTCTTCCATAATCAAGCTGACTTCACTGTCACAAAAAATTTAAAACTAGTGGATTTTTGTTTTTTTTTTTTTAAAAAAAAACTAAATTATATGTGTGCCCTAAAAAACTCGAAGGGCTTGTTTAATTTGAGGGGAGAGAAGGAGATGGGAAAGAGCTATAAGGAGGATATTGACCAAATTGTCATTAATAAAAAAAAATTTCTTTTTGTTGGGAGTGTATTTTTAGAATATTGAAAATTTTCTATAGGTTATTAAGTAAATATAAGAGAAAAATTATCTCTCCTCCCTCCCTCCCTCTCAAATCAAACCCGCCGTAAAGTTTAAATCATGTATAAATAGTTTTCATAATTTTTAAAATTTTAACAGTGAATTGTAAACTAGAAAATCTTCAGACTACTGTTCATATATATTTTTTAAAAAATGAATGATATCAATACCTGCCTGATTGGCGGTTAAAAAAAAAATAAAAATCAATACCTACCGCTCACACACTTATAATAAGCAAAAGTTGGGTATAGTAATTAAACCTTTGCCAGCTATAATTTTTTTAGATTTATCCTTAATAAATTTGGGACATTTTTATTGTCATTTCTGAATCTCTCTCACATGATTAATATAAGAGACATTTTACAACAGTTATTTAATGATCTAAAATGTAATTTACATTTTAGACCTTCAAAATAGTCTAACAAGTCTTTATCTTATATTTGAGAATTAAAACAGAGGGGTTGAAGTTGCTGGAGTTGGCTTTGGTCCGCTGCAAACCTGCATGAAACTGCGTCGTTTCATGCACCTCTCTTTTTTATTAAAAAAACTTGCACTATCGGTAGTAAAAAGATAATTCAAAATATTGAATGGCATTGAAATTTTTTATTATTATCTTAAAAATTTATTTTAGGAACTTGAAAAAATATTTCAGGGTACTAAAAAATATATTTGAGCGTACTCCATGATCTTGAAAAATTATTGTAGGATCATGAAAAAATATTTTAAGTCTTGATGGGTACTAAAGGGATCTTCACGATACTAACTAAGATCTTGAAAAAATAATTTATAATCTTAAAAAATTATTTTAGCATCTTAAAAAATATCTTAAAGCATATTTTTAATATTAGTCAGTACCTAAATTATCTTTTCAAGATCCAAAAATAATTTTTTTAAGACCGTGAATTATTTTTTTAATATCCTAAAGATCATTTTAGTACTCCTCAATATACTAAAATGGAATGTCCTTTTCAAGTATTTGTTTGACATCACGTTTGTAACTTTTAAAAGTGTTTATTTATAGGCTTCAACGCAGATTTATTTCCCATATGCAAAGAGAGGCTGGTCCTTCAACTGTGGGGCTGAGAACCAATTTGTGGGGCCCACAGATCAAAATTGATGTTTAAATAAAACCCGGGTCTTTGTCACAAATCTCTATCGCAGTATAATTAATGCTTCGAACTGTTCATGATATACAAATTTTCGCACATGTTCATACTTTGTTGTTACAAAGGGAATGATCGTGTCGTTGCCTCAATTTACGAGACAGATCAAACTAGCAATCCATCAAGATCATTAGATGAGATTGAACAATATTACAACTTTCGATATATATCTGCGTGTGAGGCAGCTTGGCGTATATTCGGATTCGATATCCAACACAGGTACCCACAGGTGGAAAGATTAAGCTTTCATCTACCTGACCAACAATGTGTCATCTACTCTAACATTGATGATGTGGCTGAGATTCTGGCGAAGCCAAGAGTCAGTGAATCTATGTTTATTGCTTGGATGAAACAGAATAAAGATGATGATCTGGCGAAAACACTATATTATTATGAATTTCCACAATATTATGTATATAATCGTAGCAAGCGTATGTGGCAAATAAGGAAAAGAGGATTTGCAATAGGTCGACTTACTCATGCTGCACCTTCCTCAGGAGAATTCTACTACCTTAAGATTTTGTTGACTAAAGTAAAAGGACCTTCATCTTACGATGCTATTAGAACTGTTGATGATGTCGTATTACCTACATATCGTGCTGCATATATTGCATTGGGATTGTTAGACGATGACTGCGAATTTGTAGCAGCTTTAAAGGAAGCATCTATGTGGGCAAGTGGCCGGTCATTGCGAACTATGTTTGTGAGTATGTTATTGTGTTGTTGCCTTACTCGGCCTGAGGTCGTTTGGAAGGAGACTTCTCTAATTTTATCAGAAGACTTATTATATATTCCACATCGTGACCCTATGTCATCAAGTATGTTCATATTATTCTAATTTTTACCTCAGTAGCCTTTCTCATTAGCAACTTTTGTTAATCCTGTTTGTTCCTTTATGCAGTAATACTTATATTAGCATCAGAAAAAGAGCAAGCCGCCCTTATCGAGATCGAAACTCTACTACGAGAAAAATGGGAAGAGTATCTCGATTTTCCTTCACTTCCATTGTCGTCATCAAGTACTCCTGCCAATGTTGATAATCATTTAATTCGCCAGGAATTAAATTATGACAAGGTACAGCTACATAACCAGTTGGAAGAGACAGTTAAATCATTGAATGCAGATCAACATGTTATCTACAATACTGTCATGTCAAAAATTAATTCTGGTGTTGGTGGATTTTTCTTTGTTTATGGATATGGAGGAACGGGGAAAACATTTACGTGGACGCGTTTACATCATCACTACGTTCCGAGAGGTGAAATTGTGCTCCTTTGTTGTGTCTAGCGGTATTGCGACCACATTGCTACGATCCGGTAGGACGGCTCATTCAAGGTTTGCAATACCAATTGCGGTTAATGAAGACTCAATGTGCAATATCAAACAAAACTCTTTCTTGGTGAATTGATTACCGAATTCTGAAACTGATTATATGGGATGAGGCACCCATGGTCCAACGTTTTTGCATTGAGGCATTTGACCGTACATTAAAGGATATAATGCATAGCAACAAACCCTTCGGTGGCAAGGCTGTATTGATGGGAGGTGACTTCCGCCAATTGTTACCCGTTATTCCAAAGGCATCTAGAGCTATTATAGTCAATGCTTGCATTACTTCTTCACTTTTGTGGGATTCATGTACAGTTTTCCACCTCACAAAAAACATGAGATCTGTCATGTTCTTCTAATCAAGAATTTGAAGAATTACAAGTCTTCTCAAAATGGCTTCTTGATATAGGTGATGGTAATTTAGGGATCGCACGACGGAAATAGCACAGTTGAGATTCGAGACAAATACCTCATTCGTAACGTTGACAATCCCATGGATGCTATTGTGTCGCCCACTTACCCAGGTTTGCTTCAAAATTTAACTAACTCAAAGATACTTCAATAGTAGAGCTATTTTTGCCCAACAATTGAAATTGTGAACGAGATAAATGAATACATGTGCTCTTTATTACCTGGTCAATTGATGGAGTACTATAGTTGTGATACTATTTGCAAGACATCTCAAGATGTTGATGGATTTGAAGATCTGTACACTACAAAGTTTTTGAATACCATCATTTGTTCAGGTCTCCCTTTGCATGTTCTGATCTTAAAAGTTGGTGTGCCTATAATGTTGTTAAGAAATATTGATCAAGTCTTTGGCTTATGTAATGGAACTACACTAGCGTCACACATCTTGGGAAGAATGTCATGAAGGAAGGATTAACACTTAATGGCTCGAATCCAAACCATTTAGGAAAAGGTTTTAATCCTTTGCAATGACAATTAACAGGATGGACATTACAAAATGTTGTTAATCCTTCACACATGGACAATTATCTACCATTTAGGATGAAGAGACGACGAAAATTTTCCTATTACTTTATCCTTTGCAATGACAATTAACAAGAAATATTTAGAAATGTCGAAATGAGTGAAAGACATTTCCCTTTCATTACAAAATGTTGGGTTATATTTAGTAAAAGAACTAGGAAGCCGGGATTCACACATGGACAATTATACATGGCTTTGTCAAGAGTGAACAATATTACTTTTTCCCCCGAGTTCCCGGGAGAGGCGGTGGCGAAAATTTTCATACAAGACGATTCAAGTTGAATGGTGGAAAATGTACAAAGGTGGAGCAACTCCCTGGTAACCAATAAGAAGTTACATCCGGATGTCCAAAGGATCCAAGAATAGTAGATATTTGGGTAAGGAGGATAACACAGATTTTATAAGAACAGAGCGCCCAGCGATAGTCAAGAATTTACTTTTCCACATGGACAACCTTTTCCGAGCTTTTTGCACAATGGGATGATAAGTACCTTTCGTTACTCTCTTATGAATAATTGGTACCCCTAAGTACTTCCCAAGATCAGGAGTAATTCCAATCCCAAGCAGTCTGCTGAGATCAAGAGCTCTGTTAAAGTTAACATTAGCAGAGCAGAACATTCTTGATTTTTCCAAATTAATTCTATGACCAGAGACCTCACAGAAGATTTGCATTACTTTACGAACTTCCATAATTTGACTAGTGAAGCACGTAAAAGAATGAGATCATCGGCGAAGAATAGATGAGAGATATTAGGGCTTCCTCTTTTAAAGGTAAAGGGTTTGCAGCGCCGGGCCTGACATTCAGCTTTAATAAGGTGACCAAGACGTTCCATACAAAGTACAAAGATGTACGGGCTTAAAGGATCTCCTTGGTAGTATCTGTGGTGGGGGAAAGAAATATTTAGAAATGTTGAACTGAAATGAGTGAAAGACATTTCCCTTCACACTACATGTTCAAAAGTTGATATATTATAATGTCTACCATATTCATGTTCTTTTGTTGATGTTTTTAAACTGCAACATAAATTGCACAACCTATAAAAGTATACCACAGACAAATTCTATTCCTTTTCACCCAATATTTAAAATGCATTTCTTTTCTTTTAGAGCTTCATTTTAATTCAATTACTTGAACATTTCAATGAATTCATGGTCAAAATGCACTGTACGTATCCCAAATTGTTGTACCGCGCAACGCGCGGATGGATCACATGCTTGTTTCCCATATGCAAAGAGAGGCTGGTCCTTCAACTGTGGGGCTGAGAACCAATTTGTGGGGCCCACAGATCAAAATTGATGTTTAAATAAAACCCGGGTCTTTGTCACAAATCTCTATCGCAGTATAATTAATGCTTCGAACTGTTCATGATATACAAATTTTCGCACATGTTCATACTTTGTTGTTACATTTTCCACAATCAAATTGAGTGGAATCGCAGTTGGTTTCGAACAGGGCACTTTTTAAGCTGTGGATGTTGGAGATCTCAACGAAGGAGCCTGTGCTTACAAGTTTGACTGGAAGCAAACTACAATTCTGAGATTTGAAACCATTCGTGATGTGATCATTGATCTCTTGCAAGGGACTCCAATCATAAGCCTTGTGGATCCAGCAAGGCAGCTCAAATAGCCAACACTTTAGTTTTTCGTATAGAACAGTAATATATTAGGACAATCATTAGTTTTTCGTAACAAACAGTTTAGTTTAAGCAAGTTGGATTTTAAAGGCTTGTAATGGCCAGATATACCTCAAGATTCAGAGAATCTGTAAGGATGTACTTATAAAACTTGTTTGGCATTAGGGAATATATATATATATATATATATATATATATATATATAAAGTTAAATTTTAAACAATTAGAGAAGTACGGCTACAAGATTTTAATAAAAAAAAAAATCAATTAAAAACCTTTTACTCAACTTTTCTATTTTTTAAAATCCAACCCTAGATTTTTTTCCCTTCACTCGCTTTTCCTCCCTTCCCTTCATACGAAACAAGCTCATCTACATGAAAATAGTTTTAAATATGAAACATTTACAAGTTACAACTACTTGACCGGTGGATCCAAATAAATTAAGAAGAAGAAAATGGTTTAAAATTAAAATAAATTTCTACAATTATTTTTATTTTAGATCACGATTTCTTTAAAAAATAATTTCTTAATCTTTGTTGCGAAGGAAAGTATCATATTGAAGAGATTTTTATTTTAGTAAAAGAAAAAAGAAATTATCTTTGCCCTGATCATAACAGACACAATCCAGAATTTGACCACGTTGACTTTAACTGTTTTCGGTTTTATCAACTCTTTCATTGATTCGCCTGTTCATGTGGATCAATTTTGGAAGTTTATGTGACAATTTCATTGCCTAATAAAGAATTGTTGCTCCTTTGGAAACTTTTTAATAGGACGCTCCCTTCAATGGACATACTCAAAGATAATCGTTTTAATGTGAGTGGCAACGGTCTTTTTGGTTGTATGACTGACGAATCTTTTCAATGCAGTTACCCTCGAGCTATCTGGTTTGGTCTTTTATCCATTAGCTCACCAGTTTTGGATTTATCACATTCTTGACTTGGTTGAAAAATCTTTTAATTCAGTTATCAATGGAAGATCAAATGAATTTAAATTAAGGCTATAATTATTCTTCTGAACACCAGCGGGGGAACCAGAAATTTTTTTTAGTCCGAGCCAAAAAATAAACATATTGAACTACTCCCTTTAGTTTTTATTATAAGACACCAACTAACAAGTATATTTGATCATTTTTATACGACACTTGCTTGTTTCCAAATAGCATTAAATATTTTTTTTCCATGTATACCCATAATTTAAAAGGTAGTGAGTGAGAATAAAAATTAATTATTACTCTTTTTTTGGAGCAAAAAAAAAGTAATATAATTAATATGATATTAGAGTTTAGTGTAATTAATAGGGATAATATTGAAAATTATTTAAAGTTTAAGACAAATTTAATGGCCCGTTTGGATTCACGTTAAATGCGGCGTTGAAGGCAAAAATATTCGATGGCGGAAAAGCAAACGATCAACGGTGAAAAAACGCGGATGAGGAGTGTTTAAACGCTGAGCTTTTTGAACGCTCCAAAATAGAGCTTATCTTGTAACGCACCGTGGAGGCTACTTGTTCATCGTCTTCTTCCAAGAGCGCACCCGGAAAAAGCATCATGTTTCTTTCCCTCCTCTCATCCGCGATTCTTTCTCCCATCCTCTCCTCTTCAATAATTCCTTCGCCGCCTCATCTCCTCGGCAATTACTACCTCCTATCCTCATCTTCAATAATTCCTTCGCCTACCTCATCTATCCTCGTGGAGAATGCCCTGGGGCATTCTCAAGAATGCTCGAGAATGCCAAGCATATAATGCCTCAAGGCATTCTCGAGAATGCTCGAGCATTCTTAGGAAATAATGCCTCAAGAATGCCTCAAGGCATTCTTGAAATGCCCAGGGCATTTTTGGAGCAAAAAAAAAGAGTAATATAATTAATATGATATTAGAGTTTTGTGTAATTAATAGGGATAATAATAAAATTATTTAAATTTTTAAGACAAATTTAATCCAAACACTTTTAAAAGTCAAATGGACAATTTTTTCATTATCTATAACCCGACTTTTTTCCTACCGAACTTTTTTGAGAATTGTTAGCCCACCATTCCTACCGCCAACCTTAAATACTGTTTTTATTGACTGTGAAAATTGTTAGTTTTAAATAAATAATACTTTCTTAAATAGTATCAAATAACCTTAAAATACAAATAAATAATAACCGATAATTATAAATCAAAACAATATATAAGATGATATCAACCTTGTTGGTATCTCAAACAAAATTTTACTTTCCTTTCGGTCCGATGAGTAATGAAACAAACATTATCCTTAGAGAAGATTAAAAAGTGATAGGCCAAATTTGTGGCCAAATAAAATATCATATAATAAATACATATATATTTTAACAAATTTTATAAGATCGATCGGGCCGATAAGGCTCCTCAGCTGGCCATCACAAGCTTCCGCCACTGCTGAACACCATTTGACATAAGAGAAATATTACACTTCACCAGGAGAAAATCAGAGATATCCGTCTTTGGTAATTCAAGAAATCGGTGCGCTATATCATTCTCCAGATGAACTTTATGCCAGGATCAAACACCCAAACTGGTTTCTTCAATACAATCATCTGGACAGCAAATGGGCAATAACTCATGGAAGATTTTTATTCATCGAAAAAAAGGTAGAAAGAAATATCTTTTGTCATTGCTTGGTCTTTCATTATAATCAGTCGGTGTGCTCTATTCTATGGCAGCGTATTGGGTGTTTCAGAGCTATCACTTGTTGGATCATAAACTCTGGCCTCCTAATGAACCAAGAGAATTTGACAGTATCATGTTTAGGGAAGAAGATTATCAACCTATACAACTAACAATCGGGAGATGTCGAAGTATTCAACAAGGACATCCAATCCTTCCTTACTTTTTTATGCTATTTCTTATCCAATAATTTCAATATAATGTTTTAAGATCTTTTAATATATCAATATCGTTTTGCTTTTGATAGGAAACAAAAAACTGTCTTCGGTTTTAGAATGAAAGAAGTGGACCTGGCTCCAATTAACTTCTTTTCCCATCATTTTCTTAATCTCAAAATAGTTGGATTAAAATATCAACTATTTAAATTTAATCTTTTATAAAAATATTATTTTTAAATATTTTATTAATAATTTAATTTTTTATTAATATTTTTATAAAAGATTAAATCAACCGATTGAGATTTCAATCCAACGATTAAGATAAAAATAAATAAAAGGGAAGTAGAGGGAAATCAAGTCCAAAAGAAATGGGGTTTGTAATGGCAATGGTAAGATGAATCATTAATTCTTTATTAGCATTCTTGAGATTTTCTTTTTTTAGATAATTAAAAAACAGGAATTTTCTGCGGTGCAAGAAGGAAAAAGCTGAGGAGCACACGCTGGTGGGTCCGGAAGCTCTTGAACAAAAGACAAGAGAGGGGAAAATCTTGCCCTTGCAGCTTGTGTAAGCTTGAGTGGAAACCCTAGGCGGGAAGAAATCGGGGGCCGAAAGTCTTATAGTAATCATCATCCAACAGGTAAATTTCCTTACAATCTGGATCAAACTTTTTGGGCTTGCATCTCTGGATGCTGATAGATTCAATTGTTCGTTTGCTGCATTCGTGGTCATTGATTTTCACTCGGTGCATTGATCTATGTTGAACCAAGACTAATTGATTTGTTTGGCTATTCCTCTCTGGTAGATTTCTTTCGATACTTTTAATTCTTACGATTTAGGAATTGTTCTGGTCATTTTGTTTCATTTTCTTTTCTTGATTTGTTTGAGCACTGTTTGTAGTTCCCGAGAATATGTATATAAGATTTCTGGTTGGATTAATCCTGTCTTGACTGAACCGGTGCAAGAGCCTGGTCAACTTGTGATGACTAGAAAGTGGAGGCCTGTTTTTGCCGGTTTTTAATAGCGAAGCACCTTTCCACATAATTGATTTCAATTAAAAGTTCTACTTTTGAATCTGCCATGTGTGCAACCTGATTTGGTGTGGAAAACCCAAACCTTGAAACTCCCACGTTGATACATGAATAAAATTTCTTGTCACAAGCATGACATTTTAGTCATTCCAGTACTACTGTACCAATCATATTCACTCATAATCCGCTGTCAAATATGGCTGATATTCCTTAACTATAGAACCAAATCACCAAGTTCTAAAATATCCCCATTAAGTTCATTTATAAAATATATGTAAAAGAGAGAGAAGAACAATTTGTTTACACAAGCTCCCAACTGCTCAAGTCATGGTATTAACACTTGAATTGGCTTTTATCTTGTACATTCTATTTTTCTAATGAACTTGGCTATAGCTTGTATTGATTATGTAACAACTACAGGTGGAACTACCTGTAATTCTAACTTGTGTGTCGAGTATATGTATGTTTTATCTGTAAATGTTATATTGCTCTATGGCCATGTCAATAAACTTACTCTAAAACTTTGAGAGACCTTAGAGCTAAAGTTTCATTTTCAAAAGACTGCAGGTCAGATTCCAAATATTGGAAAGCTTTGCATTTTTTCACGATTTCATAAGGTTGTTTTATCCTTGTGCAGCCTAAACCAACACCTGGTTTTTTCCTCTGAAAATTAAGTGGCTCAATAACTGATTTATGTGGAGTTTCTTCTTTACAACGGTTTTCTGCTGTGATGCATAAATGTTAAATGCTTCTAATAACAAATGAAGGGGAAGGAAAAGATAGAGGCTTTCATATTGCTAGGAAAGTCTTAGCTTGTATTTCCTGAAATTTTTCCGTGTTTGGTATTTCTCAAAAAAGAACACTTAATGAAGTTATTGAATGAGACCTTTTAGTCAACAACATATCCAAAGATTTGGTTGTTGATAGAGCATAATGTATTGTGTGATCCATGTAGCTGATCTTACCAAGTGAGATAAGGCTTGTCATTGTTATTTCTCAAAGTTAGTATCATCTCTACTCTTCTACTGGCACATATATCTTTTGAGTGAGGCTTTGATTAGGCTGCTACTTACTAAACAGGTGGAGCTTACTCTTATCTAATTTGGAAGGATGTGAAATGGAGTTATAAGCTACATACATATTTTAAACTCTAGAAGTTGATTGGAGGGTCTGATATATAGAATGAAAATGAAGTTTTGGAGTGTATCTGTGGTTGTATTGAATATCTTGATTTTTTCCAGCATTGTTAAGACCTAGACAATGCTTGTATCCCATTGAAGTATCTTCAATTTAATCTCATCTTCTGCACCTGTATCAATTTTAGTTATTGAAGTTTAAAAGTTTCTTTTGAGAGTCAAAGTTGTATTTCTGTTTGGCAGTTTCTAATTATGCTTTGATTTCCACATTGAGAAAATAAAATGAAAATACTTTAATGATGGAACATAAGTGCATGATATAGGAAATTCATGGTTTTGGTCTCAGCCGGAGGCTAGTTTTCACTAGGGTCTTGGTGTTTGAAACTACCAAACTAATTATAGTCTTGTTTACTTCTCATGGCTTACCGCTGAGTCTATCATCATTAAAAGATCCGTATCAATTTTTTCATTTGTCATTTTAGGCAACCAATTTACTAAGATTTGATTTTCCCTGCCTTCATTGTATACCATGCTTTTGTAGCAGAAACAGTTATACATAAAAGTCCTTTATTGTACTGGTGTTATCTGATTAGTGGATGCACTAAAATATTTGTGATTTTGACCTGCTTTTACTTTTTTTTTTTTTTGTTTCCTAAATTTGCTGCTGTGCTTTTTTGTGGTAATGGTTGTAGTTTAGTCTCCCACTTTACCTACAATGGCTGACAGTAATGAATCGGACAAGAACATTGAGATATGGAAGATCAAGAAATTGATTAAAGCATTGGAAGCTGCAAGAGGTAATGGTACCAGCATGATCTCTTTAATAATGCCACCACGTGATCAAATATCCAGAGTCACCAAGATGTTGGGAGATGAATTTGGAACTGCTTCAAACATCAAAAGCAGGGTGAATCGACAGTCAGTATTGGGAGCCATTACTTCAGCACAACAGAGGTTGAAGTTATATAACAAGGTTCCTCCAAATGGATTGGTTCTTTACACTGGAACTGTTGTCACTGAAGATGGCAAAGAAAAAAAGGTGACCTTTGATTTTGAACCTTTCAAGCCTATAAATGCGTCACTTTACCTCTGTGATAACAAGTTTCACACTGAAGCTTTAAATGAGCTTTTAGAATCTGATGACAAATTTGGTTTCATTGTTATGGATGGAAATGGTACCCTTTTTGGGACATTAAGTGGAAACACTCGTGAGGTGCTTCATAAATTTACTGTTGATCTACCAAAGAAACATGGTAGAGGAGGGCAGTCTGCCTTGCGTTTTGCACGTCTTCGCATGGAAAAACGACACAACTATGTTAGAAAGACTGCAGAACTCGCCACACAGTTTTTCATTAATCCTGCCACTAGTCAGCCAAATGTTTCAGGACTTATACTTGCGGGTTCTGCTGACTTCAAGACTGAGCTGAGCCAGTCAGATATGTTTGATCCTCGTCTGGGGGCAAAAATATTGAATGTGGTTGATGTTTCATATGGTGGGGAGAATGGTTTTAATCAAGCTATTGAGCTATCTGCCGAGATTTTGTCAAATGTGAAGTTCATACAGGAAAAAAAATTGATAGGGAAATACTTTGAAGAGATCAGCCAGGATACTGGTAAATACGTCTTTGGGGTTGATGACACATTGAAAACTCTGGAGATGGGTGCCATTGAGACACTTATAGTATGGGAAAGTTTGGATATTAATAGGTATGTACTGAAAAATACTTCTACTGGTGAGACTGTCATAAAGCACTTGAACAAGGAACAAGGGGCTGATGAAAGCCAGTTCCGAGATTCAGCCACCTCTGCAGAGTTGGAGCTGCAGGAGAAGATGCCATTGCTGGAGTGGTTTGCCAATGAGTACCGGCGATTTGGTTGCGCGCTGGAGTTTGTGACCAATAAATCTCAAGAAGGATCACAGTTTTGCAGAGGGTTTGGTGGCATTGGAGGGATCCTTCGCTACCAGCTTGATATCAGATCATTTGATGAGTTCTCTGATGACGGAGAAGTGTATGAGGATTCTGATTAAGCATCTCTTCTGTAGAGCCTTCCTTCAGTTGGTTCTGGACAATTGGATGAGGCATCATTCCTCTTATGGCTGAACATTCCCTTCCATCACTTGGGCTGCATGGCTAACATGTAGGTTTCATCCATAAAAATGTGCAAGTCACCTGGGATATCCTCTACTTCAAACGTTTTTGTTTTTCGTTTTTCTGTTTTTTTGGGTTTGTCAGTCAATGTAATATGTCAACTAAATTGTCATGTCGGTTGATTTCTCAAGAAAAAATAACTGTCGAGCCAGGGCTCAAATTACAGATACGATTGCTTCTACTGCCATATAACATCTAAATGGCGGCAACATGCCTTTAAATTTTCTCTGGTTTGGTTGAATTATATATCTTTAGCTGCCACCAGAACCCATTCCAAATGGAATCTATGCTGCAAAACGTATAAAAATCGTTATAATGTTTCCTTCCATTCTGATTCTGCTATGCGGCTGGCTACCTATGGAGGAGTAACAATGGGAAGTTTAGAACTGATGCTTTCCTACATTTCTGCCGACAAATCCTTCAGGCTTTGGTATATAATTGTCATCATGATCAAACAGAAATTATGTCTAACATTCTTTCTCACACGCCTTCACAAGCAGGGAAAATCGCAGCTCTAAATTATTAAGTTTTTGGCCATGGTTAATACTATAGACGGAGTACTTCAAAAAGATGAACCAAAAATCAATTCTTCCCAAGCAAGCAAAGATAGACTGACGGTCCAGGTCTCTTCCCTGAAACGTCTGATTTTCAGGTCGCTATCGTCCGAAAGAGCGACACAAGTGGGGACAATTTTATCAAAATACTTGGATTTAATCTTATAGTTATAATTCCCTTGGATCAAATAAATACTTGTGACATATTTATAAAGTCATCAATACAAAACTAGAAGTTTGTAAGTAAATTTATAATAAAAATAACAATTTTGTGGCTCATTTGAGAATTTTAATGTAAATATTATATTTTTAAACAAAAATAAAGTAGTTAAATTTAGATTAAAAATAATTCAATTTTTAAAAAAAAAATGGGAAAAGAGCCTTATATTTATTTAATATTGGGGATTCATCCATACAAAATCAAAGGTATTTTATATTTGTGCATCATTTAAGAAATTTTAATGTAAATTTTATTTTTTAAAAGAAATAAAAGTATTGAAAATAATTTAAATATTTTTAAAAATAAGAAGAAAAGAGTTTCAGATTATTTTACTTCATTTCGTCTTGTTTTGTTATATTCTCCTTTTCTATAATGGGAATAAACAATTGCCTTTGTTTGGTTTAATGGGGGGAGGGGAGGGAAGGTTAAACGAGGGAAGGTGGGAGGAGATTCTAAGCTTTGTTTGGTTGGATGGGAGGGTAGGAGAAGATAAGTTTCATATTTGGCTTAGGCCGAGAAGGGATGTGAGCTAATTAAATGTTGACAAATATGCCTTTAGTACATTATTTAGATATCACATTTTTTGTTTGCCAACAAATATCAAAGTTATTACTATTTCCCAAGTTATGAATCGCCAAAAACTTGTTAACTCATTTATATATGATAGAAACCTTGTATATATTTGAAATGATGATTTTATTAATTTTAATATGTTAACTCATTAAATTTAATATGTTTGTTAAATTTAAATGTAAATGTAAAGCCTAAATCAAATTATAATCCTAAGATAATAATGATAATTATGGGAGGAAGATTGAGAGACGACTAGATGTTAGAACTTAGAACTAATAAGGAGAGCCGCTGTCACAATTTTCTTTCTTGTTTTGATATTGAGTTCAAAGTCAAATAGGATTTAATTAGATATATTTAATTTTTAGTGTTTTAGTAAGAAAAGATTTGATTATATATATAAAAAATATTTTCTAATTCATTTGGCTGATCCTAGTAACAAAAATATGAGTATTATAAGCAGGTGGGTAAACTTGGGATAGTGAAAATTAGCATATGTATTTTAATTAGGTTGGGACATAATATTTCTCACCGTTTAAAAAACCTCAAATTTGGAGGGGGTGTAAAAGGAGGGGAGGGGAGCATCTGCTCATTTTTCCCAATCAAACACGTTAACCTCCCCTCCCCTCTCATCACCTCAAAAAACTTGGAACTAAACAGTTTCCAGTTAGTTGAAATCGTTCTAACCCTAAGCTCTTTGGCTTTTTCACTAAAAAAAAAATTAAAAGTTAGGATTAACATGATCATGTGGAATTGTCTTTTGTTCTTTTCTTTTTGCATCCATTCTCGTTCTTTATTCCCTTCATAACCATTAAATCAATATCCCATGATTCACATTTAATCTTTATTTCTCATCCTTCTCTCAATTTCCTTCATATTTTTCTCTCCATTGTAATAATGCTTTTATAAAACATTAAATGTAGACTATTAACTCTTGATGCAATAATCATGAAAGGAGTATAGGATCTAGGGTTGTTCGATCCCATGGCCCAGAAAGGCTGTTACGCCCATTGAAATTGCGCTTCCGGCCCAAGGAAAAGCGCCTAAAGAAAAATGGGCTCAATTTGGCCATTTGGGCGTTTTTTTTTGACGGGCATCGGGCGGAAGTATCTTGCCTTGCCCATTTAGCCCTGGCCAGTAGTATTTATTTTTTATTTTTTTATAAAATAGTATTATATATTTGTTATAAATTATATAACCTATTTGTGTGTGTGTGTATAACTTATAATAAAAAAATTATCTTTTCATTTCTTCATCACTCTTCCCTTTTCTCATTTTCGGATTCCCAAGCCGCGAGCTATCTCTCCTCTCTTGATCTACATTCTCCTCTAGAGCTCGATGATCTGCTTGACTGCATCTCCTCTCTTGATGCAACCTCTAGGAATTTTGAATGTCTACAAGACTTTAATTTCTATTTTTTGATGTCTTGTATTTAATGGATTATGAACTATTTTTTGATGTTTTATTAAGATATATAGTTGTCTTTTTAATTTTAAGACTTATATTGAAATATTCAAAAGTGTAGAATTATGGATGTTATTTAATATTTCGATTCTTAAAATTTTTTTTTTTTCGTATAGGGTGTGACAAAGATCGCCACTTGGGCATGGAAGGGTTCTTTCTGCCTTGACCTATTATTGCCTCTACCCAAAAATGTTAGAGGGCTTATCGGGTAGAGGTAAGACTGATTTGCGTTTTTTATCGCCTTAAGGTGATCTTTCGAGCAGGGTTTCGCCCCTAGTCCGCTTTCATGAACACCCCTAAATTAGGATCAGAACAGACAAGAAAGGAAAAGGAAAGAAGCCAAGTCTGATGAGGTGACATGAGAGAGAGATTAAAGTTGAATTAAACTTATTATTGCCATGAACGAGTTCTTCACAAAATTAAAGTTGTTCTAATTTAGGACCTGTTTAACATGGCTGAGGTAAAAAACTCATCCAACAGTCAAATAAGCCCAACGAAAGAAAAAAAAGAAAGATAATCTAGACCGTTTGAGATAGCTTCAAGGATTGATGGAATTATTATAAAAAAGTGATTTATGGTAGAAGTCATTTTTTTCAGTTTCAGAGGTGACTTTCTTAAGCTTTTGGAGAAAAATATTAGGATTGTGATCCAACAAGCAATGTACTATTAAATATACATTTGTATGCATTCTAATTTATCCATTACAATATATTTAATTAAGTACTTTAGAGTTTTTTATTTTTTGAATAATAATTTATTTTTTTATCAAATTTAAATTTTTATCTTCAATCATCACAATATATACAACTAATATATATGCATGTATGTATGTTCAATAAAATTTATGTCGTTTTCAGTCATTTTTCATTTCAAATGACTTTTCAAACGCTATTCCAAACAAAAACACATTTGAAAAAAAAATTCGTTTCCAAACAAATAATCAATATATGACTTTTATCATATCTTTTGTTGGTAAAGATTCATTTAGAAAAAAATCATTTATGTGATCGTTATCTCAGCACTTAAAGGATTTCTAATATAGTATATCTCGAGAAATAATTTTTCTCTTTAATCTGGGTAATTTTTTTAGTGTGCGTATCATCTTGATAAAATTGGTAAAGATTCATTTAGAAAAAAATCATTTGTTTTTTGTGATCGCTATCCAAAGAAATATAAAATCTAATAAATGACTCACATAAAACATAAAAATCATATCACTTAAAGGATTTCAATTTTAATGACATTTAATATAGTATATCTCGAGAAATACTTTTTCATCTTTAATCTGGTAGTAAATGGATTTTTTTAACAAATACTGATATATATATATAAATTGCGTATCATCTTGATAAAATTGCTCACAATTGGCCCTCCAAGTCGACTCGTCCTTGTTTGGATCAGTGATTTAGAATATTTAAAAGTAACTTTTCAATTATGTATGAAGTAAGTAGAAGAGTTTTATTTCAATTTACATATAAATAAATAATTTTAAACTCTCAAACCTAATCCCAAAGTCTTTTGTGTGGAGGGTTTAGGATTGCGCTGCAACACTTGGATTCAAAGCCTTAATTTTCTCGTTCTTCTCTCATAAATCACATCACCCCAATTCCCTCGTTCTTCACCCATTCAATTCAAGCTGCTGACTTGGCTGCTGCACCACTCTCAAAATTCCTTGCCGTCGCAGCAAAATTCTGCAAAAATATCCGCAATTTCGTCGGGTGGGAGAAAGTGAGCTTGAACTACCGTACACATATGGGGGCCAGTAATGACCCGACCCAAGACGGACTGGACGAGCAGCAGAAGCGGTCGGAGATCTACACCTACGAAGCACCATGGCACATCTACGCCATGAACTGGAGCGTCCGTCGCGACAAGAAGTACCGCTTGGCCATAGCCAGCTTGTTGGAGCAGTACCCGAACAGGGTCGAAATCGTTCAGCTCGACGACTCTAACGGGGAGATTCGATCCGAGCCTAACCTCTCCTTCGAGCACCCTTACCCTCCCACCAAAGCCATCTTCATTCCCGACAAGGAGTGCCAGAAGCCGGACCTCCTCGCTACCTCTAGCGATTTTCTCCGACTCTGGCGCATATCCGACCCGGAAGAGAACCCGACCCAGCGGGTGGAGCTCAAGAGCTTCCTCAATGGGAACAAGAACAGCGAGTACTGTGGCCCCCTCACCTCTTTCGATTGGAATGAGGTGGAGCCAAGGCGAATCGGCACCTCTAGCATTGACACCACCTGCACCATCTGGGATATTGAGAAGGAGACGGTGGATACGCAGCTTATCGCTCACAACAAGGAGGTTTACGACATCGCGTGGGGCGGTGTGGGCGTCTTTGCCTCCGTCTCCGCCGATGGCTCCGTTAGGGTTTTCGACTTGCGGGACAAAGAGCATTCGACTATCATCTATGAGAGCTCGGAGCCTGATACACCGTTGGTTCGACTCGGCTGGAATAAGCAGGACCCAAGGTACATGGCCACCATTATCATGGACAGTGCCAAGGTCGTCGTGCTCGACATTCGTTTTCCGACGCTTCCTGTGGTTGAGTTGCAGAGGCATCAAGCCAGTGTGAATGCCATTGCTTGGGCTCCTCACAGTTCTTGCCATATCTGCACTGCAGGGGATGATTCTCAGGCTCTGATTTGGGATCTTTCCTCAATGGGCCAACCACAGGAAGACGGGTTGGATCCTATTCTTGCATACACTGCTGGGGCAGAGATTGAGCAGCTTCAATGGTCTGCATCTCAGCCTGACTGGGTTGCGATTGCTTTCTCCTCCAAGCTTCAGATTCTAAGGGTATAAAAGATTGGTTTTCTTACTTTTTGATTCACCTAATTGTTACCCACAGTGGAAGTGTGGAGGGCATAGTATTTTGGCTTCTGCCTCTGAAGATGCATGCCAGATTTCAGGTTTATAGTTCTACTATCTATTGTAAGCATGCTTCAATCCTGTTTGGATGATTTGATGACGTTTTGTCTTCCCCTGTTCAGGCAACTGTATGAATCATGTCCAAAAGAAAACCCTTTTTGTTCGGATTTTCGATCATTTTTTGTCCTTTTTGGTTCAGCTGATACGCAACACGAAGCAGGATAAGAGTCTTCTGTTCAATGAGTTTAATGCGAGTGCCTTAAAGGCTACCGGTCCTTCCTTGTTTGTTTTACCGATTAGGCCTTAAAAGACGAACTCGAAAGAACGACTACAGTAATGCAAATGCAAATGATGGCTTTAGAAATGAAATGATTCATGCACAATCACATCCCTGGATCTACCATGATTCAATTTTTGAGTGTGACGAAACAGTGAGTCAAGAATCTCGCTTATGCCAAATAACACATTGTCTTAAATGGTACTCTGATAAATGAAACATGCAAATAGACCTAGTATGAAACGAAATTTTTTTTTTTTTTTTTAAAAAAAAGATTAGAGGATGAAAAGTACATAAAGAGATATGGAGCATGAGAAGATGGACATTGGTAGTGAATTTGTTAGCTGAGATCTGGTGCAAATCCATTGTTTCTGGGTTCATTGTGCCCCTTAGTTTCAATTTCAATCAAAGATTGAGACTTATAGTAAATGAAGAGCATACGTGGTAGATTAGCCATCAAATCCAAAGTATATTTCTTCGGCATTGAGCGTTCTAAAACTATTAATTAAAGGTGCATGTGTTTCAAGATGGTGACATAAGGAGAATGTCATTCTCGCCCGTAATCCCAAGTAAGAATACGACGATATCTCCTTGATTGGACATGTGAGATTATGTAATTGACTAGAAACCATACTAATCGAAAAGCAAGGTAATACATTGTTCTCCACAAGAAATTATGCAAAACTTTCAAAGAACATCTTAAGCAGAGGAAAACTGTCATTTCTCAACGATCAAAATTGTGGTAAATGAATGGAAGAAAAACATCTTTTGGTGGGTGAAGACAGGGGAGAGCCAAAATTTACCGCATGGGCTACAAAAATGATCAAACTAATTTAAGCTACACGTAAGTAGGCCGAAGCTCTCAGTCTCTCACATAACGTGGCATCCCATTGCGTTTTCATCACTGAAATAGTCTCCTACTCGTTCAGCTGGTCTCTGGAACGGTGGCTGAAAGCTTGAACTGTGAACATGATAATATTCTTCAACAGGAGGAGCTGGATAAGAAGGGATTGTATAATAGGGAACTGCCACTGCGTAAGGATGAGCAATGTAACAGTACTGAGGATGAAATTTGATGTTACCGTGTGGATGCATACTCGGATGAACACTGAAATCAATTTGTGGCTGAACATTGAAATCTACTTTAGGATGAGGCATAAGAGGATTTTCCTTCTTCATATCTTGAGGGAGACCGAAGTTATTTTCAGTCATGTTGGATTTTGGATACTTGTTTTCCTTTATTGGGTCTTGCTGGTTCTTGCCTCCGTTTCCTCCTCCTTTGATTTCCTTAGTTTTCTCTATTTTGAGGTCACCTGAATCCACCTGCTTTTTTCCTCTATGCTCATTGTTCTGTTTTTCTCTCTCTTTCGTTATGGCTTCTTTTCCTGCTTCTTTCTTTTCAGCTTCAAATTCCTCATGCCTGCACAGTTCTGCATGCTTTCCAACTTTGGAAAGCCTTTTTATTAATATTTGTGGATTCACGTTGCCTAACACTGTTACTTTGGGCTGCAAAGGGTCTATATCCATCTTCAGAACACCTAACAATGTGATTCACAATAGTAAGCACCTGAAGAACCAGAAAACATATAAATAAGTAGTTATCCAATATTAATTACCTTCAATCCTTCCTAACGCCCTCTTTACTTTTTTCTTGCATCCTTGACAGCAGTTAGCAGACACCTTCAATTCAATCTTCTGAAATAATGTCAATGCAAACAGGTTTAAGCTCATATATTCTGGTGTTCAGTTCAGGTGAAGATTTAAAAATGGAGCAAATGAAAATGAAAAGAAACTAAAGTAAGTTGATACCTTCAAGTCCACTTCCCTTGACATGTCTCTGACCAGTTTGTTATTGAAAGTAGAACTTGGAAGTAGAAGGGTCCAAGGGGGCCCCAAAGGAAGTTAAGAAGTGTAAAATTAGAGAGCTTTCTGGCGCAATCTACCTGTTGCAGTGGCCACCCTATTTATATGCAGCAAAAAAACAGAAGGAACCGTGTTAAACATAATATGTACTTTTACTTTCCAATATTATTAGTTTGTTTGTTTGCATGCACCTTCTCTTATTTAGTTCCAACGCAAAAGCGTTTTGGGACAGCTCTGTAACCAGAGCTGACCCTTCGGATATTCTCAAGTAACCAAAGCATATTTTGCAAGTTGTAACTTCAACACTACTTTAACCTTCACAATATTTTTCTTGTTGCAGAAAGTTGATATTGCTATGACCTTAAATATTAATAGGAATGCTCTGCTAGTTCCTCACTGCCTTTTCGTTTTGTGGGGTGGTGAGTTTATTGAGATAATCTAGTGTGGATTATACGACAAGATTTAACCTTTATCATTCTTTAAAATGGGTGGCTAGTTTTGCAAACGACCACAAGATTTGTTCTTCCATAAACTCCACTATTGACCACTAATTTATCATTAGAAAAAATGAGGATGGTGACGCGACCTACATATTGAGGTACAAATGTGAAACTTTAGTCTATATGGATATTTCCATTCAAGAACTTCTTAAACCACTGGAGATTTCGTGGCTGTGGGGCTATAAGTGAGGATTTTAAACGTAAAATTTTCAAAGGGTGGATGGAAAAATCAGTGTAAAGAAAAAAGATGGTCGGTTTTTTACCCTAAGATTTGGGTAGTTTTTATAACCTATTATTATAACTATGATTGATTAGAGAAAAGCTTGTTTCTTAAGCTCCGAATATGCGTCGTTGGCCCAGGAAAAGAAAGGAGTCTGAAAAAATGTTAAGAACAAAGGCAATCTTTGTAGGGCGCTTTTGCTTTGCTCTGTTTTTTGTTTATTAAGTTTGATTGAACGCTTTCCTCATGCCAACAAGGACTCAATATTCGATTAACTCAAAGATTTTGGCACCCAGGTCTCTATAATTACTCACTTCTATAGCTTTGCATGTTTAATTATGATACCTATCCGTATGTTACGGAGGACCTTACACGTGGATTTGTGACCCAGAGAGAAAAAGCAAAGATGCAATCCAACTCCATTCTCCTGTTAAAACCAGTGTATTCGTTGAAGTCGTGCGAAAGTTTAATGAAGGAAAATATAGATGGAGAGACCTTATACCAGGGTAGCGTCCAATTAGCGCCGGTAACAAGGTTTAACCCACTAACCTGCGGGTTTGAACAGGGTTTAAGGTTGGGAGTTTCTCAACTCATTAAAGTGTGGGCTACATATGTCCGCACCGTGGGGCCCACGGGTTGCCTTGCACAATTATTTTAAGTAAAATATGAGGTTTTAAAGAAGAGAAAAAAATATTTCGGCCAAAAAAAAAAAAAAAAAAAAAAAAAAATAAAAAAAAAAAGTCCTAGAAACAAAATCTATAAGTCCAGCATTTCCAACTTGGTACCTCTAAATCTTAAAAAGAAAAAATCCCAACCTATTTCCTCATTCTTAAAGCAAATTATTATGTTTTGATTGTTTGATTATGATTTGATGTTTTGTTTATAAAGATTGACAAATTTGATAACTTCATCTAATGGTGGATTATGTTTTTTTATTTTTTTATAGAATAGTTAATGTTAGGAAGAAAAATTTGATGATTCGTATATATATATCCCGGACTTTCGGTCATCTTAAGAAAATATGATTTTTTTAAAAAAAAATTACGGGCCGATTGGCTGGCCCGTCAAACTGCCATTACGGGTTAGGGCTAGCTTTTGTGCTAGCCCATATGGTTTGGCCTGCATTCCAATAGGGGAGAGAGGTTGCTAGAAAATTCAATAGAAGGGCGATCGAGGAGCAACTAAAGGAGGCACGTTCTATTTGTAAGGATCACATCGTCACGATGAATACTAATTAGGAAGGAGTGTCACTCCTTACTTGCTTTCTAAGTAACAATAATGAAATTAGTGGAGATCAAGTTTCTAAGATAAAGGTACTTATTTCTCAATTCCAAATCCACAATAAATGTGATTTGTTTCTTATTTGATTAGGTTGTCATTTCTTATCAAATAGTGCAACTCACAAAAGATGGACCTGGACCAAATCTAACATTTAAACTAAACATATTTGGAAACCAATGTTATTTAGACTAAAGATACATAGGGATATATAGATTCATTATGATTAAAAATTGAGCATAGAAACGCTATTAATGCCTTATTAGACATGTTGAAATAAGTTAAAGGAACATGCTAGAAGAGGTTAGTAACCACCATCATTCAAATTGAATGTGTTTGAAAACATTACTCAAATCACATTTTAAAATAACATTTTAAGTGTTTTCAAACACGCTACTGCGTTAAATTTTAAAAGTATAAAATTATAAAGACTCGCCATGAAGACCAAAACATGTAAGTATAATAACCATTAAAAATAAACAAAAGAGACCGATAACTATTTCATTTGTTCATTTGAGACCCCACAAACACCTCAAATTCAAATTTGGTTAGGCTTTCAACTCTCAACGCCTTGATTCTATGTTGCAACGACATGAGACTATAAGGAAATACATTGGGACGTATGTGAGACTGGTGATATGCACTTATAATCTAGTGGTATAAAAACTTCCTTATGAGTGAAGAACTGCGAGTTTAATCTCACTTATTACCTTGTATCAAAAAAAAAAAATCTCACTTATTACCACAAAGCCATAGTGTCGCCCCTCTCATTAAGAAAAAGATGTGAGATTTGATTGTTAATTTTGTTTATTACATGACTTTTTTACAAAGTTTCATGAAGTTGAAAACAAAAATTTTGTTTAATTGTTGCGGAAACCCGTAACTCCTTACGATCCTCATGAATTATTAACATTAACTCATTACGCTAATTAGTTATTAATTATTAATCCGTAACTCTTTACTACAGATGCTCATAATTCATAACAATTTATAACATTAATGAGTTTTAGGATTACTCGTTAAAACAACTATTGAAATTTAGGATAATTTAATAAAACGATTATTGGAGATTAGAATTACCTTAGATTACTTGAAGACTTCAAGGTTGTTGATGTCCTCTAACGTTGATCCACACGTCTATCCCCGATTGCAACGAGAACTCCTCTTGAAACCTCCCACTCCTTGGATCTTTGCTTGGCGAAGACAAGGTTGAGTTTTGGTTTCCTTGGGTTTTTATCTTTTCAAGAAGATGATGATTTCTTAGGATTATGTTAAAGATATGATGAATAAGGTTAGAACCTTACCCTTTTATGGATTGTGCATTTTCCTCTCTAAACCTTTGGTAAAGGCAGAAATTTAGAGAAGCGTAAGGATGTGGAAAAAGTTTAACCCTCCCTTTTTATAGCATTGGTGGGGTAAATTCCTAATCTTAATTCGCCTTAGGAATTTTAGAACATGCATTAAGAAAAAAGTTTTAAGTAATAAGTCCACTACTTCTTAAATAAAGTCATATTAAATTCACATCTTGATTGATTGATTGAATTTAATATAATGAATCATATTCATATCTTGATTGTTGGATTGATTTAAGATGATTGATCACATTTATTTCCTTTTTTTTTCCCTTCAAAAAACGTCCATAAAAAGGGCTCACAAAAAATTAGCACTTTATAAGAGTCTAACCTTAATTTAAGTGCTCACAAGAAAGGCCTAATGCAAACTTGATTTGGAAAATCCAAATCATAATAAATTAAATTCATATCTTGATTGAATAATAATTTAAGATGATGAATCACATTCGTCTCTTAAACTAAAATTTGAAATCATTTTAAATCAATCCTCATTTATTATTTCTCCTATCTTCATCCAATATATATATTAGATAATTCAGAATTATCTTTTATAACCTAACCTTTTGAATTAAAATTCAAATCTAAATTTTAAACTTAAATTCAAAATTCGAATTCCAAATTCAACTTGGCCTAAGATCCTACTGGCTCTTCCAACACATTTGGGCCCTTTTGTAGAGAAACTAATTTCCCACTGGGGACACCATATATGATGCCATTTTTTCCTTATTGGGTTTGGAGTCTCACACCAATCCAATTACACCTTTACTCTTGATAAAGCCCAATAAAAATTATTGTCCCAAGTTTGCTAATTTTAGACAATTGGGAATAACCTTTGTGTGTGACCCATTTGGCCCAATTAGTCACTGACATAAATAAACTTGGACCAATTAAAACCCCTTTAACGGGCCCAATTTATTTAATGACCATAAGATCTTAGAATGCTTTCTGACCAAGAACTAATTGAGTTGATTAAGTGATCTACTTTTCATATTTGGATACCGTGCAGGCATCATCCCTCACATCATCATTCATATTTAGTCGAGAGCAAAGATAGAATATCATCTCTCTTAATTGACTAAATGTAGCTATTTCACATAACTAGGAATCTTCTTATATTAACTCTGTAACGGATCATGACTCTTCATGATCACTTCTTTGTCTTGATTTCCCAAGTTAATTAGAAGCTATCCAAGCTCTCACTAGGTCTTGTGAATGACTAATCCTAGAGGATGTAGTCACTCTCAAGATAATCCATCTATACTCATATATTCAAGTTATATCCAAGAAAGTAATATTCTCCCCATTTTCGGTGGATAGAGTTGTACGATCAAAGTATAACCCAGGGACATAGTGTTCGATGACATCCTTAAGTCAGGACGATTTGTCTACCAAACGATAAGAGCTTTACATATCCAACGATCTCTCTATGATGAATCTTTGTGGAGTCTCTGCCGGTGGTCTGTTTGGTACTATATGTTCTCTAACAGTGTCTACCTACGACATCGGTAAAGGCATGATTCCACATTACTTGTATTCCATGAGGTCATACCTTATATCTTTATACAAGTAGATGATGTCGTCTTAGTCTTATTGAGATCATCAATCTTTCTTTCTTGGTGATTCAAGTAGGAATAAGTTTTAGGTAATAGATATACGGTGTTTCGAGTCGCCATGATCATGATCTCTATCATTGATCCTCGAGATTAACATATATTCTATTCCAAGAACTTTTTATCTTCAAACACATATTTACTTTAAAATAAAGGTGAGACATAAATATGATAAAGATAAAATATGCTCATTTATTAATAATGAAATACTACAACGTAGAAAAAAGTGCTGATCTGTCCTTACAGATTGTCTCTAGGACACCTAAATACTAACTAGACCCACCCAACCTATGCGACTGTGTGCTCCTATAACAAAGAGAGGTATAACCACAATTTCCATCAATTTCAAATAACCACAAAGTCATAGCTTCAAAATCTCCAAATATTAATGGATGAAGAGGAACCGTATATTTGTGAGGAACAACATGAACCTAAGTTTGGCGCTTGTCCATTAGCCTTGCGTTGAGATTTTTATGAGGTGCTAGTTGTAATATTCAGAATTATGTTATCCACTTGATGCAAACAAAGTGGGCCAAGTTAGGATTGAAGGGTCAGGCCCAACGAGGAAAAGAGGAGAGCCACAGATGATTGGAGTCTCAGGCACCAACCACAGCCATTCGTCGAACAAGAGGCTATCCAAAATCTCATCCTCACTCTGCTTTCATGAGCCTCAGCCACACATCTTCCTCCTCTCCTACGCTTATTAAAATTAATGACTTATCTATTATATTGAACCTGAAAATATTCACTCTTGTGTTGATTTCTCTTCTCACTTGCTCCACCCCCAGCTGCTTCTGAGCTTCCAACTGCACTCGCTGGGTGATGATCATGGCTTCGGCCACTCTCTCTGTTGCCAAACCAACTCTTCAGGTTTCTCTAATCTTCCATGTTTCTTAGGCATAAACAACATTTTTGAAACACTATAAAAGAAGGCGGCAGGCACTGTTATTTGCTGATCGGTGTTGATCTGTTGGTATGTAGGGAAATGGAAAGGGCTTCTCGGAGTTCTGCGGCCTCCGCAGCTCATCAAGCTACCTTCCCCTCTCTAAGAAATCTCCTGACGACTTCCTCTCTGTCATTGCCTTCCAAACCTCTGCAGTGAGTACTCAAATTCCTCCATTGTCTCTTTATTAAATTCTTATCTTACCTATGTGGATGCTATAAATGATATACCCACCTTACTAGTATTTCACTTGTTGACCTCTGAGAGGATCCTGGAATCTCTTGTGGATAATGTATCACTCCAAAGTCCAAACTAGTGTAATAGAATATTTTGCAGCTTCATAGGCCTGTGTGTGGTGTTTTTCCTTACAAGAACTAGAATATATGCTTGATGTAACTCTAGTTAAACAATCAAGGGTCATCGAATTGATTCCCATCACGGTAATGTATATACATGAATCTCCCCAAAGAACTCGCCCTGTATATAAGACATGATCATATGTGTGTGTGTATGTCTTTGCACATCAAACTAGGCCTTTCTTCATATAAATATATGAAAGAGAGACAAATGCATGAGACTAGAAATGAGAGTTATCGAAGGGAAAGAAGAAAGGATGGTTTGGTGAATAAGAAGAAATGAAATGTGATGTGAATTTAGGTAAAGAGCAGCGGAGGGTACAGGAAAGGAGTGGTGGAAGCAAAACTGAAGGTGGCGATTAATGGCTTCGGTAGGATCGGCAGAAACTTCTTGAGATGCTGGCACGGACGCAAGGACTCTCCGCTCGACGTCATCGCCATCAACGACACCGGAGGTGTCAAGCAGGCCTCTCACCTCCTCAAGTATGACTCCACCCTCGGCATCTTCGACGCCGACGTCAAACCCGTCGGCGACAAAGCCATCTCCGTGGACGGCAAGATCATCGAGGTCGTCTCCGACCGCAACCCCGTCAACCTCCCCTGGAAGTAATAACCACATTCACATTCACTCCAACATACATCTCCCTCCTTGATAACTTGTTCAACAAATTAAACTTGTGTATATGAATGGCAGGGAGATGGGGATTGACTTGGTGATAGAAGGAACAGGGGTGTTCGTGGACAGAGAAGGAGCAGGAAAGCACATTCAGGCCGGAGCCAAGAAGGTGCTCATTACCGCACCAGGCAAAGGTGACATCCCCACCTACGTCGTCGGTGTCAATGAAGGCGATTACAGCCCCGACGAACCCATCATCAGCAACGCTTCTTGCACCACCAACTGCCTCGCCCCTTTCGTCAAGGTCCTTGACCAGAAATTCGGTAATCATCTATCCTGCCTCGTCCTTCAAAATTAAACTCCCATCATCATACCCAACCTACTTGTTGTGAAAACTATAGAGAAAGCTTGTTTATTATTTCAATACGAATGAATACTTGAGACTTAACAGACTACGCTTCGACTCAGTTACTCAGACACACTATCTATTAATATCTAACAATATTTACATTATGTATTTGATTTCCAACACCTGTGTCCTGTTGTTTTGCAGGAATCATCAAGGGTACTATGACTACCACTCACTCCTACACCGGAGACCAGAGGCTGCTCGACGCCAGCCACCGTGATCTGAGGAGAGCCAGAGCAGCCGCATTGAACATTGTGCCGACCTCAACCGGAGCCGCGAAGGCGGTGGCTCTTGTGCTGCCGAGTCTGAAGGGGAAGCTGAACGGGATTGCCCTGCGTGTGCCCACACCAAATGTGTCCGTTGTGGATTTGGTGGTTCAGGTTGAGAAGAAGACATTTGCAGAGGAAGTGAACAGTGCTTTCAGAGAGAGTGCGGACAAGGAGCTGAAAGGGATATTGACAGTGTGCGATGAGCCGCTTGTGTCGGTGGACTTCAGGTGCACCGACGTGTCCTCCACCGTGGACTCGTCGTTGACGATGGTAATGGGAGATGACATGGTGAAGGTGATTGCTTGGTATGACAATGAGTGGGGTTACTCCCAAAGGGTTGTGGATTTGGCTCACATTGTTGCCAACAAATGGAAGTGAGCATCTCGATCATCTACTGAGACTCTGGCCCGTTTCTATTTTTGTATGATTCTAAAATTTCTTGCTTCTTTTTTTACAATTTTCTTACTGAAACCTGAACCCACAAATAGAACCCTCAATTTTCTCTCCCGCCTTCTTATCCTGTAATAAAATTCTTCTCGCCTTGAATTCTGTATGGTCATGCCATGCCAGGACTAGGAGCCTTTTCTTAGCCTCGGCTAAAAACTATGGCATGGAAAATGTACACTCAACTATGGTCCCCTGATTTCATGAGTATGAGTGAGCCAATTTACTAGTTCTCTCAGTAGCCTGTCCTGATGCATCAATCTGACATTCAACAATGTTTCTCCAAAAGCTTGAATTAAGAGACTTGAATATATCATCCGGCTTGCAACCCAATCCAGCTCAAGCAAGTTTATTCTGAGATTATCAAAATGTTATGTTTACGTACCGTAATGTGAGTTGTTAGGAGGAAAAGGGTCGGGGAAAAAAGATTAAAGTGAAACTGGCGCACCAGAAAAAAGGCAAGGCATTAGCAAAGAGAATAAAAGAACTTGAGAACTTGAGTAGTTGTCATATTCAGTAGAACATCTTAAAAATATAAAATTGATGGTTGAAATCCTCCCGATATATATAAAATATACTAACATGTAAAGCAAAGTACAGAATTAGTGGAGTATATATAGAGACATTGATGGACATGAAGAGGAGATAAAGATAAATAAGAAGCGGTCGAGGGGAGTCTGGAAACTGGAGAGAGATCCGAACATGCATGAGTTGATATTAAAACAAGGCCAGCCCATTCCCTTTTCTCTTTCAAATCCTTTCCCTGATATTTCACAAAAAGCAGCCTCAATTTTTGTGGCCTAAATCACTTGTTCCTATGTAAGCTTCTCATTCAACAACATTTAGTCCATTAATTCTATTTATAAAAAATTACTTCTAACATGTTTAACACCGTCCAAGAAATTTTTTAAATTGCATTGATCATGATTTAAAATGCAACGACCTTTCAATTTTACCATTCTTTAGTATACATTATGTTACATGAGAATAAAATCAATATATTAATAAGTAAAAGGTGAAATTGACGTTCATATAAAAAATTTCCCTCTGTACCTTATAAACATGACAAGCGGAGTATACTGCTTTATATTTTCTTTAAAAAAACCAAAAAAATGTTTTGAATCAGAGGGAGTATATGTTATGATCTCGCTTCTACTTTGTTTTTCCCGGTCTCGTGCCGCTGCCCTGCTTCTGCTCTCTGTTTCATTTCATTTTCATTCTTTCACAACTCTGCTACTAACGCCAACTAATCTCAAGAACGTGTCAGCAAGGCCATATCGTGGTGGATAGAGAAACAAGAGAGCCTCCAGGCTCCATATCAGCGTAGAATAAACCTAGGTTTAAGAAATTTCGCATAATCGATTGAAACAAGTGTTTCACAGACATGGTATTTTTTATTTAATTTGAGTGTGAAAACAAGACATGGTATTTCAAACTCAACTGCAATAGTCAATGATATGATCAGATGAAAACTACCACTTGAGCGTAGAAAAACGTTAAAAGTTATACATATTTTTATTGACCCCTTGTGTGTGTGTGTTACTCCATCTGTCCTTTTTTATTATTAGAAACGTTTAACTGCATCTTACGCCTTACGGTTGGAAATGTGGATCAAGAACAATAAATATATTAAAGGGTTAAGGTGCAGATTTACCAACGAACTATTATCCGAGGAGCGTCTGGCACAAAAAACAATTGAAGGGACTAAATTGGCTAACGAACTATTAAAAAGTGAAAAAAAAAAAATTGAGCAGATTCACCAACGAACTATTACTTCGTCACTGTCTTGGTGTCTCCGTCTTCTATTAACTGTCACAGTGTCGGCGACGTCGGCGTCTCCAAAACTTCCATTGTTGCTAAGTGTTCCACTCACCCTCTTGAACTCATCCAGTAGTCTATTGCTTTCAACCGGCACGCGCCTTGCACTCTGGTTGCATGCCTCCGATGCCACAAGCAACAGCCGGCCATTAGCATAACGCTCTTCGCATGGGTCCCATCTCTCGTTGGTGTTTGCCTTATCCAACAAGAAGGTTTAACCGCTTTCTTTTCTCCAGTGTTTCCGCCACCGTCCAATGCTAGTGCCTCATATTTTAACATAAGAGTGATAGTTTTTTTTAATAGTTCTTTGGTATTATTTTTTTCACTTTTTAATAGTTCTTTGGTTTTTTTTTTTCCACTTTTTAATAGTTCGTTGGCTAATTTGGTCCCTTCAATTATTTTTTGTGCCAGACGCTCCTTAGGTAATAGTTCATTGGCAAATCTGCACTTTAACCCTATATTAAAATTCTAACACATTTTGACTACAAAGCCCTTAGGGTGTGTTTGGTTTGAGGGGAGAGAGTGGAAAGTAGGGAATTGACCAAATTGCCATTAATGAAAGGAATATTCCTTTTTGTTGAGAGTATATTTTTGGAATATTGAAAAGTTTCCATGGGCTTTTTGGTAAAGAGGAGATAAAAGATCTCCCCCTCCCCCTCCCTCAAACCAAACTAGCCCTTATTTATGATGACATAAGGAATAATAGAGATAAAAAGAAGGAAATTATTATAATAAGGAGGATTGTAGAAGAGAGATAATAAGAAATTAAATATGGTAAAAGTAATAGGTCTTTGGATTATGAAAATTTATTATATTAATATTAAATAGAAGTAATTAAATAAGGAAAAAAATAAAACATTATCTAAATATTTTTTATATAGAAAAAACGACCGTTTGTTACTCAAGGAATGATAGGGGGTATCATTTATACTTACCTTTAAAGCGGAGCATGAAATCCATAACCCAGTGTAATTTGACTATTTTGAGCTCGCTCAAAAAGACGCATAATGGACTGGGTTAAAACCCTCCCGTTTAAGAATTAAATGGGCGGGCTATGGGCACACCTTTGGGCTACCCATACCCGCCCATTTAGTGTATTTTTTTATTAACTACCCTAACCCTAATAGCTAATGACTCTCATTCTTTATCTCTCTATATTTGCTTATTCTAAGGACCTTGATATTGATAATGTTGATGAGAGTGCAAGTGTTGTTACTGGTATTTTCAATAACATTCTCAATTTTTATTGTTTCTTTTTTTATTTCATATTAGATTATTAATGGATATATTTTCTCTTCATTTATTTTGCAAAGGAAGATTTAGCGTCTAGAGCTACAACATCTTCAGCAAGTGAATCTGAAGATGATGGTGAAAACTAAAACATGCAGATTCAATGGAAGCATGCCATTTTTTTTAATCTTTGAACTTTAGTTGTAATGTTTTAATTTAAAAGTTGGAGTTTTAACATCAAAATTATGTTATAATGGTACTTGACTAAATTTAGGTTCTTGTGAGAATTATTATTATTGAACTTTAAAGATTCATATTTCAGAATTTAGAATCATGAATTTGGATGTATGTTTAATGCTTATGTATGTTTTTTTTCAAAAAATAAACAAATCAGATGTAAATGGGCTATCCAAAACCCGGTGAACCCGCCATTTATATGCTAGCCCATTTACATGGGTTTAAATATGTTGAGGTATGTGTATGGGTTAGCCCATAACCATTTTAAGTTAAATGGGCGGGCTATGGGTTAGGGCATGGACTGCCCAACCCGCCCATTGCTCTGCACTACTTACCTTTTTCTTTTGGGTTAAATACTAATTTTGCCATGGAAGTATTGGTTAGGGAGCATTCAGCACCTGAAAGTTTTATTGGTATCATTTTTGCCCCGAAAATTTAAAAACATAGCAATTTTGTCCATTGGTTAATATTGACCATTGGATTGTTGCTCTTCTTTGTAAACTTTCAAGGCAAATTTGCTCCTAGAAAAACTTCTGGGGCATATTTACTCCTTTTTGTAAACTTTCAGGGTAAAAATGATACCAAAAAAACTTCCGAGTATTGTATACTCGCTGGCTAATACTTTCATAACAAAAATGATATTTAACCTTTTTCTCTTTTTCATGGCCAAATAAAGTCAAAAAGATATGGGCACCCACCTAGATCATGGCAATATACAACGTGCTCCAACTTCCTCCACACACTCAAAAATAAATCTGCTTATTATTATTATTATTATTTAGAAAAAAGGTTACATGAATCTAACATATCTAGTATGGGTGAGTTGAAAATTAGATGGCAATTATGATTCAACTCTAAATGCTTATAACATGAGTTATTTAAAATTGGGGGGATGCATGTGCTTTTATAATAAATCAAAGTTCAGTTCACTGGTAATACATTGGCAACCTCTTAAATGTGTTGAATTAGTAAATTTTGAGTGTGGTGGAATGTCACTAAGATCAGTGCCATATAGTCTAATGTTAGACTTTTTGTAAACCTCAAGCCAAAAAAAAAAAACGTTCAGTTCACTGGATAAGTCACTTTTTTCTGATAAGAAGACACAATTAATTAAAACAAGGCAATATAATATTAGGGCCTCTATACATAATTAAAAAAAAAAAAAAAAAAAAAAAAAAAAGCTCAAAACTATAACCAAGCTCAATTCGCTCAAAGCAAATCAAGAACATAAAAACACCAGAACTCATGAAAATACAAGACAGCCATCATAACTAAGCAAAAGGACAATGAATCAGTTTACCATTGCATTTCAAACACTGCACATATGAAGAACATTGTTGGAGATAAGGTAGGTGGTGAAGAGCAACTATTTTACTACATGGTGTGTGTAGCGATGACCACTCGGGCGAGTCATTAGGAAAATGGGCTCGGATTTGGATAAGTGTTACTTAGCCGCTAGGGATCATTGCAGTTCGTGGAGGCCACAACTTCCCATTTACACCTGAATTATACAAAGCTAAATCCGTAAATGAGACGGCTTCCTCTTTTACTTTTAACATGCTCTGTTTTATTCTCACGTTTTACAGGGCTACGTAAATGATGATAACAACGACCTAGTCACCTGGTCCAACACTCTTGTCTCTCACGTCTATTCTCGTCCTTTCACAATTAGGCCCCAAAATTTTCATGCTCTGCAACTTCTATACAGCTCACGTTCATACTTCATATACAGTGCGGGGTGGAGCCCCATTTCCCATAGTCACTGTGTGTTTTTTTATTTGTTTCTGTTTTCAAAACCATCGCTTTCTTCTTTGACCCTCTTTACAATCCCTGTCGGTCACATTGTCATGTGTGGGACCAGCCAGTTACAACACTCATCTAGTCAATTATTAAAAAAAATACAGTACACGTACATCCGAGTAAAACGTAGTACTTAGTATGTTATTATTGATTAAGCATAATTCACCAGTTTCAGTGTTACACTTGCACGCTTACACACAGAGCTCACAGTGTTGAGATTCCCGAAGCCAGATGCTCCTCTGTTCTCAACCTCCGATCCCTCAATCATACATCCATGACCAACACGGGAAGGAAGGAATAACCCCTCCCTTATGAGACTCGTATCATCAGTAAATCATAACGATGCCACTTGTGGTAGTTGTAAATAATAATATAATGTGGTAATAATAATAATAATAATGGAAGATGATAATGGTGTTTGAATTTAAATGTCGCGGTCTCTGGCACATTCAGGAGGGACTTGAGGGTAACGCTTACGATCGGTGCAATAGTTGTAAATGGTGTACTTGCTGCGAACCCACCGGAGGCGCTGCCATTGGGCGGCGTCGAGGTCGCGGAATTCGGCCTGGTCCCACCATCGCTTGCCCTGAGTGGCACAGAACTTGGCCTCCACGGAGGCCTCACAACCGTCGATGTGGAAGCCCCTGTAGGTGGCTATGAACGGAGCTTTGGACCAATCCGTCTTCTCCAACCCACCCCTTGTGGCCCAGTCGTCGGCGTTCCACAGGCTGTTGTATATCTTCATGGGCTGGTTAAATGGGTATTTCACTCCCAAGTCATTGCTGTTCTTGAATACCCTGATCGGAACATCATCTACGTAGAACCTGCACCACCATTTTCATCTCTGTTATTCCATATTTTTTGGGGGAAAGGGGTGTATAAGTGAAGTACTCACACTATCTGATACATGTTCCAGAGAACAGAGTATCTGTGGTATTCTTTGGAAGGATCAAACCAGAGGTAGATTCTCTGTTCTCTGTTACCCTTGCCTCCGGTGAAGACGTTGGTTTGCAAAATGTACGGCTGCCCTGTTCTGTTCCCCAAGAACTCAAAGTCTATTTCATCGTGCTCCGAGTTCAGGGAAGAAAGCTGCACAGTTCCATTCACAACAAAGAGTCACACAAACATATCCCGAACCAGGAAGAAAAACAGAGCACTCGAACTAGATTAGAGTGTAAAAAAATTGAAACTTGAAGAGTTTATTACATAGAAAGCAGTGACAGTGCCAGCAGAATCCCCAGGAACCATCTTGATGTACATGCTGAAGTGTCCAAACAAGTAGGAACCTTTGGACTGGAAGCCAGTGCCTGTTCAAAATGGTAGCTCAGTGATGAATACGTTCGTCGGAGAAAGAAAGAAATGAATCATGAAGATGAGCAGGAAAGTACCAGTGTATTTATCTAGATAAAGTTGAACCTCGGAACCTCCATTGAGGTACTTGATGTGATCAAAAGCCCAGGTGGGGTTGTAGTTCCGGCCAAAGGGTACATCAACGGGCCTCCTAGGGACACCGGCGAGGGCGGCAGAGGAGAGTGAGGCCAAAATGAGAGAGAGAGCCCAGAGAGCAGAAGCCATTGAAGAATGGATGAATGGTGTGTACTTGTGGGAAGAAGAGCAAAGTATAGAGGGTATATATAGAGGTAGAGAAAGCAGAACAATGCCATTGCCAATTGGGTCCTTCAATTCATTATCTCTCACTTTTTGTTCAAAATCTATCCTTTTGAAAATGTTTGGTAGAAGCGACTAGGAATCTGCATTTGAGAAGCCACCACGCGGTTTCCTCTTGTTCGTTATTACCACATCTCAGGAAAGATCAGACATGTAAAACATCTGTGATAAAAGGAGACTAAACAAATCTTTAGCATATGTTTACTTTTCACTTTAAATATAGTAATAATTCACTAATATTTTGTCCTACACTGTCCAATGGATTGTGAGTTGTGAATGGTGTCTTGTGAAGCATAAAAACGAAAAAGGAAAAGCTTGGGGGGTTTAATTTTTGAACACATAATTATAACGACGGCTTTCTATTTACTACACAGCATCAGAACTATGAGGTTTCTCCAAAACGTTTAAATCATCTTTAGTTGTCTTGTGATTTGTTTTACGTTAATCGTGTAATCAGATTCATACCAGAGTCTTAATAATTTATAGTTGAGAAGTCTTGTCCTCATGGATTATTATTCGCTTTGAATGAAAACGTGTTCTGTCATCCCACCTTCCTTTAGACTTTAGAGAGATGCATCATAAAAAAGGACCCCAAGCACAGTAATTTCAGGCACAATAAAACATTTTTCATAAACTCTAGTATACATTAATGGAAGATGCTTTCTCCCCCCTAAAAACTTACTAGTGAGAAAGATGAATAAGATCGAGGTCAAGACATGATAAATACGAACGAGTAGTAACTATGCTGTTCAAATTAAAAGAAAAAGATAATGTAACTGAATGGCAGTAGTGAACCGGACAGGTAAATATGAAAAGAAAATGAGTCCATCATCAATTAAAACGCAACGTAATAATAATTAATAGGTAAAACAAGTGTTTAGACAACGATGCATTTGATTGAGTGTGGGTGGGTGTATGAATATGATAATAAAGTGATAAATTAGATGTATCTAATAAAGATGGGACCAAGGTTGTCTATGGTTACTGGCGCAGCATCCCATGGTTGGTTTGTGAATTGTGATCCGTTAGGCTCACGAACCACGGAAGCAGATTTGTTCAGTATCCCTCAGTATCCGTGTATCCTGGTTGTCCAAAAATTGATCCAAGCATCCAGAAAGTGACATCTCAAATTTTCATATTTACCACATGCGGTAATTCGAAATAAATGAGGTGTCTCTTTCTGGACGTTTGGATCAATTTTTGGACGGGCAGGATGCACAGATACTGAGGGGAAGGATAGTGAGCAAATCCGGATCCCACGAACCACCCACCCACCCATTTCCCAACTTGGCATCTTCTATACCCATCCATTAATTAATCCCATTCCTCCCTTTAATTAATTAATCTCCCTCTCTAATTAGTCCACTCTACATATCATCATTTCAGCGCTGCATCATTAATTATTCTTCCATTATCATCGATCAATTACCTTACGCTCACCCAATATTATTATTTTTGGGATTTTGTCCAAGCCTTATAGTTCAATAGCATTTAAATCTTCACTTAATCAAGTATTTGATGTCCTGAGTACAAGCCATATATGAATATAATAAGTGTATAAGTTAAGACAAAAATATACTACATCTAAATATAGACTTAATTGAGTTTTTTCTAAAAAGATTAAGGAAATAAAATACGTTACTTAACCATATCATATGTTGTGTGTAATTAAATTATCTATCAGTTTATAAGTCAGACAAATTAGTTTAGAGAAAAAAAATGACAAATATAAATATGTTAAAGTAATATGATTAGTTTCCTTAATCTCCCAAAAAAAGTTAATTTGGGCTTATATTTAAAACCAGAGATAGTATAATTTTAGAGTTTGTACGTAAAGTTTAATTTGCATATCCTAATAATAACAATATGTTTGTTATGGACTCATATAATGAGTCTGGTTGATATGCAGCTCAGTAAAGACACTTTATGACAGAATCCCTCCATAATCAGGTAAAACATTAATCACCTTGTAATCATGCCTATAATCATGGAAAGTACAGGTAGTGGAGCAGGCATGTGCAGAACGTGGAAACGCACATTGTGTGCGGGGCGAAATCACAGCAGAGGCAACGAAACCCTAGAGCTAATCTCTATAAATAGGAGATTACCCACAAGGTGCACACTCTCGATTCATCTATTCTAATATTCAGTCTCACTGTGCATACACCCTACTCCTTTTGGCCATTACCATATACGTGTTGCACAGTGATCATCAGACGCTCTGTGATATCTTCCCCATAATTATCACCGAGTAATCCTCTTCTCCCTGGTGTTTAACCGGTAGACATCTCGGAGAATACATTTGATCTAATATAAATCATTCATTAGTCCATTGAAATTAGACATTTATGTTCTACTACAGAACAATGTTATTGATTTCTCGAATATATATTTCGAGATTCTCATTACAACAACACCATATATATAAATATCTAATTAATTAATCCAAGCAAATCTGACTATTGGTGATACTTGGTGTATGAATTAAGAAGGGAAGGAAATCGAGAAATAGGAACATGGCATGTGAGGCGAGTGTTAGTTAGAGGAACAAGAGAAGTTTGTGTGATTTGATTTTTAAGATAAGCAGCGTTTACAATTAAATGAGTGGGATTGAGGGACTCATAATTGGTGCATTATTATTGGTTGGTATACAAATAGAACCACTTTCATTCATGTCTACATATCGCTTCTTGGCACGAACCACAAATCAAAATCTTTTCTACCTGTCGTCTTATACAAACCTCAAATTTAATTTCCATATATCCATGCCTAATTCATATCACACTAATTGATAAACCGCAAGTTTCAGAGCTAGATTATAAAATGGAAATATTTTAATAATTTGTGGAGTGTGTTTTTCTGAAGAACCCTTAAAATGGAGGGAATGGAGACAAGGATAACGTGCGCTGTATTGCAACTGCAGATCACTTTGGGTCAGATCGTATGAATCTTTTCCTCTTAATTTCTGACGAAACAGACAACCATATATACATAACACTTCCTTTTTCCCACCTTATAACTCCAATAATTGAACGAATAAGACTTGAGACTTCAACTTGAACCTATCAAAATTACATGAAGAGAACAATATACAAGCAGCCCGAAAAATGAATTATCTCTTGATATGAAATCCTTACAGAATACTTTGAAATTAAGTTTTCCTTAAATAACTTAATCACCCTTAATACAATTTAGCCATCATTATCTTAGTAATTGTTGTCCTTCGATAAATCTCACTTTGTTTTCTCAAGTTAAGGGTATTTAGGTAATTTCACTATAAAACTTAATTTTAAACTACTTCATAGAGACTTTGTAGTGATTAGGTAATTTCATAGTCTTATAAGTTTATTTTGTTTCTCCCAATTATATATGTGCATCCTATCAATAGATGTTAATTCAGGTTTTGACTGCTTAAACATGAGGTATTGAGTTCCAAGATGTGTGAATAATAATAAAAACAGGATTAATGTTTATATATAATACTCGTAGGAATGAAAGGGAGAGAAAATAGGAAAAGAGAGTGGCACTAGGGAGAGAAGTCCACGGTTATTGAGCAAGTTTTGATAAAATTAATAATAAATTTAGGAGGGGGATAACTTTATGTTACGTCAAAGCATTGATAAACAGATAATATGACAATAATTAAGGTGGGAACAGTTGACAATTATATTGGTTGGAAACTTAATATGAATTGGCGATTATATTAGCTGGCCATGATGAACAAAGCATGCAAAGCTTTTTAAGTAATGGGCTCTACAATACAATACGTGCAATTTTACAATAATTGAGTTTGGTATGATACACGTCCCATGCAACATTTAATGTTATCTACTTAGCTTCGTATTCCACTTCCAGTGCCCCCCCGCCACATTTACAAGTTCATTATGCTTATTTATATGAAATACAAATTTTGATCTTGTTCATGAAATTTCTTATATATATGCCTCCTTCATGAAATTTTTTTAAAAAAGATTTTGGATCCCCAACTTTCTTTATTATTAAAAAAATTGTTGAACAATCCTTTCATTATAGAGTATATATATATATATATTACTCATAAGTATTTAATAATTTAGATTTTTAAATAGGCGTGACTAATTTTCAGCATATATAATTCTTTTTCAACTCTAAACTATGTAGATTTTTCACTTGCTCATAATTTTTGTTTAATTTAACATACCATTATTTACAGGGGCGAATACAAAAAACTATAGAATGGGGCACAATTGATGGGGGATTTGGGGTTCGAGGGCGGTGTCCGATTTTTTTTTTTTTTTTTAAAGAAAAGTTTTAAATGTATTAAAAAAAAATTAAAAAAAATTATGAAATCAAGTGAATCGATGATGTAATAAGAGAGACAATTATTTTACAAACCTTGTTATTTAGAAAAGCAATCGAATCTTGTTAGAAATAAATGCATTTACATAAATAAGTAAATAACAATGAAGGGTGGAGTCTAATAAGTTCAATACATATATTTTAATAAAAAAAGTATATTACAATAAAAATAATTATAATGTCATCATTCTAGCGCTTATTTTTAGAATTTCATCATAATTTACTTATTATCAATCTTTATCAAATACATTTTTTCAATATAAAGTACTAAACAATCATTCAACCATTCACGCTCATCCCATTCTGAAATGTACCTTGATATATTAAAGGTGAATCCAATTTAAGGGTGAACAATCATTTAAACATGTATTATTATTATTATTATTTTAAAAAATCCCAAATAATTGGGGGGCAAGTTACTACCAACTTATTACCTAGACCCGCCAATGATTATTTACATCATCAATAAATGAAACTGGGGCGATCATATCTATAATTTATGTTTACAATCAATGTTTTATAAAGATTAGTATCCTTCACCCAAAAAAAATAAAAAATAAAAAATCCGTGCATCAATAACATTTAAGCTTACAAGTTACAACCAAAAGGCATAGCTATGACCATATTTACTTTCACTAACCAATTTCCAATGCTCATACTGTACTTCCTCCTACAACAGGAGATAAAAAGTAAAAAACTATAGAACCTTTAAAAAAAATGAATGAATGAAAATTGAAAAGGGAAAAACAAACGGAGCAAGAGAAGACCCATAATGTCTCCCCCACTTCTCTTCCTCCTCTAGTCCCTCTCTCATCTGATATATAGAACAGAAAATATACACAGAACTCTAAATTGAGTAAATTATCTTCTGATCCTTGAAAGATGGTTATACCATTTCTCAATTTTGTCACTCCAACAGTTTTCTCAATTGAATCATTGAATACTCTGAAGCCAGCACCGTGCACGGTGCATCGAATAATAACATAGCAGTAATATCAAGACCGTCAAGGATTCAATTGATGGATCCAAAAATTAAGGGGCTGAACTGAAAAAAGCTTTTATCTTTCAAGGACCAAAATAATTTCTCACTCCTATACATGTCCTTAATGCTTTCATCAATGTAACGAACCTAACTCTCCTAGAACAGCCAGTGCTTCCTCCTTGGTTTATGCTGGATCGGTGCATCTACAATGAAGATGATAAAACAAATAAGCAAAATTTATAAAGTTGTGTACGATGCTCCGACCAAAAAACCCACTTGTCGGCGGGTGAACCAACCTCGGATTTCGTACAATGAATTGTAATGAACCTCAGACCAGAAGCTCAACCACAACTCTGCATCATTAACAAATGAATAGAATGCTCGCATCAACATACTTTTTCATAATTAAAGTTCTGCAAGGTCTGAATTACTACTTGAGAGCAAGCATAATACACTAGCAAGATTATTGATTTTATGAGACAAGCAATATGTTGAATAAATTGAGAGAGAAATATTATTCTTAATTTCTTAATCAGAAAGAATACATATAAGCCTTTATATAGACAAACTTAGAGTTAACTCTAGAATCTCATAAAATCTAATCTAATCAAAATCAATCAAACTGATTGAGATATAATAGGAAATATCCTAAACTAATGGAGAAAATCTAGGAGAGGAATAAGGAGATAATTGAGGAGAGAATAAAGTGGAATTATAATATAATATTTCCATATATTCCCACACAATAATTCCACCAGACGCATCGATTCATGATTAACTAAACAAGTGTTTTGACCATGGTGATGAGTAATGAGTCTTACCACGCTTTGGCGCTTGGTACTGCGGCGTAATTTCGATGAAACAAGTGTCTCTGAATGATGTTAGAAGGCATATCTTCGCTGCAAACTAAATTACAAACAAGCCAGGTTATACTTCATTCTAACAGCTATACACAGCAAATGAAGCAAGAAATACGGCTGAAATTCAATTTTATAGCGCGTACATGTATATACTCCCCATTAATTTCCAGATGTGGAACTTGAAGCACAACACAAATAGTCTAGTGTAATAGATCATATCAAGTTCTACTAGATGACTCCACCCTAATAGAAGAGAATAATTTATCCATAACTCACTTGAAGCGTCAATATTTTAAAATCCCATAAAAATTAACACACAAATGGAAAAGGAAAAAGAAGAATTTTGAACATAACGCATATCATAATTTAATGATATAAAATGCAAATCCATTATACTCTTTAGTTACTATTAGGAGCAGCGGATGATAAAGTAAACGTACCCAATGTACACAAGTATATTTTTGCAAAAAGCATACGATAAGGTAGAAGAACCCTTATCATTATATAAACAGCAAACGATACAAATGTCCAAGCATATATAAACAGCAAATTTATCATGGGTTAAATGCCTAATTTGTCATGGAAGTTTTGATAAGGGGGCACTCAGCACCCGGAAGTTTTTTTGGTATCAAATTTGCCCCGGAAGTATGAAAAAGGTAGCAAATTTGCCCCTCCGTTAATTTTGTGAGTTAAGTTTGTGAGTGTACACGTGGCATGCCACCTCATCAATTTGAATAAGAGTTAAGTATCATTTTTGCCCGGAAGTTTTTTTGAGAGCAAGTTTGCCCCGAAGTTTTCACTAAGGAGCAATTTTGCCCCGGAAGTTTACAAAAGTAGCAATTTTGCCCTTCTTTCTCCCAATATTAAATTTGACTATTAAATCAGACAAAGACCACACATGTCATGCCTTGAAAAGGTCGAACTTGGAGTCAGAGGAGGAGATCCTTGAGATGTTGAGCTCAAGGCGGCCAGAATTTGTGAAGTCGAACTGGTCAAAGGGACTGAAAGGTTTGTCGCAAAACCCAGAGGAAGTATCACTTATAATCTAAGCAAATGAAACGTAAAACGAGAAATGAATTGTTCCAAAAATTGGTTCAGTAAAACAAATCAATGGTGATAATATTTACGTTTGTATAGGCCCGATCATTTGCTTAGATCATAAGTGATGCTTCTGTGACCGAGTTCGGCTTCACAAAGTGCAGCGTCTTGAGCTCAACATCTCAAGGATCTCCTTCTCTGACTCCAAGTTCGACATTTTCAAGGCATGACATGTGTGGTCTTTGACTGATTTAATAGTCAAATTTAATATGTGGGAAAGAAGGGCAAAATTGATACGTTTTGTAAACTTTCGGGGCAAAATTGCTCCTTAGTGAAAACTTCCGGGGCAAACTTCCTCTCAGTGAAAACTTCCGGGCAAAAATGATACTTAACTCTTATTGTGTTGATGAGGTGGCATGCCACGTGTACATTCAGTTAAACTTAACGGAGGGGCAAATTTGCTACATTTTTCATACTTCCGGGGCAAATTTGCTACTTTTTTTATACTTCCATGGTAAATTTGGTACCAAAAAAACTTCTGGGTGCTGAGTGCCCCCTTATCAAAACTTCCATGGCAAATTAGGCATTTAACCCATTTATCATTATACTTGGTCGCTATTAGTGACAGCAAACGATAAGGTAGAAGAACCCTTTCAAATGTGCAAAAACAATAGTTACATTCACTGCGCGGATGAGTCATCACCGTTTCCCAGATGATTGGTTATAGTCATCATTATTGTTATGATTTTTATAAAATCATTAACCTATCAGCAATAAATAACTTCGAACAAAGCACTAATTGATCATTTTGCCGCATCCCATAGAAGAATTGAACTTCTTCCATAGTTCCATCCTAGTTAAAACAGCAGTGTATAGATAAATTGAAGAAGAAAGAAACAAATACTCCTCCAATCCTAAATATATGACATATTTACCTCATTTGATTAGATTAAGGAAGTTGGTTAAGTTAGTTAATATGATATATATTTTCTAAAACAGCCTCTTCCTTAATTCCCTCATTTCTTCTCATTCTATATTATTGTTGAGAGAGTATCAATAGATGTAAACCAAGAAAATGTCGGCAAATATGAAAATGACCAACTCCCCAAATATGTCTCATATCAAGGACCAGAGAAGTACTAATCAATTTGCTGCATCCTGTAGAAGAAAGAGATTATTTGAAAACAGCACAACACACCTTATCAGCAGCTGCCTGTAAGGTAACATGATCCCCCCATTCTCCAGATCTGTCATGAGGAAGATAGATTGAGAATGATGTAAGTTTTACACCAGCACACACGAAAAAATATTTGAGAACCCATAAACGTAATGGCTCAACGAATATTTAATGGTATCAATGAAAGACACATACTTTGCCATTTTCTTGTAATATCGTTTGTACTTCATTGGAACATAACACTCATACAATGAGCGATGGTCTTTAAGCTGGCAGAGAGAAATTTTAGGCAAATAAGCATTTCAAATCGTCTATATAATATTGTGATAGAACTACTGAATTCCACGCTTATCGACCTTAAGCAAGTGACAGTTTGTATCATCACAACATATAAACAATTTGCATTTTGGTTTATCAACGTATGTTATCTTCTCTATTTCCCTCCCTTATATGTCCAGTTAATGCAATCATCCTTTACAAACACATTAAATATATCTTGGACATTAAAAGAATCAAACTCGAATTAGGCCCTCCTTTGGAGAATGCAATCACTAATTTAAAACTCATTCATTTATACATCAGCAAATTTCAACCTTTAGCTTAGTTAAACAACCATAACCTAAGAAAACCAGATGTCCTCCTACCTAGCAATATGTATTTGGCTAGAGCTTTCTGAGTGGACATACCTGTTTCACAATTTCTTTCCGAACATTCTTGTGGTATTCAGGTGACCTATACAACTGTTCTGAAAGTGCACGGAACTGCAAGATAGGGAGAATTGTTAATAAATGTACTAAGCAGATAATTTTAGAAAATTGTTGCCACAATAATACCTGGCAATTTCCATCTCCAGAAACTTTGACTTCACATAGACCATACATGTTCAACCTACAAAAGTCAATAGAGACCCGTTTAACATCTCCAATCAAGAGTAAATGTATAGCAGGAATGAGCTTGTAACATTTTTACTAGATGATCCCTCATTGTTGGTGACAATACATCATTAGACTAAGTAATCCTCATTTGAATGCGCAATTTGTATGCATATAGCCTCTAATTTCTTTCGATATAAACAAGAAAACAGAATACTTGCGTGACCAGTGATGTTATTAATCATGCATGATGAACACTTCCTCATTACTATTACAGCCATCTTTTTTATCAGAAATTTGAAGCTTTAGAATATTCATGTGAAAAAATAGCTGAAACAGACAACTGCAAGGGGCATACCTCTGAAGAAGGCGCTGGTGATCCATACTAGCATCATTTGTGTCAGGTATGAAGGAATTAATCCGGGGCACATGCTGAAATTTCAAAAAAAATTAAAAATTAAAAAAATTAGTAAGGCACAAAATTTCAGACAACTTTCTCTCCCATCTGCTTTTAATAAAAGGTGAATAATCTTTCCCTCCATGGTCATTAATTGACAACTATATGACGGTGCAGAATACCATAACATAGTCATTAAGAACCACACCCCAACAGAGTCCAAAGGGAGAAAAAAAAACAAGAAGATAATAAAAGAAAATATCAAGAATGCCTGACTCATCATGATCCTCTAAAAGAATTAAATCTATCCCTTCTCCTCCATTGAATTTTAGTGATTTTTTTGGCCTTCAAATTTAATTGATAAGATATGCATGAGTAGCATAAGTGCATAACAATTTACCTAAATTAAGCATGAACATAGTATGGCCAGAATTGGTGCATAAAATTAAAGTAAAAGGCATTGTTAGATAATTTGGGCAATAACAGAGTTGTAAGAATTCTTACAGGAACAGGTGCCAGGTTGGAAAGGCGCCTACCAACTGCGCCATCTAATTTGGCATACTCTTCAGATAACACAGCAGCAATCATGCGGTCATCCTCAATATCATGTTGACTACTGAGAGAAGTTGAACTCGAACTTTCACCGATATACTGAGTTCCATTCATCATATCTTGGGATGGCAATAACCAAAAAATTTCAAGAAAAAACCAAATTTACAATGATCCTAATACAACACCACAAAAAAAAAAAAAAAAAAAAAAAAAGCAACACAGACTGTTTATTAACTAACATTTTTAAGAATATTTATCCAGAAGAGTACTTTGAGAAAAACGTTTTGCATTATCATGATGATGATGATGCACCAATTGTGACAGAGTAAATCATACAGGTCAGACATCACCCAAAAGAAAAGCAATAGTAATTCTTTATGGCGAAATCAAAGAGAACTCGACCTTCTAAGATTACCGAACCTATCATAACTGCATATGATCATCTTGTTTTTTCGCCTGAGCAGATATTCAAAGTAAATAACACCATGACAGACCAGGGCTAGTAACATTTTACTAGATGACTCATTTCATCCATAAGGCTGCAACGAAAGAAAAAAAAAACGGAATTCCAAGTCTAAATGATTGGTTGACTTCACGGTTTTGGAGAAAATAAATTTCAGGCTCACGGAAAGAAAGTCACATCTCGAAACCTAATTGCTTTTCGATTGACCAGAGGTGGGTTTACAATAATGGCTGCTTGACTTGAAGCGTACGAATTAAAAAATCAGATCTAAGTAATTGATTGCTACACAAGAAGGAGCTTTCTGCCCAAAACCCAAAAAATGAAGATAAATGGCATGATTTCAACATCACGATTCACAGCAATCCAATTGTAGAGGATGAAGATCAAAAGCAAGAAAGCAGACATAGATATCGATCAAATCAAGAATATAGGAATCAAAAGAACCCGACAAAAACAGTGGCAAATAGGAAAAACACGAGACAAAAGAATGAGGAAAGAAAAGACCACCTGCGATTCTGCTGCGATTGAGAAGCAAGAATGAAGAAGGAAGGTGTGGGGAGGATTAGACAGAGGAGGAAAGAATCGGAAAGAAGAGATATTTTCAAACTCGCGTTTTAGGTGGGATAAAGCACGGGCACATTACGAATACCCAGTCGATTTCTTCCGGTGTAAATATTTATAGGAAATTAAGAAAAAAAAAAAAAAACCGCAAAGTGGAAACTACCTTTGTTGGAGGGAATTAAAAATTGGAGCGACGTGGCGAGCATTGGTTGGCGGGTGAAATGATCTGGTTGAAATCCGCGGGTTTCCGAGTTAGACGAGTCGTCGGGAGTTGGCGAGTCAAGACTCGGGACGCGTAACGTCTCACCGGTCGGTAGGCCCCACCCATGGATGCGTCATAGTTTAGTCGTCTCTTTCCCCTCCTCTCGCAAGAAGATCACGGTTAGAGTCCCTCTCTCTTGTTTATTTGCAGCTTTTACACGATTCGATGTTCTTGTCTTCCGAAATAGATTTAACGATGAAGTTTATTTGAGCCGTTCCGGCCAACGGAATTTGGCGCAAGAAGTCGTTTCATAGTTATAGGGTTGCGATGGCCGAATATAAGTAGAGGGCAAACGGATGGTCGGGATGATTTGTTATCTCCAAATTTATCAATTTATCGTTTTTATATTGCTACCTATTTGAGTCAAACTCAAGACTCCACATGCTAACATTAACGTTTTTATATTTTTATTTTATTAAAACGTATTAATTTATTCTTAAATTTATATTAACTTTTTTGATTTAATAAAGTTTAATGATTGTATATATGAATTTTAAATAAATTTATTTATTGAGTATAACAAATTATTAATGTTGATAGATTTCATTTCAATTGTTTAAATTTTGAACATATTTAAAGTAAATTGTGTTCAATTTTTAGTTTTAATTATTTAATTATACACTATTAATCCCAACTAGAAGGGTCCTTTCATTAGAAAAGGGAATGAAACCAAAAGGTTGTTGATTGAAATGGTAAGTGATTTCACCTCTGTAAAGAGAATACAAATTTGAATCTTAGGAAGCGTACTTGTTGGAAGGGGTAAAAACAATTTACGCTATAAGCCTTGAGACTTGAGAGGAAAAATCCTCCATCAAATTAAGGAAAAAAAGAAAAGAAAGGGGAATAGAAAAAATCTTAGTTTTTGTTTTTTGTCAACAAGAAATAATTTTAGTGAATGATTATGAAAATATGAAAATAAAGGATATGTAACACAACTTAATAAAAGTCAAGTACGTTATTTTACAAGCATCGATAATTCATTTTGGAGATCAAAATAAATGAGCTCGAGTCTGTAAATATTAAGCGTTGAAAAAGGCTTGAGTCTGTAAATGTTAAGCATTGTAAATGGACTGTACGTTGTTCATATTTTTAAAGTCCCATAGCAACATAAAGAAAGATGTTTATTCGACATTTAAATATGCACGAAAAGTAAACTCTTATGATTTGAGGCCATCAGTGTTATATTATTCTCACAAATTTGTTTAAACTTATGAGTTTGACATGGTAACGACTCATCAAACACGGAAAGTTGAGATGCGGCTAAGCCTCGAGTTTGACATGGCGGGACAAGCTTCTGGAAAACGACGTCGCACAGGGCCGTAGAGGATCCGATCGCACAGGGCCGTAGAGGATCCGAATGGCACGAGTTTATTTCTTTGGTTGAGAGGTGAGAAGTAGAAAAGCAAGAAAAACAGTTGGCTTAGATTTCTTTTTGGCGGTGATCGTGGTTTAGGTAACAAGATACGTAGTGATAACGTAACACACGCCAAATAATTGAATCACTTTAAGCAGTCAGCAGTGACACTTCCCGGTTTCAATTTTATCCGCTTTATACTACCACTACATACAGATGTATCATTTTCCACCATCTTCGTTTCTTTTCCCCCACAATTTACCTAAAACATAAATTATTTAAATGCAGTATGGTGATTGGCATGAAAGAGAGACGAGCAAGGTAGAGAGAAAAAGATGGTGATTACTGATCTCCATTGGAATGGTCTGCTCCCCAAATACTCCTCCACAGTCCAGAATAAATCTACTTTAATCGCCTTCTTTAAAAAATAGTTATCTTAAAAAACATTATTTCAAAAAAGAAAAGAAAAGGGAACTTCAGCAAAGGGAGCCGTTACTCCTTCCAAAGGATTGTGTTTCCTTTTACTTTTTTAGTTTCCGTTGGCTCATTCAGCAGGGAGATTTTCCTTTTCTTCCTCAATTCACAGCCATGATTCATGCTTCTTTTGCATACAGTTCTTACTTACAAGTTGCAAAAACTCATCATGATACGAGACTTATACAGCTTAGCTAGGATTCGTGGTTTTAGTGCTCTGTCTGTACATGACTTCCATGGTAATAGATTCACAGAGCTAAACCACTTTAATCACTCCCCAACTGTTATAACACTATTCCCACTAAATCAACAACTGTTCATTCCCAAAAAAAAAAAAAAAAAAAGAATCCCCCACACGAATCCTCGATTCTTCTCGTCTTCTACTATACCAGCAACAGAACTCTGCGCATAATAACCCTTGCTTGTGAGTGTTGCTTATTCTGTAATCTGTATTAACTTTTTAACCCAATAATATATGGACGACTCTGTAATTCATCCACCATTACTCTTCAACATCTCCTCCTGCTGCCTCTTGATTGACAGTTGCTTCTGCAGAATCATCTGCTTGCGGAATCTCTTGATGAACAAATCCGCCACATGGTCTATTTCATCCTCCAATTTGAATTCTTCCCCTGCCTCCTCCCTTGAATTCTTCACCATATCAATAACAGAACCTTCGAAATCCTCTGACTCAAACAGAGTATGAGTCAGATCCGGGTACTTTTCATCCTCATCTTCCTCCTCATACCTGTAGCAACTTTCATACCCATCGTCACCTCCTTCCTCCACCAAGTTTGTCTCCATGGGACTTCGAAGAGCCTCGTAGCAGTCGGCATTCTCGTTCTGGATCGCCATGTCCTTGCTCTGCTTCTGGTCACTTCCATCCTTCAGAAAGCTGTCTTCTTTGGGACGTGAATGATGGCCCAGAACAGAGTGAAACTTCTGGGAAAGTGAGCTCATCAGAAACTTCTTATTCCTCAGCAACGCGAATATGATCAGGCGTGCCCTGATAGCGTTTGTCTTTGTCTTCAGAGCCAAGGCTTTGGACTTTGCCATTGACTTCAGAGTAGCCATGATCTGCTTCAATAACACAGGTGCTCTGTTCTTCATCTCTTCACTCCTCTGTAAAAACTGTACACCTAAGTAACCAAATGGAAAGATACAGGCCAAGAAGGGATTTTGCGGCTAGATCTAAAGATCGCTATCAAAATTTTTATGTGGGAACTCTTTTGTGTGTATGAATGATAGATGGATAGAAGAAGAAGGAGAGATTATGAAACATCAAGAGATCTGGATGGTTGTACTGATCTTGTACTTTGTGGAGTGCAAAAGCAGTGATTTGGCATGAACCACTACAAGGTGGATGCTTGGGTTTATATAGGCAGAGTTAGGAGCAGCTATATTTGCGAGTAAGAAGGCCAGAAATAATCTAAGCGAAGGAAGATTGGTGGCTAAGGAAAGGAAAAAGAGAGTGCTTCAAAAAGCTAAATAAAGTGAAGGGGACAGGTGTCCTTACGTGATTGGCCCTGGGTGTAATGGTTGGTCTAGTGGTACCCGAAGCCTTGGGGTTCAGATTGGAATTTTGCCTCCTCTGCCATTAAATATTTCATATTTGAAAACTTGAATTCAACAAAAGCAGAAGTAAATAATGAGACGATGGCCCCTCTTCCTAAAAGGTGGCGAATTTTATTAGAGCTCATTTCCATTTCCATTTCCATTTCTATTTGGCTCTTTCAATAATTTGAGCCATGTTTTGCGAGTGAGACCTTTGAAGCTTTTTAGGAAGTGAAAAGAAGAAATATTGGTGGACCTAACCAACCCCATTGTATGTTCAACAAGACAGACATCTATTCAAATCACGACCTTTAGGTTTCCTCACGTTTTAGGCTCAATGACTAAAATAACCATCTGCTTTTGGCAATTACAGCTTCTTTTTCTTCGACTCGTGAGGCTAAGATGGTACAAATGACATTGTGTTTGTACGATGTGTCTGCTAGCTAGAGATATATATTCTCTTTCCTTTGAAATAAGAATATTATTTTTGCTGAGATCTTCAACTAAACGAGGCCCCCCCAATAGACTGTTCAGAAATTCTGGACCACTCTTACTGTAAAAAACAGAATTTCAGGGCTCTGTTTTGAAAACTTAACCCCTAAGGTTACATAATATATCTTCACTGTTATGAATATATTAATTATGTGGATGTCCATTGACTCTTGATCCTCAATATTATTTGTATACGGATTCATTTTGTTCATACGTTACTGTTCATGTATACGTATTTACTATTCACGTATACGTATTCACTATTTATGAATACGGTACTATTCATGTGGGGCCCACAGTTATTGTTCACGCGTTTTCAGCATTCGGCGCAGCTGTCAGACGTGTTGAAATATTTGATAAAAAGGGGAAAATTACAGCTAATGACCCAAGGAAGAAATTACACTTAAGAACCCATTTCCTTTTCTATATATATGTGTGTGTGTGCTGCGCCTGGCAAAAGAGAAGAAGAAGAAGTGATGATGATGAGATGAGAGAATAGAAAGAGAGGAAGACTCTGGTAAAATAGGGAGATCTACATGAGAGAGTTATTGTTGTGATATACATATATAATAAGAGACTCTCTATTTCCTCTCCAATCTTTCTTCTTTATCCTATATTTTCTTCAGTTTTATAACACGTTATCAGCACGAGAGCTCTAAGAGAGATATGATTTTCTCATCTTCTTCTAAATGTTCATTATATCAATCGGGATAATCTTAACCATTATATGGAATTATAGATATACTTTTACCGATTGTTTTGAACATCGGGTTCCATGGTTAAGATTGGAGATTATTTACCATTCATTTTAGATCCAATTATTTTACATAATATTTTATTCTTATACACACTATATATATTGTTGTTACCTCCTATATGGATGGTTCTTCTTCCAAAGTATAATTTTATTGCTAACATTTTATTATTGTTTTAATTTGACTTCTACATGGATGGTTCTACCTCCTACATTTATGTTTAAGTATTTACCCTTATGCTAGCATTTATTTATTATTATTTAATATTTAATTTATTTGTCATTTTATAATTTGTTAATTTAACTCTTACATGGATGGTTCTACCTCCTACATGGAAATCTTGGTTTAACTTTAACATAACATGTATACTTGTTATTATTGCTAACTTTAATGTTATGTTATTCTATTCAAATTTTTATTAATATTATGGCCAACATTTATATTGTTATTATTGCTAACTTTAATGTTATGTTATTCTATTCAAATTTTTATTAATATTATGGTAGGAAAAGCTATACACTTGTTTTCCCATTATAAAAAATATATGACCACTTTAAGTCATATCATTTTAACTTTTTAATTTTATGGCCAGAAGCCATATAAATTTTAAATTTCTCATTATGAGAACTAAATGGCCAGAAGCCATAAAATTTTAATTCTTATACTTATGTGTATATATCGTTATTTTAATACATATTATTTAAAAAAAAAACGAAAGGATCAATCAGGAGGATCACGGGAGGTTTTGAAAAATTTCCCGTGGGTCCCACATGTTATTATTATTATATTATATTTTAAATAGTAGTTAATTGTACATTGATTACATAATGATTGTGCAGTATATATATATTAATCTTTTTCCATTATATGATCAGAAGTCATATATATAATGGTTAGAAATTTTTGTTTATCCTGAAAATAGCTGGAAGCCACATTTAATTTCTCATGAGACAAATTAGCGAAGTTATGAGATGACACAAATTGGCGGATTACATGAGGAGACACAAATTTGCCTGAAGGAAAGTGATAATTTGGCCAAAGCCATGAGACAAATTGGAGTAAAGTCAAATCCATGAAGTTAAATATTTGGCTTGAAGTCATAAGGCAAATTACCACCGTAAGAAGATGGTTGTTCTTCTAAAAGTTTATTATAAATTGGTGTATTTAATTTCTTTCATGCGATGCAATATTATGAAAGAGGTTTTAAGAAATATTATGTAGTGTAGTCAAACAAAATAATGAGTTACAATATTTATGAATATTGTATTGGCTTAACTTCATTCCCAGAAGTGAATGAATTTAATTATGGACATGGATGTAAATATGACTAGGTATGTGATATTTAAATTCCCCCTTTGAAGTGGAGAAATTTTTGTTATAAATTATGAACAAATATTAGAGGAACAACACCTTTGTTTGGCCTTTTTATTTGCCTAGAAATTAAAATATATAACCTCTCGAGTGATTATTTAGAAGCAAATAAATCAGTCTTACATAATTTTAATATTATTACTATTTGCACAAGATGGCCGTAAACATTTAAAACTTCACTCGTTTGAAAAATTTTCTTGTGGGTCCTATATATTTTATATTATATTATTATTTACAAAATACTATTTGCACAAAGTAACCTTCCGTGGAAAATTTGAAAAAAATTCATGTGGGCCCCACGTATTAATATTATATTATTATTACTATTTACAGGCACTTTTCATGAATAGTGTCGTATAGTACTATTCATAGATACGTCACTATTCATGAAATACGGTATTTTTTATGAATACTTTTTATCCGTGCTTAGGTGCTTCAAAACCAAAATTTTTGTGGTAAAATTAGTATTTATCTCTTAATATTAAGGCGCGAAGGCTTATGTTTTAAATATTGTATGACACAATAAGATTGTGGCGAGTCTTAGAAAGGTATTGTCAGGAAGACAATAAACTACGAGAGATTTATGTCGAATAAGTATAAAGGCCAATAGTCCGGAGGCTAATTATTATATTTTCTAAGAGGCTAGTGTTGATTTATTTGGTAGTATAAATTTGTGAAGAAGCTTCTCAGGAAGAGTTAATATTTTGTTACAAGTAACAAAATTATTCATTGATTATTCTACCAAGTATTAAAGAAACTAATTGAGTTTCATAGATATATGAGAAATAGATATTATATAGAAAATACATGCTTTTGTAAACTTAAGTTTACACATAATATTATAAACCAGAAGTTTACAAATAATAATGCAAATTGGAAGTTTGCAAGAAACTAGAAGTTTACTACCAATGAGATATTCAAGAGGAAATGAGCTACTGAGAGATTTATTGAAGCCAAGGCTCAACATAAAGAATAAACCTACAAGGTAATACGACGTTTAAATTTGTTGTTATTATTTAAATTTATTATGATTACATATCATAAATTTATTGTCATGAAAATTTTCTGCTAGAAAATTATCATATGTGTGACTCTAAATCTGTGTAATTCTAAGTTATTTTAACATGAATATCTTCACATGTGATAGACTGCATATATTTTATGCATATATAAATTAATTGAAGCATATTAATCATGAATCATGAGACTAGTGATGCAATATTATATGTTTATTCCCGAAGAATTAACATAATTTTTCCTTTCAAAGTTTAAAGAATTTGAAAGTGATTTTGAAATACAAATATAGAGAAAGTATGTTTATATAACTCACACTTGGGGGAGATTGCAGGAAAAACTAGTGTGAGTTAGAATACAAGTGTGAGCTAATATTTGAAAAGTTATATAGTTCTCACATAAAGTTTGATCTCCCAAAATGCATGTCGGATTTTGATCAATATGCTATTGAAATTGAAAAATTTATGATTGTTTGAAATATATGTTACAAGAAACGTAAGTTCTTGATCCAAATAAATGTATTGTTGGCATGACTTGTTTGATCATCCAAGTCATATAAGAACCGAAGATTCTTCATAAATAACCAACATATTGTTCGAGAATGATTATGTCTTTGCTTGTTCTCAAATAAAAATGACTATGTAAATATCATAGGTCATAATTGGTAATGATAATGGATCTGGAAATATATCAAACAGATCTATATGGGCCCATTGCAAACCGGAAGTTTGTAAGAACGCAACCTGAAGTTGCAATAATGTTTGAATAAATTAAGCGCTATTTCCAGATTATACGATCCGAAATCATGAATTAAAGCATCCATAAAAAAATGGATTAATGCTTATGAGAACATAATACTATGTTGATATATTTGATATATATATATTGCGGCGATTTATATAAGCCAACAAAATTCTCCCCGTAAAATTGGTTTTGGTGGGGAACCGACAATTCCATCGAAAAGTTTTTGAATGTGCAATGCTTATAAATCAACTACAATGCACATAGATGAATATAGAAAGAAAGTTGGGATAAATGTTATGTAAGGACCTCCTTCTTCTTGTTTGTCTCTAAATGGAACAAAATGATGTTTCTAAAGGTAACGAGATGGATTTAGGAGACTTACACTCGCACGATTAGTCAATTGTGATTTGACATTTCCTAATATGAGGGGAGAAAATAGGCGAGATGGGTAAAGAGATTAGCTATAATAAATTATCATTGGCTCATTATGATCCTCATACAAAATAATGTGAACTGGAAGTTCAAAAGATAACTCATGTACAAAGTTTAGCTAATCGAATGCCGAAGCATTCTTGACCTAAAGAAAGTGACAAAGTCATATGTCTCATCTGCTAATGCTCCTATTGATGTCCCTGAAGGACAGTCTATGATAAATGAATTGATAGCACGCCTGAAGCGTGATAGGTCCATCGGTTCCAAAGATATAAATCCCGAAAGAGAAAAGGAGCTAAGAATATAGATGATCAAGTTGAGAATAATCAAAATAAATTAGTACCTCCGGAAGAGCCATCTCACGAAGAGATATTATCTCCGAGTAGAGATATCTCCGAAGAGAATGTTGTAGTCGAGAAGAGACCAAGGTACCTGAAATATGTGAAAATTATGAGATCTCAATAAATTGTTATGAATAGAATCCGATGGGACCAAAATGAAGTCAACGTTGACGACATCTTTGCTTATGATATAGCATATGATGTAATGAATAATGATGAGGATCATGAGCCACAATCCATTAGTGAGTGCCAACAATGTAAGTATTGGCCCCTATGGAAAGATGTCATTATTGCAAAATTAAAATATTGGCAAAACGAAAAGTATTTGGACCTGCAGTCCATACAACTGATGATGTAAGGCCAGTGATGTAAAACTAGTTGGATACAAATAGGTCTTTGTACGAGAAGAAATGAAAAGGGTGAAATCACAAGATATAAGGTACGTAATATAGTTCAAGGTTTTAAACAAAGACGATCATCGATTTTGAAGAAACATATGTAGATGTAAATATTTTTGTTATTTGATAAGCCTAGCAGTATATGAAGAGCTTGGTTTGCATCTAGTGAATGTTGTAAATTGTAATTGTCTATTTGTATAATTCACTTGATAGTGATATTTATATGAAAAGTCCCTGAAGGACTCATGGTCTAGAAGCACATGTAGAAGGACTTAAGGTGCCAGAAGCACATATCCCTGAAAGATTTAATGTGCCAAAAGCACAAATCCCTGAAAGATTCAAGATGTTAGAAGCATTTGATTCAAGTTCTCAAGAACAATACTCAATTAAGTTAAATACGTCCCTTGGCCTGAAGCTATAAAGGCGCATGTGGTATAATTGTTTCAAAGAATATCGATGAAAAGAAGGGTACAAAATAACCCAATATACCCATGCATCTTTATGAAAAGATCCAGAAATGAATTTGTTACAATTTCTTTTTATGTTGATGATATCAATATCATCGGAACTCCTGAAGAGCTTCAAAAGACAATTTATTGTTGATAAACTACTTGGTCCAGAAGTACCATATCTTAGTGCTTTTTGAGTACTAATATATCATGCTTATTAGGAAAATATAGTTTTTCGTCAACATAAAGACATTAGAAGCAATACTAGCTTCAGAAGAAGCAATATTGATATTGTCATCGGGGGAGTAAAGCGATGTTATCAAGAGGGAGTCGATACATTTGTACTTTCTTTTCCCTTATCTAGGTTTTGTCACCTGGGTTTTTCTAGAAAGGTTTTTAATGGCAAAGACTTTGAAAAGTGTATCAATGAATGATGTCTTTCTTTTCTTTGGCTAGGTTTTTATCATTTGGGTTTTTCCTAGTTAAAGTTTTTAACGAGGCACATTCATAAATGGACATCCAAGGGGGAGTGTTATGAATATATTAATTATGTGGATGTCCATTGACTCTTGATCCTCAATATTATTTGTATACGGATTCTTGTTCATACGGGTTACTATTCATGCATACGTATTTACTATTCACGTATACGTATTCACTATTTATGAATACGGTACTATTCATGTGGGGCCCACGGTTATTGTTCACGCGTTTTCAAAGCATTCGGCGCAATTGTCAGGACGTGTTGAAATATTTGATAAAAAGGGGAAAATTACGACTAATGACCCAAGGAAGAAATTACACTTAAGAACCCATTTCCTTTTCTATATATATGTGTGTGTGTCTTTGCGCTGGCAAAGAGAAGAAGAAGAAGTGATGATGATGAGATGAGAGAATAGAAAGAGAGGAAGACTCTGGTAAAATAGGGAGATCTACGTAGAGAGTTATTGTTGTGATATACATATATAATAAGAGACTCTCTATTTCCTCTCCAATCTTTCTTCTTTATCCTATATTTTCTTCGGTTTTATAACATTCACATTATTATTATTTTTCATTTCTCATGTGGATCCTACCTACTTCTCGTTTTTCGTGAGTCTCATACCAAACAATAATAGGATATCACAAAGAATTGAATCACAATGCACGCTTCATTACTTGTCCACCATTAATTAATATCTATATCACTATATACAGTAAAACTTATAAATAATTGCACTAATTACAAATTATATCATCTGCATAACTTTAATTTATACGCTAGCTTTACTCAAGCTTTGTGTACAAGTATAAAAGAAGTGGACCTTCTGGTGCAAGTAAGATGTTGCATGATGAACTTCTGTACTATGTTTTGTTTTGTAATTCTCCTCAAAATCTCTCCACATATAAAACGAGTTTTAATTCGGAAGAAATTATTTATATAAAGCAAGAGACTACTTTACAAAAACTGCCAAATCCATATTATAAAGCATGCATAATAATATAGGGATAATTAAATGCATGCATGTTTAATTTCCAGCTCACATGTGAATATTCATGGGTGGAAAAAAGGCTTTTAAGACCGGACGAAAGAGGTATCGTAAGACCGGATCTGTGACTGGTCTTGTTCCAGGCGGTCTTAAAAGTATGTTACTTTTAAGACCGGATGCGCGTCCGGTCTTAAAAAAACACTTTTAAGACCGGATTTTTTAAACATCCGGTCTTAAAAGTCCATTTTTAAAAAAAAATAAAAAAAAAAGAAGAAAAAGAATGAACTTTTAAGACCGTATATATTTTCAAGTCCGGTCTTAAAAATTCCTTTCTACGAAAAAAAAAGGTGAGATTGTAGACGCGCGAGCCGCCGCCTCGAGAGAGAACCCCGTTTCCGGATCTTTCACCGAAGGAACTAAAACAAATAGATTCGAGAGAGGAAAGTACCTAAGCTGCCTTAGAGAAAACTCTGAGAAGAGGTAGACGAAGAAGAAGGAACAAAGAAAATTTTGAGTGGAAGCAAAAAAAAAAAAAAAAACGATACAAGGACGAGAGAGGGAGGTCGGGAGAAGAGTAATATCATTTTGCGTTTCTCGAAGAAGTTATGGGAAGTCATTCATCTATCTTCTTCTACTCCTCCGTTCGCTTATCTATTTGTCATTTTTGTGTGTGCACATCTCAATATATTCAAAAAAAAAGTAACAACAAACAAAAACAATCGATCGAGAACGCGAGAAATAAGCAAAAACGAGACATAATAGGTTTACTTCAAGAGAGCGCGATTTTGCAAACCGAGACTCGTTCCCCATGAAAATCAAGTTTGGAGCTTTGTCGTCGGCGAGAATGAGGAGATGAGCAATAAAATAAAGAAATAAGAAATTGATATTTAATTTCAAATTTAAGCCAAAATCTACGTCAATGATTTACTAGTTGCGTTTTTTTTCCGTGGCTCAACAACAATATAAATAAATATATATATATATATATATATATATATTGTTGTTGAGATATATAATATATATATATCTCAACAATCCGAGAATGATTCTCGGATTGTTGTTGATATATATATATATATATATTACAACAACAATTTGTTGAGATATAGATATATATATATATATATATATATATATATTTTGTTGTTGAGCTACGGAAACAGAAACGCAACGAACACGAACTCAACCGCACTAATAATTCTCAGATTGTTGTTGAGCCACAGATCTCTGAAATCTGAGGCTACGGTAGCTACTGTGAATGCGCGGGGTGGGGAAGTGAAAATGATAAGAGAGCGGAGAAATCAATGGGAAGTGGAGGGAATTAGAAAAGGAATAATGAAAATTCATTTTTCGTTTGCGCGCCTAATGAAAATCTTTAAGACCGGTTGTTATCAAATTGAAGTCTTAAAAGTTAAACTTTTAGGCGGTTCTTTGTAACATCCTGGTCTTAAAAAAATAGACATTTTATTTATTTTTTTATTTTTAACTTTTTAGACCAGGATATTTAAAACATCCGGTCTTAAAAGTAATATATATTTTTTTAAAAAAAAAAATTAGACTAGTTCTTTTTAACATTCGGTCTAAATAGTTCTCTTTATATTTACAAAATTGCCATCGGTCATACTTTTAAGACAGGATCCTTTTTAATCCGTTCTTAAAAGTGTTCTTTATATTTACAAAATGTTATAGGTCATACTTTTAAGACCAGATCCTTTTTAATCCGGTCTTAAAAGTGTTCTTTATATTTACAAATCGCATCGGTCATACTTTTAAGACCAGATCCTTGTTAATCCGGTCTTAAAAGTGTTCTTTATATTTACAAATCGCCACCGGTCATACTTTTAAGACCGGATCCTCTATAATTCGGTCCAAAAAGTTCTTGATATTTACAAAATGCCCATCGGAATTAAATACTTTTAAGACCGGTTCGTCAATACTCCGGTCTAAATGAGGCGGTCTTAAAGCCCTTTTTTGTACTAGTGATTGGTCCCCCAAAACCTAATCTGTATTTTTACACACACACTTGATCCAAACCACAAAATATCAAGCTAGCAAGCTGTTCACTTCCGTATATATGTGGTTTTGTAGTAAAATAAAGGAACTTTTGCCATGCATATAAGCTTTTTAGAGCTTTACGCAGTTTCAAATATGGCAGCTAGCTAGGGCTTGATACGAAGAATCAAAGAGAGAGAAGAGACGTGGGTCAGTGGGCGCTTTCAAAAAGTAACTAGAAAAACGCATGCATCGATCTTCCCTCCTCAACAATCTCATTTGACCTAATTAAAGTGGACGCACCCACAGGGCCGTCCCTTTTAACTTTGTCGAGATCACAGGAAGCGTCTGGGTGCATGGTGCAATTTAGTCTGTAAAGCTCTCAACTTGGTTAATTAATTTAATTAATCAGCCTTTGATTCTGGATGGTTTTGAAGTAATTAATTAATAATAAATAAATACGTCGGTATATGATTAAAGCCTCGGCACCATGAAGTATGAAACGAACGTTGAATTATTAATTACCCAGAACTAGCTCCAAGTGCGTTTTGTAATCTTCTTTACGATTTCCTCTGCTTTATTTTTAAGTGGCGCTTTAATAAGTAAACACGCAGGAGTAGTAAGTGATCGTTATAAAGATGGAATTTAATATTGGTTTTTTTAACATGACACCAGCTGCTTCATTCTGCACATATGATATACTGGCCACAACAAGAAAACAATATTATTAACTAAAATGAATTGGTTATATTATAACTTTTTTGGAGCTTCTAAGAGCGCAGTTTCAAATATGCATATAAATATATATAACAGCAAGGGCTTTTGAACAACTTGTAATTGTTAATTAATGGGAGGAAATGGAAAAGTTGAAGCATTATATTGAAAGAACAACAACGTCGAATGAATTGTCTCACCTCAAACGTTCACATGACGCTTAAATCGGGAATAGTTAAGTAATGGATCTCACTTTAGTTAAAATAGAAAAGAGATGATTCTATCTGCTCAGTTCATCATTTGGTGGGTGGTGACGAGTCCCAATATGATAATGTTTAAGTAGCTAGTGAAACTTTCATTCTTAATATAAATAAGACTATATATGTTAGTATGTTGTATTTACTGGATAAGACCAGCTAGAATGAAGTTATATTAGTTATGTGTATATAGTTCATAAATATACAAATGCGGATTTAATAATTTGTATTTAGAAAAAGCAGTAAATAAATAGAGGAGAGCATGCCTGTGGGGACAGTAAAAAATGGATAGGGATGTAACTTTTATACTTTAATTGGACGGTGGGGCAGATTTACAGCAATTATTTCCTGCAAGATTCCATGTTCTAGGCTCTCCCCCAAGTTTCCTTACCCCCTAAACATCTGAAAAATATAATAGATTATCCACACACACAAAATATGCATACTTTGATATCATTTTATATTATATTTGATTATCTGGGTTTCAATTATTATTTTATTTTATTTAATTAAAAATACTACTCGTCAGTCCTAAATATAAGACATGTTTATTTAATTTGATTATGTTAATAAAATTAGTTAAAGTAATTAATATAACAATTTTTTTTCAAAAACATCCTAATATTCTTCATTAATCCCCTCAATTCTTATTTAATTATTGTTGATAAAGCATGAATATATAGGAATAATTTTGGAAAAAAAAAATTAACAAATATAAAAAATACGCCTTATAATTAGAATTAAAATCTCCTCCTCAATTATACCCTATATCAAGGCCGGGAGGGAGTAATATTTTATGTTGCAACTTTGGGCATCAATCTTAAAAAAAGTGTAAAAGTACTTAATTACTCAGAACAGGGACGTATGGACTTAGCCAAATGTTGACTGTGAATGTTAGGAATGTTCTCTCACCCGGCCCTAGTTCGTGAACTCGTCTTCGCCTCTCTCTCTCTCCGGTGGCGTCTTTCGCCACCACATGCCGCCGGTCAGCATCGTCCGACACTACAGTAGCGACAACAGAATAGATCGGAGCCCAAAGCATCTGAAGATGGCAGTGTCGGGGGAATTGAAGAAAGTCTCTTTCACCTTCTTCCTCACCCGCGTCAACCTCGCTCTCAGCGTAGTAAGCGCCACCGGAGAGACTTGGCGCCGCGCTACCCAGATCGAAGCATAGACACTCAGCGGAAAGCTTCAAGCACCACCGGCATCGGTCCTCCTCTGTTCTCTCCATCTTCACTGTCACTCCGTCAAGTGGCTGTGGTCCTCTCTTGCCTTTGGGGCATGTTTTTCCTCTCCCTTTCCAGATCTTTCTTCATGTGGTAAGATCTTTTTTCCTCGCATTTGTGCGAGATACTGTTATGGCGTCTCTCTCTCTGGCGGTCTCCAGTGGCGGAGGGCACGTCTGTGTTTTCTTCTTCTGTTGTGGTGTGGGGTTTTGACCAGATTTGTTTGGATAGAGGACTAGGAGTGTTCTTGACAACATTTGTCTTCTTATTTCTAAGGTTGAGTTTTCTATGTCCTTTACCTCAAGCAATTGTTTAGTTGTTCTATTTGCAGCTTTTGCTTATAAGGAGGTGTGCCTTATATAGTAGATTTTACAACCAACACATTCTTTCATATAACTTCAAACTTTGGATGTCCAGAAAACCGGTGTAGTCACTGATGTACTTCTACTCCTAGCTTTTCTGTGGGTGGTGATTAGTTTTTTCTTGGTCTGTTTGGTTATATTTGTTTTGTTATATTATTTTCTTGTTGATGTTGTTATGTTCGGTTCGGTTCGTTTTTCATTTGTTGTTAAAGTAGTAATACAAGTATCTTTTGGCAAAAAAAAGAGAGTTAGGAATGTTGAAATTTTATTTGAGTAAAAAGTGTAAATGAGTAGTAAATCCATGTTTTTGAATTTGTCCTAACTAATCCAACGTACGGCCAATTAATTTGTTACAATCTCTAAATGCGTTGAGACTTGAGGTTATGATAGAAACAAAATAAAATATTTAATTTCTTTTTTGATACAACCGAAAGCGATACAACTATACAAGATTGTAAAACGATGGAATGAAAGGCAGACAAATAGTGAGCTTTTGGTGGGATTAATTGGGCCTAAAAAAAATTAGAAGTGCTGCCAACTTGACCCCCAATCTATGCACACAATTGCACGTTCGTGGTGACGTTTATGGAGGTTTCTGAGGGACGTTTGGTATAAAGAAGTGGTAGGGAGGGCGTTTGGTACATATTTTGTACAAATTTTTCTGGGAATCCAAGTTCCCAGGCCCACCAATCTTCCCTCATATGTGGGAAGATCAGATCTCACCAAAATTGGTGGGATCTCAAGTTAACGTCATTTTGTTCACATTTTTGAATAGATTTATCCATTTAAATTTAAACTTTGGCGGGAAGTTCAACTTGAAGAAAGTTTAAACTTGTGGGGAAAGTTGAATTTGGCAACAACAAAAAATTACACGAGTTCAAACTTAACAATAGTATATTTTTTTAAAAAATCTTTTAGTTAAAAAAATCTTTTTTATTTTGAATTAATTTCTTTTGAAGGTAAAATATACATTTCTTAATTCTTTACCAACTACCACCCCTTCATTTTTTTCATACCAAACAACTTATCTTTTTTTCAAGCCATCTTCCCTCATTTTTCAAATCTTTCTTTCCCTCCTTAAATTTTCTTTGTACCAAACGGGTCCTGATAGTACCTTCCTCTGACCTGTCTCAGTCATTCTAGCTTCTAGGCTTGAAGCTTCCATGGATTAAATATAGGAAATTTTTTAAGAAAATACTACTTCAATTTTAAAATTTTATATAATGATTTCCTAATAATATGAGTTGTCAATTGTTTTATTGTTCTTATTAATCTCATTATTGTTGTTGTCAACGGGATTTTAAAGTTCAAGTAGTATTTTTCTGTCATTTTTTCTTAAATATATTTAAAATTGTTAATAATAAATCGTAACAAACAAAGATAAAAAATGAGTTGATTAAATGAAAATAATAATAATAAGCTATTAATGGTGGATGATTATATATATAGATACATAGTAATAAATGCTGCTTGTTACATATACTACTTTCATATATATGCATTTTTTTTTTCAAAAAATAATGTTTATTATGGTAGCAAATGGATGGGGACATTTTAGGATTGGTTTGAAGAATGAGATGGCATATATAGATATAGGAGCCTTTCGCTTTTCTTTTTCATATTTTAAAAACAAACTATGAGGCAATAGTAAGAACGCAGAAGAAAGGAAGTTAGGATAGATTGGTGACAAAAAAATCTCCAGACCTTACAGAAGAAAATCATGAGTCGTACATGTTCTAATTTTCCTGCGTGATCAAATGTAACACTCCAAGCTCTTATGACTTAGCTCGCTGAGAGGCTCCAAATATTGGGATAGGAAGAAACACTGATTCTGGCTTTCAACAGCCCAAAAACCTTTATGTTGAAAAGGTGTCTTGGTGCTAATAAGCCTAATTAACAGCACTGTCCTCGAACTAACTTCTCTTTCCCCAAACTCCAATTATTGCCACCCTCCCTATCCCTCTAATCATTCACTTCCCTTTTTTCCTTTTCATTACATACCCATCCGTTCTTCAATTTTAGAAAATCAAAAGTTTCATATTCAAATGAAACTCACCATGATTCATATGTTTCTGCTCTAAAAGAACTCCACTTGAATTGGGTGTGACATGATATCTCCATATTATCCACAATCAAGTTTAGGAGAGACCTAATGACAATAATGTGCATGTGCCTTCAATCTAGTTGAAGGGGATATCCTCCTTTTCCTGCAACCCATTTGGCATCCCATTTTCATAGACGCGCACTAATAATGACAGCAAAAGCAATCAACAATAAAAGGAAAATCACTTTTAAGTTTAAGAAAGGAATATGATCACCAAGAAGTCATGTATCAAACGTGAGTAACATTTAATGATAAATTCCAATATATATATATATATATAATCTATATTGATAACATGTAATTGAGATTTTTTGATGATTACATTTTTTTCTTGAAACCTCAGTATGGAGGAAATATCCCCTACTAAAACATTACCTATATATATGAAAAAAGTTATTTTGATGGGAAGGGAAAAGGAAGCTAAGCAATCCTTGAATTGGGCATCAAGTATGCTATGAGATTCCAACATGTAAAGCCAATTCTATATATATATATATATATATGAAGCTTCCATTGCTAATCCAAAAGTAGGGGTTGTAAGGGAACATTATACATCCTATATACTTATATTATACCATAGCCTATTTGTCCCATACACACTCCAACGGCCAGGCCAGAGCAAGCAGAAACTTCCCAACAAATCAAAATAATAACATTTTCTCAGAAACTGAAAACGACACGCAAGTCCTATCCTCATTGTCTCTGTTTCTGCCGCATCATAATTGAACCCCTTCCATTTCCCCTTTTTCTTTTTTCACCACCCAATCCGACCAAGAACACTACCACGTACCCTCTCCCCCCAACCCTTTTCTTAATATTTATAATATATTAATTATGTAGTCTCAAACATTACACACTGTGTCTAGCTGTACTTGAATTCAACACCACAACAACTATACTCAACCTTAAAATATATTGGTCCCCATTATATTTACACGTTCCCTTCAAAATGCAGAGTGGAGCGGCTCCTTGCTGGGTCCGGTTCATCCCTACGAGACTCTATTCTTCACTAGACTTCTCACACACTTCATTGATTGAATAATTAAATTAAATAAGAAAAAGGCTCGTCATTTGGCTCCTATCTATATAACCCGCCCCCACTTGCCATTCCATATTCTCAAGTTGGGTTTTCTTTTCTTCTGTAGGGGTTCCTCGCAGAAACAAGAAAACCCTCTACCTTCTTCAACCCAACCTTTACTCTATTTTCTCTGTTTCCTTGTTCTGTTGAATCTAGAGTTTAGATTTATACACAAGCAAACTTTTTTTCTAAATCATAGTGTTTTTTAATCCCTGAGAGTGTGAAAATGGAGCTGCATTCTGCAAGCGCAGCGAAGAGGTTGTGGAACGTGTTGAGGATCAGCCTGTTGATGATGAGGAAGGGTCTGCTATCGAAGAGGAATTTGATAATGGACATGAATCTGATGATGAAGAAGGGAAAATTAGTGAGGAAATCTCTGAGAAATCTCATGTCATCTCATCATTCAAAGAGCGTAACACGTGGTGGATTTGGCATGCAGGAATATGAGTTCTCTTGCAGCAACAGCCCCAACCCTGCTTTTCTCTACCTTCACAAACGCAAACACCATTTCAACTTCCCCTGCATCAACAATCCTCAGGTCATGGATCAAGAGCCTGAACTAGAAACCCTTAATGGCACGGTTTTGATGCCCAAAACCCCAGAATTCACCTTCGATCTCAGGTTCGATCCTTCTGATTTTGCTGTCGGTGACAGAAAGAGCTCTGTTTTATCCCCATTTTCTGTGAGGATATCCAACTTTTCCTCTGTTGATGACTCTGATGAGCCTGGCAATTGTCTTGTTGATGACCAGGCCGAGGATTTCATTACTAGGTTCCATGAACAGCTCAGGATGCAAAGTCGTACCCAGTTACTAGAATACCCAGACATGTATACGCAGGATATATAGCATTTCTGGATTCTGAGACATATATGCTCTGAAATCTTGTACCTTCATGGACTTTTCCTCTGTGGATTCATACTTGTATAGGCTCTGGAGCATTAATTCAATATTTCATACTGTTCGAATAAAAAATATTTCATGTTTGGTCTCGTCATGTTTTGGATATTTGAGCTTGTGTGGTAATCTTTTGTTTTGTTTTTTGGGGTTCTATCATTGTAGGTGTAGTGGGCAACGCCTTTTGGAATTATGATTTGCTTCTGCTTTTGGTTAATGCTTGAGTGACGCCCACCAAAGCAATACCCAATTTTTATTTTTATTTTTTGCATGAAATAGAGTACATTATAACATTAACTCATAAAAGGAGTTACAGATCTAAAAAGCTATGAACAAAATACATAACAAAAGCAAAAAAGATCCTAGGATCCCTCATCACTCATCAGGTACCGCCTCTTTCAATGAGGAGGTGGTGGCTGATCAAGGATGTAATAATGCCCAAAATTTTGAACTTCCATATATTATCGCTTTATTAACAACTTTTCTTCCTTTTCATTTATTTTTCACAACAACCACCCCACACACCCTTGAAGTTCAAATGGGCATTGAATGATCCGTATGATCTATCTGTAATAGTATGAGTGAATTGGTATCTTGGCTATTCAATCATTTCTGTATCGCCTCAATTTCTTACTCTCATTCCAGTTCAGACATAAATAGTGAAGATAGATCATATTAGTTAGAGTGAAAATCCAATTCAAACCAAACTATAAAAATCCAAGGAAGGCACAAGTAAACGACCATGAATGAAAGAAAGCACCATTCTCAAATCTCGTATAAGCCTCTGAATAATGCAACAGACATTAGAACCGAGCCATGTCCCATTATAATGTAAAGACTGAAAAACTTAAACTTGGTTGAGGTAGCAGTAGAGGAGAAGAGGAGAAGCACGTAAATTCAAATTTGATAAAGCGCTTGTTGGGAGGTGGCTCAAGGCCATAGAGATTAGTCTCATCAGATACAAGTGAAGTCACACAAAAAGAAGGCTTAAAATGATAAAAATTAAATACTATCTTTGGTCCTAAATATAGGACATATTTTATAGTGTAATTTATGCTACAAACTATATTCTATATTTAAGAAGGAGTAATAAAAATTGAAACATGGTGTATGGGGAAAGTTTAATAATTGGAAATATAATGAAGGGTGTGGCAGCAAGCTTGCATTTTTCGTATTGGAATGTATAGTTTCGGTGCTGGTAGATGTTGAAGTTGAACGCTCCGTAAGAAACAACTAAAGATGACACAGGTTCACTAAAAAAAACACATAAACAAGATTACAGCGAACATGAGCAGGATTAGAATCTCCATGGTTTGGCTGTCAAAAGCATTAATATATCCTCAATGAAAGACTTAGTCTCACCTTTCCCCATTCTACTTTAATCTTATTGTTCTCTCAACGACTCAAGTTTTAAATTTAAACATGGGTTAATATAATTCTTAGTCTTTTAAGTTTGTCTTTACTTTGTTTTTTATTCTTGTAAGGACAAAATGGTCTAGATTTTTATTAAGTTATAAGGATAAATATTTTAAACAAAATGAAATTTAATAAATCAAAACCTATAGTTTAAATTAAAACTTGAGAGGCTGAAGATTATATATACCCTTTTAAACAGACTGACTTTAAAGTTTAGATGAACTGAGTCTTATAAGAAATTAATTAAGGTTAAATTCAAACGCCTCCTTGGCTTAAGTCCGTCTGTCCAATCAAATTAAAGTGCTGAATATATATTTTTCATTTTTTTGTTTATTTATATTTAGTAACTTGGCCATTTTGATTTTATATTGAACGAATTCAGAATGCATTTGACCGTTTCTCATATCTTTTAGCTCACAAAAGAGGGTTAAAATTTTCAGGCATCAAAACTTAAGTTTTATCATAACTTTATCAAATACCATCATTTTTTCCAAAAGCAATCTCCATCAAAATCTATGTTTTGAAGCCAAAACCTAGGTTTTGTGAAAAACATTTTTTTTTTTTGCTTTTTCTCTCTTCTATGCAGTGGCGGAACCATAAATTTTTTTTAGCTCGGGCCAAAAAATAAGTATATTGAACTACTCCCTTTAGTTTTTATTATAAGGCACCAACTAACAAGTATATTTGATCCTTTTTATAAGGCACTTGCTTGTTTCTAAGTAGCATTAAATATTTTTATGTATACCGATAATTAAAAAGGTAGTGAGTGCAGGTGCGCGACGTGGGTCGGATCCAGACTAGTCGGGGTGAAGCCCCGGTGAACCGGGTGGGCAACCAAAAAAAAAAAAGTAGTGAGTGAGAGTAATAATTAATATGATATTAGAGTTTAGTATAATTAATAGAGATAATATTGAAAATTACTTAAATTTTAGGACAAATTTAATGACTTTAACTGTTTTTATTGACTTGCATGAGAATTGTTAGTTGGTTCCTTAAATAAGGACCAGAGGGAGTATTTACTAAATAGTACTCCTCCGGTCCTAATTATAAGAATTAGTTGACTTTTTTGGAAAAATTAAGGAAGCTAATTAAATTACTTTTGAGTATTTGTATTTGTATTTTTTTCTTCTAACTAATTAGTTTGACTAATAAACTAATATATAATTTAAGAATACACATCATATGAAATGATTAAGTAACTTATTTAGCTTCCTTAATCTCTCCAAAAAAAGTCAACTAGCTCTTATAATTAAGACTGGAGGTAGTATCAAATAACCTTGAAAATAAAAATAAATAATAACTGATAATTATAAATCAAAACAATATGTAAGATGATGCTAACTTTTTGGTATCTCAAACAAGAATTTTATTTTCTTCTCACCCAACGATGAGTAATGAAACAAACATTATCTTTCTGAGAGAAGATAAAAAATTAGTTGGGGCCAAATTTGTGGCCAAATAAAATATCATATAATAAATACATATATATTCTCACAAATTTTATAAGATCAGCCGGCCCCAGCTGGCCATCAAAGAGTTCTGCCACTGCTCCTATGTCATTATCAGTATTTTTCAGTATCAGTCAGTATCCTTAAGATATTTTTTTAGTACCTTTTTGTACCCTGAAATATTTTTTCAAGATTAGTTATTATCTTAAAATATTTTTCAATATCCTAATTTTTTTTTTCAAGATTTGGAAATATTTTTTCATTATCTTTAAGTACCTTTTTAGTACTTGAAATGTTTTTCTAATATCCTAAAATAAATTTTTAAGATAATGAAATATTTCAGGGTACTGACTGAGACTGAAAAATTACTTCATGATCTTAAAAATTTATTTTAGGATATTAAAAACATATTTTAGGGTAATGACTAATCTTGAAAAAAATTCATGGTACATAAGGGTACTAAAAAGATACTTAATACTGAATGGTACTGAAAAGATATTTCTCATGGTCTTAAAAATTTATTTATTTTAGGATACTGAAAAAAATATTTCAGGGTTATGATTAATCTTAAAAAAATATTTCATGGTATTAACGGGTACTAAAAAGATATTTAATACTGACTGGTACTGAAAAGATACTTCTCATGGTCTTAAAAAATTATTTTAGGATATTGAAAAAATATTTCAGGGTTATGAGTTATGACTAATCTTAAAAGAATATTTCAGGATACTAAAAAAATACTTAAAATCTTGGCTGATCTTGAAAAAAAAATACTAATAATGGCAAAGGAGAGAAAAAATCAAAAAAAAAAAACTTTTCCTAAAACCTAAATTTTAATACAGAATAGCTTTTGACACGAATAAGTGGTTAAATAAAATATTAATGTTGCCCTTGTTTTCTTTTTGTTCATAAACAATCATTTGTGCGCTTAAAACATGAAATCCACTCTTCTTCCTCTTCAACGACTCAGAGCTGTACGAACGTTGTACGCTTATTTGAGCTGTTTTCCAAACATCATTGGCTGCTTCATTTTTAATTCCCTTTCGTGCTTGATTCCATTGACACTTCCCAATTTAAATCCGCGTCACCAAATGTCAAGGTCCTTATTGAGAATTAAATATTTTATTATTACCTTGTCTATTTTAAGAATTAGAATCATATTATTTTTAAATAATAAATAACTTATTTTTGAAATCTAAGATCTAAATTAATGGGTACAATACAATGTAAATAATAATAATAATAATACTCATTATCATCGTCGGCAATGCGCTATACTGAATCCCAAATATTCATAGAAAATTCCAATTTTTCACTAATAGCATTAGGTCATAAGGCCATTGGCATCCTGGCATTATAAACCAAAATACCACTCTGGTCCTATTTATAAGTTCGGTTGACTAAATCTCACATCCAAGGAGAGGTAAGTATCTCAATGATTATGGAACATATGTCCAACTTTACCTTCGTTTATGAATGAAGTACGCTTTTAAAATTTATTGTCAAATCTCTCTCATCTTTTTTCTTTTGATCACTAGCTAATCTCTCTCATCATCATTACTATGGGCAAAATTGTCACAATCTCATTTATTTGGTCAATTTAGGCTTATAAAAACGACCAATTTTTTGGTCAAACTGGACTTATAAAAATGACCAGAGTGGTAAGTCCTTAATTTTTCACTTACAAGTTTTTATAGAAGCTTTTATGTCATTTAGGCTCTAATACAATTGGCAACCTGGCCTTTCATCTTCACTTGAGTGGGATTTAGATAATGACGTATTCTCTCACTACTTATTGGTGATGGGTTTATTTCTTTTAACTCGTTATTATGATACTTCCCATGTGGTTGCAGCATTGAGTGTCAATGTGTTATTAATTATGATTTCTCTCTTTTTTTTAAAAAAAAAAATGAGAATTTTAATGAGACTTGTTCCATCATAGCAAATTTAGTTGGATGGAGTTTAACTCCTAGATTTACCTTGCATGAACTCCTCTGTAATAACTCTTCGACATAACACAAATTTTACTCCACATCTTAGCTTTAAATTCATATAAAAATTTAAATTCTTAAGTTTTATATAACTGTCGAAGCATGTAGAAATACGAAACAAAGGAGGTTTTTCTCCCCTTGCAGTGGACTGCGAAGTTTAAAATCTCGTTTAATGAAGAAGAAAAAGCAGAGGTGGTCCAGAAAATTCACTATTATCCTTCAAATACATCACATAAATTCGACCTTTCAATGTTCAAATAATAACTACTTAAAACTGTTATGGGCAAGCAGTATTGTCAACCATCAAACCTCACCCTCCAAATTGGCAAATTCTGATCACTAATTTTTTTCTAAATTCCATTATCAAATATGCAAGCAACAATGTACACTATTCTTCTTTGTTTTCATCTTTTGTGGGAGATTACATGATTTCTCTAACATATCTAATAACTGAATGCTGATAGTTCTGCATCTCAGGGCCAGCAATCACTTGGAAAAGAATAAAGATCCAAAAAAGAAAAAAAGAATGGCGTGAAAGAACTTGCAGGCTGCTTATATAGCTACCACTATCAGGGGCTCTCTGGTAGAATCGGACTAGTTTCGAGTATTTTGCCAGAATCTTCATCCAGAGGAATCTTACCCCAACCAGAATTCCTCATGGCCAAGATCTTAGACCGCTCAAGCCCATTCCCTCTAAATCCAGTCAACTTGGACGACATCATCGGCATCACAAGAACTGAAGATGCATGAATGGTATCCTCCCCAAAACCCAGAGACAATGCACAAGCATTCTGCAGCCACATTGCCAATCTTAATTCACAAGTCCATTACACAAAAATACTCGACCAAATCATGAGTACATACCTTTGCCTTTACTAGCACATCTGTCGCCTTCAATAACAATCCTCTTATGTGTGTTCTTGTGTCTTTGTTCTGTGCTTCTTCAGATGACACCACCAGTCTGCAACAGATCAACAGGGTATGAACTTTAATTATATTATACCAAACATTGACTAATGTAATGAGTAAAAGGTTTCTCCTGATGGTGCCTCGACAGAAGTAACATTTATGCCACAGGAACAACTTCAGAGTATAACCATGTGAGATTCATTCATTTGGTAGCCTTCCCACAAATCTCTATCGTACAAATGAGGAGGGGGGAAGAAAAGGTGGGGAACTAGTGGTTCAAAGTTTCCATAGGTTCAAAATTCTACTTAGAGCATGCATTGTACCTATTCTTCTCTGATGAAATACCAGAAGACGCCATGGTATCCAAAGAACTATCTTTAGTCTCATGACCTGAAAAATTTCAGAATAAGCTACATATTTTCCACCAGCTTATAGGTAAAAGCATAAACTGTAATAATTACAAAACCTTTTGGCTCATCAGGCGCCAGCAATGAAATGCCAATGAACACACAAATCATTCCAAGGACAAACATCGTCGTCCTCAACGCATCAAATACCTGCATTCAGGAAGATTTGCATGACACCTAAATCCGTGATCTAAAAACACTTAGCATCTATCCAAATAATGATACCTAACCTACAAATTGAGAACTGCATGCTTCCAGAGTTAGGTGTCAAATGACGGGATACTGGAGGAACTTGATGCAGGAAACTACTCAACTTTATTCCTCTCTAATTTTTTTTTCCATATTTCAATATTTTTTTTTAAAAAAAGGAACTAACAACAATGAAGGAAAAGGACATGAAAATGAATGGTTTCAAACTATAAAGTTGCCCAAAAAAATTACTGTATTAATTAGAGCGTACCTGATATTCTTGAAAATATATAAATCCTGTACAGATAGAGAAGAAAGTCCAAACAATCTGAAACATGGGAACAATAAGAATTGCATCAAACAGTGACAGCCCTTCATTCAACCTTGCCATCTGCACATAGAATAAACTGGATTAGCATTCACTACAAGTCGGTAAAAACAAAAGTTTATCTCATAATAACATCTGCAGATAGTGGAAAACATATAAACACACATTAGAGCTTTACCCAGAATCCAGCTGTACTAAGAAATAAAAGAAGCATTGAATATGTGAACCAGCTGTGCAACTTATAACCGCCAGACATGGCCAGTCGTAGAAGGTTTGAACTGCCAAATGTCAAAAAGAATTTTGCATTAGACATCAGTACAGCTGTAGGATCACAAAACAAATTGACATTTTGGAGTAGCTGATTTACAGGGATTTTGCAAACAACACTGAGCAAGAACCTACGGCACCAGAAACTACAGCATAGGAAAATGGCAGCAGCATGAGCCAATAGGGGCTGAGGTCTTGTCCTGATACAGCAAGCAGAAGTTCTCCTCTCCTACATATTCCATATGTTAATATCACAGGAAGCTTTTTTTTTTTCAAGTATCAACAGGTCAGATTTCTGTAATCACCTGTAGATGTAGTGGTGCACAGCAACGACTATGATCAAAACTAGAAGGTAAAGAAGCAATGGAATATTGGAGTATTTCTCTGCCAACTGCTCTGGTGTATAAACTGAAATGAAAGCAATTTATTATACATCAGCTTACATCCATTAACATATCTCCTTAAATGAATATTTAACTTATCAAATAACCGCTCAGTTTAGCAGGAATGAAATCTTATCAATCAATAAGCATTGAGAACTTACAAATTCAAATGCAAATTACAGTAGAACATCTAGGAAAGCTCCTTCCTATCTCTTAAATATAAATTCCACTCAAGATTTCTACTAAAGAACAGGAAGGAAACATGTCCAAGTAATATACCCGGAGATTGATGATTGCCAAAAGCAACTAGAAAGATGTTTCCAAGAACAATGAAGGCTGTGGCGACCAGTACCCTGTTTAAATGACAAAAATTAAGCCACTGGAATTCACATAACCAAAATGAGGAGTGATAAAAATGAAACGTGAGACAGGATTCTAAATTTGATTTAACTTACTTGACCGTCACCATTTTGTTCAAGACAAAATAGGCGAATGCAATATTTGATACAAATTGAACAGATCCTAGGGCTGCAAGTAGTGACTGCATGACAAGCAGAACAAGAAAAAGAATTCAGAAGCACATGGAATGTGCCCAACCAATGAAAAGATGAACATGTAATCTCACAAAATATGTACCAACTCACCCAAAAATATATTATATTTTATGAGAAAAATAAAACCACTTCATAAGTTGAGCTTGAAATCCCATCAACAATAGACAAATCATACCTGAGCAGCATACCCAAAGGAAATGAAATTAAGGCAATTCCCAAGAAAGAAAATTACAATTCCTGCATATCAAGATTATGTATGCAAATCAGAAGCCAGGAATCAGCCAACAGAGGCATAATGTGCAAAACCCATAAATAAATGCAACTAAGACTATACCAACTCTCCATGACTGGAAGTATATAATAGGCTTTGGGGTCAGTTTTCCATCACTTCCAATTGCAGAATGTCTTTCTCTCTGCAGTAAAAATAGCCCATCATCTCAATGTCTCCCGGTTATTTCATATTGTTGAAATAGTTGTCTTAAAATACTATGATCGTTGCCACAGATATCACAGGCTACATCATAAAGACAAAAAATAAATATTCATATCATGATACTAATCAGTTCTAAAATAAATAGAATCAGATGGAACTGACATACAAAGGTAACCCTTTCAATCAGTGGTAGACCCACGTTGGAGGGTGGCTGCACAATTACCTTAGATTTTGCTAAATGCATGTTCATAATATGGATTTTGGTAATAAGCCTCAATCTCTTGAAATTTCGAACCCACTGGACCTACAGAATTTAATCAGTTCATGCGTGTATCTTTTAATTCTATAACATTTCAAATTAGACCCACTAACTTCACACATGTTTTTTTCCTTCCTTTCTTCATTTTATTTTACTTTTGATTTTCTTCCCTACCATTCTTTTGCTTTTTCCACTTCCTCCTCACTTTTTGCTCTCAGTAAACAATTACCACTTGAATGTTTATGGCATTCACTCATGTTATTGAAGGCAGTGGTAGAGGGATGCCAAAAAAATTGTAAAATATTTTTTGGTTACTTATTCGATAAAATCAAATTAATTGTACTCTACATCTTAAAGTCAGTGACCAGGATTAAATAGTCGAAAAACCCATATTAACTGTGTTTGTCCACATTTTGAGCACCTAAAATCTGAAACGAAAGTCATCACCAGAGAAAATTTTTGCACTCCATTGCAAAATGAAAACGGAGATTAAGAAGGCACGTCACAAAAAGTTCCAACCAGAAGAAAAGATTTGCCCTACCTCATTATGGCCTAACTTAAGAAGATTTGTTCCAAAATTTATAGCAATGCTTCCGATAAGGTTGATGAACGCTCCAACGATCCACTCCCCCATGGATCGTGAAGGAGAATTTGCATGCGAAGATGGTGAATAATCAGTCAACAGTTGTTCTCAAGTAGGCTAGCGTGCGAAATAGTAGTCCTCAAAAATCAGACATTGGCCGAGCAGATGAGAAATAGTCTTTCTTCTATGCACCAAGTAGGATAGCATGCGAATACAATGTGATGTTCACACAGTTATAATTCAGAAGGGAACCCGCCTTGTGTCACCTACAGCATAGATCAAACGATAAGTAAAATTAATAGACTTGCAAAGTTACAAAAAAGGAAAGGAAAATGAAAAGTACCAAGAGCTAACTAGTTACAAGTGGTAACACCAGCAGAATGCGTCGGATCCCAAAAAAAGTAAAGGCTAATTTGCACAGTGAATCTCACACTACTAAATTCAGGGAAGACTGGAATTTGGGTGAGAAAAAAGACGGGACTACAACTATTTGATCTTAAGAATTTCTAGAGACGTCAAGATTAAATTTAAAACAAAAAACCTAAAAGCAATAGGAATATAGAGGTAGCTCCAGACCTAACATGCTCCCCCCTAGAATTCAGATCTGGAAAATTTACAGGATTATTGATCCAAAAGATCCAACTCAATGCGTCCGCAGAAGAAACCTAACCATTGAAAAGAAGACAGATAAAGAGAAAAAATTCAAAGATGATGACTCTTACGAATGATTATGAGCCATAAAAAGATTGAAAAGATGCTAATTTACCTCTAAAAAAGAAGAAAACGAACTTTTCGTTCTTCAACCGAAACTCAGAGCACCTAAGAACTTGAACTGGCAGGATCGATGCTTGGCTTTAACAGAATGAAAGACCACGGGAGACGTATGAATGCCAAAAAAAAAATACACGTAGTTGATAAAAACAAAAAACAGCAGTATACTTTTCATAAGAAAATAGGGACGAGACTTTTCTTGGTCCGTGTTCTGGGACGAGGCGTCTAAAGCGATGTCCCAAATGCAAGGAAGACGTGGCCAAACCGCGAAAGACAGCGAAAGAATTAAGCTGTAGGGTCCATACCACAGCAGGCAAAAGCGTAGGACTTGAGCGACCTACAACTGCTCGTATAATGATCCTGTACAACTCCAAATAATCACATTTTTGTGAAGAAATGTCTCCACCATTGACTTTCGTATGAATCATGACGTCATGACTCCCTGTACGGCTCACAATTTTCTGTGTTGAATTAGGGAGGCATAGTTAAAATTAGACAGCAAATATCAACATGAACAATCATGCTTATATTAGAATCAAAATCAGGTTGAGTTGGTTAATTATGCATTAAGATAATTTATTTAACAAAAGGTAAACTATCATTTGTGGCCCTGTCAGAATAGTCCTAGATTGGTCATTAGTGATCTAATCGGAGCTGATCAACTTTGAATTCAAAGTAGTGGGGCGACAAATGATAACTTTCTTTCGGCAAGTTGTAATGGAATATACTACAGGAACCGTGAAGAATATACGAGGAAGTAGGAAATAAGGATGGATAGTTCGTCATTAACAAATAATGGAGACGTTGAACTCCGCCTTCGGCGAATAAGAAAAACGTGGCCCTCAAATGCATCTAGATGCAATTCCAAAGTAGGAGTCAAGTTTACTCTTCAAGATAATTCATCTTATCTTAAATATAAGATAGATTTAACTTTTTTTTTAGAGGTTAAATAAATATCTTAATTTTATTATATATATATATACACCACTTTGATCTTATTTATAAGTCTCTTTTGACTAAAAAAATTGATCTTATTTATAAGTCACTTTTGACCAAATAAATAAAATTGTGACAATTTTACCCATATTAATTGTACAAATGAAAATAGAGAAAGAAGAAATAGTTGAAAGATATTCATTCATTAAATGATGGTAAAATTGAAAATTTACGCATATAATCATTGACCTAACTACATCTCTTTGGTATTTGTGATTTGGTCAAAAAAACTTATAAATAGGATCAGAGCGGTATATATTATGTATGATTATATTATAAATCAATTTATAAGTTAGTCAATATAGTTTGGAAAAAAGATGAAAAAAATATATTTTAAAATAATTTAATTAGTATAAAAAAATCAACTATATCCTTAAGGAGCATCAAAGATGGACTATTATTGATTCGAAATTAAGAAAGGAAAGTATCACTTCCTTTTCAGCGGCACAAATGTGTTTCAGGTTCGGAAAGATAAGTGGCCGGAACTGAACAACGCTAGGGCAAAATTATGGCTAGTTACATAACCTCCTAAACCCCTGTGAGAAATTGACCTTTTAGCCCTCGGGGGTCGGGACACATGGCATAGAGATCTCATATTGTCGGTGGCATTTTCCCACCCAATGACCCGCTAGAAGGAACAGAGATTCTCACATAACTCTAATAATCATTTTAACTACCATCTGTTGGGATTTTTTTCTTGTCTAATTCGTGGAAATAGAATTCCACTGAGGCAGAGTGAGCTACCCGCTGCTGGTTGAAAATTACAAACTGGACCCCGTTGTCTGCTTGAACAAGATCTGGGACTATATTTAGTTGACGAAAAAATGGCAAAGATCAAAACAATCATGTAAAAATATTGAAGGAAAGGACGGTTTTATGTAATTGATGTTAAAACAGCAAATCTGTAACAAATGCATGGTCACACCCAGCTTTGGCATTAGTAACTTCTGCGTCTTGATTTTGAATGAGAATGGGGTGATAGGATCCATTTCCAGCCTGTAGACATGGATTAACCAGGAAAGATAGCCACCATCTTAGCGAAGCTCTTTCTGTGTCTATTCCATGAGGAGTGGCATCATTAAGCAAAAGGGTTAGTAACTTGGTATAAAAGATGGTAATTGTGCCTCAATAATACAGATGATTAATAAAAACGACGGCCACATAATCATGCCAGTCACCACAACTCATCACGTTGTGGAAGAACGTTCACCGGGCATTTCTTCATCAGGATATATTGTTTTTCATTGATTTGCTGATATATACACAAGGGTAAACCAATTGCCGCAGAGAATACTAATTTAATGATCAAGTAAGAGAACCTTCAGGCTTCAGCACTAATACAATACGAAAATGACTCAGAGGATCATGCAAGCTATCATTTTCTGAACAAAAGAAAAGATTACTTAGCAGTTAGGACCAGAACTGGGGATAAACATCTTTTCCAATCTTACTCACATGCTCGATTAGTATGTCCCAAGGATAACAAGTGACAGCCAGAAGTGAAAACATGGAATCAAAAAAATTGTTCATAAATTACTTAAGAACTAGAGGATCATTAACATCACTAGGGCAGAGAATGAGCTATAAGAGGTTCAGCCTCCAAAGTCCAAAACAAAAACAAAAGACCAAAAAGACGTAAATAAAACAAAGGAACTTGACAGCCACAATAAAAATTCCATATTATTAGACAAAATAACATGCAACCATGGAAGCATCAGCACTAAAGTATCAACTTACTTTTCCTAAGGAAAAAAAATCAACTTGTAGGCTGTTTCCAAAATTTGAAAATACTTCAAGAATAAGAGACAACACATGCATATGTAAGAGAAAAGTCACCAAGCAGCTCAACTAGCCCACGCAACCTCAAAGTTATACCATATCTTAAGTAATATGTTCAATTAATTATACTCGGTTACTTGTTTAACATTTTTCTTTTATAATGGTGACATATGAACTCTTCACATATCTGCTGAAATTCCTAATTACACTGAAACAAATATGTTGCAGTGCATGATTTTCTTCCCTTAGCGGAGTCATATAAACCTTTTAAGAAATCTTAAGACCACAGCTAGATTGTTGGCTCGCTCTAGGTTCAAGGATGTGTTTTCAGTTTTCAGGCATATGAGACTGCCTGCAAATTAATGGTTGATTGAATATGCTGTGCGCAGGTAATGGACCACCACAAGGAAATCTTGAAGTGTTAAAACTGGATCAAGTCCCAGAAAACATAAGCAGATTCTGGTCACACAGATCTTTAAAGCTTGACTGCAAAATTGGGTATGCACTTAACCAGCAGGGTTGTGAGATCATAATCAATGCAAAAGAAAGTTTCAATAAGAACGTGTGAGTTGAATGGCTCAATGAAAAACAAAAATTCCTAAAGAATATCACTAAGAGTATCTTAGAGGTGAGGTCTAAATCTACCCCAAGAAATGTGTAAGAAATTCCTTAATTCATTCATTATAAAATTATTGTCGTTAAGTTCAAGGGTTTATGTATCTTTTGAAATTAGTGATATGAAACTAAGTAGAAAAATGTAATTAAAAGTATTAACATTCAAGAGGAAAAAGGACAAGGGAAGCTGATAACTACTTGAACTCAATTAATAGGCATTGGTTTTATACAAGAAGTCACTATATTTCGATCGGATTACAAAACTCTTAGGCCAAATATATTGTAGCTCTGCTCAGAGATCATTACCTAGCACAACGATCATACTAATACTGCCGAAGAAAAAGAAAAACGAATTGTATCAGAAATAAGTGCTGAACAGTGAAAAGGAAAAAGGACAGGAATGATTCATGCCTGCGTGCCAACCAATGATTTCATCTGTATATGACTGTGATTACTTTCTGAAGGGGAAGAACTGTTAGGCAAGGCCTCGTAGGAGCCAGATCTCCGAGTTCCAACGCTCTTTGCAACGACAGCATAAGTGATCATGACAATGACCACCACAAACATCACATGAACCAAAAACAAGAGATCAAGAATAGCCACAGCTCTGAACTTGAATTCATCGGCATCACACTTAGTCGATCCCTCAACCCCATTTACCACATCAAGCAAACGATGACATCCTTCAGGAATAAGTGCGTCAACGTACAGGGACAATCCGGTCTGCAAAACCCAGAGACCCTGCAAGATTATAGAAGCTCCCAAACCAACATCCGCCACGAAGAGCCTAGGCTTACAAGCAACAGCTAGGCACAAAAGGGCAGCGGTAGCTGAAATGCGGGCAGAAACTGAGTCACATTTGGCCTCGAGATCGGAGGTCTGGACGGAAGCAGAGGAGGTGGAGACGGAGTATTGCAAGAAGAAAAGGGCAGAAGCGAGGGCAAAAATGAGATCATTGGGGAGGGGAAGAAGGGTGGAGGAATCGGAAAGGAAGAGCGAAAGGGAGAGGATGAGGAAGAGGAAGAGGACGGCGGCGGATTGGAGGGAGGTGAAACGGTGAACAGGGGTGTGGCCTTTGAGGAGAGGGTCGGAATCGGAGGAAACGATGAGCTGATGGACGAAGGCGATGAGAAGGCAAACGGAGAGGAGATAGAGAGGGAGGTAACGGAGGCGGTGGCGGTGGTTCTGAGTATCGGAGGAGGGAGGGAAAGGGTGGAAGGGTTTGGCGGAGTAGGAATGAGGCGATTTGAGATAGCAGCGAGTGGAGGCGATGAGGTTGTAGAGGCCAAGTGAGACCAATGCAGAGGAGGAGAACATGTGATATAAGAGGGCCGCCATGGCTGATCAGAGTGTGAGAAATTGAGTTTCACCTAATGTCGGAGGTGGTTGGCTATCAGTGAGATCTTTGGCGGCTTGCTTAAGACCGGAATCCCGATCATGTTCTGCGAGTTATCAGCCTTCCTTCCCTTTTCCCTCCTGAAAAGTCAGAAAAGTAGAAAACCGTGACCGGGTCTCGATCTATTCTTCCTTATTCAAAAGATCGAAAGTCCTAACCGGAGCTTTCCGGTTAGTGTTTGTTTATGGGGATCTGGAGACTTTCTAAATTAAACAATTATAAGCAATCTCTGTCTCTGATATGTAAATTAAATAACTAAAAATCACCGTATACAGTTTTCAGAGTTGCTGCAGTATATACATAAGTATAAATCAAAAATCAAAATTATCGAGTGTGTCCAAAATTATACACCGATAAGCAATAACGAAGCATGTGGATTCTGGAGGATTTGCAAAGCTTTCTTTCAGTTTTTTAAATAAAAAAGTAGTCATGTAAAAGTAAAACGGACGAGGCAGTTCAAAGGGGGCATTAAGATTTAAAATTCAAAAGGTTAAGGTATAATTTTACCCTTAAAATATGCGCCTAGGAGCAATTTTGTCTTAGAAGTTTTCGGCGTAGCAATGTTACCCCTGAAGTTTAAAAACGTAGTAATGTTGCCCCTCCGTTAAAAACTCTAACGGTCAACTAACTTTATTGACCGTTAGAGTTTTTAACCGAAAAGCGTAAACATTCTTACGTTTTTAAACTTCGCGAACAACATCGCTGCGTTTTTTGAACAATGTTGCTTTTTCAAAAGTTTAAGCGTAGTAAATGTTGCTTTTCGTTAAAAACCCTAACGTTGACCGTTAGTTGACCCCCTTAGCGATTAATGGAAAACAACATTCTATGTTTTTAAATTTCGGGAATATCATTCTTCACCGAAAACTTTATGAAGAAAATTTTCCCGGTGCATCGTTAAGAAAGTAAAATTATACCTTAACCCAAATTCAAATAAGCAAGTCTTGTTCCCTTTTTTCAGATTAAAGATAATCAATTTCAGGTTGCATAAATAAAGTGAAACATGCATAAAAAGTTTAGGGATCAAACTCTTGTAATGCACTTAAAAAAAGGGAAATATATTGTATCTTCTTCCACTCAAGCCCGCACTAGAATGCTACACAGACAAGACTCCAAAGGCAACGAGAGAACTGCCTCATTTCCTTCACTCGTCTTTTTTTTTTTTGGATAAAAGGAGATGGCTAGAAGCCTATATTACCAAATGAAAATTACACAAAAGGGGAAATAAATCTCAAACACTCTCGATCCACCCAGCATCTCAAATCGCTAGGACACTCGTCTTTGGTTTGATACAATTGAAGAAATGGATTAATTGGAGTGCACCACACAAATGGCCCCAAACACCATAATAGCAACATAAAGAGAAACACACAAACATTTGGCATTAGTCAACCTCTCAAGTTTCAGCAGTATCTACAAACTCTAGCATCTTTACATTAGATATCCGGCCAGCTTTATGTGGATTCGCTATTCCTTTTCTAAATTGCTGGCTGTGGGGGCCGCCATACACTCTTTGAAGCCTTAACGCAGTTAAGGACTCACGCAATAAGAGAAAAATTAGACAACTTCACACCAAAATCAGAAAGGTGATCCTCAACAAGCCAAAAGTCTGCCCGGCCAAACCATCCCATGCCAGCATGTACGCACTTTCATGCTAAATAATGAGAAAAATAAGAACCACGACCACCACTATAACAAGAATTATAAGCACCCACCAACACTGCACAAAAACAAAAATTCAAATATTTATTAATCATCAAGTTGATGTAAGACTAGATGCAGCGACAAAACCATCATACATAATTCAAAATAGACATTGTCCCCCGCAGATGTTAAATTGGAAGTTATCATTCAAATTTTAATATAGTTGACTTGCCTACTTATGATGCAATGTGTTTGGTTCCACGTTAGAAATCACTAAAACCATATATTCCCTTTAGTTCTAAATGTAAGAGCTAGTTAACTATTAGTAATAACTAATTCACATGGGTTACAGAATCAAGTTGGTTATTTGTAAAAGATGTGCACCGGTTTTCATAAAATAGCCCTCCTTTTAGTCATTTACATTAGGGTATTATCAACTTAACTTATACATCATATAAGAATCCTACCTATAGGAGTAGTTTGGGAAGAAATAATAAAGACTGTGGCCTTACATTTAGGATAAAAACACATCCCCCAATTAGCTCCTAGCTTTAGGAGTAATTGTTGGGTGTTTATTAGAGCTTATTAGTATGTCAATGTCTTTACAACTCACCCATGAAGATTTAGATTTAATATTTTTGGAAGCCTTAGCTAGCTGTGTAGTAGCCTGGGTTGTTGAACCCGCAGTAGCATCAATATTTGATTGAATATCATCTGCCACAATGAATCAAACTATATAAGCCTGCCAAAAAAAATGCAGCAACAAAAGGCAAGCTATATAAATTCCCATTATGCAAAATCGTAATTTCATTTACCAATAACCACGCCCTGTTCATGAACCAGAACGGCTAGATCCTTGAAAATTTCATTTACTTGTCCAATTTGCACCTCTACCTCCTTGATGCCCTGCTCTCTTTCTTCAATCATGGCCTCATTGAATGCAATATCACTATCTAATAAGAGTATCTCCTGCCTTCATTTTTATCATTGTTCAATAACATCAGACCACCAATAACAGCTCTTGTTACTACTAGAGGGTTGAGTATATGACAAATAAATTATGCAGGGCACAACGGAGTAGCATAAACTTTTACCTTTTTTGTTCCCTGATTAAAGGTTGGCTTTCCTGACCTATGTCAGTTGATTCCCCAGCAGAGCCAGAGCTGTTTTTTTTTTTTAAAAAAAAAAAAAATACCGGAATCAGAAAAGGAAAGGGGGCAAAACAATCTTGAAGGTATAGAAGCATATTCATTATGCAAAAAATCATTTGACCTTGCAGGTAAAGAAGAAGCAGGAGCAGCAGGAAGGTAGGTAGATTCACGCTCAGAAGCAAGCTGTTGCACTCTCTGGAATTCTTGCAATGTCGTTTGAAAATCTCTCGCCAGCTTAGCATCTTCAATTTTCTTACCAGACTGGTTCAACAAAGGATAGTAAATTAATGGAATAAAAACTCACCAGAATTTTTTTCTTCTTTCCCTCATTCGGGAAATTTGACAGCATAAATATAACTAAACAATATGCTTTGAATGGGCCTAAATGTGAGCATCAAGTTCAGGACCAGAGACAAAACGAAAAGCGAAACAACAAACAATAGGGCAGATTTTTCTTCCCTTTCTATAGTTGCCTAGCATTGGGGTAATTGTTATGGGTAACAAAGTCACTCGAGAAACAGCAATTAGGCTAGGAAAATCAACAAACAGCTGAAAGACAGAGTGAGACATAAAGTAAATCATACATCGGCATCGGCATCGGCAGCAAGATCGGATTCGCTCAAGGCTTTGAGCTTTGCAGAAGTATCCTTCACCAGCTGCAATATCCGCTGCCTCGTTTCGTGCCTACAAAATAGTACACAAAACCAAAGACAGCGGTTAAGTAACAAACAAAAACGCGCCAGAAAAAACCTTATAAAAGAAAAGGGCAGTTAGTTTCGGAAGGTAGACAGAAACGTACAGCTTGTGGCGGTGACCGACGGTGTCTTTGACGGTTCCGATGGCATCAACGAGTCGTCGGAAAGTGGCGACGCCTGTATTGATCTGGAAAATTCCGGCAGCCACCGCCTGCGAGGGCGATTGAGTTCGGGAAGCGGGTCGCTTGGCCCCGCCCTGAAGATCTTGAAAACTCATACTGGATTCTCAGTAAATATCTCCAGACAAGAAAAGGTGGGTAAAATAGTCGGTGCAGAGCAGAGAAGATGTGGCCACTGTTTGACTCAGAAAGTAACAAACTTTTTGGGCCTTCCAGTACAGATCACTAGGCAATGAATCAATTGAGTAACGGCGGTACGTGGCCCTTTTTATTTGGATCAGAAGGCAACGAAACCATAAATGAAATTCAGCGTGGCTTGCGATCAGCCATTATTAGGAGGACCACACCAGCAACATACGTTTACTTCGGCGGGAACCGGAGAGCCCGCTGCCGCTGTTTGGCAAATTACATGAGAGCAGAGAAGGAGCGAGAAGGATGATGGCATTTTAATTCCCGCGGGTCCGGCGTGAGGTCTCTTCTGTATTTATTTATTGATGATTTTTATTCTTTAATGTACGGTGTTTCCTTTTCATCACATCGTGTTAGCTACGGAATAGGCAACAGAGGGACAGGTGGTAAATGGAATCAGGACCGTTTGACTTGTCGAGATAATGAATTTCTTCCTAATCAAACGGCCCAGAATGGAGAAAGGTCCGGGGACATGAACAGAAGCTTTTATTTAACATTGGGATCTGGGCAGCTTTACGTATATCGGCATATAATTGTCTGTGAACCAATGTTAATCATTATTATGCACAATTCGTCTCTATTGTTTGATTATTTTTAAGCAAATTCCAAAAAATTATTCCTCAATATATATACAAAGTCCTCTTTGATAAGAATTTTATAAGTACTCCGTCCTTATGGAGTTTTATTGCACATTATTTATTAGTTTTATAGTAGGAAAAATCACATATAAATACTTTCAAAAAAATAGTGTTAAGTATCAATTTTGTTCCTGAAGTATACGTTTAGGAGCAATGTTGCCTTAAAAGTTTTTGGGGAGCGAATTTTAGAAAGTTTAAAAGCGTAACGATGTTTCCTAGTTAACAGTAGCTTATTAATTGTGTTTGACACTTTTTGTAAGTTTTATTCTCTCAGTCATCTCTGCTTACAATGCACGAGAGGTTCATTAATTTTTCGCGTAGATAATTCCGCAAGCGAGTGATTATTGTTTGGAAAAATTCGTTTGAACTGCCTGCGACGTACTCATTTGATCTTCTATTCAAAAAAATTCATTCTTGTTTTTTTGTTGATTTGTTCGAAACATTTTTTCTTGACAAATTCTGCAGGCGAGTGATTATTGTATGATTGTAGAATGCCTGTGATGGAGAACGCTATGAGGGAAGAAGGAGTAGTATATGTTTACTTTTTAAAAAAAAAAAAAAATTGTCACCCATACTCCCTTCTATCATGATTATAATTATAAGACTGTGTTGACTTTTTTTGAAGAAATTAAAAAAACTAAATAAGTTACTTAATCATACTACCTCTAGTCCTAATTATAAGACCGGATTGACATTTTTTGGAGAGATTAAGGAAGCTAAATAAGTTATTTAATCATATCATACATTTTTAGACTTCCGGGGCAACATTGAGAAAAAAAAAACTTTCAGGGAAAAATTGCTCTTAAGAGTGTACTTCCCGGGCAAAATTGCTACTTAAAAAAGTGAGAAAAATGCTTGAGTAGACAATCCGTCGCCAAGATAATGCGATCAACTAACGTTTTTGATTAGAGTACATTAACGGAGGGGAACATTCTTTATGTTTTTAGACTTTCAACTTCCAAGCGCAACATTCTGAAAAAAAACTTTCGCGACAACATTCTTTCGGACGTGTCTTAAAGAAGCGAAAATTGATAGTTAACCCTTCAAAAATATGAAAAAGACAAATCAATAACTCTCATTTCACAAATCCCAAATCACTCTATGAGTCTATGTACTGAATTGGAATTTAAAAATATTTTAAAATTACTTCATTACCCCTCCAATCTCTCATCCTACTCAGGCTCTGTGCTCTGCCAATTTCTCGCCTCTCTTTCTAATCATCGTCTTCTTCTTCACCAGCAGCAACGAGGTGGAAGCTTCGATGCTAAGATTACTTTGGTTGTAGTCAAGTGAGCTTCACTAACGGCCACAAGGTTTGAAGCCTAGAGAGGATTAGCTAGAGGCACTGACCCAGAAAAGCCGACAAAAAACAGCAACATTTTGGTGTTCTCTGTGTTCGTTGCCATGGCCAAGCTGGATCTCATCTATAGAATGAGCTTGATGGCTCTCAGCATTCTTCTCAACCCCACCAATTGCATATGTGGAATTTCTTCCTTCACTTTTCATTTTCTTGAGAACCTTCGTCTCTCATTCCCAAAGGTCGTTGCTGATTTTTGAAACATTTCTATGAATACAAATTTATCTGGTTGAATTTATACCTTCATAGTATTGATTTGTTTGTTTTTTTCCTGGTTATGAAGCTCACTGCTAATAGTTTCTTGGTGTTAGCCCACGGGAAACTACAAATTTTGCCCATCTAAGTAAGTGGTTCTGTTGTTGGAAAGGTTACAGAATTAGAAGAATACGATGAGTGACTGTTGAATTTTTGGGAGTCAAACGTTTGTGGACATTAGTGCAAAAGATTATAAGTCAGCTCCTTCCAAATATAAAAAGACTGTCGCTTTTCTAATTTTTGAATTCAACTCATAACAAAATTTCCTCCCCTCAAAATATTTTAAAAGAATTTTTTGAAAGCTAAATTAATTCCATGTAATTAAAATGATCTCTGCTATAAAAAAAATTATCTCTTACAAGAAATTTATTCAAAATGCTAAGATTTTGGTGCGCTCCTTTTCCTGTGGTCAATGTTTATTGAATTTTTTTTTTGATATAAATGTTTATTGAAATTCTCCCATGTTTCTAAAACTTGCCCAAAAATAGAAGGTGTGGGCTTTGCTATAGAGGCTTAAGCCCATTACTCGTCTGAAGGCATATTGGCCCAGAAGTTTGCCTCACGCGCCATTCTAGCACGCGCGCACACCCATATATAAAGCTTTTTAATATTTGATCAAGATTTCGTGTACAAGTAGGAAGCGCTTGAAATACAAAATACATACCACGTAAGATCAAGAACTAATTTCATCCTCCACAAGCATCTTGTTGAGTATGAACCGAGTTTTACATCTTGGGTGCACTGTTGTGACTATATGTAATTGCATATAATCTACATGTGTTTTTTTTGCCAAAATATCTGTACATTTAATAGCTTCCCTATTTGAATGGGACAAAACAACCTACCAATCTCTGTATAATAATTGACATGTGGCCTCTATTTCAGCTTTAAAATGATGATTAAACACGCTATCTCTGAACAAAACATTTAGTGCTTCCAAAGAATAAGAGAAAACTTGTATTCTTTGGAACTTGTAAAACTGGCAAACCTTAAGCCTTATTTTAATGGCCAATACCTCTGCAATCACCACAAGAAAAGTCCCAATACTCTTCATAAATCTTGTGACCCATCTTCCCCTGTTATCCCTAATCAAGCCTCCAACTGTTTCTTAGTTATGCTCTCTTACTTACGCGTCCACATCTAGACGAACATATCCTAGATTTGGCTTCCTCCATCTGGCATCAGTTTGTGGTACCTCTGCAAGCAATTAATTTTCAATCTCCCAGCCACAACTTCTTCCATTAAATGGTATTGACAATGATGAAACACCTCGTTTGAAATAATTGTTTTTCCTTTAAACAACTGAACACATCTTGTTTTCCACAACAACCAATAGACACTTGCAAATATTGATGTTGGTGATGACACTTATTTTCCTACAGTTTTTGGTGAAAGGATGACGGTAGTTGAAATCCTTAGCAGCAGCGGCTTCCCTAAACTTTTATTGGGGTTGGGTTTTGTCTATAGTTTCTATGGATTATTATTGTTTCAGCTTTTTTTTTTTTTTTCAATGCAAGTTTATTATGGTGGGCTTTGTATTTTTCTTTATTCATCTTTAATGAAATTACTACTTTATCTGGCAAAAGAAAAAAACAAGTGCGCTTATGGAATTAAAACGTGTATTCTCCACTATTCCCCCTATACACATGATCGCTATAAATATGGAGTCGAATAAGAAACCGTTTTTACTATATAATTAATAACTAAAAAAGTCTCCAAATCTTTGTTTGTTTTGAATTTCTCAGACGAAACTTGTTAATACAGATACTTAAGTTGTTAATACTTATATTAAAGTTGTAAATAAGGTATTTGTAAAATATTTCTTAATAACCTTCACTGGAACTTTGAAGGATAATATCTTTTTTTGAATTTCTCAAATTAAAGTTGTTAATAGTGATACTACTTCCGATCTTAATTATAGGAACACTTTTGTAGTGTAATTTGCACTACAAAAGTATTCCTATAATTAGGGCCGAAGGGAGTACTAAAGTTATTAATGAAGATAACCATCACCGAAGTTGACACTAATATATATAATTTTTGATTTCCCTAACTAAAATTGTTAATATAAATACTTAAGTTGTTAATAACGATATGAAAATTGTTAATATAAATACTTTAGTTGTTAATGACCTTCACCCGTAGACTAATATCTTTTTTTGAATTTATATGATTAAAGTTCTTAATATATACTTGAGTTGTTAATTTCCCTATTTTAAAATTTTTTTGTGCGATTTTCCCTTTAAAGAATTAATTTTACACTGTACAAGCATAAAAAGTAAAAGTGATTAAGATCTCTATTTTGTCTCAAGATAAAAAAATTGATTTTTCTCTCAATCTTATTGTTTTCCTTCTTGAATTACAATATTAATTGTGCATATTGACAGAGATAATTTTCAGCCTAGATAACTGAAAAAATGTGCATTTTTTAGAAAAATCAAAATCTGCGAACATAGCTTCAGAACCTGGGGATACACAAAATGCTCAGTCAAGAGGGTGGGGAACTAGTCTGGTCCGAGTTCAAAAATTCTCTCAAGAGTCTTGTAAATGAAAATTCAGTTGGATTTATTAACCAAAACATAAGCCATAACATATGCGCATAAAATTGACCAATAATTTATGGGACATACATAACAGACAAAATGCTATGTCTGCCTGATCAGGTCTAACATACCAGCACAACAAAGGAGAATACCTCCAAAGAGAATTCCAGGTTTCCAACCATCCAAACTAGTCTCTTTCAAGAATTTGAAGATGCAAGCCAGACTATTAGCAAAGGAGAAAACATAAATGCTACTTTGTGGGTGCCGTAATGTTGGAGAGCAAAAAAAAGGACCGACCAAAATGATACAGGTGAGCAATACAAGTTCTCCTGCAAAAAACAAAACTGACTTCGTAGCCGATAGGATTGGACAAGAAAGAACATCACCATTCACCAACAAAGGAGATCAAATAAAGAGAAATATTAAATAACTAACCTTGCGTCCATGTTTTCTGTACATCAAAATGACATTATGAGAAGCTCATTTTAAAAACCTGATTAGCATCTCAACGGCTCGGGCGTGAAGAACACACCATCGCCTATCAGTACCATGCATGCACCAAACAACGTACAGTACTACAATGAGCAAACGTCCCACCTGAAAACGGTGGAAACACAATCCGAGCGGTACTTGATAGTTTGATATATTTTTGTTTCCATGAAAGGGGATTTGGAGATGTTAAACTATGGATGACATATCTGTCGGATGAATATTAGTCTTAGAATACCTTCACTATTTTCCTCAGCACTCAATACGATGAAACCATATTTTAAATAAGGGTATTAACGTAAGGGTCCAGAAAATCAACGAAAAAGCTCCAAAGATAGTTTCCTCATTTATGTGATTTTGCAACTTTCCGCCAAACGTGCTTGTATAAACATGTAGAGGTGATTTATTCAGATCTCCATATGCTACACCAAAACTTTGGTATGGTAATACGAGGTTACGGGAGAGGCTGTTCCATGAAAACTGGAAACTATCAAAAAAGAAAAATAAACGCATGATTCTATTGCATTGCTCATCTGGAAAAGCGAATCTGTTGATAAATTTTGTACATAACCAAATACTAATCAAGGAAATGTAAGAGTTAATAGTAGTCATACATTATTGGGCCGTATACCCAGTTTGGAAGATTAATAGGGAAATAGTCATATATTAATGAAATTGATTTTGGTCTTAAATATAAGATATATTTTTTATATTTAACAGTCAGTTCCATTAACAATAATCAAGCAATAGAGGAGGGAATGAATGAAATAATTAAAGAATATGACTAGGATGTTTTAAAAATTAAATGTTAAATTAACTAATCTAATTAAATTAAGCAAATATATCTTATATTAAAAGTACTCTAAAATGTATGGTATTGAACAGTATATTTAAACTAAATTAGTCCAAAATTTTACACTATATATAAATTCATCTTCTGAAAAAGGTAATTTATATTCTTGTAAACATTCATAACAGTTTTCAATTTGAAAAAATGAAGAGAGCTTTCAAATCAAGAATGTGAATCAGCATTTACGTGCAATCAAGAATCGATCTTCAGAATAATGGAAAATAATAACATTATTGTCTACCTTATGTAGTGCAATTTAAACAAGAAAGAATCGAACATGAACGTGTGAACATGAATGTCACAAACCATATAACAACACGTTGATTGAGAACGTTCATATCGGAAGAGATGAAAGCGATACGTCAATCGGGTTTGTTCGCAAACCGCACAAGAAAGGAATTGCTTAATGCTGAAATTACCAGAAAGGAAGAAGGAAACCCTAACCTGATGGGGAGCCCTAGAAGTCGGAACTTGAAGATCCAACTCCATGAAGGACTCGGCCAACCCGAAAGGGTATTGGAGCCCCTGTGTGTCGCTGTGCATGCGTGAAGAGGGCTTTCCGATCACAAGGTATTCGCCAAATGACGCCGAATGATTCCATCATGACGAGTTATCCCAATCTCGCCCCCAGGGGCCCAGTGAAGCGGGCTCCCGTTCCCCACCGTTCATTATCAGCTCGGGCAATTGACACAAAGGACCGGTTGTCCTAGTCCCAGTGTGACCTACGAACATACTACTCTGTTTGGAGTCTTCCCCCTTTTTATAACATCATTCCGTGCCCTTTCATAATCATCGGTCTTGTAGGGAAAGGCCTAACACACTGAAAACACGAACTGGTTCCTTTCACACCGCATAGTATCAGCTCCACCGTTAATGAGAGTTGCATTAGTTGATCCATCACTCATTTCGCTTTCCACTTCCATTATTTTGTTACCCATTTGAGAACTCAAGGGCAACGTGTAAGTGATGGGATCGTGTCGTATACATTTGTTCATGACCTTGCAAACGAGCATTGCATAAAGAATCATCACTAGATTCTTATCCCTGCTGGTACTGGTACATAGAGTATACTTCCTCCATAATATAAGATCCACTATAATAAATATATTGAATTATATAGTAGATTTTATATTAAAGATTGTAGGGAGTATAGTGACAAAAGATATTAGATGCTTTTATGACAAAAAGAAGATGCAGTAATCTTGAGAAGCTTCGACGGGAAGAACAAAAGGTGGATTAGTAAGACGTTTTCATCTGCCAGAATACTCTCCATATCACATTGACTGGTTCATCTCTAACACAACGTCTTCCCTTAATGATTTTTTTGGCCAGCTAGAGCAATTACCACAAAGCAATAACAGATAGACGGTCGGGTTTGGACTCACCACATTTGAAAAGAAAGTACATGTATACTGCTACTATAACAATAACAAGCCTTATTCCATTAAGTGAAGTTGATTATTCCATTAAGTGAAGTTGACTATACGGATTAACAATGTTATTATGCTCTAACAACAACTAAAACTTTAGATAAATTATTGACATATATTACATAATTTACACATCAGAAAGAGAGTAGCAGAAAGCAAAGATAGACATGACCATAACCTCTACCCTGTGTCAAAATGCATATTCCCACGTGAGAGGGGAATAGCCACTTCTAAACATTTCTAGAAGCTACCCTTGCCTCCACAAATCAAGTTGCAAGATTTTGTCAACAACTAGACATGGTATATCATCCCAACTTCGATGAGACTAATGTGAGGAATGTTAAGGGCCACGCCTGGACCTCTGCAATTCTTACGTAGAAATGAGTATCCAATATCAATCGCAAGCTTTTTCAAGAATGGAGACGACTTACTTGCCTTTACATATGAATGACCCATAATATATGCAACCCCAGCCTCCTTTGCTTCAATTAGATCCATAAGTTCTTCCCTCACAGCAGGATCCATCCCCGGATTGTTAGGTAGCTGAAATCTTACTTGGCGCCTCATGGTTTGTGTGTTATCATCTTCATAAATGGATTGCAAGCTTCTCAGGGTAATTGATTTGCTGCTAGCAATGGAGTCGTCTGCACCAATATCCTCATGTTCAGACACTATTAATGTTGAATTAGATTCCAAGCTTCTGGTGCTTATTACAGCCATCCTCCCATCAAGTGAAGAACTTTCAGGACTTGAGAGTTGTGGTTCAACTGCTTCCATTTGGATAAACTCAGCTAGACTCTGTATGAGCTGATTCTCAAAGTCATTATCATCTCTATGAATGTCCTTATACCCATATCTAACAATGCACCTATACATTCGATAAGACCTGGGGCAGACTCGCCCAACAAGGAATCGTTCTTCAGGTGAGACGTATGGGACAGGAACTGATTTTACACAAACAAAAACCAGCACTTTGTGAAATGCAGGGAGATTTGTTACAAAGTGAGAAAATATTGCAGGTACTCCTGTTGCCAGTTCTGAGTAGATGAGACCAATCCCTGGGACACGGACAATGCCAAGGCTAGGACCTAATCCTAACAACCATTTTAATGGAACTTTGCTGTGGAGATCAAAGCTATACTTTCTACGAGTACCATAATGCCATACATACATGACAGCCATGAAGATGAATGACAGGACAAGAGGGGCCCATCCTCCTTGAGGCACCTTTGTGAATGCTGCTGATAGATATACAGCCTCTATTGCCCAAAAAAATAAAAGAAATATCGTGGCGAGCAGAACACTTTTTTGCCAGACGAAGATGATGACAAGAGCCATCAGAAATGTTGTCACAAACATTACTGTCATACAAGCAAGTCCTGTGAACCAAATACCCAATAAGAATGAACATCGGCAAGGTTTTAAAAAACAAAACAAAACAAGTTCACAGTTGTCACAAACATTACTGTCATACAAGCAAGTCCTGTGAACCAAGTACCCAATAAGAATGAACATCGGTAAAATTTCAAAAAACAAAACTAGTTCAGTTCTCTGTTACCGCAGATTCAGTGTCATGGAATTTTTTGGTTGAAAACTTAGCACATGTTCATTCTGGTGCAAACAAGCAAAATGATCAAAATTGAGAGCATGTTTACTAGGAATTTTGTGGAACTGGCATATCAATGCAGAACCCTCATATAGTATGATATTGCTATGAGATAAAAGAAGACGAAATAAATTATCCTATATAAATGTGTGTTTCTGTGGAGAAAAACAGAGAGAGATGCTTTTAGCGAATTAATTACCATAAGCATTTCCAATTAAGGTTGTGTCTTGAAATCCAATGGTTATAGCAAGAGTGAGGATCATAAGTATCCAGTTTATTTCTGGGATGTAGATCTGTCCATATATATGTTTTGAGGTGTGTACAACTTTGACTCGAGGGAAGCAACCAAGTGCATGACACTGCTTGATGATGGAGAAGGTGGCAGTGATAACAGCCTGACTACCAACAATGGCAGCAAGGGTTGCAATAACAAAGACAGGCCAGTACACAGGTCCTGTAGGGCATACAAAATTATCAAATAATTGAAACAATTTGCGATAGTTCAGTTTTGATCGAGTTATCAGTAAGTCAGAGGTTCAGATTCACTAACCAGGTATTGAGTCATAAAAACTGTTATGGATAGAGTTGAGATTTTTAGACAAAAAAGCAGCTTGGCCCATGTACTGCACTACCAGACAAGGGTATATTACAAAAGCAAATGCAAGCTGCACAAGAACCCAAAAAACTAATAAATTTCTCATCTTCACACAGGGATTGCATGCTAATTACCACTGCAGTAAAGAATTAATAGTGTAGATACTTTAAATTTTTCACATTTTAATGCAAAGACAAGGAGTATATCACACATTTTAAATATTAATATTAAGTTACAGGCTCACCCTGATTGACAAAGCAGTGAAATGGCCAAGATCAGCAAACATAGCTTCAGTTCCTGTGAGAAAGGTAAGCAAGTAGTGAATTTCAGGTCTTGGTGCTCATATCTCAGCTTCTAGTGAGTCAAAGCGCATTCATGAAGTAGAAATGGAAATATAATGTCCCAATAAATTTATGATGCATGAAAAATGAATGCCATGCCGATCTAGGTTTAACAAACCAGTTATGCAGAGAAGAACCCCCCCAAGAGAAATCCAGCCTTCTTTGCCAGTCTTGATGAAGAACTTGAAGATATAGTGAGGAGATAGAGCTCGAACTATCTTTGGATTCCAATATATTGTATTATAGAGCCCAACAGAGAAAATTGAAATAAGCCATACTATAACAATTGGTGCAAACATAAATGCTACTTTATGGGTGCCAAAATGCTGGAGAGCAAACAGGCCAACCAAGATGACACAAGCAAGCAATACAAGTACACCTGCAAATAAAATGGAATTTCCATGGTAAGCCAGCTTTTATATTCTTGGGTAAAGCAATGGTGAGAATTGTAACATCTTTAACAAAATACAACAAATAAGAACAGACTCACCATCAGTGATGTTCTTCCCAGTTGCTCGTATTCCTGATACTGATGATAGAACTGCAACGTAAGAGTGGGTGGATGGTTAATTTCTTATTATACACCAGATTATCCTCGTAAAAAAAGTCAAACTATCAATTATTCAGTAAAGCAATAATAAATATTAAACTGAAGTTGTTATCTCGTGTCAATCTATTAAGACTAAAACTATGAGCACCTTTGAGCATTAGTACATTTGGATAAAATTCGTAGACAAGAAAGCTTAGGTGACTATGAAAGGCCTTTTAGTCTAAAGTAATAGTATTTAATTTTAGCTACAAAGTTTAGAATATAAGAATATAAAATTGGAGAGTCCATAATGTCTGTTGGAAGCCATTTTGGCTATTCAGGACTCAGAAGTTAAAATTAACAGATTCTTCTCCGTTTCTTTTGCATTTTTATCATTTGAGGTCTAGTGATGCACAGCCAAATTTCTATAAATTAACATATTAACTTACCTGAAATTGCAGGAGTGAGAACACCATCACCAATGACCATGCAAGCACCAAACAGTACCACAACTAAGAGTGCTGTTCTTAACCGTTTATGCCTCTCTAGAAACCTCTTTAGTGGGGAAGAGGCTACAGCCTGTGAAGAGGGACCATATTTGTAAGATGACAACTCCTCATCAGCTGCTTGTTGATTAGGAAGTAAATTAAACTTGGCATGCCTACAAAGCAGTGAGTAGAGAGCAAATGTCCCACCTAACAAATGTTGTATCACAATCAGAGCATAAACCTTATAGCCTTTTCACTACCCAAAAAGAATTGAAGAAAAAAAGAGATGATATGGGAATGCAGTAACCATATGCAGAATTTAATCGCATAATACCTTCACCATTATCATCGGCACCCAACAAGATTAAAACATATTTAAGCAAGGGTATGAATGTCAGGGTCCAAAATATCAATGAAAATGCGCCAAAGATGGTCTCTTCATCATAGTGCTTCAGCAACTTCCCTTCGACTGTGCTTGTAAAAACATAGAGAGGTGATGTACTTAAATCTCCGTATACTACACCAAAGCTTTGATATGCCAATATTAAATTCCTAGAGAGGTTTGCCCATGACATCTGCAAGGCACCAGAAAATAAGAAAACCATTAGGCTTTTATGATTCAAATGATTACATACTTAAAAAAGTAAACAGTGCCATACCAGTGATAGTGGCCACGAATCAAAATATATGTTAGAATCATATATTGGAAAACATCTTAATAGGTAGAAATTTTTATTAGAATAACTTTCTAAAAAAATCACATCAATTGTTAATAGCTAACATATTGAACAAAAGGAAAAATTCATACACCATCTACTTTCACGCGAAATACAACAAATTATGGAACTTTATAAATCAAAAGGTTGACGTTTTGATCTGAACAGAGTGGCTTAAAAGGATGGTGAATTGTTGAAACCCCATCGCTTTATCAAGCTCAAGGGAACAACAAAATATTCACCGTCTCTTGAGAAAATCATGTGCCTCCGTCAAAATTTCATTGGCCGCCATCTCGAGGAAAGATAGGATACCGAAACTGAGGAAATATAACTGGTTCACTCTAGTTTGTTTCTATAGAAATTGAGTGATTGGATCACTCAATTTCTACTGCAAATGAATATATTAAAATTTTATGCTAAGGAAAAAGGGAAATCATCAAATATATTTGCATGATAGGCTTCTCTAGTAAAAGTAGAGATTGAATCAAATATAATAGGCTTATGAAAAGAGAAGTATAAAAAGCAGAGCAAATAATAAAGAATTCGGCAACACTTCCAGTGACCCAAGTCAAAGAACTTCAGCTCACCCTAGAAAGAAAAACTTAGCTCACACTGAATTAACCACAGCCATCAAAAGCAAGCAGAAACAAGGGCCAAGATGCAAGAAAAAACTCGCAAAATTTAAATTCAAACCATTGCATTAGCACAGTACAGAAAGGCAAGTGAGATCAAACCGTAGAACGAGCCAACAGAAAAACGAAATTCAGAAGCAAATGAATCAAACAAAAACACTTGGACACTCGTGTTTATTCGAATTTCAGAACAATGGCAGAGCAAAAACAAATGAAGGTGCTAACCGGAGAAGGACTCCGATTAGCAGGAAGTCCAGATTCCATTTCCATGAGGGTGCGCAGCCAAAACTGGAATGAATGAAGCTGAGTCACTCACTACTCTTGGGAGCGTATTGAGGAAAGGCACTCACCAAATCCGATATTCTCTCGCATATGAGTGCGTTCAGATTCCAATTAAATGAGAAATGGCACTAAATGTTGAAACAGAGAAACTTCCCATCTTCACATCCCACAGCAGAGCACGTGCTAACACACGCAGGTGATGCGCGCGTGAGTTTTATCATATGGCTTGTAGGACCCCAAATATTGGAGGAACATTGAGAGTGGAGGACATACGTTGCCCATTGGAAGAGGATCCGGCTTCTCTCCGCGGTCCGCTCCACACCTTTTCTTCAAAACTGGGGGAGTGGGCGATCTTCAAACTCATAATCAGTATAACTGCTACAATTTTGGCCGGCCATAAATGATACTTTCTCCACATTAATATTTATTTTATATAGGATTATTAGGATGCATCTAGCAATCTTAATATTTTTTTATATGTATTAAGGTTATCTGCATCTTTAAAATGTATTAAGTTTTTAAAAAGACACTCAACACCTGATAGTATTTTTTCTGGTGCATCGAGCAATATAAATACGTTCATAAACTATTGTTTGGTGTACCCAACTGAAATATTTTTCAGGTGTATCCGGTACCTAAATTTTCCAAAAAAAAAAATAGCTATAGTTAATAAAAATTTGTAGCCACGTGTTATATTCCGTTCTATCTTCACAAACTAGGAACATATACCAGGTTAATAATGCATGAGATATAGTGTGTAATAACATTTAGGAATCAGAATATAAATAATTTATGCGTTTTTTGCCATCAGTAGTTATATTATATGCCTAGTTGAACACTAAATATGTAACAGGATGCTCAAGGTTCTTTTTCTCAAATGATGTGAATACATCATGGCCTGAAATAAAATAAATAAATAAACCACGTGGCATAATGGGGGCTTAGTAGATGTGTCATTCAAATATAAGTCAATGTGGGCGAGGGCTGATGACATTCCCCGCACTTCCCGCGCGGGCTAAGCGACCCCTTGGCGCGTGTAATCATCTCCCTCCCCTTCCGCCTCCAAGCTCCAACGTACTATTTTTTTTTTAATATAAATATATATATTAGGAAGCCGACACATATATAATTGACAAAACGTCGTAGGGGAATACAAATTGCACATATTCATTCATTGCGGCTGCACGGCTTCCAAATAAAAACGAAAAATAGCACGCTCTGTTTAAATATAAAAAATTAATGAAACTAAATAAATTATTTAATCATATAATATATTATATATCTTTAGATTATACATCAGTTTATTAATCAGACATTGTTGTTAAACTCAAGAGTTAACTTTTCGAGTTTAGCGTTTTTAACGTTTAATTTATAAAATCAAGTTTAGTTACTCATAAATTTGTGATCATTTTAATTTCGGTTAAACTTACGAGTTTATGTATCGAGTTTACCGCTTTTACGCTCCCAGCTTACAAAATCGTATTAACTCATCCTTAAACCCTTGTGTTAACTTCTTCAATTTGATTATGAATAGAAATTTAATAGATTTTTTTGTTAAATATGATAAAAATTATGAATGTTGATTGATTTAATTTCAATTATTTGAATTTAAAAATCATTTAAAACAAATTGTTGTTATTTTTTATATTTTAATTATTTAATTATACATTATTGATATTTATTTAATGGTAAAAATAAACCCTTAAGAATTTACGATTAGAGTTCGCGTCAAATTTACCCGTTGTTACAAAATTTACTTAAACAACCTTACTCAAACTAACTAATTTAAAAAAAAAAAAAAATAAAAAATTGTAAAATATTCTAATTAGCTTCCTTAATTTTTTTTAGAACAGTCAGATATATCTTATATTAAAACCGGAAGGAGTAAAATAAAATCATAAAAAACAGAACAATTACTACATGTTTATCTGTCCAGGGTGGCGGATCGGATCTAGACATATTAATTACTTAAATGCATGAATTCCTTATGTTTGACTTCTCCCCAGTGGAAAACAGTTGCGTAACGTTTTATTTTATTGTATATCAATTACGACTATTTTATTTTAAAATAAGCTTCATAAATTTGGCAACACTTTTTGCTGTTCACATTTCTCTTTTGGGCCAGAGCGGCATTCAAATTATTCAATCAATATGAAATAAGATTGTCCATTTTTAGGTTCGGTTCGGTTTAAGATGACCCACGTCACCGTCATAAGTATTAAAAAAAACCTTCATTTCCCCCAACAAAAGTAGGTTGGGAAAAAAAACCCGGTCCAATATTTACTATTAAGTACCACCTCCGGTTCTAATTATCAGACTTATGTAACTTTTCTTGGAAAGATAGAGAAAGTTTGGATCCTCTTATTTTTATTTTAAAAGTTACTTTTAAGTTAAAAGTTTAAAAAAAAAAGCTTTTTTAAAAAAAAAAAAAAAATGTTTGGTGATTATATAAATTTTTTATTTTTAAAAGTTCTTAAAAACTGAAATTAAAAATAAGTTGTTTAACAAAATTTTTGTCATAAACACTTTTTCTAATAAAAATTATCATAAAAGGTATATTATAATAGGGTGGTAGTGGCGGTAGTGTCGTGGTGGCGACGGCAGCGGTGGTGTGGTGGTGGCGGTGGCGGCAGTGGTGGTGGTGGTGTGGTGGCGGTGGCGGCGGTGGTGGTGTGGTGGCGGCGGCGGCGGTTGTGGTGTGGTGGCGGTGGTGGCGGTGGCGCGGATGATGATGGCGCGCGATGGCGGTATTGTTTGATAGAGAGATTTACAAGTTTTTTTTTTTTTTTTTTAAAAAAAAAAGCTTAAAAATAAGCTCCTCATAGGAGCTTATTTTTAAGCTCTTTTTTCTTCATTATAAAATAAGCTCTTATAATTATAAGAGCTTATGTAAAATTTTGTTTGGCTTTTTATACTTATAAGTAGATTATAAGCTAAAAATAAGTTAGGCCAAACACGTATTTAAAAAGCGAAATAAGTTCTTAATCATATGTTGTGTATCTTAGATTATATATTAGTTTATTAGTAAAACTAACTAGTTTGAAGAAAAAAATAAAAATACTCTAAAGTAATTTAATTAGTTTCATTAATCTCTCAAAAAAGTCAACTATGTCTTATAATTGGACCGGAGGGAGTATTAACTGTTTACTTTAATTAATACATGATCCCTGCGTGTACTTATTTATGTTTAAGAAATTAGGTTTTACAGTACTCCCTCCTCCGATCCTAATTATAAGACATAGTTGATCCTAATTATAAGACATAGTTGATTTTTTTGGAGAAATTAAAGAAGTTAATTAAATTACCTTAGAATATTTTTATTTTTATTTTTCTTCAAAGTAATTAGCTTGACTAATAAACTAATATATAATTTAAAGATACGCAACATATAAAATGATTAAATAACTTATTTAGCTTCTTTAATCTCTCAAAACAAAGTCAACTATGTCTTATAATTAGGACCGGAGGTAGTAAGAAAGATTAAGGAAGATAAATAAATTATTTACGATTTTTCTGCAAACAAATTTATCGAATTTATAAATTGATATATAATGTAAGGATACACAACCTATAATATGATTAAATAACTTATTTAATTTTTTAATCTCTACAAAAAAGTCAATTATATCTTAGATTAAAGATATGAGATAATCCCTTGAATCCTAAATATATGACAAAATTTATAATATAAATTATATTATAAATTTTATCTTATATTTAGGATAGGAGGAGGTAGTAGTATTTAACTATTTATATGATTATTTGCGCCTTTTCACCTAAAGCCCTCTTTTCTCCTGCTTTTACCCAGAACTCCCCACAAGATGCACCCACAGCCGAACATCCCCTGCCGAATTCTTTGAAAGGCATTGGATGATGTAATCTATACGTGTTGATTTTAATTTAGAACACGTATCTGTATCTGCTACTCTTTTGTTCAAAATTTAATAATTGATACTACCTCCGGTCCTAATTATAAGAGCTAGTTGACTTTTTTTTTAGAGATTAAGGAAAGTTTAAATAAGTTATTTAATCATTTCATATATTGTATTTTTTAGATTATATATTAGTTTATTACCAAACTATTTAGTTTGAAGAAATAAAAAAAGAAAAATACTCTAAACTAATTTAATTAAACCTTCATTAATCTCTCCAAAAAATTCAACTATTTCTTATAATTGTGACCAGGAGGGAATAATAAATAAATAAAATGGCACGCGTGACCCTAATCCATGTCAATAAGGATAGACCCGAACTGTTTTTTCTCCCGATAATAATTAGATAGGTGTCCCCACGTGAGTTTCCTTACACGAGCTTGAATTGCTCGGTGCTTGTTTTCTATCCACCCTCAAACCAAAAGAATCAGACAAGTCCTCCAATCCCAGAAACACGCCAAGCACGTACCGATCGTTCATTACACATTGTCGATTAGCTTTTTAGATTTGTCACTTTCAAGCCATCTTTCAAACTTCTTTATACGACCCACATGAAATGCAATAAACTCTATCGAATAATTACTATTTTTTGCCCAGTAATCGAATAATTACTGTCTATTCTATATTCTACCCCTGCACCCATTATATCACGTCTAAGGCAAAAGACTGAGGACTGGAGAAGCAGAGGAAATAAACTTGTTTAGCCTTGTCAAAAAGGTCTTTTTGGGCGGATGATTATTATTGGACAGAAAGCAAAGTAGCAGAGGATGTTCCGGAGGCCCATTACACATGGGTAATGAGAGCCCAATTACACACAACTCATTTACAGACTCGAAAGTTGAAACTACTCGATGCACAAAAACCACAGAGACAATCCACGAAATTAGAAGAATGACTGAATCATTTTTTATTTTTCAGGATCAGAAGAAATAGGAGGAACTTCCCAATTCAAAACCTTCCGGCGTCTTTTCTGACACCTTTGGCATTGTGCTCAACAGTGGGCTATGCATGTAATCACCCGAATCCAAGCCCGTATACGAGCACGAAGGCCAGCTCGTTAATGCCTCAAATCCCGTTTCTGTGCTTTGCTCCGAATATCCAAAGCCATTATCGTAAAACTCATGGCCCATTTCGTAACCGAAGGAGCTTGTAATATCCGGTGGCAATGGCGGGAGTTCAGTGTTGCTATCATCATACAATTGGCCGAAATGGGGCACGTTATGCACGTCCATCGTGGTGGCGGATTGATATTGCTGGGAGTAAATCCCCGATGAAACTGCCCAGGCACCAGCATCAGCATCCTTTACGCCCAAGAACCCCCCCGAGAGGGTGCATTCCGTCGGCCGATCAGCAGGGTTGGGTTGTTGAGCGAGCAAGTTCGAAGCCAAGAGAGACGAGAAGTCGTGGTTCTGGTGCGATTCCTCGTCAGGGGAGATAATGGGAGTCACGGAGGAGCCGGGAGGAGTATCTGAGTATACGAAGTTGGTTCGAGCGCGAGAGCCTCGCATGGAGCGTGCTGCTCTGTCGTAGGCTAAGGCAGCTTCCTCAGCAGTGTCGAAGGTGCCGAGCCAATGCCTCTCTTTGGTCGACGGGTCTCTGATCTCCGCCGCGTATCTTCCCCACGGCCTTCTCCGAACACCCAGGTACCTTCCTCCCCACGCCGTTCCATGTTGTTGCTCTGGTACTGTCTTGGCGCTTGTTGTTGCCGTTTGCTTCCTTTTCGCCTTGGAAGGCGATGACGAATTTGATGTGTTCATTAGGTGCTCGATAAAATGCTTAAGAGACTGTAAATTGGAAGAAGGGTAAGGGGGAACACACAAGCCTGTGAGTAGACGATAGGATATATGTAAAGAAGAGAAAATAAGAAGAGAGTGGAGACTAGGTTAATGGCATGCAATGACTCTTCTTCTTTTGTTGGCGTTTAGCTGTTTTGTCGTGGGAGTCAGCATGTGAGTCAGGGGTTTAAATAAGAGAGAGCTTGTCAGCTTGATCAACAAGACCCTCCTCAATAACATCCTGACATTCTTTTTATTTCCATCTTTGTCCTTGTTCTATGAATTAGTGCCAACACGTGCCTCTTTTTTGTAGCTTTATCTAGTCACACACACACACACACACAAACAAGCTTCTGCTCCAAGTTATATCATAATTGAACAATCTAATCTATCATAAAGGAAAGTCATTGATTTGAAAAAAAGGAGGGCAGGGCAACAGGATCCATCATCACTTTTTAAGGAAACTCTCATAAGATGAGTTTCAAATGATGGGATAGGTAGAAGCAATGTTAAATACTATATACACTTACATAGATAGATAAATGGATATCATTAAATTAGGAGATGAGAATAAAAGAAAATTATTGGTGGGTGGCATAATTAGAATTGTAAATGGACCATATAGCATGTTCCCCTGGATACCCCATTTCATGATTATTCTTCCAATCAGTGGCATAATTAGATAATAGAATTTGTTACGAATTACCAAATATTTATTTAAAATATTCTGTCCGCCTTGGAATAGTCCATATAGTCCAAGTTTGCTGCATGTGACCTTTCTATCAAATCATGGGATCATACATGAACGAGGAGCTAATTATGTCCACTCCACACTCAATCTAACAAGATTTATTAGAATCACTAATTATATCTGGAGTCCTTTCTCATTTATTTGATTAGCCAAAGGGAAAAAGAAAAGGGTTTGAAGTTCATAAGAAGCTCAGTTGCACATTCTAATGATCATTGCAAGTGGGAGAGGCTTCATGCTCGATTTTGATGATTATAAGGGCCCATTCATTGCGCATTCAAGGTCAGATCTTCCAGAATAAACTACTTGAAATTATCATTAGTAATTATGAGGGTGCTATGACCAGGCTATTCATGGTTTTGTTGCATGCTTATGCATTAGCATGCTCCTCCTGCCGAGATGTTCTTTGCTGGTAATGGTACAAATTCTCTACTTTTCTTTATAAAGAATTGAATTAAAAAAAATTTACGTACTCTACACGATCTTATCAGTTTAGGCCAAAATAAAATATACAATTTTTTCTTTAGCCAGACATTAATTTGCAATATTAGTGAAATAAGATTTAAGTATCCCTATAAATATCTTAAATGTTTGTGTTATTTATACGCACAGACCTGCGGCTAAAAATTTTGAGAAGCAACTAATCATTCAACCGAAACATAATAATGAACCTTATTATCGTAATAACGATTTTCAGTTTGGTGCAATGATTGTACCAATCTGAAAAAAATATATCCGACCTCTTGAATTCCATTCGTTACGTATGAATTGCAGTCACAAACGATAGGTTATTTATTTTCTTGTTTTTGTGTTGTTATGAGTTACAATTCACTACATCCATCTGTTTCACTCTCAAAGTCTGCTTCTGTCTATGAATTTTATGGGTAAGAAGTTCAAGTGGGTATTTTAGGAATTAAGCTGTACGAAATTTTTATTAAATAGCTGGGACGGTGGGAGTTTAAGAAAAGATTGCAAGCTTGGTCTCCTTATATATAAAGAAAGGATTTATTAGATTAGTTTCTAACTTAATAAACTTTTCATTTTAATAAGGGATTGCTGGGGAATATCATTACTCACCCATGTGCAACCAATTCGAGCTATCAAATCGATCAATGATATGTTCCACAATCTTCCACTCTTTCCCTTCTTTTTGTCAAAAATCAAAGTTCACTTTTTAAGGGGAGATATATATTATTGCAAGTTTGTTTTTCTTTGATAATTTTTCCAAGTTAGGAGCTACCATAATGTATTCTTTGTAAGTTATTCCGTTAGAGAATACAATAGAAACAAAATGAGGTGAAGCCATATGTTGGGGAGCATGTGAGAAAGACACATAGGCATAACTTTCTTGAGAAAAACAATGGGTAGGCATTTCTTAATTAGCGACACAACTAGTTGCAAAACCTGGTGGTTGAACTTTGACCAAATGTCCCTTCCCTTAATTATAACGTGGATGAACTATATTTATTAAGATCTAGGGAGAACTCTGTCCGTCAGAAATATCGAATAGTACAAAAACATCGTGAATATTCTTGCTGATTTTAGGTTTCATGACATCTAAGATATCTGTGGGACAGTGAAACTATTATACTTAAGTGCTCCGGCCTGGAATGATGACGCTTGGACTAATACTTGGCCTCTGGTTATCAGTTTCTTTCATTTTCTTTTGCTTTGTTAATCTATGTGTGAAACTGCATAAAGGGAATCAAAGGTGATTTCCAAATGGCTAAATAAATGATGAAATATATCGATGGGTCAAGAAACCTTCAAAAATCTGTAAGAGGAGAAGCATATATTAATTTCATGCTCTTTTTTGCCGACCCAATTTGCAAAGTTCCATTGGGATTTGGAATATTTGGTTTTGACACTGTTCATTATTTCAGGTTCCTGAGTGATAATGGACTCTGTCTTCTTCAATGGCATTTAGTCATGAATGTCCAAAAGCATCTTAACCCCACATCCGCAAAATAAGCAAGTTATAGTCAATGATGCTTTATGATATTTGCATAAACAATATTTAAGTTGTACTCAGCTGTTGCATATTATCAAAGTTCAAACTAAAGATCCTAGAGTACCGAATTTTATATTATGCTTGTGTTTAATTTTCTTACTTGGTTAGTGTTAATATATAAGCATTAATGAATTATATGTTGCCACTTGTTTTAAATTATTTTGAAATTATTAAAGTTTCATATTGATTTTTTTTTTTCAAAATTATTACGATTAGACGTGAGTGAGTACAGGTGAGGAAATTCATAATTTATCCTCATTTTTTTTAATTCCTATTGGTTGGTCTGAATTTTGAAATACAAAAAACACAGCATCCCCATGTGGTCTAGAAACCAGTTCGGATAACACTGATAAAATAGTGGATACAAACTTATTTATAAATGGGTAAGCTTACAAACAGAAAATGTTCCTAGGAAAATGTAAACAAAGTCATACATAGCACCTAAAATACCAAGTAAGCATGGACCAGAAATTCAAATGCTAGTATCGAGGAGTTTATTCTTCCTTAGAAATTAAGTAAAATAAAACGCCGTGGGCAATCCCAATCCTATTCATTCTTTTTGTCCTCTTGCGGTTACATTTACATATATGATAGGAGGGCATCTTCCATTTTCTGGGAACATCCTCTTCTTAGAACACGAGCCTAAGCTAGAGGTTTTGCTTTTCTTTCCCATGCGCTGCACTATTGGGCAAGGCAACGTTCTTTGGTTCCATTGCATTTGAGGAGTAAAAAAGAAGCCATCTGAAAAAACAAAAATATGCATGTTGCTATCTAATTAGCAACAGTAAAACTTGTTTTGATGAATATTAAGTGTCAGAACTGTTAGAATTTTGGGGGACCCGCCTACATCTACAACTACAAGCAGGAGCATGGCTCTCATTAGACGCTGTGTCCAGGTGTTATGGGAAAATGTGACTCTTAGGGTAATTTTAAACCTTCAATAATTTTGCCGGACCTACATTTTGTTTGCTGAAAGATAATGATCCCATGTCTGATGACATGGACCGTTGTGTGCAACTTGTATTTCATAATTCAAGGAAAAGATTGAACCGTCCTTTATCAAATGAACTAATGATGTAAAATGATAGTTTAGTTTACGAGTGAGAAATCTCCAATATTTATCTGTTTGTTTTCTTTATCATTGTTAGTAAACATCACATCATAATAATTGATCACAAATTCATATCATTATCTTAAGGGAGAGATTTTATCTGCTTCTTGTTGATTTTCCTTGTCATGGGACACTAGGATAAATTTGTTCATTGAAATCCTGTGACAGTTTGCTAGTGTGTGAGTTCAGTATTTTGCAACTACTTTAGACGTTTATCTTCAATATATTCCAGCCGATACCTAGTTAAGTGTTGATGGAATAATTGAAAGTCAAGTGTAATTGTGATGATTTAGAGACAGACATGGATAAGATTTATAGTAATTACTGTCTTGGAAACAATTAACTAAGTAGGATGACTCCTTCACTGCTCTAGAGCATGAAGAGATTGGAGCTTCGCCTTAAAAGACTAAAGAATTTTGGCTGTGCTAATTGTTACAAGGCCAGAATCTCACAAATGATGCTACTTTACAGGCTTCATATAGTGAATGGCGCGGAGAAGCCAAAAAAACTTACAAGCCTAACAAGAATGACCGCTGGAGATACCTTACCACAATATTTTACATGATCACCAAGGAAAGAAAGCAAAAGAAGTAACATTAAAAGTCCATGACCAAATAATAGTGAGCCCAAACCGTTACTTTACAGTTTGTTGTCTCTTAAATTGGAAGGACTTACTGGACACAATTGATTCATTACAGAAACCTACAAGGGTACAGAATATGTCAAAAACCAAAGTGAACGGATATCCCTTGAGAAGCAAGTGCCATGAGATTAGATTTAGAAGACATACTATGGTGTTGGGTAGTAGAGTGTATTTTATAACAGTTAGATGACAGAATTTGATTTTCTGAGACATCTGATATTGAATTTGAAGGAGGATCAACTGGCTTATCTTGCTTTTCAAGACTTCGGTCCTCAGCCATTACTCTCAAAAACTCCTCCAGTGCCCTACACATCCAATCATATCGGCAGAGTCTGAATGCATCCCTTATGTTCACCTGCGAAATCAGATATGCACTTAAGTTGGTCATAGAGGTTTTTTAATGGAAGCAATCCTCTATCATATATGCTTGAAAATTCACTGTCAAAAAGCAAAAACTGCTATATATGCAAGCATATCATTAGGGTGGATTTATTTCAGCAGACTTACCCACTTACGGTTACGGTTTTTCTGCTCTGGCCAGGTCTCAAGTTCTTCAGTCACCTCTAAGGCAAACATGTATCCTCTGCAGCCTCCTTCTAGGCAGCACAAGTCCTGATTGCTTTTGCTTCTAAATTCCCACATTCCTAAGGGAGTTTCCTGAGCAAGGAAGAGTAAGTCAGCCTTTTACCTAATGATGATTTCAAAAACTCAACACAACGCCATCTGAACATGTTGGGATCCTCTGAATTCGCCTCTTTGTGTTGGTGGTTTGTATGGGATGTAGAGTTGATTATGCCGGATGGTTTTAAATTTTTTGGTTTAAGAAAAAATCCATAGCTAAATTCGTGGAGTTCTAGAGAGGCAAAATTAAGGGGATTTGAATCAACATGCCCTGCATCCCAAGAGTTACTGTATTATTTGCCTTGGAAGATTTGATTACCAGAAATAAGACTGGAAGTTTTTGCAAACTGGTGCATTTTTTAGGGGGGGATCTGTGTCATCTTTATCCGAAATATTTGAATTCGATCATAGTTATCATTTCATAGAACTAGTATGGACAAAATGTGGCATGTTTTTGCCTCTAATGTTCGTTATGAACTAGTCTGTGTTTCTGTCATTTTAAAGCTTAAACACTCCACAATGAACTGATCTCTTCATTTGCATTCATGTAGTGGAGAATTGAACCTACTCTTAGTATTCCTTTGACTCCCGCTTCTTCAAAAACTTCACGCGAAGCAGCTTCCATGACAGTCTCATCGTCCTCCCATCCACCCTGAAACCACAACCAGGTCAAAACTTGGCTTATGAAGACAAATACCGTATGCTAGCGTAAGACAATGCCACAGGCAAGATCAATTACCTTTGGGAATACGAGGTCGTCACGTTTTGGGGAAGAAACCATAAGAACTTCTATTATGTCCTCCATATCTCCCTTCTGGTGGTTGTTATTCCTTTTCCATCTATACGGAATACACCTGATTGCATGGAATACACATATAAGTAATTTCTATCGAACCATTGATTGCTAGTATCACATATGAAAGATTTGCTTGCTTAGGAAAAATGAACTGATGTGAGCTGCTTATGAATATCCAGCATTAGTTAATTTCTGTACTTGCATATAGAAATCTCAAACAGAGACTAACCATTTTGGTAGTTCCTAGCAACTAAAGTTGTTACCCGATTCATCATTTACTCTGGACTATGTATATATGCTTCTTACTCTTACTTCGTCCTCTCTGTTTTCGTATACCTCAAGGTGTGTGAGGGCATGATCCGCTTGGAACCATTGAATGGATTTACAGCGAAATTTTCAGAGCTGATAATCACAGCGGGCTGAAAGCAATCATTAACGTCATTGATATGAATCCTACTTACCCCAGTTGTGTACTGTGCTTGCCACAATCATGTCACTCATAATCAAGACTTTATATTTTTATAATGATGATGATACAACAGGCCAATACAGAACACGTAATTTAAAGAACTTAATTTAATGTGTTTAGTCAATGATAATGTGGCCCACTGCTGTGATATGATTGCAAGTGACGAGCATGGAAAATACATCGAAATATGCTAAACCTCAGCAAAGAAGATAATCATATTAAATACAAAACTGACGGTGATGCCCTTCTTGAATTATCAAAAGAAGTTAGGTAACCACTCCTGCATACGAATAAAATAATTTTTGGGTTTTACTTTTTTTTAGTGTGTCCAACGCTAAGTTTTTTTTTAGGGGTAAAAGTAACTATTAACTTTTAAAATAGGTATAAAGATATACATAGACTGTTAGTTGATTATTTGTTTGATTGTTTTAAGGGTTAAGGAGCAAAAAAGTTTTAAGGGTTAAGGAGCGAAAAAACACGAGATTTTTCTAAAAGTGCGCATGATACAAATGTTTTTTTAAAGGATAAAAGTAACCATGAACTCCCAACGTATGTGTAAAAATATACATGTTAACGGTCAAATTGACCAGTTGTTTGAATTTTTTGACAAAAAATTGGGACATGGATGATTAAAAAACAACCTAAAATAATAATTTGCCAACTAGATAAGAGAAATGTATTTTCACCTAATATTTTATCTCCACCTCATCGCTTCATCTCCATCTAACCCTTCATCTCCTATCCCTCTCTCTTCTCAAAGAAGTGATGAGATTGAGATAAAGAGTTAGGTGGAAATTAATTTCCCCTTACCCAGTCAACAAATTATTATTTCAAGTTAGAGAAATACTTACATGTTCTAGAAGTATCACATCATTTAAACTTTGTCTAATGAAAACATAACAATCTATATCATTTAAATCCTAAACGACTTATGACTCATCTTAAAAATTCAAATTTTATCTTGGAAAAAAACGTCTTACTTTTTTTATAAAAATAAAAATAAAACAAAATAATCAACTAATATTTTTCCCTCAAAGCAGAATAAAATTTATTTATTTTTAGAAAAGTCATCAAGCAACTAAGATTAAAATGATATGAATTGTAATGTTTTTATTGTATAAAGTTCAGATGACGTGGTACTCTTGGAATATATAAGTATTTCTCCCTAAGTTGTTTCTTGATCATCTACGTCACCCATCATCTCACTATTTTCAGTTAAAAATCAGATAAACGATCAACTAACGGTCCATGTGTATTTTTACACCTAATTTGGAAGTTCATAGTTATTTTTGCCTAAAAAACAATTGTACTGGGCTCACTTCAGGGAAAATCTCATGTATATTTTTGCATGTCAACCTTTAAAAAATTCAAACAAACTGATTGTGAATATGTGTATTTTTGCACATATTTTGAAAGTTCATAATTATTTGTAACCCTAAAAAAAGCATTTGATGTTGAGCAAAATATCTCATGTACTTTTTTCAACTTAACCCAATTTTTTTATATTATGTAAGACGTATGACACAAAACAGGTGAAGAGAAATATGGGAAGAATGAAACGAAGGAAGAGATAAATCAGAACCCTTAGTTGTAATTTTTGGTTTCTTCATCTATAAGAAGCATTTTAGAAACTGGAATTTAAACTAACTAACTAACTGCATAACGACTATAATGCATGTGTAGATCGAAAATAAAGAGGTCAATAAGCTCTGAGTTGAAGAAAGACTTACCCAGAGACAAGGCGCAAATTGTCTTCGTAACGTTGTCGAAGTCGTCCTGTTCGTGCTGACACTTGCACAGACGACATGGTAGGTTCAATTTCCTAGTTTCTAGACCAAGAATTCATAAACGAGAGAAGTGGGAAACAGAGGAATATCAGAACAGAATTGAGAGTGTCAAACAGCTATGCCTTCGCAACACTTTGAAGCACGACCAAGAAAGGGAAAGAACAGAGCAAAGATTTTATGGGAGCCAAGTTTGTCGTTTAAGGATTGAAAGATTGACCGAGTGAAGTTTCTACGTAAGGTTGTTACAGTTTTTTCTGATTCTAGCAATAATCCTTTCGAAGAAGAAAGTGAAAACGAAAGAGAGAAAGGAAAAAAGAAAGAAAAGGAAGCACTGGTTTCCACAGAAAAACAGAGCAATTACCTTCTGCGGGGGCCGCATCAACGGCATCAGCTTATATACTAACCCAATCACCAAAATTCAAACTTGGAAAGCGTTAGTTTATATTTTTTAAAACATGCAAATATTTTAATGGGTAGAGTACTACTCCCTCCCTCCTTATAAGATAAAATTATTGTTTTTAGATATTAAAGAAGTTAATTAAATTATTTATATTTATATTTCTTCTTTAAATTAATTAAATTAATTTAACTAATAAACTGATATATACTCTAAAAATAAATAACATATTATATGATTAAGTAACTAATTTAGTTTATAATTTTTTAAAAAAAGTCAACTATATCTTATATTTTATACTAAAAAATATTATATTTTAACATTGCAACCGAAGTCTCTAATGAAGCGTTGTGGGGGATTCTTCATATGAATCGACTTTATTTTATTCTCCCCCTTACATTATGATGGTTTTATTTTATTTTTTTTATTTTCCAGCTGCATTATGAATGTGATTATTTATATTTGGGATTTGTAACAGAAAGTCAACCGATTAAATGAATGTGCGGTGGTAGTTGGAGATCTCTCTGATTATATCAAACATATGGCCCCTCTCTTTCGATATGCTCGTCCAATCCTTTTACAGTTTTACTGGGAAGTTTTTTCTTTCTTACCTTTTAAATTATGGTGGGTCCTGTGTTCCATAATAAGTGCCACCCAAAAAAAAAAAAAAAAAACTCATTTTCATTTTTCATAATAAAGAGTACTGTACAAATAAGTGTGTGTGTGTATAAATGGATGGCAGCAAAAAAAATGCTAAATATAAATGTCCATGAGATCGAATATTATCAATTCATTTGAATCATATGAATTCAATATTTAATTTATTTACTATACTGATTAACAGTTTAAGTTTGTAATTAATCAACATATTAACAATATATTTATTTTGTCAATTTATGCGGAAACAAAGAATTACAGCCACATGCACATAGTAATTAATAAGATAAAACCAGTCCATAGTTTAATAAAAACTACATACTATCTGCATAATTAGAGTGAAAGGGATGATCGAGGATATATTATATGTATATATATATATATATATATATATTGGCCTATACATTATTCACTGCGGGTCAATACGTTTTCATTTACAGCATGAGACTTCTATGTTTAATCACTGAAGACAAATCTTTCGTTCTTATTATAATATACGCACAGTGTGATTTCGTAAGCTGATAAAGAATGAGACACATGCAGCTTTATTGATCTGCATGCCTTTTATTTCCTCTTTCTGTGGACAACTATTTCTGGGGGCGACCACAGCTTTACATTAAGCCAAAAAGCATATATTTGTTTCCACCTTGTTTTGTAGAAATGTAATTATCATAACAAATTTAATTTTGTTCACATGGTAAATATATTAATTATTTATTATACGATACTCTCCAAAAGCAAAAATGCAATCATATAGAGTAATATGTCTTTACGTGGACTGTTCAGAATATAAAGGTTTAGCAGGCAACAAATATAGGATTTTCTCGTACGTCGCGGTCTTTAACGATGAAGTTGCCTTCGTCTCACACCGTGACCCAGGAGAGACTTAAAAAGATATGACAACTTATTAACGTTTCTAAAATTTTAAAAAGAATCAAATTAATTATTCTTTTTTTTAATAACTTTACCTAATATATACCAACCCCAATGAAGAACCTGGTTGTTGGATGATGGCCGGAGTTGCGCAGGATTGAAAGAATGGGAACGAGGATAATATATTCAGGCTTAAGCAAGAGGTGAGAAATACAATGAGCCATATTTTATTATTTTTTTAAAAAAACCGACATGGAAAGCATTAAGAATTTATGGCGACAGTTTCTGGAGGCAGGACATTTAATGTGCAATTAATGAAATATGGAAAACCCACATGCATGCTGACATATTTTCTCTTTTTTCCTCCTTCTGTTCAGATCATAATTCATACCATTCAAAGCTCCATCCCCCACTTTCATAATTCAGATGAAGGTATAGGTGAAGGGATCCGAGTTCTCTCATAATCCCTTCTTACAGCATCCTTCAGTATTTGTTCTTCCTGACTGTCCAAAAATTAATCTAAGCGTCTAAAGAGAGACACCTCATTTATTTCAAATTACCGCATGCGGTAAAATTGAAAATTTAAAAAGTAGATAAGGTGTCTTTCTCTGGATGCTTAGATCAATTTTTGGACGGTTAGGATGTATGGATACTAACGAATATTGAGGGGAGGGATCTAAGAGAATCCGATCCAATAGGTCGAGGTTGTTTTTCAATCCAGACAAAAATTTAAGTTAATTTATAGGATATACGCGCTATTTTATATACCTTTAATTTAATATCAATGCAAAACTTCTTTTAATGCCTTCCAATAAGTCTATAAAGATGAAAGACAATTGTTAAGTACTCCCTTTGAACACATTTAGAGAGTTAATGTTGGTCTTTAATATAAAACATACAAGTAGTTTTTTTAATCTTTTTTAATTTACCCTTACTAATACTCCCTCAACAATAATCAAAGAGATGAGGGAATAAAAAAATTAAGGAAGATGATTATATTGTTTTAGAAAATAACATGTCTATTAACTAATTTCATTAGTCTAATCAAATCAGGTAAATATGTTTTATATTAAGGATCAGATAAAGTATTTTTAAATGCATTTAGATAGTATGTATGTAGATACATGTAAAATAGAGTATATTATCCCACCGTAAGTTTCAAAGATGCCCTGCATGTGTGTGTGTGTGTGTGTGATGTTTGTATTAAAAGTGGCTGGGAATATAATGGGTAAGAGGAAGCATCTATCAGATTTGTTGAATAAATAAAGTGAGGGAATGGCGTGTGATTAGCAGAGGGGTAGCGTTTATTTGACCTAAAATGCATCAATGTCAATATGAGACTGCTACTTGCATCGTGCAGCATCAGCATACATAAAACTTGGAAAATAGTAATGAAGCTATATATATATAAAAAAAAATAACGAAGCTATCTTCTTCTCAAGTTCAGAATTATATATATAGCTTCTTCTCTATGGCTGTTATGCTTGAACTGATATTCTGAATCAACAATATTGGATGGACCACGCATGTGCATGCGATCTCTCTCTGTGGATTCATGATAATGTGTAACGCAGTCAACATTATATATGCACATGCTTCTTATTATTTCTTCCATTTGTTTTCTTTCTGAATAATTTTATTTCTTCCTTTCATGTAGATACAGCACACATCACGCGAATTATGAAATACTCTCTCCTTTTTATATACTTGTCCTCACAAAAACAAAAACAAAAACAAGTAAACAGTGACAGATATCAAGTATTGTAGAACACTATTTGATACTATATTGATTCAATTAAGATGTTTAATAGTGAAAGTTTAAATCTTAGAAGAACCCAATACAGTTCTAGGCTCTAACTGGTGTTACTCTATAGGTTTTGCTACCAACAGGCATGCATAATCAAAGAAATAAATAATGTAAGAGCCAGGTCTGATATTCTCTCCTGTACACAACATAGGGCAATTCTAGGAAGAGGGAAATGTTAAAAAGGATGTATGGCCTAGAATATAAGTTACTTTTAGTTTAATTAATGTTTTTTTTTCCTATTTTACTCTTGCGATTAATTAATACTCATTTTTTAACTTTACTCACTCATCAAACTCAAGAAGGTAGAAGTTGAAAAAGTTTCCATTTTAGGACATTAAGAAATGACTTATCTATAATTGTTTCTTTCATATTATATAGTTGAAGTTGAAGTGCCTTGTAACTATGTATTATGAATGGGATGGATGAATGGAATACTTTGTTGGAATTAAAATCCAAAAAGAAAATGACGAATCAATAAAATAAAAAAAAGGGGCGAGATCGATGAGAATACATGTGGAGAGCATGTGGGCGCAGTAATTAAGAGAGACAAGAACCAAATGAGAGAGAGAAGTGATGGTGCGCTCCTCACCACACACCCAAACCCCACACGTCGCTTTCAACTTTGCCCCCTTCATCATCAATCATTCACTTCTTAATCACCCATCTTCTATACCCCAACACACAACTGTACCCCTGAAGCATCTGTTATCTGTTTAAGACTAGCGATTACTTGAAATATTTTTACAATATCTTAAAAGAGAAAATATTTTTAGTATCTTTAAGTATCTTTTTAATATCCGTCGTTAGTAGTTGATTTTTTTTTTTAAGATTAGTGATTACCCTGAAATATTTTTTTAATATCCCAAAATAAATTTTTAAGATCATGAATTGTTTTTTCAATACCGTCAAGTACCTTTAAGTATTTTTTTAATACACAAATTTATGTAATTTTTTGTATTTATTATGAAATATAATGTTTATAATATTTAAAATAGCATCTATCCTTTATATGCAATTATACTAAAAGTTAATATCTTTTTTGGTAAATATGACCGAAAAAAATTATTTCGATAACAATATTCAAACAATATCATTTTTATCCAAAAGCTATTATCTAAACGTCACTTTTACCTCGTAAATCCCAAAAGTTATTCTCCAAAAGCTACATTCAAACGGGTTCTAGAGGAGTTTTGGCTTTACATATTGTAGGTATGAACTTGACAATGCCTTTAAAGGTGTTTCTGGGATAACGGTGGTAGAAGTGATTAACCCAAAAGCTATTATCCAAAAGCTGCATCCAAACGGGTTCTGAGGAGTTTTGGCTTTACATATTGTAGGGTATGAACTTGACAAGGCCTTTAAAAGTGTTTCTGGAATAACGGTGGTAGAAGTGACTAATTTGTAATATGATTTTACCAACTTAAAATAGGATAAAAATCATATTATAAATTTGATTTGTGTTTAGAATGACGGTGGGAGAAGTGACTTTTTTTTCTTCCAAATGAGCTATTGTTTAGATAATTATTTGAAAAGTTGAGATGGAAAATGATTAAAAATGACATGAATCTTATTGAATACTACACACATATATTAGTTGTTTATATTGTGATAATTGAAAATAAAAAATTTAATTTAAATTTGATAAAAAAAAATAAAAATTAAAACTCCAAATACTTAATTAAATATATTCTAATGGAAAGACTAATTAGAATACATACAAATGTATATTTAATAATACATTGCTATTGGATCACATATATCTAACATTTTTCTCCAAAAGATGAAAAAAGTCACGTTAGAAGCTAAAAAAGGTGAAAAAGCTCATCTAAAACCACCACTATCCCAAACGATCCATTTTTCTCTATTGAGCTTAAATCATTTTGCGTTGGGCTTTTTTTCCTCCCTCACCATAGCTAAAAGTAAATGAATTACACCTATCACTTCTAAATAGCTTTTTTATTCTTAAATAAAAATAAAAAAATAAATCAACTCTATCTTTTTTTTAAAATTAAAAGGAGTATTACATTTTTTTTTTGGCCCGGGGGGTGTTGTTTGTGTGTTAGAGGCTATAATACGATCCCTTTTAATCAGAAGATAGTTGAACAAACTCATATTGTAAATATTTCTTCCGGTCCTTATTATAAGGTATAGACTAGCAATTGTATTTGATCATTTTTATAAGGCACTTGCTTGTTTCCAAAGTACATTAATTATTTTTTTTCCATATGTGCTCATAATTAATAAGGATAGTGTGTGAGAGTAATAATTAATGTAATATTAGAATTTAGTGCAATTAGTAGAGGTAATATTGAAAGTTATTTAAATTGTATGACAACTTTATTGACTTTAACTATTTTTATTAATTTGTGAGAATTGTTAGTTTGTGTCTTATTATAAAGAACCAGAAATAGTTATTTAAGAGAGATAGGGCATCACACACGTAACTATATTATAACGTAGCAATATTATTATATGAAACAAACGTATCAAAAGATACTGCAAAATCCAAAATGGGCGGCAGCAAGTTGCAACTAATTTACTGGTGTCTCACGCAATCCTAGCGTCCAAATCTCAAAGCACGTGGAAGCTAAGATGGACCTTTCCGCTACTTTTTAATATGAGTTGAGTTCCTTGCTTTTAGAATATTTCTACTGCTATATATTATCTGTGGCTACCAGTGTATATGGGTGTTCCTGCAAAGCTTTCCCTGTATGCTTCTATATACAGTTAGTTTGAGCGAAGAGCTAACTTTTCTTCAGTATTATATATTGAAGTTCACGGGATTGTCTCTAATGAAATTTTGTAGGGCACATATTAAAAGAGACTGCACAACATTGGGAACACAAATGAAAGAGAACGAACACGAGGGTGTGACTTGGCGCATTAGGATAGGTTCTAATGGATGAGAATTAGTGTGCTGAGCTCACGACTGACGTTGCTTACCAATGGAAATCTTATCGACATTAGAAAAAAAAAATGAGCTTGTAGGGCAATGCGGATGCAAAAACTAGATAATTAATGATTAAAAAAATCGGTTAATTATTTATATGTTAATGTTAGAAATATAAGGTAATTAGTTAAATAGTTGGTTAGGGCCTAATCTATATATATAGAGGGTCTTAATTATTGAGAGAAGTGTATTGGTTGTGGAGTCCTCACCATGTGTAGAGAGAGAGTTAACTTGGTCTTCCTCCAAGAAAAAGTTAACATGGTTTCTCTCCAAGATCCTAGAGTTAGGATTAGTTTGGTAATCTTCCTCAAGTGAGGATAGATTAAAGATAACCCAGGAGGGTTATTCATTGTATGAACATATTGCTCTTTGTTGTCAATAATACATGATTCTCCATCTTAATTCTTCTTCAACTACACTTGTTAACAGTTAAGTTTACATTAGATTATGGTGTTATATCTAGAATCAAAACAAACTTATTTATAGTTTTTAGTTATATTACGAGGGGTTAATAATTTAAAGAGTGGAAGATAGGTGTTGTACGAATAAAATAGTGAGGAGATAGTGAAAGGCGTTTACTTGGGGTCAAGTGATTTTGGAGGATATGGACAGAACTGACATAGATGCGTGCTTGTCATAAGTGTCATGAACGATGAGTCCAATATCAGAGAGAGATCCCGTGGAGGCACTGCCAAAACGATGACTTATTCCATTGTTCAATCATCTCACGCGTCCCCACATTGATCAAAATGAGCAATGTTTGTTTGGGATTAAGTTTAACAAAACTTATCTTATATACTTATCCAATGTACCCTCCAATGTATCATAAATCATGATTGAACAGCTACTTTTTAAAGGTTCTCATCGCTACATCAAAGAACTACATAGATTGTCGCCAACCATTGCATGCCTTGCTTTGGCTATTAGTCTTCTGTCTTATTCATGGCAATGTCTAATTCAGATACTGTTGGGAGTGGTTTTGCTGATTCAATCCCACACCTAACCTAACTTGCCCCTGCATTTCTTTTTGGTTTCTTGGACGACTTGATTCTTACCCTTTTGTGTCTGTATCTCTGTGTGTGTTATATACCAATAATCAGTTTCTGAAAGTCTTATTAGCCATGCCTTAACCCCGACTTCTTCCAACTTTCAACGGGTCACAACTAGAGAGAATTGTCAATAGCTTTTTCCAGTTAGCTCTGGTTGCCTAACGGAAATTCCTTTTTTGTCAGTCGTTCTATTGCTCAGTAAAGATGCACATAGGTTTTGAAATTGTTTGAGAATTTAATGAACATCATTTTCAGGGTTGTGGGCGTTGCCTAAATTTCAGGTAGTGACGCTAAAATTCCTAGCCTTAGAGGAGTTGAAGGGAGGGATAACTATTTACCTTCGGCCACAAGGAAATATGGTTATTTCTTCAACTGAGTGTTGGGGTTAGGTTTATGGATTTCTACTTTGCACTATTTGGCGTTAATTCGAGTTCAGTAAGTTGTCATCCACTCCCATTTAACTTGGGATACATGTGTAGCCCAACTTATTCATTTCCCTGTTGGGCTCATTAGGGAACGATCTTTCACACATGCACTGTTTTGTTTAATGGGCCTTCTATCATGCATCATCCTCAACATCTAAGGCTGGATGTGGTGAGGAATCACTTGGGATTATGGATTGCGGGATTTACTAAACGGATTGGTGATTGCTAATTTAACACTGCTGAAGAATGGACGGTGGTGGAAGGATTGCAATTGGCTCGGAATTTAATCTGATTTTAAATTCTGCTTGTAATACTAGTAGTAATCTGGTTCTGAAAGCTAAAGAGTTAATGGCTTTGAACCAGCAGATTAATATGAGAGTTATTCCTAGAGATGGTAATAGTGTAGTAGATAGATTAGTCAAAATAGACATCTCTTCTTCTACCATTGTTCTAGCGACTTGAGAAGTTGAGTTGATAAGGAGTGTTTGAAATTTAATTCTTCTTAGTGTAATTTTCTTTTTTTGTAATGCAAACTTCTAGCTATCTTTTTTTTTTAAAAAAAAAAAAAAAAAACAAACAAACAAACAATTTCACACCACTTGAGTTACAATACACTCAACGCCCTAGAGCTCTGTAAACTTCCATCTCCATTTTCACACAACCAACACACACAGAACCAACATCTCACATTTTTTTTAATTTTTTTTTAATTTTTTATATAATATATTTATTTAATTTTATAATGGCTTTCGGAATTTTTTTTTAACTTAAATTAAGAACACGATGATCCAACCGGAAATTAATTAAAACAAAAAACATTCCGAGAAAGCGGAGATATAATTTAAATCTAAATAAATATAATATATAAAAAAAATAAAAAAAAATTAAAAAAAATGTCTCATCCTCTAATTCCACCTTATGTGCTACAAAATAGCGGTAAACCCACAAAGGGGCGTATTGGGAAAATAAACGTTAAATTCTAGAACTTCATTATCGAATTTCAAAAATTCCGATACGCAATAAGGGAACTCACCGTTTACTATCAACAGGAATTAGGTGCCAGCAAAAAATAGTATGCGCAAGAAGAAAGCGAAAGCGATCCTATCCCAACGTCAATAGTTTTAAAATACAAGTACAATTCAAAATCAAGAAATTATCAAGCACAGATGCATGATATTATTCATTATCAAAATAAAAATCCAACTACAGTATTTAAATATAAGTTTGTGAATTTAATACACTAGCATTCATCTAAACAATGGTTCTATAGATTAATATGATGTCATCAACTACAGGCGCTAGTAGATCTGGAATACTGATCTTTACTAGACTAGAATCTTGATACAAGGTAACTTGACCAGCTTTGTTACAACCTGTAACCAAAGATCTGTTAAATCTTTGACCATTTACCACCCGCAAACGAAAAGCACCATAGTAAAAAGAGTAGGGAAAAAATCTATATCCTGCGAACATCACTATGACAAGAGAAAACTAGTATAATTGGCAGAACCTATCATCTCCTATACAGATCTAAACTACAATCAACTAAAATCCCAGAAAGGTCTGCTACGGCACATGATTGGCAACCGAACTAAATACTAAAACATCAAAATTATCCAACCATTTTTCAACGATTAAAGAGACAACTCACTGAGTTACCCAGGACTAAGAATAACTACATATCAATTGTATTGAAGGAGGTACACAAACGAATGAACTAGCTGAAAACAGAGATAACAGATACTGAGCAAATATATAGAGCTAAGTAAATAAGCTTGATAAACACAAGACCTACAAAAAATAAAGGTACAATGCCTGGCAGTTCCAAAGTGCTGATAACTTATTTTACGTTCAGACAAACTCTTGCCTCAACGCCAGCATTGTAAACCAAAGCTGCCATAAAGCGGTACCACATCACACTAGGAATTTGAAGACTTCAGAATTAACATTACAAATGAACCCAAGGATATCGTTAGGTGAACAGGCAATGCAATCAATAATTTATACCACTCAATGGAAAATAATTATCCAACAAAACCATACACAATTCATGTGAAGAAAAATTCAAAACTAGGTGGTATTGAAAGTCTTGGGTAGAGTTGTGAGAAAAGATCTTCAATCTAAATCACTATTATAACTTAATAAGAGACAAAAAGTTCATTCCATCTCAACACTAACGAGTGAAAACCTCTTCAATGACAACTAAATAAAAGATGAAGCACAATTTAGTCCCCTTTCTTCCTAAAAGAGCAGCCCTCTGTTAGCCTAGCACGTCCACCTGTGGGCTGGCATAAGACAGTTTGGCAGTTGCCACAAACTACAACAGTTTGAGAATGGCTGAAAACAGTGGTACTGCATTCAAATCAAAAAAACCACAGTGAGATCAATAGAATTTAAATATCACATTCAGAAATGAAGAAAAGATTCCAACTTAAATGTTAAAGCAACCCTGGCACTTCACATCCTGCAACACAAACCCAGCAAGGCCATCAGAGATCAAACTAAGAAAACAACAGATCAGGACACCAAAAACAACCTAGAAGAAAATAATACTGACAGATAAAATGCATCAGAGAAAACCTCTCTTTCAAATGATGCAAAAGCCAAAATTGAAGACGAAATTATAGTTAAAAAAGGGTTCAATACCATGAAGAAAGAGTTTGGAGACTGGACAAGACGCTTGAGCTTGTGCTTTCTCTTCTCCAGCTCAGCTGGGGGATTTAACAGATCAATATCATTTTGAAGAACCTGCACAAAACCAACAGACAAAGATCCAATTAATTAGAAAACTGAATAAGCAAATTTGTCATTACAAAATTTGTAAAATCACATCATTACAACGAGTCTGCAATACATACTGCACACCGTTTAAAGGGAAAAGATTTAAAAATAAAATCACATGATATGAACGATAAACCTTGCCACAGGCAGCCCTTAATTTAACCATCGGTTTTACTCTTCTACTCGAGAACCCACCAAACAAAAACATTCCAGAATAGAAGATACTATGATTCGCAATATTTTTCATATCATTGTGATCCCATTCACATCATATTCATAGCATGAAAAAAGGAGAATCAGTAGAAAAACGAAAAGAAGAAAATAAGAACGCCGAAAATCGAGGAAAAAGAAACATAGATCTGTTATGATGATAAGGACAGGGATAGTACTCACCATTTTGTGAAAAGTCGAAGAGCAGGAAAGCTCAAACAAAACCCTAGTTTTGAAGAGGAGAAGACTGCTTGAGCGGCGGGAGAGGGGGCAAACGAAGGAAGTGAAGTTTGCTTATAAGAGAATGATATTATGGACCACGGCCCAAAGGCGGTTCACCATTTGCATCAAATCAAATCGGGGGAATAATCCCTTGTAACTTTTTTTTTTTATATATTAATCCCTTGTAACTTTTTTTTTTTTTTTTTTTTTTTTATATATGAAAGTTTTGGAGGGGTTGACATCGGTCCCCACTGCCAGCAAGTCGGGGCGCGGCCGAACACATGAAGACTTACTGCGGGAGACATGAGATCGCCTACCAAAGCGAGCCCCAAATGAACGAGAGGATCGAACCGCGGCCACCCAAGCTGCCTAATCCCGGATCCCTTACCATCCCTTACGCTTAATCCCTTGTAACTGTTTGTTTTAATATTTTTATTCTTACATATTTTGTTCTGAGCCTTTCATTTGCGGGCCTCTCGAATGGGCCATAAAAATTCTTCTTTTTTTTTTTCTGTCAATGCAATAAAATAAATTCAGCGTCTTTCAGTCAAAATCCTTTACCCTTTTTCCTAAAAATTTCATATAAAAAACAAAACAAAAATAATTATACCCAAAAAAAAAATGAAAGAAAAAAAATATCCAAATTCTTTCATTTTATAGGGAGAAAGACAGAAAAAGAATTCTGAAATTCCAAATTTTCAAAGTATGTATTTCTCATAAAATGGGCTATGAATTGCTTATCAAGTCTCATAATTTATTTATCAATTCTTGGTAATAAATCTAATTATTTGTGATTTCAAAATTATTTTTATCTCATTTTCCATTTTATATACTATTTAAAATTTTACATAAAAGTATATCAAAATGAAAAAAAAATAAAAAAAGATGTTACCTTAGACACCAAATTTTTTATGAATAAATATAATAATAATTACGAATATAATTTTTTTTTTCAGATAATAATAATTATCATTGTCTACATAACATAAAATTTATCATCTCCTACCAATTAAAGATGTACAGATAGAAGGGGTATATAAAATTATACTGACCACTGAGGATAGTTTATAGCGATAAAGAGGTCTCATCCTTCAATGGAAAATTATTGAAGAATTACAAATGGGTGACAATTCTACCTCGAGGGGGTATATCTCTTGAGATATATTCCACACAAAATAAGAAAAATTTTACCCAACGATACCGTGTCCTCAGCCAAAAATCAACTGAGCAAGAAGATAATTAAAAGATAAGGAGACGAAAAATAAATCACTAACAGACATATGTTTAAAGGTTAATCTCTTATACGTATATAATCTAAAAATGACCAATTTAAAATTTAAATCGTCCAAATTATTTATAAGTGATCTAGATCTGATGAGCTTAAATGCTCATCGTGTTGTAAGAGCGCTCAGACTAATCCACTAATAAGTATATAATAAGTAGAACTACTAATCATTACAAAATCGGGCTCTAGTATGTTCTCTGTCACCTGAAATTCTATTGATGATTTACTCAAACCTCCAAACTAGTGTAATTAAGCACCATGCAGGACCAATCACAATCAATTTAGTCCAGCTCGTTGCTGTTGACTTCACTGTTGTCATTATTGTCTCTTCATTGTTATTTTTGGCAAAAGCGTCTTCATTGCTAAACTATCATCGTCGATATATGGTTTTCAAGTGCAAGCCAAGGTGACTAAATGAAGCAGCAAAAATTTCACTCCAATTTCAAACCCTTTATTATAGTTTCGTAGAGCACATAAGTGATGCTTGCCGACGGAATGACTTTGAGAAGGTTGGGAAATATCCCTTTGTAGAATCCTCTAAACCCTTCCTGCTCAAAAGTCCTCCTGAACACTTCAGTCATTCCCTTATAAGCTGTACTAGCATTGGACCGTTGAGCTTGCATTCTGAAAGCAACAGACACAGGTCATTGGTCAAAGCAAATCAAACAGAACCTCAAGAAACAAAATAGCCACTTTAGAAGCCGAAATTAATTCACCTTGTTCTAACGACCTGTAATGGGTATACACATGTTGCTCCAAGGGCCCTGACACTGTCCCACAGCCCACTTGTACGAGAGGACCAGGTTCTACAGCAGATACGAGAGTTTCAATATATATATATATACACCAGCTAAAGGAATATCTTAACAGAGGAGTTTAATACCTCCATCATGAAGAATATACTTCTTGGACATATCTTTCAGAGCCTCATATGCAGCTATATCTATACCAGCACAAGGGATGATCCCAAGAAGAGAAGGAACCAAACCCCTATAGAATGCACGAGGTCCTTCCTGAACCCATATATCTTTAGAGAGTGCTCCAAGACGAGGAATTCTCACGCCTTCACGATAAGCATAGGTCTGTACTCTTGTTTTTATAAGGTCCATTGGATATATTGTAGCTTGAGCTATCCCACCAGCCATCCCACCAGCCAGTATGTGCCCCACAGTCCCAATATCAGGGTTTATTGCCCCACCACCCCCTTTAGAATTTACAATCCAAGTCTTGAATTTCTCATAAGTGTAAAATCTTATAGCACTCTCAGGGGCCACCTTCAGGACATTTAAGCCATTGCCTCGAAAAAACCCCAAGAAACCATCTTGCTTCCATATATTTCTAAGTGCAGGCATTATATGAGCTCTTGTGGTTTGGATTTGCAATATGATCTTTAAACGATCAAGTGGTGCAGTTGCTGTGCGTGATGCTGCCCCTGCCAATCCTCCAGCAAACAAATACTTAACCGCATGGATGTTTCCACTGATGCCTGTAGGACTCACAGTGTGATCCCCAATATCAATGAGGCACACACGCTCTAAATAATGGTAAATGTTCTCAATAGTGGCCTCTTTTGGGTAAAGCAGAAGAAAATCCCTCCATTTTTCAAATGTTATAACCTCATTATTATCCTTGTCCACATGCTCCATAAAAAGGGCGACTTCCTCTTCATCAATCTGAATCCCTACAACAGATCACATTTAGCAATATAATACTACCTCCTCCAGCCCTTAATATAAGATCCACTTTGTAGTTCAATTTCTTCGTTAAAGTGGATCTTACATTGAGGACAGGAGGGAGTACTTCGCAAGCACTTGCATTTTAGCTGATGTCAGAGGAGATTATGGACTGGTTTATATATACCTGCCTTTACCAGAGCCTCACAGAGTTCTCCTGGCACAATGCAACCATAGCGTTCGACATCAATGGCTTGAAATAAGCGATAAAGCTCTATTTCCTTGTTGTCTACATACTTCTTGAAGTCCTTATAATCAACCCGTCCGTCTTTGTTGGCATCACAAGCTTTTAAGAAATCTTTGGCATGTTTATATTCTGGAGGTATATGAAGCTCAGATAGAGCAGCTTCAATCTGGGCATAATCTACGATACCGGAATTTTCCTTATCAAAGAAACTGAATAGACTACGGATCCTTTGTTCCCTCTGTTCCCTCGTCTCTTGGGATGCTTGCAAAACATCATCTATCGTCACTCTTCGTGTTTTCTTTACAGGGTTGTTGCGATTTGATCTGGATTCTTTATCGTTCTTCATGGAAACGCTAATAAGGCTAAGCTAGTATGATATACACAGTTTCCTGCCACTATAAGGTGATCGTACTCCCCAGATTCAAGTTATGACGCTGAAACTGACAATTAAAGCAAATGTGGTCAAGAAGTAACCGAAAGGAAGCTCTTCTCATTCCACTTCCACGCTTACAGGAGATGATCAATGATAAGTGCATTACAATCATCCCAATGAAGGAGAGGCCGTCAATCAGATTCCTCTTCGAAAGCATAATTGAACAAACACAATTGGCTTTTCCTCGAGCATTTTAAAGCCTTATAGCCACCGGTAAATAGCATCACGTTGCAGAATTTGCCAGAATTAAGCCTCAAGTGGGTCATGTGATTCAAAGAAACGGTGGACCGTGGAAGGAACGAAGGTGCAAAACAGCGAAAAGGCGGGAAATAGTATAGAAGATATACCTTTCGCGTAAGAAGGAAGCAAGATTTCACGGAGATGGTTGCACCACCGTGAGTCCGCATACAAATGAGCGAATGTGATCAGAGTTCAAACAATGGCCGGGGGCGATGAGGGAGGAAGGAGAGGAACGCCGGCAAGATAGATCCAACGGTTCAAAAAAACTGCTCCTTGTAAGGAAATGGTTAAACGAAAAATAATTATAGTTAAAAAAAAAAAAAAACAGAGAGAATGTGATGGTAATGAATTCATTTAAGGGGTGAGAAAAAGATGCAAAATGTAAGGTTGCTTTTTTATTGATATTTTTGTTCTTTTTAATTACTTTCAGTATGTACATCCCATGGAGAAGATCATATATAAGGAATAAAACGCACAAAATAAGGAATAAAACGCTTCTGAGTACAGAACAGAGCTCTGAAGACTAGGTATGAAATTCATGATGTCACTGAGGTAGCAATTTGTGAAGCACGACGCAACAGAGGTGCCGCACGCCTCAAGGCACGATGGCAAATCCTCGTAGTCATCGCTGCCGCGCCGCCGCCGTCGTGGCTGCTTGATGCTGCTATTTGCGCCACCACCAATATCACCACAGCCACCGTCGCCCCCGCTTGCTTGATCATCGCCTTCCCGCTTATTCCTTTCTGCTCTTGTTCACTATTTGCATTTGTTAAAACCACATCCCTAGAGTAGCCTCTCTTTATATACTGCATATTTAACGTAAATTCGGTTTTCATGTTTCTGCTTTGATGCTCCTGCGCGTACTCCACATCTACGCATGCACACACATGCCATGCTAAACACAAATTATGTGATTTCATAATTACATCTTCACAAAAAGGTCAGTTCCCAATTTAATTGGTAAAATTTTCAAACCCTTATCTATAATTAGTTTCAAAAATCAACATAAATAAATTCTTTTTGTTTATTATAATTAATAGGGGCAAAAATGTAACAAATGCATTTATTGCTCTAAAACTGTACATATAATAAAGACAAAATTTGTGGTTAAAATAGATTTATAAATAGGATCAAGAGTGGTACTTAAAGAGTAATTAATGCTTATTTGTCAAATTTTCCTCTGCAATTAATGTTTAAATATAAGTTCTTGTATTTTTCTATCTCATGTAATACGGGTAAATTTGAAAATTTCTTTCAAGGGAAAATCTCATATAAATACTATCTAAATTTGCAAAACTCTTAAATGTCTGTTGAATTTGTGAAAGGACTTAAATGCATAAAGGACCAATATGGAGATTTTATAAATTCGGGTGAATATACCCTTTTACCCTTAGTTTTAAATGAATAAAAAAAAATTACCCTATAGGAGGGCCGCCGGCCACGTGGGTTTTGAGTTTTTTTTTTTTTGGGGGGAGGGTGGGGTTTTTTTTTTTTTTAAAAAAAAAAAAGATTCATTAAAAGTGAGGGAGGTGGGGTTCTCACCCCCACACCTCTATGGGTATATATATACATTAACAAATTTATATATTCTTCTTAACATTTTTTCCATCAACAAACAAATAATGCATTATCACAAATCTTTCAGCGGCATTTACAAAATTTTCAATGACATTTACGACTTTTTTGGAGGCTTACCTTTTTTTGCTTCGTGGGAAAAACAAAAAAATAATGCATTATCACAAATCTTTGCATTTACAAGAGTGTTTGTTGATGGAAAAAATGTGAAAAAAATATATATTTGTTAATATATATATATATATATATATATATATATATATATATATATATATATATATATATATATATATCAAAGGAACCACTTAGCCCATGAAGGTGTGAGGGGTGGGGGGTTCGAACCCCACCTCTCTCACTTTCAATGATTTTTTTTTTTAAAAAAAAAAAAACCCCATCATCGGTGGTCGCCGGCCCTCCGGCGAGGGTCATTTTTATTTTTTTAAATTTATTTAAAACTAAATAAAAAAGGGTAAATTCACCCGAATTTGTAAATCCTCATATGGTCCTTGGCACGTTTAAGTTCTTTAACAAATTCAACAGACATTTGGGGGTTTTGTAAATTCAGATGGTATTTATATGAGATTTTTCCTTCTTTCAATTTAAAACTAATTTAATGAGTTAACTATTATTTATTGGTTCTAATAAACTAGTTAAAGTGACTTACATTGTAAACTAGAGGAAGTATGAAAAAATGATGAGAAAAGATAATAGAATTAATTAAGAATAAAAATGGTAAAAACATATTAAATGTTCAGGCAACCTCAAGTATGTGTGTGATATAATAAAAAGGATCAAGTAAGTTCAAATTTTAAGTTCTTATAAAAGGGACTTGTGGGAGTAGTTGACAAAATTCTTAATTCTTTTTTCATTTGATCATCTCTTTTAACTTTTAAGACTTTGAGCATAAAGAATATTCACTTTCCTAATATTTGAACTTATATTTTTCTTTTTACATGGATGAGGTATTTTATCACCTCAACCAACAGCTTACTGGATATACTTAATTCTTTTAAATATTAAAGAAACCCTTGTACACGACATCAATATTAATCTTAAAAATTTCTCATTTAATGTTGCTATATAGCTATAAGAAATAGCCATCCAGCAGTATTTAATGTTAATATAGAATCGAATAGAGCGAGTCGTGTAAACTGATCGACCACATAAGTTACGTGGAGGGACTTGAACTGTTGAACGTGGAATTCCATCACATGAACGCAAGTTGAATATAATGCCTCTTTAAATGGGGGAACAACATCGTGTGGGGGGTCCACTTCTTATTTCTAAAAGACCCATAATAGGTTGTGTTTGGCCCAACTGCTCGATCTGTTCAAACAACATACAAATAATGGAGATCTCATAAAACACCAAATTTGCCAATCTAGGAATTTGAAAACGATGAAAACTTGTTCGTAACGTGGCTTTGGTATGGTCTATGCCAATAAAATGATGAGCGCTGTTTCCTTATAGTGTTAATTACTTCGTTCATATCAGAAGCATTTTTAAGATGCATCATACTATACGTGTGCCTGATAGAGATTGATCATGAGTTTGATTGGTTGCAAACTTATATGTTGTCACCAACCTGACCATATTTCTTAGAATAAGTATTTTACAAGTTGAACGAACAAATATTATTTATTTCGTAGGAACTAGCTAGGAAACATGCACCACATTAATTCATTAGGTTAGCTCGGGCTTAAATTTATCAACTAACCGCTGTTATATTAAATATGAGGCGGCAGTTCTGATAATTTCAATGCCCTTTAATTTGCAGTGGACCGCCAAGTTGAATGTATAGCAATTGTCGATCTCCTCAAGAAAAAGAAACTTTATAAGTTATGTATGTACCCCGTGATGAGAGATAGTCAAATCCACACATACATTTGTACGTGTGAATGTCATAAAATTAAGTGAAGATTTCATTAAAATAGGTGTATGTTTTGAATATGTGTCATCTCAATTTGTCCTTTTTGAGTTTAGAATGCCTTTAATAATTTGTCCATCTTCTCAATAAATAAAAACCCAACTCTTTACCATCAACTTAGAAAGAGTCAGTCAAGAACACCATTAATGTATATTCGTAGTTGGATTGGAAGGGAACGCAAAATTAGTCAGCATGCATTCTAATAAGGAATCCATATTGACCATCAGACATTTAAATCACATCGCATATTTCTCAATTATGGTATAGCTAGATCGATTATATCGTGGAGTGAATCATTCAAAACATTGTATCAGCATTACTAAAATTATATTTAAAAAAGAAGCAGATGGAAAGGAAGAATATATGCGAGCGATGATCATCGTCCACGAGCAATCTGAGGTGATTTTAGGCCCCTTCCTTGCCGCAAACAATCCAAGTCCAACCACCAGACACTATTGTAATTCCCTGCCTTTTCCCAATATATATTTATATATATATATTCACTGCATTAAATCATTTTTATTCCCATCCAGTTACAACAATTAATAAAATTCCATCAATGGAGTTAGCCGCGTGGCTTTCTTACGCAGCGTGTGGGCGTCAGCCCAAGATGCACCCACTTCACGCTAGCGATTTGAACGTCTAAATTTAATTTTTTAATAATATTTTTTTAAAAAATATCAGTTACAATTTTATCTTTTTATTTTAAATTTTCTACCTATTATTTTTTTTAAAAAAGATAAAAAATCAAATCTAAACCATACAGATAAACACACTAAAATGCATGCTTTTAGAAAGCTTTTTTATTTCCATCCTTTTTTGCTTAGGAAAAAAGCAGTTAATTATTCAAAACATAGTATAAAGCACAGCTGTATCAGCTAAACAATGTTAATTATTTTCAGATGCAGAATAATGGAGTATAGATAAATGGAAGGCTTAAATGTGAAAGAGCCAATAATAATAATAATAATTAGGTAGAAGAAAAACATGTTAGAACTACGTAGTGTGTGGCACTTACTACTTAGAGAATTGCAGCTACCACCAGCGTTTCATCAAACCACGTGGACACTCAGCTGCCCGTCCCCTCTACCTACCCCTCCCTTCCTCCACCCTCGTATTTAAGCCCTACTCCCTCCTTCCCCATCTCCCATCACTACTACTCCACAAACCCTGGACCTTCTATTTCATTCCCAATACACTTCCACTTCATCTTCCATCCTTTACTTCCGACATGGTCACCGTCGACGAGATCCGCAACGCCCAGCGTTCCAGTGGCCCCGCCACCATCCTCTCCTTCGGCACCGCCACCCCCTCTAACTGTGTCCTCCAGGCTGACTACCCCGACTACTACTTCCGCATCACTCAGAGCGAGCACATGACCGATCTCAAAGAGAAGTTCAAGCGCATGTGTACGTATACCCCACACATTTGCCTCTATTTTTCTTTGATCGCTTGATTCTTTCTTGCTGAATTGTATGTGATTTTCAGGTGAAAAATCTATGATAAGGAAGCGTTACATGCATGTGACGGAGGAGTTGCTGAAGGAGAACCCAAATATGTGCGCCTACATGGCTCCGTCTTTGGACGCTCGTCAGGACATGGTGGTGGTTGAGGTCCCTAAGCTGGGCAAAGAAGCGGCCGTCAAGGCCATTAAGGAGTGGGGTCAGCCCAAGTCCAAGATCACCCACCTTGTCTTCTGTACGACTTCTGGGGTGGACATGCCCGGAGCCGATTACCAGCTCACCAAGCTTCTCGGCCTCAGACCCTCCGTCAAGCGCCTCATGATGTACCAGCAGGGCTGCTTCGCTGGCGGCACCGTCCTCCGCCTCGCCAAGGACCTCGCTGAGAACAACAAGGGCGCCCGTGTTCTCGTCGTCTGCTCTGAGATCACCGCCGTCACTTTCCGTGGGCCCTCCGACACCCACCTCGACTCCCTCGTCGGTCAGGCCCTCTTCGGCGACGGCGCTGCCGCCATGATCATCGGTGCCGATCCCGACACCTCCGTCGAACGCCCAATCTTTGAGATGGTGTCGGCGGCACAGACCATCTTGCCCGACTCCGACGGGGCCATCGACGGACACCTGCGGGAAGTGGGTCTTACGTTCCACTTGCTGAAGGACGTTCCCGGAATCATCTCGAAGAACATTGAGAAGAGCTTGGTGGAGGCGTTTACCCCCATTGGAATCAATGACTGGAATTCCATCTTCTGGATCGCCCACCCTGGTGGTCCGGCGATTCTGGATCAGGTGGAGGCCAAGCTGGGTCTGAAAGAAGAGAAGCTCGCGGCGACCAGGCACGTTCTGAGCGAGTACGGGAACATGTCAAGCGCGTGTGTTATCTTCATATTGGACGAGTTGAGGAAGAGGTCGGTGAAGGAAGGGAAGGCCACCACCGGAGACGGGTTGGAGTGGGGCGTTTTGTTCGGGTTTGGGCCGGGTCTGACGGTGGAGACAGTGGTGTTGCACAGTGTTTCCGTGTGATGATAAGGACGCTGATCACGAGGGCCCAGAAATTTACGTTAGGCCGAAGGGAGAAGCTGAAATAAGGAAATGGTGGAGAGGGCCATTTATTATTTCATTTACTGTTTTAAATGTCTGTTAATACAGTATCGTCGGAATTCGATTAAAAATCACTTGGTATGTACGATCCTGTGATGTTGTGAACCCAACTTTGCTGACCGAAGTTGAGATCTTTTCTGATAAAACTGTAATTTTAATCTTCCACTTTCATATGAGTTTTATAATATTCCTTTTGCTCTTATGATTTTGATACGGTTATTTTTCAATGATTTTTTTTGTGTGGTAATTATTATTTTAAATATTAATCTTAATAAATTAGTATTCAGTAATAATTTTTTAATTTTTAACATTTTAATGTTGACTTTTTGTAAGAATGTTTAATGTTAGGATTATATAACTAAAAAACACTTTATAAAATTAAAGACCATAATAGAACTTTACACGTAAATTGTAGGAAAAAATTTCACTGCACCCTCCATGTAATAATTTAATATCAAGGGGCGCCAAAAACTTTTTGCAATATCACCGCATCCCTATGATTAAACTGAAACTAAATTTTGTGGGGGACACTGCACAAAAAAACTTGTTTAATGTCTGTTTCTATGCTCTTTCTACGTCTCTTTCTAAGGGGACGTCTATAGCGTTCCTTACAAAGATACACCGTAAGATTTTTTTTTTTAATAACATGAAGTTGTACCCAAGCACGTCCTCAGGAAGTCCTGCTTGTTGTCGCCTGCCGACAATGGCATCTACACGTCGTCCCCAAGATCGTCTTCATCCCTCTCGATGTTGAGTTCCAACACAGCAAGATTTACTTTTTGACGTCAGTGGAGAAGAGCCGGCCCAAATCGTCGGTGGCAATGGCGAAGAAGAAGGAATAGAGTGAAAGAGTGTTGATGAACGATTAACGTCGCCGTAGCATGGCTAATAATCTGTAGATTCTCTCCTTCGATTGGTACTTGACGGATATACTCTTCGATAAACTCTTGACGCCAACCATGATGGTGGTCTCAACAGAGAAGAGGTGCCCAAATTTCTTCAGATCTGCCTCCGTCGTGGCAAGGAAAGTGGTCGTCGATGGTAGTGCTCCTTTTGCAAAAACAAGAGGCAGTAGATCAGAGAAGGTCAGGCGAATTTTTCAGCAGTTCGATGCTAACCATGATGGTGGTCTCAATAGAGAAGAGATGGTCGCACTCATCGTGGTCGTGAACCCGAGGGTCAAGTTCAAGGACAAAAAGATTAATGCCATTATTGACGAAGTCTTCCGCACTTACAGCGAGTTTATCGATGGAGGAAAGGGTCTCACTTACGAGGGTTTGTTGCGAACCTACGATGATGGTGTGGGCGATGTCGACTGGGACTTTGATGCACTTAGCTTGGAGCTCAATTTGGATAATGGACAAGGGGTTCCTATGGTGTCTGAGGCTTCTTCATCATCCATTGCAGAAGATAGGGTGGCAGTAAGACACAAAAGAAGTAGAGAACTGCTGCATGGAAGAAATTTTGAAAAAGGAGAGTGATTGAGGGTAGGCATCAGCTTTTGGTTTCCCTTTCCAAATTTTGAAAAAGGATGCCTAGAATTAACTTTTAGCGTCCCTTTTCAAATTGTGGCATTAAAAGTAGGTTTTTAGCTTCCTTATTTTGAAAAACTATGCCCAATATGTCAAAATTCCCACACATAATAACAAAAATGCTACCGTCTTTATTTTTTACTTCTATTTTTTAAAAACAAACTTTTTTTGGGAAAGTAAAATTCATTTTTTTAGTAGTGAGAAAAGACAACTATGTCAATACTTTACAAGTCAAGTGTAGTTATTTATAAGACACATATGAGAATTTATAAATCAAATATGTTTATTTAAAAGATAAATAAGTGAAATTATAAGATTATATCGGTCATGTACAAGACAATGAGCGTAATCACAAGAATATATGTTATTTATATGACACACGTGAAAATTTACAAGTCATATATACATATTTAAAAGACACATTTGTGAATTTATAAGACCATTTTGATTATGTACAAGGCAAGGGCATAAATGTTTTTTCAGTCAAAAAACTTAATTTCAATTCAGTCTTAAGGTATCCAGTGAAGTTTCAAAAAATTTCAGAGGTTATTTAATATTAGATGTAACATGTTAAATGTCTGTGGTGGGAGTAGAGTGAAATTTTCCCTAATGTTTAAAGTATGGAGTATGTGATTTTATCTTTAGTGTTTTGTTATATATATATATATATATATATATATATATATATATATATATATATATATATAGGTTTTTTCATTTGTTTGAATGTTTTGATTCATTGGTGGGTAGAAGTGATATTACTTCTAATCTTAAATATAAGATAAATTTTATAGTATAATTTATACTACAAACTATATTCTATATTTTGGGGCGGAGGAGTGGTGAATAACACCAGAAGATGTCAAAGTTGTTGCAAATAGATCCATAAAGTTGATTGGTACATTTGAAGAACATAAGCATAAAATTATTAAATAATACTCGTACTATATAGAAGCTAATAAAGTTTTTTTCCCTTCAGGAAGCTAAAAAAAATTTATATTTTAATACGATAATGAAAAACATTAACAGGATTATTGTAGAGGAAACTTGTGCAAATTCAAATAATGGCCACGACAATTCTTGACATGGTTTAACCATTAAACCCCAAGATTCGTTGGGCAATGGTGTCTTGGAGTGTTTGACCAAACACAAAGCCCGCGTTTATTATGTGTGGACAACACGTGCTTTCCCTCAATTCGTGATATTCAAATTATAATATGTGAATACAGTTTGACATGATCATAATATATGTGAATTAAATACTTTGAAAATGTGTATTGTTAGGATGTTTAAGTGAGAGTATATTTGAGTTTCAATAAAGTCTGTCCTAATCAGTAACATACAATAAAGTCAAGTAACTTATAAATCTAAACTTTAAAGTCTTGCTTCATCAAAAATAAATAAAAAATACGAAGTTAAGATGTGACATTCCTTTTTTTGATTATTATTATTACAAAAAGTAAGTTGAGAAACTTGAATTTTACTGATTGATTACATCAGTAGTGTCGGCTTAATCTAAAGACAGCTGGTCTTGATCCTGTCACATGATAGAAAAACATCTTGGATGATGTCTTTGTAAAATTTGTATGTCTTTCTTGAGATAATGGACGCCTTTGGCAAGATCGTCTGCACATCTAATATCACTATCAGAGCCTTATGTCTGACGAATGATTTTTGAATCCATGATTTGAGAGTTTTCTAAATATATGCACTAGAATAGTTACCTTAATTTTCGACCATTTGCGCTCAACTGTTAAAAAAATACAAAACAATTTATTTATTTATTTATTAGCAAAAATATAGCTACCATAGTTCAGGCCACGTCCCCTTAAAAATAACTATAAATACTCACTAATTATACATTCTTTAAGGTTAAGAAATCAACTTATAAAATTTTAAGTGAAATTAGAAAATTATGAGGATAAAAAATAGTTTATTGTATTCATGCATCAATAAAAGATATCCTATAAAGTCATTTATCAATTAAAGTTCGTTAAAAAAAAAAAAAAAAAAGATATAAGGTTGTGTACGTCCGTGAGGAGAAGGAGGAGGGTGAAACATGGAGTCGTGTGCTTATCAACCAGCTCACATGCCAACAATGTTGAATTGCTGGTATGAAGAGGTGTTGGAGGTACGAGATAAAAGTGAGTGTGTTAGATAGACCCTCCGGTCCTAATTATAAGAGCTAGTTGACTTTTTTTGGAGAGGTTAAGGAAGCTAATTAAATTAGCTTAGAGTATTTTTTTTTTTAATTTTTTTCTTCAAACTAAATAGTTTGACCAATAAAATAATATATAATCTAAGAAATTACAACATATAAAATGATTAAGTAATTTATTTAGTTTCCTTAATCTCTAAAAAAAAGTCAACTAACTCTTATAATTAGGACCAGAGGGAGTAGAATAAAATCCCATATTACTTGAGAGATAGAAAATACAAATATATATATTCCATCTTGTAAAACTGAACTAGTAAATGGGTCAAGAGAATTTATGCGTGCAACAATGTGCTACTAGGAGGCAAATGCAGTGGAAACCTGGTGATTGCTCTTGCACATGAGTTAGATATGGGTGTAACACTTGTTGTAAAATATTTTTTAGATAATCTAAAATTTATCTTTGTAGAAATGGTTTACTGGATAAACCCATATTTAAGGCTTTCGTTTTTACTTTGAACCGAGGTTTAAAGTGTTATTAACAAGTTTAATGTGTTTTCAGGAGCTGTCTAACGGGTGCCTTGGTTCACTGCCTTTAAAAAGGTAGAGTCTGCAAAGGTTCAAGACGCCTCGCTCAGAAATCTAAAGCACTCTCTTTCCTTCTAAAGGTTTTAGCCTTTCTTTTTGTCGTATATTTTCTTTGCCTATTAGTTGCTTTTACATGTTGCTGTTATATTCCCCTCGTATTCCTAAAGAGTTACACTTCCTATCAGCATATGATTGCATAGTGGTTCTTAAAGATAGTATTTTTAAACGTTACTCGTATTATGCAGTGTATTTATATCAACTACGCCAAATAAAGTCTATTCTCAATTTCATTAGCAATACACTTACTTTTTTCTCCTCCTCTTGTTTATTTTTTATTTTTAGGAAAAATCAATTCTCACTATTTATATGATCAAAAAATTCTCGCCATTTATTACCAATAGTTTGATCCTAGGGGCTTGGGAGTATTGATTCACCTGCCTTTCTAGTCCCTCTAACTTCACATAAACAAGCTTATTATACACCGTTTAATTTTTGGGGTTTAAAGTTCTCATGCTGCATGAAAAGAAGAAGATTCTCACACACACATTAAATAATGGGACCCACATATATATATAATGTTAATTATATATATGTGGGTCCCACCATTTCTTGTGTGTGTGACATGATAATACACTTCTCCTATAACATGAGAAATGTTTTTCCCTTAATTTTTTCCCCAGTTTTTCTTTCTACCAAAGTCGTAGCATTTTAAATTTTAATTATATCCATTTAATGCCTTCCGTCTAGGAGAAACGTTATTAAAAATAAGTAATGATTATATCTTGAAATTTGAAACATTCCATATGTTTAAAAAATAAAAATTCAAGACAGGATCAGAAAGAAACAAAAAAAAAACAGAGGAAGTAACCAGAACCACAAATAAATAATTATATTAAAAATACCACCATAGACTTGGTCTAACGATGTAAAATTGTAAAGTCCCGTCAAATCTTTTTGAATCTAGAGTTTGATTTTCAAATGAGACATCTATGTTGGGAAAAGTAATCCCGAGCCTGATAATGATATCAAAATAATAATAATAATTGTAATTATAATTGATTTTATTTTCAAGCTAAGGCTGAGGTCCGCGTAAGTTTGGAATGGGCGTATGGACTGCAGATGACACATTTATTAAAAACTGGGCCGTTTGATTGCGTGGAATGTCTGGTTAAAGAGGCCCGGCCTTTTTTCCACTGAACAATTTTAAGCCCCAAAGTTCATTTTCTCAGTAATTAGGCCCAATATATCTTCTTCTTCTTCTTTTTATTTATAAAAACACATGTATCCTCCTATTCTTATTGGAAACAATCATGTTCAATTTGTTTAAGATCTTGTTGACACTAAATGCGACATCTCTCCCAATAAAATTGAACCATTAATTTATCATGTCGTAAGGACTAGCTTTTTCTACTAGACTCAACCCCGTTGATAGGTCCAATATAAATTAGTTGAACACTGGTGACTGAATTCATATTCAATTAGCTGAAAAGCGAACAAAAATTACCCACAAAAAAAACAAGTTAGTCTAATGAATAAGCAGTTGAGTTTAAATCATGTTGAAATGTAAAGATTTTTAAGTACCCCTATACTAGCATGACTCACCTTTCTCCATATCCAAGAATATGAGATTAAGGTACCAAAACAGGAAAAATATATAGGCAAGTTGAAGTTTGAAAGTAGACGAAGTAAATAATGTGTTAGAAGTTAGATGGGACATGAAGAAATGCGGTAAAAATTTGGTTGGATTAATTAATCTTAAAGTGACGCTGACACAGCTCCTCCTGCCTGTTTGAAAGAGATATTTACACTCGCAGCCACAAATTATTTGGCTCTCAAATACCACCCTCCTCAGTCCTCAACATCATGCCTCACCAGTCTCACACAGAAATGAAATAATATATAATGCTGCAATATTGGCACAAAGATCAGAAGAGGCTTCACCTGTGTTTTAGTTGGCCACGTTGTTGAATCATAGTTGACCTTCGATTCAAAATAATAACAATCATCACCCTTCATGGCAACGCAACTCCTTCTCACGTCTCACTTACCCATCCACATTCTTATGATCTTTCAATGACTCTGCACAATCGATCTCTCTCTGTACGTACGCCTTTATGACAAGTCCAGAAGCAGACGCATATATGTCCAGTGAGTAATGGACACATGAAGTAGAAGCTGCCAAAAGGTGATCGATGAAGAGAGAAAAAGGAAGCAAATTGATTGGTGTCAGAGACGACACAACAACATGGGGGCAAAAACATTGTGACGTGATCCATCTTCGTCTCTGTGGGGTTATTGCCCATTTTACTGTCCATGATTTGTTTCACCGTGGTGATGAAGAAGATGAAGGGAGATCCATCGTCCATGTGGTGATGTACTATGAAACAGCTCTAAACTGTTTACAATTCGGGGCAGTTTCTACTTTCTAGACTTTGATGCAATCATCGGGGTAATCATAATCATCATCACCGCACAAATAGATTATATTATTAAAAAAAATGTCAAAGAATCCCGAGTGTTGGTGCGATAAATAGGAATAAATTAAAGAGAGAAAGTTGTAGAGAGAGAGACGGAGACGTAGAAGTTGCCGTTACATTATTCCTTGCTTTGTTCTAATATATCTAATTCAATTGTCTGCCTAAATTAGTGGAAGTTACTTGTTAAAATGCCCAGTAGGAGCAACGTCAACATAGCTGGCTGGTGGGGTACAACAACCCCACAAGCAACAAGCCATTCACTCACCTATGAATCTCTCTGCTCCATTTTCATCTTCTTCTGTAAGTAAATTTCGCTGCTGTATCTCTTGAATTTTACATTTACACTGCACGGGACTTCTTTCTCACTGGTCACCCCTCCTCTCTCTCTCTCTCTCTCCCTCTCTCCCCGCTGTGAATCTGTTACAGCCAAGATGCCCTGTACACGACACAGAAAATAAACCTATTCAACCCTGCGTATCAGACAACAAACATGCCACTTTACAGCCCACAAATATATATTCAAACTAAATGTAAATAAATCAATTTCTCTTTCTTTCTCCCTCTCTGTCGCCCAGGTCCCCCCCCCCCCCCGGTCCGCTTCTTACCTTCGTCTTCTATTCTTTCTTCTTCTGCTTCAACCATCTCGGCTGCAATTTGATTTTAGCTCGGCTGGGAGCATCAAGGAGAATCAAGAGGGTCCCTTCTGTATTTGTGGGTTTACATGTGTGCGCTGATCATTTGAATAACTGTATGGTTTGGTAGGGGAAGTAGTAATAAACTCGAAAGTGTTTTGTCGGCGCGGGGTCACTTTCTGTCGGCATTGTTTGTATCCAACGATGATACCCTCAGAGAGTATTATAATTAATTCAATAAAAGGACAACAACGGAGGTAGAGAGGTGTTTCTTCTCCTTCTTCCGGGGTTTTCATTACTTATATAGTCTTAACAACATTGAGAAGGCCTATTGATTTGGACCTGGCGATTCAGCGCATTCTCTTAAATCATCAACTGGAACGTCAAAACTCAGTGTTCATCTAAAGGGGTTTGTGGTTGCTTGCTTTTGATGTCCCCAGTTTCTCTTCCTGTATTTATATCCCGAGTCGAATTACTTAACATCTTGATTTGATTGTTAGGTTTATGTCAAAGACAGATAATTGGTTCATTTGGGGAGAATGTGGGTGAATCTCGATTTTGGCAATAATGACGATGGAGGTTCATTCAGATTGTCATTGGTAAATGAAGCTCAGGCTGTCTGAGACCCCACGCTTTCATTTATCTGGAGATACAGCTCTGCAGATTTGACAGAAATTCCATCTCTGTTATATCCGTAATTCCACTTCGCCTCACCTTCTAATTTCAACTATGTACAGATATAATGCCATTTTGCAAGATCCGATGATTAGAAACAAACATGCCCTTGGCTGAGATCCCTCGGCCTTGTTCCCAGTGTGCTATTTTTAATTTCATAGCTTGAGATCAGTGTTCAATTTTTTTTTATCATGGTTTGCAGCCGACTTATTACACTCCAACTTTTTCCAGCATTATTGATTTTCTTGTTTCATGTTTGGTTGTAGATTACTCACTGCATGTGTCCTGCACTTCAGTAAAATCTTTTACATCGGTCTCATATTCAATGCAGGTCCTTTCTTTTTGACTTTCTGCTATTCTGTGGATTTCAGGTTCTATGTATAATACTTTACTGTAAAGCACAAAGTGAAGTGATTCCCATACCCGATGTCAGGGTCTCTTGCAGCGATAGTAGGAGGAGCTGCAGGGGCCGTGGCATTGGTAGGGATAGTTATAGCACTCATATGCTTCCGCCTATCTCGCAGGAGGAGTGTCTCAAGGACTTCAGAGACAGGGTCCTCTGATCCTTCCCAAGGTAACCTCTGTCTGAAACGTGCATGTCAGTTTTCTTAAAGGGGTTCTAGTGATACGAACAACAAACCTATTCTTGTGTTCTTCCATTTCATACAGTGGGAAGACAGGGCGGGATTGAGTTGACTTTCCGAGATACTAGGCGGTTTGAGATGGAAGAACTATCTCAAGCCACGATGAATTTCAGTGACAAAAATTTGATTGGAGAAGGGAAGTTTGGAGAGGTTTACAAAGGCTTACTTCATGATGGTATGCTTGTGGCCATCAAAAAGAGGCAGGGACTTCAGAGCCAGGAATTTGTTGATGAGGTAGTTATTCTCAAATCTTGGTTCTATAAGACCCTGTGGTATAATATAATTCGAGGGAAGTAATGTTCCCTGCTACTATTTTTGGGGAAAAGGAGATTATAGTGAAAATTTGCTAAAAACTAGAGCTCTTCTTGATGACATTCTCCGGGGAAAGGGATGATCGGTGGATAGTTTCTTGATTGAGTTTGTTTCCGCTGAGCTTACAATAGTTGGTTCAGAATGCTAAAATTGTCTTTACCCATCAACTCACTCTAATTATATCTTTTTATAGTAAAGCAACAGTTTAAGAGAATTTTCTTCCTTCTCATGGATAAAATATGAGCAAATCAGTATTTCTATCTCACCACAAAGTCCTGCCAACTGCAGTGGGATTAATCATTTATTGTTCCTGATCAGCCACTCTAACCTCCTTGTTTTGACTTGAAACGGAATGGCTATTTGGATTTAGCTTCAGGGTTCATATTTATGGCATCTCGTCTCGTTCATTCTTTTGGCTTTGGTCTAATAGGACTGAGTTTGACTTCAGGCTCGCTACCTCTCATCCATTCATCATCGGAATCTTGTGACTCTTTTGGGCTACTGCCAGGAACAGAATCTGCAGTTTCTTATATACGAGTATGTGCCTAATGGGAGCGTCTCTAGTCACTTGTATGGTAAATTTCTGTGCAGTCACTTTACTCCTTTTTAATCTCACTTCATATATACATCTCCCTATACAAATTATGGATTTTATCTGCACTCGATAGCTCAATAAATTGGTTTTGCCTTTGCCTGAGTTTCACACGACGTGCATGCCAAGCTATAACTTGGTTTGTGTTGCATGTCATAAAAGATTCTTCTTCCCTCTTTTTAGCTTAATGCAAATTTATGCACACCAATTCAATTTCTCTGCGCAGGTGCTGGTCAACAATCGAAAGAGAAGCTAGAATTCAAGCTTAGACTTTCAATAGCTCTAGGTGCAGCTACAGGTGATCCTCTGCAAAATCAGTGAGCATTTGTGGCTTTCCTGGTATCAGTTTTCTTCTTTTTAGATAAAATATCCCAGTATCTGAATGGATCCCACAAGTTTTTTCGTAAGCCACCTCAAGACTTAATTTGGGTTTCTTGGCGATCCCTTATTTATGCATATAAAGGGTCTAAGGCACTGATCTGCGATTTACAGAAAGCTCATTCGTCTTTTCCTAAGCAGGTTTGGCTCATATTCATTCCTTGAGCCCCCGTTTGGTGCACAAAAATTTCAAAACAGCAAATGTTCTTGTGGATGAAAATTTCATTGCTAAGGTAGCAGACGCTGGGCTGCGTAATTTCCTGGGAAGAGTTGATATTGCAGGCTCATCTTCTCAAGTGGCAGCAGATGAGATATTCCTTGCTCCCGAGTAATAACATTTGAGACTGAAGCACATTAATGATCACCTGTACATGTACATTTTTCTTGACTTGTATGACAATGACATAATCTAATGCAGGGTTAGAGAGTTCAGACGATTTTCTGAAAAGAGTGATGCATACAGTTTTGGGGTATTTTTGTTGGAACTATTAAGTGGGAAGGAAGCAACAGAACCTCCAACTTCGGACTCTAATCAGAATCTAGTTGAATGGGTATGTGATCATGTCTAACCCAAAAATTTCTCAGGACTTGTCTTGTTGAAAAGTTCACCAGAAAAACCAGCGAGTGTCAGGTGTTCTACATGTGTTAATTACTGTTTTAATCTAATGAAGGTGCAAGTTAGTGAAGACCATCGCATTATGTCTAACATCATTGACCAGAGATTGGGGAGCAGTTTCACAGCGGAAGGCATGGAAGAGTTTATCTTGCTGGTTGCTCGATGTTTGAGCCCTTCAAGTGAGAGAAGACCTTCCATGAGTTATGTTGTCATGGAACTTGAACGGATTCTTGAGAAGGAAATGAACTTGACAACAATGACAGTGACCCTTGGAAGTCAGTTATTCAAAGCAACAAGGTAAAGAAAAAGAATCATTGTCGGAGTCCAAATTGTTGGTATAAATTTGTGATTATATCTTGGTTTCTCATTCTTCTGCCCATGGATACCAGAGAATATTAATATATAAAGCTGCTTGAGAAGTGTACAAAGAGCAGCTGTCATTTCTTCCTTTTTCCTTGAGTCAGTGAACAATTTTATTCATTTTTTTGCTATAAAGATGTATGAGGAATCTTGTAATCCATTATTTGTTGTTAATATGAGAGTAATGATTGGGTTGGTGTGGTTATGTCTGTTTATGAGTTTCTGATGTTCGTGTGCTCTACTAATTTGCATTCCGTTAATGCTTGCTCTACTTCTGGGAGCAATTATGGAAGATCTTAAATTTGGTCCAGTTTGAGTTAAAGGATTGATGGTGGAAGTTGTGGACGATGATCAATGCAATTAGCTGCAAGATTAAATATATATTAACAAGTGAAGATCTTAGCATGATGCAATATGTGCATCAGCATTCTCCTCAGATTACGAGTTTGGGACTTGACAATTTTTATAAGCTGGCGAGGAAGTATGTTTTTTTTTTTTTTTGGGGGGGGGGGGGGGGGGGGCCTGACGCAATGGCAGACTGGAGCACGGTAAGAGAGAACTTTTTGAAGTCCCACATCGTCTAATATAAAATGTAAGAAGAAAAGTGCGCTTAGCTTACAGAGGGATGGTCTTCTTCCCGTTATTTTCTTATTTTTAAATTAAAAGTTACTTTTAAGCTAAAACTAAAAAAAACTAAAAATTTGTTTGGTGATTATATAAATTTTTTTTTTTAAAAATTTGAAATTAAAAATAAAGCTGTTTTGACAAAATTTTTATCATAAAGACTTTTTCTAATATAAATTTTCTCTTGTTTAATTAATGAAAATGACTTCATATCACGTATTTAAGAATTGGAGGTAGTATAAGCCAACGACAAATATTTACCTTGCTCAAAAAAAAAATTAATTATATAAATTTTAAAATTTGTAGAAATAAAATTATTTTTACTTTAAATTTTTCAAATACAAATTAAAATAAATTATATTAAAATCATACTACAGACTAATTTTCATTTATTCCATATATAATTTTATCTGGCAAAAATATTTAAATTCAACAAAAAAATTTAAAAAAAAATGTTATTACGTTTTTCGTTTATTTGTAAAAATATGAAATATGCAAACTTTTAATAACACATTTTTGAACTTGTATTATACAAAACGAATAAAATAATTACATTGGATATACTACCATAAAAATAGTAAATTGTGCATAGGTAATGATAGATTAAGGGTTTTTTTTTTTTTAATAAAAAAAAAAAGAGCTTATAAAAAAGCTACATGAGGAACTTATTTTAAATTTTTTTTTTTTCATTATAAAATATCTTTTTATAATTATAAGAGGCTTTTGTAAAAAATTGTTTGACCTAACTTATACTTATATAAAAAAGATAAACTAAAAATAAGTTGGACCAAACAGCACTCAGTAGCTTAAAAAGTTCAAAGAGCGAACTCCAATGACCAAAACAATGCTTCCGACTAAAGTTTCAAAATTTCGGGGAAAAAAAAACTAAAGTTTCAAAATTAAAACATAAATTATGATTTAATAGTTAATAATATAAAAAAAAACTAAAAAAAAAAGAGTGTATCATATTTTAGCTTGCTTTTCGTACAAGCTTGTAGGAAGAATAGTTAAAATAAATTTGAGATAGGTTGATATTCACGAAGGATGCTCTAAATTCATCAAGTTCATCGCGCCTTGTCTCTCTGCTTATAGGCGCCGAAGCCAAAGCGAGGAGGAAGATTGGGAACACGAAGAATGCCGCAATGTCTCTCCTTCGGGTCATTGACGTCGTCTTCAGCGTCTGCTTCGGGCCCTAATCCCCCTGCTCCTCCCCAAGGTAAACTCAATTTCTTCCTTTCTTCGCCGGAGCTCACAGACTCAGATTTGGGGTATCTAAACATGATCATACCCTTCTAAACAAACATTTCGATTTGTTTACTCTTCGTGAAAAAAGGCCTTTGTATTAACGTCTGGCTGAATCTTGGACTGTCAGGGTATTCGACAGAGCACACTCCCGTCAACAGCACCCAGTCGTCACCCGCCCCAAATGTGTCTCGCGAATTCAATCGCATCATATTGAGAAATTCCTACAAGGAGATCCGGTCGATAATTGAGTTAGAAGTATTTGATCCTCCTGATGGAAACGATCATCTACAAGACCAACCTCAGCTCGCCAATGGCGGCGCCGCCGGAGATTCCCAAAGGAGGTTCCTGGAAAAGCTGCTTCAACCTGACCGAGATTCCGTCCAAAAAGCTCTCCCACAACTCAAGTCCGATTCTCTGACTCGCCTCATCTCTACATACTTCGACCACAGCGAGGCCGCCTTTGAACTCTGTCTTCGGCTTCTCCCATGTCTCCGTTATGCCAGTATCATGTACGCTCCTCTTCGTGACCTTCTCGACGATCTTCCCTTCGATTCCAATCATCTTACTCAATCCCAGTGTGACCGTGCCTTCGACATCTTCTCCGTGTTTGATACTCAAGAGAACCCATTTTCTTCTTCCGATTCCCTTAACTTCAGCAACATGGGCAGCTCCTTTTATGAACTTGACCAAGAACTTCGTCCATATCTTCAAGAGTCTCGCTCCAAATTACGCCTTCTCCGTTGGGCCACAACTGGTTCTGCTCTTTGCTTCATTGCCACCGCCGTCGGAGTGGTTGCAACTGCCATTGTCATCACGACCCATGCACTTGTAGCCATTGCTGCTGCTCCCATTTGCCCTGTACTGTCCCATTTTAAGAACCCTAAAAAGAAGGAACTTGCTCGATTGGCGCAGCTTGAAGCCGCTTGGGGGGTTACTTTTGCTGTGAAACAACATCTTGATTCAATTGATCGCCTTGTTGTTCAGCTGCACGGAGCAGTTAAAGCAGACAAGAATTCTGTTCGTCTTGTTTTGGAGATGGGTAAAAGTAGATATGCCATCCAAGAGATCTTAAAGTTGCTGCGCAAGAGGTATGAGAGCTTTCGCTTGCTTATGGAGGAACTTGAGACAAATGTATACATTAGCTTAAACTTTGTTAACAGGGCCAGATCTTATCTCCTCCACCAGATTTGCCTTCATCAAAACGCCTAGTTCCTACCCTACCAATCAAATTTTAGTTGAAGATTATAGACTCGCCGTGCCTTCCGACTCATAATGTTCACGATGCCCCAACCTATCTGAACATATTTGCTAACCGGGAATGAAAATATGGGCTCCCTATCATTTTCCGAGCGCTCGATGATTTCCCTGTATTCATTTTTTAATCTAGGGTAATTAGGTAATAAGTCCGTGGGAGTCTTATTTATTGATATCTTTTTATATGATTTTATATTGATATTAATTGATGATGGTAGTATATACGATGTCAACTCATGACTATGAGTAGAGAGTTCACAAAATGTTCCGTCTTGAATGAGATCCACTTCTAATCTTTTTCTTTTTTTCTCTCTCATCAGTTTCTATCTGGAGTATTGATTGAAAAAATAAAATAAAAAAGTTAAAATAATATTTATATTGAGGGATTTAGAGATTATAAGAAATAAGAAGAGAAACTCAACGCTCACCTAACGTAAGAAAATCGCCTAACAGAAGAAAGTCGCTCACACAATGGAATCGTCATTTGCTCATTCCCGCGGTTTCCGTATGCTTGTATTAGTGAGTGTTTTACGTGTTTTCTTTTTCACGAGGACGAGGTAGTCGATCTTTTTTTTAAAAAATAAATAAATAACGGAAGAAAGAAATTAGGATATTTGCGACGAAAATTTAAATTTATAATGTAGACAATGATACAGAGCAGAGATTAAAAAAAAAAAAATCAGCGGAGAAATCTTTTCCATCTAACTAACGATCCGATATTTAAAGAAAAATAGAGGGAAACTAAAAAATGAATAGAAAATATACATATTCATACCAAATAAAGTCGCCTCACTCGAGCCTTCTCTCTTTGCTCTGACCGCGTCAAAGAGCCTCCTTTCCATAAGATCAAGGGAAGTTAATCGCCTAGTAAGTTTGATGTTATCTACCTGCGAGACGCTTTCACAAGAGCCCCCGAATAGCAAGACAGGGAAAACAAAGAATGCTGGAATGTCTCTCCTTCGGATCACTGACGTCGTCTTCAGCTTCTGTTCCGGCCTGTAATCCGCCTGTTCCTTGCGAAGGTAACTCAATTAATTCTTCCTTTGTTGAGGCTCTCAGATTTGGGGGTATCCACTTTGATTATAAGATCATACTCGTATTACCCAATCTCACTCTCCTAAACAAATATTCTGAATAACTTCTTCGCGAAAGAGGGTTTATTCTTTTTGCCCGATAGGTGTTTGTATGAATTTCTGACTGAAATCTTGAACTGCCAGGGTATTCGACCGAGCCCACTCCCGTTACCAGCACTCATTCCTCTCCCGCCCCAAATCTAGTGTCTCGCGAATTCAATCGCACTATAGAGGGCGATTCCTATCAAGAGATTCGATCGATAGTACAGTTAGACGTATTTCACCATCCTGAGCTCGTTGATGAGCATGCCGAGGTAGACTCCCAAAGGAAAATTCTGGAACAGGTGCTTCAACCTGACCGAGATTCCGTCCAAGAAGCTCTCTCACTTCCCAAGCCCAATTCTCTGACCCGCCTCGTCTCTACATACTTTGACCACAGCGAGACCGCCTCTGTACTCTGCCTCCTCCTTCACCAAAGTCTCCATTGTGCTCGTAGGATGTACACTCCTCTTCTTGACCTGCTCTCTGTTCTTCCCTCCGATTTCAATCACATCACTCAATCCCAGTGTGACAATGCGTTCGACATCTTCGTCAGACTCGACACTCATGAAAATCCTTTTCCCTTTCATGATTCACATAACTTCAGCAGCATGCGCAACTCCTTTTCTGAACTTGACCGACAACTTCATCGTTCTTTACGAAAGTCTCGCTCCAAATTACGCTTTCTCCGTGGTGCTACTGCTACCAATGGTTCTGCACTTCGCTTCATTACCACCGCCGTGGGGGTCGTTGTATCTGCCGTTGTTGTCACGACTCATGCACTTGCAGCCATTGCTGCTGCTACTTCTGTTTGCCCTGCATATATCTCTCCTCATTGGAACCCAAAAAAGAAGGAACTCGCTCGATTGGCGCAGCTTGAAGCCGCTTCGAAGGGTACTTATACCCTGAACAATGATCTTGATACAATTGATCGCCTTGTTGCTCGGCTACACGGTGCGGTTGAGGCTGACAAGCGGTCCGTTCGCCTTGGCTTGGAGATGGGTAAAAATACATTTGCCATGCAAGAGGTCATCAAGCATCTTCGCAGGGACTCTCAGAACTTTCTCCTCCTTATGGAAGAACTTGAGACACGTATATACATTTGCTTAAACTTTGTTAACAAGACCAGGTGGAACCTCCTCCGCGAGATATGCCTTCATCAAATTGCGTAGCTCCTAACCCGCAAATTCACTTTTTTTGTTGATGATTATAGTCACCGCTAACTCATAATGTGTACGACCTATTTGAAATTGCTTTCTAACCTGGAATGAAAATACGAGCATTTTACCTTTCTCTCAGTATCTGTTTCTATCAAACCCAATATAACCCCAAGTGTACATTCAATTCATCTGAGCATGTTTCTCTCATTTTATGTTGGATAATTAGTGAGTGAGAAATCTCATACTTAAAGGAATGTGTATGAATATGATGTCAAACTTGCGCGAGTATGGTTCCTTCTATCACTCACGTTCTCCTGCTGACCATAGTTAGGCTATTGTGACTAAAATTTTGTGTGGTTGCTGATTTTCTTAGGTCCTTTTCAAAGTTTTCATGCAGGTCTGCAGTGTAATCATCTTATAGTTCTCTTTATTAAGTAGGGACTTACTCCTCTTGTAAACAGCAGTATACCCAGCTTTTATCTGCGTTTCTTGGGTTACATTACTTTCATGGGTGGTGTCCTAGTTTCTCTGTAGTTGATTTTAGATGCCCTTTGGAAGTCTTTTCTTTTCTTCTGGTTTTTTTTTTTTTTTTTGAAGAATCACAGGCCACAAGATGAATTAAATTTGGGAACTCGTCTCTTGAAATTTTCCTAGTAGATATCAGTTTCAGTTGGAAGTTCAAATTCTTGTGAACATTTCCCCTCAAAAGAATGTCACCAGATTAGTCGCTTGTCACTTGTGGAGGACGACTTGCTGGGTTACCCCTCATGTTCTTCTCTCTCCTAATCTCACTTGGAGCTAACTTCAGGTGATCTTGATCCTAGCTTAGTCACTCAGCAATCCAATCTCCACGAAACAAACTTAATAAGAACCACTAAATGTAATCAGGATTCAGGACAACAGTTTTACAGAATTCATTATGTAGGTATTTCCCATATTGTGTAATTTATCTAGCCTTCGCCTCATGAACAGTGAGCTGAACAAATGATTCTTGGGAGCTGCAAATTTTGATAATAATTTTTTATTTTTTAAAAAATATAAGTCGTATCCACAAAAAGTTAAAGATAGTGGCGTTGAGGGCGTTTTGTTTTTTTAGATAGATAAGAAATCACAAAGAACAAAAACAAAGGAACATAAAGTTACATATAAACTACAGTACTTGACACAAAGTTACACAGAACAATCGATCAACTTCAATCCCGAGACACGAGTAAACCTCGGGCCTTATCAGAAGGGCATGATGTCAATATTTAAAATTTACACTCGTGCTTGACACACAAGATATTTTGGAAAAATAAAATAAAACAAAACAAGAACCTTATAAAAACGTCATCAAGGAGAAGCGCTTCCCTGTTTTGCCTTAAGGACCAGCTCTTCAGTGGTTGTTCCAATGATCTCGTTGGCCCGTTTCAGCCCAACGCACTGAAACCGGCCAATAGAATCCTGAATTCCAGGTGAAAAATCTTCAGAACTACATTTTCTGGGTCACTAATTTTTATTTTTATTATTTTAAAAAAAAAAACTCCAACGAGTTATATCTTTCGGACAACGGCATCATCACCAAACCCAAGGTGTGCAGTGTGCACAACTTGCCAGGATCCTGTGACTTGTAAATTTCCTCAGTTCACTTACAATAATTGCAGTTGAACTGATAATATGGGCATAATTGATGCATCAAAAAGACTAAAACCCATAAGCCATAACAATTTAGACCATAAATCCAATAAACTCAGATTCGATCTCTTTATAAGTAATCTAGTATTACATATTTCACTAAAGGAAACATCAGTTTGACCAAAGAAGGAAAAAATAAGGAAGCTCACCCGAGTAACTATTCCCAGGTTCTCTAACTTATGAACTGCATCATCCACGTCGAAATTACAGCTCACCCCGAATTCTTCTTTTATTAGTTCCTCACACCATAGATCAAGATCCTGATTCACATTACCAGATATCTTGTATCAATACCTCTAAGGGGAACACTTCAACCAAACTATATTGAAAATAGAACTTTTTACCCTCGTATAAATTAGGGTTTTAAAGATCAGACTGAACCAGCCAGAAACAAAAAAGTGAATCGAACTCTGGCTGGTGTTTGATATGGGCTCAAAACTTAAAATCTAATTCATGGGCACATCTATTTCAGCGTTGCATATGTGCGTGTATGAAAAATAAATAAACTTTGTTGTTATTTTTCATATTGTACATATTTTATATTAACTCATCACTCATCTGACTTGCCCATAGTTCGACAACAAAACATCCGCTTGCTTGACGATCAATCCAGTTATATGCATATTTGTAACAATATAAAATTAAATTAAATTACTAAATAAAAAAGGATATAATGTATAGAAAATTATCCATAATCATTAATATCCACACCTGTCTTGTAGCTTTGCCCTGCTCCATCAAAATAAAGAATGAAACAATCACCTCTTTGACCTGCAAATCAAAGTTTGAGATTAATAGCCTCAAATGTTTGACTAGTACATATACATAAACAGCAAAAGCACAAAATGGCCTGATATTCAGAAGTTAGCAATTGGTCTTCCATCAATTAAGTCACATATGCTACCTAGAATTGACATAAAGCTAGCACTTACTTCCTGTTGAATGACATCATCACACAAGTGGAGAAGTGTACCCTTTCCACTATCCAATTGTTTGTCATACATTGACTGTGTAATCAAGTTTTGGTATGCCGCCATGTTTTGTTGGAACCTATAGAAATTTAAGGATCCATTGAAAATAAGAAGGGATTTGACAATATGCAACGATGAAGTAAGTCAACTGGCAGAAAGAAAATTTTATCCAAATGCAAATCCTGAAGTGGCATGAAATCCTCCCATCAAATCACGCAAAATATATGTTTCGAATGAAAGGAGAACATTAGCAGACTTACGTGAAGTATGTCTTAGCACAATAAGTAACGACTGAGACAAGAACAGCCATCATGACCCACAAATCAGCTTTAGGTATTTCAAGTGAGCTAATAACTGCAACCTGCGAATAGAAGAGGGGGAAAAAAGTGCATGAGAGAAAAATGGACAGAAAAAAACGCGTAGGCATTAAGTAGTAGTAGTAGAAAAAAGGCCTAACCAGACCAACTATAGCAGATCCAAGAAACTTGACCCAATCCATTGGAGTCAATCCAGGGTTTTTCTTTTCTGGCTGTCAAGTAAAAATGTTCATGATGAGGGAAGGTGTTTGATAGATTCATTGACCACAATGATGTGATGAGGGAAGGATAATGCATCAGTGAAAGAGGAAACTCACAAGCACTATCTCCATATCAGCCATTGGAATATTTTTGAAGTGCTTTACATATATTCCTCGTTCTGCATTAGATTTGGTACTAGCTCGCCTGTATCATCATTATCCTCATATTTCAATAAATTAACATGAGTGTTATTGCAAATTAACTCCAAACATTGCTCAACATGAACCAAACCCCTGAATGTATTTACAATCCCTTTTTACACATTACCAAATTATAATATTGGAGAAACTGTGACTTGAGCTATGAAATGGAAAAGGAATACGCACTAAATCAGGAAGAAGACAGTTCAAAACAATTCTTATATCCTCATATGACACGAACATAGTTTCATTAACAAAATAACACAGTAGCATTTAAGGGTTTGAGGAAGGATCACCTGTAGACCACGATTATCCTATCAAAGGTAGGTTCCTGTATGGTGGTCTTGCTCAGCAAACTGCGAAAACTGGAAGAGGCAGCAAACAATCTCTTAAATTTCAAAGCCAAGATCACCAAATTACACAATTTAGATGCATGAGCTTGGTGGTTTTAATCAGAATAGAACGTTCTGAGCTGCACAGAGAAATAGATTGACTGTGCATGCAATTTAATTTGAAGCTTTTGATCATATTTTCTTGATCTTCAAGTAAATCTAGACTCCATGGTTGGAACAATATGAAGTGATTTCTCAACACAGTCAAGCTCTCTAAGCACTAGACTTTACATGTTCATTGTGAACTCTAGTTGGGACAATACGAAGTGATTGATGAATATGATTTCAAAGCAAGTAACATGTAATACAGAAAATTTTATGTGATATAAGTTAAATCATTAGTTAAATGGAAACTGCCAAAATTAAGGGTTCACACAAGTCCTAAAGAAAACATAACCAGCAGGAAGCTTGATTTTTGTTTGAAATCAGAGGTATCACACTCTCTGTTGTGTTATTTGATAATGAGAATTACAACATACTTATAAGGGAAGCAAGGGAGAACCTAGAAGATAAATTAGGAAATACAATAAAGGCTAATTAAGACTAATGAATCAATAATTAGGGTCCTATAATCAGATCATCAATCAAGGGATCCTAATAAGTGGGTGATTTATTTCCTATTCTAACACTCCCCCTCAAGCTGGAGAGTATATGTCAAGCAATCCCAGCTTGCCACGAAATCCTTCAAACTTGGTTCGATCGAGTGGTTTAGTCAGGATAACTGCAATTTGTTCTTCAGATTGTATGTGAGACAAGGTCATAATGCCTGTTTCAATCTTTTCTTTAATGAAATGTTTGTCTATATCAACATGCTTGGTACGATCATGATATACTGGGTTCTTGACCATTTCAATGCTGGCCTTGTTGTCACACCAAAGTTGCATTGGTCCTTCATGTTGAATTCCCAACTCCTCCAGTAATCTGATGATCCACATTCCTTCACAAACGCCTTTGTTAACAGCTCTCAGTTCTGCTTCTGCACTGCTTGTTGACACCACTGTCTGTTTCTTGCTTCTCCATGTAACCAAATTTCCCCATACATTTGTACAATACCCTGAGGTTGACCTCCTGGTCTCTCTATCCCTTGCATGGTTTGCATCAGTGTAGATTTCAATGTTTCTGGTAGTACCTTTTTTAAAGAATATTCTCCTTCCAGGATTTAGCTTCAGGTAGCTCAAGATCCTGTATACAGCCTCCATGTGCTCTTCTGGTGGTTGATGCATAAATTGACTTACTATTCCAACTGCATAGCCAATGTCAGGACGAGTGTGGGTCAAGTATATCAACTTCCCCACAAGTCTTCTGTATCTTTCTAAATTAGCTGGAACACCTTTTGGTTTGATCTGTAAGTGACATCCCTCTTCCATTGGTGTCCCTTCTGGTTGAGTGCCCAACATGCATGTCTCATGTAACAGGTCTAGTGTATACTTGCGCTGAGATACATTGATGCCCTTCTTAGTTCTTGCCACTTCCATGCCTAAGAAGTACCTCATTTGGCCAAGGTCTTTCACCTAGAATTCAGTCGACAAGTCACTTTTTAGTTGAGCAATGGATTCTTCATCATTTCCTGTAATGATTATGTCATCAACATAAACAATCAATATGGTGATTTTGTCACGTTTGGTAAACAATGTGTCATCTGCTCGTCCCTGAGTATACCCAAGTCCTTTTACTGATTTGGTGAATCTACCGAACCATGCCCTCGGAGATTGTTTCAGGCCGTACAATGACTTGCTTAGCTTACACACAGCGTTATTAGGAGCTAAAACTCCATCCGGAATCTCCATGTATACTTCTTCCTCTAGGTTGCCATTCAGGAATGCATTCTTCACATCCAGTTGGTACAGTGACCAATCCAAGTTCGCTACAAGTGATAACAGTACTTGAATGGTATTAAACTTGACCACCGGAGCAAATGTCTCCTGATAGTCAATCCCGTACGTCTGGGTATATCCTTTTGCAACAAGTCTTGCCATGTATTTGTTGATGTTACCATCAGGATTGAATTTCGGAGTGAAGATCCACCTGCATCCTACTGGTTTCTTTCCTTTAGGAAGGGTCGTGATCTCCCATGTTCTATTTTCCTTGAGTGCCCTCAATTCCTCTTCTGCAACTTGTTTCCAATTTGGATCAACCATAGCTTGTTGAAACGTGTTTGGAATAGTTATCTGTGCACTGTTTACAACAAAACTTTACATTTTTGCAGACAGATTACCATATGAGACAAATCGTTGAATTGGATGATGAGTACATGATCTTACCCCTTTTCTCAAGGCAATAGGCCAACCCAATTCTTCAGGATTTAATCCCGGATTGGATTCATGTTCGTTCCTTTGAATGGGAGAGATTGTTCTACCAGTGTCTGGTTCAATTTGAACTTGTGAGTTGGACTCTATTTCCTGTCGTGATTCTTCATCCACCCCTGAATTGATCTCAACATGAGTTTCCCGTTCATTGGGTTCAGGTTGGGGTGGAATATGTGTATTATTTGGTTCGGGAAGCAAGTGAGTCAAGAGAGGCTATAAGGTTAGGTGGCACTGATGATGATGTGTCAGGTGAATTTGAGGTGTTGGAATTAGATGCTTCCAAGATTAGCCATTCAATATCAGAAACTCCCCCTGAATGGGTAATTTGGGATAATAAGCATCATATTCCGAGAACATTGTATCCCGGGAGATAATAAGTTTCTTGGAAGATGAGCAGTAGCATTTGTACCCTTTTTGAGTAGAGGAGTAGCCAAGGAAGGTACACTTGTCAGCCCGAGCATTGAATTTGTTGCCTTCCTTTTTGTGAACAAAGACAACACAACCAAATACCTTGGGAGGTAATGAATTGATGAGGGGGCAATTTGGGAAGAGTTCCAGAAGTTTTTGGATTGGAGTGGCATATTTGAGAACTTTAGAAGGCATGCGGTTAATTAGATAGGCCGCTGTGAGGATGGCATCGCCCCAGAATATTGTGGGAACATTTCGTTCCATTAGCAAGGCACGGGCTACTTCCAATAGGTGACGGTTTTTCCGTTCAGCTACCCCATTTTGTTGAGGGGTGTATGGGCAAGAAGTTTGGTGATGAATTCCTTGGTGATCAAGAAACTCTTTGAAGGTTGCAATCATATATTCCTTGGCATTATCACTTCGAAGGACTTTAATGGACGTGTTGAATTGGGTTCGGACAAAGGTATAGAAGTTCTGAAAGACTTTGGCAACATCAGATTTGTCTTTCATTAAGTAAACCCATGTGGTTCGAGTGTGATCATCAATGAAAGTAACAAACCACCTAATATGAGTGAGGGTAGTTATTCGGGCAAGGCCCCAAATATCCCTGTGATTCAGTGTGAATGAGGAGGAGGGAGTATAGGGCTGTTTGGGATAGGAAGATCGTGTCTGTTTTGCAAATTGGCAAGTTTCACAATGAAAAGGAACTAAACTTTTATTGGATAAACTGGGAAACACATGTTTCATATAATCAAAACTAGGGTGACTTAATCGATAGTGCCACAACATTACATCATTATTATGTGAATTCGAGCTAACCAGCGCCCGTCTTGCCTGCCACGTATCTTTATTCTTTGAGTTTGACCCTTCAAAGTAGAACAATCCATCCCATTCTCTAGAAGTCCCAATCGTCCTCCTCGTTCTTAAATCCTGAAACAAACATAGGCCATCATCAAAAATCACTCGACATATTTGACCTCTAGTCAACTTGCTTACAGATATCATATTACAAGTAAGTTCCGGTACAAACAGAACATTATGTATTGCCAAGTGATCAGATAAGGTAATAGTGCCAATGCCCTCAACCTGTGTGAATACCCCATTAGCTACCTTTACTTTGAGGTTCTCGTGACAGAATTTAAGGTTGTGGAATAGAGTTTTGTTACCGGTCATATGATCCGTAGCTCCTGAGTCAACTATCCAGGTATCGTCATTAGTCATCACGACGTTGAGAGCAATAATAGAATTACCTGATTGTACAAGGTTTACGCTGGGAACAGAATTAGACTTATTCTGTTCATCGAGCATTCTGCGAAACATCTGTAACTCTTTCGAACTCAGGTAATCATCACTTTCCACCTTTGGTTCAGCTGAGGTCAGGTGACTTTGGAAGTTCGATTTTCCCCCGAAAGGTTTGCCATGGAGTTTCCAGCATTCTTCCCTATTATGGCCCTTCTTCTTACAATAGTTGCACCATTTATTGGTTTTTCGTTCCCCATGTGGTCCCTGAATTGCGAGTGCGGAGCTTTCAATGTTGCTTGGTTCACTTCGGTTCAAGAGCTTCCTACTTTCTTTGAATTGCACAAGGTTGACCACATCAAAGAGCGGTGGGAGTGGCTTCAGCCCCATGAAGCTGCCCCTTATCTCTTTGAAAGCATCATTGAGGCCTAACAGAAAATCATGTATCCTTCCTCCTTCCACAATTTGTTTGTACAATTGTGCATCTTTGAGACTTTCCCAGGGATGAACTTCAAACAAGTCTTGTTGCTGCCACAATTTTAGCAATGCATTATAATATTCAGTGACTGACATATTACCTTGTCGTAAATCCCGAAGTTGTCTCTTCAGATGAATCAAAGCAGCGGTGTTTTCAAGGGAGGAGTAGGTCCTTCCTTTGCTGTGTGTGCAAGCAGATATCCCTCACTAATCTCCAAGGTCATTGAATTACACAACCACGTCATGACTTGGTTGTTTTCAGCAAACCATGTGTCAAAATTAGGGTCATCGGGAGCTGGTTGAGGGGCTGCCCCATTAATGTATTTTTCCTTTCTTTTACCTCGAATATACCTCAGTACGCTTTGTGACCACTGGAGATAGTTCCTACCATTAAACTTATGGCTAATAGCCATAACGTGATGGTCTGAAAATTCTGAAGCCATCTCTGAGGTTATGTTTGGTACTGGGTTGCTGGTTAGAGAAGGAGAAGATAAGGAAGTTTGAGTTTGAGAATCGGTACCGGACATAAAAACCATGGGGGATGTTCCGGTTGGTATTCTGGGAATTGATCCGAACAAAGGAGGGGACTGAGAGGAATCCATGTTTCTGAACGAAAAATAGTCGTCTAAATCTGGAAAGCTTCACTGGAGAGTCGCCGGAAAAATCCAAAAACTCACCGGAAAAATGCAGTGAGTACTGGGGTTGGCCGGAAATCAGAGGAGGCGGCCTATCCAGGAAGTCGCCATCGAAAAAACCTCCGCACGCGCTGTCACCGTTCGCTGTCCATCGAGCGCGTGAAGCCCACACGCCGCCTTGGAGACGCCGAATGGTCACCGGCTTCTGAGCGTTCGCCGATCGGAGCCTCCTGGTTCTTCTGGGCTGGGCGGTGTCGTGTAACTCGCCGCCTACAGTGAACCCTAAACTCACCGGAACCTCTTTTCCACTGTTTCTCTCTACCTCACAGTCACTCACTGTTTCTCTCGCCTTCCCTGGCCTCGGACAGATGTCCTTGGCTCTGATACCATGTTTGAAATCAGAGGTATCACACTCTCTGTTGTGTTATTTGATAATGAGAATTACAACATACTTATGAGGGAAGCAAGGGAGAACCTAGAAGATAAATTAGGAAATACAATAAAGGCTAATTAAGACTAATGAATCAATAATTAGGGTCCTATAATCAGATCATCAATCAAGGGATCCTAATAAGTGGGTGATTTATTTCCTATTCTAACAATTTTAATTGCTCAATGGCATTGACCACCATCTAAGTCAAGAAGATATTATAGACCAACATAAAAGTTATGAAGTAAAGGCACAGAGAAGAACCCTAGCCCAAAAAAATATGAAGAAAACACATAATAACAAAAACAGCAACAGCCCACACAAGATGCATAAAAACCTTAGTTCCATATTTTCTAAGCGTATCCGTTCGACAAATAAGTCATATTGCTCTGCTTCAGAGGTAATATCATCATCCTTCTTAGGATCTTTCTTATGATGTCTTTTTGATCTTTGAGGGAATAACTTTTCCAGCCTGCAAGAACCACAATTTATATCATGTGTCGTAAGTAAGCCTAGGCATTCTATGTTCGCTCCAAAGTATTCACATATGCTAGCAATTATCAAAATTATACACATCCAAAGACAAATCCTTTTAGTGCACAGGTAGAGCTGATTACATTAACCATTAGAAGGCATACAAGAAAAGATTTCAGTTCCACACAGCATATAATGGATTCAAAGACTTTTGCAGGATTTTGGAAGAGACAAAAATTCAAATAATCAGACATCTAATAACCACTTCAATAGATTCCTCAATAGAATCAACATATTCAGTCAACAGTCCAAAAGTTTGCTCACCTAGTCAGTCTTAATAGATATGCCCAAAAACGTCCAATGATCATATCCACTTTCTCCATAAAAAAGTAATCAGTTGTTCCATCCATTCCAATGCCACGGCGAAAAATAACATACTACAAAAATAGGATGTATTAAATTCCAAAACAAGCCAATAACAAGGAACAGAATAACAGTCATGCATTAGCTCTCACGTGAGAGTGATAAAGACAAAGTAACCCAAAACAATCCCTAAGCTTTGATACCATGTAATGAAATGAATTAGAAAGTTGTATTATTCATGATAATCGTATGGGTATTTATACAAGAGGAGGAGCCTATACATAATGGCTCATAATGATGATTATATGTGTAATCCCTAATTATATGGGATCTGATTGAAATCTGATTACAATTACATGATTTCGGATATACATTAATACTAATATATTATTTCCTAACAATACTAAATTGACAAACATGGAAAAGTTGAAACGTAGAGCAGACCAGAATAAAAGTGAACATAAAACCACAAATTGAAAGAACTGAAAATGTCAAACGGATGATTTCATGATGAACATTACGCCTTTTACCAAATTTAAGACCTTACCTTATCGGAGAAATCTGGAAGGCCTTCATGGTGATGATTTTCAAAATATTTCTTCAAAAGCCTCTTGTCAAGCTACATACAGCATATGCACGAAGATCATCAAATGTTAGATGTACAATCAAGTAATCAACTATCCCAAATAACCCATGCTAAGAGATCCAAATAGCATCCTCATATATATAAGTGTATATATATATGCATGGAAGCATAAAGAAATTATATATGCAGTATTACAAAGCGCAGGAATTAGCACAAACCTTAGATTCATCAACAGTAATGGGAAGATTTAGACGATACTGCCCTGAAAGTGCAACATCAACCTCATCTTCAGTTGCTATCTTGAAGTTGCTCTTTTCCATTACCTGCATAAAGAATCCAATAAACTACAAAGGATGGATATTTAAGATATACACGTAATACTACTTTGGCTCACTCAGTTCCCATATATTTTGTCATCAAAATGTTATTTTCTAAATGCCTTGTGAGGTTTTGGAACAAGTTGTTTACGAAAAAGAGACACATGGTGATTAATTTTAAGCCATCATTTAACACCTGGAGTCACCCTGACCCTGCAATGTTTTCTCCATAACAAACAGGAAAATTAATTCCCAAGTCTTTGTTACACAACAGAATCTCATAGATTAAAATCACAATTAGCCTAAACGGCATTCAGGGGAATGAGGATCATCTTGCAACTAACTGTCATCACATGACACAGTATGAGGATAAAAACATGTTGACGGAGACCGTTATGCAAAAGTTATTTGCAAAGACTAGCGACACATTGATTAAAGTACTACTAATTGTGTCATCATGAGAGGTCATCAAGTCTGAATTATATTAATGAGATAACCATGAAGATTTTGTAAACATTATACATTACATCCGTGAAGTAGCCTTAATACCTGAAATAGGTATGTCAAAAAATTCTGTTCAAGCACATCAATTTCTTCGGGGGCTAACTTCTGTTGTTCCAGCTTCTGAGACCCATGCACAGGGTCAAAGAGGGAGTAGAGTTGCTGAGGCACAAAAAAAATCAGGATCCGCAATGTATCAACAGCTATATCTCCAAAAGGTCAAGGAAAGAAGAATACCATCAAATCCTCAAATTGTAGAAGGTACCAAGCTCGGATTGTATACTCTACTCTCTTGCTGAGCTTTAAAAACTCAGCTCGGTCCGAACTATGTTCTGCAGAAAACTCAAGAGACTCAAAGCCAGGAAGAGGATACCAAGTTTGGAAAAGGGGAGAAGCTACTCTTATATTATTTTTCAGCTAAACTAAAACGCTAAGTTTGAACTCATAATACTACTATATATTTAAATTCGACAAGGGAAAGTTTATGACGGGAACTTTTCCGAATGTTGCTTTTCATGTGAAGTCAATACAATTTCCCAAAGATTGACTGAAAGGCAGCAGACAAGCAAATTTCACCCAAGATGTTCATTAATGAAAGTGCAATTCACTTGCACTAATTTTTTTTTTTACCTGAACTAAAAATTATTATTCACTATGTTTCCCAGCAACAAACCTAAACGCGACATTTGATATACCTTCAAGCCATGGACTACAAAAAGACAACAGTACAACGTGCAAACAGAACCAGAAGCGCGCCTTTGACAAAGAGAAAGACCGCAACAACATTTGAACAATTTCATATGCGAAGCTGGAGAAAGTGGGCGCTAGAGAACAAGGTTTCAACATACCAATAAGGTTGGCCAACGTCATGATAAGCCTAGGTTTCAGAATTGGAATGACCGATTCGCGCTCTAAACGGATGCTTTCTTTCCTTTTGTGATCGGCTCCGGGGGAATGTGGATGAGCCATTTTTACTCGCAACCTCCTCTATAAAGTCGCGTCCTTGTCTCTGAAACTCCCTCCCTCACCCAAGAGGGACCTCGAAATTAGAATCAGTGAGGACCCAGAGGAATCGTTTATGACGTGGTTAACAAGAAGCTAGAGGAAACAGTAGGGTTTCTTAATCAACTATCATAGAATCAATTCATGCTTAGCAGACAAGGTTGATGCACTTCAAAGGACAACTACAAGAACCGCACCCATAAGCTGAACCTTACAAGCTTCTGTTAAACTCATGCGCCTCAACGTCGGTTGTTTTTTGTTCTGGGGCCTTCAGCGTGTTTCTTCGGTTTCTTCTCTGACTTCGGAAGAAATAAATTCTTGAAGTTATAATTATAACTGATGAGGGGATTCATTTCGGAAAGTTAATTAGAAAGTTTCCGGGGTAGACAATACTAAAAAAAAAACACAAAAAAATGCAGATATTCTCATATTAAGAGATTTTGTCTATCCATTGGTAATCACATTAAAAAAATTGTTTTTTTCACAGAAAAAGATATAGTGATTTGTTTAGTACCCTCCCAATTGTGGGGTCAAGTGTCAACACATGACTATAATAAGAGGAGACAACAGTGTGTCTATGGTAAGTTAGGAACAAAAATCCTTTGTTTTTATTTTATTATTTTTACAATGAAAGCGGGGACAATATTAAATATAACTACTCTTCCTGTGCTAAATATAAATATAAGACTATAAAATTTAGGGGCAGGAGGTAGTATTAGATTTAGATATACTAGGTAGTTTATGAGATGGCGATGTGTGGCTGAAGAAATGCCGACAATGCGATGACAGCGTACCAAGGACATCATCATTCGGCAAGCTTCGTGGCCGTTTATTTTATTTTTCTAGAAGTAATTTTACAACATTTCAGATAAATATATGTGAAGAGTTTTATTTTGGCTTAATGAAAAAGTGCTTTAAAAAAAACACTAACCCAACCCTTAATATAAGAAATATTTTACTAATTTGAATAGATTAAGAAAGTTAGTTGAGTTATTTAATATGACATGTATTTTATAAAACATCTTGCTCATCTCCCTTAATTTCCCTATTCCCTCTTCTCCTTAATTATTGTTGAGTGAGTAGTAAATTAGAAAAATATTGATGAACATGAAAATTATGTCTTATATTTAGAACCAAGATCAACCCCCTAAATATGTCTTAATGTATATTAAGCACTAGAAGAGTAATTTTTTGTCCTTCCCAGACGAGTACTTAGGGCACTTAACATTGCATGTGGAACACTGAATTACATACCATTTAGACCAACTAACTAAATCAGATCCAAGTTTTATTGCAAGATTCAAAGGCATTAGCAGAGTCGTATCACGTCAGAAAATTATCCAGGTAACCTGACAACCATCTTGATTAAACAAAAGGCCAACAAACCTGGGATAAAACTAGGAATCACCGTGAATAAAGGGTCAAAGAATCGAAGGCCTGCTCCACTCGACGACTTTATTTAGTTGATCGCACGAGAAAGATTGTATACTTTAAGCATCATGACCCAAATTTAATCGAGAAGTAACCCAGACAAGTTTTTTCCAATAAGAAACAAAAAACAGCACTTGCCCCAGAATTTCATACCTTCCAAAATTATTAAAGAATTTCTCTCGAGAAACAAAGGGGAAAAAATCGAAAATAAGAATGTAAACTGTAACTTGCCTAACATGAGCTTCTAGAACTCCCTCTTACACTCTCCTGCCTGCCTGCCCTGCCCATCTAACATCTAGGTATATACAAGGTGTTTGGGTTGACCTTGGTATAGGTATGTACAGAGACCTACTAATCACAGGGTTGTATCCACTGCTTCTGTGAATCTTGCTTAAGTCACAAAAATATCAAAGATACACAGAATGTGCACCCCTCACTTCTTCTTTTCGCCTTGCAATCAAAGCTCTGAACCCTGAAAACACTTGCAAAGGGCAAAATATTCATCACCGATTCCATGACCTCAAATATGGCTTTCCCATTTGATCAAGTAAAGCAGGATTCTGATGAGGCAAGTTCATCCATGCCGAATCATCAGGCATCAAAGAACTATGAGCCTCACGTCCACTTAAGTAATCTAGTGGATGAGAAGTTTGAGGTACAGCCGCATTGAGCCTGGGTGTGCTTGCATCTACTGCTCCGAAGGATCTGGTAGTAATGAATTGGTCAGTGTGTCTAACTGGATCGTAGGGATTTGCTGCTCGTAACTGGTTACACTGAGAGAGAACACTGAATAAGCTCTGATCAGAATTGCCTCCGGTGCCAAGACTCTGAATTGACAGACTGCCGCCATCAGATCCACTCCAGGCACCACGAACTTGATGGTCAGCAGGAAACCAATGCTGACCAATGAACTCTCCTGTATTCAAGTGAGATTGAGGAGGTGCAGGCAAGCGGGGAGCATTACCAGCCCAATCACTCATATTTACTGCAGATAATGGATCCTGCCTGGGAATCATGTATCTGCTACCTCCATCAGAATAAATATTGCCTGAGATGTTTTCTGGCATGTAAACCTCACTAGGTCTCCGATGCACCTGGTTCAATGTAAACGACGTTGGCAGGGGGGGCTCCTTGAAGTGACCAGAAAATTGACCATCCCCTATCATGACATTGTTAGAACTAAGGAAATCTAACCCAGCTCCTTTTTGTTCTTGATGATAAGATAATACTTCCTCTCCCTTGAATAGAGATTGGAGCAAATCACTGCGATCTTGGTTTGGATAACTGAAGGATCCATCAACTGACTGCCTGTGCAATTTTTTACTGGTCTCTTCCTCCGGACGCAAGTCAGATTCTAGATCAATCAGATGGGTTTGCTGCTCTTCATTTACTTGTGTGTTTGCAAGTGACATTCCACTGGCTGTATATTCATGGGGTGGTGCACAATCACTGGCTGTATATTCTTGGGGTGGCGCAGAATCATAGTATGAATGTGGCATTTCAGGTGCTTGCCAGACATCACCACCACCAGAAGAGAAAGGAGTTTCACCAACAGGATCGTCTTGAGCGTTCATATCCCTTGAATACTCAGTTTCTTTCTGCAAATCATCGCCCGGTTTTGATAAAACAAGATTCTTTTCTGAATCTGACGGTGTGGAGTTGAGCTCACCATCACTGCCTTGATAAGAATTATGTGTTGGGGACTGATTCTCTGGGGATCTAGAAATAGATTCTTCACTGTCTTTTGGGGATTTAGATATAGATTCTTCACTTTCTTTTGAGATGGACTGATCATCATGACTTCCATCCTCCTCCTGATCCTGAAGCTTGCTCCCTGAACTCACACCATCCTCATCCTAAAGGGCCAAATATAATTGTAAAAGTACTAACAGGTTAAATAATAATCTCCCGGATATTTCAAAAATTGATACAAGACCTACAAACTCTATCCTATGAAATTATAAAGTATGTTCAAAAAATAAAGCATAATTACAAACCTCTAACAGCAGCTTCTTTGGTTTATCCTTGATCTCCACCACCAAAGAAATTATCACATCATTTCTTTGTTTATTCCTCTCCGTCCAGTTCCCGTATGCCACAGGGAGGTCTTCTTTCACTAACTGCAACCTACACAATTAATACTTTTGAATTAGCAGGAACAACAAATATTTTAAAACTGTAATCTTGAGTGTTGAATAGTACAAGGCAGCAGCAAAAGAAATGCTTTGGACAACAAACTAACCAATGCTCATGCAACTTCTTCTGTTCTTCCTTGATGAATACTTCATATGATTGCACATGAATGTTGTCAAGATTACCCAAAACACGATTAAGAGATCTAGACTGGATGCTTTTACCAGTCTGTTTCATACTTCTGACAAGTTCATGCTGCTTCTTGCTAATCTGACATGGACAGAAAAAGATTTCAGAAAATTCAACAGATATTTAATAGAACACCTCAACCTGGGGGAACAAAAAGACCAGATCATCCTGAATGAAAAGAAAGAGGGAAACAATTCATAGAGATGTCAACAGCACATTTAATTCAGTCATTTCTAGCAAAAGAGTCGGCAATTTTTATGGAGCCGGGGGGGTGTTAGCGGAGAAGCACAGTAGAAGCTTTGACTAAAAACATGGAAGTATTTTATGAACACTGCAATCTGACAACGAAGAGACAGACTTGAAAACCCTTAAATAAATGAGTTTCAATCGTCATATAAGAGTTGGGACAATGACAAGTAGCATAATTGAAAGACCACTGTCCTTCTAATTACTGAAATTAACAAAATAATTGACTGAACTATTAAGATGTTCGCCCCTGCCAGTTCTATAATTTTAAAAACATAAAAAACTAAAAATTATTAAAATAAAATCTGAGAAGTGGAGAAAAAAGTGGGGGAGTGCCTAACCTTGATACATGACATATATTTGTTGCTTTCAGTAGAATAAATGTTACGCTTGAGTTGTTTGTCTCCCTTCATAGGTCTTGCCCTCTCATTAAGCATATCATCTGAAGAAACATTCAGATTCCTAGGTTTACCTTTAACAGAGCCTTTTTCGGCCGCCCTGCAAACCAATATTTCAACAGTGAAACCTACCATGCAAAACTGCCCACAACTATTCCTTGTTTTCCACATGATAATCTAAGAAATTTGATATAGTTAAATTACTTATTTTCTATTAAGATTCGGTACAACTATTCATCAAGGACATTCAATTACATAATCCCACAAACAACCTAAAAAACAATATAAAAGTCAAAGCAACGTGACTGAATAAGCAGAAATATCTGCCACGACCCCTCCCCCAAAAAAATAAATAAATAAAACATACCAACATCTAGCGCAATGACCGTTAATCATGAGCTATGAAAGAAGTTGCAGCAAGAGGATATCATTAACATCAAGCCCGCAAGCAAGCAAGAAATTAATATGTTACCAGGAAGAAAAAAAAAAAGACAGGACCATATATGCTGAAACCATTGTTGCTAGTAGTTAAGGATTGATTAATTACCTTTTCTGAAGCTTATCACCTTTTCTCACCAAGGAAATTTGGTTGTCACTACTAAATGTTTTCTCCTCAGCAGCCCAAGAACCTGACTCAGATGAAGCTGTCACATTCTCATCATGATTGTAAACCCTGGACTCATACACATTTAAGGGCATTCTTTTCTCCACAAGCTTTGACCTGCATAATAGCATAAAATTACGGCATCAATTATTATCAATAAGCTTCCGATTCAGATGGAGAACCTATCAAAAACAAATCCAATTGATTCCAAGCAAAACTTAGCATATATTATGTACTTTAATCAGAATGTCTTTTACATTTATAACCTGTGTTTGGAACAAATATACAATTATATCGCACAGAACCCTCAAAAGTTGGAGTAATTTGTAGGTAACCCACCAACCATAAACATGACAATAAAATCATTTAAGAATTCAAATTTGTGCAAATAACCCTTTCCGCAATAATTAATATGTTATTTCAGGGTCGAAAAATTACGGAGTCAGCCACAAAGGTGGAGACAAGGTCACCAAGAAAAATTGAAAAGCATTTAGAAGATCAGGCTCTCTTCTTTTTCTTTCTTTTTTTGCTACTAAATATAATTAACAGGATAAAAATTTCTTGTAAACACCAAATGAATTCATGATAGAGAAATCCATGCCCATTTTGGTGTGATATAAACTTGATATAGAAATCCACCTTTTTTTTTGGTGGGAGAAGAACTCAAATTACAAGCCAAATTTAGAAGAGGGCAGGGTTCAACTCAATTCAGTTCTCAACTTGTGGGTGTGCCAAAGGCACTAACGGGGAAAGTACTATCTCATTAAACACATCTGAGAAAACAAAAACCCAGGAATCAGCCATCTCAGCCCTTAAATGACATGGCATCTCAAATCAATGATAAAATGCATGCATTTTCAAAATAATAACTCATAATATGAATGGCTTAGGGTATATTCCAGTTGCTATCTTCCATGCAGGTACAATGGAGAACCACTAATATGCAAGTATTGGCAGCCGAGAGTTGAATAATACATCTCCTCATAATCATAATGGAAAAACCTGTCTAACATTCTTGTATATGTGCACGTGTGTAGGGTGTGCAAATTGACATACATGAGAAGTCTACAAGTACACACCTCCATGTCTTTGGCACAATTTCCTTTTCTGGATCTTGGCTGTGTTCCCACTTCTCTTTCAACTTTTTTAAATATCCTACCATACTGCAACAAGAATTAAAATAATGCAATTAGTAGTATAATGTGGCAAAAAACGAATGTGCAGTGGAATGACAATGCATAACTTACTCGTGGTGATAATTATGTAACTCTGCAAAGTATGATTTCTTATCAGACTTGAGATGCTTTTCCCTAGCAACAATCATATCAGGATGAAGATCCCCTGAACAAAGTGAGGAGCCCCTGCAAGTATATAATTCAAACCCAATTAAGACTCAGGAAACAGGAATATTTACAAAAAAGGCCAACTAACTACAGATTTTGTCTTCTTCTTTTTTTTTGTGTGTGTGTGTGGGGGGGGGGGGCGGAGAATGGACCAGACAAAGCCATAACAACAGTATTATACAGAATCGCAAGCAAGACAGACACATCAGTATAGAGGAGACAAAAACTAACACTCAAGCTATCTCAACATGAATCTTATCATCATATGCCCAATCTTTCCTCATTTACCCTTACCTAAATTATTCATGAAAGTAGGTAGATAATTACAGACACATCAGTACAGAGGAGACGAAAACTGAGCCTCTAACTATCTCGACATGAATCTTATTAGCACATGCTCAATCTTTGCCCACTTACCGGTAAGTAGGTAATTACAATAGTTATCATTACTACTAATTCAACTAACAATGATTACTTACTAACTACTAGTCTCAAGCAACAATAACGCCTCGCATGAAAAACAATACTCCTCAACAATTGTAGTAATGGATGAATTAGGGGAAGCCAATAAAGGGTAATATTCTGAACCATTTATGAACATCACAGCAAATATGATTAAAACGTTTATAGCTCCTACGTAAATAAGTAAATGTGCTGCAGCTACAAAATGGGAGTTTGATAAAATATAGAATAAAGATGTACAACAAGAACCAGTGCATCTTGAGTATTTCTATTGGTTTATGGGTATATAGCCTTACTTGGTCTAAAGGGCATACAGATCCAAGCCATTAGAACACAAATCTTACCATCACACACCCAATCCTTCGACACCATTATTCAAATTACTTTCAAGGGTTGAGTGGCAAGTCACAACAGCTATCACTAACAAGCCATTCAACTAACAATGATTGCTAACTAAATAACTTGAACTTCAATGTAATAGTCACTTCCTGATATATAAAGATAATAATCTGCATTTAGGGACCTAATTGTAAGATAAACCTAGGAACCTATTTGTAAATTAGATAGTTAGTAGGATAATTAGTCAATAATTGTAAACTAGGATTAGTTAGGACTTGAAGGAGGCTATAGTATTATAAATAGCCCATCCTCCCAGTGTACATTCAGATTTTCAGACTTGTTATGGCATTGCAATAATATAGATTGAGAGAGCCCTAGGAGCTCTCTTCTCTATTTCTCTCCTAATCCCTTTCTTGTGTCTCTTCTACATCTAATTTCTTAACCCTTGATCAATAACCATAACACTTCCCCACATAAAATAATCAGTATCCTTAAGGATTGCAGTAATGGCTGTATTAGGGAAGCCAATAAAGGTTGCCTCTTGTGTGTTCATGATGGTTTAAGAATATATTGTCTTTCTGAGGGGCCAGCTACCCAGGATGGATTTGCCCTTGTGGACAGCTTACTGCAATTTCTGAGATCATTTGAGTATCATTAGAAGCTTTAGCTTCCTCTTCTTGAACCAGAATCATAAAAATTTGAGAATTCATCAATTTGTGATCAAATGAATGTATCTCAGGAAAGCAGTAGCACAATCCCTTGCTCCTTCCCTTCTCTTCCATTGGTAAGCTGCTTGATTGATGTGTCATTGAGCATGCCAGTTTTGCTATTCTTGAGGCTGGATATTTGATTCTAGTCAGCTGTGGAGGGACTTTTCTGTTTCAGTTAGTTATTCTGCATTCATGGATTCAAAGAAGGCTGCTCTAGGTTGCATGGATCTGCCTGGGGTAGGTAATTTCGTTGTGGAGAGCATGGATGGGTGCCTCTTGCTATTTTGCTAGGTGTATGGCGTTCACAAGTGCATTGGACATCAACATACATACAGAATTCTCAATTTCAGCTTTTAATCCTCCCAAGAAGCAGCTGATGGCAACAATTCTGGCAGCTAAATTTCTAATAGCAATTCTTTGATCTCCTCTCAGTATTCAGCCTCTGATCCTCTGCCTTAGGTATTTTAATTCAGCTATTGCATACACCCATAATAAGTCTCTGAATTAAGTGTCCAGGTATTCAAGATACTCCAGCCGACTTATTTCTTCTATTCTTCCCTTGCTCGAAATGTTTGATGTCAACACAGTGCCTTACCTTCCAATGTATGCTTATCAGCTTGGATTCTCTGGTCCAAATCGAGTGTATCAGCTTCAAAGAATTGCCCCAGTTTGGCTCCCATTGAATAAACTGAATGCATCAATTTGACATTGGTCCTCCACTGATCTTACTTTTGCTACATTTACTTCTCATTAGGAACTCAATGGCATATGGAGAAGTTTGGATGCCTTATCAAGGAGAATGTTCTTCATATGCCTAATGACAATTTTGTATAAAAGGAGAAGAAAATTGATATCCTCGAGCCATCTCAACACAAATTTTCTACCACACCCCATCCTTCCTCACTTACCCTTATATTACTCAAAACGGAAAGTAGGTATTTACAATAGTTATTACTTTTTTTCAGGAAGTTATTACCAACCACTAACAATGATTACCCAAACTAACTATCAAAGTACTAATCTCATGGAATACATAGAGATGAAAGTAAATTGCATAAAAAGAACAATATAAACCTTAAAAAAGGAGCAGAAAGGTAACTCAACTAACCTGATCCCTAATAGGTTGCAAAATTTTATTTTTCTACACGCAAACAAAAATATCTACAAATAACAGAACCTTTTTATGTGCTGTAAGATCGTATTGCATCTATAAAAATTTCATAGGATCTTCTAAATAGAACCTGTGCCCAAAATATTCTCATAGACTGAAGCTAGTCAATATATACCAGTGAATAATAATAAAATTGTTCTCATAAACCCACAAGTGATTCATCATAAGAAATAGCCACATACTCGTGTACCATATATTTAGATGAACAACTGGGTGCACTAGATTAGCCTTATATGTATATGTGCATGAATGCATATGGCAGACCGTGCTTTCAGAAATTGATAACAAAAACTTAAATACTCTGAAGTTATCAAGAAGGGAGATCTTGCCATTTCAGGAAGGGATTTCCAAAGTGAAAGTTATCCCCAGCAAGTAGATCCTGAACAACCTGGTGAGGCTCTGACCCCCTAGGGAGAAAATTCATCAGAAGGCTTCTCTCATCATCTGAAAGATGGGTATTCCAAACCTGTCATAAGTTTTATAACAGACCAGTTAGGAATGACCCCAACAAATAATAGTAGTAATTATTATTATCATTATCATTATTGTTGTTGTTGTTGTACTTGTAGCCGCAAATAACTAAACTGACAACAATACCATAGTTACCTCATATGAAAGAACCTTGCTTAAATTATCCAAGTCAAAAATTTCTTCAGGTAAGGGAAATACATCTGCCAAGATGTTGTGTCCACTGTGAATAGAATTGACAAGCGGTTTTGTTTGTCTCCAACTGATGCCAATCTGCTCCCGCTTGGCAACAACCCTCTTCTGATTGGCATCCCATTCAACAGAAATGTGAGATTTCATGCTTAAGTCATTTTGTACCATTCCCAAATTTCTTCTTTTATGCCTGTCTTGCTCTCTAGAACCATAACCAACAATGCTAGCACCACTTAATCGTTTTCTCCTCTGATCAGCAGCCATTGACACAAGGTATGAAATATTTTTCAGCCAAGCACTCTACCAGTATGAAGCAAGATACTGCCTTGTTCAATTTTAATGAACATCATTCATCAATAAACAACCTAGCAAGAAAAATGGAAAAGACTCTCAATTATATCATAACTCTCCACTCTGGTTCCAATATACAGACTGTTAAGACAATATTTTCTCTCAACACAAAATGCAACTTCATGTAATAAAAAGTTCTTCCCTTGGAAGATATGAACCAACACCCTTTCCTGCCCTCACAAAGAGTCAATATTTTAGCAATCACATTAGCAAAGCACTTCAGCTAGTTAAAAATTCAGACAACACAGAGCAAAGGATTTTCACAAGTGATGCCAAAGGAAGCATATTAATCAACAATAGCTAGAAGCCTCTGTCAATTCTTGCTAAAAGCATTCATCAAGCAGGTAGATGAATCACAGCTCATCAGCTAACTAGAACGAAGAAAGGTGAATTTCCCAACTAACTGTGTTAATTCATACAACTACGCCCACTTTTCATGGGATATCTACAAAATAACGCATATGCATAGCCAGATAAAATCTAAATTCCTTTGATGCCACAATTACAAACATCATAAGAATTCATAGACATGGACGTTTCCCAAATCAAGGAAAATCGAAAGGAAAAAAATCTATCAGACAACAGGAAAAGCAAATGCCAGAATAAATGCGTACAAAAACTTTTCAAAGTTCAACAAAGATGATACAAGAACTAGCTTTTTGAGGTTAAACTGAAAACACCACATATAAGTCGCCTAATGAAAACAGGAACTATTATATAGTTTTCAAATGCTATCAATCTCCCTCACCATCATGTTAAGGAAAGTTGTTTGGCAAAATAATAATAATAATTTTCAAGTTCATTCACATAAGAAAACAATTAACATGCGCTACCACACCACTTAACGTATTCAAAGTACCCGTATCTTGTTTCTCAATGGAACATTGAGGTAAATCAGTAAATGAACTATAAATATAAAAAAAAATCAATTAATTTCAAAGAAATTTCATAGTTCTCCACAAGGCCCAAATTAAATATGAATTCGGGAGAGAAAGTTGACCACACACAAAAAAAAACCACGCAACCAACCTATTGCTTTTTCTTTTTACTGAAAGATAATACTGAATTACTCAAACCCCCGGGAGGGAGTGCTGGAGGTAAAAAAAAAAAAAAAAAATTTGAACCCAAGCCATAAGCTTCCTGAGCAAGGGCAATAATAAAGCAACTCAGGAACATCTACCCGCTAGAACAGGAAAACCACAGAATTGCTCACAATGGCACCCCCTCCACCCCTTCTTAATTTCCCCAAAATACTAAAGCCGACAATACCATTACCAGAGAGGAAAATAAATGAGTGAGTGAATAAAGAGAGAGAGAGAGAGAGCGCGAGCTGAATAATTACCATAAGAAGGAAAGCAGGAAGATATAAAAAATATCCTCCGTATGGGAGTCTCAGCAGCCCACCAAAAGTAAACCAGGATTTAAAAAAATAAAATTTAGAGAAAATAACTAGTAAACCACATTCAAGTTGCCTTCTTTCCAGATTCGAAAGAACCGAAACCCTAAAACCCAAACTTTCCGAGAAAAACTTGCCAGGGGAAAAAAGAAAAAATAAATAACAATGGGAAGCCGAAGAAAAATTACCAGCGAAATCCTCGTTGCCAGCCCCAGAGAAAGAAGGCTTTTATAATCTGTAGTAAATCGAAGCAACAAACTTCACGAACGAATTGAAACTTACCCTTCTCCAGAGACTGCGATGACCTAAGAGGCGACGGGGTGGAGAGGGGGAGAGTTATCGAAGTTTTCGCATTATCGGATTGGCTTGGACGATAGCATGAGAGAAAGACACACGCCCGCAATTGGGAGAGAGGATCAGACGAGTGTGGTTTCTCGGAACCGTTATTTTCCGTATTGAATTGTTCCTTCGCGCGTTTAGGCGCGGCTCGGTTCGGCTCGAGCTGCGGCTCTGAGGCTTTACCCTAGGGTTCTCTCTGCTCGTGTTAGGTGTCTTGGCCGTTGCTTAACGAGGAAAGGCAAGACAGGAATGAACTCGATATTACGAGTTTTTCTCAAGTCAGTCAACGAGTAGAATGGTGGAGCAATTCGCTGCGCCTGCGCCTCCTTTTTCCAATCATACTGGAAACACCGTTAAAGACGGAGAACAACTTTATATTTTTTGATAAAATGTTGTAGTCAAAAGATAAGCCTGCAATAATATTTAGAGAAAATCACTGTCAAGTCCTAAAGACCATAAAAAATCATAAAAAAATCTCATACAAAATTCCTTTATAAAAAAAGTCCTCGGGGACTTTTATGTGGCTAATTGCTTGTGATTTAACAAAGTTGCCCCCAAGGAATAAACAAAAAAGGCACCGGAGAAGGAGGCTCAGCTCGTCCATGCGTTTTGTGTTCTTCGCTCCTCCGAACCCCCAACCTCAGTCGATCCTTCAAACCCTCAGCCTTCATCAATCCTCCAAAGCCCGAGCCTCCGTCGCTCTTCTGAACCCCCGACCTTCGTCACTTTGAACACCCAGTCTTCGTTGCTTTTAATCTACATTTTTCTCTGATTATAAGCACTCATGCAATTGTTGATATGACTCATTAAGTTATAAAACGAGGCTAAAGAACTTGTTAAAACGCAAATCAGTTGTTGTAACAGACACTCTGATTATAAAAACTCATGCATTTATTAATATAACTCATGAAGTTGTAAAACAAGGTTGAAGAACTTGTTAAAACACATATTAGTTACTTTAACAAACCCTTTAATTATAAAAACTCATGCACATGTTAATATGACTCCTGAAGTTATAAAACAAGGTTGAAGAATTTGTTAAAACATATGAACAACTTATTTGTGTCTTAGCAAGTTGTTCAGCCTCGTTTTACAACTTCATGAGTCATATTAACAAGTGCCTGAGTTTTTATAATCAGAGGGTTTGTCACAATAACTAATTTATGTTTTAACAAGTTTTCCAGTCTCGTTTTACAACTTCATAAGTCATATTAACAAGTGCATGAGTTTTTATAATTAGAGGATCTGTCACAACAACTGATTTGTGTTTTAACAAGTTCTTTAACCTCATTTTACAACTTCATGAGTCATATTAACAAATACATGAGTTTTTATAATCAGAAGGTCTATCACAACAACTTATTTGCGTTTTAACAAGTTCTTCAACCTCGTTTTACAACTTAATGAGTCATATTAATAATTGCATGAGTTTTTATAATCAGAAGGTCTGTCACAACAACTAATTTACGTTTTAACAAGTTCTTCAGCCTCGTTTTACAACTTCATCAGTCATATTAACAAGTACATAAGTTTTTATAATTAGAGAAAAATGAAAATTAAAAGCGACGGAGGCTGGGTGTTCGAAGCAACGGAGGCTGGGGGTTCGGAGGAGCGACAGAGGCTAGGCATTCGAAAGAGTGACGGAGGCGGGGCTTTGAACGTGCGAGGAAGGCTGGGGGTTCGGAGGATCGAAGAAAGTTGGGAGTTCAGAGGAGCAACAGACACAAAACGCACGGACGAGTTGAGCCTCCTTCTCCTATGTCTTTTCCTTATTTATTCCTTGAGAGTAGCTTTGTCATTTCATATTAATAACTAATCGCATAAGAGTCCTTAAGGACTTATTTGATAAATGAATTTGATATCTGGTTTTTTATTTTATTTTTTATGGTCCTTGGAACGTAACAATAATTTTCCTTAATATTTATATTTAAAACTCAATAATGTGAGTTAAATATATAGTTCTCCATTACAAATATATTTTTAAAAAAACAACTTTAATCAATTTTTCGTGATCAGGATCCAGCCTATGATTGGATTTGGATATACCATATTTTTCTCGTTCGCATGCTAATATGTGGACAATATTCCGTTCAGGTCCCACGCGTTCTTCATATTTTCAATTCCTTTCTTTATTTTTTATTTTTTTTTGATAAATCCTTTCTTTATTTCTGTGTACTAAATTCTTTATCTTTTTCACTCACTGCCTAGCTTTAATAAATTTGAAAATATTGCCGCCACCCGCTAGTCCTTTTGGTAGAAGAAGATTTGACCATGTCACATTGCCTTACTAATAAAGTAATTTCTTTATGAAGGAAGGAGTAATGGTAGGTTCGATTCATATAAAATCAGTCCGATCTCCTTTCTAACTCAAAAAAAGAAAAAGGTATCTGGTTCAAAAAATCTCCACCTGAATAGATACTCGTATTCAGTGTCCCAACAATGCATCCAACATTATTGTGCCACATAGTTAAGGAAAAAGCCAACTATTGGTTTAAATTGTCCATTGCGTTAACTTAACTTTAAGTCAAAAAAACTAAAAAAATCAGTTAAAGAAAAATATCAAGAATCTAGCTTTTTTTCAAAAAGCTCTCAGCTTTTTGATAGGGGCCCGCCACTTCTACCACCATCAATCCAAACACAAATCATTATCTATAACCTGACTTTTTTCCTACCGGGTTTTTTTCAAAGTCAGATAACTTTTAAGTCACCGCTCCTACCGCCAACCCAAACAGGCCCATTGTTGCTTAAAATTACACCCGACATGATGATAGAAAAAATCTTATATTTTGACTTTTTGATATAATTATAATTTTGCACTATGAATATTATGTATAAGCGGTCGTGGCTCGGCTACAGCCTGCAGGACTTGTTAGTTGCGGCTAGTGACGGCCGTGGAGTAGCGGCTTCTCTAACGGTAACGTCAAGTACGGGTTAGGGACCACCTTTAGATCTCGTGGACTTGGGGGGCTCTCGGGTCTCAAGTAAACGTTTCTTTGGTTATGCTTTTCTTATTCACACCCCCTCAAGTCATACTTCTCCACTTTTCTTTTCTTTTCTTTTTTGTGCGAATATGCTGCTTTTATTGTTAAAAAAATAAAATTTCACGTGACGTTGTGTGAACATACTCACTCATACTCATATCTTAAATATAAAAAAAAATTAACTTTTTAAAAAATATTAAGAAAATCAATTAAATTATTTTTAAATATTTTTATATTTATAATTTTTCCTCCTAACTTATTAATTTGACTAATAAAATAATATACAATATATGATATAATAATCAATTACTTATTTAACTTCTTTAATCTATAAAAAAATCAATTGTATCTTAGCAAAGTATTTTTTTTATGGATGTTAGGCTTTCAATTTAAGAGTAATAGTTATGTACTCTAATACTACCAACACATTTATATAGTATATCCAATAAAAAGTGCCACTTCAAATAATTTTAATCTACATGGGACCCAATTAATTTTCATTCGTTTTTAGGAAAATTCCATTAAAATACCTTTTGAAATTTGTAAAACCCTCAGAAGTCTTCCGAATTTATAAAAAGACTGAGAGGTATAAATAACCTATGAGGGATATACAAATTCGGATGGATTTACCCTTTTACCCTTACTTTTAAATCAATAAAAAATAAAATACCCTCCACCTCACCGGCGGCCGCCCGGTGGCGGCCGGTGGTGGAGGCTGGCGGTGGGGGTGTGAATAAGAAAATGTTCTCTTCTTTGGACTCTTCAGTATTGTTGCTTTCGAAACCCAGAACCAGCATAATGCAAATGTTCTCTTCTTTCCTCTAACGCATCCGCCTTTTTATTATTATATATATATATATACCTTTAATATCCCATACCTCCCAGCAAGTGGTTAAGAAAGGATTCAAAAACTAGCCTTTCAACAGAGTTTTACCAGTGCCAAAAGTCAGCATCGATATTTGGATTAGACTATCAAAATCCTTCATGAGAGACACTGGGAAAGACATTGCCTCTGTCGCCGGTGGAGGATGCAACCACCATATACCGCTACCTGAGAAAAAAATAAGGAGACGAAGCAAGGAAGAGGAGCATTTAAAAAAAAAAAAATTTGTTTTTTTTAAAACAACAAATTAATATCAATTAGTTAGATAACATGGATATCTAGTATTTTTCTTGGTAGAGTATAAATGTGTTGGTAGTCTGGTGTACACAAGTATTTCTCTCAATTTAATTGCACAACCCGTAAAGTGTGCTAGTAAGGCTGAACAATGATTATTAATATCGAATTATTGGGTTAAAAAAAAACAACGATTCTCTAATCAGGTGGGTCCACTTCTCTCGCGTTGCTTGTTTGACCTCAGTCACGTCACTGCTTGCATCAAAAAAAAAAAAAAACAAACATAATGGCTGTGGTTTATTTTATTCATCCCACGATCACACGTGTTTCTATTTATTGTTAGGTTCATTTATTTTTAGCAGACTACTATGCTTGACACCTTTGTAACATCATTTTCCTCTTTTCCAAGTTTAACTAACACATGCATCCATATGTAGGTTTGACTATGATGTTGAACGTTTCACATTTCATGTTCACCTAAAAAACCATAGTTTTTGATATCTCATTATTTTAACATCATTTTCCGGAGATATCTTTTCCAAGTTTAACTAATAGCTTCTTTTCTCTTTTGAAGCATCCATTTATTTATGTAGGTTTGACTATGATGTTGAACGTTTATGTACGTAGTATTCACTTTCAATCAAATGTATTCTAATGTGATTAGAATACTTAACTTAAAACCTTATGGCTTCGTGCCATTTAAAATTCATGGCTAAGGTACTTTTCCTATCGTGGGATATGATCGTAACATAATGCATTTTAATGCAACATTGATCACAAGATTCACAAAATTCATATTTTCATATACTAGATTCATAGAGCAACCTTGGTCATATTCTGATCTAAACATTATTTCAGCTTAGATCAGATTCAAACCAATCCTCAATCATACCATATTAATTCTAATATTCGTATACCTCAATGTAATCAGATCTTAAATCAAGAGGTTTCAAATTTTCAAATATTTCGAACTAAACTCACCCTTCTCGAGATTACTATCATCTTAGCACGCTTAAGATCAAATTCCATTTTCAAAACCTGCCTCGACATCTCGAATCAAACGCACATCCAAGATAGATTTTCGGAGATACGATCATAAAATAATCACTACGTGGCGTACAAAAATCCAACGCAGTACAGAACTAGCAACTACTAGGTTGCATAAGGTTTCATTTAGGGCGCGGTGCCAAATTTTCGTGTGATCAAAAGTCTACACCTGCCTTCTCCGAGCTAACGATGATTAGAAAATGGCGTTGCTTAATTAAAATAAATCTAGACGTTTCTGTGCTCAGCCTATAAATCGAGGAAGACGAAGGGTAAATGCCTTACTCACTATCAAGTATTTCAAAACTTCAAAGATACCCATTTCCTCCGCCGCATTCATACCTTTCTCTATATCTTTCATATTATCTTTAAACATGGTCTGGCCCAAGTAACTTCATTCCAGCTTCGAGTCATACAACCCTTTCTTTCTTGAAGCTTTACTAAATGATAACCTTGAATTTAATATATTGGCTGATTTATCTAACAATGTACGCCATTCCTTACCTTCTTATAATCCCTTAGAGGTATACGTTCCTCCTTTTACTTCAATGTCTTATGTTCCAGGGGCTAATGAACCTCATCCATCCCCTAGTATTCAAGATACTCCTTTAATTACAAACCAAGAAGTATAAGGTCCATCATTCTAACATATGTCGAACTTATGGTAAAACCAAGGAATTTCTGCCTGGGCCATTTGCCAGACTTCTAATCCATTCTCATGTAGTTCGCCATGTTTTGAGGGAGATCATTCATACCAATGGGTTTCAATAATAAACTTGAAGTTCAAATGGGAGGATCAGCATGATAAGCCATGCTATCTTTCATCGAGGTTCCTCCACCTCAAATGTTCGATTTTGGTAAGAAAAATAGAAGAAATCAAATGAATAGTTATTGTTTGAATCAAAACTCTTTAGGGTATATCCTCGGGGTGTCGATCTATAATTTACTTGTGTTTAGTTGGAATGGACCAAAACTCAAAATGAACTCATCTAGTTCCATCGAAAACATAACCAATAAAGGTAAAGAACCCATGGTTGTAAATAATAATCCTCCTATTATACATAATAAAAGTCCTCATGATAATGGCCGAACAAAACATTAAAGTGAATTAATGTCAATAGATGATCTAAAAGACTTCTTCCATTTACCTAAGAAGCCGCTAAAAGTAACTATGCAAAAATGTTAGTAAAATAGGTCGTAGGGGAAAAATACATGGCCTTACGTAAAGGTTTAAAGTCACTTTGGATTGAAAAGAAATGTGATCCTATCTCAAGAGCAACTCGAAAGAGAAATTAGTGTGAGAAATAGTAATTATTAATGCTCTTGATATTTGAAATAACATTCTTATGTTGGTAAATAAGTTACATTCTAATTTTCTTTTACCATTATAATTTACTTCTATAATTTACTTCTCATATCCCATCATTCTAATTTTCAAACATGATAATCATATGCATTAAGTTCATAATAATAACTATAGTAAAGGTAAAATAATAAGTATTAAAGCACTAATGGTAATTTCTATGTAAATAGTAATTATTATGCAAATGGTAAAATAATAATTACCATTATAATTTACTGCATCAATGGTAATAATACAATGGTAATTACTTATGCAAATAGTATTAATAATAATAAAATATACAAATAGTAATAATAATAATAAAATAAGCAAATAGAAATAATATTAATAAAATATGTAAATAGTAATAATAATAATAAAATAAGCAAATAGTAACAATATTAATAAAATATGTCAACAGTAATAATAATAATAAAATAAGTAAATAGTAACAATATTAATAAAATATGTAAATAGTAATAATAATAATAAAATAAGAAAATAGTAGTATTAATAATATAATAATATAAACATGTCGGGTCCGCAGGCAATTTTTTCAAAACCACCTCCGTGACTTTTGCCTAAAACTTTTTTTTTTAATAATATTATATTATATAAAAACACGTGGGACCCACAGAGTTTTTTTTTTTTCAAACCTTCTATTCTGTTTTAGCGTGAAGGCATGTGTGAAGTGAAACCATGATCATAAAGCAGAAGTTTGAAAAGAAGAAGAGACAAAAACACACCTTTGTCATGATCCTTCCACATCTTTCACGAGGCAGCACAAATATATTTTAATATAATTTTAAAAACTTTCAAACCTTTCTTCTTCTTTGTTATCGGCGCCGTAGAAGCAGACTTTTAAACCTTCTTCACGTGACTTCCAGTAGCTTCATGGCCTTCACATGCATCACTTTCAGCAGGTTTGGCGAACAGGGTAGGGTAGCCGTCGACGGTGAAGGATGAATGGAGAAGAGGAACAAAGGCTACGGTGGCGGTGGAGAACGGAGGGGAGGCGACGATGACGGAATACTGTCACGCTGAGCCTCCATTAATGCCGGCAATAACCTCCAGACACGATCTGGAGATCCAGAGCAATATCAGCCACGCACCTTCGCCATTTCCGCCGGTGGTAAGCTTCGTCCACCACCACACCTCCGGGCCTCGGCCGGGACGATGGGACGACGATGATGAGCATCCATGATGAGGGGTTGGAGGAGCGTCGGATGAGGAGGTGAAAACTCGATTTCGTATTTAGGGATCTCGATCGGGCTTCGTGTTCACCTCTCTAATTTTAAGATGAAGACTTTTTTTTTTTATGTATTTTTATTAAATCGTATGTTTCACCCTGAAATATTTTTTACACCCCGTATCTTAAATTAATTAATTTTTAGTTTTATATTCAAAAATATTTTTCTTATAATATCAGTCTCTTAAAATATATTTTTTTAGTAACACCTAATATCTAAAATATTTTTTCAATTCCAATATCTTAAGTTGATTTCTTTGAGGATGAGCACTATATGCTAATTTTTTGGATGGGAATAGAATATGGTTTTGATGATGAAGAACCTAAGAAATAAGAGAAGAGGAGGAATAAAAATAGGGAGGGCAGAGAGGGGGGGGGGGAGAAGAGAAACTAGAGTAGAGAGAACGGTCGTGGGAGAAATAACTGTATTATAACATTCAATAATTCTGATGGTCGGCCGCCTAAAATGAAACACAGATCTATTTCAAATTAATAATAATAATAATAAAATAAGGCTAACCCTAATCAATACTACCTCCCTGGTCACAATTATAAGGCATAGAGTTGACTTTTGTTTGGAGAGATTAAGGAAACTAAATAAGTTCTTAATCATTTTATATGTTGTGTTCTTTTTAGATTATATATTAATTTATTACCAAACTAATTACTTTGAAGGAAAAAATAAAAATAAAAATACTCAAAAGTAATTTAATTAACTTCCTTAATTTCTCCAAAAAAATCAACTACGCCTTATAATTATGACCGGAGGGAGTATCTTAAACAATAAAAGTAACAATAAATAAAATAATTCAGAAACAATATTAAAATATAAAACTACGCCAATCTTGCTCCATCAAAAGTTCCATGGGAAATAATGAGACTGTATCCAAATTAATTTATCATTCAAGAAAAATGCTAAAATAATATTTGAATAATGAGATAGCTTTCATTATGATGCATGTATTAATTTATACTAAAACATTTCTTGGCAAGTCAACTCACTGGCAAGCCTGATTTGTTTACTCCTTTTTTTTTTTTTTCCTTTCAATTTTGAACTTTTAAAACCACGTTTTTTGTTGTTGCGCCGGTAGAGCATCTAGCTCATACATGAGGATGGGAGATAATATCCATATACTCTTTCTTATTCTTATTATAAAGCACCGACTAACAATTTTTATAAATCAATAAAAATAGTTAAAGTCAATAAATATGTCCTATAATTTAAGTAACTTCTGATATTACTTCTACTAATTACACTAAACTCTAATATTATATAATTATTACTCTCACTCACTATCCTTATTAATTAATTAAAGATATATTAAACAAATAATTAACGCCATTTAAGCAAAGAACGCCTTTATAAAAAAGTCAAATAAATTTATTAGTTAGTATCATATAATAAGAAGCAGAAAAAGTATTATATGTGTGTGTATATATATCTCTCTGAGTGTATGCGCGCGCGGGATGCGAGATCTAATGTGACTGGCGGCGGGAAGGGTGTGATGTTTTGTTTATTTTGTTGGGCCACTATGAGGCTGAAAAACAACGATCTAACAAGCACGTGAATATGGCTTGTCCTGATGTGGAGAAAGTAATGCAGCAAGAGATATGGAACCTGATTCACACGTTTGGGAAATTGCTATATATATTATTCCTTCCGGACACCGGTTCTAATTATAAGACTTAGTTGACTTTTTTAGAGAGATTAAGGAAGTTAACTAAATTATTTTAGAGTATTTTTTTTTTCTTCAAAGTAATTGGTTTAACTAATAAACTAATATATAATCTAATGATATATAACATATGAAATGATTAAGTAACTTATTTAACTTATTCAATCTCTCCAAAAAAAAGTCAACTAGGTCTTATAATTAGGACCGGAAGTAGTATTATTTAGGGCTAAAGTCTAAATTTATTCCGAAAGCTTTTGTGGAAGAGCAATGTTATCCTAAAAAAAAATTAGATTCAATATTACCTTTTAAGATGAAGCAATGAATTATCAATGATAGTTTTTTTAATGGGAAAATCCTTTTGAGGGCCCTTTTTAGTGTAAAAATCCTAAAAAAGACCCTCAAAATCTGACAATATCCGAAAAAGTCTTTTTCAAAGTATTTTCATAATCTTTAGAGTTGTTAATTTGGCGATATAGTTGTTAGTTAACAACTATATCATCCCCATTAACAACAATTTTTTAACAACTAAATCATTTTACATTAACAACTATATCAAGACATGATTAACAACTATATCGCCCCCATTAACAACTCCTTAAGATTTCAAAATACTGCGAAAGGTATTACGATTTTGGCGCTTTTTGAGATTTTTACACCAAAAATGGGCCCTTAAAAGGATTTTCCTTTTTTTAATTGTATAGGGCAACATTGCTACGTTTTAAAGCTTTTTGGGTGTCATTAAACCTAAAAAAACTTTTATAGCAATATTATTCCCCAGCTTTTACATTGTAACCCTTATTATTAATACACTATAAAAAGTTTGTAAAGTCGTAATATGGCACTTTTTTTAACAGCGCAAAATATATAAGATTTGCATTGGTTGTTGTAAGAACGTGTGATGGAATGATTTATGGAATTTTTAGACATAGGTGACTGGACTGTTTCGAAACGAATAATCAGATTAACAAATCAATACTCGTGTGATTTTAAAGAAGTCAAGAATTTAAGTTCAAGCAACAACTAGGGCCAACAAAAATTCAAGTAACACCTATTAATAAGATATATAATCTTTCTCTAATACAAGGGCGTTTGATATATGTTATTTCTTTGGGAAAAAAAAATCTCAAATACCATGTATTTTGTTTGCAATAAAACGAAGCGCGACGTGGAATTATGATCATCTCTCAAAACTCAAACGTGGCAACATGCTGCCTTTGGGCATGAAGTTAGATCCATATGGGCCACAATTTAAAATTAAATCTTAATAAATCAATAGTATACAATAATTAAAGTACAATTTTAGCAACGAAGTTTTTGTTACAGGTGTCTTGGCGCGTAAAAGTAAATTAATCAAAACGGGACCACTTGTTTTCTCTAGTAACTAGCTAGTCTTTACATCTTTATCAAGGATGTTTAAACTAATTTAATGTTAAAATTGCATCACTTTTAGAAGATTGTGTTTACTTTTACACCTTTAAAAGTTAATCGTGTTCTATGCTCATCACGAAAAACTTAGGGTCTTTTTAAGTTAGCATTCGAAAAACAGTTTACACAAGTTGACACAAAACTCTTTTTATATATTTATCTTTTATACCGTAAATTACTATTAGAAAAACATCTTCCACCACTAAAGTAAATAGAAAAATAGACACTTAGCGGGCAAAAATTAACCTCACTGATTATCCATTATTTTATGGGAAAAAACAATCCATCTAGTATTTTCAAAAACTTGAAGCAGCGCTGAATCCTGACCGTCAAATGTAGCAGTAGCGGACTGGGGACCATAAGTACTAAACCCAGACTAGGAAAACCACCCTATCCCTTCGGTGAAGAATCAATGGTAGCTAAGATGCTGTTATCACCTCACATCCCATTTGCCACCAAATTCGATGCCGGAGGCTTCACCCGCCACCACCGCCATCTCCAAGTTCACCCATGGCTTGGATGCGAGCAGCACCTACCGAGGTCAAAAAAGCTTCAACTTCATGCCTCACTTCACGACCCCGTCTCTTCCTCTTCCGCTATTTTGGACTTCATCGCCCACCAAAACCAGCAAAACCCTTATTCTCTTATTTTACTCACAGACAGCGTCGGTTATTCATTGGCCAGTTACTACACTTCTCTGGGTCTCTTTGTCATCTCTGTTCCGGGTCTTTGGTCCCTCATCAAGCGTTCTGTCAAGTCCAAAGTAATTCGCGCTTTGTAATATTTTCCTTCTTGGTTGCTGCTATTTTCTATGTTCATTCGGCAATTTTGACCTGATTCGGGTGACTGTGATGATAGATTGTGAAGAAGACCTTCATTGGCGAAGGCGATAAGAAGGCGCCAAATCAGGTTGCAGGGGAGATCTTATCATTCTTCACGCGTAATAATTTTGCAGTGACTGATAAAGGAGAAACCATCACGTAAATCATCATAGCCTCTTTCTCTTCTTGCATACTCTGATTTTCTCAATTGAGGCAGCAAAACTTAGGAATTTAATATTCGATTAAAATAATTGACGATTATTTTGGTTTATCAAAGGTTTCCGACTTGCATTTTACGAGAGTTTCTTTCTTTCTTTTGTATTTTCACGTATTTTATTTGGAACTGGATGACTTAGATACGATATTGTGCTTCGTCTATGAAGGTTTGAAGGAATGATGGTTCCTAGCAGGGGCCAAGCAGCGCTATTGAGTTTCTGCACCTGCATCAGCTTGGCAAGCGTGGCCCTTGTTCTTACCATAACCTTCCCAGATATTGGCAACAATTGGTTCTGGATTACCATCTTAAGTCCACTAGCGTAAGTGAATGCTTTCATCATGTAAATTGTAAAGGAGTACTTTAGTTTTCTCAGTGCTTTTTCGTTTCCAGGGAGGTTTCGCAATGAGTGCAAACATGTGGCCACACTGACACTTTCGAAATTTGAAACAGGGGAGCATATTACTGGAGCCGAGCATCCAGAAAAGAGCAGATTAAGGTTAAAATGATAGTTGCAGGTGATGGAACCTTATCAGAGATTATTGTTCAAGGCGATGATCAACAAGTAGAGCAAATGAGAAAGGAGCTCCAATTGAACGAAAAAGACATGGTTTATGTCAAAGGCATATTTGAAAGATGACATGCTTTTGTCACTCGGCTGAATCAGTGTACCGTGTACAACGGTTGTGATTCCCAGTGTCTAACCAGCCTGCTCACAATTTTGAGACGCCGCTTGTCTTTGTACACCAATTTAGTTAATATACATTTTTATGATCCTGGATTCCTGGTTCCCTAATAATTATAACAATTTAAAAAATGAACATGGTCCTAAACTCTGATGGCTTCTTGCCGGCCTAATGTCGCCAGATGCACAAGTACCCAGAAAATGGGATGCGTGAATACGAACAGTCGTAGTAAGTCATCCGTTCTCAGTCATAATAAGAAATATTTTTTTTTTCCTTTAAAAAAAAGGTAGCTCACATGAAAAAAATTATGTGATCGGCAAAATCCAAAATGGAATACATCATTTCTACATGCCGTATTCCTGAGTCTTCACATTTATGTGCTAGCAAAATCCAGGCGATTATTCGAATAGGTCCCGCCAAACAGTAAAGTTGACAATTTTTCAGTCACATTAACACATCTAAGCATACCCCAATATGGAGGAATCGATAAGAGATGTCCGAGGCGAATTTTGATAATAACGAATAAATAAAAAAAGTTGTGCCTGAATGGCCTCGTGAGCTTCAACCAATCATCAATTTGTTCTCCTCCAAGAAGGAATAAGTTGGTACCTCCAGATTGTAAGGTGCTGGCCCCTTCCTAATTCTGCCAGAAACATCATAATGTGAACCATGGCATGGGCAGAACCATCCACCAAAGTCGCCAGCATTTGGCAGGGGAATACAACCCAAATGTGTGCAAACACCAACCACAATAAGCCACTCTGGGTTCTTCACTCTTTCAGCATCCTGCTGGGGGTCACGAAGAGATCCAACATCAACACTGTTTGCCAGCTTAATATCGTCCTCTGTTCGGCGACGGATGAACACTGGCTTTCCACGCCACTTAACAGTCACTGTAGAGCCAGGCTCAATGCTAGAGAGATCAACCTCCAGGGAGGCCATAGCAAGAACATCCTTACTAGCCGACATGCTGAGCACAAACTTGAGAATCAGGAGACGGATTAGAGAAGCATACACAAACCTACCACCAGTTAGGACAAAGTAGGCAAATGCCCTCTTGCTTGGGTCCCCTGGAGGAAATCGTTCATGGTTGTGTTCATCATAAACAATCTTAGAAGTAGGGTTCTTAATAGCTGCAACAGTAGGTGGAATATCTGGAATAATGCTATTTTCTTTTGGATGGATAAGCGTGTCTGTAGAAAAACCTGTAGAGAACCAATTTGAAACAATTAATATGGAAAAAATAGGTCTCATTGGCCAGTTAGTGAACTGATCAACTAATGGCTTCATATAAAGTGGCTAATCAGGCGTACATAGGAGATGCATATTCTAACATTTGCCTTGGCAGTTGGCACACAATGTTAATATACAAATACATCAGTCTCAACTCAGACAAAAACAGTTTTCTGAGCCCTGAAAAAAGATGTTCACCCTACAAAAAAAGTAAAGGAAAGACAAAAGAAACAGAGAAATTACAACCTATTCTAAACATGTCACGTATTGAGCGGATTAAGGATGCCAGAAGAGCAAAGATAACTCAGATGCAACTGGAAATTTTTTTTATGCCCCATTCATTAGATCAACATCCATATGACCATTGCTTTCTAATTATTCACCAGAAAACTCAAGCTATTTTTCATACAACCAGTATCAAAAGCATGAAACATTCAGTTCTTATCTGATATTAACTTCAAAGAAAGCAAATGGGCTTTACCATTTGGTAGTGGTTCATATTACAACAGACGAATAGCCAGACACTAAGCATCTACATCTGACACGTAGTAGTTTATAGACATTAAAAAACTAAGATTTCTGTACCCCAAAAAAAAAAAAAACTAAGCTAAACTTTCAAACTGGCAACATGAGTTACTCCTATCAAAATCAATCAAAACGGTAACAACACCAGCAATATTTCACCAGTTTGGCAGCGTAAAGCAATAACTACAACTTTGGTTCTCTCAAACATGCAGTTTATACCTGATCTCTAAGAGGTGGATGATATAAAAAACTCAACCGACTTCAACACGACAGTATTTCACAAATCAACGGAAACAACCCTAAAAAAGGTGAGAATCCAACAAGGGAACTCGAGGAATAGAGAGAAGTCAGCCCAACTAACAATGCAGGCTACAAATTTTGAACGACGAATAGCTTCAAATCTAGACTAGGATCCAGAAGGAGTCCATGATTGCGATGAACCATTCACTCATATGCCAATTTGTAATCATTTCAGTCTCGAGCTTAAGTTCCAGCATCTATAAGTCATCTATTTCCGCCAACAGGAACCAATGAACCAGGCATTAAAATGTTATAAATTTATCACGTAGTACGCTCCGCCCAAGCCAAATAAAAACAAGATCGTAACAGCCAATGGTAAAATGAATAGTTACATGCGCGGATTTAAAGACCCAGATGATTCGAGATTCGCCGACTCATCAAATAATTTGTGCCCAATGATTGTAAAAGAAGTTCCGAATAAAGAAAGGAGAAGAAACCCTAACCTCTGAAGGAAACAAGGAAGTCGGGCCTGCGACAAAGATGGCCAGCATCGGGAGACGATCTGTTGTGATCGGAGGAGGAAGGACCACCGGATTTAATAGGGTTCCGAGAAAAGAAAGCCGACATAGCCTGGTCGGCTCTCCATGGAGATGAAGAGATGGAGGAAAGCTTCCTCGATGCAACCCGCAACATCTTCCTCTTCTGTCTTTCTTCGGCCTTTGTTCCTCTGCCAAATCCCTAGCTGCTGCGCCTCAGGAAAAGTTGGAATGGGATTGAGGAGATGTAGAAATTGGCACCGTTTCTGTAATTCGTGGATTTAACTATTTATAATTTATAATTATAATGACTCTCGACTTCTTATAAATAGTTGGGACGACAAATAGAAAAACAAAATTAAAACTTCGCAAATTTTTTAAATGATGTAACAACAATTATTTATTAAAATTATAAATAAAGATGAGATTTCCTTTTTCAAAGACTGCATGGAATATTAACTTAAGTCACACATGTAAATATCCATGAAGGTGTTATAAAATTAACTTTATAAAGGGCGGTGTCGTGTAATTAAGGCAAAATATGAGGGTGGTCGAAAGTATTTTACTCTAAAATTAATACTCCCTCCATTCCTAATTATAGGATATATTTAACCGATTTTGGAAAAATTAAGGAGAGAAGTTAAATTAGTTAATTTTACTTATTTTCCTAAAATGCCCTCATATAAATTTAAAATGACATAAGTAAAAGTAAATCAACAACTTCTACTACATACTTCTCCAATCTAAAATTTGTCTTTCTACACGCTTTCTAATTGAAATAATAATTTTGTTATATATACATATATGTGCGTATATATATGTATATTATACACACACATATATGTGTGTGTACATACATAAACACACACATATTTATATATATCGGTATACAAACACATATTGACAAACACACAAAGATATACATATATGTACACACATATAGATATACAAATATACATATATATATATAAACACACACAACATATGTATGTATGTATGTATGTATGCATATGTTCAAGAACTGAATGTTTATTTTGTCAATTTTTTCGTAATATTAATAAAAAAAATTATTGAAAAAGAAAATATTCCTTAAAAGTAGAGATTCCATCTATGAAAATCATTAATAATAATTCATGATATTTCATTCTGGTCAAAAAAATTTGAATACTTTTAATTATCAGGTTATTAATTTTAATTTGTTAGATTTTTTTCCCCTTCAATTGGTTAATTTTTTTATTTATAGTTTAATCCAAAGGATAATTTCAGCGAGAAAAACCAGCAATAATGTACTGTAGTACTAATATATAGACCACGGTTGGGAGAGGGGGGAAACCATGCTCTTTCATATTAAGTTAGCATCGATTTGGTGCAAGATAAACAAATAGTTTTACGTTGTGTAAGGTAACTACGTAAAATGAAATTTATTTAGTAAAACGTACAAATGAATACCATGGCCCCTTATAAACAAATCGTGTATAGGTATACTTTTTTCGTTAACAAAAGCTTCAGAATTTTTAGAAAAATAAAAATGAGTTTGAACCTTCAAATAGACAAATTTAGAATGTTCATTTTTAATGGTTCATATTGTCTTTGGGGTAGGCACGAGATCCGGATCCTCTACAATCTGGTTGTGTGCCTGGTGTTGTTAGATAGGTCATAGGTCAAACAAAGCCTCTAAGCCCATTTCATGTTGGGCCTATACCTTCCCATTTTCCCAACTCTCCCTCCTCATCTTTTGAGTTATGAATAATTATTGTATGGGTTTTTAATGCTTGACCAGGTATAATCTTTTTTTTTTTTAGCATTAATTATAGGAATAAAACTAAAAAATAAGTATTAATTATCGACTTATATTTTAAATGTAGTTACTCTTTATTGTCCATACGAGGGAGGGAGCATATCGTTTTTATCATTTTGCTTGACACGCTCGGGTATATGATTGGACAGATTTGGGGTATATTCTCAAAACAAGAGGCCCAGTTGAGACTCTAGATGACGCTTTGACATATTCCTCGAGATAAGATAGGGAGGCAAAATGTTGATAGTGATGTAGAGGAATGGAGAAAGTCAACTGTTCTCATCCATCGCCTCAATTCCCCTGGTCATAGTATGTGTATTTATAAACTTTTTATATATAGGAGATGGGAAAAAAACAAATAATACTAATTATGGCGGTGGTAACAGGGACACCGCTTCACTGTTTTCGAATTATTAAAACACGAGCTATCCTTTTAATGAAATAAAGTGTTATGGACGTGTATTAGGCCATTTACAAAGTGGTCCAACAAGAAATAATTTGTTACAGGATCCACCAATAATGAAGGAAGATCTTAACCAACTTACAATCAACGCTATAATCAGAGAAAATTTCAATCAAGGGAGTTGATCTAGATCTAACAGCCAAGATACTTGGGCTATAAGGCGCATAGGGCCCATAAATCCTAACCCTAATGTACACTCTATAAATAAGAGGTAAATCCTAAGGTATGCATACTTACTCTCTACTATTTAATATACTACTCTCACTATGCACACACACCACCCTTTGAAGAAAGCCTCTCTTGTGCACAGTGATCCAACATTCTCTTAGGGCCTGTTTGGGAGTTACATTTTGGAGGGAAATGGAGGGTTTTGGTAGTCTCTTCCTTTATTTGTAAATGTTAAAAATAAGAGGGGAGGAAATCAGAGATTTTTACAAATTCCCTAAAACCCTATTTCTTCTAAAAAATAAAATTTTCCAATATGGGGGTTTTAAGGGAGAAAATAGATCAATTACTTTTTTACCCTCGTTCACCACTGCCGCCACCACCACCATTAAGTATAATTTTTTATTACTTTGTATGACTATTTCAACCACCATTAAGTATTTTATTTTAAAAAAAAAACTATTAGAGAGAGAAAATATTTTTTTAGGGGAAAATATATTTTGAATATAAAAATTACATAAATAATTTTTTTAAATAAATTAAATTTATTTGTAAAGTATAATAATTATATTAATTTTTAAAGAAAAAAAGGACACAATGGTAAAAATAACTCATTAATCCTCCATCTTCCCCCTACTATTTTTTTAACTCTTAAACAAGGGGAAGAAATATCCTCCATTTCCCTCCCCTCCAAACTTTCAAACATAGCCTTAGGTATCTATCTACCTTATAGATATTTGGTAGGAAGTACTCGATCCAATATTAACATACTAATCTATTAGACTAGACATCTATTATTCTTATACAAACCACAAAGCATCACAGTCACGCGCACACCCCACTTGTAGTGTAACTCATGTTTTTGTTAGTCTGACGACGACGCCACGTGCTAAAATATAAATAGGCCAACGTGGCAGTTCCAAGAACGCAGATCACGTGATATGTTGAAAATATACTTGTACTAATGAAATTGTCAGCGCTATCTATTTGCCGAAGCAGCCTGCTGGTGTAAGAACTCGAAGGGACCTTACATAAGGGTTTTTTTTGTCAACTTTTCATTAAAAACTCGTACTACCCTATTCATAAGAAAATTGATCGATTCGGAACCATTAATCATTACTTTCAATTTATTATTATTGATTGTTTCATAATTTTATTTTGTTTATACTTCTTCATAATTCACTAATTAAGTAAGGGATTTTTACCAAAATAGTGTTTTTTTTTAAAAAAATAATAATTACCGGATTAAAGCATTTTGGAAAGTATTTTTTAATCTAATGCTAACGCCTTTAATGGCGCAGAAAAGGGTTGCGTGATAGGCTATGGCGCATGGGGATTTCACGCTGCTGGTAGTGTGAAGAAGGTTCACGGTACTGATGGCGTGAAAATTATTCACGCCTACCATGTGGCGTGAAACTATTTCACGCCACATGGTTGTCAGATTCTCTGACACCTTGTGGGTGAAATAGTTTCACACCACAAGGTAGCGTGATTCCATTAAAAAAAGTTAATTAAAATACTTTAATTATAAATAATAAAAAAGTAAATAATAATTTTAATTAATAAAATTAAGGGAACTAAAATATCTAAAATTTATTATAAATCTTAGGAACAAGATTAATTAGTAAATTAATTAATTATAAACTTTAAGATAGATGATTAATTATTTAATTTTTTGTACATTAACAATTTGATAAATAAAGTATCCTAAGATAGATATGATAAGTTTAAATAGAGAATAATAATTAATTAACTAATTAAAAATTAGTGAATTAAAAATTTACAATAACACAATACAGATCCTAAAAACGGGGGAATCTTTTGTTATAACCAAATTATACCCTATAATCTTGAAATAGAGCTTTAACTTAAAAGATTACGCGGTATAATTTGGTTATAACAAAAGATTCCCCTGTTTTAGGATCTGTATTGTGTTATTGTAAATTTTTATTAGTCAAATATATTGTACAATTAATTGCAGGCGCGTGGATCATCCATTGTGTTATTGTAAATTTTTAATTCACTAATTTTTAATTAGTGAATTAATTATTATTCTCTATTTAAACTTATCATATCTATCTTAGGATACTTTATATATCAAATTGTTAATGTAAAAAAAATTAAAAAATTAATCATCTATCTTAAGGTTTATAATAAATTAATTAATTAATTTACTAATTAATCTTGTTCCTAGGATTTATAATAAATTTTAGATATTTTAGTTTCCTTAATTTTATTAATTAAAATTATTGATAATTGAATATTTCATACACTTCTTTTTATCTCTTGATTAATAATATAAGAATTTCTTTAATTAATAAATAATGGCTTTTATACTTATTTAGCCTACTTTGATTATATTTTAGCCATTTTTAATAATAAAATTCCAGTTTTATATTGCTTCACTATTCCTACCATAACTCTTGAACTAGACATCGGTTTTGCCTCATTTTTGTTTCATATTTCAGATGATTCAGAGAGCTACAATTCTTATGAAGACATGAAGGGCAAATTCAGACAAGAGGGCGGTCGATTTTGGAGCCAAAGTCGGAATTTTAATTGGGCTTAAATTTGTAATTAAATCCCGTTTTTTTTAATTATTTTCTGTTTTGGGCCTGAATTGGATTGGAGCCCCATTTTCGTTTTTCCATTTTAGGTTAAGTGTGGCAGCAGCCCACAAACATATTCTCATTCACGTTTTTAGCTTTTGGTGGATCAAAATAGGAGTTTTCAAATTCTCTCAAGTGTTCTTCATGTTCTTCGCGTTCTTCATCTTTTCTTCTGCGTTTTGCTTAGCCATGCTTGGCTAAGTTTCTGTGGTTAACCCATGGATTGAGGGTTCCAAGAATCCAGAGGACATGCGCTTCATTCGGTAACATAATTCGTTTCTGTTTATGTTAATCGGATCCGATTATAATTGCGGATTAGGTATTAGATTTAATACCTAGATTGATATCCCAAGGACATAGGTCGGACCGGGTTCGAGAGAGCGTTATGCGATCGCACGAGCTCGCCACGTGTTCGATTAAATGCTAGACGATCGTCTAGTCGAGGGAATATCCGGACGAACGAGATCTCGGTTCGTCGTAATCAATCACGAATTTGGTTATTATTTTTTTGTCCGATGAAGGTTATGGAATCCCATTCGGGTTAATCGTTTTTAACTGTTCGCATATTTCGTTCGTTCGTTTGTATTTCATTCTGTTTTAGGTTTAATTTCGTTTTTGATCTGTTTAAATCAAAAACCCCCAATTTGTTATTGTTTTGTTTCGTTGTTGCTGATTTAAACCTACTGCAAATTCCTTGAGAGAAACGACCCATGTTACATTATACTGCAAATCTTTTTTTCTAATCTGGTTATTTTGGGAGATCACGGCAAATCTCTGTCAATTATTATTTACTTTTTTATTATTTATAATTAAAGTATTTTTTTTATTTATGGAATCACGCCACATGGTAGGTGTGAATAATTTTCACGCCATCAGTACCGTGGACCTTCTTCACGCTATCAGTAGCGTGAAATCCCCATGCGCCACAGCCTATCACGCAACCATTTCCTGCGCTATTAAAGGCGTTAGCATTAGATTGTAAAATACTTTCCAAAATGCTTTAATTCGGTAATTATTTTTTTTAAAAAAAACACTATTTTGGTAAAAATCCCAATTAAGTAATTATATTTCCTTCTAACAGCATATATCTCAATTTTAGGAGATATAATTTATTTCAGCCTTTGAATATATACTTTCTTTATGTTATTTTTAAATAGGTTGGGAGACCGTTACAAAACATTTTTTCACTTTTACTATTATTGAATTATATTCATTTCACGCAACGCGCTCTGTGAGTTAACATTTATTGAGCCTGTTTGGGTTGGCGGTAGAAGCGGTGACTTAAAAACTATCTGACTTTAAAAAAAGCTTGGTAGGAAAAAAATCAGGTTATATATAATGATTTGTGTTTGGATTGATGGTGGTATGCCAAAAAGCTTAGAGTTTTCTGGAAAAAGCTGGATTTTGGAGCTTTTTCCTTAACAGACTTTTTGACTTAAAGTCTAGTGAACTTAACGCGTAACCCAAACACACAACGTTAAGTTTTTATGATTTAATGTATGAATCAGCTGATTTCTCGTATTCAAACAAATTAAACTGCTTGCCGCTCGCTAATTGATCAGAACCTCTAATGATAAAACTTCAATTAATTCTATAGGTAGTTAGCTCAATGATTGTAGAGTAAATTTTTAACTTTATCCTTATTTATGAATAAGTATATTTCAACTCTTTTTTCACTCTCTATTTTTATCAATATAATTAATATGGGTAAAATTGTCACAATCTCATTTATTATCTAAAAAAAGAATTATAAATAGAATCAATTTTTTTAAATGGACTTATAAACAAGTATGACTTCATCTGATGTGATTTTATTATATTCTCAAATTAAGTGTTGCTCGTAGTAAATTTTTCCTCTGACCCGGTTGGTCATAAAAGTCAATTTTTCCTTTGACACATACAATGATACCTTAATTAGTGCATTTGGGAAATTGTCAAACAACAGTTTCAGAAACCTTTTACGATAAAGCTTTTCTCATATATTTATCTCAAACCTCATAAGAATATTTCAAAAAAGTTAAAACGAAAACGCCAAAACATATCTCAATTCTCAGAGTATCGGATAAGCACGCGTCTTGTTTCTTTCACTCATAATTGATCAGTATTATTATCTCATACTCCGATCCTATGCATGTGGGAAAACTAACGAAGTCAACAATAAGTATTAATTATGGTACGTTTTTTTTTTTGGATACATAATTATGGTACTATATTTGAATCGTGCTAATTTGTTTGAAAACTATAGATGGTGGAGATAAGTATATAATTTGCTGTTTTAAACCTTTTATGCCTTCATAAACACACAATGATGGGTCACAAGCACGTGCACATACTCTTCCCATAATTTAATTTTAGGCCGCATAACTCGCAGAGTGAAAATGAATAATGGTGCCAAAGATATCGATTATACAAAGACAATTGCATCTTTGAAAATCAAAAGAATAGAACATAAATGCGTATATCAAAGAAAAAATAAATGTATCATTCGTATAAATGTCTCCGAATCAGAGGTGCCAATCAAACTGAAAAAATCGGGCTAGCAACCACTGCATGCTCCGGCTCAGGACTGTATGAAAATTTCGTAAAACTATCTATCATCCCCTCGTGTTTCCTCCATCAAAAAAATAAGAACCAGAAGAAGAAGAACCATAATCTCCCTTTTGTGCTGTCTGGGGATCTTGAACCTGTTGTTGATCAGACCCAGATATAGAAGCAGACGAAGAAGACAATCCTGATGATGACGAGAATAACGGAGAAGAAGAATCACAAAGAAATAATGACTCATTCTGATGACTATAAAGTCCCGAACCAGCTCTTTGCAGGTCATCATCACCACCACCACGAAGCAGCTGCGCGTACTGCAATAGATTCGGGAACCCTTCGTCGGTCGACGGCGCTAGAGGCCGAGACAACGTTTGTTCCGCTGTGGAAGGAGCAGCCGGAATCTGGGTTTGCGACGGATGGATGGCTGAAGAAGCAGCTAAAGAAACACGTTCGGGGAAATTAAGCTTAGCTTTGCTTCCTCGGAACCTTAAAGCAGCAGCATCATAAGCAGCGGCTGCATCCTCGGCGGTCTGGAAGGTGCCAAGCCACACTCTGGCTGCTTTTTTTGGGTCTCGGATTTCGGCTGCCCATTTTCCCCATGGTCTTTGCCTTACTCCTCTATAGCTCCTTTTTCTCACATTATTATTGTTGCCTTTCAAAATATGTCCAAGTTCAACATTTCTTTAGAAAAATATATACAACACTACTGATGGGCTAGCTAGCTAGTTAATGAGAGTAAAACTTTCAAACTATACATATGAGGCACCAATGAATAGTGCACACTGAAAATATACCGAATCACTTGTCGCGGTACGATCAAATCATTACCGGATAGAAATAAGCCTAGAAACGTAACAAATAGTACTATTGAGAGGGCAAGTCTTGTCAGATCGAGATCAAACATGTTTTGCAGGTGAAATCGAAGTGCCCCAGATATATAGCTAGCTAATGGTAGCTATTATTGTTGCACTCGGGGTTAATAATTGACGGGAAAATCTTTTTATATGAGAAAATTAATTAACATGGACAGTTGCTTTTATATATATATATATATATATAAGCCTTATCATCATTTAATCTCTGGTAAGGGAGATCCTGTGAGGTACTCCCTTCAGTCCTAAGACATAGTTTGTAATCTATAATTAGGACTGGTAAGAATTATTGGTAAAACTCTTGAAAAATAAGTTAAAGAAAAGGGAGGCGCGCATGGGACTTTAATTACCTTGATTTTGATGTGGAGGCTGAGATGGATCCTGGTTCTGGATCAGCCCAGAAGAAGTGCTTATTACTTGACCATGTGAGATTTTAGTATCAGTACTGGTGCTGATAAGATACGAAAAAGTAGAAGAAGGTGAAGTCTCTTCCTCCTTTTGGGTCTGATCAGATGGTGATGTGTGAGTCTGAGACATGAATGAACCTTCTCTTTTATTGGCCTCTGATGCATCGTGATCAGACGGTAGAGCTCTCTTCCCATGCCTTCGATCCACCTTGTTCAGCTTCTTGTGTTATAATAATAAACCTCCTCGCTCTTTGATTCTTCTAGCTGATGAAGGGGGAGAGAGAGAGATCTAAGATTTTTGTATCAGAAAGATCAAAGAATCAAAGCAAAGATCGGAAAAGAAGGATTCGCTGTTCACTTGTCATCTTAAGGAAGAAAGAAAAGACGAAAAAGATAGAGAAGGTGATGAAGGAAAAGAACAAGATAACATGGGGCTTGCTTGTAGGGTTTTGATTGCTGCACGTTTAAAGTGAGAGACGCTCTTTGTCCCTTCGAGATTTGGAGGTGCCAACTAAATTGAAAAATATAGTAGTATTATTTTTTTTAAATGTTTTTCTTTGAAAGAGTAGGTTGGCGCATGTTAGGTCTTACACGTGGCTGCGAACTGTGCAGGGGCATGGCTCCGTCGGCATCAGTGTATGGCGATCATACCCCTTGCCGAGGAGATTGCTTTGTCCATATATAAAGTGCATGTGCGTGGCGAATGGCGATACATTGAATCTGCGACTAATAATTTGGGAAATTCACTCTTTTAATTTAATTTGTAACGATCAAATTATTTTTATATATTTTCCATTAATTAACACCTTAAATTTTTATACTTGCTAAGAATTAATGTCCAAGATCATTAGTAGAAGTTAATACAGATTGTAACATAACCAAAACGCTCCTGCCAGAGAGGAAAAAAATATTGAAATCCAAAGTAAGACAAAAGTTTACGAGGGATGCTGTAATTAAAACTTGTTTTGCATGATTTAATGTGTGTTTAAATGTTATGCAAATTAAAGCCAACGGCTCATAACCAAAATATCTTTTATGCCTCCGTGTACCAGTACCAATATGTGTGGTATTTATTATGTCATATCGTGACATTCTGGCTGAACTTGATGATTTTTTTTTTTTTTAATTGATGTTCCATAAATAAGTCCCGTATAAAAAAATTAATTATTAATAAATCTCACATTCACATATTCACTTGTGATGGTTTACATGTTATCGTGTGAGGTTATTTGAAACTTCCACGTATATTAAGCATCTTTAAAAGCGTTTTTTCCCCCAACAAAAAAGCTTTTATTATGTTCATATATCATTCATTTGGTGGGGAATTTTCTCTAATTTCATTCCTCGATCGATGTTTATGTTATCAGAACTGATAACCGTGTTTAATTTATTCCATCCTTCGCCTCGTTTGTCCAGTCTAGTTTGCTTGATGTATATGGAAGACGATTATTACTCTAAAAAAGGATTCCAACATAAACGTAACGATGAGCGGTTCAATGATAGATATAGTATAATTTAAGTCCATGTATAAGGGGTAATTTATGTTTATTCATATTCTCTTTAAGGCTTAGCTCAAATAAGAGGTTGTGAGTCGGACCCTTGCCAATATAATGGCTGTGAGAGATACTTTTGGTGGGTGAATAGATGGCCGATAACCTGTCAAATAATCTGGCTTTTTGATTATCTAAACAACACGTGCTGTTTGTATCTAGTATATCTTTTTCATAATATTTTCGTTAAAGCAGTATGTCCCCTTTCCATTTCTTAATTAATTTAAGGTTTTCATTTTAATCATTTCGCGTGGTTGTATCTAATATATATTTTTTCCCTTTCCTAACGTAACGGTTGTATCCAATAATTAAAACTTAATATATTGTCACAAATGCTCGCATATAAACTGCCAGTCTCTTGCCATTTTTTGTTGGCCTGACTCACCTAAAAGAATGATTTTTCCCATTTCATTTCAATAATTCATCATTATATTTCATCTTACCAGAATTACGAAGAAGTGACAGAATCGAGCACGCACGAAAGCAACGACAGGGAAATTAATCCAGCTATAAATAATAATTATGTATCACTCTGGCCCATTTATGCTCACTTTTGACCAAATCACACATACCAAGGAGAGGTAGTTAACTCAATGATTATGGGGTGAATTTTCAACTTCACACTCATTTATTATTGGATACCTTTCAATTCTTTCTTCTCTCTCTATTTTCATTTGTATAATTAATATGGGTAAACTTGTCACAATGTCATTTATTTAGTTAAAAGAGACTTAGAAATATGACTAATTTTTTTGATCAAAAGAGATTTATGAATAGAACCAGAGTGGTATCTTAAAGTACCATCGTACGTCATGGAAACAAAGGGCCAATAAATAAATATATTAAATATATTTCCATGTTTAAACTCATAAATAACATATTCAATAGCTGTTAATAATGATATTGTATCAATCTCTTTCATTATTGAAACATCAAATGATGAACGTGAACAGGTAAAGAGCAAGTTTTGTCAACGATGGTTGATGTATATCGCGTATAAAACCGTCCTGTTTATATAAAATGGGCTAAAATTACATTTTTGAAAATTTTATTGAATGGGGGGGATTGGCCGGTGCAAGTGGGACTCATAATTGATGAGTGCAACTCTTCTTAAGTTCTGGGTAAAATATTTTTAACTACGTACAAAAGTCTTCAAAACTATGATTCTTTCCACGTTTATCGTACAAAAGTCTTCAAAGCTAAACTTACTTACACGTCTATCGTTGAAGATATGTATGCATATGCTCAAGGGCGGACCCAGGCTATCAATTGGGGGTAAGTGCCCACCCTTAAATTTCAATCTCTCATTTTTTAATTAATTTTTTTAAAGACTTTATGCAGTGCCCACTCTTGAAGTTATTAAGGACTTTAATTAAAAATGGTGATGGAGTCTCTAGAAGCAATCCAGAAGCTCGGAGTAAGTGTAACTGCAGTTCTGAGTCAGTTTCGTGGTCTGAAGACGAAGAGGAGGCCATGGAGGTTGGGCTAAGTAAGAGTCCAGCATTGACAAATCAGAGCATATTGTCGCAAATAAAGGAGATTATAATGTTTTCTGGACCAGCCACTGGGCTCTGGATCTGTATGTGCGCCGTTGATGAGTCTCATCTCAACCGCTATTGTTGGTCGAGGAAGCTCAACTAAGCTTGCTCCTTTAATGGAAACTCCTGGAATTTACTCCCATACTCTTGTGAATATTTTTAAGTAATGCGAAATGCTCAATGGTATAGGCAAAGATTGGGATTTAAATTCTATATTTTCCTCGATTGTGAGCAGGGCCGGGGACGGTGTTTTGTGATAACATGAATCTATTGTCCATGTTCCTTTTTCCATCGCAACCTCAAATATGGTTGCTACTTCACTTGCCAAAGGGGTTAGTTCTTGGACCTCTGATGTATACAGTTTTATGTATGGTGTGATAATATATAGCAATAACTCATTATCAGCTGTTCATGTGCCTTTTCCTGTACAATAACTCATTATCAGTTACACTTTTTTTTAAAAAAATTATTTTCTGGATTGACATATTTTATGGAGTGATATAGATACTCAACTTCAAGAGTTGAATTATCCTTTTAGTGAAGTTAGTTCGAATTTGCTGGAATGCATGTCATGTTTAAATCCGTGCAACTCTTTCTAAAATAATTGCATTTATTTCTAACCGTACTTAGCCTTGCTTTTTTAAATGACAGGTTTGTAAAATAATTGCCTCTCTTATTACATCATCAGTATTCACTTGATTTCATGAATATTTTTTTGATATTTTTTTCTTTTGTTTTTTAATGCATTTAAAAATTTTCCTTTAAAAAAAATTTAATCCCTCCGCCAATTGTGCTCCCTTCAATGATTTTCTGGGTCCGTCCCTGCATTTGCTGCACCAGCTTGAATTCAGTTTTTTTTTTCCCTTCATACTCAATGAAATTTTTAAACGGTTATTATTTTTATTATTTTATATATATATATATATATATTTAAATGTAGGCATGGGGAGTTTAGGACTTTAGGTGTGAGTTTTATAATGGAGAGGGCACGCCAAGCATGGGACCAAGTCACCAAGGGGCGCGTGATTAGGGACCCTGGTGGTCAACATCTGACTAAGTCGATGACGCACCCCCTTACGTCATACTATAACAATTGGAGAATATCTTCCCTGTTAATATCTTATCCCTTGTACCCCTGTTGAGGTCAAGATCGGCATGAATCATGATGCATGAAAATCAAAACCAAATAATAATAATAATAACAAAAAGTACTCTTTCCGCCTTTCATTTTCAATTATAAGATCTAGTTAATTTTTTTGGAGAGATTAAGGAAGCTAATTAAATTAGCTTAAAGTATTTTTATTTTTTCCTTCAAACTAATTAATATAACTAATATATAATAAATGAAATGATTAATTAACTTATTTAGCTTCCTTAATCTTTCTAAAAAAAGTTAACTACGTCTATTAGGACCGAAGGTAGTATTAGTTGATTATTCATTATTTAATATTTGTTATAAATTAAATTTTAGCATACTGGCCGGCAATATAATGTACGTAGCTAACCATGCGTTGCCCATTATGCTTTCATTGTTTAGAATTAAATACAGAATATCTATAAACTTTTCATAGTACGCCACAGAACAGAAAAGACGACCATATATATAATTGTTACTTGTATGTAATATATATAGGTTCTTGTTAATTAGGATCAGATTTCAGAAAATAGTAAACTAGGAGCATTAGGTAATACTACTGTTTCTAAGTGAGATCCTATATACGAGTCAGGCTCCCTCGTTTTCCAACTCCAACCGCCGCAAGGCGACGAGCCAACCCCAACAATATCGTGAATATAGTCCAATAAATTAATTATGAGCAAAGTGTATCTTAAGTAACATGCATGCCTCCATAATCCTGAGTACTGACGGTGGTCAAAATGGAATGGACAGTTTTTTGTTTGATTGTTTAATAGTTTATTTTGTACTACCCGAACACGTTAAAACAACGTAACTACACTTCCAGCGCATTGGGTATCTGGCATCTCAGACTCCTACAGTCATATTGACTTAGTTTTTGTTTAGGATTACATTTTACTTATTTATGTAAATCGATTTAAATCTCATCTTACTTATTAATCTCGTATACCGTAAAATTATTATTGAAAAACTGTTATTTAAGATTTCAATCGTTATTCTAAACATGTACATAAATATCCAAAATATTTTAGATTGCGGATTTCCTTCATAACATTCTTTTCCATGCTTAATCTTCATAATGCTTGCATTTTGCCATTAAATGAAGCAGTAACATCATCAGTAAAGTTAGTTATTCCTCCTCCAATCACAAGGGCTCTCTTTCGGCCGTCAAGGTTTTCAGTTGCACAATCAATTACAACGCTAGCATACTGTAACACTTCCTTTGCCTTTGGTGCCCCACTATATTCTGCATAATTTCCAAGCTCAGATGCATAGCCAAGGTCTCCTACCATATCAGCATAAATCACACTTGTAGTTACAATGAACACATAATATGAATCCAGCTACCACCACTTTCTTATGAACCCACAAGATGTCCTGTGAATGCACTCCAGCCTCAATATCAAACCGAAAATTTGTCTCATGCCAAAACCAAAGTGTTTCCCTGGTCATTCTACATAACACACACTTTGTGGCCCCCATTTAGAACTACCATATTGCCAATATGAATACACCTCTGGATGGGATTTCTGAGAACATTGACCTCCATTGGTTGCCCTTTTATCTCCTCTGAACTATCAAAATTTGAAGAGTCTCTTTAGCAAAGTCTTCAATTTACGATAAGGTAATAAGCTTGAGATGAATATTCTTTTAGTGCTTCAAAACCAGTCAATGTATGGCGTTTTTCCAACCTTTGATGTCACCATTCCCAAGAGGGCTTCAAGTGACCGCAAATTAGCAATTGGATTGTCTCCCATCATTACTGAGAATACCGACACCTTATCAATTGTAGCACCTGACCTTTGTGTTGAAATCAACATTTTGATGACACCACTTCGGCCTCTCAACGACTCATAGTCTTGAATATACTGTGCCATCAGAAGTATGCTTGGTGCCCTTCCAATGTCCCCGCACCCTTCACACCGAGTAACATGAAACTTTAATTTCAATGCATCTAATAGAAAATACCGTAACATTAAACTCCAAACTCAAGCCTGTTAATCTCTCTACTGTGCAACTGATCGCCGAATTTTCAAGACAAGGGCATGTTCTAGGAAAACTGAGCCATGTTGTACCCACTTCTAAAACGCAAATAGGGACTAAACTCGGTGACATAGAAGTTGAAGCAAAACCATGATGACTTAGCAAAATCCTTTGCCACCGTATGACAAAGTGAACGGATCACCACTGTATTGATTCGAAGCTTTAATCACCTTGATAGCCAATTATGATTTTCAGGAAACAACAAGAACTCAAAAAAAAAAAAAAAACTTGAACATCAAAGATAATGGCATCCAACAACACCATCACAATTTCCCATCAAGCAATCTTCTTAATTCAGAAATCACAGTGGCGAAGATAAGAGAATACTGAAGTGAGAGATCTTCGATGACACTGTTTCTTAGCAAATATCTGAGGAAATTTAACGGGTCTTGTACTTCTTGCAGAATTAACTATCGAAATACTTACTGAGAAGTTTAATCAATTTGTGATTGACTGAAGATCCACCATCCGTTTGCTCACCAAGATCTACCGTGACTTTCTTCATTTCTTGTTTTTTTTAATCGCCGATCCATTAACTCTGAATCTCAAGTTACCTTTCGTGCTTCCATATCGGAGATCATCACATCGATTTTTTTTTGACGTGGGTCTTTTTCCCTCTTCACTGGCGTTGATCTTTCCGATGTGGGTCTTTTTTCCTCTTCGCCGGCGTCGATCTTTCCGACGTGAGTCTTTTTTTTTCCTCTTCGCCGGCGTCGATCTCTCCCCTCTTCAGAGGTGTCGCGCCGTCTTCTCCGGCGTCGATTTCTCCCCTCTATGGAGGTGTCGCGCCGAACATGGGGATGCTCTCTGGGATCCTCTTCACGAACCGGACCTCCGTCGGATTCAAGCCAATTTCCTGGTGAGCCTTGCCTTTCACATGCTTCTAAACGTGTTTGGATATATCCCTGTGCGTGAGCTGGCAGGTGGGAATTCTTCAAGAATCCTCTTCACTTGCCAATAGAGCTTCACACGTGGGTATTCTTGAATCATGAATCTTGGGTCAAGGCATTTGGGTGCTCCACGGATCTTGCTTTGTGGATATGAGAAGAAAAGCAATCTTGGGCCAAATCTTGACTTGCGACCCGTGGATTACTATGAAGCAAAAGAAACAAAAAATGAATCTTGATTATTAGACAATCAGATTTCTTTATCCTTTCTCCTCAAGTCGTGGATTGATTGGATCTTGATTGCTAGGTCTTTGGTGTTGAAAAATCAACCCGGCTCGATACCATGTTAACTAGTATGATTAGAGAGGATAATTAGGAGAAAGAAGATGAGGAATGATATATTATTGAGAATAGAGCATATTGCTCTTACAAAGAATAATTGTGATTACTCACTCAACCGTTATTTTAGCTAGGCCTAGGACCCTCTTTATATAAACTAGGGTCCCTAACTAACCTTTTAACTAACTAACTCTCTAACTAATCATTTAATCTCACCTTATATTCTAATACCAAGGTTGCAGCAAACTCATTATTGTCCGTGGCAATGTCGAGGCCAGGTCTGCCATTGAGAGCGGCTGGAAAAGCTTAAAACCTGTGTATTAGTCTCTAGCGAGTCTGGCGATAGCGCTGTGGTTATTCAGAGAACTCAAACGCTAATGTTCTTCTACCACTGTTTATTGGAAGATTTGTTTTTTTAAAAGCAACTTGATAGAGATTGCTAATTTCCGCAAACACATTCTAAAACATATACTCTGTCGGGGTAAATTCACCGTGAGCTTGAATTCTTAGTGGCCACAATGTAGTGTGATTCATGTCTGGTTGAATAAAGTGGTGATCTCTACATTGTTCTATCGCTGATGAGTTAGAGGCTAAGGTAAATATGGTGATTAACATCAATTTCATTTAATGTAATCTATGAAAAAGAAGAAGTGAGAGGAAGAAGGGAAATGGTGTTGGAGAGAGAAGGTGAGGCATTAAAGGATGAGTTGCGGTGGCATCAGGTGGATCCTCAGAAGGAAAGAGTAACGCAGTTTTGGAGAGTACGTTAACAGAGTTGTAGTTTTTGCTCTCTTTGAGAAATTTTATGTATATTTTTTCATTTGAGTAAATATAATTGTGTCAGCCGTCCCTTGACTCAAGCTTCATTGTCAAATTTGGACACTAACTCTATTATTAATCCGTTTCTTTTCACCCATAAATTTAAATTTGTCCTATGTTTTCAGTCTGAGTCGGGTATCACCAGTAGCCCAGTACTTGGACATACTCCATGCACGGTTACAACATTTTTATATGAATTTGCAAAAATTTAGGAGGGAGAAAATCTAACTTCAAAATATAGGTTAATATTGTAAAAAGTAAATAATATCATGCACTTAAAAGTACTATACTGTGCATATATCTGTCAAAGACAGAGATCCTTCGGCCCTCGAAGGCCCTAACTACATCTCTATTGACAAATATGTCAAATGTTTTGTTATCAGGCTAGTTATTTTATCTACATCATTTTTTTTATACATAAGCAAAGTGTAATAATAAACTAGAAGCGGGTTACAAAAGGGAAATGAATCCCAACATCTCTTGATCTACTAGCGTCCTTAGATAAACAGGACACGTACACATCAAATAAACACGAATAAGTGAACATCAGCTATTTTGTTCCCCTGTCTTAGCATAAATCTAATTCTCAAGATCCAACTTCTTCTAAGTAGTTTATTGACCTGTCAGAGAAGAAGGTCTCCTTGACCATATGAGCACTCTCCTTGCATCCAATCGACTAATTCCTTGGCATCTGATTCCAGTATCATCTACATCATTAATTAAAACGAGCCTAGCACGAAGAGGAGCCAGCAAAGCCCAATAATGGTTTGTTTGGATACACAATAGTAAAAGGTGAGGGACTTCACCGGGGAAAAAAAGAGTAAAAGTGTTTTTTTTTTAAAAAAAAAAAGCATGACTTTTACAAATGTTAGATGGAGCAAATAGTATAATGTTATTTATATTTAGATTAATGTTAGTAGAAGTGGCTTTTTAATTAAAACATATTTGGATAATTATTTTAAAAAGTATATGTTTAGATAGAAAATGATTTAAAAATGACATTAATCTTATAAAATAATGCATACATAATATGTGTGTGTGTTATGCATATATTGTAAAAATAGTTAATTTATTATTTAGAAAAACTTGAAAATACTAAAGTGGTTAATTAAATGTATTTAATGGATAAAAATACATATAAACTAGAAATCAGTGAAGTTTTCTAACAAAATCATATTGCATAACTAATAGGATTATATGACCCATACAATTTAATTTGGCGAGTGAGGAAAGAGATAATGACACTTATAAGAAGAGATTCAAGCTTAAAGCAGGGTTAATAAAAAATATTTAATGCCTCATAGTTATAAGTTAAAACGGACTGCATAAAACACTTCTGCCGTTGCTTAAGATTTTAAGCAACTTTTGGCCCATAAGTCAAATGGGCAAAAAACAAATCCAAAGATCTCAGATTTTTCCAAAAATATTTAAAAGCACGTTTCAGTAAGTTAAGCACATTCATTCAACAATGGATCCAAACACACACAACATGATAGAAGAGTGAAGTTCAAAACATAGTTTTTTTGTATTTTACTTGGTAGCTAGGCTTCATGTCAATATTTACTCAAATTTCATGTGAAGTTCTAAAACAGAGATACACATGAATACTAGCTGAAAACTTTTAACAAAATTAATTTAAAATAATAAACTGTATTAGAAAAAGTAAATGAGAGGATCTCACCTTTTGTAATAACTAAATCCATAATTGGGACTCTAAATTTAACAAATTTTAAATTAGAATGAGTAGCCCAATTTAGAATTGAGTGATGTTACTTTTATACCCTCTTACCCCGTCTCTCCATATTCTCTCACTCATATTGCAAAACTTTCATCTCTAAAGCAACCAACGAGCTCCTCAAACAATGCTCCTACAAGAAAGGTGACCAGGGTTTCTTTGGCCGCATGGATGACGCAAATGTAAATGATCCTGAAGCTTTCAACTACAAGACGAAGGACTTGTTGAACCGACTCGATGAGGAGGTTTGCGCCCTTAAGATTTTTGTGGTAGGAGAGTTAAAGCTTGAAGAATGGAATCTTATGACAGTTTATGGGTTGACTTAGGGCACTAGAGACCTTTCTAAAGACGATTGCAAGAAGTGTCCCGAATCACTTTCCTACCTATCATAAGGATGGATGGGTTAGGAAAACTTTTCCCATCTGATCGTCAAATTTAATTTTTTATTTTTTAAAAATAAATATTTTAATAGGTAGAGAATCTAAAATAAAGATAATTTTTCAACTAACATATTTTTAAAAAATGATTTTTTCATTTAAAAATAACAGTTTTAAAAAAATTAAATCTTCGATGATCCAGATCAAATCAATCGATTAGGATTAAGAAAAGCTCTTCCTACCTATCTTGGGATAGGTAGAGAAAGTGGTTCCAAGAAGTGTCTAAATGATGCAAAATCACTTTTATTGTTGTGCTGGTAAAGATAGTCTAAAATTACTCAATTCTAAAATTATGAATTGGGCGTGATGATTTAGGATTTGTTAAATTTATAGTATGCAGGATTTTGTTATTTCAAAAAAAATTTAATAGGATTTTCCCAAAGTAGATCATTATTTCGACACTTAATTTTACTAATAATAAAAAAAAACTTTATTTAAAGACGGAGCTTTTAGCCATCGCGAGTGCTTCTTTTGTTTTGGCCAAAGTCATCGCTTGTCCTTGACTTGGAGTGTATTTAGTAGCATTGCTGGAATTTTTGTTTTAATCTGATATTAGCTAAAATCAGTGAATTATCGTTCCTTAGTCCCTATCTTTTTTTTTTGCTCAACCTTAGTCCCTATCCAAAACATTAAATTCCCGGAATATTATTGAAATAAATATTTTTTTTTGGCAGTGATATAAATAAAACTTTGATTGGCCCGACTTAACTAGAAATACATTATATTTCTAACATAGCCCAGTCAGCTTCTTATCCAAACTAATAAATTAAAATGATTGCAAATAAAATTAAGAATCAAATCACTTTCCTAACCTTTCTTTAAAAATCTGCGTTGAAATTTGGTATATATAAAAAAAGATTTGCGTTGAAATGGAACCTTTTTCGTGCCGTGGATTTAAATGCAAAACTTTAATTGTGGGATTTTGGGATTGTGACTTGACTAGAAATATAGATTATCTACTGTAGCCCTGTCAGTTCGGAATTTCAGGGTTGAGTTTCTCTCATCATCCTTTTCTCATCATCCCTCATAATCTCTAAATCACATCCGTCCAATCAATATAATATCACTTTGACTTTTCTCTCACTCTCCCAATCAAGGGTTCAGATGAGGCCAATGAGAAAAAATGAGAAACAAGATAAGGAGAAGATCTCATTCCGAATTTAGGAGGTGTTAAATTTTGGAAATGCCACGTGGCTATAAATCGGAAAATGTCAAGAGAATCGATCTACGAATCACTTGACTGATTTTGGCTGCATTTGCACGAACAAGGGGAAGTCAAAAGAGCTTCCTATGATTGATAATTGCTGAGAAAATCACCTTGAAAATTAGTCTGAACTCCGATGAGTTGTAACAGTTAGCGTTGTGCATGAATACCGAGCGGGAGACTGAGAGAAGATACTATTTTGGTCGAGCGTCTGGAGTTGCTTTACTCGAGGGATTGGCTTGAGCTTCCAATGGCGAATCTGTTACTTCTTTTGCTGTTCCTTTTTGGAGCAATCTTTTGTGGGCAATCCAAGTTCATAATGTATAACACCTCGCAGAGCATAGTTCCTGGTAAGCTAAACGTTCATCTGGTTCCTCACACCCACGACGACGTTGGTTGGTTGAAGACTGTTGATCAGTACTATGTTGGCTCTAATAATTCGATTCAGGTCTTTCTCTCACTCACTATCAATTTTACGATTTGCACTATTTTGTACAGAGATTGTAAATTCCATATACTTATCCTGCTGAATTTTGCAGGGTGCTTGTGTTCAAAATGTATTAGACTCCTTAGTTCCTTCGCTGTTGGCTGACAAGAATAGGAAATTTATCTACGTTGAGATAGTGAGTTGCTTCTCCTATGTCTTTACTTCTGGCTAATCTTTTCTGTCCATAAATTGCTAATGGTGATTACTGAGTAACCCAGATGAAAGTATTTCAAAAGTTGGAATTATCGTCCCTATAAACCTCAGCCCTTCGGAATTTTAGTTCAAACTTCAAAGGTCTCAACTGCCTGTCTAACGTACTTTTAATTGGCGCAATTTCCAGACCGCCTCAATTAATTTTGGAAAGCCGAACTTTGTTTCTATCATCATCATCATCAACAACAACAAAGCCTTATCTCACTATGTGGGTGGGCTACATGAATGGTACTCTGTCGAAAACCAGATCTCTTTAGGTAGATTATTAACCAAAAATCCGGCTCTATAACCTTTATGAGTGTTTGCTTCCTCGACCTCTTTTTAGAGGACTTCATGATGCTCGATCAATCCTCCTCCTTTAAGCATGTCTAAACCACCTCACTTTGTTTATATCAAATAAAGCAATTTGCTCCCCCTTGATCCACGCAGCTTCCTGCAAATTTCGCTGGTATTTGCTAATAGTCTAATACTCGCGGTACTGATAAATGAAGGAATTGAGAAATCTTGCAAAATTATGGAATCACAATTTCTTGAAATGCCACGCAATGACGCAAATGCCTAATTTATTCATCATCTATGCAAATTTCAAATGCCTACACTGAACTTTGATAAATTATATCTGCATTTTTTGTTTGTTCCATAAAACTTTACTTATGATGGACTCTTCCTCTTTTTTATGCCTTCAATGTCATTGTTTGTATAAACGTGGTCAAGCATGGGCAACCAGACGATCATTTTATAGTGTAGTTTTTGCACTAACTCACAGCAGTCATGATTTTTTTTTTTAGTGCTTCCAAGAGTTACCAGGATCGATTTTTTCCTTGTTTCATCATCAATGCAGGCCTTTTTTCAGCGATGGTGGAGGGACCAGAGTGAAGCTGTTAAGCATGTAGTTAAGCAACTTGTCAGTTCGGGTCAATTAGAGTTCATGTAATTTACTTTTCTGTCTAGAACAATTTTAATTTTCTTTTTACTTGAGAAAAAAAAGTCATTTGTCAAGTTTGGAGTGTTCCAGAAAATATATTTTCACTCTCTCCACTCATCTGGTATTTGAGTCCTGATGATTTTTCTGTGACATATTCTTTCCCTCTTGTCACAGAAATGGTGGCATGTGTATGCATGATGAGGCAGCAACACATTACATAGACATGATTGATCAGACAACGATGGGACATCGATTCCTGAAAGAGGAGTTTGGTGTGACTCCTAGAATTGGTTGGCAAATTGATCCCTTTGGACATTCTGCTGTGCAGGCATACTTATTGGGATCTGAAGTATGCCTTAGACCTTCAACCACAGAATCTTGTTATTTTTGTTTGGAAGAAAAAGAACTGTCGTGCATATTGTTAAAATTCTATGTGAGCTACCTTCTAATTCTAATCGTGGATGCAGGTTGGCTTCGACTCACTTTTCTTTGGCCGAATAGATTATCAAGATAGAGCTAAGCGCAAAAATGAAAAGAGTCTTGAGGTTATCTGGCAGGGAAGTAAGAGCCTTGGCTCGTCTGCTCAGGTGATTGTAAAAAAATATTAGTTGTTTCATATAGTCCTTGTATAGTTGGATTTGTTTATTTACAGTTGGTGCTGATACCTTCATGTTTTGTTGTCTTCTCATTCCTTTGTGTTCCAGATCTTTGCTGGTGCATTCCCTGAGAATTATGAGCCACCTGCTGGATTTTACTTTGAAGTTAATGATAATTCACCAATTGTTCAAGTATATATTTTAAAAAGAACTTGTTAGTTTTGGTCACTTTAATTCCAATTTTTTTTTTTTTTTACTACTAAAGCTTGATTATATTTTTTTGTGAAGGATAACATTGATTTATTTGATTACAATGTCCAAGATCGAGTAAATGATTTTGTTGCTGCTGCTGTATCACAGGTAAATGATTATGGTTTTCTGGGACCTTCTGGACAAGTTAGCTTCCATGATATAATTGAATAAAGTGGAAGACATTTTGTTAGAATTGAAAATGTCACATAAGAGAGAAGAACACGAATAATCCTTAAAATGGCACAGAAGTAACAGAAAGTGAAAACAGCTAGAAGATGACATTTTGTTTGATTTAATGTTATGCTCCAGCTCTCCTTCATAAAGATATTTTGTTTCCTAGAAATGATTCTTCCCTACCGTTATATATCATTGTCCCCAAGCCGTCATGGCAACAGTGTGATTTTCTATACTTCTGCAACTGTTGAGCAATCAGCATTTCATATATGTTCTGGGATTTTGTATGTAATTTGTCCCAAAATATTTTAGATGGATGAGGCTTTTTTCCACACAAACTGGAGAGGGGTATATATATTAACTAATCCAGTATTTTGCCACAAGAAATTGACAGACAGTCATTTTTAACCAACTTTAGCATTATAGATGTTCACCTATTTCTGCCATATTCCGTGCACCTTATTTATCCATTGTGCAAACCTGTTAGTGTGATTAATAAAGTAGCCCAGTCCAACACAACGCCCAAATAGTTAGTACAGTTGTTCATTGTATTGTTGTTACCGAGTAGTTTTTACAACTTGTAATCAGTTATGCAAAACCGTATCAGGTGTGAGTTTGTTATGCACACGTGGATACAGCTGAGGTGTACTCTAATCTATAAATACAAGACACATGGCCTCAGAGACTCCTCTTTTTGACTGAGAGCCTTTATTCCAGAACCTTCTCTCTGCTTTCATTTCTCTAACTAAACCCAAATGCAGCCAACCTGTCTTGTTTGTGGCATGAATAAAGCAGGACTATTCTTAGCTATGGCTTGGCTTTTATTCTTTTTATGTTTTTCTTATAAAAAACTTTAAATCATGAAAGATGGAGGATCGTAGCAGTTTCTTTTCAGGTTGTCATTTTTGTGAGAAGAATTATCATGAATGTTCATTTATTTTTTCCTGCTTCAAGCCTAAGGCCCTCTCAGTTCATTTGTCCATTCATATAAATTATGCTTCGCAAAATTTTATTTCCATTTTATTGTTGAATGCCATGTTGCTTTTAATGAACATTTAAATATCATTTGTTTTCTCTCTCTCTGTTTTTTCTTTTTTTGTGTGTGAAAGTTTCAGAAAGACATTTCTTATACTCTTGGTAAAAGTCCATCTCAACTACACTGAAAACACATGTTTATCATAAAATATATGAATAATTGCACTTTGAGTTTGTGATGCGAGATAAAATATGTTGTTGAAGTTAGAAATATTAGGACTTCCATGCATTGTCTAATTTGAATTTCTGACTGATAGTGTTTCACCCTCAGGCAAACATTACTCGAACTAATCATATAATGTGGACTATGGGAACTGATTTTAAGTATCAATATGCAAACTCATGGTTCCGGCAGTTGGACAAGCTTATTCACTATGTCAACAAGGTAATTTTCCCAAAAAATGAAAGAAAGTGAGGTACTGGCTCCATTAATTTGGTAGATTTCAGTTTTTATGATCATTTCTTCTCCCAGGGGAATATGGTTCTACTATAACACTTAAGGAAAATATAAAAGAAAAAACTTGAACAGAATGAAAAGAGAGTACAACTTTTGTTTTATTTGTTTTGGGAAAAAGTATCTTCCAAAAAGAAAAGTTAAAAAAAGATGAAGGGCTGAGAAGAGGCTGAAAAGTGTCACAAAGCTGCTCAATTCCCCTGCACGTTAGACTCAAGCACTTCAAAACAATCATGAGCAGAGAGAAGTGTTGAACACAATTTTACCCCAAAACATAAATAGGGCAAATGGTGCAGTGGGAATTTGGGATATTACAAAATGTAATATGCAGGTAAAATGTCAACTCCTTACTCATTTTAAGGTGTTTGGTGGACCGCATTCTCTAGTTCAATTTTTTAATGACAAAATGTGAACACTGGTCCATACAAAATTTGAGTATTTGGTACTCAGTTACGGAATTGCTTTCATTTAACAATTGTACAATCCCCTACCTTTCTCACTTAGACTTGTGAAAAGTGGTAGATAGTTAGTCAGGGGGGTATCCCATCTCCTAACAACCTTTTTCGGAATTAACCTGTCCGAAACAGAAATGCACTAACTCAGTAATTATAATAGAGAATACAGCTAACAACACTTCTATCTACTAATGCTCTAACCTTACCTGTATCACTGGTCTTGATCAGTGCTTCAGGCCACCATTTCGCTTGCTGTCATTATTTTAGTCTTCTTGTGAACTCAAGGATTGATAAATGGTTTTATGGAAACTTTAGGATGGACGTGTCAATGCCCTCTACTCTACACCATCTATATATACTGATGCAAAATATGCTACAAAAGAGACATGGCCTTTAAAGACTGACGATTTCTTCCCGTGAGTTTATAGTCTCCTTTTTTTGGTTGACTGGCACATTACAAGTTAAGCAAGATATATCATATATATGCCCATTTGGTAAACAGAAGTGTTCTGTTCTTTATGTTTTGCCTTATTGTGTGCATGAAAACATAACAGCTATGCAGATCGAGTAAATGCTTACTGGACAGGATACTTTACCAGTAGGCCAGCCGTCAAATACTATGTCAGATTAATGAGTGGCTATTATTTGGTATGGGTTATGGATTTATGGTTTATATAACGTAATAGAATGGCGTTCATATGTTTATATGTACCAATGAATTATTAGGCGGCAAAACAGCTAGAACTTTTTAAGGGGCGGATGAATTCAGGACCAAATACCGACTCACTGGCTGATGCTTTAGCGATTGCTCAACACCATGATGCAGTCACTGGTACTGAAAAGCAGCATGTGGCCAATGATTATTCTAAACGATTATCAATTGGCTACAAAGAGGTGTGTATTCAATTTATTTATTTTCCTCTAATGCCATGCACCCACTTTGTTGGGGTTTCATCCAGTAGCATACTGCAATTTGTGCAGGCGGAGCAATTAGTTGCATCATCACTTGCTTGCCTGGTTGAGTCTGCGTCATTTACAGGATGTCAGAACCCAGTTACCAAGTTTCAACAGGTAGAATTCTAGACTTACATGCTTGTGGGATAGTATTATTAGTTGCTGGACTGTATTAATATGCAAATGGATCACTCAGTTTCTAGTTCAGTGTTTTATATAAAAACTGTTCTTCCTTCTTAATTTAATCTTTATAGAAAAAAGGGAAAAAAAAAACCTGAAGGAAAACTTATGGTACTGTTTTTCTTATAATATAGGAGTATTATGCTACAGCTTCTGAGGCTATCTTTGTTACTTATAAGATTGTGGTTTGATAACTGTCTTATCTAAACTCTTCATCATTAAAATCTTAACTTTTCTCCTGATCTTAATATTGCTTTGTATAGAACCTGCTTTTCTTGAGATTTTCTTCGTTATTCATAAAGCTGGCTATCCAGCAATTAATTTGCACACTTCATGAATCCCTATAGGATCATTCTTATACTTGTATCCGCATATTATTTTGACATTTCTATCTTTTACATCTCTTTCCTTCATTTCTTTTAGTGTCCGCTTATGAATATAAGTTACTGTCCTCCATCAGAAGTTGATCTGAATCAAGGGAAAAATTTGGTGAGAAATTATCCTGTTTCCTTTTCTTTTCTATTCTCAAAACGAGTAAAATTCCCTATATATTCTGAAGCATGCCTTCTGACGAGATCTTTTCATATTTAGGTTATTGTGGTTTACAACTCTCTTGGCTGGAGGAGGAATGAAGTGGTTCGAATTCCTGTGAGTGATGTCAATTTAGCATCTTTACTGTGTCTTAGATTTAAATATGGCAGAATAGAGAGTAATTGCATGCTATTATAAATATTATTTTTCTTGACCTTACTTCTTTTGATTCTTTCTCTGCTCTGAATTTAATCATGAGATATATTTGGTAATTTACTTTGTTAGCATGGTTTCTATATGGTGTGAAAAGAATATTGGTTGTTATGGCAGGCTAAAAGGTCATAGGCCGTGTTTGGGATAGTTAGGCAACTCTTTACTGCTTTAAGAAGCAATAGCTTGGTAAAAGGTTGTTAGGGTCATCAAATATTTGAGAAGAGAATTACGTGTCTGTTAGCAAGTGTGTGTGTGTGTGTGTCTCGGAAGTTTCTTTTGTAAAAAGAACAAGGGACATTATCTTTAATACTAAAGAAACAATGTTGATGAATTCATCAGACAATTAAATTCCTTGCTTTTAGAGAAGGTATGCAAAACTACAAAATGAGAAGCAACACCACTTCCAAAGTGGTGGAATGGTCAGTAAACATCTAAAATTAAATATCTGATTTAAGACTGTAAAATGAAAAATTCAGTGTGGCTACTGGCCAGTCACTATTAGTAGCATTAAATATTAGGAAAAGAGAAATGATGTATAGGTAATGATTATTATTTATTCAATTATGATAATGTTTACTTTATAGTTAGTTATGCTAGTATGTGGGAAGAGATGAGACCTTTCAATCTACAAACTTCTACAGGTCAGTAATGAAGATGTTATAGTTTATGATTCTGAGGGTAAAGATATAGTGTCGCAACTTCTACCTCAGGCTGAGGTCTATGCTTCCTTAAGAAACTACCATGTCATGGCATATCTGGGAGAAACTCCAGCCAAGGCACCCAAGTATTGGCTTGCATTTACAGTATCTGTGCCACCTCTTGGTTTTAGCACATACACAGTCTCAGCTGCCAAAGGAACAGGTTCCTAGATGGGGTTGCTTTATTTATGTTGAAAAAGTGATCATATGCTTTTCATGCATACAAGGTGAAATTGTAATGACAAACCTCTCTGCTTAGTTGCAGGTCCCACCAGATCATTTGTGTATACATATCAAACTAGTGAAGCATCCAAAATTGAAGTTGGTCAAGGGAATTTGAGGCTTACATTTTCTCCAAATCAAGAAAAGCTTACCAACTATGTTAATACCAGGAACTCGGTATGTGAAGTACTTCTCCCTTCGATTCACATCACACATTAACCTTTAATGTCATTAATAAAATTTTCGTCTTGAGCGTCGTCATGCCAATTAGTGATGCTCTCACTTTTCCTCAGTTTGATTAATTTAATTAGATTTTGTCTTCTGCATTAATACTGCTGGGTTATTTTTTGTTATAACTATTGGTATCTGATACTAAAATAGACAAGTTAAACTCCATTTAACACTTCTATTTTTGAGATGGAAGGTTGAGGAACAGATTAAACAGAGTTATTTGTACTACTCAGGATATAATGGAACTGATGATGAAGTGCCGCAGGTATTCCTTTTTGGTATAATACCCATATGTCTGTAACCTTTTGCTTCTCAAGGCAACTTCTTTTTACTATGCAATATAATTTCTCACAGAATTCTGGTGCCTATGTATTTCGTCCAAATAGCACATATCTCTTAAAGCATGAAAGACAGGTACGGGATGCTTTCTGCTCTATGTTTTCTTTGATGCCAATTTCCATCGTAACTTGCAGCTAAAAAATACCATTCTTTCAGGTTCCATTGACTGTTATGCGTGGAACCTTACTAGATGAAGTACATCAACAGATAAATCCATGGATATATCAGGTATCTTGCTTGTTACTGATTTTAATATTTGACAGCAAATTGCTGTCAAATACATAAGTTTTTTTTTTTTTTAAAAAAATTTTGGCCATCAAAAAATTTTCATGACATGACGTGTTGAATGAAACTATGCAATACTGTGTAAGGGAAACATTTAGATCAGGTTGATCACTTGAATTGGCTGTCCAATTTGCTGACATGGGAAATGAAAAATCTCATTCTGAGGGTTGATCGGTAGTCAAGTGAGACTTGTAACCCTCTTCCAAAAGTTAGTTGTTGAGATGTGAGAGGCACCCACTTAAATACCTTGTAAAGCATCTCACACTACCATATAGAGCAGCATTTTATATTACTGTACTTTCCGTCAACTGATCCTCTTTGGAGAGCCGATGTCTTAGCATCTACAATCAACAACAATACTTGGTGACACTTCACTCAACTTTCTTGTGGGTTAGAACTCTCCACTAGTCAGAACCCTCTGGAGGGAGCTTTTTCCAAAACCACCACTAGTCAAATGATATTCATTGTAGTTGTGGGAAAAAGCAGCTAAAGGCCAATACGTAGGGGGAATCCCTCCAGATGCATATAGTGATTGGGATTACTGTTTTGCCCTGGATATATACAAGTCAGGAGCATGACTAGTGGGATCAAGGAGGCAATTGGCCCTCCTAACTCTTCCTCTTGAGGCACCTTAATGGAATAAACTCTTAAACAGATAACCTTTTTTTCCATATTATAAAAGGTTAGCATGGCATTGCATAGCCTCTCAGATAGCCGATGGTTACTTTAGAGGGGCCACTGACAAGCAGAGAGATCATCCTGGAGACATTTACATTCTTGATCTGTATTTCTTGCCTTTTTTCTTTTTGTAATTCACCCTTTTATCTTCATAATAGCTCTCCTATAAATAAGTGTAAGTTTCTATTTGAAGTAATGTGCATTGAATTGTTTGCAGATTACCAGACTGCAGAAGGAAAAGGAGCATGTTGAAGTAGAGTTTATTGTAAGCTTTAAAATTGTTGCTTTTACTATATACTTTTCTCATGATCATTTCATACATTATCTATCATTTTTAAATTTTCAGAATTTCTTTTTGTGTATTCACTGTGGTAATTGATTTGGAGTTATGGTTCTCATGCGCAAAATGGGACCATATATACATTGACTATATTTTGAATTTCAGGTTGGCCCCATTCCTATTGATGATGGAATTGGTAAAGAAGTTGTCACTAGGATTTCAACCTCAATGGAAACCAACAAATCATTCTATACAGATTCTAATGGGCGTGATTTTATCAAAAGGGTGTGCTACTCAACTTCAATTACTTGCAATTTTGCATTCTGTTGGTTAGATAATCCATGATTGCTTGTGTCAGATGAGCACGCTCACGCGCCTGTCTATATAATATATTTATGTGTGCTTGTGTGCACTGTGTACAACTATTTCCTGTTTTCACAATGAAATATAATTAAAGGATGTATTTTATTGTTGGTTCAATCACAAGTGAATTTAATTAAATTATTGCAGATACGTGATTACAGATCAGACTGGGACCTTGAAGTGAACCAGCCTATTGCTGGAAACTATTATCCTGTATGTGAACTATCTCACATAATTTCTTTTGAGATCACCTATATTTTTTCATGTTCTAGTTTTGCATTATCCTTTCCTGGAGGATTGTTATTTCTAATTAATCTAGTTGTACTTTTGCAAACTATTCCCATGGCACTCATCATTGGTTCACATTTTCATGACTATTAATTGGTTTGGGACTACTTAAGAGGGTCAGAAGGTGCAGTTCACTCTGTTCTCAAACACATCTCTTGTCCAGATTTCAGTTCTTTCATTTGTTGTCTTAGGTTCAATATCTGACAAATTCTTTTCAATCATGCCTCTTTTGTCTCACCGTTGCAGGCATAGTTCAGTCTACCTTCCTTGCTCTGAGATTTAGAGTCTGTGTTCAGAGAGTCTAATTAAAAATGTTATATCACCTCCAATATGCTAAGCTATGGAGAATCCATTGAACTATGTATATTGACATATTCACACGATAAAGCCTCTGAACTTCTGTGTTAACATATGAAGCATGTGTATAATATTCAATATGACAACACATCTTTGCCCCGTGCATTTAATATAAAATCTTGCTGCAGATGTGGCAGCCATATGTACAGATTGTTTACCACTTTAGCCAAAAATAAACAACGTTAAGCCTCTTGGACATGGTAGGGAGTGGGATTTTATTGTTTGTTAAATGTTAAGTGTTGGGACTCGAACTAAAAGTCTAAAACCGTAAGAAATACGAAAACTTTTTTTAGAAAAAGGTATACTATAAGAATCAAATTGAAAATTGTGATATTCTAAAGGAACCAAGTGACTAGTTTTCTCAAATTTATTTCCATGAGTTAGATAGACTAGAATGCTCCTTTGATGTTTTCTTTTTCTTTTTCTTTATTATATGTATCCTGCCTTGATATAATCTTACACTAAGGACTGAGTGGTAAGAAGTCAGTGGTTGCTGGATAAGGGAATCTTATATCTTGTATGTACTTGCTAGACTTTGACCTAAGTCCTGTGGTCCACCTAACTTTCTTTCAACAATTCATCTTGCCATTTAATGCTGTATCTCTCACATGCAAAATTCAGAATTCAACTTGCTTTGTTTATGGTGATTCTGCCAATGTACAGCAGGCAGTAACCATCCCTCTTTCTGATTCACTTTATTTTTATTTCTTCCTTTCAGATTAATCTTGGGATATATGTAAAAGATAGTTCGACAGAATTTTCAGTTTTGGTGGATCGATCTGTGGGAGGATCCAGCTTAGCTGATGGAGAAATAGAGCTAATGGTTCACAGGCAAGCGCATTATCTTTCAGATGGTGCTATAAACAGATGGCTGTCAATATTTATCTGTCATGCCCTTTTGGTTACTTTCATGGGGCCTAATTTGGATATTTATTGCTGCTATTTTTGCAATGTTTCACTTAACAATGCATGCTTGGCAATGCATAAGTTCAATGTTACCATGGCTGAAGTGCTATCGGACAAGTTTGATGTTTTCAAATTGGTGATAATAGAGCTCTCAGCAGACATTCTGATTGTGCACCACACATGGCCTAAGTTGTAGTTTAATGACTCTTATTTAAACACTACTCCCTCCGGTCCTATATATAAGAAGACTTTAGGGAGTCTCCTTTTGGTCCTAATATAAGAGACTAACCACTCATGTCTGCCTCATTTGTTCAAAAAATCCTTCGTACCTCTTCATGGGTGTCTTGTAATGAATTTTCTTTTGTCAAGCAAAAACTGAATCACTCTTTCCTGTTGACAGGAGACTGCTACTTGATGATTCAAAAGGTGTTGCAGAGGCTTTAAATGAAACAGTCTGTGTTTTCGATGATTGCAAAGGCCTAATAGTAAGAACTAAGAATTCATTTATTGTCTACGTCTTGGGTAACCAAAACACACATGCACGATCAAAGGCCTAATAGTAAGAACTAAGAATTTATTGGGGAAATTTCATTTGAATCTGTTTCTTACATTATATTTTTCAGATCCAAGGAAAAGTATACTATAGAATAGATCCCCTGGGTGAGGGTGCTAAGTGGCGTCGTACAGTTGGCCAGGAAATATATTCTCCACTACTCTTGGCCTTTTCTGAACAGGTGAAATTTAAAACTGGAAAAGAAAAAAATTGTTCTATGTATCATTCACTAAAAGGTCAGTTCCTTTTGACAGGATGGAGATGACTGGATAAATTCCCATATACTTACATATTCAGGAATTGATTCTAATTACAGATTACCGGACAACGTTGCAATTATAACCTTACAGGTAACTAACTGGTCGAGCAACTAATCTCTTGCATAAACAAGAGATTATTAATTTGTCTGGAAGACATGGAAACTCAATAATGATGGCATCAAATCCTGCTCTGCATTTATGTGTCTACATATGTGTGTATAGATGTCTATTGTTAAGTAGAAGTTGCTAATTTGTAAATAATGTGTTTTCGTTTTATGCAGGAACTAGATGGTGGAAAAGTTCTCCTTCGTTTAGCACATCTATACGAGGTTTGAATTGCATTCTCGAAAAGTGTATGATATAATTCGCTTCAACAAAGCTTTGAAATGATCTTTTATTTTATTGTCTCAATGTAACCTTGCCCTTTCAAGTACTTGTTTGTTGGCTGTGTGCGTACTTTCTTACAATGGATTATCTTTTCATACAAGACTGTTGAGTTTAAAAGTTTTTTAGTCTCATGCTTTCCCCAGCCTCACATACAGTAAGATTCCTGCCATGTCTGCCTATTGATAAAGCAACTTTCTTAATTTTTTGATTGATTGTTTGCCCTTTTTGAATTTGGAGATCCGCTGGAGAAATCATGTTAGTCTAGAAAGTTAGAAACTGCATATAAGTGGGAGACTAAGGCACGCCTATGCCCATATGATGTGCTTCGTACTGATTACCTTCTACTTACAATGACTACAAGTTCTTGCTTGTTGCCTGCTGCTACTAATATAAATTTGTACATTCTGTATTTGCTTCTCGTTTTACTCCCTCACTCTTATGCCCTTCAAATCTGCGCAAAGATTGACGAAGACAAGGATCTCTCTGCAATGGCAAGTGTGGAGCTTAAAAAGCTGTTCCCAAGGAAAAAGGTAAAGCCCTCTAAAAAAAATTAACGGACTTTAATCCCTTTTTTGTTTGTCATCTATAATTCTGTGCCTTACATCCTGTTAGATCAAAGAGGTGAAAGAGATGAGTTTATCTGCGAATCAAGAAAGGACAGATATGGAGAGAAAAAGGCTTAAGTGGAAAGTAGAAGGCTCTCCTGGTTCTGGGGACGAACGTGTTCTCAGGGGAGGGCCTGTTGATCCTGAAGAGCTATCTGTGGAGCTTGGCCCAATGGAAATCCGCACCTTTATCGTTTACTTTGAATCTGAATCTGACATAAAACCTTTTGATGTTTAACTAGGATAAGTCTTCCTATAGAAGAAGTGTTTGTTTCTAAATAAGCATCAACATTGTCAGACAAACTCAGCTTATGTTGATAACTCATAAATATATGTTTGAGCTTCAAATCCGTCATTGTTCTTCCTGACTCTTCCACAGATTGAGGACTTTTTTGTTTGAGATAAAATCCTTTATTCTTTAAAGAGGAATGGGCTCTGAACTTACATGCGTGCTAGATTGATTTAGCGTGACAAAACAATAAAGTGAACATTTTTAATGATTATTTACCTCTTCAACCCTTGTAGTAAAATTTCGACATGAACATGTCTTTTTAACAAATTCGCCTCTTTTAAGGTTAATCCAAGTAAAATTTTAATATCAATATGCTAGTGAGAAATATTTACATAATCTAGACTAGAAGTAATCTAGAAGTAGAAGTGTCACGTTATCTGCACTTTATTCAATAAAAATATAATTCCTATTATTTTAATTTTAGTTGGTTGATAAGTCATTTCAAACAATTCACTTTTTATTTTTCTTTTAAGAAAAAGAAACATTTTAATTTTTTAAAAATATCGACCAATTTTATTCGTACAAATAAAATAAAATGTGAATTATTTTATATAAGTTATGAGGCAACTAGGATTAAAAAGTTATGTTCGGATGGTGTAATTATTGAAGCATACAAGTATTTCTCTATATTACCATCAGCTTCTGCATCAATTATTAACTATATATGTAAATTCCAAAAAAAAAAAAAAAAAAAAAAGTCAAAAACTTCTTAAAAGTTAAAACTAGACCAGAGTTGTTCCCCGAAAACAAATGAGGAGAAGGAGGAGGGAATCGAAAATATATTAACGCTGCAGGTACAGTTGGGCTCTATCTCTTTTTAGGTAGTTGGGTTGTGACTCGTCTTCGCGGTGAAGTTTTCGTTCTCTTCAGGAATGCTGCACTTTCGCGCCAAACAGCAGCAATTGATTTTGAGTTTTTTTTTTTTTTTTTTTTTGGACAGAAAGTTTGAGTTCTTTTTCTATTTTCTGGTAAATTATGAGGAAGCCATACATGAGGACCATTGCTACTCTGAGAGCTCCGCGACCTCCAACGCCGCTCCTTCAACCTGAAATCGTTACGGATGCTTTTTCCGTCAAGACTGGCTTCAATCCCAACACGTGCCGTGTGAATTTCCAGGTCAAGAACTCTATCCAACGAGGGGATTTAGGATTAGCCCGTAAGTTGTTTGATCAAATGCCTCAACAGAATACCATCTCCAAAAATATGATGATCACGGGGTATATAAAGGCGGGCAATCTTTCTAGTGCCAGACAGCTGTTTGATTCAATGACTGAACGTACGGCGGTTACCTGGACCATCCTGATCGGAGCATATTCTCAGAACAATCAAGGTCGCGAAGCTTTTAGTCTTTTTACTGAGATGTGTCGATGGGGCACATACCCAGATTATATCACCTTTGCCACGCTCCTGTCCGGATTCAGTGAGTCTGACTCTGTGTTCCAAGTAAACCAACTTCATGCCCATATTATCAAATTGGGGTACGATTCAACCCTAATGGTTTGCAACTCCTTACTCGATTCTTACTGTAAAACCCGTAGTCTTAGTTTAGCTTATCACCTGTTCAACCATATGCCTGATAAAGATTCTGTCTCTTTCAATGCATTATTGAAAGGACTCTCAAAAGATGGAATGAATCAAGAAGCAATAAGTCTCTTTTTTGAAATGCAGAAATTGGGTTTTAGGCCTACAGATTTTACTTTTGCCGCTATTTTATGCACCGGTGTGGCATTGGATCACATAGTATTTGGGCAGCAAGTTCATGGCTTTGTAGTGAAGACAAGTTTTGTCTGGAATGTGTTTGTGGCTAATGCATTACTTGATTTCTATTCGAAGCATGACTGTGTTTCTAGAGTAAAGAAGCTCTTCGATGAGATGCCAGAACATGATGGTGTCTCTTACAACGTGCTCATTACTTGTTATGCTTGGAATGGCCAACTCAGAGAATCTCTTGATCTTTTCCGGGAATTGCAGTATACTAAATTTGACCGGAGGCAATTCCCATTTTCAACCATATTGAGCATAGCTGCAAATACTCTAAACCTGGAATTGGGTAGGCAAATTCATTCCCAAGCTATTGCGACAACTGCTGATTCTGAAATTAAGGTTGGAAATGCTTTGGTTGACATGTATGCCAAGTGTGGCAAATTTGACGAAGCAAATAGGATTTTTGCAAATCTGACTCACCAAAGTTCAGTTCCTTGGACAGCCTTGATCTCAGCATATGTTCAGAAGGGCCTCCACGAAGAAGGCCTGACCCTGTTCTTTGAGATGCAGAAGTCCAAAATAAGCGCTGATTCAGCCACTTATGCTAGCATCTTAAGAGCCTGCGCAAGCTTAGCCTCAATTTCATTGGGAAGACAGTTACACTCATACATAATCAGATCCGGATACATTTCAAATGTGTTCTCCGGAAGTGCACTCCTTGACATGTATGCAAAATGTGGATCCATGAAAGATGCACTTCAAATGTTTCAAGAGATGCCTGTAAGGAATTCCGTCTCTTGGAATGCACTGATTTCAGCTTATACCCAAAATGGAGATGGTGACCTTACTCTTAGATCATTTGAACAGATGGTCCAATCAGGTTTGCGACCAGATTCAGTTAGCTTCCTTAGTGTTCTGTGTGCCTGCAGCCACTGTGGTCTGGTTGAAGAAGGATTAAAGCATTTTGACTCCATGACTCAAACTTATAAACTTGTTCCAAAAAGAGAACATTATGCTTCAATGGTTGATATGCTGTGTAGGAGTGGAAGGTTTAACCAAGCTGAGAGACTGATCGCTCAGATGCCTTTTGAACCTGATGAAATAATGTGGTCATCAATTCTTAACGCATGTAGAATTCATAAGAATCAAGAGCTAGCAAAGAAAGCAGCAGACAAGCTATTTAATATGAAAGTTATTAGAAATGCTGCTCCATATATCAGCATGTCCAATATTTATGCAGAAGCTGGTGAATGGGACAGCGTAAGCAAGGTGAAGAAGGCTATGAGAGAGCGAGGAGTTAGAAAACTTCCAGCTTACAGTTGGGTAGAAGTTAAACACAAAATTCATGTTTTCTCAGCCAATGACAAGACTCACCCAGAGGCGGAAGGGATTATGAAGAAGATTGATGACCTGGCTGAGCAGATGGAGAAAGAAGGATACAAACCCGACCCAAGTTGTACCCTTCATGACGTTGATGAGGAACTTAAGATAGAGTCTCTTAAATATCACAGTGAACGTCTTGCCATTGCGTTTGCACTAATTAGTACACCAGAAGGGACACCTATCCTGGTAATGAAGAACCTCCGAGCTTGCACTGACTGCCATGCTGCTATCAAGGTGATTTCCAAAATAGCTAATAGGGAAATCACAGTCAGGGATTCAAGCAGGTTCCATCATTTTAGAAATGGATTTTGCTCTTGTGGGGATTACTGGTAGTCTTCGTTTTGTCGGAAAAATCCCTGACGATTTCTCTTGTAAGAGCAAAATGCATTATTTTTTTCAGGGAAAAACATTAGTTATATTAATTATCTAGAGCCGACACTGAAAGCCATATTTCTTAAAAGTGAAGATAATAGCATGGGAAAATTTGTGATAGCCCCTTGGTATCAAATTGTTTTTATTCTACCTCTAAAATTCTCTAAAATTTTCTGAAACTTCATTATGATCTTATAGTTAAAATGAAATTAATTTTTGTAGGTGAAAAAACAATTACGCCCTTATTTTATTTTATTTTTTTTAGAAAAGTATTTACAAGACAAATAAAGAGATTCAAAAGAATTTATGGAATTAAGAACTTTTTGGCCATTTATAAGACAAATATGAAAATTCACTAGATAAATATTAGCATTTACAAGATAAATAAAGAAATTCAAAAGAACCGAAGGAGTTAAAAACATTTTGATCATTCACATAACAAATATGAGTATTTATAAGGCAAATAAAGGGATTTAAAAGAATCATTTTAGTCATTTGCAAGATAAATATGGGACATGGAAATTTACAAGAAAAATATTAGCATTAGCAAGATAAATAAAAGGATTCAAAAAAACCCATGAAATTAAAAACATTTTTGTCATTAACAAGATAAATATGAAATTTCACAAGAAAAAGGAGTATTTATAAAATAAACAAGACAATTTACAAGACAAATAAAATAAGAATATCATTGTCTTTTCACCCACAAAAATTAATTTTATTTTGACCATAGGATACAATGAAACTTCAAAAAGTTTTTGGGTTGATTGAACTTAATTTATTAACAAGGGGCTAACTGAAATTTTCCCAAATATCATTGAAAATAGAATGCTTGGGAGAAGAGAAAAATTAGCCGTGTTGCATAGTGCATACTACTCGGCGTTCCGTCTATTAGTCACTTTACATATTTTTGGAGTATTAATTATTTTTCTTTTATATATTTCATTTTTATGAAATTTAAAAGTTTGTTATAAATGAAAGAAAAAATGACAACAAAATACCACTTGAACTTTAAAATCATGTTGAAAACAACATTAGTGAAATTAACAAGATCAAGAAAGAATTGACAATTTCTTTTTATTGTGAAATCACTTATTTAAGATTTTAAAATTTAAATAATATACTTTTAGGATTTTCCAACAAAAAAGGTGGCCATTACAGTTCATATGGAAAATGACAAGTCTTGTGAAATATATATAAAGAGGGGGCCCTAAAAAAAACTATTTAATTTTTTTGATAAATTTTATAATTTTCTTTTGGTAATTAAAGAGGCCTGAAGAAGGAAAAAAATGGGTTGGGTTTCTGTCCAATATTTTTTTTTTTTCATTATTCCTTATCATCTCTAAATCATATCCGTCCAATCAATCATAATACTAATTTAACATCTCTCTCCTCTTTCTAATCAACGGCTCAAATGGGCTGATGAGGAAAAAGGAGAAAAAAAATGAGGAGAAAACCCTCTTTCCAAAAAAACCAACACCATGGAAACAAGTAATGAAAAATCAGATAGAGAAGGTTAGAGAGAGATACTCTCTCTTGAACATTGTGCCTAGCTTTTCCGATCGCCCACTATGGCAGAAAACACTATGAGAGTCAACTCTAGCTGCCCACTGTAGTGGGAGAAAAGGAGCGATCCACTCTACCATTGATCGTGGTAAGGTGGCTGAAAGTTTAAGATGAGATATATATAGGAGTAGAGAGAGGAAAACAGAGTGCAAACAACCAGTGACCAGCAATGGAGACCCTGCTACGACTGAAGCAAGGGAATGTTATGTTGTTGCTATCACCAGGCTTCAGACAAAGGAAGAAACCCTTCCTCTGCCTGAGGAAAATTGTTTGACCAAGAAGGTTAAAGTCCGAAGCGGAATCCCTGATAGTGAGACGGATTCGCTATCCTACGACTTTATCTTCGACTCATAAAGAAATGAATGCTGAGGAGCCTAAGGTCATGCCTTAAATGACAGACTTGGAAATGACCTCCCCCTTTGCCAAAGCAAAATGTGCCCTCATTCAAGGACATGCTAATGAACAGAACCTCCAAGAAGGAAGATGAAGATGAGGACCTTTCATTACAGGAGGGAGACTTCTCCATTAGTAAAGAATGACCCTTTCCCTCCATTTCTTTCTCGGACAAAGTCCACTGTTTACTTAACAAGATTATGAAATAGGGTGAAGGAGCAATAATACATATAAACTTTACCTCTGGGAGCGCCCAACACCATGGGCTTTTTTGGGGAGCAAAAATACACATGAGCTTGTAAAACCAGAGCAAAAATACCATATGCCTTAACCGACGTTAAGTTCATTATGAAACTACCAAAATGCCCCTCACCCTCTCCCTCCCAACCTTCCTCTGCAACTCTTCCATCGAAGAACAGTGAAGAGCATAGAAACAAGTTGAGAAGCTGGATCAAAAAAATAGGGGGAGCCTCCCAATATTTCCAGATTAACCAAACCCCAACTTGTATCAAACCCTCTATACCCACGACAGTACCACAATTATCAATACTCAACATATGAAATTTTGAAAAAGAATGTTGCACCACAATTATCAATACTCAACATATGAAATTTTGAAAAAGAATGTTGCAGTTATATATATATATACCTGACACAGATTAAATCCAGGAGCCTACGAAACCCTGTTCGATTTCCTTGCCCGCTTAATATTAAATCTCATAATTTCTGCTTCGATTAACACTTACGGTCAAAATTCAGAAAATAGGAAGGAGGATCAAACAAAAACAATCAGATTTACAATTGAATCAATCAGTATCCTAATCAGCTGCAAGAATGAAAGAACCCAGGTAGAAGATTGAGCCATACTATCAGATCCACAATCGTCGGCGAATCTGTGAAACCGAAAATCAATCTTTGAAATCGCAAGAATCTTGAGTAAAGGTGGGAGACGACGCTAGACACATAACGGCAGACGGAGTGGCAGCGGCATCAACTGTAACATCCCAAATTTTATTAAGTATTTCAAGAGAAGTTTATTGAGCATTTTAAGGTTTAAATGGGGTAAAGGAATATAAGTATAGAATTAGTATATATATATATATGTGTGTGTGTGTGTTTTATTATATTATAATAGTTTATTATTATTATTATTTTATATATATAGTTTATGGAGGCAGAACGGCGGAAGGAAGTGAAGAAAATATATTATAAAATATTATATTATTATTATTATATTAAGAAAAAGGTGAGGAATGAAGACGAAGTAGAAAGGAAGGAAGAAAAGTGGGAGAACCCCACCTCTTTTGAAAATGAGGAAGGAGGTGCTGACAATTGAGGAGCGGTGCCTCAATCAGCGCCTCCTCAATTGAAAATGGGGGCACCTTCCCTTTGAAAAATGGGGGTGCGGTGCCAAATTCCGCCCCCAATTTAGGCGTGGTTGCACCTAATTATTTCTGTGGGGGGATCATAAATACCCCCACCCCAATACACAAACACACACACACACTTTCATCATACGCAGAGGAGAGTGTGAGAGAAAGAAGAGAGAGAAGGAGAGTAAAGTGATAATTATTTGGGGATACTGGTAGTTGATTTTTGGTGATTACTTGGGAATTAGCGAGTAATGAGTGAACTCGAATATTCTTCCATATACTTGTGAATTGTGTGTGATTGTAAATTATATTATTTTTTATAGATTTGAATTATGTGTATATGTATTATAATATTATTATAATAAAATTTGAATATTACAATTTTGTACCCACAAAAATTACAGTTGTGTACCCAGCAAAAATTACGGTTTTGCCCCCGAATTTCAGAAATGATAGTTTAGTCCTGAATTTCAAAAATGACAGATTAGTCCCGAATTTCAAAAACGAAAAATTGGACCGATGAGTTTTATGAGATGTTTGGTTTACCTTGTGATGATATTTTATATAAATGGAAGCTTGATTTAATATACTTTATTTTATTTATATAATTATCATGGCGGCAGTATGTGTGATGGGTTGGAGTAAGGAGGAACTTGAATAATAAGATTTGTTTATACCACCACTCGGTGCACGGTGGAAAGGTACTTTTCAGGGCCCCATCTTCCATGTTTTTCCTCTGGCCGGGATTGCATTGGAGTTGTGGGACATGTGACACCTCCTTAGTTGTTCTTTTAAGGAGGGGAGCCATAGTCCACACTTAAGCTCTATACCTTTGGCCGGGTGTATCTTAAGTTTTGGTGAGCTCGGAACCATCCAGTCAAATGAATGAGTTTCTAGTGGACTATGTGTTAGCCTATGGCTCCAGTCAGCGGTACAAGGGTGGATGGTGATATAAGGGAGGCTGCATATTGCATACTGTATAATTGTATATTTCACTATTCAACATAATGATGATTACTTTTGCAAAAAATAATTTTCTATGAGAAAATATGGTATATACATTTATATTTGAAATTAGCCCCTGCTTTTTGTTATATGTAATTTGCTTGTGTACGATAAAAACTTTCAGTAGTTACTGAGACGTGGAATCTCATCCCATATTAACAGTTTTCAGGTGAATATCCTAGTAGAGAGCAAGGGAAGACACCTATGGAGTGAGCTTTGAAGGCTCTTTTGTACTCCTATGGTTTATGTTATGTTATTTTATTTGCCATGACCCTAAGACTTCTGCTTTGTATTAAACTCTGAAATAATTTTGGTAATTTATTTTGATTATGTATTATGGATTTTATTTGAAATGGTTATGTAATTTAATGATTTGGATATTGATTAACCCTGCTAGAGGTATTTCAAGTATTTTGGCCAAGTTTTCGGGTGTTGAATTTGAGGTGTTACATCAACTCCGGTGGAAATCAGTGATTGGTGCAACGGCCAGGAATCGGGAGGACGATTGATCTTGGAAAGAAGGGGAACTCACTCGTCTTCAACCCTGCTTCGTCTGACCATATCGGAAAATCAAGACGTCTTCAATCCATCAACATACCTAGCTTTGTCATCCATTCCACGAGAAATAGGTGGAAGAACAGTGACGGCTGATTCGCATAGAATGGAGAAGATGAAGGCCTTGCAGACTTGTGGCTTACTAGTTTGGGTGTTCGCCCCCTCACTGGTTAGTTGCGAGTTCGAATAGGCACCGAGAAAGAATGGAGAAGATGAAAGGTTAAGGAGAAAAGGGTAAAAGAGGAATTTAAAAATTGTATATATTTTTAATTTTAAAATAACGTGGCCCCCACTAACAGAGGTTAACAACTTTTAACGGCATGAGTATTTTTGCTCTGGTTTTACAAGCTCATGTGTATTTTTACTCCCCAAAAAAGCTCATGGGACTGGGTGCTCCCAGAGGTAAAGCTCATGTGTATTATTGCTCCTTCACCCTATGAAATATGATGTCGTCATTAAGATGCTTGGTCGCAATATCAGATACAAGGAACTTTTAGATAAGGTAGTTAGCCTCTGGAAACTCATAGACAAGGTGCACCTCTCTGACCTCAAGGACATGGGCAGACCCACTCACATGAGAAGGGGGCAAGTGCCCCCTTGAATTTTGATGTGAGCATTTTTTTTTTTTGGATACAAAAGAAATTAACATAAAGAAAAGATAGTTACAGAGGGGAAACTAATCCCAGTAATTAGTGCCCACCCTTGATAATAAGGCAATTAAAACACATATGTACTTCAACTTATTGAGTGTCTAGTCCTTAATAATAAGATAATTACGATGTAATTCTAACAAATAAGGCTTAGAAAGATAACATTGTAATTATTTTTATTGTAATATATTTTTGTTATTAAAATATATGTACTTGAACTTATTGAGTGCCCACCCTTCATTGTAATTTATGTAGTTGCATTTCTAACAGCACTTAGCCTTACTTTTTTAAATAACAGGTTTGTAAAATAACCGCCTCTCTTATTACATCATTAGTATTCACTTGATCTTTTTGATATTTTTTTTTCTTTTCTTGTTTATATTTTTTTGTTTTTTAATGCATTTAAAATTTTCCTTGAAAAAAATTTTCAGGGGCAACCCCCTCCTACCACTGGTGCCCACCCTTAACTATTTTTTTAAGTCTGCCCCGCAATTTCTTCATTCCAAAGTTGGGAAATGAAAGAGACTACCAAGAAGTTCTACTTGAAGGTCCATGGGTAATCTTTGGCCATTACTTAACAATCCAACCTTGGACTTTTGAGTTCTCGCCAATAACGCACACCACTTCTCAAGTCATGTCTTAGGTCAGAGTTCCTAAACTTAACGAAAAAATACTACAAAAAGAGTGTCATCCGAGCTATTGGGGAAGTCCTCGAGAAAGTTCTTATGATTGATTACAACACTGATTCAGTGAAAGGGGAAAGTTTGCAAGGATGGCAGTGTTATTAGACCTTTCCCAACCTCTTACAATCAAATATTGAAGTGGATCATCAGGTTCTCTATGTTGAATACGAAGAACTGTCGATCATTTGTTTTTGTTGTAGGTGTTAAGAGCACCTTGAGAACATATGCCTAAAAAAAGATGTGCTTGCCTCGCCTGAGAATCGACCAACTTATTCCAGAGAGCAACAATCCACGTAGGCGAGTGGCACTCCCACGGTGAGGAGCCCAGACGAGCTATAAGGGGCATCGATGCAGGTTCCCACTCGAGGGAGGTGACATGGCAATACCGACAGACGAGGTCCAGAACCCAGCAATCAGAAGGCTGTCAACAAAGATGCTCTCCATGCTTTCTTCTACCAACATGAATGAGAAACCGTGGGGCAATCTCTCTGTACCTTTGTCAAAAAATTCTTCTAGGAGGAATCCTTCCACCCTTCTCACAACCGCACGGTCATCACATTAATCCCTAAGCTAGAAAGACCCCAAATTCTAAAGGAGTTTAGGCCAATAAGCCTCTATTGTGTGACCTATAAGCTAGTAACCAAAGTGCTTGCTAATGGACTTAAAGCATTGATGCCAGAGCTAATTCTTCCATACCATACGAGCTTCATTCAAGGTAGAAACATCACAGATAATATCATCATTGCACAGGAAGTAATTCACTCAATGAGGAGGGAAAATGGAAAGAAGGGATAGCTGGCCATTAAAGTGGATTTGGAAAAAGCTTTTGATTACCTAAAGTGGAGCTTTATTGAAGATATATTGGTTGATGCTAAGCGTCCACCCCACTTTGTTAGGCTTATCATGCATTGTATTACGGCTCCCACTATTCAAGTGCTCTAGAATGGCTCTTCCTCTGAGTCTTTCACACCTGCAAGTGTCAATTGGGATTAGGAGACAATACGGATGGGACGAGAAGGGCCACACCTCTCCCATTTGTTTTTTGGGGATGATCTTGTCCTCTTCAGCTCCACCGAAACAAGACATGTTAGGCTAATCAATAAGGTTTTAGCAGATTTTTGCCACTCTTCTGGGCACACCATTGGTCAAAACAAAACTTGCATTTTCTTCTCTAAGAATGTCGGGAACCATGATGCTAACTCTATGTGTGTGCAACTAGGCTACTCCAAAACAATACACTTAGGGAAGTAGTTAGGAGTGCCTCTTTTGTATTCTCGAGTAACCAAGGACACGTATCTTTATGTGGTGGAATGAGTTCAACAGAAGCTAACAAGATGGAAGGCGAAGACTCTATCTTCGGCCGGCAGAATCACGCTAGTTAAGTTAGTGCTCTCAATTATTCCATACTCAATGCTCTCAACTATTCCATATTATGCCATGCAAACCTCAATGTTGCCAGCCACTTTTTTTTTTGTGATATTAAAGATGGCTAAAAGCCAAAGTACAGAACAAAGAAAATTACACAGGAGAGGGAATGAATCCCAAGCAATCAAAATCTAGCAGAGGCCTCAAAGAAGAGGGGCAAGAACACAAAACTTCTGATCTATTGATTCCCACCTTTGCCAATGCGTCGGCAGCCTGGTTGAAATCCCTCGGAATAAGCAAACAGTAACCTCCCAATCTCTCCTCAACAGTTCCTTAATCTGATACATTAATAAACTGCCGGAGTTGGGATTAGCATCAGACATGTTGGTGATTACCTCAGCAGCATCTGATTCCAAATTAATCGACTTAAGGCCTAAGTCCCATGCTAAACGCAATCCCTCATAAATGGCCCACTCCTCAGCCGTTGCCATAAGATTGAGCAAATTGTAAGATCATTTATTTATTTATTTATTTGATATAAAGGATGGCTAAGCGCCTACATTACAAAAAACAAATTACACATAAGAGGAATTTAATCCTAAACACTCTTGGTCAACCCAAGCTCCCAAATGAGAGGGGCACGTAGCTAAGATTGCAGAATTGGAGATGCCCCATTTGGCCAAAGCATCCACAATTCTATTACATTCTCCTATTACATTCTCGAGGGATGACCCTAACATCAACCTGCCAATCCCAACAAAGCATAACTCTAGCTTTTGCAATCAAGCTACTGCCAGTATTACAAGAATTATCTAAAATCAAATTAATAACCTCATCAGAATCAGATTCCAAAATGATCTTCTTTAGTCCCATATCCCAAGCCAATTGAAGACCCTCAGCAATAGCCCATTCTTCAGCGGTGTTGGATTGACATAGCCCGATCTTTCTGGTAAAACCGACAACCCAGTTGCCAAAAGGGTCACGAACTACACCCCCACAACCAGCCTCTGACGAGTGAGCAACCATGGCCCCATCCACGTTCAGTTTGAACCAACTAAGCGGGGGTTTTTCCCAACCCATAAACTGGCCGCGTCCTAATTGGGCCTCCAGACCCATACAATCATCAAGCGAAACAAATCTAGGCCAAGTCATGGATAAAACAGCCGCAGGATTACGAGGTTTAATAAAGTTGCAATCAAAAGTACATTGATTTCTCCAATCCCATAGCTTCCAAATAGCGACTCCAAAGAATAGCATCCAGCATCCTTCCCACATTTTCCCCACTTGGTGTCTAAAATTGAAAACCAACCAGTCTCGTAAATTAAGAGAGAAGAAGTGGGAAACATACCTCCGTTTAATTAAGGCAAGCCACATGCTTTTTGCATATTTGCAGTCGCGTAAGATGTGCAAAGTATCCTCGAGATCATCAACACAAAATCCACATAAAGGAGAAGAGGCGGGACCACGAACTTCGCCATAGATTGGTGGAAAGTTTATTCAACAAGACCTTCCACATAAATACTCGGATTCTCTCCGCAACTTTCCACTTCCAGATGACTTCGAACACTTTATCCCTTAAAGGCAAAGGATTAGGTTCGATGAGAAAATAAGCACTCCTGAGGGAGAACTTCCCATCGCCAGTCACACCCCACACAATACAATCATCCACCGTATCAGATCTGGGAGGAAGAATAGCAGTTATGCGGCCTAACCCATCATCACTGATGATAGTGGATAGTCTCTCAACATCCCAACACCCACTAACCACCCAATCCGCTACAACTGAGTCCTCTTCCTCTTCCGTTAAGGGCCGTAAACAAAAATTCCTGATTTCCAATCCCTCACCAATCCAGCAATCATTGAAGAAATTTGCTATGCGCCCATTTCGAATTTGCCATTTAGTGCCTTGATCAACAACCTCCTTTTGAGAACAAATAAAACGCCATAAACGGGAATCACCCTGCCTATAAGACAATAGAGAGTCTTCATCTCTTAGCATATATCGTTGAGTTAAGATATCAACCCATAGACCTTTAGTACCATTGATCAACCTCCATGCGAGTTTCGCTCCACATGCTCGATTAACAGAACATAGTCTCCTGAAACCAAGACCCCCGTATTCTTTAGGTCTTGTGATTTGATCCCAACCAATTGGATGAAACCCCCTAGTATCTCCATCATGACCCCAAATAAAGTTCCTTTGGAGCCTTTCAACTTCATAGCACACACTAGACGGGATCTTTGCCACAAGCATAGGGTATAAAGGGATTGCACTTACAACAGACTTGGCTAGAGTAAACCTACCAGCCATAGATAAACTATTAGCCTTCCAAACACTCAACTTCGATCTAACTCTATCAATGATGTACTGGAATTTCTCCCTTGGGCTTCTATTACGGGTTAATAGGAACCCCAAATATCTACCAATTTCACTGGAGATTTGCATATGAGTCATATCTTTAATCCACAATTTAGTATGCGTTGGAACCCTAGGGGAGAAGAAAATAGATGATTTAGCAGTATTAACCTTTCCTCCAGATGCCCTCATAAAGTCACGAATACAGTTCATCATACAAACAGTTTGGGGTACAGTTGCAACACCAAACAAAAGCAAATCATCTACGAACATTAAATGAGAAACGCTCGACCCCATTTGAGAAATGAGGATAGGTTTCCATCTACCGTCATCAACTGCATCACAAATAGAATGAGAAAGCTTATCCATGCATAAGACAAATAGCAACGGAGACAAAGGATCACCTTGTCGAAGGCCCCTCATGGGGCTGAAGAAATCAGTATAAGTACCATTCCACAATACATTATATGAAATAGAGGAAACACAATTAATGATGAAGTCCACGAAATGACTATCCATACCCACTTCTAACAAAACTTGTTTAAGAAACGCCCAACTGATTCTGTCAAAAGCTTTTTCCAAATCAATCTTCACCGCCATAAGACCTTTCCTACTACGATTCTTACCCATAATGTGAATGACCTCTTGCCCCACAATAATATTATCTTGAATGCATCTTCCTTTAATAAAGCTACATTGAAAGGGCAACACTAAATCATCCATCACCTCTCGTAGTCTCAAAGCTATGATCTTAGCGATGCATTTATAGTGGACAGTGCACAGAGATATGGGCCGGAAATGCGAGACTAACTCAATATGATCATTTTTTGGAATCAAAGAGATAAGGGTTTTGTCAGCCTCTACAAGAGAGATCTCCCATTTAAAAGCCTTCTTCACAAAGCCACATAGCGCAGGACCGACCGTATCCCACTTAGATTTGTAGAAAAGAGGAGGAAAGCCATCAATTCCCGGGGCCTTATAACTACCCATGGAGAAAAGAGCTTTCCTTATTTCCTCATTTTCCGGCACCAAAGACAAACAAGATAGTCTCATAGAATCAATAACAGGGAAAGAAGATCTAGTAGAGAAAGAAACCGGATCTTGAGGAGGTGAACAATAAAGGCTCTTGAAATGCCTAACAATCAACTTCATTATCCACCCAAACTCCATTCTCATCTTTCAGCATAAGAATTTTATTTCTCCTATTTCTCATTTTAGATCTTAAATGGTAATACCGAGTATTTCGATCCCCTTTAGTGATCCATTCACTTCTTGACTTTTGAAACCACTTAATTTCTTATAATTTCAAAAGTCTCTCCAACTCATCTTGCAATTCCAATTCCAGATTAAATAAAAATTCAGAATAGGGATACCCATTAGCACGTTGAATACCATCAAGTCTATTAATAATGCATTGTTTTTGCCGTTCAATCATACCAAAAACTTCTCTATTCCAGGGACCCAGTGACTATTGTAAATGATCTAAAGATAAGTTAAGGTCATCCTCACTCAACCAGACACCTTTCAAAAAATCATTATAATTTTCATGATTTATCCACATCGCCTCAAAACGAAAGGGACGCTCTCTGGCTCTTGAAATAAGATTAATTCCAAAATTCAGACAGATAGGATTATGATCAGAGAATTTAGTTCTAGCTAGTACCTGCACTGAGCAATCAATAAAAGTCGAAATGAAAGCCTCATTTGCCAAAGCCCGGTCCAAGCGTTCATACAGTCTTTGACCTCCTCTAATTCTTGGACCTTTCCAAGTAAAACGCGGACCAACCGCACCAAGGTTAGCGAGCACAAAGGTCTCAGCCTGGTGAGTTGGGACGAATTATGTCAGCCCATTAAGTCTGCTGGATGAGGGCTTCGAAAACTTCAAAGTCAAAAGGGGGCTTTTTTGTCCAAGCTGGGGTTTCAACTAACTACCAAGCCAGAGGTACTCTGGGTCCAAATTCTTCGGGCCTAGTATAGTTGTGACCCCATGATAAATCTGAATTTAACACTAAAGCCTGTTCCCCCACATGGTGAAGCAGAGCGAAAACTTGGACATAAATGATGTTAGACCTCAAATTGCAAACGGGTGATGGGACGCAAGTGAAATTCTGGAAAGATAATTGGCTCGATGATCTGGGTCCACTCAAGAATCTTGCCTTCTCAGAGATTAGTGATTCATGACTAAAGAAACCGATCAAAGATTACCTTGATTTAAATGGCGAGTGGAAATGGCATCTCTTCCAAAAGTACCTTCCAGCATCAATCAACTTCCAGATTGCTGCCACTCCCCCACCTCGCATTACCGACTGCACAACAGTCTACTCATGGATTTTCAAGCCAATGGAAACTTCATTGTTTCCTCATCGTAAAAATCCTGGGGAAAAAACTCATGGAATGAGGAAGACGCCTGCTAGCGTCTCATCTGGGAATGGCCCGGTGCCCAACGTATTCGCTCCTTCTTATGGATCACCTTCAAAGATAAACTCTTGACTAACACGACGATTTATACGACATCTGAGCTCAAGTGGTGCATGCGAACTCTGTGATGGAACGCGGGAGGATATAGACCACGTTTTTCGTTAATGCCCGCTGGCTCTAGCTTGCTGGGAGCGGATCATTCCTGAAGCTCATTTGAACGCTTTTTTGGGCAAACCTGTTCGTGACTGGTGGCTACACAATCTTAATCCTCGTCGTACCAGCCAAACGTGGGTAGAGAAATTTGGCATACTGACTTGGAAATTATGAACGCCAAGAACAAGCGCATTTTAGCGGGAGAGAGTCTTTCAGGCCTGGCGAAATCATTGTGGCGAACTCAATGACCACTCACACCGTCAAGGCCATGGACCTCACATTAACCATAGATTATAGTGACTAGAAATAATTCTTTTCCTTTTCAATTTGTAAATTTGGAAATTATGAACGCCAAGAACAGGCACATTTTCGCGGGAGAGTCTTTAAGGCCTGGCGAAATCATTGCGGTGGTGAACTCAGTGACCACTCACACCATCAAAGCCATGGACCTCACATTAACCATAGATTAGAGTATAGTAACTAGAAATAATTCTTTCCCTTTTCAATCTGTAACTTTGATGGCCCTCTCACAAGTATCACTGAGGTAGAGGTTTTTGCTTTTTGCTACCCTAGCTGTCCTTATCGATTGTATTTCTTCACTTCTCTGAATGAAATCTCCTTTTCACTTCAAAAAAAATAAACCAACACCACCACCAATTGAAATCAAGGTGGGTCGACACGCAAAGCCTCTAACTTAGACCTTGACCGCTCAACTTCCTCACTTTGCAATGCGTCAATATCCCAGTCAAACAGGTGTCCTGAACCAATTCCTCCCAAATACGGCAGCCTTCTTCAAGTCGAAAACCCAATTTAGCTAATGTATCCGCACAAGGGCCACTTTCTGAACCTTCACTGTTTTTAATAATAAGTGAAATACTTAAAAGTGATTTAAAGGAGATACAAAATTCTTTGCATAAAAACTGCGTACTTACGAAGGTTAGAAAAATGACAAGTGAAAGCGTTTTCAAACTATTTTATCATTATAATTTCTTCAAAACATCAATTTAAAGGAGAAATATCGAAAATTACTTCCTTTGTATTGCATTTTGCACGTGCGTACTTATCCAATTAAATTCTCAAGTAAAAATACAAGGAAGAATCTAACTCATCTTATGCACCATGCAGTGGCATTAATAATTCCCAGCATTAACAAACTCATATGAACATCCTAAGATAACTTCTTATTTGTTAGTTAGTTAGTTAACACCAAGCTTACATGATCTGTAGGAATTTTAATTAGGAAATGGGATTTCAACAAATAATATTTCCAAATATAGTAATAAATACACCCATCACAGCCTGAATATGTATAGATATCCAAAATTTTAGAGCATAAATCAAATATGTAGAGTCCCTACTGCCAAAAACATCAGAGATTCAGAACCTCGTATTCATTTCACAAGGACCATTATCATCTCTGACGTAAAGCGGTAAAGGGAGCTCTTGAGAAGTAGCTACAAGAACTTCCAGAAATGGCTCACATATTTATAACTAGCTGATATTAACTTCCTTTTTTTTTTTTTCAAAAAAACATATTTCTACTGGTTTAGAGCGAGCTATAGGTAAACATAACCTAAAATTCCCCTTAAATACAATAAATGATGAAGGGCTAGAGGCCAGCCCCTTGGAGGCGCCTACCCAAATCTACAGCGGTCAAATCGACCAATACAAGAACTGATATAACTCATGACTTCCTCCCAGCACAACTGCGTCAGAAGGTGAGAACTTGCTAGGTTACTATTGATAAGCTGAGAATGATGTATATTTCAACAAGGAGGCTCTCCAGCGTAGCCTATGATGATGCAGGAACAGAACCATTTCCAGATTCGTATTGTTTCTCCAACTCAGAGTCAGAGTCCTGACTCTCAAAGAAAGCTGCGTGGAGAGCCTTGACACATTGCTCTGCTTCGCTATCATTTACAACCAACGAGATATTAACCTGTCAAGAAATGAAACAGAATAATCAGAAGGGTAACATCAAAAATGAAAATTTTAACTTATTGACTTGTCGGTGAGTGCCCTGGTCTCTAAAGCTGATAGAATTAGAAGACGTGGAAGTAAAATGTGGGTGAGAAAATCTCTCAAGCTAGCCAAACATGTTACAAGAGAAAGTAAGAGTGTTTGCACTCATGAGCATAGTTAACCGAAGATATTTTATGGAGCCTATTGTGTCGGGAAATGAAGAGGTCAATAACTACCTAATAAACTGATGTGGAAAATAAATAGCGTTCAAGTGAGTAAGTATACCTTGGATGCGCCCTGAGAGATCATCTGAACAGTGACCCCAAGGGTTCGGAGAACAAGAAATGCCTGCAGTAACATGCCAATCAGTAATTATTAGTCAAAATAGAGAGCCAAATAAGATTTACGATTTCTAGCAGATTTAAATCAGCTAGAGCCCAAAAAAAAACAATAAACAGTATATGAATTTGGGGGCTTTTTTCCAAGATGCTGATATTGATAATGGCCCAAGGTCACAGATAGTAAACAGAAGAGAAGGAGCAAGGGACCCAGAGAATGGTATGGTCCTAACCATGAAAGAAGCAATTAAAACTAGATACAGCAAGACAAAAACTTCAGCATAAATCAAGGATTAAAATTCAAATAGAGAGAACACTATACAGAACCTTCTCTAATATCAATGAAGACTTCTGAACATTTCCAATGAGAGAAATTATAGATTTATTTTGTTGGAGATCTACCACAGCTATTTTCTTCAGTTCTTCAACAACATTGTCAAGCTCCTGCCCAAAAAGAATGAGGGTGACAAGCACTCAGATTTATGCAATGGCTGGATTACATAAATTCAACACAAAATAGGATATGATGAACACGATCATTGGATTATAGGGCTCGCCTTAGACTCCACGCAACACATGGAACCCACATCTAGTAGTTATGTAAATTAGGTGCCCTCATGTAAATCAAATGTAAGAAACAAACATTTAAAATAAGAGCATATCGTATTACACTTGCCTGTTGAATTAGCTCTCTGCTCCATAGCTTTGATGGATCTAATGTCAAGGAAATACTGACTTCACTCGTAGCTACGACATCCACTGATATTCCTAAATCTTCAAAAATTGAAAAGACCTGCATAAAAAAAGAGAGTATTTAGACTTGAAGGGAACCAATCATCTGTACAGATGCCCCAGGCATTAGCTTTCTCACCTTAGCAAGGAAGCCATACTGACCAAGCATGCGAGTGCTAACAATATCCAACATGGTCACATTACGCTTCAAAACAATGCTAGTCAGTACTGCCTGCAATTGAAACGGGAAATTTTAACATTGTCTAGTTTTCCAAAACATGGTTTCATTTAATTATTTATTATCCATGCCAATAATGAATTGATACAGACCTTACTCATATCTCTTGTCTTGTTGATGACAGTACCTGGAGCCTTTGGATTGTAAGAATTTTTCACCCTAACAGGAATATCACCCTCTCTAGCAGGTCTCATAGACTGTGGGTGAAGGACCTGCGAAAGGAACAGATCAGAGAAATGACTGATAATTACCTTTGACAATATATTAAAAATACCTAAGGCCAAAATCCTATCAATTGATCTCCTAAGAATCATGCTGCTAACTACGATATATGAATGATCACTTGAATTAACAAATCACGCACTGTTTCCCTGAAAAGAAAATATGTGAATCTTTGGATATGTACTGAGACTACCGGTATTGGAGACACACAGTATGGATACTACTGCCTTTTCTGAGGCATGAATGCTTCCTAATATTAAAGCAATGATACAGTGGGCAACTTAAAAGTGCAGCAGGCAAACTAGAATCTTTAAATATTTATAAATACATGGGAGGTGCTGCATAGAATATGATCAGCAGAACTAGAAAGCCAATACAGCAATACCTGAGAACCAAAGTAAGCAAGCTCAGCAGCCTCGTCAAATGTCAAAAATGGGACAGGTTCTGCTTGTGGGCATATATTTGGATCACAGGTTAAAACACCATCAACATCTTTCCATACCTATTTAAGAGATCACAGTCAATTTGTTTCCTTTTATCTTACATTTAATCTTTAACAAGTAACGGAGTTGTGAGGATGAATTGTGCAGTACTGGATGCTAATGTTTTATAAACATACGGAATTTCATTGAATGAATACCCAATGACAGAGCCAATCCTGAAATCTAGCTTCACATTCAACCATACAAATAAAGTCTACTGACATGTTTTGTCTTGATATGCATAACGAGGTTTCTGTATGTTAACCTGGATTTCAGGCAACGCTAGTGCTTTACCAATTGTTGTAGCTGTCAAATCACTTCCCCCTCTGCCCAGAGTTGTTACAGCACATGATTTCTGGCCCTGGAGAAGAAAAAAAGGAAATATATCAGTTTTCTAATTCAGGAGTTTGCATTTTCAGCAAAGCAAACATCGAGAGTGAAAAAATGAAAAGAAGAGTTTGAAATGTAAGGCGTCAGTTAGACCTTTCCAAGGAAGCCTGTAACAATTGGTATAGCAGGGTCAGAAACCCAATCTTCACATAATCTCTTTGCAATAGCTGGGTAAGTTGCTTCCACAATATCCGCATTTGTAAAGTCATCAGTGGTAATAAAACCAATCTCAAATGCATCATACTGCCAGAACATGAAATTAGCAACAAATCATTAGGAACAGTTACTACATAAAAAAACTGAATAATTTATTCCTAGCCAGACAAACTTTATCAATAATTAAAAAAATGAAGCTTTTTAGTTCAATATGACTTAGATGAGCAGACCAGGAGTACATACCTGGCGAGCCTTAACACCCATTTTATTAAGATATGCAGCAAAGATCCTAGTGGACATGCACTCTCCAAATGAAACTAAATAGTCTCTAGTCCGCGGTGTCAACTCTTTCATCATAGCAATCCCCTTCAGAAGTTGCTCCAGTTCTTCTAGATGATCTAAAAATATTTGCAGCCGGAAAACCAAGATCACCAACGATGTGAGCACAAACAAATGACAATTAAACAGCCGTACTGGGAAGTGAGAGGGTAGAATTAGTTCAATGAGTGATTTCAAATGACAATGGAAAAGTTGCATCAATGATAAATATTTTCTAAAACCTATGGAGGCTAGAAACCTTATATCATTACTTCTGGAGGTAGGGTAGTAAAAAGAAAAATTTTGTAATCCTCATAAGTCAATAATTGATCCATTGTTCCCCAACAAATTAAACATAAGCAATAATTTGATCTGTTCTCATCTAGGGAAATAGAACTTTATAACTTCATATAATGGGCTACTTTTTCATTAAGAGAATGTAAGATGAAACCAGCTCAAACCAAGTTTCCATTTTTACCTGTGACAACAATCACAATTATGGTAAAAAATTTAATCTCATTCAAACAATGACCAATACCATAAACTAAGTTAATGATGCAAAACTATGCATGCATAAGAAATCTAAATACGGATTCAAGTTCAGCACATGCGTGCTAATCCTTAGACCCAGATAGCAGGGCAGCCGACGTGAGTTTCTCATAAGGCCACGATACAATATAGATATTCTGTTTATCCAATTTAAACAACAGATCTAATGTGGATTAAGGTAAACTCACTTGAAATGACAGATCTGTCCACTTGAAGCTCATCCACAGTCCTGAATGAGAGAGATGCACGCAATCAGAAGATATTAGTCAACTGGGATGTGATCTAAAACACACACACACACACACATTTCCATATCAAATAGAAAAGCAAAATGGAAAAACCCATTGCTCTTGCCTGAGATGCAGGTCTTTTACAAAGCTAAGCTCATCAATACATGACGCATGAGCAACACCACAGCTGACGGCTTTTTCCCCAGCCTAAAAATGATTTACATTTCCTTATACTTATGTTTACTAAAAGAGATAAGAAAGAATATTGACATGAGATAAACCAGAAAAACATACCGATAAAAGTTTGTTAGTCGTCTTTCTCATCGCTGAGAGAACAATAATAGGATTTTCCTCTGGAAAGCTGAGAATAAGGCTAGCAACCTCTTTCATCCTCTCTGCAGAAGCAACAGATGAGCCACCAAACTTCATGACGCACGTAAAGTTTTTCTCCGTTCCACAAAATTTCCGGTGTCCAGTCTCATCCTTCACGAGTAAATCACTTTTTGCAGCTTTGCAACTGACACTGAAGGACACCCGTTCCCTTGAGACCTCTCTTATACAACAAAATCCATAAACTGAAGAAACAGATGCTGCAAAACCAATTCCCCGTGATAACAGAGGTTGGCAATGCAAACTACTCGAAGTAACAGAGAAGGTGTTGTTAGCCCCACAAATTTGCAGAGAACTCGCCATGCTTATTGAGTTAACGCGTTGAGAGGGGCTAATGGGGAAAAAAAAAAATTGACTTATTTCAATCAGTTATCTCGACAAATAATTCTCAGAGATCCGAATCATTTCTCAGTCAAATTTCTACCTGCCGATCATTCAAGCAAGGGAGATCAGTCACAACATTGCAATGGTTTAAACATCATGGCAAAAAAAAAAATCATTTCAAAGTATTTTTCCTGCATTTGGGCCAGAGACACTTTACCTTGTACTGAGAAGATGGAAATGCAGGAATCGGTTGTCTAAATGAAAATGGACAAAGGAATAAACGATGGGGGTTTTGGCGCAATTTGGAGGGTTCAGGTAGAGAGAAGCTGCTCGGTGGTTTCTACTGTGACCGCGAGCTATCAAGCTCCGAGGGAGCAGCAATGAAGGTGGCCCTGGCTCGCTCGGCGGCTCTGTTTCCTTTTCTTTCTTTTTGGCGGCTCTCTTCAGTTGATTACGCACGCACGTATAAAAGGAATTTTTTTTTTAAAGAAGAAAAATAAAATTTTGTTTGTTGGGTTCATGATTTGGTTTGCTTTTTTACTCCTTTATTTACTGTATATGTATTAAATACATGAGAGAAATTTTATCTAAATTATATAAATAAGTACTTTTTAAAATCCAAACGGGTATTGAATCATTAAAAAAGTTAAATATAAATATAAGACATATTTTTAAATGTAAATTACATTTCAAACTATGTCACATATTATTTATGAGTAATAAAAGCTAAAAAGTAAAAGCCAATTGGGGGCAGCCAGTCAAAGCATCATAAATCAGGCACACTTGTACCTGACTAACACCTGGTAATGGAACGTAAATGTAGGGAATTCAAATGTAAGAAGGTTGACGATGTCAATGGAGATTATTCTAAGAGCGCCATTTAAAATTTTACACAATACTCCAATATTTATATTTAATTCAATGGAGTGGTATAAAATAGATATCATATTGTTATACTAAAATAAATTCTTTTCACTTTATTTTTATTTTCTTTTCGTCTTTTTTATTTAAAAGCATTTGGCAAACAAAAAATTTATAGATAAAGAAATTTGATTCTAAAGCCTAAAACCAAGCCACACTTTACAAATGATGAGCGAACCCAGTGAATCTGCTATATAGCCTGTCCAGAGTTTTGATTAGTCCCACTTCTATTAAACCGGTGGCGATTAATTAATTTAGGAGAAACCTACCAATCTGATGGATTTACCGATTCACTGATTTGGTTGATAACTTTTTTTTTTTTAAAAAAAAAAAAAGCAAGGGAAGTGAGCTGACCATGAGTGTGAGATAAGTGCTTCTTACATGTTTGTCCTTCTAATTAGAGAGATGAGACATTTTTTTTCTATTTTTTATTTTATTTATTTAGATTAAATTATATGCTACTTTCTGAAATATTTTTTTACATCAAATATCTCAAATTAATTAATTTTCAGTTTTGTATTTAGAAATATTTGTCATGTAACACTAATATCCTGAAAACTAATTAATTTGAAATAATGGGTGCAAAAAAAATAAAATAATCAAAAAAAGATATAATTTAATTTATATATATATATATATATATATATATATATATATATATATATATGTCTTATCCCTCTAATTAGAGGGACAAGCATGTAAAAGGCACATAAAAGAGAAGCACCTAATGTGAATCCGAGAAGGACACACTTGCATGTTTTTCTTTTTGGCGCAAGATGCAAGTTATGCAACCACAATAGAGAGTCACAAGGATTTTCAGTATGTTGTGTTGTTGATCGGGTTAGGTCTAAACTTAGTGTGTGAAAGGCCAATTGTCTCTCTACTGCTGGGAGGATCACTTTAGCTAAGTCTGTGATTAGTGTCACTCCTTTGTATCCAATGCAAGTTGCTAGGTTGCTGGCTAGTACTTGTCTGGAAATTGAAAAATTACAACAGAATTTCATATGGGGTCATAATGAGAGCTCTAGGAACTTTCATCCTATTGCTTGGGATCGGATTACAAAACCTAAGGAGTTTGGTGAGTTAGGATTCAGGAAATTGTCGTCCATTAATCAAGCTTGTAGTGTGAAATTAGCTTGGAAGCTATTAATTGGTTCTAATGGGTTGTGGGCTGATATCCTTTGTCATAGATACATGAGGCGTGACGACTCTAACTTGCTATGTTATAAGGCCAGCGATTCTTGCATTTGGAATTTTATTTGTTCTCAAAAGGATGTGGTTGAGCACGGTATGGAATGGCTGCTCAAGGATGGTTCAGTGGTTAATTTCTTTAATGACTATTGGATTGGTGAGGGTATCAAGCTCAAAGAATTTTGTCTTAGATCCCTGCTGGAGGAAGAGGATAAATCTCTTGTTGTAGATTGGGTGAAGGATGGCATGTGGAATATTGATTTACTTTCTGGCATTATTTTGCCTGCTGGAATTAGACGGATCTGCCCTGTCTTACCCCCAAAGGCCAATTCTTGCAATGATATTATGACTTGGGGAGCTTCGACCGATGGGATTTTCACTTTGAAGAGTGCTTATTTTTTGATTGAACCTAACCCTCCCCATCTAAAGGATAATTTATTTAAAGCTATTTGGTAGTGCAAGGGTGCTGAAAGGATTAGAGTGTTTTTGTGGAGAATTGCTTTAAATAAACTTCCTACCAACCTCTGGCGAAGCTCGTGGTCCCAAGCATCGGAGCTTTGTGGGTATTCTAATTTGGAGGTGGAGAATATCCTTCATATCCTAAGAGATTGCCGGTTTGCTAAAAATATGTGGCTTTCTTTGATCCATATAAGCTATATTAGAGAATTTTTTGCTGCTAACTATTGGGACTGGCTGTTTATGAATTTAAAAGTGCCTTTAGGCAACAAAATCAAGGAATCTTGGCATCTATTGTTTGGGGTCGCCGTCTGAAAATTATAGGAATGGAGAAACTTGTGTATTTTTTATAGTTCTTTTGTAAAACCTGTCAATCCTGCAGCTGTGATTTTGAGAATTTGGGATAACTTTGTTATTGACCAAGGTCCTGGAGCTGCTGTTGAGGGCTCTCGGCTACCTCATGTTGTCAAGTGGGAGAGACCGCCTCTTGGCTGGTGGAAGCTTAATGTCGATGGTGCTATGATGTTAGTATCTACCAAGGCGGGCTGTGGGGGTCTGTTACGTGATGGAGCAGGCAAGTGGTTTGTTGGTTTCTCTAAGTCCATTGGGGACTGTCAAGCAAACGTGGCTAAAGAGTGGGCAATCTTGGAGGGGTTGAGGCTGGCTTTTGATCTTGGATTAAAGCATGTCCTGCTTGAATCCGATGCTGAGGGGGTTCTTAATTTAATAGCCAATATTGATTGTATTTCGATTAGTCTATCTATCTTGAGAATCAGAGAATTGTTAGGTAGGAATTGGCAAATTAAATTTAGGGCAATCCCTCATTATGCAAATTGTGTAGCGGATGCCTTAGCTAAAATGAGAATTTCTAAGATGTCTGTTTTTAGGGAGTGCCCTGTTTATTTGAGGTCTTGTATTTACCAAGAGTGTAAGGGATTAATTTTCCCTTTGAGTTCCTTTTCGTCTCTATAATTTAGGCCTTAGCCTTCTTCATATATCAAAAAAAAAAAAAAAAACTTGGACGAGGCAGTAGAATGCTTGATAAAGGCCAATGGTAAGCTTAAAGGTTTGTTTGTCAGGAGGGAAAGGAAGGGGAGACAAAAAAAATTATGAGTTGGATTTTAGGAAATTGGAAAAGTGAGGTTATAAAATTTTAACAAAGATAAGACGTAAAATAAAAAAGTAAAATAAACTAATTAAAAAATTTTAACCTCACTTCTCCAATTTTTTAAATCCGAGTTATAAAATCTTTTATTCCCCTCCAAATCACTCATACCGAACTGCCCTTAAATCAATGAAAAGGTTGAGCCATGAACTTTCGGTATCCTAATTTTTTTTTTTTTTTTAAATACTCATTTTGATTCTTAATACAAGAGCTAATTGTATTTTTTTAAGAGATTAAAAAATTTAAATAAATTACGTTAAAGTATTTATATTTATCGTTTTTCTTTAAACTAATTTGTCTAACTTATAAAATGATATATAATATAATGATATATATACTATTAATAAGTAATTTATTTAGCTTCGTTAATATCTAAAAAAACAACTAAATTTTATATTAATGACCAAAGATAGTAGTACTCATCATCTTAAAATAAATTTTGATAAATTCAGTAACTTAAAGTATTTTTTTAATAGCACTTAATATTTTAAAGTAATGTTTTTGTTCCATTTTGTCTTTAAAATAATTTTTGGGCAACCATTTTGCCTTTAAAATATTATTCTATAGCAACGATCACCATGAACTTATGATACTTAGTGCGGCTAAAAAATACTTAAAAGTACTAAATGTATAAAAAATTATTTTAAGATATTAAATACTATTAAAAAATATTTTAAAGTATTAGACACATAAATGAAATTACCTTAAATTGCCGAGCGTTCCCCCACAAAATTTAGACACGATTGAATGTGAACTAAAAAAAAAAAAAAGGTTGGGAGCAGCGTGAGTAGAGTCAAGAGCCCTGTGCCATGGCCCATGGTATCCCTCACGTTTTCTCACATACAGCACTTATTTCCAAGAAACTCCACGCTTCATAATCTTCTGAGAAATGTCACTTTCGCCCTTTTTTTCCATGACGGTAAAGGTTACTTGTAATTACTCCACACGAATTAAGAATTGTTTGAATTATTAAAATTATAAAATTTATCTTTTTTTTTTTTTTTTTTTAGTATACAAAACTCAAAAACTCTTTAAACATATGAAAACAACACATAGGTTCTTAGGGAAAAATCTGAAATTTTGAAATTTTGAGTTTTTATCAAAATGCCTCTAAATTTTTATTTATAAAAAAGTTAAGGCCCCCTTGCAGGTCGAAGCTTCGCAGACCGCTGCTACCACCATGCTATCAAGCCGACTGCCAGAGCTTTGACATCGTGGCCGAAGCTCCGGTAACAATTTATATATAGGGATTGACAACTTTACCCCAATAAGCCTTATCAAATGTTGTTAATAAGTTGAATGATAACAATAACAATTTGCGAATAACAATTCACAACTTTGATATAAAGAGTGACAACTTAGGAGCTTAAGCTATTAATATCTATATTCAACTTGTCAACCACGCCTGATAGAACTTAGGAAGCTAAAGTTGTCAATTTTTATACTTAAGTAGTTAATCGCATTACTCAAGTTGTCACCGAAGGTTTGACCACCAACGTGGTGTGGAGCCAGGCAATGGAGGTCCAACGACGGCGAGCGAAGAGGGCATTTGCCTTTTTAAATTCAAAAAAAAAAAAAGTGAGGGTATATTAATAAAAGTACAACATTTCAAATTTTTAGATTCCTCCCTAAAGACCTATATGTTATTTCCATGTGTTAACAAACTTTTGGGTTTTCCAAGTTCAAATGGTACCATTCTAATCCTATTTATAAGTCTTTTTTGACTAAATCACACATACAAAGGAAAGATAGTTTGCTTAATGATCATGGGGTAAATTTTCAACTTTGCCTTTATTCATGAATAAGTATCTTTCAAATTTTTCTTCCCTCTCTATTTTCATTCGTAAATTAATATGAGCAAAATTGTTACAATCTCATTTGTTATCTGAAAGATGATTTATAAATATAACAAATGTGTCGATCAAAAAAGATTTATAAATAGGACCATAGTAGCATTTGAATGGAATTTTCCCAACTTTTTGTAGGTAACCTTCCAATTAAATATAACCCATTATAATTATCTTTAATTGATTTTTATTGCCATCTCTCTTTGCGTCATAACCTAATTTTTAACAAGGGTCGGAAATTCATTATCATTAATACTGAATTATAGTTTTCTAAATAAATTTGTATAGTCTTTCCAAATGCATTCATATCTTTTTTAATAAAATCTGGAATATAAAAAATTGATAATAAATAAATAAAATTGTGGGAAAATCTCCATTGTAATTTTTTTTTTTTTTTTGTGTGTGTGTGTGAGAGAGACTTAAATCTTTTTTTTTTTGGATAAAAATGGGCAAGCCTTGAAGCTTGAAAGTGAGAAATAGGAGCTAGATTATAAGACTACAGCCCCGATACAACGGGGAAGAAGGAAACTATGAATGGCGGGATTCGATCCTTCAAAACCATATCTAGGCAACCTCTCGGGATAGTTGGAATCATGGCCATATCGGCACCAATGGCAACACTTTTTGTGGCCTTGCTTGGCCATATAATCAGCACAATAGATGTTTTCTCTTGGAGTATGATGAAGCACCACGTCCCAGTCTCGGAACAAAAGGTCTCGAGTCTCCCCAATAATGTCTTTCAAAGGATGATCAGTAGCGCAATCTCTCATAAGGATATTGACGGCATCAAGAGAGTCGGAGTAAATGACGATGCTCGTAATCCCATCCGAAGACCAATCGCAACCCTATCATGATAGCATAAATTTCGAACTTCAATGACCGAAAGTAGGCCAAGGGGTTTATAGAAGCCCATCAACCATTCCCCTTTGGAATTTCTTAGTACTCCCCACATGCGGCTTTATGTTGTTGAAGCACCGATCCGTCCACATCGATGCGAACCTGTATTCTCGGGAGGGTGTCCAAGATTCCTCGTCTATCTTGTCCGGTTGGAAAATCTTGTGGTTTAGCTTTTGATTCGCTCCATTCTCCATGAGTAGATAGGCTGCACGGTGTAACATCTCCCTTGTTTTTCGTGGTCGTTCCTCGAAAAAGAAATTTACATCACGGTAGTCCAAAGAATCCAGCATCCCAGGCTAAAGGTTCTCGCCCAAAGAAGTTCATAAATCTCCCTTTGCCTGGGTTATGCTTGGTATTCCGGTTGAGCCAAACCCGCAAGTTTCCGAGAGAAAAGCGAGAGAAAAAGTTAGGTTTTAAAATAAGTTTCCATAAATTTACGGCACGCTCACAATCACGAATTATGTGGATCACACTTTCCTCACTATTGCATTGAAAAGGGCAACCATTATCGTTGGTGAGGCCCCTTCTTACCCGAAGAGAGTTGGTGACAAGTCTCTCATGACCAACTTGCCACATAAAATATTTAATTTTTTCAGGAACTTGCCATTTCCACACTTGGGCCCAGAAGTTATTAGTACTTGCTTCAACGTTGTCAGAGAGAAAATGATAGGCTGATTTTACAGAGAAATCCCCATCTTTAGCTGCTCTCCGGGTATAACAATCGGGGAGTTGTTGGAGGGAGGATTCGATTGTAAAATGAAATTAGTAATATCTTTGAGGTAAAACTCCAAACCATCGTGATAGTCCCCGTCCATTAGACGGTAGGTGATCCCTAACCGTCTCCTCTACGTTGATAGAGGAAGGATGCTGAATAAAGGAGATGATGGGTTGGTCAAGAGGAGCCAAAGGTCGATCCGAACTTGGTACCCGCCCGTTATTGACCTTTTTACCCACACCACCGAGAAAAGTATCCCAAACTTCGACAATCGCTTTCCAAGCATAGGAAGAGTTTTTCTTTTTGGAGATAATAGGCAGGTACAGGTTGCCACAATTATATTTGGACCACAAGCATTGAACCCATAGGGCATCTTTTTTTGTTAAAAGACTCCAGCAAAGTTTCATAATAAAAGCTTTATTCTGACGGCGAAGATTTTTGAAACCCAGGCCCCCTTGTTTCTTTGCTTGTGTAATTTTATCCCAAGCAATAAGATGCATTTTTCTCACGTCATCTTCCGCGACCAAAGGAAATTTCGGAAATTCGCTCAATTTCTCTAATAGTACAAATTGGGAGGAGAGATGATTGCATGCGGTGGCTGGGCGAGAGAAGATATTACGAGACTTGATAAGAAGTAACGAACGTCCGCCATAGTCAAAAATTTGCTTTTCCACGGGATGACTTTTTTCCGGCTCTTAGCACAATAGGGTTATAGGTAGCATGAGAAGCTCTTTTATGGATGATTGGAACACCCAAGTATTTACCTAGGTCGGCAAAGCAATCCCAATCCCAAGGAGTTGACTTAGCTCGAGAGCCCTATTGAAGTTGATTTTTTGGAGCAGAACATTCGTGATTTGTCAATGTTGATTACGTGCCCGAGACTTCGCGAAGCTTTGTATGACTCTTCGGACTTCAATCATTTGATCACTAGAAGCTTCTGTGAAGAGAATGAGGTCATCGGCAAAGAAGAGGTGGGAGATGTGTGGGCTACCTCGCTTGAAAAGAAAGGGTTTCCACCTACGCCCTTCACATTCGGCTTTAATTAAGTGGCCCGGACGCTCCATGCAAAGAACAAATATATATGGGCTCGGGGGATCACCCTGCCCGACTCCTCTAGAAGGGTTAAAGCTCGGGGTTTCATCCCATTCCAAAGGATAGACATAGATGTAGTAGAGATACGAGGCCATGATGAGATCAATGAGGTTGTTCTCCAATTTAATACATTCTAGGGTATTTACGATAAACCCCCAATCTAACCCGTCGAAAGCTTTCTCCATGTCAATTTTGATTGCCACAAAACCTTTCTTCCTCCCGCTCATCCTCATGGAATGTATAATTTCTTGAGCAATAAGGATATTATCACGACTAGATCTATTAGCAATAAAACTACACCGCTCTTGACTAATAAGATGGGGCATGATTCCCTTTAACCTATTAGCCGGGAGCTTAGTAATGATTTTGAAGCTCATTGCAAAGGGAGATAGGACGAAATTCCTTCAACGTAGCTGGATTATCAACCTTGGGAATAAGAACAACTTTGGAATGATTTATGCTAGACGGCTTAGAGGGATTGATAAAACAATCTTCAATGAAGTCACAAATTTTATCACCTATGATCCATCGAGAATGGAAAAAGTGAGCTTGGAGACCATCGGGACCGAGGAGCTTTAAAAGCTCCGATGGCAAAGGCTGCATTTTTATCTCGACTTTGCAAACATTTTTAGACGAGAAAGTGAAGCATATTCTCGTCAATGGAAGGAAAGTTAGAACACCAACCCACGGGATCTCTCACGTTGCATCCCTAGTATATAAATTTTTGAAGAAATCATGGGTTATCAATTTCAAAGTGTCGTGATCATCAATCCATACCCCTTCATCATTTTTGTGACTTCAATTCTCGCTTCTTCCGTTTAACCATGGTTGAGGCATGGAAAAACCTAGTATTTTCGTCACCCCCCGAAGCCATTTACTTACGGATTTTGGAACGAGACAATTTCTTCCCGAGTTGCCACCTTATGGTATTCTTCCCAAAGCTTTCTTTCTAGCGAAATAAACCGGTTTGGAGATTCATTTTCCGCTTTTGTCAATGCCCTCTAAGCGCCTCAACAACTTTTTTTTCTTCTTTGGTGAAGTTTCCCACACGATTCTCATTCCATTCCGAGCCGATTCTTTAAAGTTGTGAAGACCATCTAACCAATTATTATCCCGCCAAAGCTTCGGCGGTGATATCTTTGAAATCGTTCTCGAGGACCAAGCAATCGATAAGAGAATGATTTAAAACGGTAGCAACGGGGAGAGAAGTTGGAATTGACAACCACAATCCTATGATCGATTTAAATTTTAGCTCATGACGGACGGTGGAGTTTGGTAAGCGGGAAAGCCAAGAGAAGTTGGTGAAGACCCAATCCAATCTTTCCTTCAGACCCTCTTTTTCCCAGGTAAACTTCTCCCCTTGAAACCTAGCTTCAATAAGTCCCGTATCATCAATACAATCTCGAACTGTTGCATTGAGGTCCATGAAGGGACCGCCCTCCCAATTTGTCCGATGGGGATAGATATGCATTAAAATCGCCAAGGACTAACCAAGGAAGGGTAGAGCTATTGGCTAAGTGACGGAGGAGTCCCATAATATATGCACGCCAATAGAGTTAGTTTCACCATAAACCAAAGTGATAAAGCACGAAAAGTTACTTACGATTGTAAACTTGACGGTGGAGCATTTGGGTGGTAGATGATATATATGTAATATCAAAATTTTCCTTGTCCCACAATAGCCGATACCCCGGAAAACCCACTAGATTCCACACGAATCCAATTGCTAAAACCAAGCTTACGACAAACAATATCAGCTCTAGTGCCACTAATACGAGGCTCCAACGGGCAAAGAATATCAATGTTATATTTTACGACAATATCTTTAACATCAATAGGGAATGTCCGTTTACCGGCTCCCTACAATTCCATGAGGCTATGATCATTAAATAGATATACTTCAAATGCAAGGAAGCAAGGACTTACCGGGCTCGCCCGACGTCCGACTCGTCAAGCTCAAGCTGGGTTTCGCAACCAAGGATACTTGTCCCTCCATAAAATCTGCATCATCCGCAATCGAACAAACGCCTCGGCGGGGAGATAAGGATGACGACACAACCGCTGAGTCTTCAATTCTTTTATCAACATCATCAATCTTCCCATTTTTGGTTGAAGAATCTGCGATGTCAAGGTTGCATGGCACTATTTCCTTTTCTTCATTAGTCTTCTTTTTTTCCCGGCATGCTCCTTCGTTTCCCGGTTTTCGAAATTTCAAGTGGCTTGGTGGATCCAAAGACAACATTGTGTGCCCTTGCTGCTTTCTTCTTATTTCGTACAGAGGATAAACCGTTGGGCCTTAGATTGTAATCGTGAGTAGAATGACTCGATTGTCCCATGAGAACATTGGATGGCTTACCCTCTTTTTCTTTCACTTTCGTCACCTTCTCTTTCTTTTCTCCCTTCGCAGCAGGCTCTAATTGAGGCTCCTCAATCACCAAAGGACATTTTCCATCTGTGTCGAGATTCAAATTTTCCTTTTCAATGTGGCCGACCACATCTTCCTTATTTCCGCTCTCCTTAGATGACTCTATTCTCTCTTTAAACACAAAGCCTCCTTCCTTAGTGGAAGGTAGGGGTTCACCCTCTTTCCTTCTCCATGTAGTCGTAGCTACTTCTGTCTTTTTAAGTCGATCCACACCTTTCAGAAAGATAGGATCTTTCACCTCTTGCAAAGACATCAAACCTTGAACCGAAACAGATGTCTTCTCCTTCCCGGTGACTTATTATTCTCGGGTATTTTCCCCAACTTCCTCTCGGCTCAAGCTTGTGGATTCTTTTCTGGAGTATCTCTTTGCTATCATCCATGAGCCAAATTCTTCATCGAGTTAATTCTGGTACGCTTACAAGAGGCTTAAGGTGAGCAAGGCGGTTCATTGAGTTTTTGAAGTGTGACATATGTTCATTTGTGGAAGAGGTTTCTCGGCAAATCCTCCCCGTGATCCGAGAAAGCGGGCACTTCTCTTGAGAATGTCCATACTTACCACATTTAAAACAGATCGGTCGAACCCCTCGTATTCCACGGTGTAGATAGTAGATCTAATAACAAACCTAGATTTCGGGGCTTGCTTCAAGTCTACTTCAACACTAACCCCGGCAAACTTCCTCTTTCCACCATCATGCTTTGATTATTACATTGTGCTAATGTATTAACATCAACCTTGATGGCCTTACCAATCATGTTACCTATTTCAAGTAAACACTCTTCGAATAAACATGCATCGGAAGAGTAGGAATACGAACCCAAAGCGCTACTTTTTGAATCTCATTCTTTGTAGGGGTTGAAATTTGGACTCCATCTCGCACCGCTAGGTAATGTCCTTGTATCACCCAAGGACCATCAAACAATAATCTCAATCGTAAATCTCTGTTTCTGTTTTAAACACAAAGTAATTGTTTGGTAGATCAATGAGCTCAAAGCTTTTTGATCTAAGGATCCAAGCAATCTGTCTTTCATCATTTCTAAGTTTCGAGCTTTCCTAGCAGAGTGAGAATTAAGGCATCCTTCCAAGGGCGACAAAGACCCATCAACCTTTCATCGACATGCTTAGCTTTGGTAAGGAAGCAAGAAGAGTTTTACGCTCTTGATAAGAGGTGGAGAAATCTCCTTCTCCTCACAAAGCCAATCTTTCATTTGGTCCTCTAATTCTTGAGAAAACACCTCTTCCTCCTTCTCCAAAAGTTTGCTTCTATAGGAAATTTGGTTTCTTTGGTGAGCAGGATGTGGAATCTGCAAGTTACTATTTTCTTTAGCCTTCTCAGTTTGCACTAACATAACCAAGTCCCCTTCTTTCGACTTGACCCCTTGCTTCTCCATTGTCACAACTAGGCCAAAACTCAGAGGATAGCAACAGGAGCGAAACTAAGAATGCGCGAATCGAGCATAACTTCAAAAAATTGGCAGCAAAACGCCCAACCCAGGGGATACCGAACACAAAAAATTATTAACAGAGATGCAAGACCAAAACACAGATAAAAAAAAAACACCACAAACAGCACAAAGCCATTTCCGGGGCCCATGGCAAAGCAGGATCAGAGATATGCTTAAAGAAGAGAAAAGTCACATAGCTTTTGAAGAAGCATAAACCGGTTAAAGACCACGACGAGCTAAGGCATAGTCGATCGAAAAGGAAAGCGAGAAAACAGCAAAGGAGACAAAACCTCGGAACCTCGACGAGCGGGAAACGGCGGGAATAAGGAAACACTCCTTTTCAAAACTAAACGAGCAAATCTGGACCTTCTCGCTTGTATTACGTAATTTGTCAAACGAAACTCAAAACCTCAAAGAGCAAAAGGTGACGGGACCCGGGCGAATGGCGAGGCAGAGTAGATCGGCAAAAACTAAACAGAAAACAGGGGAGCGGCGAGCTAAGCCGGAGTCGAACACCGGTGCTGGGGGTAGATCTGGACCCAGCTCGCGCCGAAGGTGCAGAGATGACGGAGGGAGGTTCTCGCTGAGGGATGAGACTTAAATCTGAATGCTGGTATTGTGTGTGTACACAGTTCGCAGAATATTAACATTTTCTATGTATAAAAATATATCAGGTTATTTTTAATAATGAAATCCTTAATTGATGATTTTTCCTCAAATTTTTCTAGTAAATATAATCTTTCAAAATGTACAAAATGAAAGGGAGCAGCCAAATCTAAGATAAAAGACAGCATACGTATCCATATCTTTTTATGGTTTTAGCTACCACCACTGCTCGTATTTTTTATTTTTTTTTTTTTAAAAAAAACTTATATACTCCATATGATGGGTCGAATAAAAATAGTAATGAAATGGCATAAAATAAAATCAAAATCAAGATTGATTAATAATCACACGCGGCATTGACGAGTTTTCACTCATGATGGGGACAGCGATGACACCACGAAAACGACGTCTAGAAGCCCAATAAACACCATAGGACAGAAAGTGGGTCCTGATCTGTTCAATTTTATACCATGTTTCGTTTCACTAACCGAAGGGTCGGTGGAAACATTATTTTTCATTTTTTTTATCAATTCTTTTATCTATTTGGCTATTTGCAATCAAATTTTTGAGTTGGGAATTAGGGTCGGTCTTGAAGGGTTAGAGCCTAATAGGGCCGACCTTAAAGGGTTCGAGGTAAGAAAAATATTTGTTTTTTTAAAAAGGTCTAAGAAAGCGTTAGGGTTTGGGGGCATTTTCTGCGCCCAAAATTCTATTCTAAATTTTAACTATTTTATCCGTTTTTTTAAAAAAATATATATATAATTAGTAATTTACAACAATTAAAGTTTTAATTTATCAAATAAATATTGTTAATATTAATATCCAAACAATATAAATTATCCAACAAATAAACATATTCACTAATTCGTAATAAAAAATAGACTACTGTCCACAAATAAATCACGTAAACATAAAAAGCATACATAGGTTTTAAATTTAAACTATTATATAATATTTCTATTAAAGATTGACTTATGTTTTGTTATGAGAAGGTTGTCGATATAAGGAAAGAACCCGACTTTCATTTTCAATAAACATTTGAATGGAGACATCTCTTTCAACTCCTTATTAAATTATAAGAAAAAAATTAATAGAGCCTAACTAATTCGGCTTGAGCGCTTTACAAGTACGGCTAATTTTAGTTTCGAGACCTGCTAGGTGGCCTCTGAGCCAATTTTATTTAATTTCTCTAATTTTCAAGTTCAGCCCTTGAAGAGTCCGGGCTTAAACGGACTCAGTCTGATTTCCTAGCTCCCACATTCAGCTAACAAGTTGGCGATAATATTTTCTTAAAAATAAATCTGCATTTTTGGGGCTTTGCCCATGAAACTAATATTTGAATTTTAAGTATTAAATTTTGAAACCTTTTCCCGAGATATTTTTTTTTGCTACTGCATCCAGTTCATCAGAGCTTTGCCCTGACTAGTCTGGATCGAGATATTGATTACTATTATTGATCATATTTCGCATGGACGAGTTTTTTCGGTCGCAACGTGGACCAATATAGCGACTGTGAGAACTGAAAAGATGTTTGCAGGCCTAACGACAACTATAATTGTAAAACGACAATGCAATGGGCCCTGGTTTTGAGGGTCACATTTCAGCTCAAAATCTGGACCCCCGGTAATATACATATAGTTTGTACTCTACATTAGATCCGTAATTGTTTTATTGTCCAATTTAAATCAATGTGTGTTTTGTGTCTAATTACTTATTTTGATAAGTACATTTATTTCAAGTGATGAAGGCAAAGAAAGAAAGGAAGGGAATTTGAGGGCCAAAATAGTGACAAAGATCAAACGCCACAAAAATGAGTGGACAAATGATTCTTATGATCCATAAAGAGCCAACGTAACTAAACAGTGGTGGGCCTCACAAATCACTAAATAAATAATAATTCATGTGGCGACATCAATCACTCAACTCTACCAATGTGAGTTGGCATAGATGGTAAGGGATCCAGGATTAGTGACAGCTTGGGTTGTGGGTTGATCCTCGCTGTCGTGTTGAGGCTCGCTTTGATGTGACGCGATCTCGTAAGTCACGTAAGTCTTCATAGAAGCTGGTAAAATCTTTGGCGCAGTGATGATGTTGAACCCCTCATAAACTTGTTATTATCAAAAAAAAAAAAAAATCAATCACTCAACTCAACCAAATAAATAATGTAAAGTTATTAAATTTGTGAGTTTAAAGTTTAAACAAAGTCGTGATAGTGATATAAACTCGAATTGTAATCTCGTAAGAGTTTACTTTTATCATTGAATATGTATAATAGTGTATAATTAAATAATTAAAATATAAAAAATGACAACAGTTTGATTTAAATATATTTTAAATCTAAATAATTTAAATTAAATCTATCAACATTCATGATTTATCATATTTAACAAATAAAATTCTATGAAATTCATGTATAAAGTCATTAACCATGACCAAATCAAAAAAAGTTAACACGGTCTTTGCAAGTTATAAACATAAAAATGATAAATCCAATATGTAAACTCATGAATTTAACCGACTTTATAAGCGATATGAGTTTCTTAAAGAACTCAACTCGATTTAAAAAGGTAGAACGTGAAAGTGGTAAACTTTTAGAGTTAACTCGTGAGTTTGACAACAACAGTGTGGAGTATGAGCCAACTATTAATTATTAATTTGAACCCACTTGTGCAATGAGACAATCATATTCTCTTTCGCTCTATGTTTTTATTTCACTCTTAATACAAAACATCTAAGTCAGTATGTTTTTTTGTATTTTTATTAATACTAAATTATTATTATTATTTTTAGTATACACACTTTTGTTTGGGGAAATCTCTTTAAGATCTCAAGAAACTAAAAAAATGTCAAAAATGTCTTAGAGAAAATTTTGATGTCAAAAAGGTCATATTTACAACTCCTTTCAGTAGGACATTGATAACTCTATATATGGGTTTTAATAATTCATTGAGACTTTTTTAACATCAGAATTTTTTTTTGAGACCTTTTCGATATATTTAAGATCTTAAGGGAATTTTCTCTCTCTATTTTTGTTGTTGCTGCCAAACACACACACACACTGACCCACACAGTATACATTATAATATAATTGCTTTCGCCTGTTGTCTTAAGTCTTGACTAAAAAGGCTCCAATGCATAGAAAATCTAAACATTAACTATATTATCAATAGGAGTAATTCGCAAACGACACAACTGATTATATATTTTATATTTAAATTGATATTGATATTGATGCGTCATGTTCAATCAATTCGTTGACTACGATTAGAAGACGGTATAATGTAAGTTTTATAAACAAGCACCTGTGAGCATAGTTTTTTTTTTTTTTTTTTTTTTTTTTGATAGGAAAAAGGTTTTGGAGGGGTTCGACATCGTCACCAAGAAGTAAGAAGACGGCTTGGGCCATTTCTATGAAAGACTTGGGACTTACGAGATCGCTTTCTACCAAAGCGAGTCTCAATGACGTTGAGAGGGATCGAACCCACGACCCAAGGGCCTAATCCTGGATCCCTTACCATCTATGCCAACTCACATTGGTCAATGAGCATAGTTGTTTGCATTTATAATTGATTCCAAATAATTTGAAATATGGGCCAATCTATGGACTGCCCCACTGAAGACAATATTGTAAAAAAAGCATCTCATTTTAAACTAAAACGGGCCAATTTTGGCTTAGGCCATTCAACTTGTGGGTTTAGCAACCCCCCTCTCTACATAAAAGGAAAACCCTTGTCAACGAAGAGTGACACGAGTAAGACATCGACCTTTACCCCAAAAAGGAGAAGGTTTGATTCTCACTGACCGATGTGAGGGCCTCGTTGGTAGGCAATTTGTAAGTATCTCTGTAAACTCTCTATAAGCCTAGAGACATGTCTTAACTCTAGTAGATTACCGGTGTCTACCCCCACCCCCTTATAACAAAAAAAAAAAAAAAAAAAAAAAAGGAAAACCCCAATATCATACCCTCATTCAGTCATACTCATTTGACACATTATGCAAAAATCTCAATAAATTATAAATATATATCTACCATTTTGGAATTGCTAATGATAACTATAAATAACTACGGAGTTCCTTCACGACTATAATCATCCAATTGCAACTTCAAGGATGCTTGAAAATTTCTTACTCGAGAGGAATCCGGTATGACTCATTTTGGAAAGGAGCATGCCATATACATATGTAGTTTTTCTTCCTTTCGTTGTTTTGATTTGGGTCGCAAAAATATGAATCCCAAAATCAAATATGCAAGCATGAGAAAACATATAAAGCAAATTAATTAGAAATAAGTAAGAACTTTTTATTCCATAATTCAAGAAAGCAACATTAGTCTGCTTCGGTTGTAAAGCTGGTTGAGAAAAATACCAGAGGCCAATCCTTAGCCTAAAGGTATCGGCTAACCTAGTTGATCCTGACCTGAACATGCCTTTCCATGGCAATGTGAAGCAATCACATTTACAACCTAAATGTTTTAGGTACGGTAACTCCTAATTTACTGACTACTAACTACAGTTAGTGCTTCTGTTGTTGGTAGTAGTAGCATTTGTCAAGTACTTCACTCATGTCATACCATGGAAACCAGCCGAATCCATCAGTATTGCTTTGATTTGCTCAGGGACCACGTCTACCCCTTCTCCGCATTGCTGTTTGGCAACAAGAAAACACTGTGAATCTGAAAAATCTCGAGATCTTTTCATCAAGCTAAGTTTTGATGAGCTTAAAGATTAAACATCAACTCATCAACAAGAAATACTCTTTTCACAGGGAACCATAATAAATTTTGCCGGTACTAAAAACAAATATCCCCTTTTTATAGGCCTAGGGTATCCCGCTGGAAGCAGTCACGTAAATAGGAGTTACAGAACATGTAATGGGTTATACACAAATTGGAATTAGCAGTAGGCATCATATATAAAAAGTCATTCCTCTGGTCCTAAATATAAGAAAAGTTGACTTCTTTTGGAGGGAAAAAAAGCTAATTAAATTATTTTAGAGCATTTTTATTTTTTCCTCAAACTAATAAGTTTGACTAATAAACTAATATATAATCTAAAGATACACAACATATGATATAATTAAATCACTTATTTAGCTTCCTTAATCTCTCCAAAAAAAAAAAATTGTCTTCTATATAGGACTGAAGGGAGTAACAAGAGAAACGTTACTGTTACACTAACATACCTCAGCTCTGAACACATCTAAAGCAAAGCCATTGAAACAGCTGATAACGGCCTGCTGAACATCCAATCCAAGGTTGTCCAAAGCTCTCATGGTGGAAAGCAAAAGACCAGGTCTGCGGGCACAAAACATATGGATATTGACAGCTCTCCCTTCCCTTAACCTAACCTCCACCTGCAATTTTCAGAAACACATTGGTCAGGGTCAACGCAATATCTGCAATCACCTTGCAAATAAATTTGCTTATACTTCACACATAAAATAGTTGTCAAACGTTATTTGCGCTTTGCAATAATAAAGCTTTGGGACCTAAACCATCACTAGATACCAAGCCATGCTAATTACTCATAACTTCATTTTAATCACAAATATGATATATCAAGCAGAGATAAACAAGGAGACATGTTGAGGGCTGCAATTATTATGTTGAGATTTAGTTTTCATTCACAGATAAACAACAGAATCAAATTTTATAACTCTAAATGTTTGAAAATGATAAAGAACTAAAACAGAATGACAAAAGAACGACACCAAAGCGAACTCAACTATGTCTATCACACATTCATATGTCAAATGCATGTCACAGGTTGATTATCAAGGATCCATAGCAATTATAAGTCAAATGCTGCATGTTATTTGTCAGTGCCCACACTTGACATGATGACACGTATTAGCACAAGCATCCAAGGTACAGTCATATCCTTAAAGTTGTATTCCTAATGGATGTCAAAAGTAACCAACATTATTGAGTCCATGTTTATGTGTGAAGTGTAATTTCTTAATCCATTGAGGTCAATTTGTTCAAGTATACTATACTAGTCACAGATTTTTGGAGCAACGGAGGGTCATAGTGAAGCAAGAAAGAAGGAAGATAAGGTAGGACGGAATGAAGAAAGCAGTAGTTCGAGAAATAGTGTGTAGTGTTTATTAATTTGCATGTGAAATTCTCTCCACAGTAGATGCAATTTTAATGTTGGTTAACGGTTATACTCTCCTGACATGAGAAAATCCAGATCCTAAAGTCATAAAGGATATTCCCTTAAGATTTGCCTTAAAAAAATACGGACAGAAATCTCAGTTTAATGACACAGGCAATTTAGTGAGCTAGCTTGTTTATTTCCAGACAGAAAACCTTCCAAGATGGTATGTGCAGTACATAGTTAATGCCATTGACATCTGTCTTAATTATAAACAGGTAACACATGGTACGCCATCATATCGTTTAGCGAGTAATTATCAATTATTAACTTTAGCTTGTTTGACCACAAGAAAAACCTTTAGCTTCAGTTTTTGAAAGGTAAGATGTAGCACCAATTTGCAAAGGGTCAATTGTGCAATCCTTATACCAATCCTAAGATAAAATTGGTCAACTGTCCACATTCACAGAATATTCAGACCATGCAATTCGATACTCTTGGCAGGTAGGCACAATATATTATGCAACTCAAAATGCAACACATGTGACATGTATAAATTCAGTATCCTAGATACTGGCCAATTTTGCAAACACAATAAACTATAGACATTTATTAAGGCAATTTCAAATGTGACAGCCATAAACCTTGTCTGCAAGCAATAAACTAGTATAATGTGACTGAAGATGAACAATTTTGCTTCAGAATGAGCAAAGATTACCCTTGCAGCTTGGTTTTTAGGGCTTGGCAAGAGGCTAGGGCAAAGCTCTTCCTTGACCCGACAGGGAAGTGTTGGTGGAGTGGGTGTCAAAGGGTGAAAGCTTGTAGAAGGTGGTGGCAATGAGCCAGGCGGAGTTGACTCCAGTTCATTATGAAGATCATTAATCCGCTGCAGCAGCTCCTTCAAGTAGTCAATTGCATCCCCAAGTATCGAAGCCCTATCCATCTGTAAGCAAATAAAAGAAGATTAGTGTGTAGAGTGAGTGAGTTGTTCATATTAAAAGCCTAGCTGATGACTATGGCCAAAACAACATAGATCAAATTTCAGAGTCTTAAAACTTGTCATGAGCATTACATATCAAGTTCCTCAAACATGATAGATGACATATCATTTCTCTTTACAGGAGCTACCATGGAACAAACTTCCCTTAAGTCAAACTTTCTCCCAAAGAAAGGACACAAAAGTTGTGCTTCAATGTCAAGCAATTAAATACATAGTTCTCAGTAGTCCCTAAATATTGAAATCATTCAAGACTTATAAAACGGCAAGGTTTAAACCAAGCATTTTTTGTATACCCTTTAGTAGTGATAACTGATAAGTCTAAACAAAATGGTTCAAACCAAATACGCATACCTTGCTAATCTTCGGCACAACTGACCTCAGCATGTACAACCTATCATTTAGTTTCTTTCTTCGCCGCCTCTCGGCCATTAGATTTTTGGCTGGCTGCCCTTTTTTCTTCCCCTTCTGGTCTCCACCAGAGACTGAACTATTGGCATTAGAATTGCTCCACATATTATAAGCATTCTCCTCCATCTTACCATTCTCATTCAGCTCATCAGAATCATAGTTCAGCGCCGATGCGTCAATGGAAGCTTCGTCAATTTCGCCATCATCGATTCCCTTTCTCTTCCTCTCCATGTTCTCCAGCCTTGTAGAACAATTTTCGAATTTCGACGCCGAAATCTCCAAAGTTCCCAATATATCAGTTCCAAGCGAACTATTGCGGAGCGCTGCTCGCTTCTGAAAGAGAGTAGGTGCCGCACCTACTGGAGGGGAAACTTCAAGAGGTCGCAAAACCTTAGACCGGTTCAACAACAGAGCGCCTCCCGGATTAGCAAACCCTTCTAAACCCGCCGGACAAAATCCACTACCAAACGAGACTGCATTCTCAGCTGCTGGCAGCAGCCGAGTAGCTAGAAACTCAGAGTTTGAACTCAGTTCGAGGCTGCCCATCTGGGATTGAGTGTTCAAGCCCGAGAAATCCGTCAAAACAGGGGAATTCAAAGAATGAAGGCCCCGGAACGGACCAAGGAACCCACCGTCAGAGCTCAACTCGAAGCCATTGCCAAAAGGGTTGTCGCAGATGACATTGAAGAGGGAAGGGAAAGAAGATTTGGGCTGTAAAAAGTGCTGTGACTGAGATGGGTCAAGAGTGAATGATGGTGAGCAGGAAGACGACGAATCCACTGGCTGTACTAGAAAACTATCAGCTGGGTTTGAACAAAAGACGATATCAGTTGTTTCTTGGGGATTCGGGAGACAGAGGAGGTCTTGGTGAGCTAAATTGATAGCAGAATTCATGTACCAGTCACATTCGAGCATGGATTTGAAGGAAGTTAGAGGGCCACCCAAAACAATGTCGTCGTGCTTGAGCTCGCCGTCGTTGTTAGTTCTAGTCCAAGAGGCTTCATCTTCAACCTTTCCTTCCATCCAAGAGACGACGTTAGCTATCGGTGGTATCTCTCCCTCCATTGCGTCAGAGCGCGGGACAGAGGGAGCAGATTTCTGTGTGTGTTTGGACAAGTAAGGTGGGAAGAGATGAGGAGCATATGTAGATAGATGAATGGGAAGGATGTTCGAGTTTGAACGCTATGTGATGAAAATGAACGGCTGCTGTTTACTTTACCAATATCAATATGTACTGCGCGGCTTATTTTATCGCCGTCTGCCCGCCTCCATTTTCTTCCAAAAAAAAAAAAAGAGAGTTTGAGAAAATTGAGAATATGACTGCAATAAGCCAATAACAACCAAATAGGTAAAATTGTTTGGTATCAATATATAGGGTGAATGCCCAAAATGACCTATGCTCTTTAAAAAAAAGCATCTGATATCATAAATAATTTTTTAGTGCAAAAATACCCATTAAAATTTTAAAATGGTCCAAAAATATTATTACCGTTTATTTGACCAATGTTGATCGTTTAGAGAGAAAAATTTGACTGAAAATGCTTATATGACTTTCAACTTACCTTCACCTAGAGTTTACATAAAAGGGTTAAGGTACAATTTTGCCCCTAAAGTTTTGGCGTAGTAATGTTGCCCATGAAGTTTAAAAACGTAGCAATGTTGTCCTTCCGTTAACTGTCCTAACGGTCAACGTTAAAGTTTTTAACGTAGGGGTAACATTCGCTTTGCGTTTTTAAACTTTATGGGCAACATTCTTCCAAAAAAACGTAGCGATTTTGCGCGAAGTTTAAAAAGCGTAGCGATTTTGTCCTCCGTTAAAAATTCTAACGGTCAACGTGAGTTTTTAACGGAAAAGAATATCGCGTTTTTAAAATTTTATGGGCGATATTCTTACACCAAAAACTTGAGAATAAAAATCGCTTCATTTTCCATACTTTAAGAAAAAATTGTACCTTAACCCTACATAAAATTAAAAAAAGACAGCATCTTCGTCTTCATCAAGGGTTTCTATCATCCAACTCTGTCTTTCAGATCTTCACTAAAACTAACTGATGAAAAATATTTAATTTTCTCATTTATTTCCACCTATCCAGTCACTCACATTTTCTAGAACTAAAACTAACTAAAGAAAGAGGAAGGTGGTTGAAGAGAAGAAGGTGAAGAAGCGATGGACATAACCCAAAAATAATAGTCGCCACCCTCCATTTGATAAACAAGTGAAAAATTCTGGATTTTCACTGTACTCAATTAAATTTACAATTTAATCCCAAATTGAAATCTCAAAGCCTTCTTCTTCTCCATATATTTGGTCAAGGAAGCCTTCTTTTTGTAACCCCATTAATAGAGGATCATATGCACCCAACAATCCATGGGATCTAACCACACAAATTCGTGACTCCACGGGGACGAGGAATCCACCGAATCGAAACTCATCTGCTTTGAGATTGACTTTTCTGGGTTTGAGAATCGGAAATCGGGTTTGTTAGTTCATTGTAGCCAGCGATGATTTTGATGGACATTGGTCAAGCGTAAGTTGGATAAACCTGCAACTGAAGTAGTGAAGAAGAAAATGAGTGCGAGGATGGCCTAGATCAGAGGAAAGAAGAAAAAATAATGGATGATAGCTAACGATAAAAAGTTAGAGTATGTTTTGTTTTGCCATTGGTCAAGAGTGAAGTGAGTTTACAAAATTATAATTTAAATAATTAAACTGGTTGAGTTATTTTTAATTGAATCATTTTTTAATTGAGAAAATTTCATATAAAAATGGTTGAGTTATCAAAATTCTAATTTAAATAATTAAACTGAATAAATTATATATCAAGTTATACGTTGTAATTAAGGATTTAAAACTTAGGTCAAATTACCTCCATATCTCTTAATTATTATGATAGCAAAATTGAAAATATAATACTATTATTTGTTCTATCAATTAATTCTTTAGAAAGTACGGTACAAATTACAAACAAAGCATTATTTGTTCTCCTACTTCTTTCTAAATATTAATTATGCAGGTGATGATAAATGAAATATATACCATTAAACTATGAAAGTTCTGTTATGGGTTTGTTGATGTTGTCTTAATGAAATAAAATAAAATAAAATTATGCACAGTATTTTTTTCTAAAATATTTGATTTTATATAATAATGTACTCTCTCTAGGTCTAATTATAAGAAATTTAGTTGACTTTTTTGAAAAGATTAAGGAATTTAATTAAATTAGTTTAAATTATTTTTATTTTTTTTTCTTCAAACTAAATAATTTAACTAATAAACTAATATATAATCTAAGAAAACACAACATATGAAATGATTAAGAACTTATTTAAACTTCCTTAATCTCTAAAAAAAAAAGTCAACTAACTCTTATAATTAGGATCAGAGGTAGTGTTAGAATAAATTGAAATATATTGTGATGATAGATCTAATCCACGTGGAGATCTATTACCTTATTTTGATATCTATATTTTTATTCAAAATTCTATTACTCCAGTTTAAATTTTGAGTTCCGTATACATATCCTTAACATACAATCCATGATTATTTTTGTTACAAAAAGGGAAAAACCTATAGAAAGATATTCGTTAAACACAAGAATTCACCTCTTTTAATTATATATACTCATACTTTTCTGTAGAACTGAATATTGTAAAAAAGAAAGAAAGAATATAAGGCATAATTAATGTTTGGAAATAAGTCACAGCACAAAGTCGTACCATACTTCCCAAATAATTAATTAATAGAACAAATAATAGGATTATGTTTTTAATTTTACTATCTTAATAATTAAGGGATATAGAGATAATTTCACTCAAATTTTAAATCTCTAATTATTTGATCTGATGAAATATCCCTGAATTAAATTATATCCAGTTCTGTGGCCATTCGAAGCATTTGGACTGGGGCACTTTTCGGTGATCATGTCCACTGCTAGGTTTTCCATAAGGCATGCAAGTATGCATAATATACTCATTTGATATGCCAAAATGGAGTCAATAAAAAGGGACTGATAAAGGCGGGCTACCCAAAACCAAATGACCGGAATTTGATTTGGTCCGTCCGGCAGTGAAGAAAATTGTAAAAACTACTTTAAAAAATTAATAATTATTCTTCAAATTTTGATATATAGGCGATAGGGGAGGGGGGGTTTGAACCCAAGCCAAAGTTTTTAAACAATTCACAATACTACTGCACTACTAGGAGTGCTGGTAATTATTCTTCAAATTTAGCAACACAAATTTGGACATTGGGGGTGTCCTGTGTTGGGCCAACTTTAATTGGTTATATATGGTAAATATAATGAAAAATCCAAAAGGCATCACCAGCCTTCAATGAGATCACAGACTTGTTCCATACATGTCCTTGTAATTTCTGTTTAATAAAAACCATTTTGAAGCATCTCTGACATGTTTCTTCATATTCAATTATTCATGAGAGAGAAGCAGAATAAACCACTTGGGGACCAGAAAGTGACTTGGGTTGAAATTTATTTCACCACAAAAGCCAATTTGATATTCTCCTTCGCTCTCTCTCTCTCTCTCAAAAGTATAGGTCTTTTTTTGTTTTTACCTTAAACGTATTCCATATTTCCAACAAATCAAAATCAAAACCAAACAATAGACTTCAAATTCCAAGCCTTTGGAATAAATCTGTCTATGTGAATTGAGAAGTTTCGAGATTCTCGTGACCTCGTTTATTGTTTTTTGAAATTGTTCTCTTGTCTGTCTTGTCACCTCACCGACTCCCCAATCAAATTCCAATCACTTATTCCCAGTTCCCTCCAATTCTTCCTCCTTTCCAGCAGTCTTTCTCTGATCCCACTGAATGTTAGCGTCACCCGTTTAAAATCTAAATTGTTAACGGGGCACTTATTTGAAAGGGAAAAAAAAATGCATCATGCACATGATGTTGTTAAGATCATGTTTTATTATAAACTAAACTAATTTTGAATAAAATTCCTTTTATTAATGCCTGGGTTTAGTGAGTTTAAAATGTTGGGCTTGAATTCATAACACTCGAATATTACATATCTAATAATACCTCCGGTCCTTGATGTATACGAGTAGAATAAGGGGCTCATATTGGTTTTAAATGTAATATCTAAAACTTTATATCTTCTAAAATTATAATCTTCTTTATAAAATGTTCTTATTGATTGTAGGTATTAGAGAGTTCCATTAAGGGATAGTGCAAATGCATATGATTAACAATGATATTTTACGACATTCGCCACTCATTTATTTACAAAGTAACTAACCTAAATAATTTTGTTAATACCCTTAAATTAACTATATAAGGGTAGTCTTGACACAGTTATAAGATTGTTATTATGTAATTTAGAGGTCACAAATTCACATAGTGGGAGGTCTTATGTACCGGGTTACCCCTTAAATTAACTATCTAATTCTTATATTAAAGAGCATGGTTAGTTTGAGTTAAAATCAATATTTTGTATCTTTTATAGTCTAAGGGTAAGGTGTGCATCTACAAAGTAGCTCCGTCACTGACCCAGCATCTTCATTAGACTCAAAGATCGTGCTATGAAAATTGAAAGTAATGAAGCATGTTTGGAGAAGAGGCCATTTTGTTATATTCGATGTCGCTTTTGTGGTGCCTGGCTACCAGGACTATCATGTTCATCCAACCCAAGATAACGACACTATAGAGTGGGCTCACGCATGAAACAAAAAAAAAAAAAAAAAAAAAACCGAAAATTTTCACTGACTTCGAATTGGTAACTGTCGCCTTCTGAGCATCAAATTCGCTGATGGGGTTTCAGTTAAAAAAAAGAACTCAGTCCATTGAGCAAAATTAAGCCGACATCGATTTCTGGTCTCATCTTGTTCTGCAACCCCCAAAATTAATAACCAATGATTAACGTAGTTTAACGGCTTTGTAACGTGACAGCACAGTAACGTAGCTATGTTGGACGTTACACGTGGCACACATGCATGCAGCTAATGGAGATGAAAAGACTGACTAAATCCAGATGGGTCCCGAGGTAATTGCTTCTCCGAACTAGCCTTATAGACGAGGGCGAAATCCGGCCCAACATAAAACCCTTTTAAGTATGAATAAGTACTAACAAGTGGTTGGTCTAGTGAAATGTGGCGTTGGATTCCCTTAAGAGGTCTAAGGTTCGATCTGCGGTAACGTATTTGTAATCTGCTTTATATGAAGTTACCACTGTTGGAAGGGTCGTCCTTGCCACTGCAGAACTTGAATCCGGATTAGTTAGAACCAAAGGTTCTGATGAACTAAGTTGATCGCGCAATACTGAGAGATCTATGTATGGGGAGTCAAGTTCCAAAAATCCGTCAAGAGCTTCAACGAGTACGGACCCATGGGTTATCGATAGGGGTGGAAAAATGCCGAAGCGCGTGGTCGTAGATTTGGCATTAAGGCCGCCGTGAAGCGGCCGTGGCCTAACAAGGCCGGATCCTCCAGGTCCGGGAGTAAGAAAAACACATGTTTTTCAAAACCCGACCCGAGAGCACGGGGCCGAGCCCCGCCAGGGCTCGAAAATTACTATTCCAAATTTTAACTATTTTTCCTCCACTTTTTTTTTTTTATAAAAAAATATAATTAGTAAATTACAACACGAATCATCCAATAAATAAGCGGTCACTAATTCATAATCAAAAGCAAACTATGTTCACAAATAACTCACATATATAAAACATAAAAAGCATATCACTAAGCGACATTAGTACGATGACTATTATTGTCGTCATCTTCGTCACTATCATCGATTTTAACGACATTTGATTGTTCTTCATTTTGAGTAGTATTTCCGCGGCTCATGAGTAAGAATATCATGAAATTTTTCTCCGCATCATGAACACATCCATAATCTTTATTTGCAACAAATAATAAATCAAATCATAAAATTAGAGTATAGTTATTATGTATTTGTAGTTAAATAGATAGATAACTCTATAACAAATACAATATATATAAATTAATAAATTTAAAAAGAAAAAAAAGAAAAGCTACAAGTGAAAAAGGGCCCGCCCCGGGCCTCCAGCCTAATTTCAAATATCTCATCCATTTTTCAAGTTCCCGGTCCTTAAAAGGCGAGGCTTAAACGGCGCGATGGGCCCGGCCCGCTTTTTTCCGCTCTAGTGGTCGGCTTGTTAAAAGCCGGTCGCGGCGGCATGTCAGGCTAAAAGGCAAAGCTGCGTGCCAAGGCCTCTTTTAAGGCCTGTTTTGCATAACAGGTCAGGCCTAGGCTTGATAATAAGCATGTTAGGCCTGTTAGGCCGGCTTGTTACGAGGATAAAATCGTAATTACTCCCTCTATCCCCCATTCACAGTGTGACATGTATGGATATATGGTTTGAAAAAACCCTAACATCTTCAAGAGACGACAGTCGACACTTGCTCTGTTGCTCAGCTCTACCCTCCATCCCTCACTCTTCCCTTTGCTCGTCTCTTGCCGTCTTGCGTCTCTCGTTTCGAGCTCGAGAGAGGACAGTCGACACTCCTCCTCTGACCTCAGTCCTAACTCCTAAATTGAAAGCCTCTCATTCTCTTGTTCTCAATCTCAGCTCGGCGGTGCCTGTCTGCAAATCTCGATCACGATTGACGCAAGCCGAGTCGGGGATCTAATTGACAAAGCCTAGTCTGGGATCTGATTGAGCCAGCTGATCACGATCTGATTTAGGGTTTTGTGGCCTTTGGTATGTGGGTGTTTGTTTTCTTTGAACTTTTCCTTGTCGGTTTTTTGTTGTTGCTTTTAGCCAGAATTTCTCAAATGATATTTGAACACTATTGATATAGGCTAACCGATTATGTAGAATATAATTTACTTAGCAAATGTTACTTGCATCCTTAAAGTCTAAAGCTAAGAATTTCGACAGCTGGAATCTTATAAGGGGCTTGATAGTTATCCTTAAATGTTATGAAAACAGTGAAAGGTCTATTATTTGGCATGGAATCTTGTAAGATCCTTTTGGACGTGTCTTCCTAGATTTAGAGAATCTGGAGGTTTGATGTATTGGGATTTTATTTTTGGAAAGAGTGGATAATTTCATTGGAGATGACATTTGATTTGTTCTAGTTGGATATGAAGGTAAAATTGAGATTCTTCAACTTATATTAATAAACTTAAAAAATTATCTTATTATAATAATTTTGCAATTGGCCCCATGTCTTTTTTTTTTTTTTGGTTTTGGTTGTCATGATCTCTTGTATACTAGGAATGTGATGTTGTTCTAGATTTGATGTATAATTGATAATTTCGCTCATTACAGGATAGCGAGAGTGAGGAAGATATTTTTGATGAAGGGTTTCTTCAATTCATTGTCTAATTATATCTGCTTTTATCGCTGTTGATTTGCATCTTCAATGTAAATTTTACTGTTGTTTTCTAATTAGTCAATTATGGCAATTATGCTTGGTCATTCAGGCTGTTATTAAGAAGAAGTATGGTCAAGATGCAGTAAATGTCGATGATGAAGGTGGCTTTGCTCCTAACATCCAGGTCGGCACAGCCACAACATCCTTATGATCTTTTATACGTATAACTTCCATGATTTGTTGTTGGTCGCTGACAGACAATGGCATCTCTTGTGAGTGTTTAGGAGAATAAGGAAGGACTGGAACTCCTGAAAACTGCCATAGAGAAAGTTGGCTACACATGAAAAGTAAGTTTTCTTATTATTTCCATACTTTAATTCTACTTATGGTTCTTTAAACTATATTAATAACCTCATTTAGGGGGATTTGACAATTTCCTATTATATTCTTAGGTTGTCATTGGAATGGATGTTGCTGCTTCTAAATTCTACAAATCTAACAAAAACCTATGACATGAACTTCAAGGAAAAGGTGAGCTCATTGTAATATGTATACCACTTTAGTGTGGGGCGGCTGAAATTTAAGTTCTGCTTACTCATTTTGCTTTAGAAGATTTAACATACCTTGGCATCCAAAAACATTATGGTTTTGTTTACACATCTTGTGAGGTGATGGCCACCTTGATGACCTGAAAAATGGGAAACTTAAAATAGAAGTTCCTTATATATTTCATTTCTTGATATTTCAAGTTGCTGTTTTGTGCCTAAAGGTTTTTCTAGTTTGTGTCATTGCACTTTCTTTCATGGGAGTGAGATACGTTTATTATTTGTTTATCCCAAAAAAACGCAGATATATTTGTTCTCATCTCTCTCCTGCTATGTGTTTGCATATCTAACTGCTTGAGAAGATCATTAACAATCAATGTCTTTTGCTATGATCAAGTTAGATTTGGATGATGACAGGGCCAAACAAAAGAAAAACGTTGTATTGTTCATCATTATGGCTTCTTCAATTCTTTATGTTCACCTTTTATTTATATATCCTGCGAAAATAAATCGGATGCGTGTTGTTTTGAATTTAAGATACTCTAGTTAACTTTCTGTATGTTCATGTTTGGAATGCCAAAAAATGACCAAAGTAGTCTAGATCTTCAAATTCGTAAGTATTGTGTGCCTATTTTAGTTAGTTTGAATGGTCATATGCTCTTTCAACTAATTAAATTGTTAGCTTACTTTCAAAATTTTAATAAATACAAGCCATAACAGGCCACAGGCCAGGCTCAGGCCAAAAAAAGGCCTGTAACAGGCTACAGGCTAGGCTCAAGCCACTTTATTTCAACACAGGCCTGACCTGTTTCCACCCCTAGTTACCGATGAGGTGTTACGCACTAAGTCAACGATGATCGCAGCCGAGGTTTCCAGGCTCCCTATCCGCGACGGAGAGAACTACACCCTTCGCCTACCCCTTGACGATGAGTCAATATCCTCATTTCAGGAAGAGAATAATCCGCATTTCTTCTTCTTCTACCGAGACTTGATTACCCGACTCGGTATATGCTTTCTGTTTACCGAGTTCCAAATTGAACTTCTAAGCCATCTACATCTTGCTCCTTTACAACTTCATCCCAATGGTTGGGCTTTTGCTATCGCTTTTGAGCATTTTTTTAGATCTAAACAACTAGCTTGTACCATTCCGCTCTTCTTTCACTTTTTTACTGTTCATCTAGCCTGCGCCGAAAATGAGCCCCCACTAGAAAGGGTTGGACCTTTCTTCGGGGTGCCTCCGGCCGGAAACTTTTCAAAGTGTTTACTAACTCCTTCAAAAATTTCAAAACTGGCTTTTTCAAGGTTGCTGCCGAGCCTGGGAAGCAACCTTGGTTCCTTAAGACCCTCAAGTCTGGGAGTGTGGAGGGGAGGTTCCCCTTGTACTGGACTCAAGACCATCATAAAGTTCCTCCTTCCTCATACCGGGTTTCTGAAAAGGGCTTTTCTGACTCTAAAGCCAACACGGTATCTTTTATAGATGCTCACATCACAGAACATAGCCTCATTAGCGCGGCCAATTTCATTTCTCAGCCTCAGGCCAGGTCGGGTTTGTCAACGAGTACGGAAATTCATTTGTGTGTTTTGTATTGCATGTTTCTTGCTTTTTCGTTGGATAAATAACTAACTTCTGTCTTCTTGACCTGCAGCTTCGAGTATGGGGAGGCCTCGATTCCTCAACGTGTTGAAACTCACCGAGGCAATTCCTAGCACTGGAACGGCCAAGAAGCGCCCAGTTCCTAAGGCCGGACAGATCGCAGTTGGGACGGCGCCCACGAAGGCCAGGCCAAGAAGGCTAAAAGTACTAAGGGGATCCCGGCCAGGAAAACCAAAAGTACTAAAGAGATCTCGGCCTAGGGGGAAACGCCTCAGCTTCTGCTGCTCAGACCTCTGCTCCCTAAGCCACGCCGACTTTTCCTCCCAAAGTTTCTAAACCTCCTACAGTTTCTGAGCCTCTTCCTTCTCCGCCTCCCCCGGTTCCCATAGGAATCCTTTGGGAAGAAGGGGTAACACCTGAGCTCGTCAATGCAATCCAAGCTCTAAAACGCTTCTGGCAACCTAACCGCGTGACAGATACCGAATTGGAGGAACTGATGGAGATTGAAAAGTATTCCTTGAAAGCCTCCGCATTAATTTTGACAATGGCTACTTTGAAAAATAAGTATGCCAAATCTGTTAAAGCGCTAGAACGGGTCATAGCAGAGAGGGATGCAACTTTGAGGCAGAGCGAAGAAGCTCTTGAGGAGATAAATAAAAATCAAGAAGAGCTCCAAGTGGACAGGGTGGAGAAAGGTAAGACGCGTGAGGAGCTTCTGATGGCCAAGACAGACCTGGCCACTGTGAAGATGGATCTGGCCACAGCGAACTCGGAGCTTCTTCGTCTTCGTGAGCTTCATGAAAATGATGTGTTATCAATGAGTCATGTTCAGGCCATGCATGTGTAGCTTGAAGTTTGGCTGAAGGCAACCGAGGACAAGCTCTGCATTTCCCAGGCCGATGTCGCGGAGTATACTGGTGCCACAGCGGAGTCCTTTGACAACGCCTTGGAGAGATCTGGTTTCTGAACCTCGGTGTTGAGTTGAGCACCTTCGGTATTCATTATCAGGCTTATGTAGAGGACAGGAAATTGATCCCGCTTGAACAAGACGGCGACGGAGGTGAGGAGATCAACACCGCCATCTCTCGAAGGAGAGGTCAACCGGAAGTGCAAACAAAGGCCGAGGCTCCACCTAGTTGAAGGGCCAGGATGCCGATTTTGCTTGTATTTTTTGATTTAGGAAACTTGGCCCATTTTTTCTTTGTAACCTCATTTTCTCGGGTTTCTATCCTGGTTTATTCTATTACATTCTCCTTTGTATTTGAACAAATACCAATCAATGAGTTTTCTCATTTCTTGTCCAACCCGAATACAACCCGAGTTTAAATACCTCGATAGGTTATATGAACTTGAAACATATTTTTCAAAGTTCTATTTAATGACTAGGCCAAAGTCAAAAATCTTTGCGTAGAATCTACTTAGGTATTCGCCCGGTATTAAAACCAGATATATCATATGTGTGAAGATTTTAATTAATCTATCATATCACATTCTAGCTCAGTCAACCAGAATTTAATCCGAAGTAAGGGCAATCCGTCACATGTTCAAATTCAGTTTGGTAACCAAAAGTTAAACATTTCGACTTGATTAGGGTCTGTATGATAATTCACCTCATTACCCCAGAAAACGATTTTAATTCATCATTATTACGAGGGCATATTGCTATGTCATCGCTTATTTGAAATTGGGTTTAAATACCCTTGATTCTTTCTTCCATTGCTTTACTCGAAACCGGGTTTAATTATCCTGGAATCGTTCATTCATTGCTCTACACTTTATTTGAAACCGGGTTTAATTACCTTGGATTCTTTTTTCCATGGATGGAAGAATTTGCAACGTAATTCTCAATTGAGAATTTCTTCATTTATTTGAAATCAAATGATTACAAACTTAATTAGATAGACTCATCGACATAGTCGACCTTACATAATTCCAAAAAGGAAAATTATGCTTAAAACAAAGTTAATTCAATATGGAACTCGAATTTAACTGTACATACATTGTTTATCTGCGTATTGAACAACTCGACATGGAACTCGAATTTAACTGTAGTATACTTTCCGTTTATCCGCGTTCCATGTTCTCTTGATTAACTTTTTCTCCAGAGTCTCCAGCATGTAGGCTCATTTGTCGAGCTTTTCTCTAACTCGATAAGGGCCTTCCCAATTTGCTGCAAGTTTTCCATCTCTGGCATTTTTGTTTCCTATGTTAGCTCTTCGAAGCACTAAGTCACCCTCTTGAAATGACCGAGGCTTCACTTTTTTATTATACTTGGCCGTAATGAGTTGCTTGGTGGCCATATCTCGGCAATGTGTTGTGATTCTGACTTAATCTATCAAGTCCAACTCTACTGCCAAAGCTTCATTGTTCTCCTCTTCTCCTTGTAGATTCCTGACTCTCCTTCAAGAGGGTTGGCCTATCTCCACCGGGATCATAGCCTCACATCCGTACGTTAATCTGAATGGAGTCTCCCTAATTGACGTTTGAATATTGGTCTAGTATCCCCACAAGATAGGATATAGCTGGTCAACCTAGCTGGATTTTGCCTCCTCCATTCGCTTCCTCAATCCATAACCAATGATTTTATTCACTGCTTCAGCCTTCCCATTGGATTGAGGATGCTTAACCGAAGCAAAGTGATGCTTAATCTGGAATCTGGACATCATTTCCTGGAAACCCTTGTTGATAAATTGGGTGCCATTTTTGTGCTGCTCTTGTCAACGTTGCAGCAAATATCTGAGAAATAATAGGCTCTTGCAGCCCTCTCAAGAACATGACTGTGTCGAAAGCATCAAGATGGGAAAGTGAATCTTGACTTCCATCGTACTTTGGCAGGTCTGCCAAATCGAAATCTTCTGGTAGGGTGCATTCACGATCTCGTCAGAGAAAGGACTGTTGTTGTGCTGCCCCTACTGTATTTCCTCCTATACTTTCCAGGAGCATTTTGTGTCCGAGGTGCCGAATCTCAATTTTGGTCTCATGCATCCCAGATGTCAACAACCTGTTTGTTCTTCGCGAGTGGCGGATTCGAGCCCCGAACTTCAGGGATTCGAACCCAGTCTTGATTGGCCAAGTTCCTTCCAGCATTATTGATTTGAAGGCCTTCAGCATCAACTGTAACAGAGGCCGAGGCATTACCCCGGCTAAGGCCACTCTTATCCCGGCTCTCGTTATGAATAGGGTTCTTAACTCGTCTGAGGCGCTCCTCTAACAATCGCATTCTTTGCCTTTCTTCTTGCCGCATGATTGAATTACGCCGGTCCATGTCCTCCCCGCATTAGTCAAATATCCTCCTACCCGAAGGCGGTTACGTTGCTCCATCTCCTCCATCCGCCTTAACATTGAACCCAACGTGTTTTGTAGAAGGCAAATGTCCGGATCAACTACCGGAGGAACTTCTTTGTTGGACTTGTTGGGAAATCATATTTCGAGGGGTTGATGCGAATGCTGGGGAGGATGCCATGTCAGATACATCATCAACCTACACTTGGTTATGTTCTGGAACGATGGTATTCTCCAATTGTGGCTAATGTTGAACCATTCGTTCCTCAGGCTGCGGCATTTGACTATTACTTCTGGTATTAACCATCGTCGATTGCGGGAATCAAAGTTTATGGTTCCCCACGGTCGGCGTCAATGTTCTGTATAAGAACACATATGTGTAGCCCTACTGGACTAGTGAATTGATATAGGATCTGGTGACTCTCCAAGATACCTAAGGGTTAGATATCTAGGAAAATGATGAATCACTATGCATGTATGGGGCTTTCACCTAAAGGGGTGGTGTGTGTGCGCGTGGACGATCGAATAGTAAATGAGAATGAATAGAGAATGTGTACATTTTAGGTTTAACTCTTATTTATAGAGATTACCTTAGGGTTTAGGCGATGGGCCCGTATGCGCCTTACAACCATAGGTTTATGCCGCCACACTTGCAGGTTGTCCCTCATTGGGATATTCCTTGATTATAGGTTAGTCAATATCTTCCTTCATTATAGCCAGATTCTGGTATGAATTGCCCTTATTGGGCCACACAGCAGATGGGTCTCGTATATGAGTTCATAACAGGGTGTAAAACTAATCAACAACCAGCAGAAAATCGGCAAAATAGGTTAACTAGGAAACAATTTGAACTGGTCAGAATTTTTTTTTTTTTTTTTTATTGTTTTGAACATGCTTCTAAGTTATATTTTATGTATATCTATATCTCACTAGCATTCAAAAATAAAAACTTAGGGAACCAATAACAGGGTTAGGTCTAGTGGAAGAGGCTAGTCCCTTCCTCGCAACATGGCAAACCAATATTCGAATCCTATCGGATTGCATCCAATAGAAAGATACGTGTGCCTAACAAAAAAAAAAAAACTTAGGAAATATGCAAAAATACTATGGTAAAAAATATGTATATTTATTATGAAATTTTAATTTTAAAAATAATTATATACATTATATAAATATTACATCTTGGAATTATTTCTTAACATTTTAAATTATAAAATAAGTAATATAAATTTTCTTAAATTACATTTTAGAAGATTAATAATAACATTTTTACTGAATTGAAAGATGACAATCTCTCACCTTGTTATCTTTCAATTTCCTGCTCACTGCTATTTCATTTTTTTTTTGATAAACTGCTCGTTGCTATTTGGAAATACTTGTGGTATTAGGAAACATTTAGTCTATCTTTAGATGGAGAGAAAAATGAGGAAAAAATAGAGTCAGGTGAGAGAATATTAAGGAAAAAAATTCTAAAAAAATTACTATTTTTAGAATTTTCCCTCCTAATTTTCTCTGTTAAAGTTAAGGATTTTATTACCATCAAATACTATAATAATCACGTGGCTTGACACAGGGGCATGTCGTATTTGTGGTCGAGGTACGTGGAATTAATAACCAGAAGGCTTTATTGTCCCCTGGAGCATGTAACCATTGTCGTGTGGTTGTGGATAAGGTTTTACGGAAGAAGGCCCAATACTGAGTCTATATGCTCATTCTGGGCTGCTTGAGTCTGAGCATGTGTGTAATAAGTAGATCCTGTCTCAAATACTAACTACTGCAAATGTTTTTGAAGAAGAAAAAGCTGCAATAAATTGAAGGATATGTTATCCAAACAAGATTACAAAAAGACCAACAAACTATTGAATGAAGTGAAATATGTGAATTTTGATATCTTATGAGTAACAAAATGGTGTCGTTTTCAATTTTTTACGGTTTTTCAACGATTTAATACTCTAAATTAAAAATAAACTATTAAATCTTTAAAAAAATTGAGAATTGCACTATTTTTGCCTCTAAGATATCAAAATGTCACTCTTTCATATAAAATGTAGTGATAAAAGAACTAGAGAAAAATATATGGGAAGAGTCCAAGGACAGATGAGGCACAGCTGAGATGGGGCAGCTACCATCCGCAGTCATTTAGTCTAAGGCGTGTGTTAATTATTCTAATTATTTTGGGTGTATGTGTTTTAATAAGATGAAGCTATCTCTTGAGACTTGAGGATAAGGAGTTTTTTTTTTTTTTTTTTTTTTTTTTGCGTAATACAAGCAAGCCGTAGCTTGAAAAAGATAATATGGGAGCTAGTCTATGGAAAGTAGCCCTAAAAACAACAAACTAGGTACAAAACTATGACCGGCAAGCCAGTTGGTCCTTCAACACCATATAAGGAGTTTTCACATATTTCAATATGTACATTTTTTGATATTCGAACTTGCATTCTCCTTTTTACAGGGGTGGAGTTCCTTACCATCTCAACCAACATATTGTTAGAATACGTGTGTATAACTTTAGTATATATAATACATTTACTCTTCATTGATAAAAATAGAGTGGCATGGAAAAAGGTCATTAATCCCAGGTTCCTATCCAAAGCTAATTTCCAAGAAATCCCAGATTTATTTATTTAAAAAAAAAATCTAAATAAAAAAAATTAATTTTTTTTTCAAAAACCTCGCGAGGTAGTCTGACTACCTCGTGTGGTACTTCGGAAAAAAAAATTCAAAAACCTTGCAAGGTAGTTCAGGAAAAAAAAATCAAATAAAGAAAATAATATAATTTTTATAAAAAGCATCACGAGGTAGTAGAGAAGAGGGAAAACAAATTAAAATCAACAAAATAAAAATTAATTTTTTATAAAAAAACCTTGCCAGGTAATTAAAAAAATAAAAAATAAATATTTTTTTTTAAAAAAAAAAGTCGCGAGGTAATTCAGAAAAAAAAAATAAAAATAAAAAAAATCGCGAGATAATTGAGAAAATAAAAAAAAATCAAAATATTTTTTTTTTTAAAAACAAACCTTACGAGCTAGTTCAAAAAATAAAGTAAAAATCGAAATAAAAATAAATAAACTTAAAAAATTGAATATAAATAAATAATTTTTTTTAAAACTACCTCGTGAGGTAGTTGAGAAGAGGGACAAAATCAAAATTTAAAATTTTTTTAAAAAAAACCTCGCAAGAAGTACCTTATGAGGTTTTTATTTTTTATTTTCTGATGTACCTCATGAGGTATCCGACTACCTCACGAAGTTTTTTTTTTTTTTTTTTTTTAAAAAATATTTTTTAAATTTTAATTTTTTTTTTTTATGCTCTGAATTACCTAGCGAGGTATCAGGCTACCTCACGAGGTCTTTTTAAAGATTTTAACTTTTATTCATTTTCAGAAGTACCTCGCGAGGTATCTAGGCCACCATGAGAGGTTTTAATTTTTTTTTTTTAATTCTACTTTTTTTTTTCCACTTCTAAACTACCTCGTGAGGTAGGGCTTGTAGGCCGCCTACCTCACGAGGTTTCTTTTTTTTAAAAAAAATATTTTTAAAATTGTATTCATTTTTAGAAGTACCTCGTAAGGTTTTTATTTTTATTTTCTAATGTACCTCGTAAGGTAATAGGCTACCTCACGATGTTTTTTTAAAATTTTTTTTTTACATTTTAATTTTTTTTAGGCTCTGAATTACCTCACGAGGTTATTTTAAAAAAATTTAATTTTTTATTCATTTTCAGAAGTACCTCACGAGGTATCTGGACTACCTTTTTTAAAAAAAACATCGGGCTACCTCACGAGGTAATTCAGACCATAAAAAAAGAGAAATAAGAAAAGAATTTTTTACATTTTAGTTTTTTTTAGGCTCGAATTACCTCGCAGTAATGTTCATGTTTGGAATGCCAAAAAATGACCAAAGTAGTCTAGATCTTCAAATTCGTAAGTATTGTGTGCCTATTTTAGTTAGTTTGAATGGTCATATGCTCTTTCAACTAATTAAATTGTTAGCTTACTTTCAAAATTTTAATAAATACAAGCCATAACAGCCACATGCCGCTCAGCCAGAAAAAAAAGGCCTCGTAATAAAAGCATGCTGTTAGGCTCAAGCCACTTTATTTCAACACACGTGCGACCGTTTCCACCCCTAGTTACCGATGAGGTGTTACGCACTAAGTCAACGATGATCGCAAGCCCCGAGGTTTCCAGGCTCCCTATCCGCGACGGAGAGAACTACACCCTTCGCCTACCCCTCGACGATGAGTCAATATCCTCATTTCGGGAAGAGAATAATCCGCATTTCTTCTTCTTCTACCGAGACTTGATTACCCGAGGCTCGGTATATGCTTTCTGTTTTACCGAGTTCCAAATTGAACTTCTAAGCCATCTACATCTTGCTCCTTTACAACTTCATCCCAATGGTTGGGCTTTTGCTATCGCTTTTGAGCATTTTTTTAGATCTAAACAACTAGCTTGTACCATTCCGCTCTTCTTTCACTTTTTTACTGTTCATCTAGCCTGCGCCGAAAATGAGCCCCCACTAGAAAGGGTTGGACCTTTCTTCGGGTGCCTCCGTACGAAACTTTTCAAAGTGTTTACTAACTCCTTCAAAAATTTCAAAACTGGCTTTTTCAAGGTTGCTGCCGAGCCTGGGAAGCAGCCTTGGTTCCTTAAGACCCTCAAGTCTGGGAGTGTGGAGGGGAGGTTCCCTTGTACTTGGACTCAAGACCATCATAAAGTTCCTCCTTCCTCATATACCGGGTTTACGAAAAGGGCTTTTCTGACTCTAAAGCCAACACGGTATCTTTTATAGATGCTCACATCACAGAACATAGCCTCATTAGCGCGGCCAATTTCATTTCTCAGCCTCAGGCCAGGTCGGGTTTGTCAACGAGTACGGAAATTCATTTGTGTGTTTTGTATTGCATGTTTCTTGCTTTTCTGTTGGATAAATAACTAACTTCTGTCTTCTTGACCTGCAGCTTCGAGTATGGGGAGGCCTCGATTCCTCAACGTGTTGAAACTCACCGAGGCAATTCCTAGCACTGGAACGGCCAAGAAGCGCCCTGGGGTTCCTAAGGCCGGACAGATCGCAGTTGGGACGGCGCCCACGAAGGCCGTGCCAAGAAGGCTAAAAGTACTAAGGGGATCCGGCCGGGAAAACCAAAAGTACTAAAGAGATCTCGGCCTACGGGGGAAACGCCTCAGCTTCTGCTACTCAGACCTCTGCTCCCTAAGCCACGCCGACTTTTCCTCCCAAAGTTTCTAAACCTCCTACAGTTTCTGAGCCTTTTCCTTCTCCGCCTCCCCCGGTTCCCATAGGAATCCTTTGGGAAGAAGGGGTAACGCCTGAGCTCGCCAATGCAATCCAAGCTCTAAAACGCTTCTGGCAACCTAACCGCGTGACAGATACCGAATGGAGGAACGATGGAGATTGAAAAGTATTCCTTGAAAGCCTCCGCATTAATTTTGACAATGGCTACTTTGAAAAATAAGTATGCCAAATCGTTAAAAGCGCTAGAACGGGTCATAGCGAGAGAGAGGATGCAACTTTGAGGCGGAGCGAAGAAGCTCTTGAGGAGATAAATAAAAATCAAGAAGAGCTCCAAGTGGACAGGGTGGAGAAAGGTAAGACGCGTGAGGAGCTTCTGATGGCCAAGACAGACCTGGCCACTGTGAAGATGGATCTGGCCACAGCGAACTCGGAGCTTCTTCGTCTTCGTGAGCTTCATGAAAATGATGTGTTATCAATGAGTCATGTTCAGGCCATGCATGTGTAGCTTGAAGTTTGGTGAAGGCAACCGAGGACAAGCTCGCATTTCCCAGCCGATGTCGCGGAGTATACCGGTGCCACAAATGAGTCCTTTGACAACGCCTTGGAGAGATCTCGGTTTCGAACCTCGGTGTTGAGTTGAGCACCTTCGGTATTCATTATCAGGCTTATGTAGAGGACAGGAAATTGATCCCGCTTGAACAAGACGGCGACGGAGGTGAGGAGATCAACACCGCCATCTCTACTGAAGGAGAGGGTCAACCGGAAGTGCAAACAAAGGCTGAGGCTCCACCTAGTTGAAGGGTCGGGATGCCGATTTTGCTTGTATTTTTTGATTTAGGAAACTTGGCCCATTTTTTCTTTGTAACCTCATTTTCTGGGTTTCTATCCTGGTTTATTCTATTACATTCTCCTTTGTATTTGAACAAATACCAATCAATGAGTTTTCTCATTTCTTGTCCAACCCGAATACAACCCGAGTTTAAATACCTCGATAGGTTATATGAACTTGAAACATATTTTTCAAAGTTCTATTTAATGACTAGGCCAAAGTCAAAAATCTTTGCGTAGAATCTACTTAGGTATTCGCCGGTATTAAAACCAGATATATCATATGTGTGAAGATTTTAATTAATCTATCATATCACATTCTCGCTCGATCAACCAGAATTTAATCCGAAGTAAGGGCAATCCGTCACATGTTCAAATTCGGTTTGGTAACCAAAAGTTAAACATTTCGACTTGATTAGGGTCGTATGATAATTCACCTCATTACCCCAGAAAACGATTTTAATTCATCATTATTACGAGGGCATATTGCTATGTCATCGCTTATTTGAAATTGGGTTTAAATACCCTTGATTCTTTCTTCCATTGCTTTACTCAAACCGGGTTTAATTATCCTGGAATCGTTCATTCATTGCTCTACACTTTATTTGAAACCGGGTTTAATTACCTTGGATTCTTTTTTCCATGGATGGAAGAATTTGCAACGTAATTCTCAATTGAGAATTTCTTCATTTATTTGAAATCAAATGATTACAAACTTAATTAGATAGACTCATCGACATAGTCGACCTTACATAATTCCAAAAAGGAAAATTATGCTTAAAACAAAGTTAATTCAATATGGAACTCGAATTTAACGTACATACATTGTTTATCGCGTATTGAACAACTCGACATGGAACTCGAATTTAAGCGTAGTATACTTTCCGTTTATCCGCGTTCCATGTTCTCTTGATTAACTTTTTCTCCGAGTCTCCAAGATGTAGGCTCATTTGTCGAGCTTTTCTCTAACTCGATAAGGGCCTTCCCAATTTGCTGCAAGTTTTCCATCTCTGGCATTTTTGTTTCCTATGTTAGCTCTTCGAAGCACTAAGTCACCCTCTTGAAATGACCGAGGCTTCACTTTTTTATTATACTTGGCCGTAATGAGTTGCTTGGTGGCCATATCTCGGCAATGTGTTGTGATTCGACTTAATCTATCAAGTCCAACTCTATCGCAAAGCTTCATTGTTCTCCTCTTCTCCTTGTAGATTCCCGACTCTCCTTCAAGAGGGTTGGCCTATCTCCACGGGATCATAGCCTCACATCCGTACGTTAATCCGAATGGAGTCTCCTAATTGACGTTTGAATATTGGTCTAGTATCCCCACAAGATAGGATATAGCTGGTCAACCTAGCTGGATTTTGCCTCCTCCATTCGCTTCCTCAATCCATAACCAATGATTTTATTCACGCTTGACCTTCCCATTGGATTGAGGATGCTTAACCGAAGCAAAGTGATGCTTAATCTGGAATCTGGACATCATTTCCTGGAAACCCTTGTTGATAAATTGGGTGCCATTTTTGTGTTGCTCCTGTCAACGTTGCAGCAAATATCTGAGAAATAATAGGCTCTTGCAGCCCTCTCAAGAACATGACTGTGTCGAAAGCATCAAGATGGGAAAGTGAATCTTGACTTCCATCGTACTTTTGGCAGGTGTCCGCAAATCGAAATCTTCCGGGTAGGGTGCATTCACGATCTCGTCGAGAAAGGATCTGTTGTTGTCTTTGCCCCCTTCGTATTTCCTCCTATACTTTCCGGGGAGCATTTTGTGTCCGAGGTGCCGAATCTCAATTTTGGTCTCCCGCATCCCGAGATGTCAACAACCCGTTTGTTCTTCGCGAGTGGCGGATTCGAGCCCCGAACTTCGTGGATTCGAACCCGTCTTGATTGGCCAAGTTCCTTCCAGCATTATTGATTTGAAGGCCTTCAGCATCAACTGTAACAGAGGCCGAGGCATTACCCCGGCTAAGGCCACTCTTATCCCGGCTCTCGTTATGAATAGGGTTCTTAACTCGTCTGAGGCGCTCCTCTAACAATCACATTCTTTGCCTTTCTTCTTGCCGCAGGATTGAATTACGCCGGTCCATGTCCTCCTGCATTAGTCAAATATCCTCCTACCTCTGAAGGCGGTTACGTTGCTCCATCTCCTCCATCCGCCTTAACATTGAACCCAACGTGTTTTGTAGAAGGCAAATGTCTGGATCAACGGCTGGAGGAACTTGCTGTTGGACTTGTTGGGAAATCATATTCTGAGGGGTTGATGCGAATGCTGGGGAGGATGCCATGTCAGATACATCATCAACCTACACTTGGTTATGTTCTGGAACGATGGTATTCTCCAGTTGTGGCTAATGCTGAACCATTCGTTCCTCAGGCTGCGGCATTTGACTATTACTTCTGGTATTAACCATCGTCGATTGCGGGAATCAAAGTTTATGGTTCCCCACGGTCGGCGTCAATGTTCTGTATAAGAACACAGATGTGTAGCCCTACTGGACTACTGAATTGATATAGGATCTGGTGACTCTCCAAGATACCTAAGGGTTAGATATCTAGGAAAATGATGAATCACTATGCACGTATGGGGCTTTCACCTAAAGGGGGTGGTGTGTGTGCACAGTGACGACTGAATAGTAAATGAGAATGAATAGAGAATGTGTACATTTTAGGTTTAACTCTTATTTATAGAGATTACCTTAGGGTTTAGACTGATGGGCCATGTGCGCCTTACAACCATAGGTTTATGCCGCCACACTTGCAGGTTGTCCCTCATTGGGATATTCCTTGATTATAGGTTAGTCAATATCTTCCTTCATTATAGCCAGATTCTGGTATGAATTGCCCTTATTGGGCCACAGTGAGATGGGTCTCGTATATGAGTTCATAACAGGGTGTAAAACTAATCAACAACCGGCGAGAAAATCGGCAAAATAGGTTAACTAGGAAACAATTTGAATCGGTCGAATTTTTTTTTTTTTTTTTTTTTTTTTTTGTTTTGAACATGCTTCTAAGTTATATTTTATGTATATCTATATCTCACTAGCATTCAAAAATAAAAACTTAGGGAACCAATAACAGGGTTAGGTCTAGTGGAAGAGGCTAGTCCCTTCCCTCGCAACATGGCAAACCAATATTCGAATCCTATCAGGATTGCATCCAATAGAAAGATACGTGTGCCTAACAAAAAAAAAAAACTTAGGAAATATGCAAAAATACTATGGTAAAAAATATGTATTTTACTAGAAGTTTACCATCAAATACTATAATAATCACGTGGCTTGACACGGGGGCATGTCGTATTTGTGGTCGAGGTACGTGGAATTAATAACCAGAAGGCTTTTTTTTTTTTTTTTTTTTTTTTTTTTTTTTTTTTTTTTTTTTTTGATATGCGAAGAACACACTAGGTGTGAAACAAAAAAAAACAAGGAAAATTACACAGGGGAATTTAATCCCGACCTCTCATGTAATACCAAAGAAGATAAAAACTCCGGACATAAATCCCAGAACTTAGAAATGGAGATTCCTTTCTTTGCGAGCATATCCGCTACTTGATTGGCTTCTCTAGGACTGAAAATAAAGTCGACATCCCAGTCTCTCCTTCGAAGCTCCTGGATCTTCCAAAAAATAAGGGTGATTCGAGTCTTTGAGTTGCAATTCAACATCCCAATAAGATCTTTGGCATCAGATTCAACTGTTAGGCATCGCACACCCAGATCCCACGCAATAGTCAAACCCTTCAGAATGGCCCACTCCTCTGCCGCAAACACCTCACATGAACCCAGGGAATGGGAGAAACCAGCTATCCAACCACCTGAATGATCTCGAAGAACACCGCCGCAGCCTGCCCTTCCAGTTGATCTTACCACCGCGCCATCTACATTTAATTTTATTCTGCCCGAAATCGGTGGCTTCCATCTACCCAGAGCTTCACGAGTCCGAGAAGGGGAGCATTGATCCTCTTGAATTACAGCAAAACTCTTCCAGGATTGAAGAATAATTTCCGCTGGCCTATGAGGTTTAACGAAATCCTCATCAAAAGTCATTTCATTCCTCCAAAGCCAAAGCCTCCAGATGGCAACCCCCCAAATCTTCGACCAATCACCACAATTACTCTTACCAAGGTTATTCGAAGATTAAAGCTTCCCCATTCCATCAAGGGCAAATTGAAAAATTCATCCAAATGACTCGGATCAAGGATATCGACCATACGCTTCTAGCATACTCACAATCCCTAAGGATGTGCAAAACATCTTCGGGTCCCTGTTTTGCAATAATTACATAAGGGAGAACGGGATGTCCAACTACTCCTCCATGAATTAGTAGGAGTCCGTTATTAAAGGCAATCCACATGAAAATTCTAATTCGCTCCGCTCCCCGCCAATTCCACACACTCTTAAAGAGAGTATTATCGTGCTCGATCCACTCCTTCCAAAAGGTTATACGCACTACAAACTGAAAAGAGACCATTACTCGATGCACTCCATGATAGAGCATCATTTCCTGCTTCAAGGAGAGGAGGAATGACTGATAATAAGGATCTCAGAATAGGGGGAGGTAATATCTGAGCTAACCTTTCAAAATCCCAGTCGCCATTTAAAGTCCAATCCGCTACAACACTATTGGATTCCTCCACTGAAAGAGAACGAATGCACACCTCCTGCAGAGGTTTGTCTTTCATGAGCCATCTGTCTGAAAAGAATTTAACCGTCAGCCCATTCCTGACATTCCAAGTAGAAGCACTCAATACCAAGTCTTTCTGGCCAGCAATGAACTTCCAAAGAGGAGAATCCCCTTTCTAATCTCGAAAAGATCAACTTCACCTCGCAAAAGATATTTGTTAGATAAAACATCCATGCATAAGCCTTTAGCACCACTAAGCAGTTTCCAAGTGGTTTTGGCACCACAAGCTCTATTAAAAGAGGATAACCTCTTAAACCCGAGACCCCCCTGGTGCTTGGAAAGGAGGATTTGAGACCAGCTGATAGGATGATAACCATAATTAGAGTCACTATGACCCCAAATAAACTTCCTCTCGTATCCTCTCCACTTCTTTACAAATAGATATAGGAATAAGCGAAGCTTGCATAGGGTAAAGAGGAATGGCGCTAATTACGAGACTTAGCCAAAGTAATTCTACCCACTCCGGACAAGCATTTCTCTTTCCAAGTGGAGAGTTTAGACCTCACTCTATCCACTATGTATTGGAAAGTTTCAATAGGCTTCCTTTTCCTTGTTAGAGGAAATCCCAAATACTTACTAACGGGTCGAGACATGCATCCCCGAGATCTTTGCCAAATTCTGCTTCACTTGCATCTGAACCTTTGGAGAGAAAAAAATTGATGACTTTGACTTGCTTACTTTTGCCCCAGAGGCTTTACAAAACTTCTCAAGACTCTCCATCATACAATTCAATTGATTATCAGTGGCTTCCCCGAAAAGGAGGATGTCATCTGCAAACATGAGGTGCGAAATAGCCGGCCCTCCATTAGAAATCCCGATTGGTTTCCAACAACCCCTTCGACTTCGTCACAAATGATATGAGAGAGTTTATCCATACAAGAGAACAAATAATAAGGGTGATATAGGATCCCTTGTCTCGATCCTCGTTGAGCATGAAAATAATCGGTTTGCTCACCGTTCCATAAGATATTATAGGAAACCGACGTAATACATTCCATTATCAAAGAAATGAAATTTGCATCCATACCAAACTTCCTCCAACACTTTGTTTAACAAAACTCCATCGGATTCTATCGTAGGCTTTTTCTAAATCAATCTTCATAGCCATGAGTCCCTTTCTACCCCTTGCCTTCTTCATGATGTGTATCATTTCGTCCCACCATAATGTTATCATGAATTTGCTCCCTTTGATAAAAGCCGATTGGTAAGGAGAAATTAAGGAATCCATCGAAGTCTCAATCTCCCGTGATGACTTTGGTAATGCTCTTATAGTGGACCGAGCATAAGGAAATTGGTCTAAAATGGCCAACTTCCTCAAGCGCATCCGTTTTGGAATCAACGAAATGAGAGTTTTATTATGGCTCTCAAGCTTCGTTGACCGGAGAAAACATTCTTCACAAAGCGACAAAAATTTCTTCCCACCACATTCCATTTAGGCGGAAAAAGATTGGGGGAAGCCATCAAAACCGGAGCTTTATATGGCCCCATGGAAAAAAGAGCTCTCCTTATTTCCTCCTCGGAAGGAATTCTCGGATAACCCCTCCACAATATCGCCTCCAAAGGTGGAAAAGAGGAAACTGTCTCAATCCTATCAAAACAAGGATCTTGTCAAATATAACGCTTGAAGAAGTCTACCACCAAATTCTTCAACTTAACTTCATCATCTACCCAAGCTCCAAAGATTGTCCTTCAACATGACTATGCGGTTCCTTCTTCTTCTCATCGATGATTTAAGGTGATAATATCTAGTATTCCCGTCGCCTTTGGAGATCCATGCAGCCCTTGCTTTCGAAACCATTTGATTTCCTCAAGCTTTAGAAGTTGATCAAGCTCCTTTGCAACTCCTTTTCCAGCTCTCACGCAGAAAATTTGAGTGCGGGTATCTTGGTGAATCTTGAATTCCACCTGATCTACCCAACAAAGTTCTTTTTTCTTCTCCACGAAACCAAAAACTTCTCTGTTCCATACAGGTAAAGCACTTTGAACTTCCATTAAGGCCTCCAGTAAGTGGTCATCATTTCTCCAACAATTCGAAAGGAACGCATCAAAATTGTCATGGAATAGCCACATTGCCTCAAACTTAAAATGTCTGCGTCTAAATGACCCCTGAGACGACAAAAAGGAAAGCGACAAGGGATTATGATCAGAGAAAAGGGTGCGAGGAAGTACCTTTAGAACAAAATCATCCATAAGATTGAGGAAAAGACTGTTGGCGAGGGCCCTATCAAGCCGTTCGTATAAGCGTCTGTAACCATTAATCAAAGGGCCCTTCCAAGTAAACAGAGGTCCCTGCGAACCCACATCAGAGAGACCACATTCTCTTATTCTTTCATTAAACCAATGGATCCGGCGAATATTACATCTTGCTCCACCAGAACGTTCGTGCGATGAAAGAATATCGTTGAAGTCACCATAAACCACCCAAGGCATCGAAATTGACGCTGAGAAGTTAAACAGTGTCGACCAAAGACGTTCTCTGAAGTTTGAATGTGGTAGAGCATAAAAAATTTGTCGGGATAAACGGAGGTTTGTTTTGAACCTCACATTCAAGATGAACAAATTGTCTATCGACGGCAAGGACTCTCGCAGAGATATCCGTGTTTCTCCACAAAATTGCAATGCCGCCGGAAAGACCTTCGGGGAACGAAACAAGATGAATCGAAACCCCACGAGAGAAGAGATCTAAATGGAGCCTCTTTATTGGTCTTTGTTTCAGTCAAAATTAACATACTGGGTATAGGCCCAGAGCATATGGACTTAATATTACGGAGGAGTTTTGATCCACCCACTCCTCTAATATTCCAATAATAAATACTAAACATTAAAAATGTTGACAAAAGGCGATAAACTCACCGAGACATCGAGTCTCGAGCACAATAGATACCTACGGGTCGTCAACTTGGATCTCATAATCTCCGGTTGGGCTATCGTCCTTTGGATTTATATCCGGGCCCATCCTATCTCCGTGGTCCAGCATTGCATCATCCAAAAGGCCATCCAACCTCCGGCCCACCTCCACACCAAAACAGCTTCCACCGGGGGATTCCCAATGGGCTCACTAACATTAGTGGGACCGGTCCGACGCGGCAATGTCCATATCCTCCTCCCTTCGAGTCTCAATGGGTAAGTTAGAAACAAAACACCCTTGGACCCTTTGTCCCTTATACGTTTTTCTGCCCTTTTCTTAATCTCAATTGGCTGCATCTCTTTTGTCTCATCCTTCCTCGTTTTCTCCCCTTTTTTCGACCGTTTCTGCATCCGAACCTTATTTGTGCTCTGCTGTTGTTTCTCGCGCACTTTGTAGTGATTTGGTCCGAGGTAACCCGTACGCCTACAATGTCGACATGTGCCGCCGCGTTTCCGTCTCCACGTCCTCCGCCAAAATACCAAACCGAGACCCTTGAGCGCCCTCGGGAGCCGGGGTCCCTCTTGTCCTTCCTTCGCTTTCGTGGACGTCTCACCTTCTTCACAGTCCTCCATAGTTCCCGATGATCAACGAGTCCATTTGCACGAGCTTGATCATTGGACGTTGACCCTCTTTGCGACCTCCTTATTATTCTCCTCGTAGTACTCGTAGGCTTGCATTTACTTGGACAAGTTTCTCCGAATGCCCGTAAATTCCACAATTGAAACAGAGCAAATGGAGTCCCTCATACTCCAAATAATAATCTTCACCATCTAATCTAAAACCAGACATCATTACCTTCCCTAAATCCACCAGCACACAGATACGGGCAAAATGACCCCGAAGTTGACATTGTGTATGCATGTCCACCTTAATAGTATCCCCTATCCGGTCTCCGATGAAAGTGAGAGCGTCACGGTCATAATATTCCAGAGAGAGATTCGGAACTCTAACCCATACAGCAACTTTATCTATCTTGTCCCTCGCCGGAATGAAATTAGGCTCCCAAGGCCGGACCGTGAGATAATGATCGTAAATCAACCACGCCCTCCCGTTAAGGCATTAAGGTAGTCATGGCGGTTGGTAAACTTCGCAACGAAATAACCGAGAACCAATATTAATGAGTGAAACAACACCACGCTTCGCCCATAGGGTTTGCGGGCGGGATAACGGCGCCTTATACCCAATAGTCTTGTCAAGAAGCTTGACTATTACTGATTTTCGCCAAGCTCGTATAACCTTTTCTTAGCTCCCCCGAGAAGGTAAATGTAGGAAAGTTCCTATTCAAGTCCTCCTCCGTCTTGCATATAGGCTCGCTATCCTCCTTATCATTCTCTTCTTCGGACATACAATCGTCCTTCTTCCCTCCTTGGTTATCTTCTTCATCCGAACTCTCCTCCGCCCCTGTTTTGCCTTTGAGTTTTTCAAAAGAAGGACCTCCCTTGATGACATGTGCTTTGTTTGACCGAGCTTTGGCCGGTTACCGGGAATGCCTTGTAAGACAGTCATATTGTCGTTGTTCTTTATTTTCTTAGCACTACGTCTCAATTGATCATCTTCCTCCGTTGAAAGAGAAAGTTGCAGTCGGTTGGGAGAAACAGCAGTCATGCTCTGTTTTTTTCTCTCTTTAACCAGAAGGCTTTATTGTCCCCTGGAGCATGTAACCATTGTCGTGTGGTTGTGGATAAGGTTTTACGGAAGAAGGCCCAATACTGAGTCTATATGCTCATTCGGGGCGCTTGAGTCCGAGCATGTGTGTAATAAGTAGATCTGTCTCAAATACTAACTACGCAAATGTTTTTGAAGAAGAAAAAGCTGCAATAAATTGAAGGATATGTTATCCAAACAAGATTACAAAAAGACCAACAAACTATTGAATGAAGTGAAATATGTGAATTTTGATATCTTATGAGTAACAAAATGGTGTCGTTTTCAATTTTTTACGGTTTTTCAACGATTTAATACTCTAAATTAAAAATAAACTATTAAATCTTTAAAAAAATTGAGAATTGCACTATTTTTGCCTCTAAGATATCAAAATGTCACTCTTTCATATAAAATGTAGTGATAAAAGAACTAGAGAAAAATATATGGGAAGAGTCCAAGGACAGATGAGGCACGGTGAGATGGGGCAGCTACCATCCGCAGTCATTTAGTCTAAGGCGTGTGTTAATTATTCTAATTATTTTGGGTGTATGTGTTTTAATAAGATGAAGCTATCTCTTGAGACTTGAGGATAAGGAGTTTTCTTTTTCTTTTTCTTTTTTTTGCGTAATACAAGCAAGCCGTAGCTTGAAAAGATAATATGGGAGCTAGTCTATGGAAAGTAGCCCTAAAAACAACAAACTAGGTACAAAACTACGACGGAGCAGGTTGGTCCTTCAACACCATATAAGGAGTTTTCACATATTTCAATATGTACATTTTTTGATATTCGAACTTGCATTCTCCTTTTTACGGGGTGGAGTTCCTTACCATCTCAACCAACATATTGTTAGAATACGTGTGTATAACTTTAGTATATATAATACATTTACTCTTCATTGATAAAAATAGAGTGGCATGGAAAAAGGTCATTAATCCCAGGTTCCTATCCAAAGCTAATTTCCAAGAAATCCCAGATTTATTTATTTTAAAAAAAAAATCTAAATAAAAAAAATTAATTTTTTTTCAAAAAACCTCGCGAGGTAGTCTGACTACCTCGTGTGGTACTTCGGAAAAAAAAATTCAAAAACCTTGCAAGGTAGTTCAGGAAAAAAAATCAAATAAAGAAAATAATATAATTTTTATAAAAAGCATCACGAGGTAGTAGAGAAGAGGGAAAACAAATTAAAATCAACAAAATAAAAATTAATTTTTTATAAAAAAACCTTGCCAGGTAATTAAAAAAATAAAAAATAAATATTTTTTTTTAAAAAAAAAGTCGCGAGGTAATTCAGAAAAAAAAAATAAAAATAAAAAAAATCGCGAGATAATTGAGAAAATAAAAAAAAATCAAAATATTTTTTTTTTAAAAACAAACCTTACGAGCTAGTTCAAAAAATAAAGTAAAAATCGAAATAAAAATAAATAAACTTAAAAAATTGAATATAAATAAATAATTTTTTTTAAAACTACCTCGTGAGGTAGTTGAGAAGAGGGACAAAATCAAAATTTAAAATTTTTTTTAAAAAAAACCTCGCAAGAAGTACCTTATGAGGTTTTTATTTTTTATTTTCTGATGTACCTCATGAGGTATCCGACTACCTCACGAAGTTTTTTTTTTTTTTTTTAAAAAATATTTTTTAAATTTTAATTTTTTTTTTTTATGCTCTGAATTACCTAGCGAGGTATCAGGCTACCTCACGAGGTCTTTTTAAAGATTTTAACTTTTATTCATTTTCAGAAGTACCTCGCGAGGTATCTAGGCCACCATGAGAGGTTTTAATTTTTTTTTTTTAATTCTACTTTTTTTTTTCCACTTCTAAACTACCTCGTGAGGTAGGGCTTGTAGGCCGCCTACCTCACGAGGTTTCTTTTTTTAAAAAAAATATTTTTAAAATTTTATTCATTTTCAGAAGTACCTCGTAAGGTTTTTATTTTTTATTTTCTAATGTACCTCGTAAGGTAATAGGCTACCTCACGATGTTTTTTTAAAATTTTTTTTTTTACATTTTAATTTTTTTTTAGGCTCTGAATTACCTCACGAGGTTATTTTAAAAAAATTTAATTTTTTATTCATTTTCAGAAGTACCTCACGAGGTATCTGGACTACCTTTTTTTAAAAAAAACATCGGGCGACCTCACGAGGTAATTCAGACCATAAAAAAAGAGAAATAAGAAAAGAATTTTTTACATTTTAGTTTTTTTTTAGGCTCTGAATTACCTCGCGAGGTATCAGGATACCTCACGAGGTTTTTTTTAAAAAATTTAATTTTTTTTATTCATTTTCAGAAGTACCTCACGAGGTATCTGGACTACCTTTTTTTAAAAAAAACATCGGGATACCTCGCGAGGTAATTCAGACCATAAAAAAAGAGAAATTAAAAAAAGAATTTTTTTTAAAAACCTCGTGAGGTAGTCAGTTACCTCGTGAGGTATATTAGAAAATAAAAAATAAAAACCTCAAGAGGTAGCCCAAATACCTCGCGAGGTACTTCTGAAAATCAATAAAAAAAATAATTTTTTTATAAAAAAACCTCGTGAGGTATAATTGAGAGCATAAAAAAAATTAAAATTAAAAAAATATTTTTTGTTTAAAAAAAAAACCTCATCTGGTAGTCGGTTACCTAACGAGGTACATCAAAAAATAAAAACCTCACGAGGTAGCCCAAATACGTCACGAGGTACTTCTGAAAATGAATAAAAAATAAAAAAATTTAAAAAAACCTAGTGAGGTAGCGCGATGCCTCGCGAGATAATTCAAAACATTAAAAAAAAAATTAAAAAAAGAAAGTTTTTAGAAAAACCTCGTGAGGTAGGCGATTACGTCACAAGGGACATCAGAAAATAAAAAATAAAAACCTCACGAGGTACTTAAAAATAAAAAATAAAAATAAAACCTCGTGGGGTAGCCTGATACCTCGCGAGGTAATTCAGAGCATAAAAAAAATAAATTAAAAAAATATTTTTTAAAAAAAAACTCGTGTGGTAGTCGGTTACCTCACGAGGTACAACAGAAAATAAAAAATAAAAACCTCACGAGGTAGCCCAGATACCTTGCGAGGTACTTCTGAAAATCAATAAAAAATAAAAAATGTTATGAATATATTATGTGGATAATCCATTATGGGCATTAAGGTTCCCACTATTGTTATGGTGGGGAGTGGGTGGTCACCCACTACATTCATGGTGGTGAGTGGGTAGAAGCTTCATAAAACTTCCATACTCTCCAACCATTATAAATAGTCCCTATCCCCTCACAAAAACGCATAAAGAAGAAACTGAATGAGAATTTCTCTTTTCAATCTCTCTTGCTCTTGTTCTCTATCTTTTACTTCTTCTATATCTTTATTTTCATAACACGTTATCAGCACGAGAGCTCTGACGAAGGTATGATTTCTTTAACGATTTCATCTACTTTCTTTAAGGATATACGTTTATTTGTCCGAGTTCTTTTATATTGTTATTATAGTATGACCAGAAGCCATACGCCTTTGATTTCTTATTTTGATATTATATAACCAGAAGTCATATTTCTTTAATTCTTATTTTAATATTATATGGCCAGAAGTCATATCCTTTGATTTCTTATTATGATATTATATGACCAGAAGTCATATTTCTTTAATTCTTATTTTGATATTATTTGATCAGAAGTCATATTTCTTTAATTCTTATTTTAATATTATATGACCAGAAGCCATACCCTTTGATTTCTTATTATGAAATTATATGATCAGTAATCATATTTGTTTAATTCTTACTTTGATATTATATGGCCAGAAGTCATATAACTTTCATCTTCTTATTATATGGCTGGAAGCCATAGTGTTCAAACTTTTATTTATCCCGAAGATAAATGGCCTGAAGCCATAAAATTTCAATATTATATGACCAGAAGTCATATAACTTTTAACTTCTATCGTATTGTATGGCTGGAAGCCATAATGTTCAACTTTTATTTATCCTTAACATAAATGGCCTGAAGCCATAAATTTTTAATTTTGTTGCAATACTTTATGAATTATTTTTGTGAATTTCCTATCATTATCATTAATGTTTCATATTAAATATTCTAATAATATATAATATTTTTTTATTCAAGATAAAGGGCATATAGATTTTATGTCTCATGTTTATCCTGAAGATAAACGGTGAAAAGTTATATAAATTTAATTTCTTATGAAAAGACAAATTGACCTGAAGCCAAGAGGTACAAAATGGCTAGAAGTCATATTCATTTGATTATTATATATGACCAAGTCATATACTTTTTATCATTTATTTTATTGGATGGCTAGAACATATATTTAATTTTTATCTATCCCGAAGATAAAAGGTCGGAAAGCCATATAATTCTAAATTCTCATCATTGGCCCGAAGTCATGAGACTAATTAGCCTAAAGCTATGAGAATTAATTAGCCTGAAGCCATAAATTTTTAATTTAGTAATTTATGGATTATTTGTTGTCTTTATGAATTTATTAGTCATGTTATTATATTGTGTTTTATATCTCATAAATTTCTTTTTATAATGAAATTTAAATTTGTATTTCATAAAGTATCAAAATTGTATATTTGGCCTTACAAGACCCTCTTGTTCTTTAGAACAAATTAAAAGAGTTGTATTACCACTAAAAGATGGTTGTTCTTCCAAAAGCTCATTATAAATGGGGTATATTCAATTTGCTCCTGCAGTAGAAAAATTGTGAAAAAGATTTTAAGAAATATATTGAATTAATTTTTTGATCTTATATGGCCAAACAAAACAATGCGTTTTTGTTGCAAATATAATGAATCCAGGCTTGACTCTATTCTCAGAAGTGAATGAAGTAACAAATGAATCTAATTATGGCCGTGGATATAAGAGTGAACATGTCTACAATCTTAGGCATGATCAAGATTGTAATCATATTGGTTCAAATTCCCACCTGAAGTAGAGAAATATTATTGATAAGAGCCACAACAGGGAAACTATTGAGCATAATAAATATATTGAAAATTCGTCATATCACTATGATACATATTATTTTAATATGTTATGACATGATTTTATATGACTATGAAAAATATTTGATGGTTTATATGGTTTTGAAATCTGATATAGCATCTTCAAATATATCAAAAATGCATTTCACACAATGTTACTATTTGTACAGTAACGGTAACATGTGATTGCACAGTGATACATAAGCATTTACATAGTATTACAATTTATGAGATAACCCACGAAAGAGGTATGGAAGCTTGTTCACACCCATGAATGAAGAGTGTATAAGAGAGTGGCTTTGGATTGTTATAAATATTGAGGCCTTGAAGAAAATTTTGTTTCAAATATTGTATGATACAATAAGATTTTAGTAGCCTTGGAAAAATATTGTCCAGAAGACAATAACTTGTAGAGATTTATGTCGTAATAAGTATAAAGTCTAATAGTTTTGGAGACTAATTAGCATATTTTGCCTAACTTTGTAAGAGAGGCTAATGTTCAGACTATATATATATATATATATATAGCAGTATAAATTTGATAGAAAGCTCCAAAAGAGCTAATATTTTGTTACCTGAAGCTCGTATAAAAGAAACTTATTGAGTTTTAAAGATATCTACAAAAATAGATATCATATAAAAACACATGTTATTATAAACCGAAGTTTACACATAATAATACAAATTGGACTTTATACACCAGGAGCCACGTGGCTTGAAACACATGTTATTTGTAAAATCCATTTGAACTTTTTTTTTTTTTTTACCAAAATGTCCCTCTTCAAAAGTATTAAAATTATTTAAGTATATAAAACCAAATTTATACAACAAAAAATGTATTCTAATAGATTTTCTAACTTTCTAATTTGTTAAAAAAATTATTAGTTTTGATCTTATAAATTAATTTTGACTTAAAAATATAAATTAAACAGATATATTTTTATCAAATATAATAAACTATATAAGTTTGAGATTTCATGTGTCATTTAAATTTCTAAATTAATAATTTTTTTCACAAATATTTATAGACACACTTTATCAAGCACATGTTTATTTAAAAATTTATTTGAATATTCAACATTCTGTGATATTTACATTAACCAATGCTAAAATAATCAAAGAGATAACTATTTGTAAAGATAAAAAAACTCTTAAATTATTTAAAACAATATTAGTCAAAATATAAAAGTAAAACTAGGGATTAAGTACAATATTAAGGGTAAAATAATATATAAATTTTATTTTTATATAAAATTTAATTAAAAAATACTATATTGGAATCTTTTTAGAATATTCTCAACGGAGTTAATTATTTAGACTTAAGTGTATGTTTTCAAAATAGAGGGGAGGTCTGTATAAAAAAGGCAAAACAAGAGGATGATCAAAGTATTTTACTCATATAAAGGAGGTTTGTGTAACATACATTTTAATTTAAGGGAGGTTTCTATGGGTTTTCAAAATAGAAGAGAAGTTTGTGTAATTAAAGCAAAACAGGAGGGTAGTGGAGTATTTTACTCTTTTTATTTTATTTTATTTTCTGAAGTACTTCATGAGCTATTAGGGTTACCTCATGAGGTTTTTTTTTTTTTCCCCTCTTATAAACTACCTTGCGATGTAGGCTGACTACCTCACGAGGTTTTTTTTTTTTTAAAAAATATATTTTATTTTATGTTCGGAAGAACCTCGCATGGTATCCAAGCTAACTACCTCGCGAGGTATCTTGGCTACCTCGAGAGGTTTTTTATTTTTATTTTTAATTCTGATTTTTCTTTAATTTTACTTTTCTTTTCTCTTCTAAACTACCTCACGAGGTATTCGGCACAAGGTTTTTTTAAAAGATTTTAATTATTTTTATTCAATTTTTTAAATTATTTTTTTAATTTTCTGATATATCTCGTGAGGTAACAAACTACCTCACGAGGTTTTTTTTTAAAAAAAAAAATATTTTTTTATGCTTTGAATTACCTTGCGAGGTATCAGGCTACCGCACGAGGTTTTTATTTTTTATTTTCTGATGTACCTCGTGAGGTAAACGACTACCTCACGAGGTTTTTTTAAAATAATTTTTTTAAAATTTTTTATTCATTTTAAGAAGTACCTCGCGAGGTATCTAGGCTACCACGAGAGGTTTTAATTTTTATTCGTTTAATTTTACTTTTTTTTTCCACTTCTAAACTACCTCGTGAAGTAGGGCTTGTAGGCCACCTACCTCACGAGGTTTCTTTAAAAAATTTTATTGATTTTCAAAAGTACCTCGTGAGGTATCTAGGCTACCTCGTGAGGTTTTTATTTTTTATTTTCTGAGGTAATCGACTACCTCATGAGGTTTTTTTTTTAATTTTAATTTTTTTATGCTCTGAATTACCTCGCGAGGTATCGGGCTACCTCACGAGTTTTTTTTTTCAATTTTTTATTTATTCATTTTCAGAATTACCTCGTGAGGTATCTGGGCTATCTTGTGAGGTTTTTATTTTTAATTTTCTGATGTACCTCGTGAAGTAACCGACTACCTCACGAGGTTTTTTTTTTTTTTTTTTTTAATGTTCTGAATTACCTCGGGAGGTATCGGGCTACCTCACTAGGCTTTTTTTAAAAGTTTATTTTTTATTCATTTTCAGAAGTACCTCGTGAGGTATCTGGGCTACCTCATGAGGTTTTTATTTTCTGATGTACCTCATGAGGTAACCAACTACCTCACAAGGTTTTTTTTGATTTTTTTTTTAAATTTTTTTATGCTCTGAATTACCTCGTGAGGTATCGGGCTACCTCACTGAGGTTTTTTTTTTTATAAATTTTTTTGTTATTTTTTTTTGTTATGAAAATAAAGATATAGAAGAAGTAAAAGATAGAGAATAAGAGCAAGAGAGATTGAAAAGAGAGAAATTCTCATTCAATTTCTTCGGTGTACATTTGTGAGGGGGTAGAGGACTATTTATAATGGTTGGAGAGTAGGGAAGTTTTATGTAGCTTCTACCCACTCACCACCATGAATGTAGTGGGTGACTACCCACTCCCCACCCACCATAACAGTAGTGGGAACCTTAATGCCCATAATGGGTCATCCACATAATATATTCATAACACTCCCCCTTCGATGTCCATTATGCCTCATTAAAAACTTTAACTAGGAAAACCCAGTGGGATAAAAACCTAGCCAAAGAAAAGAGTGCATAATTCTTTGATACATTTTTCAATGCTGTCTCATTAAAAACCTTTCCAGGAAAACCCAGTGGGACAAAACCTAGATAAGGGAAAAAGAGTACAGCGTGTATCGACTCCCCCTGATGACAACATTACTTCCAATGTCTTTGTATTGGTGAATAACTATTTTGCTAATAAGCAAGATACATCAGTGCTCCAATATCACTAAAATATGGTACTTCTGGACTAAGTAGTTCTTCGAACAATTAATTGTCTTTTGAAGCTCTTCAGGAGTTCCAGTTATGTTGATATCATCAAAATAAACATCAATTATAACAAATTTAATTCTAGATCTTTTCACAAAAATGCATAGGCATATTGAATCATTTCTGTACTCTTCTTTTCAAAGATATTTCTTGAAACGATTATATCAAATGTTCTTTGATTTCTTCAAGTCATACAGAGGTTTATTTAACTTAATTGACTATTGTTCTTGAGAACTTGAATCATATGATTCTGACATCTTGAGTCCTTCAGGGACTTGTGCTTCTGGTACCTTGAGTCCTTCGGGGACTTGTGCTTTTGGCACGTTAAGTCCTTCAGGGACATATGCTTCTGACACCTTAAGTCCTTCGGGGACTTGCGCTTCTAGAACTCACTAATAGATTGTGGCTCATGATCATCATTTTCATTCATTACATCATATGCTATATTATATGCAAAGATGTTGTCAACGTTGACTTCCTTTTAATCCCATCAGATTCTATTCATAACATAATTTATTGAGATCTCATAATTTTTGCATATTTCGGCTACTTGGGTCTCTTCTGGGACTACAACATTCTCTTCTAGAGATATCTCTACTAGAGATAATAACTCTTCAAGAGATGGCTCTTCTGGAGCTACTAACTTTTCTTGAATATCCTCTACTTGATCATCTATATTCTTAGCTCCTTTTCTTTTTCGAGGATTTTTATCTTTGGAACCGATGGGCTACCACGCTTCAAACGTGCTTTAAATTCATTTATAATAGGTTGTCCTTCAGAGACATCAATAGGAGCATTAGCAACTGGGATATGTGACTTTATCACTTTCTTTACGTCAGTAAATGCTTTTGGCATTCAATTAGCTAAATTCTGCAAATTAATTATCTTTTGAACTTCCGATTCACATTGTTTTGTCCTAGGATCAAAATGAGCCAATAATACTTCATTCTAGCTAATTTACTTATCCAACTGCTTATTTTCTCCCCCTAATGTTGAGAAAACAATGTCAAATAACAATTGACTAATCATACAGTATAAATATCCTCAATCCATTTGTTTCCTTTAGAAACATCATTTTGTTTCATTTAAAGACAAACAAGAAGAAGGAGGTCCTTACACAACATTTATTCATCTATGTGCATTGTCGTGCACATTCAATTCTTTTAAGATGGAATTTTTCTAGCTCCTGACCAAAAGCCAATTATACATGGAGAATTTTGTTGGCTTATACAAATACTGCTATATATAAGATCAAATAAACCAATATAGAAATTTTATTCTCATAAGCATTGATCTAACTATTTATGGATGCTTTAATACATGATTCTTGGATCGTATAATCTGGAAATAGCCCGCTTAATTTATTCAAACATATTGCAAACTTCAGGTTACAAACATTCTTACAAACTTCAAGTTGCAAGTTAATAGTCTCACATGTAACCATCTTATAGATGCATCCTTCAAATTTATATGGTTTACATGTTATTTCAATGGGCCCATATAATACTGTTTGATATATTTCCAGAAATACTAATATCCATCATGATCAATGAAAACAGTAGAGTATAATTGTCAATCGGTGGCCCGGCCTCGTAGGCCGCCCGTGAAGCGGCCAGGGCCTAACAGGCCGGACCCTCCGGGTTCTGGAGTAAGAAAAACACATGTTTTTCAAAGCCCTACCGAGAGCAAAGGGGCCGGCCGCCTGCGCCTCGAAAATTACTATTCCAAATTTTAACTATTTTTCCTCCGTGTGTTTCAAAGAAATATAATTAGTAAATTACAACACGAATCATCTAATAAATAAGCACAGTCACTAATTCATAATCAAAAGAAAACTATATTCACAAATAACTAACATAGTAAAACATAAAAAACATATCACTAAACGACATTAGTACGATGACTATTATTGTCGTCATTTTCGTCACTATCATCAATTTTAACGACATTTGATTGTTCTTCACTTTGAGTAGTAGCCTCTGGCTCATGAGTAAGAATATCATGAAATTCTTCTCCCGCATCATGAACACATCCATAATCTTTATTTGTAACAAATAATAAATCAAATCATAAAATTAAAGTATAGTTATTATGTATTTGTAGTTAAATGGATAAACAACTCTATAATAAATACAAAATATATATAAATTAATAAATTTAAAAAGGAAAAAAAGAAAAAGCTACGGTGATATCTAATACCCCGAGTGGTTGGAAATATAATCTTAAAATATAAGTGAGGAATTGTACTTATTATGATGGCTTAAAATCCTCTAAGGCCGGCCCTCCGGGCTCAGCAGTTAAAAAAACACGTGTTTTTCAAAGCCCAAGAGCACCAGGGAAGGGCGACATGCGGCTGAAAATTACTATTCCAAATTTTAACTATTTTTCCTAAGTGTGTGTTTCAAAGAAATATAATTAGTAAATTACAACACGAATCATCTAATAAATAAGCACAAATACTAATTCATAATCAAAAGAAAACTATATTCACAAATAACTAACATAGTAAAACATAAAAAACATATCACTAAACGACATTATTTACGATGACTATTATTGTCGTCATTTTCGTCACTATCATCAATTTTAACGACATTTGATTGTTCTTCACTTTGAGTAGTAGCTCTCGGCTCATGAGTAAGAATATCATGAAATTCTTCTATAAAAGCATCATGAACACATCCATAATCTTTATTTGTAACAAATAATAAATCAAATCATAAAATTAAAGTATAGTTATTATGTATTTGTAGTTAAATGGATAAACAACTCTATAATAAATACAAAATATATATAAATTAATAAATTTAAAAAGGAAAAAAAGAAAAAGCTAAAGTGATATCTAAAGGTTTGAGTGGATGGAAATATAATCTTAAAATATAAGTGAGGTTTGTGTTACATAAATTTTTATTTTAAGGGAGGTTTCTATGGGTTTTCAAAATAAAGGGGAAGTCTGTGTAATTAAGACAAAATAGAAGGGTGGTCAGAGTATTTTACTCTAATTTTAAGGGAGGTTTACATGGGTTTTCAAAATAGAAGGGAGGTATGTGTAATTAAAACAAAACAAGAGGATGGTTAGAATTTTTTTTAAAAAAAAACCTCGGGAGGTAGTTGAGAGGAAAAAAATTTAAAATTAAGAAAATAAAAAATAAAAAATTTTTTTTTTTAAAAAAATAAAAAAAAAAAACTTCGCGAGGTAACCCGGATACGTCACGAGGTACATCAGAAAATAAAAAATAAAATAAAATTTAAAAAATCGAATAAAAATAAAGAACTATAATGTTAGAGCCAGGGAAAAATACAGAAGGTCTGTCTTTGTTGCCATGCAGGTTTAAGATCCTTCCTTTGGTTCACCCCATGACAAGTTGCTCACGAATGCAGAACGCCTCAGGCGAGACATGACTACGGAAGGTCTCTTTCTGTGTTGCCATGCAGATATTGAGGATCTAGATCACATTTTCAGACACTAGCACAGGACGTTCCACAAAATAACGCCCCAAAATTCTTCGGCAAACCATTTAAGGATTGCTCGTGGTCTTGAGGAGGATGCTTATCAAGTCAAAAACAAAACACACATTATTACAGGCTTAATTGTGAGAATGAACTGAGCAATTTAAACCACACTGGATGTGTTATTAAAGACAAGTGGATTTTCCATATTTTCTCTTAAGCAGGGATTCAATTTTTATTTCTCATGCATTAATCTTTTCATCTCAATATTATTTGATCCGTTCCTTCAAAAAAGAATAATGGCATTCGCCAAAAACATTACAAACAAAACTGTAGCAGTTTTCTCAATCATCACTTCCTATTCTTCTAGAACATATTGGTATCAAATACAAAATTTCCTGAATCAAAATTTTCTTGCGGGTCAGACTCAACCATCAAAGTTCCTATTCTACTATAGCAGTTTTCTCTCAACCCACTAAGCAAATTGAGAAAGGTCAATGAGTTGGAATAGCAACAACTATTGAACAGCCCTTTGTCTTTCACCAGCATCTTCACCCTCAACCTGAAATCATATTTACAATTCTAATGTAATTTGAGATGCCACAGGTGAATAAATTGTTTCATGCATATATGAACTTGGTCTTGAGGAATGATTTGACCCATGCCGCCACAGTTTACAAAGTAAAATGATTAAATTGCAACAAAATAACATTTCGTTGTGTGTGAAAAACATCATCTATTAGCATAACCTTGTATGCGTTTAAAAATTACCTATTCCTTTTATTCTCAAAGACAATACTTCTATTAATATAATTGATATATTTGCATATTGTAAATCGTATAGTTAATGCCAAGAACCATTTTTTTGAAAGCGAAAGCAGTGCGAAACTTGGTTAAACCAGATAATATCCATGGAAGAGGAAAAGAAAAGGGCACGTGGGGATTTGCAGATCTACAAAAAGTATATGGATAACACATGCATGGCCATAGAATTATATTATTGAATAGACCAACAAAGTTAGCAGAGTTATAAGAGTTATGCATTCCACTGCCATTAGTTTGCTTTCAAGAGCCCTGATACTTAGTTGATTCATTTTATTGACATTCACATAACCCACGCAATCAATGAGTAGCTGCCACATGTCCAGGTGTGTATTGTTATTCTCAAGTTGTACCAATAGGCATTTGTCCATTCTAGTGCGAGGCATCAACTATTTAAAATCAATAATAGCCATTCTCCCTAATATTTCAGGAACAAAGATAGACTGATAGGCAAAGCTAGCAGAGGCACCAGAAAACAGACTTAAAACGTCAACCATCAAAATCAATCAATTCAGTGCAGTAAAAATCCAGCACCACTAAAAAGAGTTGGAACACAGCAATTCATTACCTCAACAAGGACCCTTGGTTTCTTTGATTTTTTGTCAAATACATTCTTCTCAAGTCGTCTATTCTTTGTCAACTTCTTGTGAACAGCTACATAACCTTCTTCCTCGTCAGTTCCAGCTGCATCACCAAATACCAATTACATTGTGCTTTTCACGGTAAGTGTGCATTTCACACTTATATTGTCTAAAATGAAAGAGTTTCCTCTTGCTATTTCCAACAATTTGAGTATAAGATAAACAAACTGATGCATCATGCAACATTATATCAAAATGACTAAATATTTAGAAGCAAGCGTTGTACACAAGTAATACCGTACAAGATGATTTTTTGACCAATTCAAGAAGCTAGTTATTCAGCTAAAATAACCAATTCTCCAGTTTAATTTTCTGAGTTTCCTCTGCCATTTCAAAATCCATGTCTCCATCTGTATTCTCTGTGATATCAGTGTCTTGAATTGTACTTAGTGTATCTAGTTGTGATTCCCAATCATACCAGTAGTCTCCTGTGTTCCCTATGCTACTTCTCGTAACATTACAAAGGGATCACAATATTATGCAGAACTCGATGACTTTAAGGTTAAATCCATTAGAAAGGCCAAGCACACACTAATAAAATGTTCTGCTGATACACATCACAGGTAAATTGTAAAGCTTCTGGATCAAACTATACCATTTTCATCATCATCATAATCATCTGGAACCTCATGATGAGTCCCAAAGCCAGTAAAATCCTCTATATCATCTTCAGTATTATAATAATCACGTGGCTTGAAACTAGATTATGATGAGTCCCAAAGCCAGTAAAATCTGGAATGTTGGACTTTATACACCAGGGGACTTTATACCATTTTCATCATCATCATAATCATCTGGAACCTTATGATGAGTCCCAAAGCCAGTAAAATCCTCTATATTATAAACCAGGGGACAATTGCTGTAAACTAGAAGTTTACAAATAATTATGCAAGAGATTGTAATTGTAAACCAGAAGTTTACAAATATAACAAATCAAATGTTTGCTAATGCTGCCAATGAGATACTAAAGAGGCAATGAGCTGTAGAGAAATATATCCATATTTATTTTGAAGCTAAGGCCCAAGAGAAATAAATAAGCTCAGAAGGTAGTATGATCCTTACTTTTTATTGTTATTTATTGTGATCACATATCATAAAACTGTTGCCATGAGAATTTTCTGCTGAATTTTTTTTACTGTGTAATCTAAGTTATTTTGATTATGACTATTTTCATATGTGGTGGACTATATATTTTGCATATAAGCAAATTGAAGTAGATTATTAATAAGTAAATCTAGGGATGTAATCCTATATGGGTAGTTCCTGAAGAACTTCTTCTTCCAACTCATCATAACCTTCTACATATTCAACCTCAGGTTCCTATACATTTAGAAAACAAAATTCAAACATTAAAACAGTGAGGCATTCTATTAAGTCAAACTGCAACCTTGTATGTTCAATAAGCATGATAGTTGAGAAAACAGAAAGGATCTTCAGAAGCATACTTCTTTGTCTTCGTCTTCAGCTGGTTGAAGCTTCTCCATATCAAGAACATTGTTGTACTCTTTTAGAGGATAATTAATTATGTCACCAGGTCCATAAACTCCTTTATGAAGGCGTTCCAAAAGCTCATTTTCAATAGCCTATATAAAATAGATTAGCATTAGTGAGGGAACAGTGGATGTAATATGTATAGGTGAAGTCAAAGTAGGATTAAGTATAACCTTGTCTAACAATGCTGCCCTTTCGGCCTTCTCTTCTCTTCTAGCTTCTCTCTTTATTTCTTTCCTTGGGGTCGTCATTATTTTTTCCCTGTCCCAAAGAACATCATAATGTCACCAACATGATGAATCAGGTTATTATGCTGAAAAATGAAAAATCAATAATGCATTATGCATAACATCCCAAATATAGATCAAGGATAAGTAGGCTTCCAGCTTGTTATCCAGAAGTATTGTTTATTACAGGGTAGAAAAGGAGCCAATAAGGGGATGCAGCATGAATTTAACCAAGCAAATATTAATGTAATATAGAAGACATAACAAAAAATCTTGAATGATGGGAATCTCAAATACATACAGAGAATTTTCAACCTACACGGTAACTGCTATAAAATATCCATAATTTATAATTAATAATGGAAAAAAACGCAATGCAATCAGACAACAATGAACCAAATATTCGAGAAGACCATATAGACTATACATTGAATATAGGTTACCAAACAAGATAGGGAACTCTGAAAATCTATATTTTTTTCATGTTTCAAGCGTTGGTTATTCTCATTCTAGAGAGTTTCATGAATTAACCCATTCTACTTCGAAAAATGGCATTGCTAGAGCATTTTAAGATAGTAACCAAATAGTCCAATAAAAGCTTTAATAAACTTTATGATTGACAAAGGCAATGCATAGGGATGCTTAAATCACATAAACCTCAAGTCTGTTTTAGATCCCTGAAGTCTACGAATAGGGTGTCCTATATACTTGTTAGAGTAGTAGAGAATTTTGCAACTCAATGCTTTTACAAAAAAGTGATTCATTCTAATCTAGACTCTAGAGCCAAAATTGTATAACTGACAAAGGCAATGCATAGGGATACTTAAGTCCCATAAACCTCAAGTCTGTTTTAGATCCCTGAAGTCTACGAAGGTATCCTATATACTTGTTAGAGTAGTAGAGAATTTTGCAACTCATTATGCTTTTACAAAAAGTGATTCATTCTAATCTAGGGCCAAAATTTTAAACCCCTAAAACTTCAGCCTATAAAGAGGACACTTCCTTCATATATAACCCCTTCTATCAAAAAGGTTTCCTCTCAGTTTGCCAATTCAGTTGTCACTCTCTCTGAATCACCATGTTGATACTTGACTCAATTTGCAAATAAAACCAGAATGCTTGAAGCAGGTCATCCACAAGGATAAAAAACACACATCACACAAGCTATACTGATGTTTTACTTCCGATCATAATAATCTCATGCATCTTTCCCTATGCTAACAATCACACACAAAATTACAGTTGTCTGATTCTACTAAAAATGAGATTTCAGCATCTAAATTTCCCACAGGTAAAATCACTTTACACAGAAAGAGACGGAGAATATGATATTGTAATTTCAACCTTGTCTTCAAACTAAGTTTCCTCATGCGTATCCGCATTTGGATCATTTTGGTTAATCGCTGCTTTGTTTTGTGTACAAGAAACTTGGGCCAATACATCTGTCCAAGCAAAGGTTCAGGCAAATCAATCAATAATAAGATTATTAAAAAAAAAAAAAAAAAAATGTGAAACATGTAATATTCAGCAGTTGTATAGACTATTTAGATCTTTGATACCAGATTTTTGTCAATGATTTCAAGTGCCTTTTCATAATTCCTAGGAAGCTTAACCCTTTCCCACAGATTTTTCGGCATATGAGCTCTTTCTATAGTTTTCATGTAAAGGTAGAATACTCCTACAACACCCCATACAACTGTGTCATTATTTGCATGTTGCAAAAGCAGCAGGACTTGCATCATTCTTAAGTATACCATCATATAGTTGATGTGTTGAGGTAAATTGCTCAATATACACACACAGAAAAATAGCAGAAATAAACAGCATAAAAGATTAAGCTCAGTCAGATAACTCTTGGATCTCTAATTCTTCATCAGTTTTATTGCGTAAGTCCATATGGGTAAAACATTCAACAATCATAGCACACAAACTTTTACTCCATGGCCACCAATTTCTCCTCAAAACTAACAGTATCGATGAAATCTAAAGACCTAAGTGCAGATGAAATGCATAGAGTAAGGAATAAAGAAAAGAAACATGATACCATCCTCATCTTGAATGGTGGCATAGCGACTATTGGCCAAAGGGCACGAGCTTCGGTTGCAAACGCCAGTCACATTATATGGGTTTCTACAGAAATTTCCAGTCCCGATCCTACAAAACCCACAATAAAATCAAGTAGAAGAAAATGAAACTACTTGCTATTGTGAAAAATGCAGAGAGAGAACACAATAGCAATAGAGATGAAGGAATGAGACGGATACTTGGCCATGAAACTGCAGTGGTTGTGCCTGATAACTTGCCATATAACTTCGTCATGCTGCATCTTTTGAGTAAACTTTCAGAGAACTTCACCACTAAAACCTTCAAAGTCAGTGATTCAGAGAATATGCAGCGAGCAAATACTAGATTCTGTAGTGCTCGGCCTTAGGAAGTTCCGTTGATGGAAGAGTTACAACTTACAAGAGTAGTAATCTACTAACAGAGTTTTCTAAAAGAACAAAATTTACATAACAATATCAGTAATAAAACAAGAAGGTCCAGCTTATTACCAATGCTTTATTTCATGTCTGTGCTTTTTTTTTTTGGTATTGTGATTCGATTCCGGCTGAAAATATTACAGGGTTATAATTTTTCTTCTAAAATTTCTGTGCCACGGAAAATCAAGAACAGAGAGTTAGCGACTTTCGTAAACAAACAGAGCACAAAAAATATGATAAATATATTGAAATTGAAACACAGAGTCAGCGACTTTCGTGAACAAACTGAGCACGGACCAGACCAGGGATGAGCAGGAACAAGATGAACACAGCAGGATTTATATGATGAACACTTTTTAAACCGATCAGGGACGAGAGATACTCACCGGAAGGTATTAACGGACGAAGCTTATCTTCAATCGTGCTTTCCGTCAATGGGCCTGTTTGGAGTGGCTTATTTTTCAGCGTTAGTGTGTAAAAATTTCAGTGGCTTTTAAGCCAACGACCCAGTGAGAAAAAAAACAAATTTTTTTTCTGTTTGGACGCCTATCGTTACTGAACTTTAAGTAAAAAAAGTTTCGAAAAGTCGGTTAAGGAAAAAAGCTCCAGAATCCAAACTTTTTTCCATAACTTCTCACTTTTGACGCCCGCCACTTTTACCACCATCAATCCAAACACAAATCTTTCTCTATAACCTGACTTTTTTCCTACCGAGTTTTTTTTAAAAGTCAGATAGCTTTTAAGCCACCGTTCCTACCGTCAACCCAAACAGGCCCAATATCGTCTCCGCTTACAATCATCGTCGGTCTTCGCCCTCTCTCGCCTCAGCGAACCAGCTGAGCTGCCGAATAATGTCCCCACGCCGCATCGAGTTAACAGGGGCTATTTTCGGAATAACAGAAAAAGACCAGGGACATTTTAGTCCACTGATACACATTTTTGTGAAAGAATGCATCGAATGTACATTGAATCAGATAAGGCGTGAGAACTATGGGAGAGAAGTTATAACTTAGAGTACACATTACATGCTTATAGCTTAAGTCTGGGCTTTATGTCTTTTTATACCTTTATTAGAGGAGAAGCAAAAACAGGCCACCGTTCAGTATTGTTCTAGCCTGGCGCCGTTGGCAAAAGTCCACACGCGCCAAAAGCGCGTGTTAAACAACTCGCATGGGTTAAAAAATTATATAACCCCAAGGGTTAGGGTTAGCCCGCGGGTCAAAAATTATTTTATAACTAATAACATGTCGTTTTTCAAGAAAAGGAAATACTTACAATATAAACTTCAAACATATACTTCTATAAAAACAAAAATTGCATGTACATTTAATTATTTTCCTACATTTTTTAGTTTGAAGTAATTAAAGTCACGAGAAATATCTTATATCATTATATTAGCCGCATATTGTAGTTAATATCTGATTAAATCAAATAGAATAACGGGAGAATATCTGGTTAATTTTTATAATTGGTAAATTTCCGAATATTTTGTTATGTTGATCGATCGTTAAAATATACATGGTTATTTTAAGTATTAAACTATTTAATAATCCTTATCATTAGTATATCTTAATTGACCTACCATGGTACCAGTATATTTTATTCAGAATTTATTGAATCCAAAGTCCAAAATAAGATAAACCGAAGAGAATAACATCTTCGATAATCATATAATCACGTAAATTAAAATAAAATAAAATATTATCAAATCTCCGCTCTACGAAGTAAAACCCTGTCCTTGTCGAACAATACACTCAGGACAGATCAAGACTGAGTGATTGATAATTAAATATAATCAAAAAAGTATTTGATATTCTGGTACTTTTTTCCCCTACTTTTTTTTTTAGTTGGCCCATAGGTTGGCCCTATCATAATCCCATAGGAGTGGGGGTTATCTTGGGTTAGGGTAAAAAATAACCCCATCCTATTTGAAAATGATGGGGTTAAAAATAGGGTTTAATGGGGGTGGCCCAAATTCATTTTGACAAATAATTAATTAGAGATAAAGATATTTTTTTTATTTTTTTTATATATTATATTTAATTAGATTTAAATTATATGCGCTTTCTAACATGTTTTTTGTAAAATTATCTCAAATTAATTAGTTTGGTTCGCATCCGAGAAATATTTGTGCATGTAACACCAATATCATAAAACTAATTAATTTGAGTCTTATGTGTAAAAAATATGTAAAGTTAAAGATATAATTTAAATATAAATAAATACAATATTAAAAAAATTAAGAAATTTTAAAAAAATGTGTTCATACCTCTAATAGAGGTATAAGCATATAAGAAGCACCTAAGTTATACGCATGTAATGTGGATTCGTATAACTTATGGCCTCTGAGGCTTGTTGAACTAATTTTTCTGAAATATCAAAAGCAAAGGACCGGTATTTTGCAAACTCTCATCCAACTTTTTCCGCAGGGAGGCCAAACTGGGTGTATTGCAGGTAGACTTTGCTTTTGGTTTACTTGCTTTTTACATAATTTATATGAGCGTTCTTGTGTTTGGAGATTTGCCAACAGCTGAACCATCAGCCTCCCAGAATTCCAAGTCTTCTGGAATGATCTTCCAGAGCTGAAACAGAGGACGTGCAGCCGTTTTACTGACTTGTGGGTCCCATAAGTTAGTAAATTAATGGAGTTTAACAAAATTATTTAAAATTTTATAGAGATAGAATATTGTCACTAATAACATTGATAGTGATCAAAATTGGTATTGACAATATCTATCCCCAATTAAATATATGGAAACTTTATGGTGCCAAGTGGACCTTACACATAACTTTGTTATTAAATTTGTCCTTTTATCCTAAAATAATTTTTTATCTATAAGTAATGATCCTTAAATATGGTCAATATCATGGTTATTAGACTCCGATTGGACCTTCCGGTTCAGACCGGAAACTGGCGAACTAACCAAGAAACGTGAAACCATTCGGAAAATTATAGAAACCAGGGTCAATAGCCAGTATTAAAAAAAAAATTAACAATGGAAGAGGGGGACGGAGAACAAAGGAGAAGCTAGAAACATAGCGCGGACAACGACCTCCACACCTTCATCGTCTTCTTCCTTCCTCGCCGGCGACCTTTGCTTCGCTGTCACCATAAATCTTTGTCGCCGGCAAGCTCCACCCTCACACCACAGAAATTGTCGCCAATCGAAAGAAACAAATCAGGAACAAAGAAATAGAGTTCTGGACTTCTGGTCTCGTCGCCTCCTCCAGCGTTTTGATCCGGGAATGCTCAGCAATGAAATAAACGAGCGTGGATTGTTTCTGGAGAAGCTTTGGGTTCTATGGTGTGGGTGAAAGTGAAAGTATCTTCAATCTACCTTTTAGGCAAAACAAAGTCTACCATCTACTTAGCTAGTTGTGACGTGACAAGACTACTGATAAGTCATTATATTACATAACTTTCACTCTTATCAAAAAATATTTTAATATAAAATATATTTTTTTATTTTTATAATTTATTATTAATAATTGAAATATTTACTTTCTTACCGGTTTGACTCACTAGCCCTTAACTCAGTAATCAGACCGGTTTAGTGATCGATCCGATTTTAATAACCTTGGTCAATATACTGGGATTTCAATTTTAGAACGAATATAAGATTTCATTTTAAAATTTTCTTATATGACAAAAAAAAATGGAGAACCTAAAATCTAAATTGTTATCTCAGGTTAAGATTTCAAGACAAATTGTTAATTATATGGGTTAAAGAGTAATTTGGCCAATGAACTTTTACCTCAGAAGCACCCAGCACAAATAAATTTTAAATGGATAAAAAATAACAAAAAACTTTTAAAAATGTGCAGTCAACACAAAAAATGAAGTAAAACATTTTTGTGTTAAGCTCTCCCGGAGTAATTTTTTTTTGTATCGGACACTCTTGGAGTAAACATCTTTTGTACTAATTGCATATTTTTAAAAGTTTTTTGGTATTTTTAGTCCACTTAAAAGTTATTTTGTGCTGGACGTTCTTAGTGTGATAATTCGTTTGCCAAATTACTCTTTAACCCTTTATTTAATTATGTTTGATAAAAGTGTCAAACTACGTTTATGAAACAAGGAGGAGATTTTACTTTACTGTGAGGGACCCTGACATAAGATTCGATTGGATTTGAGGTGGCATGAGTGCAGTTCCATGAACGGTTTTAATCCATTGTTTAATGGTATTAACGAATATAACCGGGAAAAATACCAATATAGTAATTTTACAAAAAATTATACTTAATTAAAGTATTTTGAAAAAGAATTATCGAAGTAATGCAGTCAAAGGCGTCACCGCCTGTCCTAACACCACTAGTGACGTCAGGATGTGTGACGCCACTGCTCAATGGCGTTAAGACATGTCGACGTCTTTGATTGCATTACTTTAGTAATTCTTTCTCAAAGTGTTTTAATTGGATACAATTTTTTATAAACGTTGCTACATTAATGCTTTTCCCAATATAACCAAATTAATTGGTAATAGCCTTGGAATCATCCCGCATCCTATAAATTTACCAAAGATCCAAACTAGTCATGGTTGGGCTAATGAAAACAGGATTCACTAACATATCAACCAGTGTGATTTGATCAGTGGCATTATCTATCATTTTATTTAATTTTTTTAAAAAAAAAAATGTTGTTGGTGTAAGAACAAGATTCAATATAGTCAGGTAAGAAAAAGATTCAGTATAACACAAGATTGAGGATGTAAATTAAGTTACATCCAAAGAAGAAAGAGTTCAATATTATTATTTTTTTTTTAAATTAAATTAGTTTGTCTAACATATATTTTCTAAACTACTCTACTCATTTTCTTTAATTCTCTATCTTATTTTATTATTGTTAAGAGAGAATTGATAGGTAAATTAGGAAAAGATCAACATATATAAAAAATATATCTTATATTTAGAATTAAGATCAACTCCAAAACATGTCTTATATTAAGGATTAGAAGGAATACATTCTTTTTCTAAGTCTCTTTCACGCTGGCTAGCTATCACATAAAATCAAAGCTATTTGTCAATTTTCGTTTATTTTCTCCTTTTCTTTATATGTTACGGTGATTTTTCCAAATACAAAAACATTATATATATGTAGGAAACTTAGTAGAAAAATATTAGGGATTAAGTTATAGCCGATTTATTAAAAGTTGATGGTTATATGGAGTATAAACTATAAAGGACCAAAAGATAATTTTTTCGTGTGTGTGTGTATATTTATTCCTTTTAAAGAATTGAATACACATTTTTAGAGCCTATTTGGATGGACTTTTTAAAAAATGAATTTTTTTACACTATTTTTTAAAAAATATTTTAATTAGAAGTTAAAGCTATTTTACATTTGAATACATCATTTACAAAGCACTTTTAAATAAAAAATCTGTTTGCATGTTAAAATAAAGAAGTATTTTTTTATTAATAAAATTAGTGAAATAGGCATAACAAAAAATTATTCTTTGAGATTATGTTCTTCAACCAGATTACAAAATCAAACTCTTGGATTTTCTCAACTTCTCAACTAAAGACGAAATCAAACCCGGGAAAAGGGTTGTTGTTTTATTGAAAATCAAGGGTAATTGGTGTCAAAATAAATAAAATTAGTGGAATAGGCATAACAAAACCATTCTTTGAGATTGTGTTTTTCAACCCGTCTGCAAAATCAAATTCTCGGATTTTCTCAACTTCTCAACTAGAGACGAAATCAAACCTCGGGGATAGAGTTGTTGTTTTATTGAAAATCAAGGGTAATTGGCGTCAAAATAAATCACTAAAAAATAGCCAGTCATTTTGTTTCCATTCTCTCACTTCTCTTGCACTTACTTTTTTTTTTTTAAACTACAAATTGAAGCTTTAAAAAAAAACACAGAATTTTGGTTTTTTTTGTTACTTTTGCTTCTTCTTTTTTTTTTTAAAGCTCTCGTCCAAACATATTTATTAATTAAAAAAAAAACACTTTACTTTTTTAAAAACACATATTTATAATTCCAAACAAGCTCTTAGTCCACTTTAATATTTCATAATTTTCTTTCTCCTTAGTCTATCACACCCTAATTGGGAAAAAAAATTTGACTCGAGTGTGAGATGATCTTGATGCATAAACCTAGAACAGAGTTTTAATATAATATATTTATCTAAGTTTAAATTTTTAATGTAATACATTTAGATTACTAAAGTAAAATAAACTAACAAATCGTTATAAATGAAATTAAGATTATGCTATTTAGATATTAAGCTCAAATTTTTAATACAATGAAGGTTCTAATATTGACAATTTCATTAGGTTTTTAAATATTTTTTCAATTCACACATGTTTTAAATTTAAGATTAATTATATTTAATCTTAACCATATAAGAGGAGAGCAATAATCCTTTGACACATATCAGCAAAATACATAAAAAGAATAAAAATGAGGTAGTTGTGAAAGATGGATAATGGAAAAAGTAGTTACACGATATTTTGTAAACTAACAATAGGAGTACAAAATATTTAATAAATATTTAATTTGATATTTTAATTATTCTCTTAGAGATCAAATTGATTTTTTCTTAACAACACATTAATAAATTCCTCGTAGTTATACAATATTTTATAAATTAATAATGTGGGAAGTAGGTACAAAATATTTAGTAAATATTTAATTTAATATTTTGATTATTCTCTTAGGGATCTAAATGATTTTTTACCTAACAACACACCTCATGAGAAATAATTAAATTATAGAATGGATTGCTACCTGTGACTAGATCTAGGATAAATGGAAATTTTATTGATAAGACCTTCATGAAAACACCAGTTTTATCCATATTTTGGACCTTAACTACATGGAACAATATGCTACTGTGGAAACAAGAAAGAATTGAAATCTTAGATCAAAACATTATGTATAAGGTGATTTTAGTAAATAACCAAATACAATAATATTAAGGGTTAAGTTGGTAATTTTTCTTTCATCTCCCCCATGGATCCCAGCCTCTCATTTGCGAGGAAAGTAGTTATGATATTTTGTAAATTAATAATGGAGGATATAAGTATAAAACATTTAGTAAATATTTAATTTAATATTTTGATTATTCCCTTAGGGATCTAAATAATTTGTTTTAAAGTTTTAATATAACATGTTTATTTTTGTTTTAATTTTTTAATGTAATATATTTAGATTATTAAACTAAAACAAACTAACAAATCACTGCAAGTGAAATTGAAGTTATGCTATTTAGATATTAAGCTAAAATTTTTAATACAATGGAGGTTCTGGTTACTTTATTAGGTTTTTAAATATTTTTTAATTTACACATGTTTTAATTAGATCCCGTTGTATATATCCTTTTGACTTTATATCATTAATGCTCCAGTAGTGATAAGCAAAATAGGTACTAGTGAAACATAGAATCAAGAAACTTCTCACAGTGGATTCACAAATCAACAGTGTTTGACATTACATAACACAAACAAGCCATAGGAGTTAGGCAAACTGTTCAGGGGAAGGGAACTTCAAGTTTTTAAAGCTGGTAAATCCTCCATCGACCACAACGTTTTGCCCTGTGATATATTTGGCATCATCGGAAGCCAGGTACAAGGCGGCTCGGGCCACATCTATTGCCTCACACTTTGCACCTTGTAGCTCTCCAAGCCCACCCACAACCTCAGCTACTTGTTCTCGGGTCAAGCCCGGGTAAAACTTACCTATCTGCTCCAGCGCCATTGGTGTAGGGATTGGAGCAGGAGATATGCAATTAATTCTGATCCCACTTCGGCACAGCTCACTGGCTGCAAACTTTACAATCCCTTGTATGGAAAATTTGGACATTGCGTATGGATAAGGTCCGAGCCCACCCAAAAGCCCACTTATGCTTGATGTGCACAGGATGGACCCTGAGCCCGTGGGTACCATGACCCGAGCCGCATGCTTTATGCCCGCAATTGTGCCCCGGAGATTGATCCGCATTACGTGGTCAAAGTCATCGAGTTTCAGCTCAGCGATGCTGTGTGGGAAGGTCGGGCCTGTTATTCCGGCGTTGTTGTACATTATGTCGAGTTTTCCGTGGCGAGCTATGGCAACATTTACAGCTTCTGCAACTTGGGCCTCATCGGCAACATCGCATTCAACAAACTGGGCTGACGGGCCCAGTTCTTTGGCAACTTGTGGACCAAGAAGAGTGTCTCTGTCTGCAATAATGACTTGGGCCCCATGTTGGACAAATTCATGGGCCGAGGCCTTGCCAAGCCCACTTGCGGATCCAGTTATAAGAGCCACCTTTCCCTCCAGCCTGTATTTTGGAACCCAGATGATCATGGTTAGTTATCATTAAAGTGAAGAAAGATGGGAATATAATGTCAAACCAAATCTCTATAGTTTGAAATGGGCAATAGAGAAAATGGTGGACTCTTCATGATGACTACTGTGAAAATGACACTACCAGCTTTATCTCAGCTGTCTAAATCAGCAAAGCATCATTTCTTTTCGGCAAAGTTGGAAGATGATAGTCGTGGACCCTAGTTTCCTCCAACAAGATTGATTAAGATTGCCTCTCTTGTGCGACTTTGAAAAAGAACACAAAAGAAAAAAGAAAAGACAAAGGGAGATGATCTTTACCTACATATTCTAACTTTCAAAGATTGATCATCATTGGGGAAGTTGAAAATGCTAAATTTTGAAATATATATTTGTGTGTGATGATACCACATGCACAGCTCAGAAAGGGTTGGTTTCAAATGATGTGGCCTGAAAATTGGAGCTTTATTGGTTCCCTCCAGTGTTTTGCTACAGTGTATGGTTCTATATTGTCAGTTGGAAAGTCCATGAAAATGAAATATGTTATTGGCACGTTTAGGTAACAAATAAAATAAATAGAAGGCAAGAGAACATGCAAACTCAGGGGCAGGTATCATGATTTGAGCCTGTACACGTGCTTCACTGAAATCTCCTACACGATAATCTTAAAATGACTTGTTTTTTTACACCACAGTAAGTTTTCGTTTGATGCCAACAACGCCCATAAACCAAGATTTCACTATTTCGGTGGGTACTTGTCGATATCAACATTAATCGTCAACATCAATATAAAACATTAAATCTATAGCAAACAATATTGCTACTAGCTGGTACTTATTTATTAAACATGCTAAAATACATAAAATGTACTATAATTTTAGTATGTATGTTAATGTAGCCCCTCTATGACGAACAAACACATAAGTAGAAAAAAAGAGACGGGCACACAAGTTGAAGAATTTAAAGTTCAATGATCCCTTGCTGTTTCTATCACGTTTGAAAATGACAAACGAAGTTTATGTATATAATATAATATAAATCTATGGTTTTAGGTTTTGCAATATGCTTTCATATTTATGATTTAATAGGTAAAAATAAAAAGATCAACTGGGGTCAGTGTTTACAAGTGATCTGCAAGAATCGCACTAGTGTGGAAAAGTTTATCTTCTTTCCATGGAGAGAAATGACTTGGAAACGAAAAACACCATCCACTCCCAGAAAAAGCACCAGAAGAATGGAACAGCCTTAATTATTTTCTTGCTTTATTTTTTTCCTAGAAAAATATAAATATTGAGACCACTTGCTTTGCAAGTGATCATAAATCCTCTCGAAACTCTACGGTGGAGTGGTTTCTCTCCTTTTCTTTTACTCTTCTTTTCCTCTCCTTTTTTCATCTTTGCCATTAGATAACAATTTTAATGGTATAGATTTTACATTTTATAAAAATATTACTCATAATTAGAATTTTAGTTAAAAATATATAAATAAATTACTTAAAATTTTCTTTAAATAATAGTTTATATCTGTAGGAAGAAAAATGGAACGAAAAAAGTTTACTCTATAATAATAAACTTCTTTAATTTTCAAAACAAATTTTAACAATTTAAAATGTATTTTTTAAGTAAAACTAATAATATTTTTACAAAATGTAAAATCTAGACCATTTTTTTTTATACACTAGACCATTAGAATTTTCATGATGAGAAAATGAGAGTAAAGGAAGGGAAAATGATGAGAAAAACCACTCCCATAAAACACAATCCCATGTCCAGAAAAATACTCGAAGATTGAAGTAATCTTAATTCTTTCTCGGATCTTACGGAAGCATATAATTTCTTCCAGGAAAATGATATATATGTATGTATCTATAGAGAGAGCCATATATATATATATATATATATATCAAAGCATCAGCACCTAACAAGCGAAAAAAAAAAAAACAAAACAAAAGAAACAAGAATCATCACAAGCTGTTCCCTCTCCCTCTACCAGGAAAGACAGCTGGTTAATTAGATGAATAGTTTTGGAGAGTTATGTATAGTAACCATATAGCTTTTGCGAGAAAAACTAAATATAAGAGAAACATACCTGTATATTAATAAAAGCATCGGTACTATACTGAATACTGATCGTCGTATTCAATGATTCATCAGTGAATTGTGGGTAACTAGTTAATTAAAAAGATAGCATGAGACTCACCTTCTTCCACCAACCTCTGTATAGAATCTGCTTTGCTTTTTTAGCGCATCACTGATGAAGCTCGTGATTTTGAACTCCCTGCAGGCAAATGGAGACCAAAAATACTTCACAAACAGACCTCACATCATTTTCACATTAATATGTAAATGCTCTTAAAAAGGTCTATATATAAACGACTTAAAGGATTTATTCGAACGAACCTTGATAGTGTTCTGAACATGCCGGCCGGCGTTGAAGACACAGATAGATCTCAGATTCTCGGGCGATGAGGTCTGAACTATGAGGGCAGAGACAGTAGAGAGAAGGCTGTATCAGTATATTTATGGAAGGAGCGAGGAAACCTTAGCTTATTGTTTTGTGTTGTAGTATAAATACTATTGTAATGTTGCGCGCATTTTCATGCAGAGAGAGAAGAAGATGGAGATGGAAATAGAAATCGGTGAGGATTGAGGTAGAATATGGCTGGCTAGCTGGCTCTTTGTGATCTGTCCCATTTAATGATGCATATGAGGAAGTTGACGTTGGAGAATCAAAAATAAACTTACTTGATGACAGTTTAATTATATCTAGAATCAAGATCAACTTTTAAAAATCTTATATTAAGGATGATTAACTTTTAATGATAAATTACTTTTTTAGACTCGATAAATTTGTAATTATTTGCTTCAACTTAGTTTCACGGTGATTATTGAATTTCACTTCACTTGTTATTTTGTCAACTTCGTATAGAAAGTCCAATATTCACAAATTAATAATGTCTGCTCATAAATTCCTTGAGCTGGGGCATATTGGAATATTGTGATGGCAAACGAAGAAAAACATGCCAAAAATTAATAATGATATAAATTAATTAATCCTCCAAATTAAGAACAAAAAAAGGGTTCAATGTGAATAATGAAAAGCGCATACATTTCAACGAGAATATCACAAAGAAGATATGGATTGTGATGGAGAAGAGAGTACTGGACCGACCACGCAACATAAATTAATAATATGAAAATGCTTGCAGCCCCATCAAGACAAAAAGCATAGAAAAACCCTTTTTATAAAGACTATGCTATGCATTCTTGTACGTCTTCCCGCTCCCCTTTATCTCTTATTCTTATTTTCAATACAATCCATCGTTTTAATTATATTATCTCTCATATCCATCCTTTTTCATGTAGAAATCCAGTGTTGTTTCTAGCCATTATCATATGTTTAAACACACTATATGTATAATGTACTAATAAAGATTGATTAATAATTAAGAGTATTAGTCTCAGCAATTGTCTTAATTGACATCTTCGCCCAAAAACACATACTTGCCGGCCAGCTTCCTCTTACCTTTACATTTTAAATAATTACTTGCAAACAATATTATATATAGTTCTGTCAAAAAAAATGTATATCCTCAAGTTATGCATGCCATGGTACTGTCATGGTGTGAGTCTCACACTGATGAGAGTCTTAAGCTATCCAATTTTAACGACTGGTTTTTAGGCGTGGCTCTTAATTATAAAAACTGTGTTTTTTATCTTGGTGTTTTCATCAAAAGTAGTCAACCAGAGGAGTTGATTAGTAGGAGGCAAGAAGCTAAGAGTGCATTGTCATGAGTTCCATGTCAGCAATGTTACATTGAAAGAGGAGTCAGATAAGATATTTGGCTATTTAGCTCCAGTGACTAGCTTTTGTTTTGGGTAATGACACTTGTAATGACTCGTGCTTGTTCCAATATTTTCTTGTTTTTATGACTATATATCCTCCTTTTTACGTCCACGTCCATTAAATGAAAAAACGAATGGACCAATTAGTAAGTATATACGGGTCCAGTTTATATAGCTTCCTGTTTCCACAACACTCAAAAAAACTAATTAATTGGGTCAACGTGACAACCTCACTTTTATTAATCAATACTCGTATTTAATTACTGTAACTCAACACAGAAGTTTGACAGACACGTCATATTAATAATCTAGTGCAAGGCTGTAAATCATGGCCGGTTCTGTTTCACTTGGAATGTAGTGGCTTAAAAAAAAGAAGAAGACAAAACGAGCGAAGAAGGAGCTTAGGCAGTAGCGTATGGGAAGAACAGATTAAAAATAATTATGTTGTAGAATAACAAAGTTGTCATGTTATGTGGGAGGACAGCCGTTAGACAGGTCAGTGAAGGGCCAACAAGAACACTGGAATGGTGTCGCCACCTTTTCATACCAACTTCATTAATTAATTCCTCCCGTAGTAACTAACAATGCGAGAGTGTGTTTGAATTAATATAATAAAGCACGAAATGGGGGGATTCGTCTATATATATATATATATATATATGTATAGTGCCCTCAATCATACTACTCTTTCTGGCAAAGTAAAGTTGAATAATCTCTCTTTCCCTGTACTTCCTCTTCCTTTTGTTTTTATGTTAGACGGCATATTCAACCTGTTTTCTGGAACCTAGCTCTTTCTCCAAACACGATGTATACACATATACATTTCTTATTATTATTTTACATTCGCTTTTATAGCTCCTATTAATAATTATTGGACACCTCTGCATGTTTAGATATTGACTCCGGTCAATATCTGGTCGAGTGTATGGGAGATAGGCAGTGTCATGATTATTGCAAGGAGATAAGTTTACAGTATGGTCGTCAAACCCCTCTCCTTGTATATATAAAACCCTTTTCCACATGGTCTTGAAATTATTTTTTTAAGTGCCTTTTGCCTTAATATTTTCTAACTAATTGAACAACTCTGCCGGAGATATTAAACTCGCATTAGTTAGTTAAGACCTCGTATAAAATAGTTAGTTAGAATCTTTTGCACGAGCTAATTATTAGATAGTGACTTTAATCTATATGAAGGGTCTAATATTAACGTGTTGAAGTGTGAAGAGTGTTTTATCCCTCACTTATAGGAGAGTAACTTGATCCTCACTCGTGTGTTAATTACCCCCTGACAGATACATCATCATTGTTGAGTTGATCAATGTAAAGTATCCTTTATCTTCTTCACAAGCACCCTAACCAGCTAATTCTAACCAGATTCTTAATTTGCATGGCATTGTTAACTTACATGTCCCTGTGGGCTGTGGCTGTGATGAGGATTGTAGGAACAGTTCAAGGGCTACTTCTAAAAAGATGTACTGTGATAATCAGAATAATTTAAAAGCAAACAAAGGGATGATGGGTCGTACGTTGGGGCAGACATGTGGGTTCGTAGGTAAGAAATAAGAATGGTTCCCAAGTACCCAACTACCCTTCAAGATTTGGGCTCTTTCACTTTTCATGAGGCGTAGGTCATCTACATCTGGCCCATCCACACCCGATCTCAGCCCTCCTATGTTTTGATGCATTTATTAGAGTTCTCTTTTTGTTGCTTTTGCATTCATTAATCATGTCTCCTCCTCTCTGAGCAAAAAAAATCATGTCTCCTCCTCCTCCTCCTCTTCCTCTTTCTTCTCCCCCAAAATCTCATTTATCTTATTATAAAAAAAGGAAAAATTTCATAAAAATACCTTCAAAAATTTAAAAATTCTAAATCGGTGTTTTCCTATTAAAATGGTTGTGAATTTTTAATAAGTGTGGTAAATACTTAGCTTATTATAAGGAACAAATTTGATTTGGGATTTTGATATTTTAAACGTGTTTTCAAGAAATTTCCCTTAAAAAAAACTGATTTTCATTGAATTACTTGCACACGCTGGTCAAAGTTTCATAGAAAGATATTATGTAAGGTTAACATAATATTTAGTCCTTCAAGTTTATCTTGATTTTAATTTTGTCGGTTAAAGATTTTTTTTTTTCTTTAACAGCTGGTCTTTTAAGATTCAAATCATAGGTTTCAATCTTTCAAAACATTGAGTTAAAGGGTTGTGTTAAGTAGTGGTTTAGGGACACGCTTGGGGAGACCAAAGCAGGTGACATCAACACACAAGTGTTGATTGGTCAGATGTATTGTGACGGTTATGGAGTTCCTAAAGATGCCCAGAAAGTGGGTTTGTTTATTCCTGCTTTGTTTTAGTATTCTAAATTGACATCCCTAAATTCTTATTCATGTGGATTAAGTGAATTTGGAAGAGTTATTGGTCTCAGCTCCCTCAAAAAGTATTGTCGCTACTCCTGAAGAAAGCAGTGAATTAGAATTATTATCTGTCTTTGAGATAGCAGGAACCGCGGGAGAAGAGTGGAATAGTTTTGTTTTTGTTTTTTTTTTTTTTAATGAGGGCATTTATGTGTTTTTGCATGAATTTTGAAGATCCATTTTGGAAACTCATATCTTATAGGAATACTGAAATTGGAATCATCTCTTTGTATTTTACTATTTTTAAAGTTTTTTATCTGGGATTCTCCTTTGTTTAATTTTGTGAAATTTAGAATTTTTTCCAAGTTTTAAAAATAGAATATGAGAAAAAATGTGGGAGGGAATGCAAAATATTTCATTTGGAGCATTTTACTATTTTTAAGTTTATATATTTTTATCTAGTTCTTCCAGATAATTATAATTTTTGTGATTATTCTCAATAAATACATTTTTCTCTAGGTCTTCTATTCTAAATTTCCCTTTATGAATATGAATTAATTATATTTTTTTATTCGGTGCATTAAAACCTCTAAAGACTCGCATCTCACTTAGTTCATTTGCATTACTCCCTGATAAGTTAACTTCATTAAAAATACGTCTTGTTTAGTTAAATTTGTAATTTTGTATTGTTTCAATGCGTGCGTGAGTCTGTATAACTTTTTAAATTAAAAAAATATTACGAAAGTGAAACTTACCTCAGTAAATTCCCTTCTAATTGAGAATTTAAACTCTTTGTTTCCTTCCCATCCTTAAAAATGGGGTCCCTACAGTCTGTCTCGGGATATTTCGAATTCACATTGGGTGCTTTTCCCTCTAATTAGAAAGATTAAACATTTTTTTTGGGTTAACGTGTAAAAATACAAATGTGCTTTAGTTAGAGGAGCGTCCAGTAGCAAATGTTTTTTTAGATGTAAAAGTAACTATATGGTTACAAAAGTGGAGCAAAATTACACATTGACCGTTAGTTGACTTTTTCTGTACTGAAAATGATGACGTGGATGTTAATGCTTTATGAATTATAGTTCAGCCCCTGATACATTTCAAAAAAAGTCAATTTAGTCCCTCTATAAACTTTAAAAATTATTATTTTAGTCCCTGGTCAAAACTTGCATTTTGACCAGGGACCTTCTTCTTCCTCCAAAGAAAAACCCGAGAGGTGGACCAGAGAGACCAGCTCAGTCTGATTTCTCCATTAAACATACTTCCACGTGTTCCTCCTTCCCTCTCTTCCATTTTACATTAAACACATAATGCTTTCGTGTGTGTTCTCTGTTAAGACAGTGAGGGAAGATGATAATGGCGGTGATCGTGTGTGGTGTTGGTAAGGACCAGAGGGAGGAAGGCCATCGTTTGTTCTCTCTCTCTCTCTAGCTTGAAAATGATGCCCCTCCTATGGTCTTCAACATTCGTGTCGCTACTCTGTTTCTCTCATTTTCAGGTTGCCGGCAATGGAGGTGCGAAAAAAGGACGGTGAGACATAGAGCAAGGGATCATCGATGGTGACAGTGGTAGTGAAAAAAAGAAGCTAGAAGTCGCCGGAATCTGGAAAGAATGAAAGAAGAGAATCTGGAATGGGTTGGCGGTGGCTGGAAAAGAAGAGGGTGACGGTGGAGAGGAATAGTGAAATTTCCGACGGTGGCGGTATTCTTCTCTCACCGTCAATTCACCAAAGCCCGAGCTCTCTCACCGTCGATGCACCTCTATCTCCATCTCTTGCTTCCAGCTTCCCAAAGACTCTCTATCTCCATTCTTCTTCATCACGACACTGTTGATGGCGATGCATCTGGAATCGGTGGCCACCATGGCTAATCGGTGATCACTTCCTTCTGGTATTTATCTTTTCAAATGAAAAAAAAAAATTGTAACTGGAAAATCTAGTGTTCCAACGTGTAACATCTAGTTTTGAGAACGCAAGCAATTCTCAAATGTAAATCAAACATGGGGACAAAACTAAGAATTGGAATGAGTACTAGATTTTCCTGTTCACTGTGTCCCTGAGGGAAGTAATACACCAGACTCCCCAACTGAGGCAAGCTTACAAGTGGGCCAGTGCAAGCATGCCATAACTTAGAATTTATACTCTCTCACCTGAATCAAGCTCAGGATGTGAGCTTTGAAAACTTAGTCTTGAACAAGAGAAAATCTTGGAATGTAACAAACCAGATTGCTCTTGCATTTCTTTCAATATCTTCATCTCAGCATGCAGAGATTGAGCCCAACAATTAATCCTCCGGTTTTAACTTTTAACCACATCTTTGACGAAAGCCATCGCTCTCCACCTCAACGTAAACTAGAAGCAAAAGCCAAAAAGCAGAGCACAAAATGAAGGAACAAAACCTGTAAGAGGAGGTTTGAAAATCTTAAGAGTGGGGCTCGGCAAAACCAAAACCCATGGTTTTGCATCAACACACGAAGACCGAAGCGCGGAGGAAATGATCTCGTTGACGCTGCGTGAAGATGGTCTCCTGAGTCTCCTACGTTAAGATGGCGAGAAAGAAGGGAAGAAGAAGAAGTGTTGAGAATGGAAGAGAGGGAAGGAGCAACAAGTGGCAGTATTTTAATGGAGAAGTTAGACCCCACTGCCACGTCAGTGTCAAATAACGGTCAATGGTAATTTTGCTCCACTTTTGTAACCACATAGTCACTTTTGCACCTAAAAAAAGCACTTGCTACTGGGCGCTCCTCTGACTAAAGCACATGTGTATTTTTGCACCTTAACCCTTTTTTTTACATATTCTATTTATTGAGATTAGATTATATGTTGCATCCTGATTTTTTTTTGCACCTAGTATCTTAAATTAATTAATTTCCAGGATATTGGGGTTACAGGAAAAAAAATTCTCGATGCAGGACTGAAAATAAATTAATTTGAGATATTGGGTGCAAAAAAAATTTCAGGATCCAACATATAATCTAATATAAATAAATAGAATATATAATAATTATTATTTTTTAAAAAAGCCTAATCCCTCTAATTAGAAGAAAAAACACATAAAAAGCAATTAATGTGAACCGGATCTTTCACGCACCGTATTTTCTTCTCTTTTAGGTTTCACTACCACTCAGTACTTAACTACTATTTTACCACTCTTTCTTCCTAGTTACCTACACACCCATTTTAGGAACCCCTCACGATTTGGGCAACAAAACGATCCAGTGCCATCACGCCATCTTAGATACTTACTCCCTCCGGTCCTAATTATATGAGCATATTACCAGAATTTAGAGAGATTAAGGAGGGGAGTTAAATTAGTTAATTATATATATTTTCCTAAAATACCCTTACCTAAAATTTAAAATGACTTTGGACGGATTAGCATATACCTTACCTTGGACGGAGTAGCATATAAGCGTGTTGGATGGAGCAAAGATATACCCTCCAAACCTACCTGTGAGTGTGTTGCTTCACATGCTTCATTTAAATGTTTTATTAGGTTATTTTAGGGGGGAAAATTAATCACTTTGGATGAATAGTTAAAAAAAATAAAAATTAAAGGAATATTAAAATTATTTTATTTAAAAATAAAAAATAAAGTAGAATCTCTCAATTGATAAAATATAAGAGTGTTGTAAATTAATTATTGTAGAAGAAGTATTAATAGGGGTGATATGGGAAAAATATGACAAAAATTACTCAAAATTATTTTATATAAAAAAGTATAATTTAGGTGTATATGACATTAATGAGTTGCAAACATTATTTACTTTATAAAATATATAGGTGTATTATTACATTATTATTATTATTATTGAAAAAGTATAAATAGGGGTATTATAGGGAAAAAATGACAAAAGTTAAAACACTTTCTTATAATTGGGACCAAAACCAACTTCAAAATTTCTTTCATATAATTGGATAGGAGGGAGTATTTTACAGGAAAACATCGGTGGGGTCCCAAGGATCTCAACCCCAAATCCCCTACAGAGATTTTTTTAATATTAATTATAGAATTTTAATATCAAAAAAGTTTGATTGTCAAAATGATTTTTCATGTTGTTAAAATAGTTTTTTGTTGTTAAAATTTCCCTATGAAAATATAGTTTTTAAAATGACTTTTCATATTGTCAAAATGATTTTTTCTATTGTAAATTTTTTTCCAGTTTTTCCTCCAGCATATAAAATTTTTAAAATCTGAAAAAAAAAAAAAATCAAGAATGGAAAAGTCATTCGACAACAATATTTTAATGGAAATTTTAACAATGAAAAAACCATTTTAACAATAACGTGAAAAAATATTTTGACAATCAGACTTTTTTGATAGGAAATTTGAGGTTGATATTTTTTCTTTTCATTCACTGATATTTTTCCTATTATATACGGTATTCCATATATGCTGTTTGTTAGACGTGAGACCCAGATCACAAATAGGCAGAGAAAATAAGAAAGCCTTTGTCAAATTATTATTGACTAAATGAATATTTACAAGTATATATGACAATAGTCATCACAGCACATGACTATCCTATTTATATCACTTTCTAATTACAATTATACACATTTACTAAAATATCCCTTAACTAACACTGTTCCCAATTGACTCAAGACAAGTGCATGTTTTCTCTACCTCTCACGTTCCATCTCATGGACGACTTCTAAGTTCTAACAACGTTAAGTATGGACCCCAAAAGAAAAAAAAAAAATGCTGCCATCGATTCTCAATTTCATTAGAAAGCAGAGAGACATTGCTAACATTTGGAGGATATCGATTGCAGAAAAGTAATGGAAAAAAATGGTAGATTAGAATAAACATTTCAAAAACAAGCGAAAAGCATTGCATTTTTTTAGCAACATGGATAAATAAAATGTATAATCTGAGCTTTTTGTCAAAAAATGCAGAATAGAAAGAGTTTCTAACCGCAAAAGGGGAATAAAACTTTGATCCTTCCCTCATTAACTATCACGGTGAGGGGAATTAGCACCGCAATATTAGATTTATCTAAACTAAAGGGAGGAGAACCAAAAAAAAAAGACCTTCTCAAGTTGAAAACACCCACCCACACAAGGTTATATGGCACAAAGGAAACTTAATATAAAATATTCTCTATAGTATAAAGGGATAAGATATTATCACTATCAATGTCACTATCACTTTTTCACCGTTAAATCAGAATCTCAATAAAGGAGAGAAATGATAAAAGTAGATGAGATTTTGATCTAACGGTGAAAAAGTGGTAGTGACAATATCCTATCTCTAATACAAATTACATTGGAGGCAGCTTCCGTAATCTCCATATGAAGTTACTTGAGGGAGAAGATGCAGACCCTCGATTCTTGTTGGAGAAAGAGAAGGGCAAACAGTGGAGACAACGTTTGTAAGCGGAGTTAAAACATAATTTTAGGGGATTGATGCTGATGCGGGGAAAAAAATACACGTGTACAGTGTTAATTGGGTAACAGCAACAAAGCATATTAAACATACTATTGGGAAAATATAAGTCTTCGTCGGCTCAAAACTTAACTCACCTATACTTAAGACGGCTATCTATCAGCGATCAATATTCAATCCCATCGGCCTACCAAAAAGGAAAAACAAAGTAACCCATTTTGAACCCATCTCAATATTAATTTCGTCTCCATTTATTAGGTAAAGAGAGGAGATTTAATTTTTTCTGGTATTATTATTTTTTTATTCAAGAATTAGCGTCATTCACCAAAAAATCCTTCTTTGGCCAAAGAAGAAAACGTCAAGACATGGTTATAGCTTAGCCTTCGGCTTCAACTCCAGATTACTAGATTTAACTTTACTTGAGTGATGCATTCAACCCGGAGTCTAACTGAATGAAAATTCACAACAAAACACCGCAGGAAAAGACGCAGATATCTGCTTTTGCTTCAGTCCATTCACACTCCATGCTAGTTTGCGGCGAAATCTCTTTTTTTCCTCGAATCCTCAAAACTATCTGTCAATATCTTCGTTACTGATTTTTCGTCTTTCTATAGATCTTTCCTTTCTCCCTCTTTCTCTTCAATTTCAGTTTCAAATACATCCATTCTGGATTTGTTAAGGTTTTCGGCCTAGGAAGTATTTTCTTCGCGTGTGTACAATGCGCTACGCTTCAAATCTGAATAATATAGTTTGCATCTGGACGGGATCGGCGGGATCTTTTCAACAGGTGTATTGAATCGGATACAATGGGTTCGAGCCAGTCCGCACAAGTAAACAAAGATTCAGACGAGGAAGAGGAAGAAGACGACGATGAGAGGAACATCAACGGCGAGAGGGATAGGTTGGAATCGGATAATCACTTGTTGAAGAAAGTGTTGGAGCAAGAACCGGAGATGCTACCCTGCCGCGCATCAGCATCGCCACTATCCCCGCAGCTTTCCTCCCTGGGAACGCCGCGGCTTGGTCCCTCCATCAAGGTCTGGGATCCTTACAACGTCTTGGCTCCGCCGCCGCCTCTGCCACCTCCTCCAGTGTTCTCGAGGAGCTTCTCCGCGAACGCTATTGATGATGACCAGACGGTGACGGAGGTGTATCTGATCAGCCATGGAGAGTGTGAATTGAATTTGAGGTCGGATTTGGTGGGGGGTAGGTGCCCCGGAGCGGCATTAACGCCGAATGGAAAGCGACAAGCGAGGGCTTTGGCAGTGTTTTTGAAGTCGCAGGGTGTTCGGTTCAGTGCTGTGTTTTCTTCCCCATTGGATCGGGCACGTTCAACGGCAGTCTCCGTCTGCAAGGTACGCATTTAACAATCTGCATATGCTTGTTTTCAGTTTTTAAGCATTTTTAAGGGGAATAAAAAGCAAAGCAAAGCAATAAAGTACAGACATACTTTGATGGAGTCTCAGAAACAAACTCTAAAAAGTTCTAGTTAAATTACGCCTGATGGCCAACTCATATGGAATTCATGGTCCAAAAAACATAAACTATGGTAGTGGAAGGCGATGGAGCGACATTGATTTTACCATTACGAGTATATATGGAATGGGAATTAATCGATCATCATCATTGGTTTATCGATGATGTCGCATTTTGCTGGTGGCCATCCAGGGTTGATCATCTTGGTGTCGATTATATCTGTTATTTATTACATTTGCATTTTCCACTTCCTCAGGACATTTTCAAATGAACTGGATAACAACTGTCTCATTGATGGTTATACTATATACCAAAGAAAAAATATATAACTTGCTGTTTTGATGACTTGTGTTTGTATCAGTGACGATAGTATATTTTTCTAATTTCTCTTCAAAATTTTATCCATGAAGAATTTGCGCAGAAGTGGGCTATTGAGATTCTCATTTAGTCATAGCATGTTGGTTTTAATCTCTAATATATGTCAAACTGTATTTTTCTTCACAGACTGTTCCATAATATGAAATGCTGATAAATTCTCTAGTAAATATGCTCTTGGGTCCTGGTTTCTAAGCTGTAACTTTTACTTACTAGCAACTCAGCAGAGAAGGGAGAAAGAAAGAGTAGGAAGAAGTGATATTGGGAAGTTCTGAAGTTTGGTGCCAATGTACAATTTGATTTTTTTGTTCCATCTCTTATTTTCACGATGAATTGAGATGATTCATATATCACTTTAAAACTGTGTTGGAGATGATAAAATAGATCTGAGATGAAAGTTTTGTAGGGATTTTAAGAGAACATGTCTTATGTCCCATATGTTGAAAGCTATGCATAAAAATAAGAAAATTTTGTTAATTAAAACTGACACTAGGCATCTGGACAGGCACTTAAACTGAAGAGGTGCTTATGTTCTCATTTCTTGCTTCTAACATTGACGTAAAATCAGTCCCTTATCAACACTGCTTAATATTTTCAATTGCAATGAAGATGGATGCGTTTATTCTGACGTTGAATTATCAGCAGGTAAGTTTGAGATGGAACTAGTGTGTTTATGAAATTGGAGAGGAAAACGAATAATAATGGCGAAAGGTCACAGCTGTTCATTACTGTTTCTATTGATTGCTTGAAGTCATTGCCCATAGAATCAAAGCATGCTAACTGATGCAGAAGTTGTCTTAACCTTGAAAAGTTAACATCTTTGGTGTTCAATGATAAGCAGTTAAGGGCATGGGATAAAATTCACCTTTGATTGAGAAAGATGTGTGTGTATAATTGTTCTGTATTGAAACTTGGGGCTTGAAAACTCATTGTATAAAGCTTCGATTGCCAGGAAATCAATTTTTCCGAGGAACAGATTCAATCATCAGATGCTCTTGAAGAGATGAGTCAAGGGAATTGGGAGGGATGTTCTCGATCAGACACCTATACATCTGAGATTTTGAGCATAATTGATAGGTTCCAGCCAGATTTCACTGCTCCATCTGGAGAATCACTTAGAGAGGTAGAATTCCGGATGATTCACTTCTTAAATGGAATCCTGGGACTGCCCGAAAAACTGAGGTTGGATCTCTCCTCACATCAAAATGAGAGCCAGGCATTTGCACAGCACAGCTCCCATTCTTTGAACAACTCAGTTAATGAGCAAGATGGATCTCCTCTTCATCCGACCCACTGGGATTTACTCCACAGGCATCAACGACCAGGGCTATCAAGGAAAAAATCTGGCAAGAGCAGGCTACAGTTTGTGACAACCACTGGAGATGAGATTGAAGATGAAATTTCTCCTATTGAAGTGAACCACCAAACTTCCCTGCATAATTCAAGTTTCAGCAGCTTTTCAACTCCTGTTTCACATATTGGCGTCTTCACTCATTCAGTGCCAATTAAGTGTCTCCTGACAGGGCTTCTTGGATGCAGCCCTCTGATGTCACATAAGATCTGCATAGATGATTCTTCAGTGACTGTGGTGCAGCATTCCTTGAAAGCTGGATGGCAGATAAAAAGGCTCAATGACACAGCCCACCTTAGGCTTCTTTAATTAAGGGAAGCTTCACTCACAGAAACCTGAATTTCGATATTGCTTGGATTTATAAATTTATCGTGGTTGTTTTTTCTTTTCACATGACTTGGCGGCTCTTGTTGTAGCCTTTTTATTTAATTCTACACTAGTCAACTCCCAACGACATGATGCAGGAGTTGGATTGTTGTATCAATTCTTTTGATTTGTAGCACTTCTCAAGTTGAAGATATACATCTATATGCCACATATTTCATGTACTCTCTACTACAAAGGGTGAAATTTTGAAATTGAAGTACTTTGATGGGCCTTCTTTTCCCCTATCAATTAGACACAAAGATCAGATATTTTCCATGCACTATCTTATTCTTCCAATGTGATATGAATGGGACCACAGGTGAGGGATGCCTGTCTAGCCCATCGAGCAAGAAAGGGCCGAGGCTACACCACTCTCTGTTGTTTATCTTGTATTTGTCACCAACCCTGTAATAGTATGTACCATACCGTGTGGATCAGGGACAGTGAATCTTGTCGTGATTGTCTCGCTTGATTGGTGATCTTTCAATTAATTTTCTCATCATTTCCTTTCCTTTGTCATATGAGATCCTATGCTCCTCACGAGAATTTTCACCCTTCACCATTTGGTTTTGGAAATGAGAATAGATCTTAATACAATCATCATATGGGGGGACTCTTCCTATCCACGTGGCCCATGTCACATGGGGTGGCGTAGGAGGCAGCAATTCCTAGCCGACAGAATTGAACCCCTTTTTTAAAAAAGTAAAAACCTTGGGCATGTGAAAGAACCTTATCTTGGCAGCATTAACTGGCACCTGGCTTGTCTCCTCCGTAGGTTCAGCCTAACGGAATCTCTTCTGTGCTGATAAGTGATGACTCCAGAGACTAAATAAATATGGATGGACAATGAGACAATAGAAATACAACAACTCCATCTACCCCGTGATCCTCACCAATTGGATCAACTGACACATTTACTCTCATAAACACCACTTGCTCATCTCCTCTCACTTCCCCGCTTTGCTTGCTTTGCATCCTTCTGATTAGTTCATGGCTTCTATCTCTCCATTGGTCGTCATTGTCTTTTTGATTGCCTTCTTTGCCAATTCACAAGTACTCATTTCGACTACTGATCGTCCAAGATCAAGATCAGCTTCTCCAGCAGGTTCACCCTACGTCACTGCGCCTAACATCTCCTCATTCTTTCCTCGTCCAACCGGTGTCGATCAGGATAAGGGAAGTCCGAGTTATGCTGCTTCTCCTGAGTCTGAAGCATCCTCGCCGAGTTCTGGCGGGTTTGTTGGGAAGATGTTTTCCAGTTCAACCAGGTTGGATTACTCAGCTGCCATTGTTGGGATCCTGCTCATTTCTAATTTCATATTAACAAGCTCGGTTGTTTGAAGCTGGTGTTTTTGTCTTGAGGATAATTTTCAGTTATTCACCTTCTAGATAGCTAGTGTTGTTCCCCTTCAATTTTCATCTATGTTCAATAACGTCCCTGCTGAAGATACATGAATATGAATATGATAAAGCCCGTTTTATAGGGCTTATCTTGCCAATTCGATCGAGTATTTGTAAATCAAATGATATCATTCTTGTTCTGTACTCTTTCATGAGTTTTTTTTTTTTTGGTAAAAAATCTTTAATGAGGTTTGACCACGGAATTAAAAGCATTTAATTTATGATGTATCCATATATGTACGTATGCTTTCTTGATAAAATTACGAAAAGGAATTTTTGTCTTTTAACTTCACAAAAAAATTTATTTTATTCTATTGATTCTATAAAGTAGTATCTTTCTAATCCTTTAATACTAGCATAATTAATTTTACTAATAAAAAATTCTAATTTTACCCAAATTTTAATTAATAAAAAATGTTCATAAATACAAACTGACATAATAAATTATATATTTTTTAAAATAAAGATAATTGACAAAAAATAATGATGGATGACTGACATATATTTTATAAAGTTATGAAATTAAGCAAAATTATCCACTCCTATAAAATTAGAGCATCAAAATGTTTTTTTTATTACAATTATAAATTTGTTTTCAGCAAGCGGAAGAATTTCCTTTCATTACGGACTTATGGTAAGTTCGTATCAAGCCACGAGCAGCGGGCGAACTGTCTATGTGCCGTCCCCAGTCCCAGCAACCTGAACATTTTCGGACTGCGGATTGGAAGCCTGAAATTGACAAAATTAACAAGACACCCGTGAATCACACGAATGAATGAAGATATCAATATACGATTCATTTCTACTCAGATTCCGTTACGCAGCTCACAGGAAACAATATTCGACTTCGATCAACGCCAACCTTACGACCTGGTTCAACAAATATGTTGACCAAACAAGCGTCTTGTCTTGGAACACAGTCATTGCCGATTTTGCTCGAAGCGGCGATTCCGTTGAAGCTCTTCGAGCCTTCTCGTCTATGCGAAAGCTTGCTCTGCACCCGAATCGTTCGACTTTACCTTGTGCCGTCAAATCCTGCTCTGCCCTTTTTGATCTTCATGCGGGCAAGCAAATCCATCAACAAGCTTTAATCTTTGGCTTTGAATCGGACCTTTTTGTGTCGTCCTCTCTCATTGACATGTACTCGAAGTGTGGCGAGTTGAAGGATGCAAGAACACTGTTTGATGAAATTCCTACGAGGAACGTGGTCTCTTGGACGTCCATGATTGTTGGTTACGTCCAAAATGACAATGCCCACGGAGCAATATGTATGTTTAAAGAATTACTGGTTGAGGAGAGAATGGATGTGGTGGGCGAAGAAGTTTTGGTTGATTCGGTTGCTGTGGCTTCGGTTTTATCAGCTTGTTCTCGTGTAGGCTCGAAGAGAATGACCGAAGTGGTTCACGGTTTAGTGACAAAAAGGGGCTTTATGGGGTATTCCGTAATCTGCAATACTTTGATGGATGCATATGCCAAATGTGGCGAGCTGGATTTATCAAGGCAGGTGTTTGACGGGATGGGTGAAAAGGATGCTGTTTCTTGGAACTCTATGATTGCTGAGTATGCAAGAAATGGATTATCTGCCGAGGCATTCCAAATTTTTAGTGACATGGTAAAATGCGGCAATGTCATCTATAACGCTGTGACATTGTCTGCTGTATTGTTAGCCTGTGCACATTCAGGAACTCTGCGAGTGGGGAAGTGCATACATGATCAGGTGCATAGATTTTCTTTTTCCTTTTGCCCATTCATTTATTACCGTTTCTATAAATCCATTTTGTTCTTTATGAAACATGCTGTAATCATTCATCAAGTTTTTGTCCAAATAATTGTTTCTACATTCTTTTCAATCATACTATCTGTTGTCTTCTATTTTAGGTAATAAAGATGGCTTTGGAAGACGATGTGTTTGTAGGTACTTCTATTATTGACATGTATTGCAAATGCGGGAGGGTCGATATGGCTAGGAAGGCATTTGATCGCATGAAAGGGAAGAATATTAAGTCATGGACTGCTATGATCTCTGGTTATGGAATGCATGGCTATGGGAAAGATGCTATGGAAGTATTCTACAAGATGATAAGATCAGGAGTCAAACCAAATTATGTTACTTTTGTGTCAGTGTTAACTGCTTGCAGCCATGCTGGTCTTTTGGAAGAAGGCTGGCATTGGTTTAATGGAATGTACCGTGACTTTAATGTTGAACCTGGGATTGAGCATTACTCATGCATGGTTGATCTCCTCGGGCGTGCTGGTTATCTTAATAAGGCCTATGGTTTGATAAAGGAAATGAAGGTGAGGCCTGATTTTATAATCTGGGGTTCCCTTCTTGGAGCTTGTAGAATTCACAAGAACGTGGAGTTAGGGGAGATCTCTGCAAGAAAATTATTCGAGTTAGACTCAAGTAATTGTGGGTACTTTGTGCTACTCTCCAATATTTATGCTGACGCTGGAAGGTGGGAAGATGTTGAGAGGATGAGAATAATTATGAAGAGACATGGATTGCTTAAAACCCCTGGGTTCAGTCTAGTTGAACTTAAAGGTAGGGTGCATGTATTTTTAATTGGAGATAAAGAGCATCCTCAGCATAAGAAGCTTTATGAATATTTGGACCAATTGAATATAAAGCTGCAAGAATTGGGCTATGTGCCAAATGTAACGTCAGTGGTTCATGATGTGGATGAAGAAGAGAAAGAAATGATTCTAAGAGTTCACAGTGAGAAACTAGCCGTTGCCTTCGGAATCATAAATTCAGCTCCTGGTACAACAATCCAGGTGATAAAAAATCTTCGGGTTTGCAGTGACTGCCATACTGTAATTAAGTTAATCTCCAAAATAGTAAATCGGGAAATTGTGGTCAGAGATGCCAAGCGATTTCATCATTTTAAGGATGGGCTATGTTCATGTGGAGACTACTGGTGACTGCAGTGATGACGAAGGGAATAAGAATATTTGCTGTTGTTTCTCTCCATCATCTAGTCCTGATAAGAAGCATGTTGCCCATGCCTTTATATTTACTTCGTAATAGCACCTATCTAAATTGAAAAGACCAATCAATTTGTTAAGAACTGGTCGGAGAATCAGATACTTTGAATAATAACAGTGACGTGGTTTTAAAGCTAGTTTTTCCAGAGGCTCGTTTCCAGTTCATAGATATATATATATATATATCTCTATCTAAAGGTCTTGGCATCAATGACGCGGTATATATATAAGTGAGTACAGGACCTTCCAAGGGAGAACTTTATTCCTAACACGTCATTCATTTATATTGAGATCATCATCAACCGGAAAATTTTGTAGTAAACTATATTGCCCACAATAATACGAATGCTTATTTACTTGTGGAAAAGACAAAGCATCTCCGTTGAAAATTGGTGAAGTTCTTCTAGAATATATCATGACCATTATGTTGCATGGAACAGGCTATCATGTGGAACAGCCCCTGAAGAGCCTGCTCACAGATATTCTTGCACGTCCTGAAGTCTGTGGTTGGTCACGTTCTGAATCAGCATTTGAGTATCTTGGAGAAATCTGAAGGGCCTTGTTCTCACGTTTCAATGCTTCAACCTCTAATTTGAGTTTTTTAATGGTTTCCCTCTTCTCATCATTTCTTCTCACCAACTCTACCAGGTGTTGCAGATTATCCTCTACAAGTTGTGTAATTTGAAAATCCGGCCCGGACCACATTTTGCCAAAGTCACAATGACTTATTGATGGATCTTCCATTTTTTGACTTGATTCAAAGCCCTCAATCTGCACAAGAAAGTTTTCATTGGTGGAAAAATCGGTCATTATTTCTTCTTCTTGAGTGCCTTTGGATTCTAATCCATCTTTAAAAGTCACGCTGCTTGGCTTAACAGCTGATGTCAGTTCATGATATTCATCTTCTAGCTTGTTTATTTGTCCAACATTAAGGTCTGTACCATCAAATTTCATGTTAAGACCCCTGACAACAGATTTTAGACGACAGTCGAAGGCATCCTCGAGTTTTTGGCCTAGTAAGTTCCCTGCTGCTTTTTCATTGCAGATAGCACAGGGGGTTATTGTTGTATTAGAGGATGAAGAGGACCCTGAATGAGAGGTATGCGATGATTCAGACCTCAAATGGTCATATGCTATAGCTAAAGTCCGGTAAGATTTGCTTAACTCTTCAAGCACCTGTTTGATATCTTTTCTCCCTTTTTCATGCATTCCAGCTCCTTGATCTGAACAGTAGTCCTCTTTTAAAATGGTCGTAATGGCCTCCATTTTCTCATCCAAATCTGCACATCAGTCAAATATACAGAAATTTCTGAATGGAAAATGCAGTAGAACAAGGAGAGTCTGAGAGTTGAACCTAGAAATAGGGATGGGAAGGGAGTCTCCTTATGGAGAGTGGTAATGGGGCTCTAAGAAGCCAATTTTTTTTAGGGAAAAAAATATCATCTCCTAAGGAAGAGAAAAAATATCAAAATAGTCATAACCCCAAATCTCATATCTACTATCTATAGACGTTTTTAATATTAAAACTATCTATAGACGTTTTTAATATTAATTACGGAATTGTAATATCAAAAAAGTCTCGTTATCAAAATAGTTTTTCATGTTGTTAAAATTTCCCTATGAACATAATAAATTCTATGAAAAAAATGATTTTGATAATATGATAGTGTTTGGATATTGTTATCAGAATAACTTTTTCATGCTCAAATTTACTAAAAATGACATTAGCTTTTGTGATAATTGATATAGGATAAGGTTGTATTTTTAATATTAAATTTCATAGTAAATACCAAAAATTATATAGATTTATCTACATGTCATATTAATTAACATAACTAATTTTTTTAATATAATAAAATTAGATAAATATATCTTATATTAAGGATATGGGGGAGCATTAAAATTTCTTGAATCGGAAGAGAGAGAGAGAGAGAAAAGAGAGCTATATATAAGCGTGAGGGGGAAGGAATTGTAAAAGGAAATAGTAAATCCAACATGTGGGGCCCACCAACATGAAAAAACAAAAATGTTCAGCTTTCTCAAAACCATAGTTTTGATAAAAAAACGAGATTATGATTTTTTCATCAGTGTTTGATTTTTATTTTGTAAAACCATTGTTTTCTTTTAAAAACACTTTTTTTTCTTCATCCAAACACACACGAGCTGATTGAATTGCTTAATACATAGTTTACAATTAAAATTTTGGAAATTTAACCACAGGCCGCTTTTTGTGTGATTTTCTGGACCAAAACCGTTTCGAGAAGAATTGGATTGACTTCAAATATTTTGGCTCGGGTACTGGCATGCGTCAAAGTTCAAACCGAACCACTCTCAGTCTCTCACTCACCCTCGCATGGTTTTAATGCCCAGAACGAAGTCAAAGTAGAACAACGCATATATTGTACCAACAGTGGGAACAGAATATATTACAAAACCCAACAACTTTATTTTAAAAAATTATCTCAAAGCAAAACCGTGTGTGTTAGAGAGAGAGAGAAACCTGATATAGTTGTCTGAAGCCATGGAGACTGATGGAAATGATCAGGACTTGATTTATTCTCCATGAAAGCTGTGCTATCTCAGAAGAACATTGTACGAGTAATTAAGACAATAAGAGAGGGCTGGGCAATGTGCAGAGATGCCGGTTAAATAATTTGGAAAGCGAATGTTATGGTCGTGTGCTAAGCGGGTAACCAACGTTAAGCTGATGATTCTTTGTCAAATTCGAACGCATTCTAAAGTAGAGATCTTTGTTCCCTTATGCTTTCAGGCTTCTAATTTACCCTATTTGACCACTAGTGATCCGCTGATTGATCTTCCGTTAGCCCGTAATTTTTTCTCTATTAAATTTTAACCCATTTATTAAAATCTTAATACGCAGATATCATCAGATCAAAAAAGAAAATAAACGCAGATATCAGGTCGAGGCTGGCCCATTTGTACCTGATATTACGCTGTCCACTTATTTTTCATTTTGGGGATCTCTGAGCTCATTATTCCCCAGGTGAACAGCTGTTTCTCATGGAGATCAGTGGAAAAAAAATAAGTTAATAAAGTGGTATTTCATATTAAAAATGATCATTATCATCAATATACTTTTATAAATCCCATAGCTCGGCTCGCTGATTGGTCCAAATAATATGCATACCTGACTAATCTATATGCTTATGTGGTGCCCTTTGTGATGTTTAAGTGGCCATGATTATCTTTATAGTATGTGGTTAATTGAATTTTGAGTCTTGGGTTTTTGTGTGTTCATGGGATATGTTGTCAATTGGTCAATGAATTGATGTGTTATACATGATGTGATATCTATAAATTTGTTAAAATTGTGTGAATCTATTTTTCAATACATTCTTATATACAGTAACTAGTTGTGGTGTTTTTGTGTGGGTCAAAATATATATATAATCATGCTTATAATTTAATTGTAAAAAAATCAATAAATCATATGATTACAAAAAATAATAATAATTAAAAAACCAGTTATATTCTATCCGGTTCACAACATAAGTCATTTCAACTAATTCATTGGAGTCGTGAAATGATAGTTAACTCATTGAATTTATCTTAAATTCAAAGAAATTTTTAACTTTACCTATATTAAATGAAGTTTTAAAAGAGATATAAAAATGCATCGAGTCAAATTTAAACATTATCTATATGAGCAAAATCGATAAATTAACATTAATTTATTTCAAAGTGACTTATATTATGAACTAAGTCATTTTTCTATAAGTAATTTATATTGTGGACTGGAGGAGTACTAATTCTTTAATTTAGATGACCCTGTTGACAGAATTAGAAGCAGCCGATTCTCAGTGGTTATATTTTACAATATACACCTTACCCAAATAGAAGTATTCTATATATATATATTAAAATACGAAGTGTTCTGAACCTCGTTCCATTTACTTAAATCCCTGTAGGAAAAAACAGAAGTAAGGAGTGCGTATGTAATTAAAAAGAGGGTTAAATACTAATTTTACTATGGAAGTATTGGTAAAGCAAGACTCAAAGACGCGAAAGTTTTTTTTGGTATCGTTTTTGTAGGAAGTTTACAAAAAGGAAGCGAAATATCGCCTAAAAGTTTTTTAAGAACAAATTTGTCCTGAAAGTTTACAAAGAAAGCAACGATCCAAAGGTCAAGATCAATCGATCAGTAAGATTACTATGTTTTTAAACTTCCGGGGCAAAAACGATACCAACAAAACTTCCAGGTATTAAGTGCTATCTTACCAACACTTCCGTAGTAAAATTGATATTTAACCCTTAAAAACACAAGTACTTACCATCCGGTACTCTAAAACCATGAAATTTCTGTAGTTTTTTTAGTAAACATGCACAGGTGGTATTTAGATAGATAAGTAAATACTAGGTAAAACAGATATCACAAAATTACATCACCAATTGGCGTGAAGATTTATAGAAGGGGCTAAAAGATTGCTTTATTCAAAATTTATACTACTATAATGAAAATGAGTCTCAACTTTTAGAAGAAATCAACTTAATAGTACTAAGAAAAAAGTTTGGAAAAAACAATCCTGCCACAATATATAATATAGTACTTCCTCTGATTCTAATTATAAGATAAAGTTGATTTTTTTTTGAAAAATTAAGGAAGTTAATTAAATTACTTTAAAATATATTTTTTTCTCCAAACTAATTAATTTGATTAATAAACTAATATATAATCTAAAGATACATAATATATGATATAATTAAGTAACTTATTTAATCTCTCCAAAAAAAATTAACTCTATCATATAATTAGGATCTGATGGAGTAATAATTAGTACTCCCTCCGGTCCTAATTATAAGACCTAGTTAACTTTTTGGAGAGATTAAAGAAGCTAATTAAATTACATTAGAGTATTTTTATTTGTATTTTTTTCTTCAAACTAATAAATAATCCAAGGATACACAAAATATGAAATGATTAAGAACTTATTTAAATATAAACTTATGATTATAAACAAAAGAGCTCTTATAATTATTATTTTATAATGAAGAAAAAAGACTTAAAAATAAGCTCCCATGAGGAGCTTTATTTTTGCCTTTTTTTTATAAGCTTTTTTTTTTAAAAAAAAAAACTATAATCTCTCGATCGACAAAACATACCACCACCACCGCCACCGCCACCACCACCGCCACCGCCACCGCCACCACCACCACCACCGCCAAGACATCGCCATGCCACTACCACCGCATAGCCACCATGCAACCACCCTATTATAATATACCTTTTATGATGATTTTTATTAGAAAAAATGCTTATGACAAAAATTTTGTCAAACAATTTATTTTTAATTTCAGTTTTTAAGTAACTTTTAAAATTTAAAAAATTTATATAATCACCAAACATCTTTTAAACTTTTTTTTTTTTAAAATCTCCTTTTTAAACTTTTTAAAAAGTCTCTCTAAAAAAAGTCAATTAAGTCTTATAATTACGAGCGGGTGGAGGGTAGTAACAATTAAGTCCGGGTGAAAAAAGTATGAAGCATAGGAAGGTCAAGGGGTAGTGGTGAAGCGAAGATATGGGAGGGAGACGCAAGTTGGAGGTGAGGGGGGCGGGGTTGATGTTCCCAAGATGTGGAGATGGAATATACCCCCGCCGGTGCTGCTGCTTTTCTGGGTCTTTTAAGCAACCCTGCTTTTATTATCTATTCTCCACCATACCCCTAATTTTCCCTCTTAATTACACGTTCACCCTCTTACCCTTCCATCTTCGTTCCCTCTGTGTGCCAACTTCTTTCCCTATGATTTCACAAAATACTACCTCCACGCCAAACACATTCAATTGTGAAGGTAATACTTCCTCTTAAATATAAGTTATACTTTTTAATTTTTTTTATTGAAAGATTAAAAGAAAACTAAATAAATTACTTAATCATATTATATTATATTCTTAATTATTATCAATTTATTAATCAAATTTATTAGGTTAGATAAAAAAAATATAAGAGATAGGATATTGTATTTCTACCAATGTCACTAATATTTTTTTCACCGTTAGATCAGAATCTCAATAGGAGCGAGAAATAATAAATGTAGATGAGATTCTGATCTAACGGTGAAAAACAATGTTAGTGACATTAGTAGTGATCAAAATTGTTAGTAATAATATCATATCCCAAAATATAAAAGGTGTAATTTACCCTTAAAGTATCGTCGAAAAAGCAATTTTATCTTATAGTTTTGTGTAGGAGAATGTTACGAAGTTTCAACTCTTTACTCCATGTGGTCCACAAGATAGAACGTTCCTATAAGAATACCTTGGTCCAAAATTAATACTCCCTCCTTAACTCAATTATAGGTCAACACTTTTTAGTTGGTTTTGGTCCAATTATATAAAAAGTTTAAGCTTTTGTCAATTTTTTTATAATACCCCTATTTATATTTTCTCAATAATAATTAAAACAATAATAATTTATATTTTATAAAGTAAATAATATTTGCAACTCATTAATGTTATAACACCTCAATTATACTTTTTTTTATAAAATAATTTTGAGCTTTAATTTTTGTCATTTCTCCCTATATCACCCCTACTAATACTTCTTCCACAATAATTAATTTAACAACATGCTTATATTCTATCAAAAAAGATTCTACTTTATTTTTTAAAGGGAGTAGTAGTAATTTTTGTTTGGAACAGTTTTAAAAAAAGTTTGAAAATAGTACGTTGCATTTATTAAATTTAAATTTAATTATTATTTAAACCACCCGTCTGGTCCACTGGCATAAATTTTTAATAGAAGAGTATAATTTTTATTCTATCACGCTTGGAGAAATCGCTGTCGGTAAGCATGGAGAAAAGTCCGAATACCAATTTTGATCGTTTAGTTAAGTTTGCCTTCATGTAATTTTTAATTTTAAGCAGGGTTATTTTGGGAAAATAATTATAATCAACTCTTTACTCCATGTGGTCCACAAGATAGAACGTTCCTATAAGAATAACTTGGTCCAAAATTAATACTCATTTTTCAATTTTGTCCATGTAATTAATGGTCATTTTCAATTTACTTACTCTATAGATTTTCAAACACATTTTAAATAAGGTTAAAAGTGATTATTAATTTAGAACATATTTAATGAATTAGCGGTGATTTCTTATTTTCCCTAATTAAAAAAAGTTGGTTAAGTTAACCACATCTCTTACACAATTAAATATCTTTTTACCTATCAAATTTAATTCCATTCTGGCAAAGGTGGCGTGAAATTTCAAAACTGCAAGTTGATTCGTCACCGTGGAGTTTAATTACATTTTCCCTTTCTACGGGTAGTGTCAAAGCCGTAATTAAAAGCAAAGAAGGTGGCCATTTGATGCGGAGCAAACTTTGCATATAATAAAATTGCCAGGTTTGGCCATTGGTGCGTACACTGGAAGAGGAAGCAAGCACCAGAAAGGGTTTGGCAGCCAGAGATTGGGACTTGGGAGTGTGCCTGTCTCTCTGGCATTCATTTGAAGTCTCCGACGCACCCTCCCTTCCTCGTTCATCGCTCTTCCTCCATGGCTCTCTCTGAGTCTTCACGCCGCAACTCTTTGATCCCTACCTTCCTCTACTCCTCTCCCTCCTCCTCCAGAGCCTTGCCTCTCCAGAAGATGCTCAACTCTACTCCTGCCGCCGCCGCTTCTCCGGCTTCCAATCTGGAAGTCGTATCCCCCAGGCCCAACTTCATGATTCCGGCTCCAAGTGAGCCTGGCAAGATCCAGATGTACTCGCCTGCATTCTATGCTGCCTGTACTTTCGGTGGAATTCTAAGCTGTGGTCTCACTCACATGGCGGTTACACCTCTTGACCTTGTCAAGTGTAATATGCAGGTCCTTTTCTCTCTCGATCTGGCATTTTTAATAAAATTAACTCCTGGCAGTACTTTTGCTTGGTTATTCTTTGCTCTATTAGCAGTATGTCTCGCGACAAAATAGATCTGCCATTTGTATTTATCTTCACTGATTGTTTTTCTTTGATGAGATTATAAATTTTTTTGTGCTTATTGGACCGATCTAGGAATCTTGATCGTTGCGTTGGATTGAATGATCCCTTTCTTTGTCAGATTTGTTCCTTGATTTGCTTTTATTTCCTCCTTAAATTTTGGGACCTGCTGGTCTTGACCGTTGGCCGTATTTACACCTCCATTCTCCGCCAATGAGATGCTGGATTGATTGTGTTTGAGTTTTCTATAGGGGCAATTGGAGGTTTGCTTGGAAATTATTTTACATTTCTGTACATATTTTGACCTTCTCGTCCGCTTCTCTAACGGTGTAAAGTTTATCCCAAGCTTTTCTGACCGAATATATTGTTTTCTTAAAACTTCAATGATCGTGATCGACGATCCTACAGATTATGAGGAAATAACCGGTTGCATATTAAATTAAATTACTGTACGCATGTTTTTATATTGAGCCGAAGTAGTGAAAGAAGAGACGTAAACGATGTTGTGGTTATGAGATTGTCCATATTTCAATATTTCGTTGTATATGCTGTGATTTTTAAAATCGCAAGCTATGATGTTAGTTGGCCTTTAGTTCTTACTTGAATGGAATACTACTTGCTATCTTATAGACATCGTTTAACTTTCTATATTTTGCTGACCTCTTCAATTATTAATTTCAGATTGACCCTGCAAAGTACAAAAGCATCTCGTCTGGATTTGGAATATTGCTCAAGGAGCAGGGAATAAAGGGTTTCTTCAGAGGCTGGGTGCCTACCTTGCTTGGTTACAGTGCTCAGGGTGCTTGCAAATTTGGATTTTATGAGTTCTTTAAGAAGTATTATTCTGACATTGCTGGTCCAGAGTTTGCGGCCAAGTACAAGACCTTGATCTACCTTGCTGGTTCAGCATCTGCTGAGGTTATTGCTGATGTTGCGCTTTGCCCCTTTGAGGCTGTTAAGGTTCGAGTTCAAACTCAGCCTGGTTTTGCTAGAGGTTTGGCAGATGGGCTCCCGAAATTTGTTAGATCTGAAGGAACAATGGGGTATGCTTTTGAACAATTTAAACTGTTCAACTGTTTTGTTAGTGGATGATGTATAATTTAATCGCTAAGATTTCTGCATGTGAGGATGCATCTCTAATGATTTCTATTGTTTTTTAAAAAATTCAGGCTGTACAAGGGACTTGTTCCTCTGTGGGGACGCCAGATCCCATGTAAGTATTTTGTACTATGAATTTTGTAGGCTACGACTTGAAGTTTGTGCCTTCATGCTGTTTTGGCTGCTTTATGTTTTACTCAGCGTACTTCATATTGGGTTTTAAGGCAATAATTTTTACTTCAGAGTCTTCATTATCCCATTAGCGCCAGTGCTCCACGTATATTGTTATTTTCTGCTCGTTGTAGCAGAGTTAGTTGGAGCTTTGCTGCCTCATTTTGATGACTGGAAGGTCCTCAGTTCATGTTTTTGATGAAGATCAGATAATAATTTTGTTAGACGGGAATAGTAGTAGTCAAGGGGGTGAAGTTTTTAGAAGCTATATAAACTCCTAAGTATTTTTTCGTTAATGAAAACTTCAATTTCTGCTTTCATAATGGTCCTTGGGGATAAAGATCAAAGAGGAGGGAGTATTCTTACCTGTCAATAGTAGCTGTGGGGAGTATTCCTAGTATTATAAACTCCTTATGTTTAGCATGTATCAAATTTGTTTTCTTATTTGTTATTTAAACAATTCAATGCTTTCTTTTTAGCTGTAATCCTGGTTCTGTTTAAGGAGGAAGTCTACAAGACTAATTAGTTGGTCAAGTTTAAGTTAATAAGGTTTTGGATAATTCTATGGTCTCATTTTTTTCTTTTTCTTTCTAATTTTTGTTGGTGGCCTGTGAATGACTGAAAATACTCATCATTAGTGGTGTTATGTATTCATTTGTAATTTTACTAGTTCCATGCCTTGATGAGGTGCCTTCATATTGCATATCAGTTTGAGGAATAATTCTTGTAGATCATGGCTCATGAATAGTGCAACTTGCTACAAACTTGATTTTTATTGATTGTCGTTTTATTGTAAATCAGAGGGCATATACCTTTGTAATTTATCATTTTTATTTATGACTTTGATTGTTCATGAATGATCCAAGGTAATGTAGATGATACGTATATTTTAAATCAGATTATTGTTTTCTTTTGTTTTTTCTTTTCTTTTTTATTGAATTGATGGTTGGAGTGAGTACCTTCGGTTTTCAAAACACTGGAATAATTGTATTTAAATTGATCAAATACTGTAGTTCTTATTTGGTCCCATATTTATGCCCATAATAATGTTGGACTTATTGTGTGAATTCTTGCTTTAGAGTTCAATCCCACCACCTACATACCTTTTTTTGTACCTAGTTCATGGACATTCTGTTTAATGGTTAAAGCTTTCTGCTTTTGAAATGGAATCCTTTTTCACCTTATTGTTATAGTTACTAGTTTGAAATTGTAACAAGTGTTGGTGGAAGCCTATGAATCTGACTCTGATGCATGGATTGTTACGTGGAATTTTAATAATGGTCTTTCCTGCAGATACAATGATGAAGTTTGCTTCTTTTGAGACGATTGTTGAGATGATCTACAAGTATGCCATTCCCACACCAAAGAATGAATGCAGCAAACCTCTGCAACTTGGTATTAGTTTTGCGGGCGGATACGTTGCTGGTGTATTTTGTGCTATTGTATCCCATCCTGCTGACAACCTCGTCTCCTTCTTGAACAATGCCAAGGGAGCTACAGTTGGTGACGTAAGTGCTGGACTAATTTTTTTTTTTTTTCCCTCCAATAAAAGGACTGGTTAGATTATATTGTGCGAAGTATTAGGTGTTTCAACTGTTTTGACTAGTTCCTTGAATGTGGTCTACTGTCTAATGCAGGCTGTGAAGCAAATGGGTATGTTGGGTCTTTTCACCCGTGGACTCCCTCTTCGTATTGTCATGATCGGAACTCTCACTGGAGCCCAATGGGGAATATATGATGCTTTCAAAGTTTTTGTGGGGCTGTAAGTTCTCAAAAATTGTAACTGTTTTATTTGTTTCAACTTTATCTGGAAGTGCTAATGAAGTTCTTTGTTTCGTCAGGCCAACTACTGGTGGTGCTGCTCCTGCGGCCGCTCCTGCGGCTCAGCTAGCCAAGGCTTAGAATCTCTACTGAAGCGGGATACGGTTTCATTTTTTCCCTTTAGAAGACGTAGCAAAACCGACACACACCATAAATAAAAGAAAAAGATTGCTGAAATTGCTTGAGTTAAGCTCAAGCTGTGTTGGGTAATATCTTTTGAGTTCAGACCTTTTGCTATCAATTTTCATGCTTTGAGCAATTAATTTTTTGGGGATGGTTTTGCTCTCATCCTTGGAGGTGAACATTTTCTAGTTAGGTATAATATAATTTTGCGTGTTAGGATCATTCATCCCATGGAAGATGGGAATACACATTTTCAATCTAATCTCCAAAAATATGGACATGAGCAACGCATAAATTGTGATTTTTTTTTTCTCATACTATTTTTTACATTGCTCTTCTGGAATGTTTTTTTTTGTTGAGTTGGTTTATGTTACTATCTTATGTTGGTGGCTTGATGAATGGTTTGCCGTCACAAACTTATGTGAAGATTGGGTTACTAAATAGTAAGTTCCATGTTCACTTGGACATTTCAGCATATGAAAAATATATCCCAATTAAACTTGTTGAATAGTAAGTTCCATTTTTATAGTTTCTGCAAAACATAAAAACACGATACTTTCTTATTTTATATATTAGAATTTGTATCATTCTTTCGAAATTTTCCTTTTTGTGCATGTGGGGGTAAAATTATGTATGTATATTGGAGGCATGAAATATTATATAGGATAAAACTTAGGTTAAGTTGTACGTTAGTAGTTCTATAATTATATTCCTGGTATTTAATGTAAGATATATTTATTTAATTTGATTATATTAATTAAGAAAGGTATTTAAGTTGATTAATATGTTATTTTTTAAAACGTCTTAGTCATCTTTGATTCTCTTTCCTTTTGGATTATTATTAAGGGAATATCAATAAGGGTAAGTTAATTTTTTTTTGATAAATATAAACTATGTCTTATATTTAGAATTAAAACTAACTCTTCAAATATGTTTTATATTAAGATCCAAAGGAGTACTTGCATTTGTAAATTTTTAGTTGTTAAAATACGTATTTGCATTTGTAAATTTACCTATGAAAACTTGTAAACTTTTAGTTAGAGCTAGTAAATTTTCATTTTGACACTTATTATTTTGCCTTTGTTAATTGATAAAATTAGAATTTGTAAATTTTTATAGGAGCACTTGTTTTTGCTATTGTTTCTAATAAAAATTAGAATTTGTAAATTTTCTTATGAACACTTGTTATTTTGATGTGGTTTAGGGAATGTACACTTATAAATTTGACCTAATAGATACTACTACGGTTGATAATTAACATAAGAGTTAGTTGATTTTTTATTTTTATTTTTTTTTAGAAATTAAATGAACAAAATAAATTACCAAATTCTAAATATATTTTGCATTATTAGATTATATATTACTCCCTCCAATCTTAATTATAAGAGTTAGTTGACTTTTTTGGAAAGATTAAGAAAGCTAATTAAATTAGCTTAGAGTATTTTTCTTTTCTTCAAACTAAATAATTTGACCAATAAACTAATATATAATCTAAGAAAACACAACATATGAAATGATCAAGTAACTTATTTTGCTTCCTTAATCTCTCCAAAAAAAGTCAACTAGCTCTTATAATTAAGACCGGAGGTAGTAATTTATAAGTTCAACAAATTAGTTTGGAGAAAAACGATAAATATAATTATTTCAATATAACTTGTTTAGTTTTCTTACCAACTCCAATAAAAGTCAAATGACTTTTATATTAAGGAGCGGATAATATAGATATTCTTATATATAATGATTTGGTATATTTTGTTTAGGATTTGTTGAAAAGTTTTAGTAACCAGGATGAAATTTACATATAATTTTTATTTCTCATTAGTTTTCTAACAAATGGAAGATGAAAAAAAACTAATTTCAAGATAGAATATAAATAAGCGTTTACAACCTTAACTACATGTTATATGTGTGTGTGTGTGTGTATTCAATTTTGGCGAAGCGGATGAAGCCTATGGAATGAATTATAATTTCTTAATGAGATAAGAATAGGAAAAAAAAGTGAAATTGTAAAATTCCAAATCAAGTTTATTACTAAGAGTTAATAAGAGAATGCAGAACTTAATAAGTAATTGACAAGTCATTTTTTGAAAATTACTAATTTGAAATTTTGCAAACCCAAGGTTGTTCTTATTCCTTTTTCACTTTCTTAATTATCATTATCAATTTAAAAGTTTAAACTTACATCAAATCCAAATAATTGAAAGCATCATCACCTTTATTATGCACCAAAGACTTTTTTTCAAAAATTAAATCTGTTTTATTTGTAACGTTCTATAATGAATCATGGAAGATTAATTTTAAATCAAAATATAATCTAGGGCAATATCTAACCTCACCGTTATGTCGATACAAATTACGTCAAATACAATCCAAAAATATTTTCCTATTGACTTAATAAAAAACATTTCTTAAATGGACACACCAAACGTGTAAATTTACCCAAATTTCATATCCCAGACGAGAAAAGTTTATGAAATAACTTAAAAGTACAAAGTGCAAATGATCGTCCTGGTGCCCAAACTCTGCACTAAAATTCACCAGTCCCTTTAAGTCTGAATACTGCGTCCAAACAATGAATGGAATTTGAACCAAATGTACTATATCTTTGATCCCCATCTAGCATTATTGTCGTCCAAAGAAAAATATTTCACGGACTATGAAACATGAGATAGGGCTTATCTTTTGAGCGATCATACGAGATTGATAGTGAAGGAGACATATGGATGTGCATCAGAATCCCCTGCTAGACCGGCCATACCACCCCCTGCTTCATCCTCAGTCTTCCAGTATGCACTGCAGGCAATATCAAATGGGCAAAATGAGCAGTTATTAGTTATTACACACATATAGAGAACAGATATGATGCACAAAACTCCTAGACATTTTGCATCAAATCGCTATAAAAGCAAGTTGTAACAACAGCAGAGTTGAATTTCTGAGCAGACGTGTTTAAGAAAACAGCATTTACTGTTCTTTCAGCTGGCTTTGAAGTGCGTTCATATCATGAGTCGTACTTTTCCAACCCTAGCGTGTTTCTTGAGCATCTCACATGTGCGAGCGGAAAGGGAAAGGATTGTATTGTTTTGGGTGTTTTTTTTTTTTTTCCCGGTAAAAAGGATTATCAAATAATTTGGGCAAAAGAACTTTACAGAAAGGGGCCCGTGGATTTGTATAAAATGCTAAGGTTCATCAACTTTACCTTTGCGAGGTATGCATAAATTAGATACTTGCCTGTTTGCACTGTCACACAAGCTTTCAAGTATTGAACGTACTTTCTTCTCACTTTTTGCAGACGGAGCTAACACAGCTGCCTGCAGTCAAACAAGACCCAATGGTCAGAAATAGAGATTTTAAGAAATAAAAGTGATAGGCAGCATACATGTTTGGTTTATAGCAGCATATGTACCAGGAAAGATGGTGGCAAACCATATCTCAGAATGCTCTCAGTAAATACACGTATAGCACAAAAATGCATCCAGGAGCTGAAAACCTTCAGACAGAAAAGGAATTATAGCAAGTGAAGAATTAAAGCACCTATAGTAACAGTAAAGACACCAATGTTTGGAAAACTTGTTAATACATTTTATTATTTATGACGGCAGACAGCCACAAAATTCAAGGTATTCCATTATATAGGTAATTTTGTAATTGACTAAAACTTGTTTCTATGATCTCATTGGTTTCTCAAAACTCCTTGTAATCTTTGCTTTAATAATTGAGGCATATTTTCAAATATTTAATGAAACAATGAACCAATGGATAATACCTCTCCATAACTGGTATAACACCATTGCAAAAGAATTCCTCTTGAGCTTTCCTGATCTTGCACCAACTTCTCTAGCTCCTGCTTCCGACTTTCATGTGTTTCTTGACTGTACTCAAAATCACGAATCTAAATGAAATGAAAAAAAGTAAGTCACCTAACACCCCCAGTTAACTCAAGATTCAATAAAGTAAAACTTTGCATTAGGTGTCCAGGGCATTCCTTGATGCAGATTCCTCAGCAAAAATCTTTAAAAAATCCAAATTTTCCCAAGATTAACAGATGGGAAAAAAAAATCAATTTATTGGCAGTACTTACTTGGAACCCTTTCTCACGTGCACTAGTTCTAAAATTGTCTGCAACACGTGTGAAGAGGGTTACAGTATAAAGAGCATACTCATTATCCTCATATAACAGCTTGGAAGACCTGGGTACCTAAAAGAATAACGTAATCAGAATAACTAGAACACCATGACAAAGAAATGAATATAGCAGCACAAAAACATGAAAAAAGTACAGAAATAATCAAGTTTCAGACTATTATTGGACATTTCTGATAAGCCACAGGGGCCATCCAACTATTGAAGAAGACAATTCAAAATCACTAGACACAACTACGTCAATAAAGTAGCAGAAGAAATTTGGCATTGTTAGTAAACTGGTAATGTTACCACATAGCTTGTCAATGTTTCATAGCTTGAGAGCCAGTCCTTTTGAGAATACTTGGGAACAATTGCAAGTAGGGTAGTTAAATGTTCTGAAGTTATAATATCCTCAGGTTTTACCAGGTTGGAAAGATCACGGACAGATAAGCTGAAATAGACAGAAGTTTGTCAGCTGAGATAAAAATAAAATCACATACTTGAAAGCTATGATCAGTATTGAACAACATCTACACCTTCCACTTTGCTTTCGGTTGATAGCATTTAGTTGACTGCGGATATTGTTATACTCAGCAACACGAACCTGGCAGATGACAGTTGTAAGGCCCAAACAATCCGTTCAATGTGCATTGTAATTTATCCGCACGACATAAGAAAAAATACAAAATGTTTTATGATTGCTTCCAGTTCAATTATTGGTCTTACAGTTGAACAAATTAACTACTGACTTAATAGCCTTTGTTATAGTCTGCCATCTGAGAGTTGTTTTAAGTCGCTATCCAATTGTAGTTGTGTGAGGACCTTTAGGTCACTTCTTCCTAACTGAGTATATGTAGGAAAAGGAAAAAGACAAAGATAGACCTGAGAAATAGATGTCAAAGCAGAGAAGGATGCATAAGCAGAAATTTTATTGTTCCTATAAAATGTTGGTACCCTTATACCATACAAGCACAAAAAAAAAAAAGACTGCTATATTCCGAAGTACCGACGCTGCCTTGCAAGCAGTAATTGATAACTAAATGAACCCAGAAAAAACGCATACAAAGAGGCCCTTGGCATCCCTCAGCTAGAGTTAGCCAATAAGAAAAGCAAGGCGGCTTCAAACCATCATAAGTGAGTGATTTAGAACTAGAGAGACTAAAAACAGCACAAACAAATTATGAGCTACAACAGTGAATTGTCATGAACTAAAAGACAGCTGTAACTAAAGATCGGGAAGAATATAAAAACCTTCAGATCATCCTCAATCTTTGCCACTTGACCGTGAATACCATCCACAATCTCCTTCAAAGGTGACATAGTCGGGTACTTCGCTTCATCCCAAACAAACCTTCCATCAAAATGACAGCTTCAGCACTAAAAAAAAAATATACCCGAAACTAGAACAGGTTAAATATTTAATGATCAAGCTAATCAATCAATAGACCTGGTCAAGTATGAATCGACTGGCACCCCATCAACCGTCAGCCCGCTGCTCACAACGCCAGCAACTTTCTCCAATTCCTCAATCTGTCGCCTGATCTTTTGTGACACTCCTTCCATGAAACTGTTTGCCTGCAAACAATTTTAGCCGTGCATTTTAACATCCACACAACCACAAATATCGGCACCAGAAAAATGAATCAAAGAAATTATACAATCCATATAGAAGCACCGAAACAGGTAAAGACAAAAATCTCGCTTCCGAAATCATAAACCCGATCAACCATAGATCTACAGAAGTAGTATGACAGATTTGTAAACAACATTAAGCTCAAAATTGTAGGAAATTCACCTTCACAAGATCATCGCTGAGAGAAAGAAGAGAATCTAGGGTTCCAACCCGGAGATTAGGTATATTGAACTGCAAATGGAAAATTAAGCAGAGTTAAAAGAAAATTAGGCACTGTGAGGGAAGATCTTGAGAAAGAGAAGAAGAGAGTACTCTGTAAAGAGGAGTATCAAAGGAGTGCTTGGAGATTTGTTCCTGCAATTGAGCCCAGAGAGCAGATGCCGAATTTTGAACGGGGAGAGAGACTGCCCAGTATCTGGTCGCCATTGTAGCTCTGGGTTGGACCTCTGATCGCAGAGGAAAGGGGGAAAGAGAATGAGAGATAGTGAACAGGCCGTTGGTCTACTAGGCCAAGAGTTGGAAATTATGCTCGTTTTGTTCTCGTGCCCCATAGCCCCAGGGTTATTATAGTTACCAAACAATCGGTTAAATGTTTCTTGACAGCATTTCGAATGTTCAGTAAATTTTAACCAACTCATATAATTTTAAAAAAGTACTCCCTTCCGTCCTAATTATAAGACCTAGTTGACTTTTTTTTTTGGAGAGATTAAGGAAACTAAATAAGTTACTTAATTATTTCATATATTGTGTATCCTTAGATTATATATATTAGTTTATTAGTCAAATTAATTAGTTTGAAGAAAAAAAAAAAATTGAAATACAAATACTCTAAAGTAATTTAACTAACTTCCTTAATTTCTCTAAAAAAAAGTCAACTAGGTGGAGGGAGTAGTTTATTTTAATAATTTTGTTTCAAATTGAATATTTTGAATTATACTACACTTTTGATTAATGCTTAATTTTTTTAGGCTCATTTAATAAAGAATGATGATTAATTAGAAGCAATTTTGAAAAGATGTCTTAAATTCATTTTAAATTTTGTTTCTTATAAATAAGGAAAAATCTCATTAAAAGCCTTTTAAAATACTCAAATCCTAAATTTGGTTGATAAACTTAACAAATTCTAGATTAGATTAGTCATCTCAATTCAGGATTTTAGGATTGAATAATTTCACCCTCTTCTCCTTTTGCTCTCCTTCTCATTCTCCTTTATCCCCTCGTCTTCTTCAACTTCCATTGAGATCTCTCTGGTCTCCCATTCAAATTCATAGAGGAGATCAAATTCTTCAACAACAATTGCTATTTTGAAATAAAAAACATAGCAAGCCCTACAAGAAAAAATTGTTGCTTTTCGAGTTCAAGTATAACACCGAAAGAAAATATATGAATTACCCATGTATCTATCAATTCTGAAAAAATAAAGACCAACATCAATATAAAAAATGTAACTTTCATCCTCTTCCATCTCATTCTATGGGTTTAAAACTTTAAATATAGGAGCATCATAGCCAGATCGTGTTACTGATATGTACCTTTTTAATGGCAAAAGAGTTCATTCAATAGCATATGTGCATGGCATAAGGTCTTCGAGCCATCTCCTGCAGATCAAAACCTTTGATAATTAACCAAGGTCACTCTTTGTTTTGTGGGACCGAAACCCAATCATGCAAAGAGATCTGAGTATTCCATGTATAATTTTCTTGGTGTGCATAATTGGCATAAGGAGCAGAAATAGGTTGTACAGGTAAAATCACTCAATTTTGATATCCTAAATTGAGATGACTAACTTGATCTAAAACTTGTTAAATTTACAAGCCTGATTTAGGATTTAAGTATTTTAAAAAGGTTTTAATGTGATTTTCCCTATATATAACCATGTTCTATACCTGGTAATATAAAAAATGGAGGACTGATCACATCATAAGTTGAGTCAGGATCCTACAAGTTGGATTGATTTAAATAATGGGAAAATTAGAATAAAGGATTAAAAAATAATATTTATTTAAAAGGACCATTTAAAAACTATATTTATTCAGAAGGACAAAATATTAAAATATTAACATCACACTACCTCCAGGTCTTAAATATACAACATAGTTTATAGTAAGATTTGTATTTATTATGAGAGCAGCACCAATTAAACTCTTTTCAACAAACAAAAATTTAAAATCGTTCCACATCTTATCAAAATATTTCAGTAAGACCAAGCAATACAAATAAAATATTATGTAAATAGTATCAAAACTGACACATCATAATATAATAATAAAAAGGGTAAAAGAAAGACTAAAGACCACGAAGTTTCTTGAAAGGAAAGTCAAAGATCACGAAGTTTTTTGAAGCAAAAATAGACATGAAGTTACGTTTTGGGAGCGCCAAAGACCACATTAGTTATTGACCGTCAACTTGGATAGAATCTTGACGTGGCGATGACGCAAGACCGACAAGATGATTTGACGACGACGTGGAATAAAATTCAAAAAATTAGGAAATAATTGAAATAATTAGGAAAAAAATCGAAAAAAATTCAAATAAATAGAAAAAAAATTCAAGAAATTAGGAAAAAATTAAAGGGAAAATTCCAAATAAATACTATTTGATTTTTTTTTCCTAATTTTTTCAATTTTTTGATTTTTTTTTCTAGTTTTTTGATTTTTTTTTTAAATTCCACGTCAGCGTCCAAATCATCTTGTCATCGCCACGTCAGCATTCCATCCAAGTTGACGGTCAACTAACAGCCGTAGTGTTGGGCGCTCCCAAAACATAACTTCATGTCTACTTTTGCTCCCAAAAAAATTTCGTGGTCTTCGGGCGCCTCGAAAAGAACTTCGTGGTCAGCATTTCGCTTTTTACCCTAATAAAAAAGGTTAACACTATTTTTGACACTTATAGTTTATCTTCATTTTTCTCTTGGTCCCTGAAATTTAAAACCATTGGTTTAGTTTGTGAAGTCTTCTTTGTTTAAAGCCATTAATCCATGTAATTTGAAAGGACTTGAACTTAGAGTTAACGATGTTAAGTTTGTTTATGTGGCACTCACACCGTTAAGTTTGCTTATTTAGAGGCTAATGTGGAATCCAACAATTTCAAATTTCTGAAACCAAAAATAAAATGAATGTAAATTATAAAGACGAAAAGTGGTACTAACCCTAATAAAAAATTGATATAGTCTCACTATCAGTTCAACAAGATCAGACGCTATTGCTATATATTTGGAGGGTTTTAGTAATCCGCTAACTCTCTTTCTAATGTGAATGATATAGGAAAGACAAACATAAAGCAGATATAGCAAAGGCAAACATAAAGTAGTGTAATACTATTATTGACCTCCTTGCATCACCGTGTTGTAAAAATAACTCCTTTAGCATTGAATCAACCTCGGCTTACCAACAACCTTGGCTATCTCGATTTGCTCGTTTGAGATTCTCAAACGGGTACTGAACCCACAACTGTATCAATTCCTAGATCTCATCCTCTATTCAGTGATTGTTGTTGCACGATGGGCCCGGAGGCTGCTATGCGGGGCTCCTGGCACAATGATAGGAGGATCTGAAGTTGCCTGAACAAGATCCTCTAGGTCTGCTAGTTTTTTATTAAAGCCATCAAAGACTTCTCTGAGTTCTTCCTGGTGATCCTTCCTACCATCTTCTCGTCATGTGGAGACATGGAGAGTTAAAAGGAAACCCATGTGAGGATATGAAAATACCCAAAGTGAAATACAAGATTTAGAAGAGTCTTGCATGGGTGACGATAACTTCTCTTAAAAGAATTCCCAAAGAGAGAATCTGGTGATCATTCCAACTATCCTCTCATCTTGTGGATACAAGGAGAATTATAAGAAAACCCATGTGAAGCATATCAAAACCAAAGCCATTGCTTAAAAACCATTGTTTCTTTGAATTCCTTCACAGTCGCTACGGTTCTTGATTTTTTTGCGGTGGATTCTCGTGAACCGCCGTGCAAGGGCATCTCGATCTCGCTTCTAGTATTGACCATCTTTGGTCGCGGGATTCAAAATTTACGATTCCCCACGGTTGGCGCCAATGTTCTGGTATGGAACCAGATGTGGCTAGCCCCAATGGACTAGCCTGTTTGATGTTGGTTGATTTGGAGCGGACTTGACCTAGGCGCAATGCCAAGGCATTTAGCCAAAGGGGTGGTGTGTATGCTCCAGTGAGAGTAGTCTATCTACACCTTAGGGTTTAACCTGTATTTATAGAGTGTACCTCAGGTGGGATAGTATGGGCCTCGTAATCCACGACCCTAGTATCACAACTGTCGAATCTATCTTTGGATAAGATAGATAGGATTCCCTTTTATTATAGGCATATCCTAATATGTGATATATTCATTGTTAGGCCATCCAGATATTGGGCCTAATGTAAGTCCGTAATAGCATGTATCTAGTGTTAATTCTTTATTGTCTCTCCAATAAATATTACTATTTTTTTAAGTCCTTTATTCTATTATGTCCCTTAAAATAATTGAACATGCCATAAAATGAAAATCATTTTTCCAATAATGTAAGATAAACTCTTGAATAAGAGGATTATTTTTTCCCTCACTATTTTAAAACTGAAAGTCACAGTCACTGTTACACTTACACGCATCCTCTGGGGATTGCATATTTTAAAAAGAAATAATAAAGAAAAGGGAACGCAAAATGTGACATGATTTGCCCACCAATATGTAAAATTCCATTCTCAAGCGATCACTCATATACAAGCAACTTCCAGTTTCCAATGAATAAGCACAAGAAATGGGGACAATTACGGCTGCAACTATACAACTTCTCACATACTTGTCTTGTAAATCATAAAAACTATTCTCTAAAAGTTAATCCAAACACACAAGATTTCCCAACAACAGGACAGATTCCCTTGAGTCTGAAAATAAAACTCGTGTTCTGCTGCTCCATCCAAGTCCAACCCTTCCGCAATTGCAGTAAAATTAAATACAAGCGGCATAGCAATCAATAGATTTAAAACTACCCATGACAAATGGAAACAAAAGCGCCTACAATAGCTCCTGACTTGCTACAGCTCTCACTCCCATACTAGCTCGTAAGCAACAACGTCATTTAGTCAGCCTTCTTATCTTTGCTCTCCCCCCGCTGCTTAATTGGTTCAGCAGGAAAGTATTTTATACCCACTAGATCACCAACTCTGCTGATAACCTGTTAAGACAAGGAACAAAATCAGAAAGTTAGAAGAACAAACATGTAGCGGAAGAAACAAACTTTTGTATGATGCATGGCGCACCAACTAAAGTGATAAAAAGAACGCATCAGAACATTCTTGGTAGAACAAGGTATCTTCATATTCTCATCTATAGCAAAGACACTGCTCATCATGCAATGAACTTAATAGTACCTTCTCCCACATTTACCTCCACAAACAATTAAATAATGCATGCGGAGTGAAAAGTTACCACTAGAATGAGAAACTAAGCATATACCTCCAAAGCTTTAATAAGGTCTTCCCTTGAATGAGAAGCAGATATGCATATGCGCGCTCTTGCTAATAGTAGGGGGGTTGCTGGAAATGCAACTGTCACAACGGCAACCTGAAACGGCAAAAACATTCAGCAATAGCAGGCATTTAATAATAATAACAGGATGTATATTGCTGCCTATCAAATAGATTAAACATGAGGGAGGGGAATAAATGGTTCAATGTCCTCACATTCTGCTTGAGGCACTCCCTTGAGAAGGCAGGGATTTTGGCTGGGTTGTAAAGCATGATTGGCATTACTGGAGAATCATTATCACCAAGAACCTCAAATCCCATCTTTTGCAGTTCTGACCTGAAGAAATTGCTGTTCTCACGAATTTGTGCAAGTTTCCTGGCACCTATATAAAAACAAGAAGCTTCAGATAAAATAACAAAGCAGACAGGTGAAGAATAACAGCACACGCGCACATCAAACCTCTGTTGGAGCCATCCTCTCCAAGAATGACTTTTATGGAAGATATTATTTGTTGTGCAGCTGGTGGTGAAATTGAGGTTGCATATAGATGAGCAGGGCAAGTGTACTTCAAGTATCGGATAAGTTCCTGACCAGAGTTCCAAAATCTCATTCAATATACTGTGATGAAGATTGCCAGAAAGCAAGCCGAAACATTAGCGGTGTAAACCAAATGGTCTTCTACAAGTGAACTCCAACATCACTCTAACCTCCCCATGTAAAGATGAAGTGTTCTATTAGCAACTTCATCATCAATACCAAAAGACTTCAATTGCATGAATCTCACACACCAATGAGCTGTTTGGTATGAGGGATTGGGAGATGAGGGGAGGGGATGAAAAATTTTTATGAGTTGGATTTTAAAAAATTGGAGAGGTGAGGTCATAAAATTTTAATAAAGAGGTGTAAGATAAAAGAGTAAGAAAAATTAATTAAAAACTTTTAATCCTATTTCTCTAATTTTTTTAAAGGGTTAAGGAGGCGTCAAAGACAATTAACTATTAAGTGGGCCAAAGACAACAAACTTTTAAAAAGGAGCTACCAAAGACAACACCGTTAAAACAAAGTTAACGTCATTATCTAAGCGAACGCCCAAAGACAACAAACTATTATTCCAAGAAAGACCAAAGACAAAATTCTAAATTTTACTAAATTAAATAATTTTTTTCTCAATTGTCATTATTCAAAACTATTTGTATAAATATCTATGGAAAAAAATTACTCATTTTTCAATTTTGTCAACAAATTTTTTAGATTTTTTAAATTTTATTAACATTAAATGAATTTTTTAACTCACATAAATTTCTTCTAAAATAAAAATAAATCATATATTTTTTTTGTTTAACATATATAATAAACTATAAAACATCTTGGGTTTTTACTAAATTAAATAATTTTTTTCTCAATTGTCATTATTCAAAACTATTTGTATAAATATCTATGGATAAAAATTACTCATTCTTCAATTTTGTCAACAGATTTTTTAAATTTTATTAACATTAAATGAATTTTTTAACTCACATAAATTTCTTCTAAAATAAAAATAAATCATATATTTTTTTTAACATATATAATAAACTATAAAACACTTTGAGTTTTATTTAAATCATATAATTATATTTTTAATCAAAACTTTCGTTTATTTTAGCAAATTATAATTTTGACAAGATTGAAGAATGAGTAATTTTTGTCCATAGATATTTATACAAGTAGTTTTGAATAATGACAATTGAGAAAAAAATTATTTAATTTAGTAAAATTTAGAATTTTGTCGCGTATTTCTTGAAATAATAGTTTGTTGTCTTTTATTTCCTTAGATAACTAACTTTAACTTTTTGCTAACGGCGTTAACTTTTTTTTTAACGGATTGTCTTTGGACGCTTCTTTTTAAAAGTTTATTGTCTTTGGGTGGCCCACTTAATAGTTAATTGTCTTTACGACGCTCCGAAATTTAATAGTTTGTTGTCTACGGACGATTTCCTTAACCCTTTTTAAATACAACTCAAATTTTCTCTCCCCTCCAAATCCCTCATACTAAACAGTTTCTAAAGTTCCCTCCCATTCCAAAAGCCTTGTCTTCTTTTTGCTATTTCATATTTCTCTTTAGATATAATCAAAGCATTATGCAACCAAACAAAATGATAACGCCGGTTTATTTGTAAAAAGGAGTTCACGAGATAATATTTTAAGTGCACAAACCTTAGATCCTGCAATGTAACCCCCACACGATCCAAAAGATTTTGTGAATGTCCCCATCATGATGTCAGTATCAGCAGTATCCACACCTAAGAGCTCACAAACACCTCTTCCTGTCTTGCCCACTGCTCCTATGCTGTGAGCCTCATCCAAATATGTGTATGCCTATAAAGTAAGAAAAGAAAAATATAACAACTGGATTTCTTCCCAGGAAAGGAAACTGGCAAAAGCAATTGTTCATATAAAAAAATCACAGATAAAAAGATTATCCCTGAATCCAGATTCTTATCCCTCGTCCATGATTCACTCATTTTAGATAATATCAGCTCAAACAATGCATTACACATTTTACAACTCCAACATTTTGCATGGTCACAAAGCAATTATGATAGATTCTATTCTAGCATTTACTGCAAGCCTTGTACCCATATAGCGTTATAACAGACTAAGCATTTTTAAAAGCGAAATTGCACAACACCAGCCACCTCCCTCATCTGAAGTGAAAAGGCATGTGGAAAACAAATACAGAAGGAGGACAAAATTGCAAAAAAAATCGGAGCTGCTGCATCAACCAACCTTGTACTTTTTGCATATTGCTATGATCTCTGGAAGTTTACAAAGCTCCCCTTCCATGCTGTAAATCCCTTCCACAATGACAATTATCTTTTTCCAAGGCCTATGTGTTCTTGGTTGTCCCTCTGCAATCTGTTCTCTTAAAACCTCTTCCAGATGACATGGTACTACAGGAAAGAAAGTCAAGGAGAGTGGGAATCAATCAGATAATATTAAAAATTCCAAGAGCGCCAAAAAAAATTAACAAAGCAACATGAGGATGAATATGAAAAAAATGCAACGCAGAAACCAAACCCACACCAAGCATTTCCAAAGAAAACCTCTTATGTTCGTATAGGCTAACTTTAGTCTTTTTTTCTATTTGAGAAATGGTGGGAAGGTGGATCAACCTAAAGAAACTTGAGTCTTAAATTCTTTCTACAACATGTCACTATGTAAAACCCCAAATAACCCAGATTTATTATGATTCAGAGAAGATGATGCAGAACAGAACAGCTGCCACAATAATAAGTCCATGGAAGTGAGCACTTAATGCTTCCCTATCAAATGGAGAGATCCTAATAGCACAAACTTTGTATCCAGAAGTCAAAAATCTGACCACCATTCATTCCCCAATCCAAATTGCTTGTTTTGTTAAGACGCAAAGCTACTCACTGTTGTGTTGAAATACACGAATAATAGCACCAGATCCTCGTGCACCATTGACAATGGAATTGTGGTTCAATGAATCACTGATGATTAAACTTCCCTGTAAAATGTAGATATATTAATCAATGTAATCATGTGGATATCCTTAATAATGTGCCAACAAGATACTTTCACAAAACAGTTACAGACCTTCCCCACCAGGACCGGAAGAATGGCTGAATTTGTCACATATCCCATACCAAAAACCAGAGCTGCTGGCTTTCCAACAAAATTTGCAACACATTCCTCCAGTTCATTGTGCAGTGCAGTTGTGCCTATTAGAGAAACCACAATTGAGGAAACCTTATTTAATATATGCATGGATGAGCAGAAAAGAACTTTGTTTGGAAGACAATCATGAACTAATATACTTACCTCCATCAACACGACTGCTGCAAGTACTTGGAGAATACTTCTCCAATGACTCAACCACCCGGGGTGTGCAGTATTCATCTGCTGCAGCAAAACCAAGATAATTATATGATCCCAAATTGAGGCATCTGCTTACTTTTCCTGTTCTTCTGCACTTGGACAAATGAAGAGATAATTAACAAGTGAATTCTGATGTTGTAGCTCTGAGGAAACAGATTTAAGGAACAAAAATTAAGATATTCAAGAAATAACAATAGGCCTGAAATTATACTTCAGTGTCTTGTTATTATCATTTGAATGGCGTTCGACAACATCAAACCAAGCATCAGGAGCACTTGCTATTGGTCTCCCAAAGCAGTCCTGTCAAAAGAGATAAAAAAAATTATTAGACAGATGGTTAAATAAAGACGATCACAAACTTGCAGTTTAAATGAATTTATTGGTTATATAGCTATTACTGAGCGTTTCAAACATTGGTTCACCTACTAACGAATTTATTTGTAATATTACTCCCTAAACAGCGCTCAGGCAACTTCAAGCTGTAATGTATCTCCTCAAACATGAATTCAACCATTGAAAGAATAGAAGAGGAGGCCATAATAGCGTCAGTTTATGTCCAACATAACATTAACACTGCGCATTATTTTAGTATTAAGATGAAATGGCTGAATTAAAAATTAATCAATGAAAACTTGAAAAGGAGAAACGAAAAGAAAAGAAAATGAAATACCTGAATACGAAGATATAGCCGACGAATATAGAAATCTTCGAGTCCAAGGCAGATCGGGGCATAACCCTGCTTTACAGAAATAACGCATCGGTAAAAGCATACTTGTAAAGATCATGGGAAAATATGAAGAAGGCGACAAACCTGGAAGTTGTTAGAGCTGAACCAATCCATAAGTTTCCGACCGAAATCTCTTAATTGGCCAAAGGCAAAGAGCAAGCCATAACTAAAGTAAGTAGTTAATGCGGTCAAATACGGAATTGCAATCATCTTGAGCCTCGACAGCAGACAGAAACGAAAAGTTGGAAGAACAAGAAAAAAGCGGATCTGATTTCTGAAATTTGGAAACGGTGGGAAAAGAGAGTTTAGGCTTGCATGGGAGGGGCCGGTTGCTGACCGGCGACGACAAAGCGGAATCCGAGACTCAGGAGGCCGTTGAAGGAGAGGAAGGTGAAAAGAAAAAGAAAAAGAGGAGCAACGACACAGGCAAGGATGGAAATGAACAATTAGGGATGGTCTCAGGTTGGGGCGGCCGCGTTCGGACTCTTCTGAATCCCAAACCAACCCCAAATGACCAGTTCACCCTCGCCTGAGAAGTTGGCGGAATGTGATCCTAGTTTGACAATGCTTACATCCGTGGATCTGCATTCCCGTGTCATTAAAGATAAATCAATTTTAAGATACTTTAATAATAGGTTTGAACATTTCTGGCCAATAAAAAAACAACTAATAGGTTTCGTCATATTTAGTTATTACTTACTTTACATATATTTTGGATTTTGAATTTTCCTCACTGTACAACGTGTGCCTTTCTTGACCGGAGGAATACAACTGATGCTTTGAATTCTAGATTCAAAACAATGGTGTGCAAGGAATTGAGTTTTAAAACATGTTTGGTGTTCATATACATGGATCCTTCAATAGTCCTAATTAATAGTCCTAATTATGGACAACATTTAAGAATTTGTTTTGGTCCTCATTATAGGACAACATTCTAATTTTTGTCAATTTCTTTCTAAAATACCCCTATTGATATGAATGAGGGATTATGTGAAATCAATAAGGTAGTTGGAGTGCAAAATTTATATAAGGGCATTTTAGGAAAATGAGTCAAATAAACTAATTTAACATTTATCCTTAATCCCTCCAAAATCGGTTAAATATGTCTTATAATTAAGATCGGAAGGAGTAATATTTCTCTAGTCCTTAATGTATGATATATTTTGGGTATTGATCTTGGTCGTAAATATAAGATATAATCTTCATATTTGTTAATATTTTTTTAATTTATCTATATTGATACTCCCTCAACAATAATTAAGAATATGATTAGGATGTTTTAAAATATATGTCTATATTAACTTATTTAACTAACTTTTTAAATAAAATTAAATTAAATTAGATAAATATATTTTATATTAAGGAGAATAAAAAGGAATTGGAATCTATATACATAGAAAGGGTTTCCTACATACCAAACCCTATAAAGATTCCCCTTATGTTTCCATGCATGGCCATAACCCGCTGGATAGTGGCATGAAATGGGCCAAACCTTTTAAGATCCAATTGAGCTTTGTGATTGCTTCCTGCCCAAATTCCCCACCACTACCCTTGTAGGTTCGGCCGTTAGGAAAATTTGTAAACTCTTACAAATGTAGTGGGTTCAAATTCTAATATATCACGAGGAGGCATCTCAGAATTTAGGAAGTAAGGGTAACCCATATTAAAGTGGAGGCATATGTACTCTCAATTTTGAATCTCTTGTAGAGCAGATTCAGACGCCTTGCTTTTTGACTGTGGGTAAACCTAATCCTTCTCTTAAAACTTTTATATAAAAAAAATTCCCCACCATGTTTGAATATCTCATAAATACCACCAGCTCTCATCAAGGAAACCGGGGGTAGGAAAGACCTGAATAATTTTTTTTTAAAAATGACGTATAGGCAACTATAATAAAGCTACTACATGAATAAAATAGTTATCACCGAAAAGAAAAAACATGAATAAAATTGTATATAACCATCCTCAGTGGAGAAAGCAAGACAAAAATTACTGTGGGTGACAAGAAAAGAATTTAATTACCAAAATAAGTGACAACTAATGAATATTCAATAATAAGTTTTAAGGTAAGAAATAATAACGCCATACTTTTTTTTTTTTCAGAACGGGGCAACAAGCCCAAACTTATCTATTCATCAAATAAACAATATCGTGGATAAAGTATTTTAAATGAAAAACAGACAAGCCATCAGGAGGATCCTCAAATTTACACAAATTCTGCTTACAATTCAGATTCAAATTAGTAAGGGCCTGTTTGGGATGGTATCAAAAAAAAGCCAGTAGCATTGAAAACCTGATTTTTGTATGTTTGGCATGACTTCAACATCTGATGAGTTTTTGGTTGTGAAGTTACTTCTTGCCTGAAGGTAATGACTAATGAGTAAAGTTTTTTTTTTTTTTTGCTTCACTGTGACTTTTCTTGAAAAAGGACCATTGGATCCCCGCAAGCCATCATTTCCTCTCCTTTTCAATTAATTACCTCTGCCATCTTTCGTTCGCTTTTTTTTGCTTTAGGACCGTTGAGCTTTCTTTTGCTTTGCGGTGTAATTTATTTATTTATGTTTTTCTGATTTTTTTTATTAGAAGAAAGACACCAAAATAACCCAAATGTGCAGATCCCACTTTAGGACATGAAAATGACCTAATCACCATAAATATATAGGGAGTAGTTTGAATTATGAAAAGTGACCCCAAAAAAAAAAACAGTTAAGATTTTTTTAATGGTAATTTTACTATTTTTTTAGCAAATTTATATTTATATTTTATTTTTTTATCCCAAATTATCACATAATAAACTACATATATCTACATACACATATGTATGTGTAGTATTTAATAAGATTAATGCCATTTTTATTCATTTTCTATCTCAATTGACTTTTTAAATACTATGCCAAATATGTGTCCATCAGGAAAAAATCATTTCTGTCACCGCTATCCCAAACACAAATCACATTAACAATTTGACTTTTTTTTTTTTTAAAAAAAAAACCTATCAGGAAAAAAGTCGCTTCTATCACATTTATCCCAATCGGGTCCTAAATCAGTCCGTCTCAAAGTTTACCCCTCTCAAAGTGTGGGAGAAACATACCTGCATATTCCTAGTAGTTTCACATTGCCATGTCTGAAGGATTATTATGTCTATGATCCTAAGCCCTTCCCATACTTCCTGCAGCATTTGAATTGCGATACTACAGTCCCTATCCACAGAGTTCAGAAATCCCTAGATCCTTAGCAATGTCCATCCCATAAAAAGTTCCCCATAATAACCCCACACATATTATTAATATCTCTTGATAATAAAGTCTAGGGTTAAGGTACAAATTGGCCAATGAACTATTATCCGAGAAACATCTGACACAAAAATTAATTGATGGTACCTTAACTATCAATCAACAATTAAAAAGTGAAAAAAGTACCAAATAACAAATAAAAAATAGCAACTATCACAATTACGTTAAAATATTAGGCACTGCAGAGGATGGTGGCGGAGACGTTGGAGAAAAGAGCGGTCATGCCTTCTTGTTGAATAAGACAAATACCAACAGAGATAAAACACACGCGAGCAAGCGCCGTGGCAGCGGTGGCTGCTGCCTGGGGCATCAGAGGGATGGAACCAGGGTAAGGCGAGTGTCGGTCAGAGGTTGTGGACTGTTGGATTTGGTTTTGACGTGTGATTCTCGCCTTGAAGCTGCATACGGACCTTGATGAGTTCAAGAGGGTGAGTGGAACACCCAGCAACAATTGAAGCTTTGGAGACGCCGACGTCGCCGACACTGTAACAGTTAATAGAAAACAAAAACAAGAAGGAGATATCAAGACAGTGACGGAGTAGTTTAACAGCATTGTATTTTTTTCATTTTTAATTGTTGATTGATAGTTAAGGTACCCTCAATTAATTTTTGTACCAGATGCTCTTCAGATAATAGTTCGTTAGCCAATTTGAATCTCAACCATAAAGTCTATTTTTGTGCACCTCATAGTAATTTCCCCATAAAACATACCTACTCTTGCACAGTGGCACCAGGACAGCAGGACCCATACTCTTGACTCTTGTATAAGATTTTCGGAGTATTAATGCCTTTTACGTATAAAATTTATTATGTCATTATTACCGATAAAATTTAATGATTACTGATACTTATTATACTTTAAAGAAGCTTGTTTTTATTTTTTGAGCATATTGAGCATTCTTGCCCCGTTGATATATCAACCAAAAAAAAAAAAAAGCTTGTTTTTTCTGGCCAAATCTTTTCGACCTGTGTTTTTTGGTCAAATTTAAGTCAATGAATATAATTTTCACGAATCAGGCACTAGAAAAGATTACGTCAATACGAAGGGTCCCCGCTTGCATCACTAACTCGAAGACAAGTCATGACGGGAGTCTCTTCCTTGCGGTAGGTGCTGATACAGCACTCCTCTCCCGCTAAACCCTAATTTGCCCCATCTAAAATCCTCACCGCTACCGTCTTACCTTTGCTACCCAAATTAATGGCCGAAATCAAGAGCCCGGACGAACCAACATTCCCCACGAAGCGTAAGCCTGATGCAAACGGAGAAGATTCTCTCGGTCATCAGGACAAAGCTCAAAAGCTCGAAACTGTGGACGATAAGTCATTGGCCCCATCAGATGGAGCGAAACACCGTGAGGCTTCTTTAATCTCGAATGACAATGTTGATGTTCTTAGTGGCAATTGTTCTTCTGTCACCGACGATAAAGTAGAAAAAGTTGAGTCCGATGTGATCACAGAGGACGGGGGCGATGAGGGCAGTAATTTTGATCACGGCGGCGCTGAGGATGATGGGGATGCAGATGAAGACGACGACGGTGAGGAATCCAATGGAGAAGTTGTGGTGGATCGAAAGGGAAAAGGGATCATGACAGCTGATAAGGGCAAAGGGAAATTGATAGAAGAAGATGATGAGGACGAGGAGGACAGCGACGACGACGACGATTCCAGTAACGATGGGCTTGTTTCGGATGGTGACAGTGATCTTTCGGATGACCCGCTTGCAGAGGTGGACTTGAACAACATTCTTCCTTCAAGGACTAGGAGGCGGACAATTCATCCCGGAGAGTACATTGCTAATGATCTGGGGAATGATGATGATGATGACAGTGACGATAGCGATACATAAGCCTGGAAGGTCAGTAGGAATTCATAGAATTAGGTATTGGCATAGCTATGTTGTAGATCGTGAGAACTCTGTTTTGGAAACAATGCGGTGATGTAATTTTCATCTTGACATTTCTACTCCAATCAATGAACTCATACACTTTCTTTTCCGCGCCATGACAGTTCGCTCCATTATATTGGTTTATACGTGGTTGATAGTCATCGACAGTTGCTCTCTTACTGGATAACTTTACTAATATGATGCTTTGAGGTTGTTGACTTTTCACTTTAATTTTTCCCAATTGTCAAGAAATTGCTATCGGACATAGCAATTGAGTTCTTGGTGAATCTTTCAGTGTAGGCTGAATTATATTGGACTATTCACCAAATATTGCTGTCATTGTATATATAACATATAACAAGGAGTGAGCTATTAACCAACATTATTCCCGAGTGACTAAATACTTGAGAATTGAGATGAAACAATAACCTTTTCAGGCGAAGGATTGAGGTTAGTAATCCCTCGTGTTACAGAGATTGTTGTAGACTGTGAATATTGTCATTCATGTCTTTTCTCTGAAGAAAAAATCCATCACCAGTGACTCTAACTCCATTCTTTTGTTCTTGTATGTTTATTTGAGCTTACAGAATTGTTTCCCCCCTTCACAATTTTCTTGCATGTTTCTATGAGCCTGACAGAATTGTTTGACATCGTTCCTTCACCATGGCTCTCTCCGTTTGTATGTTCATAGTTTTCCATTTTCACTCATTAAAATCCATTGATAACTATCTCTAGTTTGTACCTTTGTGGAGTCATTGAGCGCTGATATTCGGCTGTGTTCGGATTTTCTAGTGTAACTAAACAATTTCTATTGACCTTCCTTCAGCCCATCATGAACTCTTGACAGCACACGTTTAATTGGTCAAAACATGATTTGGGAAGACGCTGGAAAACTTCTTTTGTTGCATAAAATGAAGTTAGGTTGTGCAAGGTACTTAATTCTTGGTCATTGGGATTGAATGTGACAAATATGTTTTCCCTGAAAGCATAGTTCTACTGTGAATAAATGTGATGTGTCATTTGAGGCATGGTTGTATGCTATGAAGTTTGTGATTACTTTCCAACATACCATAGAATGTTTTCCTTGCACAAATCAGTCATCTGATATTTTTAGCTTTAATAAGGCTGATGTGTATCTATCACTAGTGCAAGATCCTACATGGACTGTCAACGTTAGTTTTTAATGCTTTATGATGATACTTTTGCAGGCAGTTATTTTCTCTACTTGGCACAGGTTACTCTTCTCGTGGCTAAATTTTCTGCAAAATGGTTTCCTCTTTAAAGAAAATTTTGAGCAATGTGGGAAAAAATGTTTCTAAAACTGTTGACATTGTTACCTACATTCTTTGCTGGATGAACTAATGTGTGTCTGATTATCTTCCGCAATACTTAGTGGCCTGAAATCCGTATTGGACTACTACTGCCCCTCATTTTGTCAGGATTCAAACGCTTCTTTTAAACTGATACCAACGTCACTGCTTTCAGTCTTGTTACAGTTCTTCTGCTGATATGGGTGGAGTAATCAACTGTGATTCTACATACTCTATGAATCTTATGTTAAATCCAAAATTGTTAATAATTGGTTGATGTTGCAATGAGAAACATTTTGTTCTAGGTGTGGGGGTTCGAAATATGAACTCTGGATTTGCAAAGGAAACAACTGGATCGTCAGTCCAACGAGTGTGGGCAGAAGTGATGTATTTTGCCAATGGTCTTGTAGCCTAATGGCATGAGAACTTCTTTATAAGTGGGAGGTCATGGGTTTAATTCTGCCTATAACATCAGGTCCATTAAAAATAAGGAAGTGATGCACTTTAACAGATTTGAGTCCACAATACTTGTTGACCATATATATAACAAAGTTCTTGATAAGTGTGGTATCGCAACTCAGTGAGTGTTCTCTCACCAAAAAAGGTTGAATTTGAGAGAGGGGAACAGGCTCATTTAGTGCATTAATAATTTATGAGTGTGAAGAAAACACTTGACATAGTAGAGTGAATAACTCGTGCATGATACCCTCAATATAACATTTGAGGTGGATACCATAGTTCACCTAGCTTACACCAAACACTCTTGTGGTGAAGTGAGTTTTATTTTACATTAGTTGAGTTTTGTTACAGGGGTTGGAAAGGATGTGTAATGGTAGGCTATGTTGTGTTGGATCAATCAGACTCAGGCGCGTTTTTGTTTTAAATAAGGGGAGCGGAGGAATGGAAAGTAGTTTTTGCTGTGGTTGATTTTTTATTTTTTTATTTTTCTTTGGGCGTAGAAATACATGTTTCTGGAAATGTTAAAAACTTGTTATTCGCATAAGCAATTGCGTGCTTGATTAGGGAAGTTCCTTTTCTTGGCCTTTCGTGGGCCCAGAATGGGGAGGGAGTGGGAATGCTGTTAGACAATTGTGGAGGGAAATTTTTATTTTTGGTTTGAACTGGAATTTGTCTGGCCCACTTCCATATGACTGTTACTACTGTTTTCCTTATTGGAAGCATAGGTCCCGGTGCCTGAAATGGCCCCTTGACCGGAACCTTTCCATAATCCCAAGGATCGCCGTAATGAATCACTCAACTTTGTCGAATCTATACATTTCATTAGATTGCCTGTTCTGAATCACTTGTAATATCACACGTTTACTTAGAATAATGATGTTATAACTTTCACAATCACACCTATGCTATGTTCTTGGAATAAAGTGGTTATAGTTTTTCTGAGCATTTGGTATAAAACTCGTTATTGACCATTACAATTTCCTGTTCGAAATCGAAACACGGGCAGCTTAGGCGTTTATCACGGACACTTGAGTGGATGACGTCATCACAACCATTTATGTGGTCCACCTCTATCCTCATCAGTCATCCCTATTCATTCCTTCCCTTTTGATTTGAGACCTTGAACCCACTTGGCATTATGTTGGTCTTGAGGTTTGGCTTGTTAGATTCAGTGTGGGACAGATTTTCAAGCAACAAATGGGACATCTCATGTTCCTGTTCCATTGCCCCACCTCGGAACACTCTTCTGAGTTCTTATTCTATTCCACATATTAATCATCCGTCTAAAAAATGCAGGACCCCCCCCCCCCCCTGCAATTTTACGCGTTATGATACCGCATGCCTACCTCATACCTCATCTGTGGGTCTCTCCATGTCAAAGATGGGATTCTTTGTCAATTCACACTAATCATAAATAAATACTTACCTTATAATCTGTTTAGTGTGTGCTGTCAGGATATAATATAAAACGGCCTTCTTTCTTTCACTTATCTCTCGGTATTGATGTTTTGTATATAGGTGACTAATTGGGAATCATTTTCCAAGTACAGGACTCAAAGTTGTGTTTATAGACTCTACTCGCTCTAGTGGTTGGATAACATTGAAATGGTTCAAGTCGTCATGTACTCTCACATGGCTGCAATTCTGATTAATCATTGAAGAGGCAATATGAAAAAATGAAGATGACCGCTAGTGATAGCCTCTGTTTTTGTTTTTTGTTTCCCTACAAGAGTACATGGTCTTCCTGGTTTTTGTTTAACCCTGTAGGCGGATTATTTGAATACAATAGCCCATGATGTATGAGGTATCAAAATCAAGTGGAAAGGAACTTTCTGGGTGTCAGGTATTGGGGGCTTTTTTTAGGGGGATAGCGTTAAGTAGAAGGCAACGAAATAGAGGAGGTTAATAAATCAATCATGTGGGGGGTTGTTTTTGATACGAATGTGGGGGGTTGTTAAACAAAGAGGTTGGCCTAGTTTTTTAAAAGGTAAAATGTCCCAATAGGAAAGGGGCACGAGTCTCACAAGTCAGAAGCTGCGCACGCAAACAGCTTTCATGAGTTGTGAAACCACGTTACGAGCCAGTGGCATTTAATAACGTTATCAGGGACAGGGAGTTTTATTTATGATATATTGTCAATTCATGAGCAATTATTGATTGTTTCCTTCTTCTTTTTTGGTAAAATTGATTGTTTCCTTTTAATAAATGAAAAATCATCAATACTCCTTACCATCTCTTGAAGCCCGTTGGAATGTTAGAAAAGTCCTTAAGGCTTTTTTTTTTTTGGTATTTTAGAAATATTAACAACTACTATATCAGTACAACATTAACAACTAAATCAGTATACGTTAACAACTATGGTTTTTTCTGACCTGTGATTTTTCTTTGGATATTTTTTGACAATATCTTGGTTATTTGGGCCCTGAGGGAGATTTTCCCTAAAAAAAACGATGATCAAGATAAATTATGATGAGAGAGTACAAACACCTGAGAAATGTTATACCTATGCAATTATCTTCTCACGGAAAGCAATGCAAACTTGAATTTAAGTCGTCAGATTTTCCAAATTGACAAGATTGGGGAGCAATCTTGGACCCCTCCTCCTGTAGATGCCATCCGTATTGATGTTGATGGTTCAATTCGTCATGAACACCGATCGACTTATGGGGGAGTGTAAAGAAACGCTCAAGGTGAATGTTTGATGGGTTTCTAAAAATCCCTTGGCCTTCATACGATTATTAAAGCTGAAATTTATGATATCATGATAGGGCTAAAAATAGAGCAGCAGATGGGTTTACAATTTTTTTTCCCTTACTCTGACTCCCTAGATGCTATCAGTATCCTCATGAGAGACTGCCCCACAGATCATCCCCCTTAGAGACATTATTGGGGATACTAGAGATCTTTTGTTCGAGATTGAGAAGTGGAGTTACACCACACCTCAAGAGATAACATCTCATGTGCTGATTATATGGCCAAGCAGGTTCATGTTGTTGTTGTTGATATTGAGGTGGTTCTAATTCCAGCAATTCCCAAAGGTTGCCTTGATATGGTTTTAAAGGATCAACGATCATATTCTTCTTATTTTTCTTTTTAGATGTAATTAGGACTAGATTTTCATAATTTGGTTCTTGAACTTTCTCTTTCAAGCCTCGGCTTGTTTGTTTTTATCCAAAAAAGAGAGAGATTCAAACTCTACTTTATGGGTCCGTTCAGTTTGCTTCCTCTTCATTGGGCTTGTTAAGAGACCCCGTTTTCAAGCGTTTAGCTCAGCAATTTTGAAAAAAAAAAAAAAAAAAAAAGCATTCCAGAAGCTAGCTGTAAAATAGGCGTTTGGCTTGGCGATTGAGTAGATGGGCTTCATCCTTAAAAGTTACTTTTATGTTGAAACTACAAAATGGAGCTTATAGGAGGGTTGAGTGTGAAGAACTTCCTCGATCCTAAATAATCTTAAATATGAAATATAATTAATTTTTTTTGGAGGGATTATATATTAGTTTATTAGTGAAATTAATTAGTTTGGAGGAAAAATAAGAATAAAAATACTCATAAGTAATTTAATTAGCTTTTTTAATCTCTCTAAAAATGTCAACTTTACCTTATATTTAGGACCGAAAGGAGTATTCATTAAAATTAAACGCTTTCTTTTCAGTCATTTTCCGTACAAATAACTTTTCAAATAATAATCAAGACATGTCTCCATTAGAAAAAAAGCCAATTCTTCCACCATCAATCCAAATATAAATCATATTAACAATTTGACTTTTACAAAAGTAAGATAAAAAATAAACCACCACTCTCACCGTCAATCCAAACAGACCAATTAAAGAAGACAGCACCTTAGGCCTAGTTATTAGGTTCCTCTTTTTGTTATAACAAAAAAAAAAAAGGTTCCTCTTTTTGCCCACAATTTTCCTTTTTAAAACATCCCCTTCAGGTGTGTTTGTTGGGCTTGAGCTCATATCCATCACATTAGGTTTACTACATGACCCATCTTAAGGGGTAGTTTGGTTTGAGGAGGAGAGGGGAAGGGGAAATCTTTTACCCCTCTTTACCAAAAAGCGTAAAACTTTTTAATATTCAAAAAATATACTCTCAACAAAAAAAAATATTCCCTTCATTAATGGCAATTTGGTCAATTCCCTACCTTCCACTCCATTCCCTCAAATCAAACACACCCTTAGTCTTCCTCACTTTGTCCCCCACTAGAATGGGATTCCCGGCCTATTGGATAGGCAAGAGCTCCTTTCTTTTGATCCGTCCAGATCAGATTTAGATAGTCCAGATCTTATTTTTTTTACTTTCTATTTTTTCAAAAAAAAAAATATTTTAATGGATACAAAATATAAAATAAAGATAATCTCTCAATTAACTTTTTTCAAAAAAAGATTTTTTGATTAAAAAAGAAAAAAAAAAACCTGGATCGTCAGATTGCATCTGGACGACCCAGATGTGCTAAACAGATGGTGCCTATTCAAAGGATATGCACCAAAACCGACTCCGTCCGCCGCCCCTCCTCCTTCTTTTTCGTATTGCACACCACTCGTTTCGTCCTTTCTCTTTACCTAAACGGCTCTCTCCTTTCTGGTGCATGTTCTGAGTAGCCTTACTCTAGCAAATTTGCCCCGCTCAACTGCTGTCCCCTTCTCTTCACATTGAGCCAGAGTGTTCAAATCTATTTTCAAGGCTCTTCCCTTTAAGTTCCCCAATTCCATTAGAAAGTCCTCCGAGTAGCAACACATGAGTAAAGTAGGAATACGTACCCATATAGCTACCTTTCGAATCTTGTTGCAATATGGGTTAAAATTTGGGCTCCACCTTTGACCTGCAAGATCCCTTGAATCAACCATGGACCTTCGAATCTTGCTGTTCCATCTTCTTAATGTTACGCTTACGACCCAAAATGTCATCTTCTTCTTGTGACTTAGCTCGACTTTCCGTTGATTCAGTTCCCTCCGCAGACATGTCACTGTCGTGCACACTCTTTTTTTCTCACTAGCTTTCTCCCACAAAAACATGCCAGAAATAGGCCAAAAAAGTGATGTTTTAAACTTGAATCTATAAAAGCCATCTATTTTTTAATTTTAACCGTGAACATTCAGTATAGTAACTTGTAGAGTTGGTTTTTCGCAATTGTCTTTTTTTTGGGCCATGGTTAGCCGTTGTCACCCATTAGCAATCTTGCAAATTATTTCAAGAACAAGAGCCGTCAAATCAACATTTTATAAAAGTTGAAAAGCCCGGAAGCTAATCGAAGCCTAGTTGCCCAGACTGGAAGCAAAATCGGGAAAAATGGGATATTACATTATAAATGTCTTTCGATGGATATAAAAGCGTATAGGTTTGAAAGTACAATATGTTCTTGGTTTATAGACACATGGACAAACCAAATAATAGTCTACATGGACACAACAGCATTGAGCGTACAAGAACGATTAAAGACGACAGATCTCAGTATCCCACACTCCTCAGAGGACTGCGAGAACCAAGCACGCCAAATTACAGAGACGACTCATTATTTTATAAATGTGACGATTAAAAACAACACTCCTCTAGCACACAGCAGCAACAGAGTGCTGCCAAGCTGAAAAGGCAAAATGAAGATCCACATTAGTTAACATCATAAGAAATAAACAGGACAGGCATACAAAACTTAAGCCTAAGTGATACTTCAAAACAATTTAATATGATGATATGAATCCCCCATCAAGAATTGACAACTTAAGCCTAAGTGATATGGCCATGTCAAATAAAACCTGTCATGTTAAGATCAGGGTCTCTGTCTATGTCTAAAGAAACCGAAGTCAAATTTAAAGTCAAATCTTTGATTGAACTGTCCAAGTTCATAACAAACCCGTGTCTACCAAATCAGTATTTAGTACTACCTCCGGTCCTAATTATAAGACATAGTTGACTTTGTTTGGAGAGATTAAGGAAACTAAATAAGTTACTTAATCATTTTATATGTTGTGTATCTTTAGATTATATATTAGTTTATTAGTCAAACTAATTACTCTAAAGAAAAACATAAAAATAAAAATACTCTAAAGTAATTTAATTAGCTTCCTTAATTTCTCCAAAAAAATCAACTATGTCTTATAATTAGGACCGGAGGGAGTATTTACCATCATATTTAGCTACCTTGATCATTGCATTGTACTTTATGACAAAGTATGCCTACTGTATTGGCTTCTCTTGCATAGCTACCATAGCTTGTTTAAAATATCAGATTCAATGGGAAGAAGCAAGCAAGCATGCAATACAAATGTTTTAGCCTAATGATAACTAAGGCAACGCTTAAGTTAACGTCATCAAATCAGGTCAGAATTTCTGCTTACTGCAATGCCCAAGCACTATCCATAAAGTTCTATGGCACTTTGCTCTTAAATTGGTTATGGAAGTTAAGCCTTTCATGAATCGGACCTCCAATCCTGATACAATGTCATGGGGATCGTTTCTACAAGAGGCAGCATAATATGTAATTGAAAATACATTGATTCGTCACAGATATAAGATGAAAGTCTAAAATTCAGACTAGCACACATCCATCAGCATCCATTATCTAACTCCAAACAGGCAAAACAAGTATTGACAATGTAACTAACTCTTATCCAAAAATTCATAATCAATGTTTAAAAAGTTTGAAAGAAGTGCGAGCTTGAATTCCAGGTCATAGATTTTCTAAAGACCAGATAATCTTTTCCAAACTACTCTGTTGGGCCTGCAATCCCATTCATTGATACTAACAATAGACAACCCTCATATGCCTATGAACTTCATTACTTAAAGGGGTTGGAATACGAACCAAGAGACTGATTTTGGCACACAACGTAGGGAGATTTCTCTCTGGTTCAAGGAAGCAGATGGAACAATGAAGTATATGTTGCGGGGTATGCGAAAAGTGCCGTCAGATTCTTATCTGCAGCTCATGAAATCAACTCATGGTTAAAGCAAAATTGTGGAATAATAAAGTTTATCTTGTCTTGTTGTAACAAATTGAGTATGGAGGGTCTTTATCCCATTGTGGCTGGAACTCTGTTTCAGAGGCAACCTTTGCTGCAGTTCGAATTTTCCCTCTCTCTGTAATTTTTCAACAGAATCCGAACTGTAAGCAAATTGTATAAGATAGGTGGGATACGAATGAAGTGGCCGGAGAGGAACTAACATGAGAGCTTGCGCGTGTAGAAATGGTAGAAATTGCAGAGAGGAAACCCGAGTTGATTTAAAACTTATTAGGTGCAGTGAATTCACAAAGAAGGGTTCTTATTATGACGAACTGTAGGATAAGATCGAATTCAAGCTAACTAGGTCAGTTTCAAATTTGAAGTTAGGGGCCAATATACTAATTCAAGCAGATAATAGAGTCTAAAACCCATACTTGAAAATTAAAATATGATATTAAAGCAGAGCAGAAAAATTATAAGAAGGAAAGCGTACCAGCCTCGCAAGACGGAACCACAGTCGGTCTCATGGTGGTGGTGGTGTTCGTAATTAGCCGGAGGAGGCGGTTGTCCATATTGGTCATTGAAATAATCCTGGTACCCTTCGTACTGGGGACGCTGAGGAGGCCGGGGCGGAGGGTATCCGGAATACGCCGGAGCCGGAAAACCTCCGTAAGGAGGCGCCGGTGCGGATGAATCGGTCGGAGGAGGAGGAGGAGGAGGATACACAGATCCTTGCCCTGAGAGAAGATTCAGCGACGAATAAACGAAAAAATAGAATTGAGATTGGGAAATCAATGAAAAGTAAAGGAAAGAGAAGCAGAGAGAGAGAGTAGAGGGTTGAGGAAGAACCTGGAGGAGGGTAGTCTTGCTGGTGAGCAATGTGGTAACTAGTCATCGGTGCGCGTGGCGAAATGTGATATCGACGAGGAGAGTGTTAGACAGAAACGAAATATAAAATGAACTCCCTTTGCTTCGACACTTCTCAGTTTAATATCCTATCGCCACGTATGCTTTCCCCCGGGAACCAGCTTTGTTTGACGTAGAAAGGTCTTTATTATTCTTATCTTTCCGGGCCAAATTTATCCCATTAGTGTTGTTCATAGTTCATAATTAACTTTGGAGTTACGTAATACTCTTTCGAGTCTTAATTATAAAAATATTTTTGTAAAGTAAATTATACTACAAAAATATTTTTATAATTAAAACCAAAGTTGTATTACATTAATTACAAAATAAGTTAAATTACAGTGTAATATAAAATATTTATCAGATTATGCTATTTATGAGCAAAGGATAATATGAATCATTTTTTAAATTTTTTATGATATTTTAAAAATATGTCGGTAGAATTGATAAAATAAATGCTTGATCTCATTTATACCATATGAGGTAGAAAGATATAATAATAATACTAACTTCAGTCCTAATTATAAGACTTAGTTGACTTTTTTTGGAGGGATTAAAAAAGCTAAATAAGTTACTTAATCATTTCATATGTTGTGTTTTCTTAAATTATATATTAGTTTATTGGTCAAACCATTTAGTTTGAAGATAAAATAAAAACAAGAATACTCTAAGCTAATTTAATTAGCTTCTTTAATCTCTCCAAAAAGACTACTAAGTGTATGTTTGGCTTGACTTATTTTTAGCTTATATTCTCCTTATAAGTATAAGCTTTAGGTCAAATGAATTTTACAAAATTTCTTATAATTATAAAGAGCTTATTTCATAATGAAGAAAAAAGAGCTAAAAAATAAGCTCTCTTTTTAAAAAAAAAAAAAAAAACCCGTAATCTATCTTTAGTCTACACACAATTTACTATTTTTATGGTACTATATCCAATGTAATTATTTTATTCATTTTCCTCGTTTGAAAGTATAATACATGTTCAAAAAATGTGCTATTAAAAGTTTGCATATTTTATATTTTTACAAGTAAACAAAAATGTAATAACATTTTTTAAATTTTTTTGTCGAATTTAAATATTTTTCAGATAAAATTATATATAGAATAAATGAAAATTAGTCTGTAGTATTATTTTAATATAATTTATTTTAATTTGTATTTAAAAATAAAAATAATTTAATTTCTACAAATTTTAAAATTTATATAATTAATTTTTCTATTGAGCAAGGTAAGTATTTGTCGTTGGCTTATACTACCTCAAATTCTTAATACGTGATATAAAGTCATTTTCATTAATCAAGCAAGAGAAATTTTTTATTAGAAAAAGTGTTTATGACAAAAATTTTGTCAAACAACTTATTTTTAATTTCAGCTTTTAAGTAACCTTTAAGTTAAAAAATGTATATAATCACCAAACAATTTTTAGGCTTTTTTTTTTTTTAACTTAAAAGTAGCTTTTAATTTAAAAATAAGATGATCCAGGTTCTAAATCTTATAAAGAAAACAACTAAAGGTGAGAATAATAAAAAAAGACGTACAATAGCGTGTTTGGCGTGGGAAGTTTCCCTGCTCTCTTGATCTCTTCTTCTGCGTGATACCAGACGCTATGGGGCCCAGGAGAACAGACGTACTAATACGTATGTATGAGTGAGTATTAGTAGTACAGTATAAGATATTAAGATTAGAAGAAGGTAATGGAAACTAGAACGATTAACGAATCGGTATGTAGTTGTTAAAGATTAAGTGGTTATCTAAATAAAAATGTTGATCCATAAGTATTTAGATTATTCATGTACAAACCACAATTTTTTTACACAACAAAGATAGTACTACCTCCAGTCTTAATTATAGGAACACTTTTGTAGTGTAAATTGCACTATAAAAATATTCCTATAATTAGGACTGGAAGAATATTAAAGAACAAATATGATAAACTGCTTTTTCTAACCTGTTTTAGGTTCACTAAAAAAATTCAATCGGTTCAAGAGTTCGAATTATCCCATCAAGGGATTGGTTCATTAGTTTGACAGACCAACTCTAATTGGAGTTTAACCTTTTCTTTTCTTTTTTATAACAAGGGGTTTAACTTTTTAATACTGTTCTGTCATAAGAACACAGATGTCTAACCCTAGGTGAGCTAGTAAATTTATATTGGATCAAATAGCTCTCTCCTAGGTATCATGGATGAGATACCGATGAGGATGGGAGATCACCGTCTATTATGAGATATGAAGGCTTTCGCCTAAGAGGGGTGGGGTGTGTGCACGGTGTAAGCGTATTGTAAATGAGAGAGAGAGCTTAGAGTCATGTCTTTATGGTTTCCATCTATTTATAGTGGATACCTTAGGGTTAGGGTTTGAAGCCCGATGGGCTCTTGTCTTTCCAAGCCCAAATGTTTTCGCTTTCATCACATCTCGCGATATTAGTTCTTTCTTGTTGGCGCCACACCTTGAGTGGGCCTAATATTTTATTCCATATGATTCCCCCCGGCCGTAGTTAGTCTCTAAGCCGCCGAGATGTATTATTTGCTTGATATGGAATGCGGACTTGGCCGAGATGTATCTAGCTTATCGGGTTGTGCTAGAAGAAATAAGATCCTTGCTTGCTTTCGTAGCAATTTTTCCGAGATAACTCTAGGTTTATATATCTGCATTTAATAACATGTAAGCAAATCACATTCAATGGAAAATACTTCTTGTTGCATTCTAGTTTGCCTTGATCTCGGCTATTGAAAATCATGTTTTTCCACTAACAACCTATGTTGCCCCCCAGCACGGTGGTTCAGGTCTCTGGGCTGCCGGGATGCATTGATAATTTAACCTGGCTCTCCACACGGAGCTCGGCTTTTGATTGTACATAGAAGCTCGGATTTTAACTGTAGTCCGGCTTCAAGACTTTGCACGGATCCCTAATTTAAACTAGATTCAATTTAAACCGGGTCCCCGCCTTCATCCCTTTCGTAGGAATGGAATCCACACGAATCCCAAATTTTAACTAGATTTAGTTTAAATCGGGTTCGCTTCTTTTCCTTTACGGGAGTTTGAGATAGACTTGGCGGCGTATCATTATAACATAGATTATAGGCAAATATTATGGTTTAAAATGTTATTCCTTATTACAAAAAACAACCGCAGTTCTTTATTTATTTATTTATTAAAAGAATTTAAAAAATGTCTAAAATTTTCTTTATTAATTTCCTGTCATGCCATCATTTAATTATTTATTTTAATATTAATACATTTAATATCAAAGGCATCCCTCTCCACCACACATATCTGTTTCTTTTTTTCTTTTTTGAGTATAATGAGTAGTAATTTCTTATTCTCTCTTCTGCAATTGTCTTTTATTATTTTAATAATTTTCTAATTCTCCCTCTTATTCCTCTCTTGGCTACTTAATTACTGACATTTTGATCCACTTGATTTCGTTAAGTGTTTTTGTTGTTGAAGAAAAACAGAGAGCAGTAGTTAAAAGAATTACGGTTCAATAAGTTTTAGAGTTTTGACATCAATTAGATTGATCATAAATTAACCATTTATTTGTACACCAGTTAATTATGATAAAACTCTAGAGAGTGAATGGACTCTCCCTTAAATTTTGAAACAAGGAACATCTTTATCTTCAACTAAATATTTTATATACACCAGCAAGCAATCTATAACAACCCATTCACTCATTTACCACCTACTCTACTAATTTGTCCTAAACGTAATTAGACGTGTTTAGTTGCACAATCTTACAAACACCAAGTGAGATGTAAAGACGGGTATGCCATTGTGCTTGTTTGGTACACTTGATCAATTTATCGGACTTATGACTGGATTTATTAGTTTTTTTTTTTTTAAAAAAAATGTTTGATTGAAAAGTTGCCCTAGCTGAAGTTATAGGTTAAAAGTTATTTATTTAAAAAGTTACGAGTTTTTGAAAAATTACTTATAGACTTATGACGTTTTTTTTTTATATCGTTCAGTATCCTGAAGTATGTTTTTACAACCATTTAGTATTTTAGGGTACTGACTGGTACTAAAAATAATTTTTAAAAATTATGAGGTATTTTTTTTAATACCGTTTATTATCATGAAATATATTTTTAAGATCGTGAAAGACTTTAAAAATATTTTAGATTAACAATAAATTTAAATCATAAAAACTACGTATATTGTCATCAATCTAAATATAAATCACATTTCAGTCTAAAATTTACTGAATCTGACTTTTTCATAAATCTTGACTATAAATCTTTTTTTTCTACCGGTAGAAGTCATTGTCTGAGATTTTGGGTTTGAATTAAAAATCGTATTTGATGGAACTTTAGGAACCGTGTACGATGGGAATTGTACCAGAGCGGAGGAAGCAGGAGGAGAGAGAAAGCGAGCCATGGACTTGGGAGTTGCAACGAATAACGCGGTTAAGCAACCCACCTGAAGCTACTTAAAAAAATGAGCTTCTTCAACTTTTGATCCCACAAGTAGCGCGTTTCGCATCTTTCGTTCTGATTCTCTCCTTCTCTGCAAGATCGCAATGAAAACCGACCAGTCACCTCAACCACCCTCAGCTCCTAACCTCCATGGAGGAGTATCACACACACCTCCATCTGCGCCTTCTTCTTCCTCTGCTTCCGCCCCCTACTTCCATCATCCTTACGTCCAACACGCTCCGGCTGTGAAGCCTCCCGCTAGTCCCATGGAATCCATCCTCCAAACCCTCGATTCATGGGGTAAAAAGGCTGAACTAACCGCCAACAACGTCTGGCACAATCGTCTGTCTCTATCCCTTTTCCTTTTCTTGTTTTTATCGAGTTTTCGCCGATCTGAAACTCAATGTTTGACTCTACTGGTAATTGATTGCAGTTAAAACAAGTCCATCGGTGCCTTCGGCGGCTTGGGGGAAGATGAATCTGACCGCCAAAGCCATCGGCGGAGGCGGATTTGAGGCTCTCTACAAACAAAATTTCGCTACCTACCCCAACGAGAAGCTCAAGAAGACCTTCGCGTGTCACATATCCACATCAACAGGTCCAGTTTCAGGAACCCTCTACCTCTCTAATCTTCACATCGCATTTTGCAGCGATAGCCTCGTCTCTTACACCGAAACCTCTGGGCAACAGGCTTGGAGCCACTACAAGGTAAATTCAAATCCCTAATCCCGCTTCTGAATTCTATAATTTTACCCAAATGATTGTCAGATTTGGTGAAAATTAGAAATAGAACGAAAGTGGCGTTTAATTTGGGGTTAAGAAATGACTGGGGAATTTAAAATCTTGTGACTGGTGACCAGGTAATGGTGCCTTTGGGTAAGATTGCGTCAGTGAACCCAGTGATCATGAAGGAGAAGTCTTCGGAGAAGTATATACAGATTGTTACAGTGGACGGATATGATTTTTGGTTCATGGGTTTTGTGAATTTTGATAAAGCAGTCAAGCACCTCTCCGAAAGCATCTCTAATTTTGTAGTGCCTGGAATTGCAGTACCGTCATCGGCTGCCTCTTGAGCCTGTGACTTCTTTCCATCCATTGAGGGAGTGGGGTCTTCAGATAAAATCTTTTGGCATTTTTGTATTTTCATGTGTAATCTCGCCATATTTATATTTTTCTGCATATCTAGTGTTGCCTGTTTGTACATTAATGAAGGAGCAGGGTACACTTTGTTCTCCTTCTTTGTAAGAATTCTTGCGTTATACGAAGTTTTGTTTTCATAATCTACTTGCAAGGGCAAGGAAACTGCGGGATCGAACCGCAAACTGTTGCCTCGAAGTGCATTTCCCTAGATCCTAGGGTATTTGAGAATATTTATTAATTGTCCATTGATAAAAACTACTGGGACTCAGTTCAATAAGCTTTATGGTAAATACTCCCTCGAGTCTTTGTGATAAGATGGATTGACTCCGTTAAATGTGTTAAATAAGTTACTTAATTATATTATTTATTGTGTATTTTTAAATTATATATGAGTTTATTGGTCAAACTAATTAGTTTGAAGAAAAATAAAAATAAAGATATCTTAAAGTAATTTAATTAGTTTAATTAATATCTCTAAAAAAATCAATTTATTCTTATAAGGGTTAAGGTGCAAAAATAGCGTGTCTTTATCTTGAGAAGCGCCTAAGTAGAAAAATGTTTTTTTTATGTGTAAAAGTAGTATGTGGTTCAAATTAGGTGCAAAAATAGCGTTAATCGTTAAGTTTGACTTTTTCTTGTTGGACGATGACGCGTGGCATTTCAAATTTTTTTCAAGATCCTTTAAGACTGGCCAATACTCCGAAATATTTTTTCAAGATCCTAAAATATTTTTTCAAAATTATGAAATATTTTTTTTGTACCAATCAAGTATCACGAAAATACTTTTTTTTTTAAATATTTTTTTCAAGATCGATCTGCGAAATATTTTTTGAAGATCATAAAATTATTTTTGTACCTTTGAAATGCCACGCGTCATCGTCAGGTCAAAGAAAAAGTCAAACTTAATCAAACGCTATTTTTGCACCTAATTTATAACCACATAATACTTTTGCACCTAAAAAAAAAAGCGTTTTTCTTTGGGCTTTCTTGAAGAAAATCACATATCTATTTTTACACCTTAACCCTTCTTATAATTAGGATAGAAAGGAATACTATATTAGTATTCTCCCTTTTTGGATGAGCAAAAACTAAAAAGAGGAAGCAATACACTTTAATACTCATCCCTCTTAAACATATGATATATTTACCTAATTTGATTAGATTAAAGAAGTTTGTTAATATGACATATTTTTTAAAACATCTTAGACATTTTTTTTAAGTCTCTCATTCCTTCTTCTCCTTGATTAATGTTGATAAGCACCAATAGGGGGTAAATTAGAAAAATATTGATAAATATAAAAAAAATATTACTCCCTCCGATCCTAATTATAGGACAACATTTGAAAGTTGGTTTTAGTCCTAATTATAGGACAATATTCTAATTTTGATCAAATTCTTCCTAAAATACCCTTCAAATTCTTCCTAAGATATGAATGAGGGATTATGTGAAATTGTAAAGTAATTGAAATGTAAAATTTATATAAGGGCATTTTAATAAAATTAGTAAAATTAACTAATTTAACTTTTATCTTTAATTCTTCTAAAATCGGTTAAATATGTCCTATAATTAAGAGCAGAGGTAGTATATCTTATATTTAAGATCTATATCATCTCTTTAAATATATCTTATATCAAAGACATGTGAAATACAATAACATGAGCATTTTTTTTTTTAAAAGATTTTCTAATCCCAGTAAAAAGTCGGTGACGTTGTGCTGCCCCGCCACAGATGGGTTGCTTGCAGTTGGAGAAGATATTTGCCAAATCCGGTGATTGTGAAAGCTGCCCTGTGTCCTGTGATAGCTGCTTCAGGGACTGTTAATTGGGATGATAAAAAGTTCTTGGCGCCTGGCTTCTCTCGTTTGACTTTTATGTCCTGTGCCATCTTTTGTCTAAAATGCTACTGCAATCATCTGTCCAATGGAATTTGAAATGTAAGATAAGTTTTGTATCGTATTACACAAAAATCTTAAGAAAGCACCCTTTTTGAGGTTGCCCAACAAACAAAACGTACAAAATAGAATGTATTTCTTGTAAACAAATGCCCCATGAAAGTTTTTTTTTTTTTTTTTGCTTGACTATTAAATCTCAATATCATCCCAAAAGCCTTTAAACATAACAGTTGTCGAACCCTGAATCGTAATTTATGTTCTTACATTTGTTTAACCACCGTTTATATTTATCGTTAATTTTGACTGAAATTGCTTACTTAGCAAGACACATATACTCCAATCCTGACACATCATCCCCCACTCTCTCTCTCCTCCGTCAATCTCTCCCTCCCTCCTAAATTGCAGATTTTCACAACGCTAGCAGTTGCATGCATAATCGATTCTAATAACTAGGCAGATCATCAATTATCAAAGAAAAAGGGTAGTTCAACCAAAAAAATAAAATAAAATCTCCCCTTCATCATCATCATCAACAACATCCAAGAAGGATCCCAAAAATTTAAATCTGAAAAAAAAAACACTCTCATCCCATTCATCATCATCAACAACAATCAACAGAAAAAACTACAAAACCTGGAGAGAAACAAAAAAAAAAAAACTCCCTCCACCTCATCATCGACATCTATAGATTTTGAAGAAAATATGGAACTTCTGAAACCTCAATAAGAAGAAGGAGAAGAGTAAACATTGGGTAAAACAAACAAAGAATACTAGATCACAAATTTAAGCAAAATGTTGAAGTAAATTGGTGGAAAATTAAACTGTCGATGAGTGAAATTTATGGAAAGAATGAATTAGATCGAGATTGAATGTCAAAAGAAGGCCCCAAGTCACCAAATTCCATCACATCCAAGTGCCCAATATCACTAGCACACCCTTGTTCTTCCCCACATGCCACCTCCGGTGTAAGGAGAGAGAACCGCACTCGACGATCTCGATGTCGTGGGTACTCGAGAAGATAGTGTTGGATCTCCCTCAGAGCCACGGTTTCAAGCCTAAATCAGTGAGGTTTCTTGGTGCCACCGGTGGTGGGAGCAGATTTTCGAGCAACTTTGGTGGCCAGCTGCTTGCGAAGGGCTTTGCCACTGGTAGACTTACAAGCAGTTTGCTTGGTTCAGGCTATTGTTGAAAAGGAGATAAATGGTTGTTGATGATATAGAATGACCAGAGAGTCATCAGCGAAGGAGGGAGGGAGAGAGAGAGTGGGGGATGATGTAATGGGAGTGTAACACCCTCAAAATCTAACACTCAATATCTCAGCCAAAACACTTCAAATAGCTCCAACAAGGATGATCAACATCAAAATTATTAAAATACATAACTAATTCAATTCGAAAGGTATTTTTGAGTCAACATAAATTCTCAAAATATTTAATAATAAAATATTTAGCGGAAGTCTTATAGTCATGGCAAATATAATAACATAACCTAAATTCTAGGAGCAAAGACAACCGAGCCTTCAAGGCTCACTCCATAGATTCTTTCCTTGCTCCCTACTAGAACAATCACCTAAAATTTTGCTAATATAGAGTGAGATTGACATCCGAAGAACTTCGAAAGTTTCTACCGTACACAAGCAAGTCGCATATGACAAAACACAGGAGCGATTATATATATATTTGTAAATATCATAATTTCATACAACATTAATTACCATGATATCAAAGTGAACCGTACAATAATGCAATATGCAATATGCGGCCTCCCTTATATCACCGTCCATCCTCAATCATTTGGAGCCATAGGCTAACATATAGTCCAATAGCAACTCATCCATTTGATTTGGATTGTCCCAAGCTCACCAAAACTTAAGATGTACCCGCCAAAGGTATAGAGCTTAAGTATGGACTATGGCTCCCCTCCTTAAAACAACACAAGGAGGTGTCACATGTCCCATGCGGCTCCAATGCAATCCCGCCAAAGGAAAGCATGGAAGAAGGGGCCACGACAAGTGTCATCCACGTGCACCGAGTGATGACATACCACGTGGTAAAAGATCTCAACATACAAATCCCTCCTTACTCCAACCCATCACATATGCATCCGCCATGTCAAGCATATATTAAATCACCAATAATATAATTAAATATCAAGATACAACAAATCATGCTTCAATTCACATAAAACATCAATTTACAATACATACACATATAATTCAGTCCTTTAATTTTAAATACTCACAATCACATACAATTTACAAGTATATGGAAGAATATTCAGAGTTACCTCTCACCGAAGCTAACTATTTTCACACTGCTCCTAATCCAAGAGCTCAAACGCACGCCAAAAATCAATCTACCACAATCAATTTACTAACCATTAATAATTCTTCTAATACTTTACATATTCAAAATTATAACTTATAATTTCATAAATTAAAAACATACAAATTTTAATAATAAATTTGGAATGCTTGAAGTGGGCAAATTATGACGGAACTGAAAAATTTGTGAGACCATTGTAACTATTAATTCTCCTTTTGATTTATTATTAATAAATAATACCTCTCTCTTTTTATTATTAATTAACAATTTCCCTTTTATTATTATTATTATTATTATTATTATTTATTACTATTTATTTATTTAATTATTATTTTACTATCTATTATTGTTTCTCTACAATTATTTTAAACTCTCAAAGATTTTCCTACACTTAAAATTAGGAGTTTAAATAAATATCAACAACATAAAAATACATTTTATTATAATTAATATATATATATATTTAAATAATATTATAAATGAAATAATATAGGAGTGAGCTAGATTAGATCCTATTTTATAGGAGGAAGTTGGATCATATTTTATCGTTTTGATTTCATGATATTAGATCAATAAAATAATTTCTAATATATACATATATTCCATATGCAGCGTATAAAACAAAACATGATAGCAAGATATCCCTTTTCTTTGTTTTTCCATTATCTTCCAAAAGTTTGTGTGTGTGTATATATATATTAACAAGATTACATGACAGTAGGTTTTCCACTCATTTACCAATTTCATCGTGTCCATATACTTTGAAACCAATTATTTTCCTAATATATATATATGATTTCCAAACAGTCACGGTATGACAGCAAATTCCAACGGCAACGTATATATATATATATTGAGTGCAGCGAAATAACGTTTATACCTACACACAATCTACATGACAGTGAGTTCTTTCCTATTCTCTCATGTGCAGCGATTAAACACCAATAAATTAACCAAGTCTTGGTTTTAAGAATATCAACTTTTCTATCTTTTATACAGAGATGATACACGCATCATCAAAGGTTTTGTTTCTCCTTTATCTTCCCTTAAGTGAGTGACGATGACAGCAAAAGTTAACTCTCATGGTAGCAAGTTGATACATATATCTATATATGTATATGTTTGCTCCTAAGTGCAGTGATGTTTCACGGATGCATGCATATTAAAAAGCTAAGTCTTTTCGGTTTAAACTCCTAAACAGAGATTAATGTGCACACTAGATTCCCCAAGCGAGATTGAGGGCTTACCTTCAGGTTTAGACTTGTTTGGCTCGGACTTCTATCAACAACAACACCCTCTGTTTTTCTGAAACCAAGCGTAGAGAGGGTAAGAACAGTTTGAACCTCTCTCGGCTCTCTCTCCCTTTCTCTCTCGGCTAAGACTTGGTCGTGGCTTTTGCTTAGGCAACGTGGGTCATTGGAAAACAAGAAGCAATGGTTAAATAGGATCCACGGTGCAGTCCGAATGGGAAAAGGACGCTGGTCCGAGAAACACAGACCAAGAGTTATACTTTGCGGGTCTCGAGAGACATGGCTCACTGGTTGCGTGAATAGTTGATAGCCGAAAAGGGATACGCTGATGAGGGAGTATGGCCAAATTCTGACTTTGCTGGTATTTCTCCTCTGACATCACTGCTCAGTTAACGTGTCGTGTTTAGGCTAATGAATGTGAGAGTGAATAAAACAAATTGATTAAAATGGATATGGGCCGAATGGGTAATATATTTAGTGATAATGATTAGTAAGGTAGTATATACGAGGTTGAGTGTTTTTGCTGTGACTTCCTTCTGCTGCACGAATTGAGCATAATGGGTTTGGGTTTGTAGTATTCAATGGAAAATATTAGATAAATACTAAAAGTTAATTTTAAATTTCCATGTAAGAATTTTATTTATTTATTATTATTTTTCCTTCCAAATTAATATTTCTAGTCCATGAAATATTAATTCTATAATTTCTAGGCCTAAATTATTCCTTACTTGAATTTATTCTTTTTCCCCAAAATAAATTAATTAAGGGAAAAATAAGCTTAAATTCCCAATAACTATCCTCATAATTATTTTAAGCCAGAATTTCCTAATTAATTTCTATATAATATTTCAATTTCAAATCCTAAAAAATTTGGGATGTTACGGAGCACACGAGTTTGCCAAGTAAACAATTTCAGTCAAAATTAATGATCAACATAAACATAAACGGTGGTTAAAGGAGGGCGACATTGCTACGTTTTAGGACTTCCAAGATGACATTGAGGCAAAAAAAACCTCTTAGACAACATTGCTTCTAGACATGTACTTCCAAACGGATTTACTACTTAACCCTAGATTTTATCAAGAGGATCTGCTATTGGGATGAGCATTGAATAAGGATTTGAATATTGCAGCGCTTCTAACACATTTAAAGAGGTCCAATACGACAATGAGCATGTTTGGGATAGATTTTCAGAGCGGCTTATGGCTTAATTCACTGTTTCAATCTGACTTATGATGTTTTTTTTTTTTTCGTTTGGATGATTTTGTTAACCAATCGAGCTTGTCGAGCGCTTATGAAAGAAATTGAGCTTATTTTATAAGCTTCATTTCTTAACTTATCAAACGAGCTTATATCCGTTACGACAAAAAAAAAAAAAAAAAAAAACTCCTTTGTGAACTCTCTCTCTCTCTCTGGCGGTTTGGTTAACCGAAGTCGAACTTCGGGAGCCTCAAGTGTGGATCTAGGCTTCGATCTAATTTGGTTTGGTCATCGGTCTAGTATGTTGTTTTGCGTTTTTGCTCCTTCAATAGATGTGATTCTCTGCTTGTATGTTTTTGGAAAGCTGATATGGTCAAATGAGCTTAGAGGAAAGAAGAGATGAAGGACCGAAGAAGAGGAAAGAGGAGATGAACTCGATGAAGGACCAAAGAGGAGAGAAGGAGATGATAAAGGAAGGAGGAGAAGAGCGATCTTTGGATGCTTATTTCACTAATGGAGGACCATATGATGAAATGAAAGCCTTATACTTCTTTATTGCAAGCAAAGTGGAAGACTAAAAAAAAAGAGAGAGACCTGGAAGTATCATTACCTTTATTCAAATAAAATAAAATAAATTAGAGAAAATGATATTAAGAAAGATAGGCTTGGGCTAATAGGGAAGGGACACATATTTTCATGGAAGCTAAAAATTGTGACACGTCCTAAATTGTATAGGGGCTAATTTTCTAGTTATTTATGCAATATTTATTTGATCAAATTATGTATTTTAGCATTGTCAAATTTTGTATTTTAGCATTTTTCATATTTTTGGTAATTTTAATTTTAATTTTTTTTCTTATAATTATCTCAAAAGTCACTTATCCATAAGTTATTTCAAATAAGTTTTACCCAATCGGACTTTTTCATAAGCTACTTATGCAACTACCAATCTAAACATAAATCACGTTTCACAATCTAACTTTTATCCAATCAGACTTTTACTCAATCAAACTTATTCATAAGTCCGATTGTCTACCAATATCCCAAACAAGCCCAACTAATACTCAGTGACAATTTTTACTATCCAAATAATTTCTTTTTGCCACAAAAAAAAAGTAGGGAAAACAAACAAAATAAGGCACAAAAAAAAACAAAATAATTATCGGACTAATGCATTTTTCAAACTATTTTCCAAACTAATGCTAACGCAACCAATGACGTGACAGGGTCTCACGCCACTGGGTGGCGTGAGATTGACAAACGCCAGTAGAGGCGCCTGTCAAATTCACGCCTTCAGGTTTTTTTGTAGGTTTTTTGTATGAGAGGTTTCCCATCAATTATCTAAAAGTTAAGAGAGAACATGGATAAGGCTTTCCTAAATTTGAATTTTGGAGTGGACTATTTCACTTGATATCAAATGTTACCTTTAGCCTTTCACGTAAGATCTAGTGTAAAAATATAAATTTACTAAATTATACAAAGGCAGTATTTACTAACTTGTTTTAATTTTTTTTTTAAAAAAAATTGAATTCATGCGATAGACTCCATTTCATGTGAGCTACATTTGAGTCATCTAAGTTTCTGTGTGACCTAGCTTATTTCTCCATGCTAGAAGATGTCACGCTGTTCTTAAATAATGAAAAAACGTGTCTTATTTCACAGTTCAACCAAAATATGTCACCTATGTCAAGTTTCATGATTAAAAATAATCCATTTTTATCTCATTTTTCCTGAACCTAATATGATACAGTTTTATTCACTTTTAAGCCGTGAATTTCTATCTTATATATCATACAGCTGTACTTTTATAATCATTGTTGTTAAACTCGTGAGTTGACTCTCTGAGTTTATCGTTTTAACGTTTATAGCTTATCAAATCGAGTCGAGTCACTGGTAAACTCGTAACCATTAAAAACTCGATTAAATTCACGAGTTTATACACCAATTTTACTGTTTTCACGTTTTTAGCTTACAAAACCGTGTTAACTCACTCTTACACTCTTGTTAACTTTTTTGATTTGATCATGCTTTCGACTTTATATTTGAGTTTTATATAAATTTATTTGTTAAATATAGTAAATTTTAAATGTTGATGGATTTAATTTCAATTATTTAAATTTAAAATATATGTAAATCAAATTGTTTTCATTTTCTTATATCTTAATTATTTATTATACACTATTAATAATTAAAGTATACTTACGAGTTTACGATTTAAGTTCACGATACAAGTTTATTTCATCATCACGAATTTACTTAAACTCGTGAGTTTGACAACGTTACTTATAACTCAATACCTTTATCAATAAGTTTTTAAATACATTTAAACTTATCAACAAAGTAATATATAAATGTGAAACATGTCTCACTCAACGTTTCAAGCAAAATAAAGGGCGTGTTTCATAACAAATATAATGATTTTTGTATTTTATACATTATATAGCTGTACGTTTATAGCCTCAACACACTCACCTAGTTTCATAATAAATACAATAATTTATCTATCTTGTATATCATATAATTTTTTGACAAAAAAAATAAATCATATAATTGTACTTTCACAACTACCTCATCAATACATTCACCAAGTTATGACATATATTTAAGTTTATCCACAAAGTAATATACTGACGCGATATGTGTCTCACTTTCTGTTTCAAGCAAACCAAGGGGTGTGCATCTAGTTTCATGATAAATGTACAATAATTAATGAGAATCCATTTTTTTCAATAATTACAACATATAAATACATTCACCAAGTTTTCAAATACATTTCAACCCATTGGCAAAATAAATATGGATGTGAAACATGTCTTGTTTCACATTTCAAGCAAACTACGGGGCATGCATCTAGTTTCATGATAAATACGTAGTATGTTCATAAACTATGTTAGGGATCAATTGCCAACGAATGGGAGATGGGACGATATTAATAGATGGCAAGGGGTTTTATCCCCTCAAATCATTCATATTCTTACCAAAATGCACCCGCCCTCCAATAACTTCCCGGATTCTTTTACTTGGAGAGCAACAAAAGATGGTTGTTTCTCGGTCAAATCTGCCTACCATTACCTTTCTGACAGAGATGGAGCGAACACTAATAATTTTTGGGCTCAGATGTGGAAATATGGTAGTTACCAGAAAAAGAAAAAGAAATTATATGGTAAGTTAGTAATGAAAGACTTGTCATTAACTCTCTTAGAGCCAGAAGAGACCTAACCAGTGAGAATGTTTGTCTTTTTCAATGTAATAAAGAGGAAAGTATAATTCACATTATCAGATATTGTGAACGAGCAAGAAACCTATGGAAACAAATTTTAGAACCTAACTATTTTGCTCAATTTTTTAATAGCAATTTGCAGGTTTGGCTTAATTGGAACACCAAGCATAAACCCGGGAAATGGAGATTTCAAAACTTCATGTGGTCAAGAATCTTAAGCATGGGATGCTGGATCCTATGGACAACCAGATGCAGATTTCTATTTCAAGGAAGAAGGATGGATACCAAGGAGATGTTACACCTATGCAAATACCTCCTCATGGAAAATAATACAAACCAAACTCTAAATCATCAGATCTTTCTACTTGACCACAAAGAGGAGCAATCTTGGACCCTCTCCCACAAATGTTGTCCGCATGTTGATGGATCAGTATGCCACCAACACCATGTGGCTTGCCGGGGAGTAATGAGGAATGCTTTGGGTGAATGGTTGATGGGTTTTTATAAACCCCTTGGTCTTCACACTGTTGTTGAAGCTGAAATCTACACTATCATAACAGGGTTAAAAATGGGACATCAGATAGGCTTTTAGAAAATAATCATTTACTCTAACTCTCTTGATGTTATCAACATTCTTATGAGAGACTATCATATTGATCACCCTTTAAGATATATCATTGGAGAGACTAGAGATCTTTTATTCTCAAACTGGGACATGGAGTTACACCATACTTCAAGAGATAACATTTCGTGTGTTGATTATATGGCCAAAGAAAGCCATAACGTTGCTGTCGATGCTGAAGTGGTTTTGGTTCCAACAATTCTCAAATGATGCCTTGACATGGCTTTGGAGGACCAATAATCCTGTCACTTGTATCTTTTCTTTTTAGTTTGTTGTATTAAGGACTAGATTTTTATAGTTTAGTTCCTTCTTTTCTTTCAAGCTTCGTTTTGCTTGTATTACTTTTAAAATAATAATAATGATGATAATTCAATTTTATTTCCGCTTCTCCTTGTGTTTTATCATATAGCTATACTTTAACATCCTCGATAGATTCGCCAACTTTTCAAATATATTTCTACATACCAAGCAAAATAAAGAGTGCCCATATGATTTTATAATAAATACGATGACATTTAATGAGAATATGTTTTTTTTGCTCTTTCATGAGAATTATATCATATAGCAATACTTCAACAACCCACCAATTTTACAAACACGTTTCAAAATTTAATACACATATACGCACATAATAAGGGGGGGAAAGCATATTAAATTACTTACGATTAATTTGTAGGAATCTCACCAGAAGCGCGGATTACCTGGAAAGATTAGCGATCTAAAAGTTCTCTTCTCGAATAAAGTCGATCAAACAATCCAAGTCACGAATACCCAAGTCCATTCTATGATCGATCTTCCAAACTATCTCTCGAGGGGGATAGGATGGTTGTGTGGGCAAACGTTCAGATGATGAACGTCTGCATTTCTGGATTTATTTACGATGAGAGCCTCCTCGTGAATTAGGTTTTACCGATGGGTGAAAGTAGATTTATATACTACTACACCAAGACCTAACCCTAAACCCTAGCGCCATGCGCTCTTTTAGAAGCCTCACTTAAGCCCAATTAGGCTTAAGTGACCAAAGAGCATATTTTCCAACATAATTTGCATACGGTTTTGATGCATAACAAGGGTGAAAGCTAGCATATAAAATTATTTATATACATACATCTGAAGAACGTACAATATCACTGACATCATCGATTCAAATAGCCACCACATCTTCACAATTAACTAACTCATTAATACAAGATTAATGGGTAGTTACAAGGATTAGGGCATATTATGGATTAGATTACATAACAGGGATGAAGCAATTGCAGAAAGGGCACTGAAAGAGAGGGCGAGCTACAATGAGATACATTGGAACAATGCCACAGGAAGCTCGAAAAAGATGAAATCTGGCAACGTTTCTGAGATTGTGGAATCTCATTGTGAATGAGAGAGGCTGAACCACAATATTCTGGAACGAACCGTCCCTGTTTCCCATCAACGACCACTTGTGATTGTCCAAAATGATGCCACTTCCCAGGTCGATCGCGGGTCTTAAATCGAATACCGTTGATCTTGTTGTCCTGTTCCTGTAGTAAACGAGCTCACCCTGCAAAATTAAACACTACTGTTGGTAACCAGACACACACATCGCACAGTACTTTTTCAAGTTTCATGTGTTAGAGCTTTGAAAAAAGACGACAGAGAGAGTGAGGGAGATGTATATATAGTTACTGAGACATCGTAAGCTCGTTCCCATGGAGGACGGAGAGGGTTTTCTGGGTTATCCAGAAAGTCGACCAATGTTTCAAGATCCATGGAGACTGCTCCGCAGCCTACAAGATATACCTCGGAGCTTAGAATTGAAGTGGAGTGGCGTAAATGAGCCTGGGTTATGGGCTATTTATAGGCGAAGTTGAAGTGTTGCGAAAAGCTAAAGGCGAAAGGTACTTCTAGATACTTTTTTTTCATGACATTTAAAAAAAAAAATTGTAATCTGGATAAAGATTAGGTGGTCTGTATAAGTAAGAAATTAGTAATTAACTATTGAAATAATATAAAATACTAATTATGTAGAAATAATTAATGATCAGTCGCATTTTGTACGATGCCGAGAGTCTTAAACTTTTTTTAATGGATATAATGTTGTGAGAGATTTTTTTATAGGATTAATACAATAGCCATTCTTTATAGTTTCATTGACTTTTCATTTTGATTTCTATATTTTTAAAGTTATAGTTCATAGTAGTTTCATACAAATTTGATCTTAATTTAACGATTGGTCTCCATACTCTAAAGACTGTTAGTTTTAATAGTTATACCTAAATTCAAATAAATTTCTTATGAAACTACATGGATCAAAACATCCAATCTAAAACTAAATAGATTAAAAATTGATAAACTACAAAAATAAAAAATAATATCAACTCATTTTCATATAAGGAAGCCACAGTCATGTTACCAGTTGACCGCGCGGACCTATTTTGATATTTTCAAAGTACAGCATAAGTATGATCAAATAAGTGTGAAATTTTCATTTATTACAACATTATTATTTCTCAGTGCATTAATCATTATGAATTCTAAAGTTCTGGTAATAAATACTCCGTCCAATCCTGTTATAAAAAAATAAAATACTCCTTCAATCCTTAATATAAAATAAATTTACATAATTTGATTAAATTAAAGAAGTTAGTTAGATAAGTTAATACCACATGTATTTTTCTCTCTTTTTTGGGTAAAGCGCAGCTTATATTATTTTTAAAACATCGAGTCATCTTTTTTTATTATCTTATTCTCTCTTCTCATTCATTATTGTTGAGAGAGCATCAATAGAGTAAATTAAAAAAATATTAGTAAATATGAAAAGTTGAAAACTATGCTTTATATTTAGAAGTAGGATAAACTCATCAAATATGTCTTATACTAAAGAGAGTAAGTTGGATTCTTCTAACATATGGGGTACCTCATTAAAGAATCATAATTGCGATCATTAAAATTTTGTGTATCTATATAATTTTTTGATAAGAAATGTTCATCTTGCAAATTTGTAATATATGTCCTTTATGTCGCCTTTTTTTTTAAACAAAAAATGACATTTTTAATTAAGAACAAACACAAATAATTTTCAATTTCAACAAAACAGTTAAAAGGAGAGCGTGGGGATTGGAATATCCATCCAGGAAACCTTATCAAAATACTTTTGGTACTCCTACTCTTTAAACACAAATTTGTCCAAATCTTTCCGTCAGTCCATCTCTTTTTTTTTTTTTTAACACTCTCAAGTCTCCAACTCAATGTGCGACCGAAAAATTCCTAAGTTTTTTTTTTTTCCAATAAAAAATGGAAAAGCCTACTCCTAGCCTGTGAGGCTTCGACCATTCACTGTATTAACTATGCAACCGTGTCTATTTGGAACAGGTTTCCTGTCTATCCATATAGGCAAGGGGAGCTCGACTCTCCTGGACCATCTGGATGAGATTTGAATGGTTTAATTTTTTTTTATTTGGTGATTTTTAAATTAAAAAATTATTTTTTGAAAAAAGTTAGTTGAAAGATTACTTTTATTTTAGATTCTCTACCTATTTAAGTATTTTTTTAAAAAAAATATGGACCGTCCAGATTCAGGGAAACCAATTCTTGTTTGTTTTCGCATTTAGAAGACGATTCTTTCATTTGGCAATTAATGCATGTAAATTTAACTACTTTTGCCATTAATACAGATAAATAGAGTACCTTTAGCACAAGAAATACTTATATATTTCGGAAACACTACCTCATCTGTATCCTAACAAATTAAAATATAACAATTCATCTTATTTTAATCTTACATGGCAGATGAGTCATATAGAAAAATTCAAATTTTATGATTTTTTTTTTAAAAAAAAACTCATGAGAAGAAATTGCGTCTTTTTTTTTTTCTAAATCATGAAGTTTATGATTTGTAAAATTATAAAATTTGAATTTCTCCAATGACTCATCTGTAATGTAGGATTAAAATAATATGAGTTATTGTATTTTGATTAGTCAGAGTACAGATGAGATGACACTCCTAAAATATGTAAGTATTTCTACTTTAGTACATATATAAATCACTTTTTAAAAAATTATCTGGTACACAACATAAAATTACTTCAGAGTAATTAATGTGTATATCAATCTTATCTTTATAATTAATATTTAAATGCGGCTCGTTATTATTTTTTCTTTCAAAACCTGATTTAATAAAAGTAAAATTGGAATAAAACTTTCAATTTAAGATTTATTTAAGGAGTCTACTAACATTTTTGTTTCAAATACTGTAATTAGTTGAAGTGACATACTCCCTAATGTCCTTTTCTATAAGAGTTAAAGAATCTTATTACGTGGTTTAAAAAAACAGTTAAAATTAGTTAAAAATAATAAGTATGTTTAAAATAAGCATTGTTTTTTCAAACATGCCCTTATTTATAAGGAGACAAGTAAGAAGGAGAAAATGGGTAATAAATGAGGGAAAGTAGGAAAAATAATGTATAATAGTAAGAGTATAAAATAAAACGAGAGAGAGAATGGAAAAAAGTCTACCTTTTAATTAATGACATATAAATGATTTAAGAGAGGCAAAGATAGAAAAAAAAAAGGTCATTAAATATTGAAACAATTTTTATGATTCTTATAAAAAGAATTGGAAGGAGTGCTCATATGGTCCTATATATAAAGCAAAGAGAGAAGAAATTTTGTGGTCTTATTTATGAGGCAAAGCGATAAACTTTTCAAATGAATGTACAATCTTAACCCTCATTTACTATTGTGGTGACTTTTTTCATGCGGCATACCATTCTGGTCCTATTTATAAGTCCTTTTTAACCAAAAAAATGGTCTTATTTATAAGTCCAGTTTCAGGGTAGTAAATAAAATTGTGACAATTTTGCATATATTAATTGTACTAGTGAGAATAGAGAGAGAATAAAGAGTTGAAAAAAACTCATTCACAAATGAGGGCAAAGTTAAAAATTTACTCCCTCTGGTCATTATTATAAGGCACCAACTAACAAGTTTATTTAGCCCTCTTTGTAAGGCACTTGCTTGTTCCCAATGAACATTAATTATTTGTGTCCATGTCTGCCCATAATTATTGAGGGTAATGAGTGAGAGTAATAATTAATATAACATTATAATTTAGTGCAATTAGTAGGGGTAATATTGGGAGTTACTTAAATTGTAGGACAACTTTATGAACTTTAACTGTTTTTATTGGTTTGTGAGATTTGTTAGTTGGTGCCTTATAATAAGGACCAGAGGAAGTATCTCATAATCATTGAGGTAATTACATCTTCTTGATATGTGTAATTTAGTTAAAAATGACTTATAAATAGGATCAGAGTGATAATGTATAGGTAAAGTTGGAAAATTGTTGAATTTTATAATAAAGGGTGAAGTTTAAGGATTTTCTTGATCTATAACTATGTGAAAAAAATTATTGAAAGTGTTTTATAAATAGGACAAAAGAGAAGTATATTATGAATTGGAAGAAGTAGGAGTACTTAGGGTTGTACACCTTTGATCTGAATTGTAAATCACTTATAGAAGAATTCTATGGTTTTTTGGGCTCAGGAATCCTATGGTTTGATTTTAAGTCAATTTGAGGGATATTAGTTAAATCATTTAATGCATCTTATATTGATAAAATTTATCTATTTACTATTGTTAAAGAATTAATTTTCAAATATGCATTTATTATTTATTATATTTATCTCCTTTCACATGTAAAAATAGAAAACAATTATTAATGATCCTTTCAGCCTCTTATATTTTGAATTGAAATTTCCTTCTAGAGGATTTATTATATTTTGGATCGAGTGAGTATTAATTTGTTTTTCTAGGCACGTGTATCTTCTTATAGGATACTAACCCTTTTCACATGTGTGAAAGAGAAAGAGGGAAAGAGAGAGTAGAGAAGAAGCATAAGGTTTAGAGAAAGAAGAAGGCAAAGAAATAGAGGAAATCGAGAGGAAGAAGCAACGCAAGAGAATTTTCAGGAAACACTATTATTTCATATCAATCACAATCTACATCACAAATAAGGATTATGCCTTTATTTATAGGCTAGACGGACTCAATGACAAGCTAAGGTTAAACTAACTAATTAACCCTTCTAACTAATTCTGAAGGCTAACTCTAACAAACCAATATTAAACAACTTTTAAGTCTTTATTACATTTATATATTAATGTATTTAAAATATTGTCGGGTACTAAATGTGAACATTTTTATGAGTGGGGATTCAAACTTTGTTTAGTCACGTTGTAAGAGACTAATCATTTTCACTAAACAACCCCCATTGATAACTAATATTCTTTAGTTTGTGTTAAATTAGTTGACACCGACTTGTATTTTGACCCAGATGGAGTACTTTTTATTAATTTATCATTATAATTAATGCTTAAATATGACAACTTGTATATTCTTCTCTTTCAATTAAAACTTCATTCAAAATAGGTAAATTTTAAACATCATTATAATTTAAAATAGATTTAATGAGAGAATCAATCCTCTTTTAACACTGATGAGATAATTGAAAGCGAGTTATATTTTGAACTGAACATGCATATGCATTTGTATGTGTTTTATGTAGGTATACAGCTGGCAAAAATAATGGTTTAAAAATTTAGATTGATTTTTTTTAGTGCAAGTTCTTAATTATTTTATATTTTAAACTTAGATTATATATTAGTTTATTAATCAAATAATTAGTTTGAAGAAAAAAATAAAAAAAATTCAAAATAATTTAAACCAAAGTTTGAAACTTATAACAAGAATAATTTTTAGTCCATGAAGCTTAAACCAATAGTTTTGATTCCCTAAAGGCAAAATAGTAGTTACAGAGACCAATAATATTTTAAATCAAATGAAACTTGAGGGAAAAAAACAAAGTGAGGGTAAAGTTAAAAGACAAAAGATTATATTAGCTCAAAAAAATTCTATGAAGCTTATAGGATTTATTTTAACGTTGAAAAAAAAAACCTTTTTTAATCAAAAAGGGGAAAAATACCATTTTTTTTTTTACAAAAAATGTATCTAATTAAAGCAGATGGGAAACATCTTACCAAAGTAATTCAATTAGTGTGGCGTCGCCGACGATACGACGCCACTAGTGGCGTAAAGGGTTTACGCCACCGACACAAAACGTACACTTTTGTGTCAAGAGCGTAAGGATCCCTTACGCCACTAGTGGCGTCGCCTCGATTGAGTGGTGTAAGGGACCCTTACGCCACTAGTGGCGTCACGTCAGACGACGCCACTAACTGCATTACTTTAGTAAAATGTTTCCCATCTGCTTTAATCAGGTACATTTTTTGTTAAAAAAAATTATATTGGTATTTTTGCCATAAGACCAAAGATTATATTAGCTCAAAAAAATTCTATGAAGCTTATAGGATTTATTTTAACGTTGAAAAAAAAAATACCTTTTTTAATCAAAAAGTCTACTTCTGGCTCTGGTGTAGTATTATTACACGTGAAAGGAGAATTATACCAAATATTAAAATAATAACTTATAGATAATAATCTTGATTTTTTGAAATTATTTTTCACACACCATTTTACCTGATTAAGTATTGTATTAATTTCAAATTCATAATTCAAATCAAAGTGGAAAAAAGAAGAGGTTAGCTTGGTCCCTGTTTTCACGTATCTTTATTTTACATTTGAAAATTTCATATAACAATTTTAATTCTGATCGTTCAGGATAATTTTCACGTATATCAACATATCAATATATTTTGATATTATCAATATGTATCTTGGATAATTATAACCAGTGAAAACAAAATATGTAGAATAACACTACTGGTAAACGGATCAATTTATTCTGATTTGATGACGATATACAGATCAATGGAACTTTTAAATACTAAACCTGTCTTTTTTTCGGGATCAATTTAACATTAAACCTAAGGTATTGCCTTCTCCTAAAATCCATCTAGATTTGAAAATTCAATTTGTTCCGGCTTTTAAGATTCACTTTTAGTAGAAAAAAGTAAAATTTTTACCTACGGGCAAAATTCGTAGGAATGAGAAATCAAAGTTAGATTTGTGGGACCAGGCTTGCGTCCACTGCCCTTGGTGCTCCACTACCGTCCTATGCTTTAAACTGCGCCGTTTTGGCGCAGTTTGAAGTGAACTTTTACTTTTTTAAAAATAAAATTAATAAAAAAATTTAGAGTACTTAACGGGTACTAAAAAAATACTTCAGCGCTACTAACCGATTTGAAAAAATATTTAATGATCTTGAAAAAATATTTCAGGTACTAACTCGATACTAAAAATATGTATATTTCAAGATACTAACCTGCACTTAAAAAATACTTCATGATCTTAAAAATTTATTTCAGCAGTCTTGACCGATACTAAAAATATACTTCAGATACTGACTAGTATTTTAAAAAAAACTTCATGACCTTGAAAAAATATTTCGGTACTAACGATACTAAAAATATATTTCGGATATTGACTCAAATCTTAAAAAAAAATACTTCATGATCTTAAAAATTTATTTCAAGTCTTGATTGGTACTAAAAATATACTTGAGATCTTGACTGGTATTTAAAAAAATACTTCATGACCTTGAAAAATTATTTAGAAAGATCTTGACTGTACTAAAAATATACTTCAAGATTTTGAAAAAATACTTTATGATCTTGAAAAAATATTTAATTTGAATGCACTAATAAAACTTGATTTTGTCATGTCATAAAAATATAGAGATATTTTTTAAGATCCTAAAATAATTTTTTAAGATCATTAAATTTTTTCAAACCAACAACAACATATTTTATCATAAGCAATACCTTAATTTTTTTTTTAAAAAAAAAAAGGAAAAGGAAAAGAAGCAAAAGTTCACTTCAAACTACACCAAAATGGCGCAGTTTAAAGCATAGAACGGCAGTAGACTGCAAGGCAGCGGACGCAAGCCAGGTCTAGATTTGTTGGGGGCATCAAATAGCAATCATTGTTTATAAAAAAGATTTTAGAAAATCTTGTTATTTGCAGAATTATGAAATTTTCGTTTTCAAAATTCAAATCACAGATGATTTTGCAAATTACTTTTTAAGGTGTTTATTAAAAGATCATGAGAAATAGCAATTGAAGTGTGTTTTTCTTTTTTTTTTTTCATACAATTTTCTTAAATATTTATTACTCTGATTCAAATATGCCACGTATAAGTATAACTAATTCAAACGTATTAATAAAAATACTTAAAAGTCTAACATTTATCTTAGAATTCAAACAATTTAATTTATTGTTCTTATTAAATAGATTAAGCTCTAACAGCATATTAATATTAACTTTTAAGTCCCTCTGGCTATTCTTTATTTAATGCTCATTAAACCTTAAAAGTTAGAATCCCTAAGAAACTACACCTGCTTACTATTTTTGAAGAATGATGACGAAGGATGAAGAAGGAGAAGGAATTATCAGTAACAGCAAAGGAACATGGATTAAGGCATCAACCCACTGTTTTAGTTTCATTCATTCCCTCCTTTCAATTATTCCCATCAGGTATTCATTCTTTCCTTTCTTATCTCTCTTCATCCTCTTGTACGTTTTTCACAACTTTAAGTTTTCTCAAAGCAACTTCTTTACCCAGTTTCTGGGATAATATTCCATCTTGCAAAAGTCACTTCGGATTAGTCACAAACTGCCTTCACTTGAATTATATAAAGGCTCTTAATTTATGGTCAGAAATTGGAGATGATGTCTTGTGCTCGATTCTACAACGCTGAAGTCCCATTGATGTGCTTGAGTTGGCGGCAATCCATTATTTCTTGATTCATCACCAACCAGGCATGGTCTTCCTTCACCTGAACTCCCACTTGTTCTCTATAACACGTGTCAAACAAATCACTATTCATTCTTCAACTTGTCCACAAAAAATGTCTTCAGCTTTATTGCAGATTCATCATGATCAACAACATTTCAGGACCATATCACTTGCTATATATGGCACAATACAAGGTTTGATGATTATGTGAAGTTTCTAAATTTTCTCTTAGGAGTCGTTCTTTCTTCTTCAACCCAATAACAAAAACTAAGCTATAAATGCGATCGACGTTAAGAACTGGATCTGATATTAAAAAGATTAAAGTATCTACAAAACCCACAGACCCAAACTACTGTGTTGTGGTGTGTCTTTTTAAAAATCTATGCTCGTTTGCATTCAGTTTTATGTCTGATAAGTCATGGACTAAGATTGAAGTAGATGAAAGAGCTGAAGGAATCAACTTTGTGGAAGCAGAGATTCTTGGTGGGAAATTGTTTGCTCTAACTGATCGAAAGTTTGATTGGATAGTCGTTTGTGATCTGAGAACAAAACCAGTAAAGCCTCAAGTATTAACCAAGCTTCCTGCCACAAGAATATATAGTATCAATTACTCGTGAAGTTGATGATCGTCTCCCAAATTCTGTTGTTTTAAATGGTCCTAAGGTTGTTAAATCTCTAGCCATTGATGCCTCATCAAGAAGAGTTATTGCTTGTTTATATGTCTTTCAACTCAAAGTGTTCAAGTCGTTCATTTCATGTTTGTCCTCCCAATATTACAAGAATCAGAGTGTTCAAGTTGGACAGCATCGTAAGTAGTAAGCCTAAGTGGATTGAGGTTAGAAAACTAGAAAATCGTATATATATGTTGTATGTCGATGGCACAAGGAGTTGGGTGGTGGTGTCAAACGTTGATGTTCATGGCTACGGAGTTAAAAGAAGAGAACCATGTACTGTATCTATCTATTTTGCCTATTATTTTCCATCTGAGAGACCAATATGGGATGGAACGAGAATTGGGAGGCATTGTAAAAGTGATGGAACCGGAGCGGAGCTTAGTGTATGAATGGGGGCCCAAAAGAAAAAGTGTTCACAATTTTTTTTTTAAAAATAATATAATGCAAAAATGTGTGTATTAGACGTGTTAAAATACTTTTGTCATTTGACCCCCAAATAGTTTTTTTTTTTTTAAAAGAAAATAGTTAATGAGTATACATTTGACACTCCAAATATTATTTTAATTAGTTAATAAGTATACATTTAATCCCCAAATATTTCTTCTAAATTCTGACATTGAAATGAAACTACGAGTTATTATAAATCTGTCGGTTGCCGACTTGCCGTGTCACTTCCGATTTGGTTCGTACCACATCTTTGATAGCTAAAGTGCTTGTTGGAAATTAGTTTATCTTAAGCGATTTTTTGCTGAACCATATTAAAGCGTAATTAGATTTATTTTGACATGTCCATTTGTATTTCTCAAATGTCATTGGAGGTAGTTTTACAAAAGAAACCTTGTTGCTTTTTAGGATATACTCTCTCTGATCTATTGCATTCGTTACGTTATTTCGACAACGAATTGATAATGGAAGCCCATAAATTGAAACTTGCATTTCTATCATTGATGAGTTACTAATCATTTGGTGTGTACAATTTTTTTGTCCAACCTTAGAAATTCATTACTAATTCTAAAAAAATTGGAGTGGTTCAATTCAATAGTAAAAGTTTCTACGTGCTATGCAATGGGAAAAATATATAAGCAGATTTCATTCCTTGCTCCTTAATACCAAAAACACACAAATATGGGTAAAAGATTTTTCCAGTCATTGGAGATAAGTTATCTTCAGTAACCCTAAAACTACGTCGTTTTAGATTAATGAATGGTGTTTCATAATTTTGTTTACTTTTTTATTATATAAATTTTACCAAAACACCCTTCATTAATTCACCTAAAATTACAAACATACCCTTCATTAATTCAAAACGACGTAGTTTTAGGGTCATTAGAGATAAACTTATCTCCCGTGACTGCAGAAATACTTTTCCCCACAAATATATACCGTTCATGGTCAAATGGGATTTTCTATTGCCCCAACTAGGAAAATTCATAACTGTTAGTATACACATCTAATTTAGGTAATATAGAACATCTTTTAAATCTTGGGATGTGTACAATCTAACATTATAGGTAAATATTTTAAGAAAATAAATTTTATATCTCCTCAAATTAGATAAATATTTCTTATATTAAAAATAAAGAAGTACCAAATTTGGAGGCATTTTTGTCTTTTAACAAATTTTTCCGATCATCGCCTTGTAAAGTAGCAGTATTTTTATAAATATTACGCATGAGCATGTAACCATTATTGACTTTAAATCATATTTTATTTTATATTAATGAGTTGGTATAACTTTAAATACATCTATTTAAGATTTATAACGTTGAACACAAAGACGGAGCTTAGAAGAGACTAGGGGGCCATGGCCCCAAAAAAAATAAAATGAATCAGTGTGTGTACTCTGTTTTGAAACCAGCAAACAGAGGAAGCCGAGACTGAGACACGTGGGATCGAGATTGAGAGCGAAGGAAGACGGAAGGGAACGTAGCTTTAGTTCACATGAGTTATCTGCTTTCTAAATATTAAAACAGGGACCATTTGTTTGTAGTTTGCGTGTAGAGTCTTTGAACTTGCTTTTACTGCATTAGGGAAAGAATAAAAACCTTACTGTCACTATATAAATATATGATATGTTAAGTGTTGAGTCTCTAGTTTTATTGCATTTGGAAGATAAGAATAATGTTTTATGGAAATAAAACCATAACTTGTTGATTCCAAAATAGAGGAAGAAACAAAAGATGAATAGTGCTATATTTTTGGAAGATAACTTTGAATAATGTTTTATGGAAACCTAAAACCATGTTGATTCCAAAATAAAGGAAGAAGAAACTTTGACCCAAAAAAAAAATAGAGGAAGAAACAAAAGATGAATAGTAACAGTTGTGGATTATATTTGTGCCAGCTCCGTCCCTGGTTGAACATAACAAAAACATGATTGGAAGTCAGTGTTGTCTTTAGTATTTTCTCACTCTTCGCAAGTTTTAGGTGCTCCGCTTGGCACCATGCTTTCCTTTTTTTCTCAATCCTTCGGTTGCCGTCCCTTTTTCTAAAAACTGTTTGATGTAAAGTCACACTGTTCACTTTTTTATTTTGGAAAAATCATATTCAATATCTGAAGTCTTTTTTTTTTTGTACTAACCAGTGAAATATTATTTAAAGATCCTAAAATAATTTTGTAAGATATCTTTTCAGCACTCGTTAATATTGTGAAGTATTTTTTCAATACCAGTCATGGAATATTGTTTGATCATTGGTCAGCTTCAATCCTGACTCTTGACTCAGTACCTAATTGATTTAGTAGCTGGTTCAAACTTCAAAACCTTGATTTATACTATTCACTTATTATTTAGGTTTCTTTGTGATTACGTTATTTTTTTTTCTCCGTCTTTATTGTGATTTTCTTTTTCCCTTTTTGTTTGGGGCTTTTTCGTTTTGAAGCATTTTCACGTTTTTTTTTTTAAAAAAAAAAAAAAATAGAATCTGAATCTGCCTCTTGCTTGCTTCGTCCCAGAGCCATGTGCATGACTTATCATCTGATCCGATCCGCATATTGCAATCATAAGAACCTCACCATCCAATCAGATAACGGTATCAACTTATTTTATTCTTCACAAAAGTTACAAATCATATTACCACTCTTGACTCAAAACTCAAATTCAACGATGCAGAGAATTCTACGCCTTCACCATGTGAGTTCTGTCTCGGTTCCTGAGCTTCCTATACAACTGAGATGGCCGCCACATTTCCATGTTTTCTTCCCCTCTTCGAAGCTTCGCTTTTCTGTCACTCTGCTTCTCTCTTCTCTGTAACCAGTAAGTCACTGGTTCCAACTTCCTTGCTCTTAATAATTCTTCAAAAAACTATATAACTTTGTCTTTGAAACTTCCTCTTTAAATATCCCTTTTATTCTCTTCTGCTCTGTTTTTCTCGACTTGCCCTGTCTTTAATCTGATCTGGGTTTTTAATGTTTTATCAGAGGCTAATTTGAATCTACCAGTTTTAATTGTCCCTTTTGTCCCCGAACCACTCATGCATTTAGATTGTGTGTTATTCATTTATTTCTATTTTCATTTTTTTAATCTGGAAAAACTGTACCTGGTCAACTTCCATTCCTCGCCCTGTTTTACTGTTAAATGTGCCAGCCATGCTTGTTTTTAAGATCCATCATTTCCCATTTGCTCATGCTCTCATCTTCACCAATAATCAGTGCTTCAGAAAAGTCATTGTTATAGACATAAGTTTTGAATGAACATGGTTGGTTGATTAATGTAGGATGTTATGCTTGAGAAAATTCCTCAGCCAAAATAATGGGTTGTACTAACTCTGTACACGCACTTGGCAAGAAGAAGAAGAGGAAAAGTATCCCAGAGGTGGTGGTTTTTGTTCCCTCCATTCGATTTCCAATACAATCTGATCTTCATAGGGCGCTCAAAGGGTTAGTTCCAACGGATCTTGCTGACAAGTTATCTTCTCTTCGGAATCAGATAGTGCTAGTGGCTGAGGATGCTGGTGAGTGTGCCATCACCTCTATTTTTCTGTTCTTTTAATATTTCAATGGTCTTCTGTTCTTCACTGTTTTCTATGAAATCAAAAAGTCTGAGAAGAATGTTGAGATGTTATGAAGTTTAATTGGTTCTTGCAGGGGGATCTGCCATTGCAGAACTGGGGAGAGCTCTGAATGAATACTTATCTGTTCTTGTTGGGCTTACAAAGAAAGGTTTCAGAAACTTATGCACATCCCTTGCTGCTCTTTTTTGTTTTTTGTTTTTGCCCCCTTGCTCATTCTAAAACTTGTTGAAATTTCCTCATGTTGCAGAGTATGGTCTTGAGGGATTGATAAAATTCAAGTGGAAAAATTTCCAGGATGGGCAACAAGTATGGCTGTCATCAAACCAATGATTGAACTTTTGTCACTATGATCATTTTAGCCTGTTTGATCTGATCAAACTCTAACTTGCAGGATAGTTGTGTAGCAAATGCCTGGTTTGAGGTGCTTTCTGCAGTTCATCTTATGGCTATGCTTACATTGTCAGAAGCTGACTCGTTATTGATCCCAAAGGACCATTCAGGATCTGGAATAAGAGTTGTATCTTCAGGTTATATTTTAACACAGAACTGTAATTGTTCCTACCAGACCTGTTTAATGATCCATAAGCTGAACAGTGAGTGATCACGTTATGCTGCCAGATAACAAGAGGGAAGCAGTGGATTTGTTACTGAGGGCATCAGGATACCTGCAGTTCTGTGTGAGGGATCTTCTCACTCGGATACCACTTGACATTAAGTTCGTTTCTCTCTAATTGCCTCTACATTACAAGTTTATAGGCAGAATTTGAAATCTTTTTGACACACTATTAAGCTTATTTCTGGACACAACTTGCAGGAAAATGTTACCCCACGGCTTGCAGGATGGTGTATTAGAGGCTATATCCATTCAAGCACTAGGCCAGGTACACAGTAACCATCTGCATGCAAACCAAATAGCATACCAAAATGGCCATAATATGGTTCTTTTTCTCTATGCGCTTGCGCTATATAACAGTCTACCCTATAGTTTTGTTATAACGAATGGATCCTTATATTCAGGGAACAGAAATTCAGCTTGGCCTTGCAGTGGAATGTCAGAATGCAACTTTGTCAGTAAAGAGAAGGTTGGCATGTGAGCAACTGATATATTTTAGCCAGGTCTTTACCTCAATCCTCCCAATACTTATTTGTTATTAGACTCCTTAACTCGTTTTTTTTTTTTTTTTTTTTTTTTTTTTTTGAAATACATTCATGTCTTCTGATGTATCTTTTTAACATTGATGAGCAGGCTTATCAGTGCTTGTTAGGATGTGGCTTCAACCAAGAGTATGGAAAGAAGCATCTCCGGTTCATCAAATGGAAATTCCTTGAAGCCAAGGTCAGTAATTAATTCCATGCATCAACATTCAATGAAATCCAATAATCTGGATGGTTCAAATTCAAAACAGTTGTGACCCATTTTTTATAACGTGGTGTCAGGCTGCAGCCTACTACTACCATGGCTTGATTCTTGACAAGGATAACGAACCGAGCAATCACATTGTTGCTGTGTCTTGTTTTCTTGCTGCAGAAGAACTTCTAGCTGAGAGCAGGAAGGCCTGCTTAAGCTTTTATGTTGCAGCTCCAGTGATGAGGTTTGTGTGATATCTTTAAGATTTTGTCTGAATCTGTTGTCCAGAAGACTCTTTTCCCCTTAAAATGAAATGATTATTTCTGTGAGAAGGGCTGCTCCACTCTGGGGTGCTATGAGACATTTACATCAGAAAATTCCTGAAGTTGCATCAAGGAAGTATCAGATGTATGGCTACCTCTTGGAACAAGAGAAGTAAGCAAGCAGCTTCATTATATTTGTTAGAATTTAGCCTAATAAATTCCTTTAATTTCAATGGAAGATGAAAGCAATGCGTGTAAAAAATGATGCAGGGGTTTCCAAGCATTGCCTGAGCTACCTGATTTTCAACTGTCATTGCGTCCAGATGACTATGAGCTGCCAGAAATGGATGCAGTGTGGGATAGTGAAAGCTGGGAAAGTCTAGGACAGCCATTGAAAGAACATCTTAGAGATAGCGAAGAAGATGAGGAGGAGGTAGAAGCCGAAATTAATGACAAAAATTGTGAACTGTAGTCATGAAAAACATGAGCTTGATGGTTGGTTCCGAAGCTTGCCAGAAAATTGTGGAACGCCTCATTAGAGATAAGCATGATATACATCATCAAGCATGGATTCTTTCAAACTATTTATTTGTCAAATAAATTTGGTCGTCCTCACCAATTAATCATGGACAAATATGTAGTCTCTGCCAAAATTATTAATCAGTCTTACTCTTGTCATGTTGAAAGGTTTAATAAAACACATGATAATGCGTTAAAGGAGGAAATCAGAGCTTTAAATAATGCGCCTTGTTCTTATTTAAGTGTACTCGTCGTTATTCTCAAGCATTTTCTCCCATAAATATTTTGGCTTAGAATAGAGTAATAAATAGATAAAGGGATATTTATAATTTTTTTATATTAAGGGATATTTTATAATTTATGTAATAATAAGGTGCACTTAACTTTCTGCATTTTAAAAAGTAATTGTGATGTTTATTTTCATTATCTTACTGAATCGTTGATACTTTTATTTATGACATAAAGTTGACATAAGTTACATAATCAAAGCTTAAGTGAGATGTGATTAGAGCTAAAGTTATAAAGGTTTTTCTCATTTCAAGCTTCGGCTTGCCATCTATATAAGTGACATGATACAAGTTAAATAGACAGGTGGTGATTAACTTAACACGAGGTTGTAGCGTACAAACAATAGCAACAGATACACACACATACATGAGATTAATGATAGACATAGAGGTAAGCTAGTTGTGAGGAGGAGAGGAAGAGAGGAAGTTATAAGGAGACAAGAGAGTGAGACCCAAATAGGCAAAGAAGGCCGAAAAAGAGAGCAAGAGGGAGACAACGTTGATTCTGCAGAACTTGGCCACCTTGTCACATATAGGATCCCACTCCATATGTGACTCTCCGTACTGCGCCACATATCCTATCGCCGTTCCCGCGGCACACCCTCCCATCATCATCACCATCATCACCTGCACCATAACATAACGTAACCCCTCCAATTATTCATCTCTCACCTTCATCAATCACTAAAACACACGCACGCACAACTTACAGTATCATGCAGAAACAGCAAGAAACAGTAGTGTCTGCGTTGTGGTATTGCCCCTCGTTTCATCATACGGACAACCACAATCAGAGTGGCCGCCGATGACGCACACACTATTGCATCTGCAGCCACCAAGAATCTGCAGAAGACAAAACAAACAAGAGGAATGAGTTTTTTTCATGGGAGGTTTGAGATTGGAATTAATTTAAAGTGATATGTATGTATACTTGAAGGCAGAAGAGTAATAAAAGTGAGCTTGGAGCTCGATGGTGAAGACGGTGACGGTCTGGGTGTTAGTGACCAAGAGTGCAATTGAAACTGCAGTGAACACAACGGCCAGGCCTCTGAGGATGTGCTGAGCCTTAAAGAGTAATGTCAGGTTTTGTAGCGGCGGGGTTTGGCTTGATGCGGCATCCACCGCCATGAATGAATCAGCCTTCCACTGATCAGCCATATCACAACTAACTAGCGAAGAAGGAAGAGAACGATATGCAGGGCATGAAAGTGGAGAAGAAGAGCTCTTGGTTTTATAAGCAAGAAAAGAGAAGGAGCTAACTAGTCTGTGAGCAAAGCGTGATTGGTAATTTGTCATTATTCATGAATGATTGTGGGACCAGTTAATTGAACAAGTAAACAAGATGACAAAGAAAGCAAATTTTCGATCATGAAAAAAATGCAAGCTCCAGATTTGGAATTATGCTTGAAAGGATTGGAGAAGCTTATCAATATGGATGTATTGCTTGTAAGCCTCAACTGACTCCCACGCCCAAATACGTAGGCTTTGGCCCTACGAGCCTCCAAAAAGATCAGCATGACAAGCAACCCATACTTATTATATAGAGTGACTGATCATCCCAAATACGTGAACATATTAAGGCGACTTCTTCCAAATACTTTATGTATAATTTTATTAATTGTTTATTGCTTCACATTTTGGTACCTAGCTAATAGTGAAAATAGTTCAAGTACCCTCTGCCCCTTCTCCCTTTTTAATTATTGAATAGACAGACATTGTTCAAAATATATACTTTCCGTCTATAATATATCACACTATAACTAATTCATGGAAAACAATAATTGACAGTTAGCTCTTTTTTTTTTTTTTTGAAAAAAAGAAACACAAAATAAACTTTTTTTCACTTTTACTTTTATTAAAAAAATGTGTTCAAAATTTTAAGAGTAAGCAAAATTAGAAATGAGCATTAATTACAATGATAGAATTAGAAAATAAACATTAATTATCTTACAAGTAATTTATATTTTAAACCAAACTACTTTTCTAGAACCACCTATATTGTGGACGAGAGTGAGTACTTGCTATATTTCAAATAACATAAATATTAGGACTTGATTTATGAATATAGTGTTTTTAATTTTAAAGCAGAAAGTATAAAGAGATGATAGTTTGAGCCATGGACTGGACCTGCGTTGACAATATTTTATTACAAGCAGCAAATCCAGGAATACTGGTGAAGTGGGACTTGAGAAAACTTGAAATTAGTCATTACGATGAGCACATGATTGCTGCTTGTATACCTCCACTCTTTAAATTGGTTCGTATATGAAGAATCAGATAGATAGAGTGAACTTTTAACCAGTAAGCTATGTGTAGCTAATATAATAAAGTGCGATTAACATTTGAAACTCTCAAAACATAGGATTGACCCACGCAGAGCCTATACCTCTATGAAGCATTTCCAATCACGTCGATTACTTGTCTAGCTTGTCGTGGCTATATTAATGGGATGGTCGACCAAAATGAAAGGTTTAAAAGGTGGGAGTGTTATAATTATCATTAAATTAAAGTCAGCGATATTGATTTGATGTACACTTGCCACCAACAAAGCATATCCTCCCGCTTTAATAGAGGATTTGAGAGCCTTCAACTCACTCTTTTCTAGTCAAGCAAGTTAGTTCATTAACTAAGCCCACTTCGATGATCATACTATACATAATACTACTTCTTACGTACTCTACCACATACGAATTACTCTCTAGTATTTATTATAAAGACACAAATTAATAAGTATTCTTTATCCTTTTTATAAGACAATTGTAAGTTTTAAAGGTGCATTTAATGTATCTTTCCATATCTATTTAATAAGGGTAGTGGGAGAGAGTTATAATTAATATGATATTTAATTTTTAATGTAGTTAATAAGGGTAATATTGGAAATCACGTGAATCTTTTTACAACTTCAATGCTTTTAACTGCTTTTATTTATTTATGAGAATTGGTCATTAGGTGCATAAGGACCAGAAGGAGTACTTCGCTACTCTAATACACATTAATTGGTCCCTCCCAAGGACCCAAGGGAGTATTTCGCTGCTCTAATACTCCCTCCGTCCATTATTACAAGGTATCAACTAGTAAGTGTATTTAGTCATTTTTATAAGGCACTTGTTTGTTCCCAATGAGCATTAATTATTTTTTTTCCATATATCCCCCTAATTAATAAGGGTAGTGGGTGAGAGTAATAATTAATATGATATTAGAGTTTAGTGCAATTAGTAGGAGTAATATTGAAAATTACTTAAATTTTAGAATAAAACTTTAAGAAAGTTTTTACATATTTTTGGTTGATGTCTTATAATAAAAATACTGAGGGTACATATTAATTGGTCCCTCCTCTTTACTTGTTTAGTGAGTAATCCTCGCCCTTCTGGAAGCAATTTTTTTTCCTAAAAAAAGTATTGGATTTTCGCGTGGGGCAGTTGTGAGCAGAGTCTGTTAGTGTGTTTGAAAATGTGTATAAATAAAGTCTTCCGGTCAAGTCCATTGTTTTAAATCTTTGAGTTGGCAAATTTCTATTTACCGTTTTCGTTTTCGTCGCCATATAGATTTTTGAATACACAGAATTTGATTGTTTTTTAAAAAATAAGTGAGAAAAATGAAAGAGACAGGTCATCACCGTATAATGAACGCAAATGAAAATGATTCTCCAACAATTGCGAGTGAAAATGAACCATTTTAGACGTTCTCATGGTTTTTTTCTTGGGTGTCGATCGGACAAAAGATTAACCCTTTCTCATTATTTTTTACACGGACGTCAGTGGTAGGTCTCCGGGAAACAGGGAAAAAAAATAGTAACTCTAAATAAGATACTATCTCTGATCATAATTAGAAGATCATGTTGATTTTTTTAAAGAGATTAAATAAATTATTTAATCATTGTATCCTTAGATTATATATTATTTTATTAGTCAAACTAATTAATTTAGAGAAAAAATAAAAATAAAAATACTCTAAAGTAATTTAATTAGTTTCCTTAATTTTTCTAAAAAAGTTAATTTAATCTTATAATTAGAACTGAAGAAAGTAGTTGAAATTAGTGAAAATTTGAAATTTGAAAATCCTTCTATTGAGAAGGGCCTCTAAAAAGGAGGAAGAGGCTCTCAGTATATATTTTTCTCAGAGATATAGATTAAATAATTATATGAGCAATAAATTATTACCCATTAACTGTAGCCTCCAAGCCTTTCAACAGAATTCTTAGAGTGATACCTTTCTCCCGTGATAACACTCAGTTAATTAATTTGAGAAAATAATTAAGGAAGTTAAATAAATTAAAACCTCAAATTGTGATCACAATTAAGATCCATGTTTTGAGTATATAGCTTCGGACATCTGAATATGCAAATTGCAATTACGACGCACAAGCACACGAACACAGAAGGATTTGAATTTGGGAATTATAGTAAGAAATTCAAGAGAAACTTACGTGAAGGTCACTTAATTAGAGTAAAAAATGTTTAAGTATCAAATAAGTCAAGCATGCATTATTTTTTTATCCAAAATAATAATAATAAAGGGGGGCGTAATGAGATTTTATTGCTGATTCAGAAGGAAGTGAAAGGAATATCTGAGATTAGAAGGAGAATGTGCCAGCAAACTAATCAAGTTCCCTCTTGTTTTTTCCAGCGAGCCCAACCAATATAAAGAACAAAGGCTATCTAGTTGCTACCAAAGAGGTAGTTGTTGGTCCATACAATTTAGTTGAATTTTGGTTTTAATCTAATCTGAATTCTTGGTAAAAAAATAATCTGATATAGATTCAAATTATGGCTTTTTGTATATTTCAAAGGAGTTAGAACTGAGTTTAGGGATGAAAACCAGATTTGATCAAATTGTAAGAAGTAATAATGGTATTATTTCTGAACAATTTATAATTAACCGACATAAAAACACCAGAAATTTGAAAATCCGACAAGTAAGTACAGAGTATTATGCCTTCCTATATTAGTAAAGTATGAATTGACGCTGTGCTTTCCAACTAACAGAAGCATTATTTCAACGCTGCATTCAGTTTCTAGTCAAATTAAAATCAACCCTAAAGGCGACTTTGATCATGAGCAGTAGCATCGTAATAAATGGATTCCTTAAAAGCTTGATACTACTACCCATCTGAGATCTGACACTGTACTCTATAGTCCATACACATCTCAGTATAACCACATATGATAAGCACTGTTCACAGAAAAAGAGCCGTCATTTGTTGCATTCCATGAAATTACATCATTAACAGCTTCAGGTTGTGGAGGGAATATAGCAACTAACTGCGGAAGTAGGAGTACAATACTCGGAAACAAAGGAGCTAACCTTAACAAAACCCATGTACCATGTTGGACCCACTCCATTACCTTGCTATTTGGTTTTGTAATTAAAGGGGTTAGTATTAATACTTGGTTATAAGAAAGTTAGGCCCATAAGCAAAAAGCCCAGCCTGTGTGACTTAGGGGTTGAAGATTTTGGGGACGATGAAGGGTGTCAAACATTGTTATGAGGTTAATGTTGGAAATTATGTCCTAAGGGTAAGTCATTGTATTTTGAACGTTAATATTATTTAAAGTATTCTCCATTTAATTATCATTTTCATTTGCATGTTTATAGTTATAACTGTATCCTTAGATATATCTTATAGATTATCCTAAATGTCTCTGGTCGGTCATCTATGCGGGAGCGGAGATGAAATAAGATCAGTATGACTTTGATGAGGTATGGAGATACGAATCAAAGTCATAGACACTTGTAAGAGTATAAGGTGCTGGACCGACCCACTATGAGAAAGCTGCATGGATTAAGTCATAAGCTTTTCTCGTGTATAACCGCGTCACAATGCTCTTTAATCTAAGTTCATCATGGATTCCTACATGATGAGTCGCTGATCTTTAACCTAGTCAAAAGTCACCTTTGACCAGGTCATGATAAAAGCTTGGATCGAGATCAGTGGTTTTCATACAGAGAGATGTGAATGGTCAAGATGAAATTTGTCCCTCACATTTGTAGAGAGAAAATACTGGGCCCCTCGATGAGTGAGTCTGAGAAATGTATGGCCATATTACGATGGAAAAGAGTTTTCATTTCAATTATTAGACTACTCAAGAATTGAAAAAATAATGGTCAAGAACAGGAAGTTGACATTATCCATGCCTCATCTCTGACCAAATTATCGCGTGACAAAAGGGATGTAATATGGTTGTACGATATGTTGTATCGTATTATCGATCCCCATATGAATTGGGTAGTCGCAATATCTTGCTAGAGGCCGCTTGCGACTCGTGGGATGATACAGTATTGGCCCGCGGCCAATCTCATGTAGTCCTGTAGGGTTGCACACAAGAATTTAACACGAAGATAGTGTCAGATTCATCAATCTTATATATGTCTAAGATTTAATGAATACCGTATTTAATTTATGATGGATATATATATATATAATTAAATTCAAAAATAATATAATAATATTATTATATAATATTCGTTTTGTATTTAATTTTTTTGATAAATTAAATATCTAAGACAAATAGAGATATTGTATCTCAGATTTAATTTTTGAATAAAGATATAATATATTTGATTTAATTTGAATTAAGATATAATAGATTTAATTAAATAGATTGATATCATATCTAAGATTTAATTTATAGAGATAAATTAAATCAAATGAGACTTTTAATTCGGATTAAATAAATAGATCAGATTAAATCTATTGGATAGATTTAATTAATATATTATTTTAATCCAAATTCAAATTTCAAGATTAATAAGGATTGATTTTGAATATATAATACGCCTATCACCTACGGGACATTTTACAAGATGTATTAGAAAAGCCGCGAGAAACCCTAGAAGGAAAAGTAGAGACGCGAAAATACCGAAGGCGCTAGCACGCTGCCGTCGGTGTTAGAGATTGTTCATGTGGATACCGGTAGAGGGAGTGGATTTGCAGAGTCAACTCCTGTTGATCGAGTAGGACGCACACAAGATTGAATTGAACGAGACACTCACAAGTTCGCATAGGTACGGTTTCTAACGAACTTGATTTAAACATCGTTGATAGATCATCTTAATAAGATTCGTAAGATTTTTAAATGGATGAAATCCTTCTGCTGCGTGTACGATCCTAATAGTTAATTAATATTTCTGGCAAACAAAAAACAAGAGGCCGGGCTTTTCAACTCATTTTTACAACAAAAAAAAAAAAAACAAAAACCTGTGACTTAGGGGTTGAAGATTTCAACTCATTTTCACTACATATTTTCTAGTGATCTAGCCCACACTCACTTGTATCGGTCCATTTGAAATAGTGACGGTAAAAGTGATTTATTTTTAATATTACTTTTATAAATATAAGATAGGATAGGATATTGTTACTCCAAATTTTAGTCACTACTAATGTCAATACCACTTTTCCACCGTTAGATCAGAATCTCGTATATTTTTATCATTTCTCTCTCCTATTGAGATTCTGATCTAACGGTGGAAAAATGGTAGTGACATTAGTAGTGACCAAAATTGGTAGTTACAATATCCTATCTCATATAAGATAAGATAAAAGCTAGATTGTAAATGTAATTTGTGTTTTGAATAACAATAGCAAAAGTGGCTTTTCTCCAAATGAGATCTTGTTTGGATTATTATTTGAAAAGTCAGTTGAGATGAAAAATGATAAATCTTATTAAATACTATATGTTTGCTCAATGCATTGTTCAATGAAAATCTCAGTGAAATGGAATGGAATTTGATTTGTCAGACTTGATTCTTCTAACCGAAACCCAATTCAAAACTCTAACCAACGAAATTAATAATATGCAAGACACAAGTAACCAAAGACCCTTGGATTATACAAACATAATATATTCACAAAAACTCCAAGTATAAGTTTAACCAAGTCAATACACAAGAAATTGCAACTACAATTTGTCATCACAACTTCACCAAACACTTTCAAAATTCCAGACATTGAAAAACACCACCAAGAAGCAAATTTAACAATGAATAAATGAAAATTGGTGATCGAGTGAAAGTGAAATCAAATAAGAGTGAACCACGTCTAGAATCATGGAAAACCAAAGAAGACGGCTTAATCTAATAGTGAAGAGAGGACGATAAAGGAACCACAACTCAAATTCCGGCGACAAGACCAGCGAATCTTGCCGGTAAGGGTTTGTGCATAACAGGGGAAGACCGGCGTGGTGGAGGTGGACAAAGGTGGTGGTGGGTACGGCAAGGTGCAATGGCGGTGAAGGAGGGAGATGATGGTGGTTTTGAACTCCACCTTTGTAGCAACTTTGTCACTCTAGGTCGCCCAAGAAGCTCCCTATGTTTTTTTGGCGTCTCCCGAGCTTTCTTGCCCACCGACGGACGATGGAGGTGAGGCGGTGAAGGGGAGGTGATGTGATGGTGATGGTGGCCCGATTTTTTGCCCTTCCTCAGAGCGTCATTTTAAGCTTCTCCGTGTTAAGCTTTGCGGCCATCCCTCTCCAATCAAAGCCGCAAAACCGTCGACTTTCGGCTTCACAAACTCCAGACACGCTTTGACGCCAAACGCTTCAATTAATGACTTCTATCAGAAGTCACTTTTTAAAGAGAAGCTTTTCACCCGCAGGCCACAAAAACTACCTCAGACACCAAAAATCACTTAATTTTCTCCCTTTGAGATTTTACTCACTTCCATTGAACTTTTATGAATTTCTTTCGCCATTCCGCTTGAATCGGCTCTTGCTTATTAACGCTTCTAACAATAATTGTGGAACTTGCAAAAGCCAAAAAGAAAATTCATGACTGACGCAAACGGAACATTTTAATGAGTTCACTTCTGGATTTGTATCTCTCGGATTATAACGTCCACGAGGATCCATTTTGCTCAATGCTCACTTTATTATATTTTTATCAATAATTTCAGCAATAGATATGAAAAGAACATGGAACCTGTGAGGTTAAAAAAGAATCTACGTGGACGTCTTGGCTCTCGCTTGTTCTGGTCTGCTTGTCACCCAGCTTTGCGAAAAAGTGATCGTCAAAAAAAAAAAAAAAAGTTCGAAAACGAAAAAAAAACGATGTTTTATATTACTGTAAATAATTTAAAAATAAAAAATATAGGTTAAATAAAAACAAGTTATAGGAATCTGATCTAAAACTGAGGCAAACTAATAAAAACCTAGGAATTGATTTTTTCAAATTTAAATTTAAATAAACCTGCCTTTATCTTCATTTGTTATGCATGATTCAGATTATTTTTTAAAAAAAGGAATATTTGATTGATTAGATTCCTCATTCAGTAGGGGTGCTCGTTTGACAATGTGACACCAACTTTTAAAATTAATACTGAAAGTTTTCATTAAAGAGTATTGGATTTTTTTTTTCTTATATTTATTTATTTAAAGTTACCCTAAAAACATTAAATTAGTAAATGTATCATAGGTCAGTCAAAAAAAAATAAAGTTAACATTTAATGTTAATTTTTTAACATGTTAGGGTAACGTTATTATATTTTAAAACTTTTAAGTCCACATTAAACCAATAAAGCAATAAAGACTTTTGAGTCCAATTGAACATGTTTGAGATGGTTTTCATGGGGCAATTGATCTTTTGGGGAGTTTTGGATTATATGCATATGTTTGAGAGTACTTTTGACCCATCGGAATTCTACGGGAAAAGTGACTTTTCTTATAAGTCAAAATTCAACCTTATCACTGTTAGTGTCCAGCTTTTACCAAACAGAGAAAGAGAGATATGGAAAAAGGGGTCATCTCCTCTAATAATAGGGGGGAGAGAGAGGAAAAAGGGAAGGTGACATATGTGAGAGAGGAAAAAGAAGAGGGAAAATATTTACCTGTTTCTATTTATAAGTTTCTTTTGACCAAATCACACGTACCAATGAAAAGTAGTTAACTCAATGATTATGGGGTGAATTTTTAATTTTACCCTCATTTATGATTGGGTACCTTTCAACTTTTTCTTTTCTCTCTATTTTCATTGGTACAATTAATATGAGCAAAATTATCACAATCTCATTTATTTTGTCAAAAGAAACTTATAAATAAGACCGATTTTTTTGGTCAAAAAGAACTTATAAATAGGACTGGAGTGGTATATAAATAATTTATATGTATTACTAATTTATAAACCTTCCAATCTTAAATATAAGAAAATTTTGATTTTTTAGGAATATCAACAAAAATAATTAAATTACTTTAAAATATTTATATTTATTATTTTTTCTCCAAACTATTCTTTTTAACTTAAAAATTAATATATAATCCAATGATAGTCACATATGGTATAATTAAATAACTTATTTAACTACCTTAATCTCTCAAAAGAGTCAACTTCATTTCATATTTAGGATTGGAGAGACCATGTATTACTAATTTGGTCAAATTGAGAAAGTTAAATAAATTATTTTAAAAATTTGTATTTATCATTGTTTGACTTATATAAAATGTTTAAGACGAGAGCGAGGGAAATGAGATATATAATGAGGAGGTTAGTGATTCGAGAGGGAGAGAACTGATTTCAATTCTTTTTCCTTCTAGGCTTTTTGGTCATTTCACACAATTGAATTGAGAAAAGGCCCTAGGGCCTTTTCGTAATTGCAAAAATAGGGCCTTGTTTATTTTAGAGATATTTTCATATAATATATGTTATAATTAAATAATTTAGCATCCTTAATCTCTCCAACCTAATCAATTGAGCCTTGTATTAAAGACTAGAAGTTCTATATAATAATTTTTTTTACCCTTTTAAGTAATTTATCATCTAAATTTGCTTTTTTAAAAATCATTTAAACAAGTTTCATTTTTAAAGAAGTTATTATTATTATTATTATTCAAAAGGAATGAAAGGAAAAGTGAAAGCCTCACTTTCCCCGTGTATGAATAAGGGCCGGATGAGCAGGCGGGGATTTGATGATGTTTGTTAGATACTAACGTCAAGCCTTATTTTTTGGAAAAAGACACGTGGGTCGATGGAAAGACACTCAATGACCCCAATGACTTTGAAGTTTGCGGGTAAAGGAAATAGATTCTTATTTAATGCTTCTTCTCGTTTTTATTTATTATAAGACATCAAATAATAATTATATTTATTCTTTTCATAATATATTTACTTATTTTATAAGCGTATTAATTATTTATTTTTATGTATCCTCATAATTAATAAAAGTAGTGGGTGAAAGTAATAATTAATATAATATTAGAGTTTAGTGTAATTAGTAGGGGTAATATTATTGTAAGTTACTTAAATTGTAGGACAACTTGATCGACTTTAATTTGTTTTTATTGGTTTGTGAGAATCGTTAGTTGGTGCATAATAATATAGACCAAAAGCACACGCTTTTGTGTTACCTGATCTGTTGGGAACAGGGTGATCCACAAAATAACTTCCGTTTATTCTAAATATAAGGCATAATTGATTTTTTTAAAAGATTAAGGAAGTTAAAGAAGTTATTTAATCATATCATATATTATATATCATTTTATTTGTCAAAACATATTAGTTTAGAGGAAAAAATAAAATAAAAATATTCTAAAATTAATTCAATTAGTTTTCTTAATCTCTCTATGAAAAAAATGAATTTTATTTGTTGAGTATTATTTTATAGTGTAGTACTCCTTGCAGGGTTTTAAAGATTTGTACACAACCTGAATTAGCAGCGACCAATCATCCTCTGAATCCATTGAGGGCTAACTTTGGATATTTGTCTTCAGCACATTCATTTTTGCTTGTTTTAATATTCCACGTATAATCTAAACTTAGGAAGGTCAGGACAAAGAAAAAAGCAGGGCAGGTTGGGTGAGGTGGATTATATTTAGAAAGCGACGTGGTGATGAATGTTGTCATTAGTAGATGCTCTTCTAAAAAGAAGGAGGAGAAGAAGAAGATAAATGAGGAAAGTAAACAAGTGCTAGAAATGGAGGGGTAAGGGCAGATATGCAAAGCGTCTAATTTCAAAACAGAGTGGCCCAACACTCATATGCACAGCGTTTTGGCATCAAGGCCTCCCCTCAACAAACAGTACTTGTTCATAATCACGTGCCCATTTAATGTCCTTAACACTTCTTCGTGCTTCCTTGCGCATCAATTTCAAATAATTGGGATTTCCGGGCAATGAACCCTGCATCTCAAACAGAGTATATGAGGATGATGTGGGTGAAACCTGACCATTGATTATCCATGGAGCTCCTCTATTTCATAACATAACCAACCATTCCTTTTAAACAATCCCCGCCACGTCTTGCGGACTTGCGGTCTGCCTCATCTGACAAAAATCTCACCCAATCAAAGGATTAACAAATCATAAATGAATTCTCCCTGTTTTATAATCATATATTTGAAAAGGCGAGCGTACAAAAAAATAATTGAGAACACAAAAAATAATTATTAAATTAGCCAACGAAAAATTTCATAGCTGGCGTTTATATTTGCATTATTTCCGTCATATACACTGTACATGCGCGCACAATTTGATTTTGGTGGCATTTTTCCTATAATTGATTTTACGAGCAATCCATAAATCGTCAAATATATATTCTAAAAAATCTAATCTTAATTCTTAAAAAAATTGACATTTTGACCCAGATGTGATCGGTAATTAAAAAGGGCTGGACTTTTTGCCTAAAATGTGTTGCCAGCACCACCGGAGTGCTGTCCAAAAGAAATTTAATACTACTTGTTCTCATCCTAAATATGCTCGATATATAATAAATTTTATAGTGAAAAACTTTATTTTATATTTATAACAGGATGGAATATCAAAGAAAAATAAATAAATGTGAGGCGAAAACGCAAATGGAAATGAGCCGCGAAAGAGCGCGGAATGTGAATTGAGAACGGAACTACTTAGAAGCAGCTGGTCCTCGGGTCACTCTCCGCCTTCCCACTATATTATTATTTTCTATATTTATTTTTACGCCGTCTCTCCCTCTTGTCAATACTACTACCCACTGATAAATCTCCCTGTATCTCTCCAGAATCATTATCATATTATTAATTACCTGTACTCCGCTTCGTGCTTTTTACGCTTTTCCGAATCTGGAGCAATAGAGCCATGTCGCTCCCTGCAGCTTTTGTATTACCGAGCGGTTGTCCGCCGTGGCTCCGGTGCGAGGCGACGTCATCAAATGGGAGACTCAGATCTAATCGGATGCCGAATACGACTTGGAGATTGACGGTGTCGGTGGAAGAGGCCAGTTGGTCGACGGCGAGGGTGATAGTGGAGAAGCGAGAAGAGGCGGAGGGAATGAGGGTGGAAAGAGCGGTGGTGGAGGGAGGGAGGGAGTGGCCGGAGGAGGAAAGGAAAGGATGGAAGGCGTACTTAGAGGAGGCGGGGAAGATGATCAGGCCGGCCGGTGGACCGCCTCGCTGGTTTTCGCCATCGGACGATGCTCTCCGATCCAACGATTCTCCCCTACTGCTCTTCCTTCCTGGTTAGTATACTGAATTCATGGGGATCACCTCCTATTTCACTCTCCTAACTTCAGAATTCTGCTTGCTTCTTGATTTTTCGTTTCTACTAGCAGTATTAAATTAAAAAAAGAGTTATGTTGTGATTTAATTTAATTTTAAATATTTAATTTTAGTTACTCTCTTGTTTTTAATTATTTTATAAATTTTTAATAGTAATTTCTAAATATAACAAAATTATTTGTTATCTCATGCGATCTTTTTGAAAAAATAGACATGTTCTTTTTAACTTTGTTGTATGGAATATAGATGTAGAAGTATATTCGAAATCATAATCTCATTTAATTGGTTGATATATAGTAATAGACACATGGTCCACAAATGATGGTTACATTTTTGGAATACACGTGATTGGGAAAGGTAGAATAATAAAAGAGGAGTAATGGGTCAGACATTTTTTACCAAATCAAAGTCATGGCCTTGGCCAGTCCATGTGGGTAAGGAAGGGCTTGGCCGTTTCCTTCCTCGATATGCTAGATCACCTTGCACAAGATATTTTTTTTTAATTCAAAATAAAATAATATTAAATAATAAATACAAATTTTACAGGTTGTGGCTATATAGAGCTCCATAATAATTATTATTGGTTTACAAGAATTCCAATATTGTTTTATCACACTATTCATATTCTCAAAATCTATGTTCATGTATTTCATAGACCGACCGGCACTAATTTTCTTATATAAAAAATAAGGTTAGGGGGATAAACTCTTCTTGTAATTTTGGATGATGTGATATATACTCAGTAGTAGAAAACAAGTTTTTTTATCAATGAATTTAAATTAATATTATAACTCAATTGGAACAATTTTACTTTTGAAGACTTAATTTAACTTTTTAAGTTGTGCGGTGGTCTGGTGGAACGTTTGCTGATTCTTATTTTTTGGGACCAAGCGTCGGGTAACGCTGGTCATATGTGGCTTTTAAGGATACGTCGAAGTCATGGCCTAGATGAAGCTAGGGTGTATAAATGTCTATTTTGATTTAGTTTAAGATAGATGTTCAATAAATAAAAAAATATTTTTAGTTCCATTTTATGAATATTCCATTTAAGCACCATCAATTCATCATCAGATATTTATTTATTTATATATATATATATATATATATTTATTTATTTATTTTTTTAGACACTTGCAAATATTTCAATAATTTCTCTCAATACAAGATTAATAACCTAATGAATTATCTGTGAACTTACTGTGTTTGTGTGTGAAGGCATCTGTAAAAATTGATTTTATGATTGTATTTTCAATATTGGACTATTGGATATACTACTTCTTTTAGGTGTATATTTGCAATATTGTGTCCGGTTTACCTGTATTTATATATATAGTCTTTATATATATTTCTGACACATTCATTTTACAAGGGTTTAGTATTATTGACCTACTTTGATGAAAATCAAAATATGGAGGGTATCTATTCTTCATTTTTATGTTATGAAAGTAAACTTAGAACATATATTTCTTTTAGGGATTGATGGGGTTGGACTTGGACTGATTTCAAGTCATAAGAAGCTAGGAAGGTATGCCTCTTCGCTTGGTGTTCACGCTCTGCTCTCAAAACTTTCATGTTATGATAGGAATGCACTTTATAACTGACCAGACAAATACTTGGAAGCCAGTTTGTTTTCTGCTCCCTTGATGTGTCACTAATAATGTTGTTAATATTAACTGTTTATAATAAAAAAGAAATATAATTTGTTGACTGGCATGTGAGAAGTTCTTTTTCTTTTTCCTTGAATGAAGGCTTTTTGATATATGGTGCTTGCATATTCCGGTTATGGATCGAACACCATTTACAGGTCCTTCTCTTTTCCCCCTCTCTCTTTTATTACATTGTATGAGCCCACAGTGAACGTTGACACAAAGATTACCTGATGTTTAAGCACACTCAGAAATCAACATCGTAATCAACTTAATAGAAAATGGCCGAGAATATTAATTGCACTGAATATTTGTTTCCCTCTCATTAATTGATATAAAGCGAACATTAGTATGATTATTTGCTATGCATTCCGCCTTAATATATATTGTCCCGTCTATTTTCCTGGTTGGTTATGGCAGAGCTTGTGAAGATAGTTGAGAAAACTGTTAGGTCAGAGAATCTACGGTCACCAAAACGACCCATATATCTTGTTGGAGATTCTATAGGAGCATGCCTTGCCCTGGCTGTTGCCGCGCGTAACCCTGATATTGACTTGGTATTAATTTTGGCCAACCCAGGTAACTTTTAACTTCCAACTTCCAACTTCCTAAGATGTTGGCGAAGTTTTAATCTTTTTGGTTTGACTCATTAATCATGGGCAATGAGTAGTTGCATGGTGAATTGCAGTTCTATTGTGGTATATGTATACTAATCAGTTTAATTTAGTTAAAGGAGTGCGTGAGGAAATGAAATGATGACATTTAGTGTAAATGGTAGCGTTGAGCCTAAGTTTGGAAGTACAATATTAAGCGAATATCTCTGCTGCACAGTATATCTCAGCGAATTGATATCCACAAATACCTAAATGATCCTCACCCAAAATGCTCATTTTGGCAGCTACTTCATTCGGCAGGTCACAGTTACAACTTCTAACCCCATTGTTGGAAGCTATGCCCAGCCAACTGTCTCCTGGCCTGCCTTATTTTCTCGCTTTGATGGCAGGTTTGATTTTCTTGTTTCTCAAGTTATAGAAGAAAATCTGAATATGAAAATTAGTTTTTGATCCCCAAGCACTCAAAAGTTTTCGAGGCAAATGCATTTTACCAAAGATGAAACACTAGCATAGTGTTTTTCTCTTTGCCCAAAATTAAGATTTTTTTTTTTTGTCTCTCCATTTATGCCTTCCGCAATTGTACTTTAGGTGATCCTCTGAGGATGGTATTGGATAACACATTGAAAGGACTTTCCTTACAAAACACGACCAGAGAGCTAACAGAGGATCTCACTACTTTGTCATCATTTCTCCCTGTAAGATTCCTAACACCAACCAGAGTGACACATTTTTTCCTGGATTTGAATATGTGATGGCTTTTCTATTAGCATGTGACGAAGCCTAAAACCAATTGCCAGAGGAAACATAAAGCCAAAATTGGATAGCTCATTTATCTTTTCCCTTCAGCTTGTTCCTATATTGAAACTCTGTTGTTGATTGAGTTCTCAGGTTCTTGCGGATATACTACCAAAAGAAACATTTCAATGGAAACTAGAGATGCTTAAGTCAGCTTCTTCATATGTCAATTCACGCCTTCATAATGTCAAAGCTCAGACTTTGATACTTTGCAGGTCCGTACACTTAGCCATTGTCCATTCATATTGGTCGTAGTGCAGAATTGTATATATTTTGTTTTTTTGTTTGTTAACTTTTAGCTTCGCGTCAGCTGGACAAATTTGCTCTAAAATAAAGTAAATGAAATATTAAGCACTCTTAGAACAAGGAATTGCTTGATTTTTCCTCCTTTCCCTTCTTGATCGTTATATTTTTTGTGAAAGCAGCTGCTAGAAGTCATGCTGCAACGAAGGAAATCAGTTTACTGAAAGATCTATAATTCGCTCAAATAATTTTTTCACGAGCTTATTCCATTTTTTTCTCATATCCTAAAATATCTTTTTTTATTTTATTTTAGCGGAAGGGATCAGTTGCTACCTAGTCAACAGGAAGGTGAAAGACTTAGTCGATTACTACCAAATTGTGACATTCGTAGGTTTGATGACAGTGGTCATTTCCTTTTCATGGTATGATTCTCTCCAATCCCCATTTCAAATATTCTCTGACTTTCGTTTGACCATAGTTAAGGTTGTGCTCTTCCTCCATTGGTTTCAGGATGACAAAATTGACTTGGTAACCATCATCAAGAAAACTTCCTGCTATCGCCGCGGCAAGCATCACGACTATGCCTCAGATTTTGTACCGCCAACACGCAAAGAAGTAGAAAAAGTACTAGAAGAAAACAGGTATATATAGACACGCACACATACCACATTCTTGGAAACTTATCCACGGCCTAGCATCTTGATTAATAGTAACACTAGTAAAATTTTCATTTTGCCCAAGAAAATAAATAAGTGCTAATAGGTGCCGAAATGATCTTGGAAGCCAAGAGATACTAGAGACTAGAGAAAATTTGGGCGACATAATTTTAAATTTTTGTTTGCTACCAAATGTACTAATGCCTAATGGTTACAGATTGTTAAATGCTGTCTCAAGTTCTGTAATGCTCTCAACTCTGGAGGACGGAACGATTGTCAAAGGCCTTGCCGGAGTTCCTTCAGAGGGACCTGTCCTGTTTGTGGGGTACCACATGCTGTTGGGATTTGAAACAGTTCCTCTGGTTTCTCGATTTCTTGAGGAAAAAAATATTCTTTTACGAGGGATGGCACATCCCATGTTATTTGAGAGGACAGAAATGCAAGGTTTTCCTGATATATCTTCGTATGATACGCTCAGACTGATGGGTGCAGTTCCAGTTGCACCAACTAACTTCTTCAAGCTTTTCGCGTCCAAGTCTCATATCCTACTGTACCCTGGAGGGGTACGCGAGGCTCTTCATCGTAAGGTAATTTCCAATGGGTAAACCTGTTCCATTGCAAAGTTTCAACTTCCAACACTTAACACTGAATAATGAATCATGCTTGCTCATTTTACAATAATTTTGGCTCCGTGTCTCATTTTCATAAATGAAGCATACGTGTATGCTTGTAATCTCCGTGTTCTGAATTTAACAACTTCAGGGTGAAGAATACAAGTTATTCTGGCCGGAGCAACCTGAATTTGTGAGGATGGCAGCCAGATTTGGAGCGAAAATTGTGCCTTTTGGTGTTGTTGGGGAAGATGATTTTGGTCAGGTACGTTTTGGTCATATTTAATTTGATCTGTGCAAAGGCCTTTCGTCTTCAATATGACATCACCACTTGTGCAAATCCAGTACACTAGCATTTTGCTCTAATCTGGGGGTGCCATGGTTATTTCAGGTAGTTTTCGATTATGAAGACTGGATGAAGATTCCTTATTTGAGGTCAGTTATAGAAGCTGGGACGGAACAGGTTGTGAGGTTGAGGTATGTCCATATATTCTTGATACGAAGACTGTATTTCCGTCCCTATGCCTTTTTTAATGTAACATGTATAATTTTGACACCGTTTTTCCCCGGTGAAACCAAGGACGGACGCTAGCGGCGAGGTGGCTAATCAACAATTGTATATGCCAGGAATTATGCCCAAAATCCCTGGCCGGTTCTACTATTATTTTGGAAAAACATTTGAAACAGAAGGTAAGCTCGATGAAAGTTGATTTCACAGCTTGAAAGGCCTATAAATTGTAGTGTAGTACAAATAATTACGCGGTCATAAACTTGTTTACGAAGGATATATATAATATAATGCTGGTGGGTTAACTTGTGATGTTTGTTGGAAAGGGAGGAGGCATGAATTAAGAGACAGGGACAAGTGTGAGGAACTGTATATGCAGGTGAAATCTGAGGTTGAGAGATGCATTGCTTATTTGAAGGAGAAAAGAGAAACCGATCCTTACAGAAACATAGTGCCTCGCTTGCTGTACCAAGCCACGCATGGTTTTACATCTGATGTTCCCACCTTCGAAATTTGATTGGTAAATTATTGTACATTAGTTACTCCCACGTCTAGCATATTGGTAACTATATACAGAATGCTAATCAATTACTAATTCTAACAGGGAATGGGCAATTGCTCTGTAAATTCATGTATTATTAAATTTATCATGGAATTGATTAATGATAATGATTTGTACAATGGCCGGGAAATATCTTTTCTTGACTTGAAGAGATAACCATTATTTAGGACGGACACTCATCCTGGGCTAGGAAGTCCCAAACCCAACATATGAAGGGCGCGTGTGTCTTTGTGCATGCATCCATACGTATATCTTGACTGCTTTTTAAGTCGAACTATGGGGAGTGTAAGATTGGATTCCTTTGCTGAATTTAATGGTTTCTTATTTTAAATATTAGATCAAGTTAATTTTAAATTATGCAAATTTAATATTTTTTAAAAATCATTATTAAGATTTTAAATGATCATGTACTAAAATTAAATTTGAATAGTTTTATGATTGTATTGCACAGAGCCAAAGAATAGGTTTTTTTTTTTTGGGGGGGGGGAATGTGGGCTGATGGAAAGGCACGCCGCAATGACATCAATGATTTTATTTTTTCTTGGTAAGTTTTAATTTTTTTTGACTGAAAACTGAAATTCATTGCTCAAAAGGCAACAGTACAGAGAAGATAATTCAAACTAGGTTCCTTCATCATCTTCCACCTCTTGTTGGAGAGGTGGAGGATGATCAAACTCACACAAATTTCTTGTAATGCTATGAGAAAGTTTAGCCAATTATCGGTATGAGTAATTTCCTCAAAATCACTTATGATTTCATTTTGAAAATAAAGCAAGAACATTCTTGTTTGATATAAAACTTATTTGGGTTAAGGTGCATATTGATTAACAAAGTTTTACTCAGGCTAATTAAATGCTTGTTTTAAAGTCGGGCATAACCTAAAAGCCCGTATAAAATGATCAATGACCTACATTTATTTAAGGGAAAATATCCCTCAGAGCCTAAGCAACCAAAAAAATGTCAAAAACTGCTAAAAAAAATCACATGTCAATAAAGGTTCTACGGCTTTTTCTGGTATTATTTCATAAATGTTAAAAACTAAATCAATACAACATTAACAACTAAATCGATATACGTTAACAACAATATTCTAACAACTAAATCAGTACAAGTTAACAACTATATGAGTATAACGTTTTTTGAAATAATACCAGAAAATGTCCTAGACATCTAACTTTTCTTTGGACCTTTTTTGACAATATTTTGGTAAATTGGACCTAAGGGAGGGTTTTTCCTTTATTTAATATTAGTACTATTTAGTTTTGAATAAAAAAGATACTAAATTCTTCGTACAAGGTGATGTGGCATAACGAGGAAGGAGACTGCCCTCAGCACTCGATCTCTTTTACAAGCCATAAACGTCTGACCAATTGCTCCTCCTTTATTATTATACTTATATACTTTACGATCAGTATACCATTTTAAAAAATAATCATTATTGGCGGACCATGTGTCTATTAAACAGCAGAAATAATATTTTCTTTTGGTATGAATCCAATAGTATCCCAAGATACTTTTGACTTCAGCTTAATAGTTAATTCCTATAACGGTGTTAGATATAGGAATTATCTGTCAATATGCTATAACCACGTATGTGTGTGAAGATATATGTAAAAATTGATATTACCGGCTTAATATAAGAGTTAGTTGGGGTTGGACTTGTTCTTAAATATAATATCTCAATTCATTTTTTGGGTTAAGGCGTAAATTTGCTCTGAAAGTTTTCACCGAAAAACAATGTTATTCTAGAAGTTTTTTTAGATTCAATTTTGGCCTAAAATGTAGTAATAATGAAAGATATTTTAGGAAAATTAACCTAGCCATATTTGTTAACTAATTTTTTAAATCTACTTAAATTAATCAACTAGCTCTTATGTTAATAACAATAAGTAGTATATGTTTGTGCTTTTAATATTGGGAAACTCGCGGGAGTAGTCGATTACTACCAAATTGTGACATTCGTAAGTTTGATGACAGTGGCCATTTTCTTTTCCTGGTATGATTCTCTCCAATCTCCATTTCAAATTTTCTCTGACTTTTGTTTGACCGTAGTTAAGGTGGTGCTTTTCCTCCATTTGTTTCAGGATGACAACATCATCAAGAAAACCTCCTTCTATCGGCGCGGCAAGCATCACGGCTATGCCTCAGATTTTGTACCACCAACACGTAAAGAAGTAGAAAAAGAGCTAGAAGGGAACAGGTATACATAGACACACGCACACACCATATATATTCTTGGAAACTTATCCACGGCCTAGCATCTTGATTAATAGTATCACTCATAAAATTTTCATTTTGCCCAAGAAAATAAGTAAGTACTAATAGGCATGGCAGAAACAATCTGAGGCCTCGAGAGATACTACCAGAGAAGATTTTGATCGAAGTGTGGGGGGCATAATTTAAATATTGTGGGCTGCCAAATGTACTAATAAAGCCTAATGGTTACAAATTGTTAAATGCTGTCTCAAGTCCTGTGATGCTCTCAACTCTGGAGGACGGAACGATTGTCAAAGGCCTTGCTGGAGTTCCTTCAGAGGGACCTGTCCTGTTTGTGGGGTACCACATGCTGCTGCCTGGGATTGGAAGTAGTTCCTCTGTTTTGTCGATTTTTGGAGGGGAAAAATATCCGGTTACGAGGGCTGGCACATCCCATGTTATTTGTTAGGCTGAAATATCTTGGTCTGATAAGCTGAGAGTGTTGGGTGCAGTTCCAGTCGCAGCAACTAACTTGTTCAATCTTTTTGCGTCCAAGTCTCATATCCTAATGTACCCTGGAGGGGTACGCGATGCTCTTCATCGTAAGGTAATTTCCAATGGGTGAACTTGTTCCATTTGAAAGCTTTAATCAACACTTTAAACTAAATAAGGAATCGTGCTCGCGTGCTCATTTTAAAATAATTTTGGCTCCGGGTCCTATTCTCACAAATGAAACATACGTGTATGCTTGTAATCTCCGGGTTGTGAATTTAACAATTCCAGGGTGAAGAATACGAGTTATTCTGGCCGGAGCAACCTGAATTTGTGAGGATGGCAGCTAGATTTGGAGCGAAAAATGTGCCTTTTGGTGTTGTTGGGCAAGACGATTTCGCTCAGTTACGTTTTGATCATATTCGATCTGTGTTAAGGCCTTCCATGTTCATCCCGACACCATGTGAAAGTCCAGTACACTAACATTTTGCTCTAATCTGCGGCTATGTTATGGGCTTATAGCATAACAATAGATACCTTTGTTCTTTCAGGTAGTTTTCGATTATGAGGATTTCGTGAAGATTCCTTATTTGAGGTCTGTCATAGAAACTGTAACAGACCAGGGTGTGAGGTTGAGGTATCTCCATATATTCTTGATACGACGAATACTGTATTTCCGTCCATATGCTTTTTTATATGTAACATGCATAATTTTGACACTGTTTTTCCCGGTGAAACCAAGGACGGATGCTAGAGGCGAGGTGGCTAATCAACAATTGCATGTGCCAGGAATTATGCCCAAAATCCCTGGCCGGTTCTACTATTATTTTGGAAAAACAATTTGAAGCGGAAGGTAAGTTCGATGGATGCCGCTGATTTCACTGCCTGAAATAAATGCATAGTATGAATATTAAATAATTCCGCAGTCATATAATGGTGGTGGATTGGCTTAAAGGCTTGTGATTGTTGTTGGAAAGGTTGGAGGCATGAATTAAGAGATACGGGCAGGTGTCAGGAACTGTATATGCAGGTGAAATCTGAGGTTGAGAGATGCATTGCTTTTTTGAAGGAGAAAAGAGAAACTGATTCTTTCAGGCATAGCGCCTCGTTTGTTGTACCAAGCCACGCATGGTTTTACATCTGATGTTCCCTCCGAAATTTGATGCTCTTCTGATCAATTGGTTGGTAAATTATTCGCTATAAGTCCCACATGTGGGATTCTTTTCTTTTGCCTAATAAGATGTCTAGATCAAGAGATTAGTAGGGTGAATGTGCAATTACTCTGTAAATTCATCAATCTATTAATAAATTTATTATGGAGTTGATTGATGATTCATACAATGGCTGGGAGATATGTTTTCTTGACTTAAAGAGATAACCATTTACATTGTAGGGTTTCTGATTTTGGGCTAGCAAGTTCCAAACTCGTGCGCCCAATATGGGTATGAATTGAGTTTCTTTTATCATCTCTTATAATCTCTAAATCATATCTGTCCAAACAATCTAAAAAGTCACATTCTTATTTTAACTTTTATCTCCTCTTCCCAATCAACGGCCTAGATGAGGCTGATGAAGGATATGGAGAAAAAAGATGAGGAGATAATCATCTTCCGTGTGGGTATAGCACTATACGGACCTAATCATCCTTTGAATAAGTAGTGGGGGCTTTTCCCATATGGACCATTCAGATACCGTCTTGATGGAATCTTGACGGTTCAAATTTAAATTATTTTAATCTGTTAATTTTTAAATGAAAAATTATTTTTAAAAATATGTTAGTTGATAAATCATCTTTATTTTAGATTTTCTGTCAATTAAAATAATTTTTATTTGAATAATAAAAAGTAAAAACCCGATCTAATTTAAATGAATAATAAAATAAACTGGTTCCAACACTATAGCTAGTATCACATACTATGTTGTGCTTTTGAAATCGAAAAAATGTTGCTATACAAAATTATGGAGAGGGGATTTTTTCCGCTTTCCTTCTCCATTTGTTTCCTCAACTTCTTATTTTAAATTAAAGTGACATTATTTATATTTAGCATTTTTAAAAATTATTTTTGAAATATTAAATAATAAAAAATGGATGGACTAAAATTAAATTTGAATAGTTTTATAATTGTATTGCAAGCAAAGACTATAAATGGATAAAATAATTTCATGGAGTAAATTTTTTATTTACTTTATTCTTTTTTTTTTTTTTGCTAATCAAATTTTAACATATTAGTGGCTTTTATCAACCATTAAAATTGAGTGTATGAAATCAAAAGTGGAGGTGAGTGAGACAGTGTGGGTCCAGAATGGAGATAGGTGAATGCTCCACGTATCCTGCCAAAAAGAATACTGCACAAAATGCCAGACTCAGCAGCACAGTTGCCATGTCAAAAAACGGCACGTACCTCCTTCAGTGGGAGACGCAATCATGAGGTGATCCAACATTCATCTTTCCCATTTTGCCCTCAACCACTCTTCCTGCCCAAAAAGCTTCCCTTGGTGTAGTGAGAGAGAGCACATTATTTGGACTCACTGCTTTAAGTTGCTCCCCCCCCTTATTATAATTTTTTTTTGGGGGTTTTTAATTATATATATATAGTATATTCCATTCACCTTTGAACAAGGCCATAATGGGTAACCTTGTGTTAGAATAGAGATATTGGCATCTTTTGTGTTCCTCAGTAAAGGCATACGAAACTAATATAAATATAAATATGATAAGATTTTGTTGATATTTTTTCCTCGTGAGTTGATGGGCGGCCATAAACAGAGAAACTAGCTTAACTTAGAGTTTATCCACAAAGCTGAAAGGCATGAAAAGAGAGTTACGCAGTTAGGCTCATAAATTGGGTGGCAAACAGGCAAAGGCCTTTCTTTGTTTAATGAAAGCTAAGAAAGCACCATATGGTGCATCTCTCTGATCTTTGGTTGGTGTTGAACTCGATAATGTTTATTTCCATTTTGAGGGGATCAAAGACCATAATATAGGGCTGACACATATTTCATAGAAAGGGAAAAACGAAAAGAAATGAAAGAAAAGAAAAAGTTGAAAGGACAAACAAAAAGAAGAAGTGCAGTGCAACTAAAGAGGTAGAGGACGCCTCCTCCGTCGCTCCATCTATAGTGTCCGTATGAAACATCCCTTCACCGAATCAATCAGAAATGATGTTGGACGTGCTTTGCCATTTCACTTCCCCAACCCAACTTCATTATTAATTATATACAATATATATGTGTGTGTGTATCACCCTTTCATTATCTGTCATATAATTAAATCATTTTCACACTCGAAATTACTTCTTTCCTTTTCTTTTTCTTCTTCAAGGCCCGCCAGAAGTTGAAGTAAGAACAAAAATTCAAACCATATTTAATCCAATCAATATGTATATATCTATGAGTGCGCGCGAATATGTATTATCAAGAATTAAAATATAAACATGCCAATGGTTTCATGTTATTCATCCGGCACATGTTAAGGGCATATCACTTGAAAAGAAAAGTTTGTTAAAAGTTGGAAGCAGCAGAACCTTTTGTTGAACAAAAAGTCTGATAGGGTTCCATTATATCATAAGGTGATCATAAAACTGCTCGCTCATAAATGTTCACACTCCCAAGCGAACAAGTTCAGTTTCATTTCACGACTTCAACAACAATAAAGCAATAATACACGCAATAATGATAATGATATAGTGAGGCCACCGCACGACAGGAATAAAAACGAAGCAAATAACTGAGATAGGATCTAGAGATCAGAGGATAATACGGGAAGAACCCAAAAAAAAAACATGAGCCAGTAGCGGGGATTTGTAATAAAGAGCATAAAGTGATTATATAAATAAAGGACGTAGAGTGTGAAGATGAAAATGGAGAAAACATAAAAGCTTGAAACTTAAACTGAAGCCAGTTTATACATTATATATATGTAGATAAATAGCAAGAAGTGGATAAACATAAAGTTGAAAGCAGGGGCAGCTGGAGGACGTCCGTAGGTGATTGTGATGAGGAAAAGAGAGGCTTCGAGGTAGAAACAAAAGAGGGGGACTCCAGAGATGAAGAAGTTACGGAGTAGGGATTCACAGACGAAGGGTGAGGTCGAGGTGGTTGACGTGGTCGACGAGAGGATCCGAAGGCTTGGAGGGAGGGGGAGGAGGGTGGTGGGCGAAGTGATGAATGGGGTCAACATGGAGCCAGTAGGGGTCGAAGAAGTGGGAGGGGAGGGGGTGAGGCTGGGGAGAGGGGAGGGCGGTGGGGGTGAGGTTGCGGTCGGCGGCTCTCTCGCGCTTGTGGGCGTTCTGGTGGCCGCCGAGGGCCTGGGAGGTGCAGAACTTGCGGGGGCAGTAACGGCACGGAAAAATGCGAGGGGAAGAAGGCTGTGACGACGACCTCCGGAGGCTCCTGGAGGAGTCCGAGGACTGGTTGAGCAGCTCGTACTGGTACATGCCTCCTGCCTCTCCCATATCTTTCTTGATCTCTTGCACTCACTCACTAGGCGAAGCAGGGTCTCTGGCATTTTATAGTGAGCTTTCGTTATGAATATGATTGGGTCCCCCTAAGATGACGCTTTTACCCTTCCTTCCTACATCCATCCATCCATCCATCAGCAACTCCTTTTTTTGTTGAATAGATTCGTACATATATGAATATTAAATATGTGATTCAAATAACAGGAGGTTTTGTTATGAAGGTATTGAGGGAGGGGGCGCGTGGATAAATTACAGGGAGAGAGAGTGAGTGAGTGTTGGTTCGGGAGGTGACAGTATGACAGAGCGTAAGATCAGTAAGTGGGAAGAGAGCGAGCAATGCAGTTCGTTGTGGGGGAAGCAGCCAGTATAAGAGAGCCACGTACGCCACTGCCTGGATAACGGCAACCTTTCTTTTTTTAAAAATAAAAAAGGGAATATTACAAAGGGGCTCCAGCCTCCAGTAACGTAACGTAACCAAGTGCGTCTCACACTCTGCCTGCTAACTGCTATTGGAATGAAAGAAAGATAATGAAACGAAGGGAAGGGAGAGGGAGGGATTTACACTTTACATCACCCAACCTCGATTCAATGTGTGTCTCACAAACATGCTTGGTGTTGGTATATTGAGAACGATTGAATCATTTTTATTTAGAATGAATGTTCAATATGTCATCTACATGCATGTTTAAGCTGCTGGAGTAGTCTCAAGTAACAAGTAGTCCATTGTATTGTATTGTACTCATCAACACTTTTTCTCGATTCTAACCTCCCAAACCAGCTTACTTGCCATCATTGGCAATGCCCTCCTCTATACACTCCTTCCTTTTTTTGGTTGCCTCACATTATGCCTTCTGCCTCTGTGTTTTATAGCCATTAATCTCAAATAAACCTTCATTTATAACACACTGCCTATTCCTCCTCCTGTTCTAATCATATGACTTACTTTGTAGTGCAATAGTATACTTTTGCCGTAGTAAAATATGGGTCTGGCTTGGGTCCTTTTCTCTTATCATCTGCTGCCATCCAATTCTTTTCCATGGCACTGTTTTGGTGCAAAATGTACCCTTGTTCCTTTTTTTTTAAAAAAAAAAAATAGTACTCATCATCTTGTAGGATTTTTTTACCTGTCAATATCATGAAATAGTTTTTTAAGATTCTAAAATAATTTTTTAAGATCACAAATTATTTTTTCAGTACTACCAGTATCTTAAAGTATATTTTTAGTACCCGTCAATATCTTGAAATATTTTTCCAAGACCCTAAAATAAATTTTCAAGATCCCGAAGTAGTTTTTCAGTACCAGTCAGTATCCTGAAATATTTTTTCAAGACTTGAAAAAATATTTTAGGATCTTCGATTTAATCTTAAAAAGATACTTTAGGACACTATTTGGTATTGAAAAAGTACTTTGCCATCTTAAAAAATTATTTTATGATTTTGAAAAAAATATTTCAGGGTATTGAATGATTTTGAAAAAATATTTCAGGGTACTAATGAATACTTAAAAGATACTTTTATTAGGATACTATCTGATACTGAAAAAATAATCCGTAATCTTAAATAATTATTTTAGGATCTTGAAAAAATATTTCAGGTCATTGACTGACACTAAAAAATACTTCAGGATAATGAATCTTTTTTTTTTAAAAAAAAAAAGGAACAAGGGTGCATTTTGCACCAAAATGCTGCCAGAGGAAAAGAATTGGATGGCAGCAGATAATAAGAGAAAAGGACCCAAGCCAGATCCAGTAAAATATGTCCTCCATTTAGGATCAGAGTAGTATTTTTAATTAAATGTAAAAATGAGTAAAGCGTAATGATAATCACTTTGATTCTCCCTTCAGCACATTACATTTCCAAAATTTAATTCAATTTGAAATTAAAATAAATACGATACAATTGTTAAACATATGATTTAAAAATTGATATTATTCCTTTTTAAAAACAAAAAACAAAAAAACCGCAGAAGTCGAACATTAATACAAAAGGAGATGGTTAAAGGTGATCTGGGACGTTAATTACCAAAATTAAATACTCATCAATGACCATCCGAATATCCCAAATCCTTCTTCACTTCTATTTTTCTTTTCTTTTTTTCCCTTTGCCAGCCTCCACTTTTTGTATTTTATTAATAAGAAGTAATAAAATAGCATTCTATAAGAACTGTTAAACAATCGTTAAAAAGTGTCATACGATATTACGTAGAAAATTTAGATAAGCTAGTATTATCAAAATTATTATGGTTACGGTTTTTTTTTTTTTTTTGTTGTTGTTGAAAAAAACACATTATTATGGTACTATGATTTCTTAACAAATTCGAAGCATTCAAGTCTCATTTTCAAATAAACTGAAGAGAAAAAACCAAATTTTTTTCATTTCACACAATTAATTTACGTTTGTATATTCTTTTCGGAGAATCAGAACCATAATGCCTTTTTATATTAACAATAAATTGAGTCGTGCTTCTATTTTGGTCAAATAAATTCACCACTCGAGGCAGGAACCATGCATGAAGGATAAAGAGTGTTAATTTATGAAGATAAAATTACTAGAGACTAACTTCGATTCAAATTTCCACAGAAGACCGAATGCTTATTATCATTAACAGTTAAACTAAAGCACTGACCCTCCAATGTAATCATTATATGAAGGTCAATCCAACATTCAATCACACACACAACGGCTTAATTACTGACTCAGGTGAACACGTCAGGCACTCAGTTGCAGTTTGATTTTAATCACTTCAGCCTTCTGGGATCAGTAATTACAGAAGCAAGCCTCTTTGAAAGGTTCAATATGGGTCTCCACAACGGTTTAAGGGAGACCCAAGTCCAGATACTTGATTATAAGGGGTCAGTATCAAATAACCCATCAAATTATTTAAAAGCCTATTTACAGGAGGAGTAAACGGGGTTAGTGTCATTTCCAACAGACATGACCGACGACCAACATGTTATACTGTACAGAAGGAGGTCAGCAGCAAAAGCAGCAAGCTTTGGAGGAGGGAAACCCCTATTTTTTTCAGTTGATGTCGAAGTATCTTGGATTCTCAGGAAAATGGTATTCCACATTCAACTGCCAAACACACCCCAACAATCCTCGTCAGAACCTTGGAATGCAAATCAAGAAACACAAATTTAAACACACATGCTCGGATCCACACAAAGACAGACCAAAGCATCAACTATCTTATTTAGTATTTTGCATACAAAACTGGCTAGGGTTCCCCACACAGCCTGTTGACATAGTGTTCAAACTTTATAAGAAACGTTAACTGATGCAGCATAACAAGATATTTACCATCCAGCCAGAACTTGGTTCGTGCTACAAAGTTTCAAACTTGGGGAGATATTATACTACCATCAGGATTGCACATTTATAAGCATCCTTCGAAAATATTGGCCATCCAGGATAACCATAGATGTGGACTGAATCAACCCTCCTTCCATCCTTTCTCCCTATTTTCTTTTTCACTAAGAATCGGCTATGTATGATCGCCCCAATTCATGTCTCTCAGCCACAACCCATAACAAAACAAACTAGCTCTGTTCATCCCATCAAGAAGAATATAACCTATAGCTCTAATATCAGTTAAGTAAACTTAAAAGACAACAAAAAAACCAACAATAATAATAATTAACCAAAAACAGGTAGATTAGTTCCTTTCCACATTTGTGGGCAGAAGCCATATTGCTTTTGGATTGTGATTGTTTCAGGATGGTACAGATAAATACAGGCAGATACAGCAGTGTCACAATATAATCAATCGCACATACCTTGCCCTCATCTGCATCTGAATGCCGCTGAGGGAACACAACCCTCAAATCATTATATAGGTAAAATCTCCGATCCCCTTCCACATACAATCCAGTTTTTTCTGGAAGTGAATTAGGCCCGGATTTCTGAAGTGATGTTCTTGTAGTCTTTTTAGGGAAAGGACATATGAACCGAAGCTGAAGAGCATAACGAAGTGGACCAGCACTATTACTATTCTCATTAACTTTAGAACAGGAGTGCAATGTTTTCCTGGATTCTTCACATGTTTTATCCCAGAATGATTCTTTTCTATCATCCTTCTTGCGTGTATCAGAAATACATCCATTATCAAGCTTTCCTAAGGAAGGAATTCCCATAAATTTCATGTTGGGGGATTGTTTAAATTCCCCTTCGTTAATGAAATCCACCAAACTAGATCCCTTTCCAATTTTCTGATTCATCAATCTTGTTTCATTTACTATGTCAACTGCATCTGTGTGCATTAATTCTCCACGTTGTGGGTCATGATACTTTTGTTTTTCTAGGATCTCCTTACCCATGATTCCACAGTTTGGAGTTGTTGGACCATGCTTTGGCAGAGAGGAGGTTGAACTGGAAGATTCAAGGGTAACTTTCTGTCGCAAGAATGTCTACTCAAATATGAACAGAAAATGAAATCAGAGGTTGAAAAACAAATTAATCCCATAGGTTTGAAAGGAAATGAAAGCATTATTCAAACTAAAGCATAGAAAAAATAAAGCAGATCCAATTTATGATTCATATAATCAACAGCAATGCATTCAATGTTGTTCAATACTGGTAAATGTCGTTAGATATAACCTCACTTAGGAAACAAAGGATTAATGAATGCAGCATTAAGCATTTATGCTGCTTAAATGACAGATAAATAAATTTTAAATGAGCAAATCTGAACCTATAATTATAACGTGCAAGCACTTCATAGATCCTATAATTACATATAGCATAAGTAGTCAGCCGTTGTTCTTAGCCGACAAAGAATGTAATTAACTACTTAACTTTATAACTAATGTCAGGGTAGAGGGGTTGATGAAATAGCTGAAGTCATGATTGATAGCAGAGGTCATCAATTTTCATTGAGCATCAACCTAAAACCATCTTGATCAAATCTTTGCCATATCCACTAGTTAAATAATGAAGTGACTATAATTATGTGCCATTTATAAAATATTATCATCAAACTATAGCAGCTGTCAACACCAATTTGCCGTCATGGCAAAAGGACAAGTCCCAACTTAAAGGCATTGCTTCAATGTCTAACATCAGATCCTCGGGATTACAGTAATTCAACAAAAAACCATTCATTAGTGCAGATCGAGCACAAACTTGAAGTCCAATTAAGTACTTGACAAGAAGCATATGTGACAGTTTTCACTTCAGATTCAGAATAGGATTTTTTCCAAGTCTAACCGGTATTAATTGCTTTTTCTCAAGTAAATGGATCCAATCAAGAACAACTCTAACATTGTGTGTGTGTGTATGTGAGTGAGAGAGAGAGAGAGAGGTAGCTAGATTTCAACTTTTTCGTCTATGTTAATGCAGAATAGCATCTTTCTAGACCACAGACGTACTGGCACTTCAATCACATCAGGAAATACATGCAAAGTGGAGACTATTGAGATTTCTTTATTTTACTTTTTCAGATCTCAAACAAAAAAGTTCTAGCAATCATAATTTGAAGAAATCACAGCAAAAATCTGCCAGGCCCAAACCATTATGCCATTAGAAAATAAAGAAAGGTAGAGCCAGAGATTCACTGAAACTGAGACATATCTTACTTTGGTACCCGCTGGCATGTCGCTCAAATCATAATTGCAGAAGAAAGTGTGAAGGGGAGTCTTTTCTGGATTGCTCAAAACCTGCACAGAGAAAATAAATGTAAGAATGAAGCATTGAATACAACGATTAGCTACGTTCACAAATGCCCTGAAACTCATGAATTGAACATCAAAACAACACTACATAATAGAAAGAAAAAGGGGCATCTTTGAAAAACATAAAATGAAATGTTAACCACGAGGATCTGTAGGCCCATGGATAAAGGGTTATAATTGTGAAACTTGTAACTATGCCAATACCAATTGTATCCGCCCTTTCATGGGAATACGCAAGCGACTTTTGACAATTTGTGAATCATCATTGCTAATTGCTCGTTTCAGCTGTTGGGCTAGAGCCTTTTTCAGTGACGAATTTCCAGCAAGGTTTATTGATGCATAATACAGTAGGTAGCAGTCTTCATCAACACTAGTCACTGAAAATGGAAGCTTTTGTGATTTTGGAGAAAAGTTCCCCCCAGTAATGCTTAGCACAGCAAGAAAACCATCAATTCTCTACAGAAACAAAAGGAGAAACAATAAGCAATATGCCAGTGTCCTAAATTATCTAATCCTGTATTCAGAAATATTTACATCATGACTTCCCAAAAGTAGCATATATACAAACCTTACTTAGGTTTCCAGATAAGAAGCGGCCAGATAAAAGAGACTCCTCAAATGAACCAACCAAGGACCTTCTTATTGGCAGTCCACTCAAACTTCTGCTGAACCTCATGGAGTGAGAGGTGGGCACTAATTCGTGAGCTATTTGCCAACTTGTATCAGCACTATCATCTAAAGAAGATGGACAGAAGTCTTTGCACAAAATATCAACATCTTCAAATGATTTGCTTGCAATACATAATTTATCTTTGTAAAGGCATAAGTTAGATTTGTCCAGTGAGTTGTCTATACTTTTTTTGGCAGTACTACAATTCTCTGTAATAGTATTCCTACATGCTCCCACTGCATTTGACCTCTCAGAAAATTTTGGACCAAGAGGCGAGAAGGAAAGTGGAGGTGAGTTCACTATAGGGGATGTGGGCATCATGTCACCTGGGAATTTTACTTGCATTGATTCCCTAAAGTGGTCAACAGCAGGTTTCGAAGGACAACTACTATGGCATAATAGTTGTCTATTTTCCAGCAGAGGACCATCAGTGATAAAAAAGGAATCAGTCTTGAGGGGCATGTTTTTTTGCTCCAAGCAACTTGACAAGGACCAGAAAGGCATGTTACTGCTGTCATTACTTCCGATATTTGCCTTCTTATTGTCTTGTGCAGCAGTATTTATGAAATTATCACTCTTAACAAGGGAGCCACTCTCCATATTTCTGCAGCCAATGTCAAGATGATCACCTTTGAAATGGCTCGGAGAAAGCATACTGCTCAATGGTGATAGTAGTCGCTTCCTGACCATTGAGCTGGCAGGTAACAATATCATTGGCTGTGACATTAACAACAGCAGAAGAATGAACATTAGCAGCTGAAGCTCCAGTCAACCCATCAGTTGAAGAACTTGTCAGGCCAGATTCAAAACCCACAATTCTCGAAGCCGGGGTGTGAATACTTCGCCCATTTCTTGAAGCATAAAAACAGCTGCTATCTGAAGAACCGATCTTCAGGCTGTGGACATTAGAAGTGACCTCAATGGCTCCTCTATAATAACACATGTTATCAGATGTAGTGGAAATTTCCAATGAAGCTTTCTTTGAGAAATCAGTGAATGGGGGACCCCGAGGATATGAAGCTAATCCACTAGTACTTCCACTATGCACATTGTCAATAACAGAGGTGCTTGCATCAGAAAACTGTGGAGAGCTGTGCAAAACAGCTGTGGTTGGTACAACTTCTTCAGCAGTTGCACTTAAGGGTATCTGTGGCAAGCCCATCACTAATGTAATATAAATCCTGATTATCCTAAAGAAATAAGTGGCTTGCTTATAATATCAATTTCATTCCTCGGTGTGGTCCTTTATAATACCTACAATCTTCAACTAATTAGGGGAATCTCAGCCTTCACCCTGATCCGTTTTGCTATTCAAGATTTTGTGCTACCTATTTGCAACTAAACCTAGAATGTAGTAATCCTACTCAAGTAATTCTAAACTGACAAGAATCTAAGACTATGTATCTAACAGGGGCATCCATATATGAGACATTAAAACCACCATCTCCTCTGCTTTAGGTACAGAGAAAAACAAGGACATGGTGAATATCTGAGAGCTACAATGGGCACAGATCATGCGATCTCCAAACTGGCAACAGATGAAGCACAAACAGTTCATGTCGGGAAGCAAGATCAGCGCATGTGCCTGAAACAAGAAATGAAAAGGTACATTATTCCGAAGAGTTCACAAACAGTTCAAAGAATCACAACAAAAGACATAGATAGCAGTATCCCAAACTTTTCCAAGATAATAAATCCCGGCATTACACTAATTTTGAGTCAATCACCCCTTGATTAAGTTAAATCAGACCCTTGACAATCACGCTGGGAATCCTCAATTCAATAAAACAAAGATTCATGTAACTAGACCGCAAATATATGGAGGACGAGGAGTGAGGTAGAGAGAAATAGAGTTTTGACCAAATTTAAGTGCACAAGACTGGTGAAAGAGGAAGACCATAACTGACATTAAGGCAGGTCGAAGAGAAAGGGAGGGGCTACGAAAGTAGCAACTCATAGAAAGAACAAAGTTGAAGCAAACATCGATCTGAGAGGAAACTTTGAAGCTGAAGTAAGAATAATAAATGCCCGGAAGATTTCTCATGAAACGATCAACACAAGGATGAAGAAAACCGAAGAGCTGACTTGCACGGTACACATTTACCACAAGCCGTTCAAGCTTTTTGAGTCATTCTTACCCACCACAAGCAACAACTTATTTTATATTATTCTTTTCCGCGAGTCTAAAGCAGACACAAACTGACATCTACCGAAAAAAAAAAAAAAAGTTTCACAACAATCCCACAAACCAAAACCGACTAGATTGAAGCATAATCAAACTAAGTCCAACAAAACTCAAACTTCTAGATCAAAATCATCAAGTAACACGCAGTAGAGGCCAATCCAAAAGTAACCAGTAGGAAACGCACCAATGAAACTGGTAGCAATAGAATCCGACTGAAAAAATCATATCAATAGACCCTCTGCAGTTCTAACTTCAGATCAAACAATCACTTGACAAAAAATCGAAGAGAATAAGGAAAAAAATCAATAAAAGGGTGTTTCTTAAAAAGATGTCTTTTTCCTTAACTCTGCGAGTTGCAGAGGGTGAAGATGATAATAACAGGTAAGGCCGTACGGGCGTGTTAGGTCTAGAAGTTAGGCTCTGCGTGAGGAAGAAGACCCATGCCTGCGTGGAAATGCGAGCCCTCACCCTCTGTCCCATGTTTATAATGCCAAAATACCAGCGTAGCGTCATCATCCCCATCCCATCCTGCTTTGCCATCGCGATTTCTCGCTCGTAATTATCATTAAACCAAAAAAAATTAATAATTTAAAAGAGGGTTTCGATTTAAATATCAACAACGATGCGTTTCTCCGGCTTTCTCATTTTTTTCCTTTCTCTCCTGCACTCTTCCTGCTTAACTTATTCTGAATTATTGTGCACATTGTTTGGGCCAGTCTTTATTGGGATCCACAGAGTTTGGTGCGTTTCATGATTAAATCATATATTCTTGACCAAATCTAAATATTGCTCTGGAAATGAGCTTTTATTTGTTGCTAAATAGTTAAATAAATAATCAAAATGATCGCCCTTGCTCCTTTTTCTTTTTTTGTTACTTTTCCATTAAGAGGTACTACCTGTGGTAGGATTATTCTGCAATATAATATTATATACACGTACTGTTTACCTGTGGATAATTGAGCGAATACATACACTGAAAAATAATTACTACGGCTTGTAATTTAAAATTGCCAAAAAAAGGTGCAAACCCCAGTTGTCATGTGAACTACTAAAGAACTTGGACGCGGCTTCGGTCCACTCCCCTTAATATCCCCTGCCAATCACTTCCCCCAAAACAGCGCCATTTTGGCGCAAAATGACACTGCTGGTCCCTTTTTTTTTAAAAAAAAAAATACACATATTTCAGGGTACTGTACATACTAAAAAATACTTCACGATAATCTTGATCCAAAAAAAATCTTTGAAAAGACTTCATAATCTTGAAAAATTATTTTAGGATGTTAAAAAAATATTTCGCAGTCTTGGTTGTCTAAAAAATGTTTGGAGAGTTTATTGAGGATACTAGGAGTTTTTGTACCGAAAAAATACTTCATGATCTTGATCGGTACTGAAAAAATAATTCATAATCTTGAAAAATTATTTTAGGATGTTAAGAAAATATTTCGCAGTCTTGACGAGATTTAAAAAAATTTTAGGATACTAACAGCGAGGATCTCGACAGTTGAAAAAAATCTTGATGATCTTGAAAAAATATTTTATATCATGAAATAATTTTTCAAGATCATAAGATTTTTTTCATTCTTGTAGATTTCGGTCAACAAGATCCAAAGATTTTTTAAATGCCCAAGATCTTCTGAAATATTTTTTTAACATCCTAAAATAATTTTTCAAGATTATAAGATTATTCAAGATTTTTTCAAGATCGATCGAAATATTTTTTAGTATGTACAGTACCCTAAAATATGTGTATAAAAAAAAAAAAAAAAAAAATTGCAAACCAAAACGGCCTTTTTTGGCGGGGCGAAGTTGTCATGTGAACTACTAAAGAACTTTCCGACTTTAGAAATTGGGGGGATTGGATTTGAATAATTAGAGTTGGACTTTTCTTAAGCTTATGTGTCTTCTCTGGCTTAAAAAAGGATCCCAAAGAAACAAACTATTGGCTTTTAAACAAAAAAACCGCCGCTAACCAGGTAGCTGCAATTTCACGCAGCAACAACATGAGAGAGACTTTTCATAGTAATATTGGGGGAAAAAAATAAAAAAGAAAACAGTAGAAGAGAAAATGTGTGGTTGGCAGAGGTAAAGAATAGGAGCAAGTGGTTAGTGTGAAGAAGTCACATTTGGCGGAACAAGTGTAAAGAAAACATTTAATTTGATAATGACAATTTACGAGATACTGGAACGCAGAATTTAAGCCCCGGAAGGATGTCAATAAATGAGAGCCACGATTGTTTGAATAAAGAGGTGATTGGATAGGATAGGGGAAAGCACGGGAGTGCAACACGTTCTTAGGACGTGGTAGAGAGAGAAGAACTGGATGGTTCTGCGACTGTGAGGTTCAATGTGTGTGTAAACGACAAGTGGCAGCCACTCACATATATATTTCTTTGGTCAAAGACCACTCACATATATTGGGTTGCACTAAACTCAACCCTATTGGTTCGTGCATTCCTTCTTTTTAAATAAACATTTCCTACTCTGATCTTATAACGTCATTTTAACTAAATCACCCATATAAAAAAAAGGTAATTAGCTTAATGATTATAGAGATAAATTTTTAACTTTATTTTCATTTATGAATAAATATCTTTCAACTTGTTATAGAGGTAAATTTTCAATTTTATTCTTATTTATGAATAGGCATATTTCAACTTTTTATTCTTTTTCTATTTTCATTGGTATAATTAATAGGAACAAAATTGTCACAATCTCATTTACTACCTAAAAGAGGATTTACAAATAAGACTAAATTGTTTGATAAAAAATGACTTGTAAATCATATTAGAGTGGTATAGTTATAGTGGATACAAATGGATAGTAATATACCACTCTGATCCTATTTAAAAGTCTCTTTTAACCAAAACAGATATACCAAAGAAAGTTAGTTAGCCCAATGATTATGAAATAAGTTTTCAACTTTGCCCTCATTTATGAATGGGTATCTTTCAACTTTTTCTTCTTTTTCTATTTTTCATTGGATATCTTTCAACTATTTTTCTTCTCTCTATTTTCGTTAGACAATTAATATGGGAAAAAAATCACAATCTCATTTATTACCGAAAAGAGAACTTATAAATAGGATCAAATTTTTTAGTCAAAAGTGACTTATAAATAAGATTAAAATGGTAACTCAAGAACCAATGCATTTTCTTAACCAATGCATCTTACACGGTTGGAGAGGGCATGGGAAATAGGATATGGGGAGTTAAAAAAGAAAAATGATGGCGTATTAGGGATGGTGATCGGTGGAAGAAGGAAGGAGAGGTAGGTTGCGTAATGGTGGAAGCACTAAAATGCGGCACCAAAATTCTATGAATTTGAAAAGAGAGAGTTTCGTTTCTTCGGAATTGAATTCCTCAGCCTGCGCGTCTCTTTACTCCATTCCTTTCACAAAACCCCAATTGCCTTCCTACTTCTTTCACCTTCACCCTCCCAACCACCAAACTTCAATCATGCATTCATCTCCTCCTCTACTTCAATATTGTTTTTTAAAAGAAAAAAAAAAAGACAGTTATTCAACCTTATCTCCCAAACGCTCTTCAGCTGATGGAATCAGTTTATTCTCTAAAAAAAAAAAATCTCTGCTCTGTTTCAGTAAATTTATAGTGTATTATGATCAGCTTTTCACCCAACAAAGAGACGGGTATTTTTAGAAAAAGCAAAAACAAATTCCAAGACTCACGTGATCCACTGCTTATAACTTCATGATCTCGATTCCTTAAAACATTATTATTATATTATCATCGCTATTATTTATTTATTTTTCTATACTATAAAGTTTAGGTGGAGGTAACACCTGCATTCCCCCACCAAAAAGTCGTGACGTCTCCAAATTCGAGAAAATGTAAGAAATTACTGGATCGCCCACCAACGAGCCCCTCACATCGACCATCGAATATCGAACTTTCTTCCTTTTAGGGTGAAGGCCGACGTCTTAGCCAACTGTACCACTCCTCATTAACTGACCACACACATATGTACGAGGGCTGTATCTCCAGCTGAAAAGCATTGTGGATCAATGAAGGTATATAGGCCAACACCCTTCTCCGTGACTAACGGCCCATTTGGGTCTTCACGATGAAAATGATTATGATTGCGCCCACTTTTTTTTTCCTTCTTTTTTGGTTTTTTATTTTTTTTAAAAAAACGAAAACGGTTTACAAATTGTCAAATAATTAACTAATACCAGATCAAACTGATGGGAAAATGAATTCATTCTAGCTTTTTCATGTTACATGCAAATGCTTGGTTGTTCTATAATCTATATCCACATTGCCACGTTAGTAATACAAGAATCTCGGGTACAAAAAAGCAATGAAAAATATACATCTACAGTAAAAATTTAATTACTGAGTAGTATCAGAAACACAATACATATTACAAACAAACAAAAATATCAGGCGGAATAATAATAATAATTTCTCTATTTTAAAATACGATAATAATAACGCAGACACGAGCGAAACGGCCGACCTACTTGTGCAAGACCAACCGAAAATCCAAGAGAGGCCGAAACAGATTACTTATAGTGGTTAATCAAACGAAAAAAGGGGGGGAATTATGGCAAGTCAAAAAGGTCTGGCAGCCTCTTCCAACATCTTCTTAGTTCTGGTCAGCTTCTCTAGCTCCTTCAGAACCTGAAATCAGTGCAAAGATTAGCAACCTCAGTTACAAGCTCTCTGCTATTACATCTAAAACATACTCGAATCAGAAATCCACCTCCAGAGTCATGTCTTCTCCTGTGACTTCACCCAGGTCCTCGTAACCTAACCCTGAGGCTACTTCTGCAAACAGAGAGGACCTGTGACTCAGGAGGGCAAACAAGTAGATGGACCAAAAACCCTTCAAAAACCCACCCGCCCCATCTGATGAGGATAAAGAGGAACACACAAAACAATGACTATATCAAGCGTACTATACTTTGAAGCGAAAGAATCCCATCGGCTGTAGCATAACCATCTCTGTATTTATCATACAGGGCAGCTAGTTGACTCATTACCTGACAGCAATTATCCGAGCATCATTGATAAGATTCTTAACTCCCATGAATAAATCCAAATTTTCAAATCACAACATTAAAATCTGAAAGGCGGGAACCCACCTCTTCCTGAGAACCAGATGGAGATATTTCAAACGAAGAAAATTCATTCTGGTTGTTGAATAAATCCCTCCTCACCATGTCCAGGGGGACATCTATCCACAATGTAATCCCATGCCTCAGAAATGCCCTATAATGGTTTGAGAGCAAGTTAGAACCATATGGAAGCCAAAATGGAACCGGCATCATCCTATACATGGAGGTAAGGATAAGTCACTCAGATAGCTAAAATAGATCCATACAGATTTGTTGAACTTTGAACTGCACCATTTCCAGCACAAACTACTAATCGACCCATAGATGATAGCTGCTTCAATACTTCAGTCTGCAGCATATGTCATGTAAGACATAAGTCCTTTATACTCTGACCACTAATCAAGAGGAAATGAACATGACATATATGTCAGCATTGAAGCCATGTCAACCTCAAAAGTTAGAAGAAGCCAACATGTCCAGGCCATACCCTCTGACTGGTATGGCTCTGTCTCTGAGCCAATGGCAATCAACCAACACCAACTGATAACAGTTGAGAATGCATCAAATGAAACACCAGGTAACAAAAATTAAGGTCTGGTGCAATTACCTCAGATTCACGAAAACCATTTTCATCGCTCAATCGGAGGGATTGAACTGCAGATGCACCACCAGAAGCTTCTTCAACCAAATTATCACTGGATAAAGAGCACAAATCTTAAGCTCAACAACCATTATTAGCATGCTACCTATTTTCTCTTAAACATGTTTACAGAGAACAGATACCTGTCAAAATAATAATATCGTAATGTATCCGCCAGCAGCCTTCCCATACTGATCTTTATAGAACTTTTCATACCTTCATTTAAAGTGGCAAAGGACTGAATAAGTTAGATCCGAACATCTGAATTTGATGGTACCAATAAAACCAACCGATTCTTACCCAGGAGAAATATGGAGGTCCCTTTCAACTCAGGGGATACATCTGCGGCTTTCTTCTGAATTAAGACTGAACAGTTAAAATAAGTACATTCATGTTTAAGCCATGAGGAATAGAACAGCTCTAACAAAATTAGTTTTTAGTTTTTCATGTCATATCCATCACATGGAATAGATGAGGGAGATGAAATAGTCTACTTTTCTTTTCTTTCACTCTTGTCAAAGTTAGCTAACTAGTACTAGTAACTAATATAATCATATAGATTCAACAATTAGGGCATGCGATCTCACCTTCACCGGAAGAGATGTATCCCTAACAGCAACATTGGTCGTTGTATCTACAGGGGGCATATAAATAAATAAGATCAGAAGGCACATTAAACGCATAAAATTCGGGTTTTGTCAGATAGCCAAGTGTCTCAGCGCAAATCGAACCCAATTATCCTGTATTCATTTTATGTAGTTAGCAGTTCACGAGTGACATTGAGTACGCTTAATAAAGCCTCGGAATGCTTAAGCTTGCGACTAAGAAACAGGAAGGCAAGCAATAAGCTCCACCAGCAGAGTTGAAAATCATCACTATCAGATTCTCGGCGTGCTCATAACCCGCAAGAATTCCCATTACAAAAAGGGGAAATTTTCAATTCAGAAACCAGGGAAACCGAAAGTGGTAAACAACGTCGAGGAGAGTAAAAAAGCAGGACACAACTAACTGTGAAATGGAAAATGAAAGACTTACTGGAAGGATTGCTATCGGGGACGGAGCAGTCAACGGAGAGACGCCTACGTAACGGATAGTGAGACGGAGGGGAGATTCGAAAAGAAGTGTGATTTCGAAGAGTTGAGGAAGGAGGCAGATGAAATTGAGGAGATGGCAGTGAAGTAGCTACGCAGCGCGGGATTGCCTTCTCCATTGAAAAGGGATCCCACTTGGCTCAAGAGTTATCCCTTCTTTGTTGCTTTAAAATCAACTTCCCTATATTATATTTTATGGTTCCAACTTTTTTTGTTTTTATTTTAATCGGTAGCTGTTCAAGTTCGGAAATTTGCAAAGGTGGCTTAAATTGAGGCTAAACCCATTAAAAATGAAAATCAACGTTTTCTTCTCTCACTGAGAAAACAACTGATGCGTTCTTTTCTTACCACTATACTCCGTATCATTTATATGTAAGAAATTCTGCTGGTATCCGCGGCAAACATGTCAAGTCTCACACATAAATATTCTTCAAATTAATTTCATCTTTCCGTGAATAGAAACTAATTTTTCAACATAATTAACAGTAAATGAGATAAATATGTGAATTTTTTTTTATCTCAATTGTAAATATTTTTCTAACTTTAATACTTTATCTCACTCCAGAACCATCCTTCCTTCTCTACATCCTATGGCTCTTGGCACAGCATCCTTATAATCCACTAATCCTTCATTTCAGAAACTGCATAAGCTCTCCTCCACGAGTCAAACTATTTTTAAAAAGTAAAGTTCAATATACATCTCATATTAAAAGAACATTTTTTCCAGAAATTTTTTACAATATTTTCTCTATTTTCAGTCTCGTTCTCATTTCAATTCCTTCAAAAATTCTTTCCACGCCAAACTGTCTAATGATTGGGCGGCATCAACTACAGCAGTTTGAAAAAACCAAAATTCTTCAGGACCTAAGCTAGTGGAAGCAGACAAAATTCTCCATACAAAGGCATGAGATACATTATAATGACGCAATCGTGTAGAGTTTAGTTCTCATCAACACTAAAAAAATAAACATCGACATTATATTTTCTTAAAAAAATACATATTTACACATCCTTGCTCGTATTTTGGACGACAGGATGAGACCCTCCTGGGCAAAACTCCAGATTTTCAAGGCCTCCGTAGATGCAGTTGATGCAGTTGAGATTCGTTCCACTGCATCAAGTAAACCCGGGCACTCAATCAACCCCCAGAACTTCGGTCACTATATACAACATGCGAGCGACGATTAGCTCCCACCTGCATCCACTGAAATTCCTCATAATCAGGAAAATTTTGGTTCCGATCAAAACAATGAATAGGATAATTTTGCTTGTACTCTAGTCAAGAGTAAGCATTCTAAGACAAAACAGCAAGTGTTAAGGCATAAATGCTTTCTTTGTGTAGAGGTCATAGCAAAAAGCTTCAAAAGTCCCCACAACTTTCTAAGGTAGAATTTAATACTCCCTCTGGTCCTTATTATAAGACACCAACTAGTAAGTTTATTTGGTCCTTTTTATAAGACACTAAGACACTTGCTTGTTCCCAATGAACAATGATTATTTTTTTCCATGTCTGCCCCTAATTAATAAAGGTAGTAAGTAAGAGTAATAATTAATATAATATTTGAATTTAGTGAAATTAGTAGAGGTAATATTGGAAATTATTTAGATTTTTTTGACTTTAACTACTTTTATTGGTTTGTGAGAAAAGTTAGTTGGTGCCTTATAATAAAGACCAGAGGGAGTATTAGTCGGTTCTTCATATCAAATAAAAGCCTTCTGCATGAAAAACATTCAGCTGGCAGATGGCACCAGCGAGTGCTCTGATAATCAGTCCGTCCAAATTGCTTGCCTATTATCATCATCCCAAGTGATGAACGTCACCCATTTTTATGAACAAAAGAGTTACTTCATATTTGTCTCCAGCTGACTCATCATTTTGGGTTACCTATTCAGAATATTCAGCAAAATTTAACCAAAAATATAAGAAACATAAATTTTGCCTCAATTGGTGATAATAACCTATATTTATGACACGAGATCTTGTGAATGTAGTTTATCATTTAACATTTATACCAAGGGAGTATTTTGCGGTCACGTATGTAAGGTTTGAGTGGCAGGACTCGATGGCAAAAACAAAAGACAAAAAAAAAAAACAAGGGTGGCAGGAGTCAATCATAGCCCTCAGTGGTCTAATATCACCAGGTCCTTATTTATGTTTGTCCAAGAATAACGGAAACAAACTATAAAAGCATTAGCACTGCTTAAGATAGTTGTCCTAAAACAATAACCATCACGGAAACAAACTATACAAGCATTATGCATTGCTTAAGATAGTTATTCTAAAACAATAACCATCATTGACAACAACTAACAGCAGTAGCTAACCTTTAATTTCACTGGAATGGGTAGCCAGGCCAGTTATACTTGGTCATCTTTTGATATCTGAGAGGGATAAAGGTGTTAATGGAGGTGATGCAATTACTTGGGCCCTGTGTGGAGATTGGGGAGCATCCAAAAGTTCTGCAGCATGTATTGTCATTCCTCTCTGGCTGCTAGAGGGTATAGAAAAACTTCGAGGGACGACTAAAGGTGGAGTTGGAAGTGGGGATGCTGCACTCGAAGCAAGTGAAGGAAATTTGTTTGTTGCAGAGTGCCCTTGATTTCTCAAAGCCAATGGAGCAGAGTGACCCATCTGATATGATTTCATTGGTCTGACGGGTTGATTATCTGGGGGTCTAGGAAGCTCATGGACCTCACTAACCCCAGGTGAAGAAACAAGGGGAGGTGAAGCACTAGGAGAAGCTTTTGGAGACGAAAGCTGTGGCATTGGTAATCGAGAAAGAACTCCAGATGCTGTATCAGTCGATACTAAAGAGCTGACACATAAAGCAGGTTTTATTGACAGTGGTTTACTAGGCAATGGACCTGAAAAAGCCTGTCTTTTGATTTTCTTAGTGTCAGAAAAATTAAAAGCATCAATTCGTGGAGGTGACAATCCCTCCTTAGAAGTGGAAGGGGGTGGTAGCTGAGTGTATGTGTTGCGGGTGTTGATTTCTTTGAGACCAGACTGAGCTCTGGAGGTAGTTGGTTCACTCAATTTACCATCACTAAAGTGTTTCTCAATCTTTTCATTATCCAGTGGGGAAGAATGCCACAAATTGTGTGAACGTCCACTTGCACTTGTGCGGGGGGCTGAGTTGCTTGTTTTCACAGTATTTTCTTTTATGTCGACAGGTGTAGGAAGTACATAGGTATTAGACTTTGATGAAGTTGAACTTAAAAGCTGCCTCACTTTTTCAGCTGGGTCAAACCTTCTTCCTGCAATAATTGAATCTGAATAGCTGCTGACTCTCCTAGGTTCTTTATTCGAGACTTTAAGATCTGCCTGTTTCTTGTCTAAATTCATCTGTCACCAAAATCGGAAACACAAGTTTTTAGAAGATGACTTGGGTCAAATGGCAGAACCCTCTTCAGCAACATAGTAAATCTGAGATTTCAAACAATTATCATGATAATGCCCCTTGAACATTGAATCCAACATGAAAAATTTCAATATACAACTAGGCATAACAACCAAACAAGTTTTAGTTGCAGAAATTTTCTCACCCCTGTTGAGTTCTGCGGTGTGGAAAAAACATCCGGCCCCTGCTTATTTAACGTATAATCAAAACTCAATTCATCACATTCATCTGCATCATTGTCATTCTCACAATCACCATAATCATCTTCTTCAAGTCCGCTGAATTGGTAATCAATGTGTTGCTGTTTGGTAATCAGCCTAATATGTGGCTCAACAGCCTCTAGAGATTGAAGTCCCTTCCGAAAGAAATTCAACTATTTGAAGCAAAATAATGGAAAAGGGATAAATCAACATCCAGCAAAGAACCAACGCTAAAGATTAAACGTTTGACAGTAAACCTAAAGAGAACCTGAGCTGCATGGTGTCGAGTTGCTTGTGTTAGTAAGCTTCGGGACTGGCCTTGCTTTAGAGATTTTAACCGAAAAGCACAGAGTGTTGCCTCTTCTCTGTATTCATCATACGCAGATTGCAACTTCTGTGAGGTGATATGTTCACCTTTACCACCTTTTGACCGACCTTTATCTTTAAGTTGGGAAATCATGTATTCATAAACATCTCTGAAAAAAATGAATGAGATTCAGGAATGTTCCTATAATATGTTAAAAAACATTAGCACTTAGCAAAGAAAAGCACCGACCGTTTTTCATCACATTGCCGCTTCATATCCTGTGTCAGGAACAAAAGGACATTCAGAAGCAGGAAGAAGACATTTCTACGCTAAAATTACATGCCAACAAGCTCAATGTATAAAAGAGTGATGATCAGAACTTTTTACAAGGCAATCACCAATATGGCTCAAACCGACATCAGCAAGGACGGATTTTTTGTGCCTAAGGAATGACCAAGTATAATATTTACTCTTCATGAATATAGAATAGAGTATAAGTTATTTTTATTATTATGGAGTTAAATTATATTCTGTCTCATCATTGATAAGAATTCTACAACATTTGCCCAATGCATAATACATAAACCTATTATTAACAAAAGCTTTTAGACATATTTGAGAAGGAAGTTTGCAACTGTTCTTCCATAACAACCTTTTGCACCAGGTGAAGACTAACCAAGTCCGCTCACAACCTAACCTAAAAAGAAGCTATCTTATGAGTGCCAAATATTTATGGGAATGTGGAGCAAGAATCACAATTAATTCACACTGACTAATTATTTTGAATGTACAATATCACATGAGCTTCCCAATATGAGGGGCAATCACTTTTTAGAGGCTAACAAATTTCACGTAGAAAGAACTGGATGTTTATGAAGGAAAATTGCTGAGAAACCACGGCAACTCATCTTGATGTTGTATATGGATGGAAATGTATATCCATTCAATTAGAAGCGGAAATAATTGATAACTGAATGAAACATTATCGGCCTTATTTATGTTAATGGCTGGATATGATGAGATATTAACAGCATCTACCCCAAATCATAATACATGGCATGCATCAATTTAAGCCCCTCATACTATATGTTTTACTATATGTACATCCCTCATAAAATCATTAGAAGTGCAATAAATTAGCTCAAAGGGAAACAGTAAGGGGACACATACAATGACACTAAACTTATAGAGCAGTTACTCCCACACCACATTGTTTAAAGAGACGAGAAAACTGAAATAGAGAAGTACATAAACAAACCTCAACAGTCCGCAGTTCATTAAGAAGAGATTCTGATGGGTTTGTAATTGTGGCTATTATGTGGGAACGCTGAGAAACATAAAGCATAGAATCAAGACGGAGCTCATGTAAATGTATCATGGCCAAACAAGAGCAAAGTATGCAGAAGCTTGGACCGAAACAGAAGACTCACATAGCTATCAATATGCTTTTGAAGCTCAAGCTGCAATGTTCCAAGCATTTCCAAAGTTTTACCTGCAAACCATTTCCATCTTCAGCATAAACAATTCATAGCTTGAAATAACTACCATCAGGCAAAAAGTATCAACTAGGAGAGCCATGAAACAATGTTCACCATTTTCTTCATCATCAATAACTGGAGTTTTCTCCAATAGACAAGCACCCATTTCCTGCAGTGACTCTGATAATTCTGGACACGGAAGTAGCATGAGGATCCGCAACAATAAAATAATCTCAACAAATCGTGATTCATCAAAAAACAAAAATCTAACAAATTCTAAAGGCAGCCTAGAAAGGTAACAAATTTATTGGTACTGTACTGGGTTTTCCAATGTTCTGTCGGGATAAGAGTTTTGTTATTTTATGGTTGAGCTTCATAAAGTTCAAATGGTCTCCCCTCAACTTATTTCCCATGAATTAGTTGTCATGTGCAAAATACTTTAACTAATTTCATGTTATTAAATACTTATATCTTATAAACATTCTTCTGCGATGTATATATTAATTTAATAGAAAATTATATATATAATATGAAGCATAGCAAAAAAAAAAAAAATTCAATCGCGGTTCAACTGTTAGATTCTTAGATAGTGAACTACTTCCTAACCCAATTCATTGATTTGTTAATTTTTTACAACATTGTCGTTTCCAGTTATCATCATGATTTCTACTGTTATTAATGTGAAAAAATAGTCGCAGCACACAAAAATTCAGTAACGTGTGTGCAATCTGGTATATCGTTATGAGCTGTTTTTCCAAATTGGGTGTGAAAAGGCAAGGTTAAAGCTAAACCATGGAGAAAAATATCTAAAAGGATCTAAAAAGGGGAAATATACAATTGACCTATCAACTGAATTTTTACCATAGGCACTGTTGGCTGTTGCAGCAGCAGCAGAAAGCAAGCAGTCATAGCAGTTTCTCATCTCTTGCATGTCCTGCCAAGTGGAGAAGAAAGCAAACAATGTTAAAAATAATGAAGCCATAGAAGAGGAAAGAAGAGAGTAAACTCCATGCAAACACCAGCATGAACACAGTATTTTACAATGTAATCATAAAACCGTTAGTCGGGCGTGAGGGCAGAAATTGTTGAGGGGAAAACTTTTCATCAATTCTAGAGGATCTAGCAGGAGGGAGGAATTACCAATCTACATTGTATTGATCTACTCTCCTTGCAGGCTAACAGGTTCGCAACTATAGATGATCTTTCATGGAGATTTGTTAACGGTGAGTTTAGAAGTTCACAAGAAAATATTGATTTTACCTTACCAATCAAGAATTAATGAAAGGTAAACGCGTCGTGAATATCTCGTTTTAGTTAGGGAGGGGGACCAAAAAAGCTAAAAAAAAGAAAAGAAAAAAAGAACTTCAATATGTTATTTGTCATCAATCATGTTCGAAGCAGGCAAATCTAAATAACAAACGAACGGGCGCATTAGTAAATCTTCACAAACAATAACCTTCGAATTAATCACCCGAACAGGGGAATTTGTCAGCGACCACGTAAACTTTTGAAATTTGCATCGACCATGAGAAATTTATAATCTTTCAAATCTTCTCAGAATCCAAAATGCCAGCACTCTCGTGCCAGTGTCTTTTCTTTCTTTATTTGGTCCCACTCTCTCGAGAATTATTTTGCCTCGGAAGTCGTTGGCCAGCGAGAAGACACTCGGCAACTCAAAGGAAAATTGAAACGGAAAAAGGAGGAAAAAGTGGCACAAGTACCTTGGCAACCTGAGCAAGCTCATCGGACACCGTGAAGGGCTGAAAATCCGTCTTCTCTCTGCCAAAACCTTTGTGAAGTGAAATCCTCCTCAACATGCTCAGCGAGGACTTCATTTTCCGGAAACCCGAACACAAGGAGTCTACAAGATGTAAAGACGCAGGGACGAAGAGAAGGAAGAAAATCGATGCCTCTTGGTTTGCTTGGCAGTCTAAAGCCCAGTAAAATCAGAGAGGACCTCAGCCTCGATTTCGGGCGGGAAAATCAACTGTGTTGAACAACAATGAGGATGCAGAAGGGGAGTGAGGCGAGCTAAAAGCAGGAGAAACAGATCAGAGAGATGGGAAATGCTAAAGCGGAGAGAACGAGGGAATGGGAGGAGGCATGGTGAAGGTGAGGTGATTCAGTGAAAGCGAGAAGAGAAAAGGAATTGAGGGAAGTGGGTGGCATCATGCAGAGAGGGAGGGAGGGAGGGAGGGAATGGGGAAGGGAAGTATATCACGTCAGTGTCAAAAGCGGTGGGGTTTTGACGGAACCAATGAGAGGGTCAAAGGTGTGATATATGATTACACAAACAAAGACGATGGGATTCCAGAACCCAAACCTGCGCCCTTCTTTGACTGCCCCTTTCCTTTTACACTTTTGCCCTTCTTTTCTTTTTCATTCCATTGGATTTCATCGATATAAAACTCTGTAGCCTGATTTGTACGGAACTTAAATAATTTTAATTATAATATGTATTACATAATCTCTATAAAATACTTAGGGTTAAGATGCAAATATACCATATAGTTTTTCAAAAAGTGCGCTAACACTAAGTGTTTTTGTTATGTGCAAAAGTAACTATTTGATTGCAAAAGTCACATCATTAATGTAGAAGACGTATGTTAGATTGAAGTTAATTGGGCTAGCCGTTGTCCAAGTGTCATTAATACGTGGCAATCAAGAGGGACTTGTCATTTAAACTCTCAACCACCTGACGCCCCAACATTTGTCCCAAACCATATTCAATCTAGAGGGAGTAATTAGTCCGGCACAGATACGAGCTCTGAGGAATAAGAAATCAAGAGGGAACTCCATGGAATTGTCTTCAGCGTCGAGAATAAAGAGAAACGAGAAACTGAGAAGGAGGGAGGTGTTGTTGAGACGGCCTAGTCGCGTTAGAGGGGAAGAAGGAAAAACATTTGGGAATTCACGAAAACAATTCAGGCCGACAAATGGAGATTACAATTGTGGTTCGCTTGAAGGATTTCACTGTCAATGATGTGCCCCATTGTGGTAAGGCCGTCTAAGAAGCCGTTGATAGAGTCCTTGCCGCCATTGCCAAATCTACAACTTTTCCAACTCTGTCTTTTCGTTTTCGACTTCTCGTTGATAGGGTCTTGCTCTATTTGTCAAATCCATGAAGGGGAAGAATTTGTCAAGACTGACTTCGTCCCTCCACACCGACGTGGGTTGGTGGAAGTCGCCTTCTCCAACTCCATCTCCATACATTTGATGATGGTAGAGAGTGAAGAAGGGGCAACAAGGGCAATAACGATGGCTATCTTTAACTACCTTTGATTTTTGTGGATTTATTATTTGTTCACGATTGATAATGGTTCACAGATTGATATTGGCTGTTGGGGAGGGTGAGTGATGAAGAAGATGGAGATCGGAGAGTTTCTGGGAGGCGAAGGTAATGCCCTCGTGGAGATCAAACTTTGCTGAGCTGGACACCTCTGAGGGCCCTACCATCATACACATAATCATTTTTAGTGAAACAATCAAACTTCACAGTTGACGTCTTTCCGTTAACGGGATATGTGACTTTTGATCAACTTTTGTAACTACATAGTCACTTATATCGAAAAAAAAAAAAAAAAAAATACTTAGTGTTTTTGGAAAAACCATATATGTATTTTTGTACCTCAATCCACATACTTATTTATAGTGTTAGATTATATATGATGCTTTAAAGTAATTATTTATTTTGTTTAATCTTCTCAAAATAGTTAGTTAAATTTCATATTAGGGATTGAACGCAGTAACAAGTAGTACAGTCGTATTAAAACAAGTAAAAAATTAGAAGAAATATAATTAATAATTATGAAATTACAAAATTCTTAAATTAATGATGAAAAAGAATCTGCCATTGATGCGGGCTGCTAAATTTTGTAAAAGTCAAGGAAGGAGGAGTAATTTTATTTGGATTTTCAAAGAGGCCTAGAAATAAAATCATGAATATAAAGAATCAACATCAAGTCATCAACATCAAAGTTTTGGTGCGTCGTTGGAATTATCTGTTTAAATGTCATAATACTTAATCTACCAATAAATGGAGAATGTATTTGATTACCTCCTTCCTTTTTCGTTTTATTTTATTTTTGTGGGACCGGCCTTTCCTTTCAAACAGGGGACTGGACTTGAATTTTAAAGGGAAAATCCCTCTTGGGGCCCTTTTTGGAAAACAAATCCCAAAAAGGGCCCCAAGATTTCGACAAATCAAAAAGGGCTTGGTAGCTTTCTCGGATAAATTCATAAAATTTTTACAACTAAAACAGTCACATTAACAACAATATCAGCCCTTCGTTTACAACTAAAACAGTCACACTAACAACAATATTTTTACAACTAAAACAGTCAAATTAACAACAATATCGCCCCATTAACAACTAAAAACAATAAATTTACAACTAACGTCTTAATGAAAAATCTCAAAAAGGCCCAGAGCCTTTTTGGGTTTGTCGAATCTTGGGCTCTTTTTGGAATTTGTTTTCCAAAAGGGGCCCCAAGAGGGATTTTCCCAATTTTAAACGTGTCTACTGCTGATCACATACACTTTGATAATTCTATTTTGATTAAAAGTAATTTATTCTTATTATAAATATAGTTTTAAAGTAATAAATGTGTGTTTTTTTTTTGTCTCTATTAATTGCAATAAACAAAAAAAAAAATCATGTTAAGAACATTTGGGATAAAGTAGTAGAAGTGGCTTTTGTTTCTGATAGATTTTTCTTGATGTGATTTTTGTTTGGGATAACGGTGGCAAAAGTGGCTTCAAGGTTTAAAACAAAGAGATGTGGTTTTATAAAAAAAAAAAGTGGCTTCAAAGGTTTGAAACCCATCAAAGTCTAAAATTATACCAAATAGTCAATAATCTAAACTTACTACTTTTACGCTACGATTGACTTAGTTTAGCTTTTGAAGCTATCCCAAACAGGCCCTAACTTTGAGAAACAATCATGGTTATAAGGGAAATGAGAAATTTATCACATAATTAATGAGTTAACTAACGTTAATTTAGAGTTATAAATAGAAGTGGAGTAGGATGCAAATTTGAAGTCAGCAAGAGATGTTTAGAGGAGGGGAAAAGAATGAGGTGATAGATAATAAACATTGAATTGTTATATATTATGTTGACGGCGAGGAAAAACAGGAAGAAGATGTCAAAGGAAAACAGCGGCTGGCAAATGGCAACCACAACAGAGTTGGCCAATTGTGTAAAATGTTTGACTCCACATTTCATTTAATTTCAATTAGATTGGCTGCATGCGGAATAATTCACAGGGATCAAGCAACCATTGCCTCGTGTTCTAAATTCAGCAACTAGTTTTTTTTCTTCTATTTTATGAAGTTTTCCTTCATATGATTCCCCCTATTTCCTCATCAATTTTCTCTATATCCAAACATATGGATAACATAACAACATGATGTTTCAAGTAGTGACATCCCAATTATAGAAAGCTTTAATTTTATACCACTAAGCTATGAGCCCATTGGTAAATATAAGACCTTGCTAGTTGATAAACATAATTTGCTCTTAATTATAAGATACTCCTCCAGTCTTTAACATGGGTCCTAATAGGAAAAATTACGTTGGTTCTAAATGTTTATCAATTTTTTCTTAAATTAACTCTACCGATATTCCTACATAGCAATCAAATAAGGGATGGAGGAAAATAATTAAGGAAGATAACTAAGGTGTTTTTTTTTTTTAAAAAAAAATCAATATTAACTAATTTATCCAACATTCTTAATGTATTTAAATTAATTATATTGTCTTTCTCAATTAATATTTTTTCCTCATTGAGAGATGATTTTTAGAGAAAGTGGGACATTAATTTCACATATACCCCAAAAAGGAAGACGTCAAACATGTATGTGTGACAAGAATCATTTGAATCAACAAACAAACGATAGTAATATTAATGTAGGAAGCGGCATTGGAGGCATATATAAATGGAATTATGGATTCTGTCTGCTGCAAATCACGATATATAAAAGTAATATTAATAATTGGTCTGCGTTGCCAGGTATTCTCAGGCTTCTAAAAGTCCAAAGAAGAACAAGGCGTGCAAGGTCATTACCGAAAAAAGTAGCTTTATCTTTGGGGACATATCAATCTTTGGGAAACAGGGAAACTTGAGAAGGAAACAATACTGTTTGGTATTTACTTTTTGTTTTTCTTAAAAAAGTTTGGACTGTGCTGTACTTGAATGTTTGGAGGCATGAAACGTTGGTCATGATGGGTTATGTTATTATTTATTTGAACGAGGGAAAAAGTCAGCGTTGCTTGATGTTGAAGCAAGAGTGAACATTCAATTCAAATGTTTTAATATTAATAGTTACGAATGTATCGAACACAATGAGATCAGGTCAATACTTGTACAGATCATACATGCCGGCCACGCAACTCTCTGTTCTCTTCTTTTTTTTATCTAATTGGGAAAACTAACAAAGTCTTCTCTTATACTATTCCCCCTTCAACTAAAATAGTCATATGTTCTGTTTTCCTCGTTATCAACACTTTTTTTAAAACAAAAATACAATCTTGACCATGTTTTTTGTTTTTTCCCTTCAGGATCCAATCTTTAACCAGTGTAAAAACGTTCTCTTCTTTCTTCTTTCCGCCGAAGAACAAGACTACATTGTTGCTTAACCTGGCCTACAAGTTTTCAAGAAATCAGATATGCTCTTTTCTGTTACATATTTTGCTGAGCCTAGAATATTAGACAGTGTTTATAATTTTAACATTAACATCAACATTTGACGCCAAAAAAAAATTGACAATTCCATGCAATGGAATCAGTTAGTCATTTGTATCATTCATTGGTTATTGTGTTTTGGAAATGTGTCAATTTTGTCTCTTGTAGGTAATTCTGCTAACAAAAGTGAAACATACTCTTAACGTTTTGTGTAGTGAGCTGTGAACACGAGTCCTTGGCCTTTGATGCGTATGAGAAAATGCATAGACCTCGCAAAATCAGACGGCCATGAAGTTTTAAAGGTCTTTTTTCGAAAAATGAAATCAAACATTATAAGGAACCGGATCTCTCTACTGTCTCATTTATGAACATATGGGAAAATGAGAAGCTATGGATTCGGTTTCGATGGTAAGAATACCAGAAGAGTCGAGTTAATACGATTTCAAAAGATAGATCTTTCTACTTTCGTATGGTAAAATTACGAAAAAGATGGCTCTTTCTACTTTCATGTATGGCATGTGAATCCACCGGTTTTGCATTATATTTGCTCTTTTGACTAATGCTCACGTTGTTTTTACACCTAACCAAAAAGAGACATAGAGGGAACAACAATCAAGCTTGCTCATCAGGGAAAGGAGATTTAGTCTATTATTGTACAGTTCTTTCATCATGAGATGTGGCCAGTGTGGCGACTAAAATTTCCAACATTCCTCTTCCTCATGAACATTCCCTTTACGAGCCTAACATTACTAAGTCCTACTATTCTTCTTTCTTTCTTCTTTCGTTCCTGCAAAAAGACGTATAAAACAAACACATTTAAACAACAGACATAACCTAATCTCAGCTTTTTTTAAAAAGCACGCACAAATGATGGATATCATACCTTGTTGACGTCCTCTGGCTTATTTATTGAATCCTCATCGCCTGCATTATAAAGAAATAAACCCCATTAAAATACAATGAAAGTTTATTTGAAATATATATATATGTTCAGAGAGAAGTAAAAATAGTAACACCATTATTCTTGATGCTGAAGGCAGAGTCATTGTCGATAAAACTCTGATTCCTTGACCTAGAGGAAGAAATGCAGTACTCTCTGAAACTAGGCGACCTTGGAAAAATGAGTTCTTCACTATGATCATCCTCGTCCTCTTTTTCTCCCTCCTCCCCCTTCTCTCCTTCTTCATCTTTCTGGCTCCGTTGGACACTGTCCCCGCCCCCGTCACGGTCGAGATTCTTGTCGGTGGCCGGTGAATTAACGTCTGTAAAGTGGACATCACTCATACGTCCATGGCCGACGGATGTGGAATCTTCTGGGTTCAGCCTAGTGGACAAGCCGCAACCCATGACGATGGAGCAGAGGAAGATGGAGAAAACTGGGGAGGAAAGGACCAAGTTACTGTATAAAGGATAAAACCGAATTCGTTGGTACAGAGAGACAACAAGAGAGATGCCACAAAGGTTGACGGTTACGATTAAGGTTGTAACAGGAGCCATCCAATAAGGCTGTCCTCTGTTTGGTGACTTGGTCGCCATTGTGTATATCTGTCAAGTATTTCTAATTAACTGTTCCCTCCTTACATTCAATTGTCGCCTCCAATCTAACAACAACATAATACTAAATTACTAATATTGTTATTGAAAATTACCAAGCTCATTTATATTGCGATTTACAGGAACCGCATTTGAAGTGAAGTTCCAGCGTACCAAACTGATATGGAGCTTTGGTCGTCCTTGCCTCATTTTAGATATATGCCTATATATTTTCCTATAAACTATAGTCAAACCGTCCAGAACTAATGTTTGGCACGCACGTACTATTGATGGAGCTGCTTAAGTCGGCACAAACAAACGAGAGGGACGGCATTAATAATTCAAAACCAGAACATGATAATATAGAAGAATACGAAAAACTTAGGCTGCTGCGTGCGGGATTATTTATGAGAGTGGAGTGGGTGTAAGTCATGAGTGAGACAATGAATGAGTGAAAAGTCAAGGGTGAAACAAATGGAGAAGGATGAATGACAAATTTGGGCGTAAATAAAAGTCAGAAATGTGAGGCTAGCAAGCTAGGCCTTCAACAGATTCACTTGACAGCAAAGTAAGGTTTGGGAGAATTTAAGCAGTGATGGAGAAGCTGTCATGACAAAAGCAAAGATTGTAGGCTTCTTAGCTTCAACAAAGTATTATGGTCGGCACCTCAATTCCTCTTCCCATGTTCAAACTATCTACTTATTTATCATGTATCAAATTTCTGCTCACATGTATACCTCATTTAACTACTTTTATATATATCTGAATATTGGTTGAATTCTGGTATATATTTTCATCCTTTGTGCGTGGTGATATCTTTTTGTTGGTGAGTAGAGTAATGTATAAATATTTAAGCATCAAGATAGATTTTGCTAAGGCGTGGGCAGATTATATGCATTATTGATAAAGAGAATCGTATTCTCAACTGTCACAATATGTTGCATTATCCAAGCTTGAAAGAATCTTTCCCTCACTCACTCACTCACATATAATTTGTTCCTTTGTTTCCTTCCCAAACTCAACCATCACCACGCTTTTCTTTTTGTGCCTTGTTCCGTTCTCCTCCCCTTCAACATTCTGTTCTACCATTAACATCCATTGTTTTCAATGGGAGGGAAATTTAGATCACGCTAAAATAAGACAAAAAATTATAATTGGTTCCCAAGTTCGTCTCCTTAATTTTTGAAAATTCAGCTCATTGGAATATATGTTGTTTCACTTAGATGCAACTAAGGTACTTCACCCTCCGATCCTAAATATAGGACAAAGTTTGAAGTACAATTGCATTACAAACTTTTTCTTATATTTAGGACCAAGGTAGTAATACATAATCAACAACTGGTATGCTTCATTTTGATCTTGAGGCTGAAATATTAATAATTTAATATACATTAGCATGAAAAAAAAAATTTTTGGAGCCAATTATTTTGAGAGAACGACATTTGGACCCCAAAAGAACATTTAATAACAGTCAAATGTAAAAATTTGTGCTAGAAAATTAGTTATGAGTATAAATTTAGATAGTTACTGTGTTAGTATAAGTAATTTTATTATGGAGAATTAGTTGTATATTGTTCTATGGACTTATTTTTATATAACCGTATATAAAAGAAATAATGATGAATAAGATACATTCATTAATTTAACATACTTATTATTTTATTATAGGGGAATGATATCTTTTTGAAATATTATTTTCCTTTTTGATATTAATTGTGACCTAAAAATAATTCTCCCTTTATTATTTGATCAAAACAGAGTAGGTGTAATCACTATTCATGTTTTGTTGAAAAAGATAGCAAATATAAAATTTTCAAAATATCAGGCAGTGTAATTTAAACATCTTTTTATTTTGACGGGTGGAGTATAATTTTCTCCCTTTACGTTCCTCCTTTATTCTCAATTCCAAATATAAAAAGGGAAAAAAAAAGATTTTGCTTTTATAGATTTGTTTTTGTCCTTTAAAAATATGAAAGAAGGCATTTTTATGAATGGAGCAAGGAGTTGTGGTGTGAAAAAGAAGTGGAATTTGGAATCACAGTGCGTGTGAGCGATGCTAAGAAGCGACTTCAGCAGTAAGCCGCACCATGTGTGTGTCTTGTGTGTGCTTGGTCAAGCTCCACGAGCTCACACACGCACGCACAACACAAAGCATCTCTTTATTTTCACAAAGATCATCATGATTACCATTAGATTAATAGAGAGCCCCTCTTTCTCCTTTCTAAGCTTTGGATGCCTACCTTTCGCATCCATTCTCTGCATTTTATTATTATTTTACTTTGCATTTGGATCGTCTTTTCCCCCAAGAAATCATTCCCCTTTTGATAATAAAAAAAGCTTTCATGTTCAGAGCAACCATAAGTATTTTCTAAACTATATTCCCACTGTAATCATGTCAAATTGATAAAGCCAAGTTAGTGAATAATGCTAGAACTAATAAACTCAGTTGTTTGTGCTGATGCTCGATCTTACATTAAAATAAATGCCCATGAAGAGTTCTCTACTCCTAAAGACTTCTCAGTGACTCTATATGATGACGATAATGATAAAGAAAATCTAATTAATGCAAGCTCCTTATCTTCTCCTAATCTAGCTTGTTAGAAGAGATTTCACTGCCTTCACTGAAACATGGAGAACTAGGTGGGGGAGGTGCAGTGTCACTCCCATATTCCACTGTGAAATCTATTAAACTGGGTTTAATCTCCTCCTCCTCCTCTAATCTCTGAACTTCCCTCATGTTAGAGACTTGACTGTTACATCCTTTTCTCTTAAGCTTCCTCTTCTGAAAGACGCGGTACACAGCCCACTCCGCCCCTGCCATCTGAATTTTGAATTCAAAATCTGAATCAAGTACTGACTGATAATTTATATATATATAAACCAGAGAAAAGGAACCATGTATAAAGGGCATTACTCTTAAGTCTATAAATTTTTATGTTTAAATGGAATGGTAAATGATCTATACTTGAATATTGTTACCTGGTGTGATGGGTAGGAAGGTGTTTGAGAAGGAAGAAGACGCAATTCGTGCATGACCCACCGAGTTCGAGCCTCACGGGAACGTTTGGCCTCACAGAAAACCAGAATTTTCTTCATCCCAACCACTTGGTTACTCTCAGAAGCAACAATTTGCTTGTCATTGCCTATAATTTTCCAGTACCCAGAACCAGCAGGCCTCTTGTTATCCATACGGTCCTTTCTATGGCTAAAGAAATACCTCTTTTCTTTGGAATCAACGACACCTACAGTCACCAAATTCAACAGACAATTTAGGATTCAATTTAGCAAACCCCAAAACAAGGGAAAGAGTAAATCATTAGGTCTTGGAAAGACATTGTTAATTCTCAAAACATTCTGACTTCTGCCAAAAAATAAAACCGCGAAAAACAGATTTGGGGGGAGAGAGGGACCTGGGAGGCGGCGGGGGTGGGCGGCGAAGACGTCGACATCGGGGATGACGGAGGCGGGCAAGGGGTGAGAGAAGGCCTTCCTGTTGAGGTAGTGAATGACAAGCTCTTCATCGGTGGGACAGAAACGGTAGCCAATGGGAAGCTTGATGCCTCCATTGACGACAAAGCTGGGGAGCTTCTGCATCTCTAAGAATGCCACCCACAAAACCTACAGGGAGGATTTATTATTTATTTGGAAGGCGAGAGTCGCGTGAGGGTTAGGTTCAATCAAGGGAGACCCATAAATGGAGGAAGAGGAGAGCAACAAGTTAAAATAAAGGACGACGTTGAGCTGTGACTGCGAGGAGAGAGGTGGATCGGCTTCTTCAATTTATAGATGGCAATGCCTCCTCCGTATGGGTTATTTACTCTCTCTTTTTTCTAAGTTTAAATAATAAATAAATAATGGGTTATTTACTTATTTTAGAATTTTGTTAGTTAAATTAATTTGGGATTAAAATTTAAAAAAAAAAATGGAAAAGACGCAGAGAAGAAAAATGGAAATTGAATTGATGGTGAAAAAGACTGAGAACGAGAGGGCTTCACAAACGTGTACGGGACTTACACCCAACCAACCATTAAATGTATTCCCAAATATCTTTTGCATTGCCTCCTCCACGGTCATCACCATGTGATTGTGCATTTGATTTGAGACACACCAAAATAACCTCCAATAATTATTATTATATGTTTATTTCTCTTCAGTCTAAACCTAATTAAATAGTTAATCTTAATTCTTAATAATAACATCTATGTTTTATATTTGTTGATATTTTTATAATTTATTCATATTAATGTTCCTTCTATAATAATTAAGTAAAAGAGATTGAGGAAATTAATAAAAATTATTATAATATTTTAGAAAAATATATTATATTAAATAACTTTCTCAATCTAAATTAAATTAAGTAAATAGATCTTAACCGAATAGAGATATTCTTTCATCATTAGTTTTTTCATCCTTGTCTAACGAAATTTGAGCATCAATCATGTCTACATGCAAATTTGTAACCTATTGCTTAAGTTAAGATTTAAAGAAGGTGATTTGTCCCAAAAAAAAATAACAGGGCTCTTCATTATTTTCTAATAATAGTTATTTTAAAAATAAATAATAAATGTTTTTCATTTAAGATATAAATCTTTAAATATTTTTCATCTACTAATAATAATTTTGATATATTCCAACAAACTTGAAGAATAAACAGACAGGAAAAGAAACACCAGGCTCTTTAAATTTCTACCTAATAACTTCGGTATTTTCTATTTTCTTTCTTTACATCGATTCAAATATTAATTAGTAATTATTATCATTGATTTAATTAGTAATTAGTTATGCTGCAAATTTACTTAAAAAAATATATTGTTTTTGCCATAATAAAATGAAATATTCTTTCTTGTATTTCATCCATAAAAATTAATTAACTTATTTTTGCCGGGAATTAATTAAATCACAGTTATTCAGGAATATGCGTGCGTAGCATAATTATCGATGTCGTCCAACTAAACCAACGTAACTCACAAGCGTAAGTAATTAAATGTAAGAAGGAACCCCGTTGAGTAGAATCACACTGAAAATATCCAACAATGTGACGATACTAGAAAGCTTAAAATCTCCGAAATTCTTATATTCCACCTACTGTTTTACGGCACTTAGCTTGCAAGTAAACAAAATATCTTCACGTTACCTGTTTCTTCATTAAAATATAGTAGAATATAGTTAACATAAAATAGAACACATCAACTGCCTATGATAAATTAAATTTACCAGAACATGCATGAGTCACGAGCGGCTAATCGGTGGGGGGCTTTTCTGCGTCCTGGTAAATAAAAGCTCAACAAGTCAACGGGACTGATGATGGATTCAGAATAAAGCAAAACGACAACAAGGGCCGGCCGTGTTCAATACACTACTAGTTGTTTCTCATACAATCTCGAAACGATGAAGGACAGTAGGACACCACGCCTCTTATAAATCCGAGTGTTTGAAATTTGAACGTCTTCCTCATCTCAGTTTCTCACCTTCGATGTCGTCTGTCTTATTTAATTTGTAGCTTCTGCATAATATAATTAATTATGAACTCCCAAGTACGTGTCGTGGGCACGATCGATACACAACATTGTTCTCTTCTGCTCTTGATATTGCCAATGCAAAATTATCAATAATTCAGATTCCTTCCCATTGATCCTCGTTATCTATTAATTTCCCTGCCCACTTCATCAAACAGGATCTCTCTAGATGAGTTTGCTTCATTAATCTATACGACTAGTTCGTAATTTATCAGTAATAAATGTCTTGGAGAGTTTCACCCGACATATCATTAATTAAGCAGCAGACACTATGATATCTAGAAAAGGTTCATTAATTAGTTACTACTAGTATAGCTCAAAAAGAACAAGGAATATATGGGTAAAATCAAATCTATAAATTTATGGGTGGCCAGACCGAACAAAGCTAGATAGTGAAAGTGAAAGAATTGAATCTGATCCCAACTGCAAGAGGGAAGGGTAAGATGCCAAGTGCCTTTTCGTCCAGGCACTTCTCAAGTTTAAGCCACGAACTAAAGAACCCCACTAATATTATTATACAACCTTGTATGTTATTAATATGTACTAATATGCCATTACTTGTACCTTTTTGTCTTTGAGACTTTGTGTATGAATTGAATCTCCGGCTTCACATAGCTAGAGGAGTGAGGAATCTGAAAAAGGAGGTATGGCCGCATATATTTGCAGGTGGCGGGATGAGATTTTAATTACTACGGCTAATAACTGCCATATAAACTAAACTAGCTAGGCATCTCCGCATGACTGCGTAGACTTAATTTATTGGGGTTTGCTTCGATTTCAAGAAAAGAATCTTGAGAGAGAGAAAACTTGTCAGGCGTGTTAGTGGACTTTTGTGATATGGGCTTTTGTCCCTCAAAAGATGCTGGAAATGACATGTCTTTTATGTTGTTCATACTTCATATTCCAAGTGATAAGTTGCTGATATATTAATGCTTACGACGATTTCAAGCCCAACAAGGAGTTAAGTGTTTGATCTTACACTGTGACGTGCTTTGCACGTATTACTAGTAAATCTTATATAACTGTCAGTCTTGTTTAAGACGATGCATATGAATATGAACACCTTGGTGAAGTCAACAAGTTGCTGCGGCTCAGGGGAAAGAATAAGGGGAAAAGAGGCTGTTGAGAGTTGAAATTTTGGCAAGAAACTGTCTAGCATATTCAAGAAAATATACCAAGCCAAGATGAAGCAAAAGTGAAGAAGTAATAATATCTCAAAGAACCTAATACTGTTTTACTTTAAGTGGCCTCGATACTATACGTTATATATGCCTGGAGGAGTTTATAATTGTAGTTGTAGATTGCAAGAGAATCTGATACCGATTGTGTGTGTGTGTGTGTCTGTGTGTGAGAGAGAGAGATATGCTTGCTTGCTTGTTAATTGCCTTCCTGACTCGGATTCTTATTGTTTGCAATGCAACTATAAGACAGTTGAGGTTTCCTTGCGATTTAAGGAACTTTCATCAACCATTGCTTATGATTTGTCAGATGATTCGTCTCACTGTTCCTTATGAGCCTCAAAGAGTCTTGCTCTTACAATTAGTTTTGCAACTCTCTTAGCTTGCTGTTAAAGTCAAAAAAACTAACTGCACAAATTTTCTCATATTTCTAAGTGACGACAACAGTAGAATTGGCCAATTTTGCTGACACCCGTGTACTTTTCAGTCGCTTCTCTTCTTCCTCACTGCCATTTTTTTTGCAACCCTTTGTAACGTCTTAGAAAGTAGAAGCAAATCTATCTTCTAAGATAGGAAGAAGGGTCGGCAAGAAAAAAGAGAGAAAAGATGGGTCGATAATGTAAATAATGAAGAAAAAAACATCTGTCCCGGAAAAACGAAAGAAACAAAAGGGAAGAATTGGAATCTGAGCAAAATCCATTAGCCCCCACAAAATTGATCCATCTCCGTTGTCAACGAGGAAAAAGGAGGATTAACCTAAGCCAACAAAAATGAATCAGATAACAAACGTTGGACCACATATACAAAAGACTGATCAAGATGGTGCGGGCCAGACCAGCTCAATTAGCAATGATGGTGTGCGATCTTAGTAGTAATGAAAGGCCTTCGATTAACCCTCATAAATCATCATATATCCCAAAAAAAATTGATGATTTCAATAAAAATAAACAGATATAATCAATAACTAGTGTCTTACAGCTATCCAATTTGCTGCTAAATGCTTTTAACAATAGTTCTCTGAAATTTTTTAATAAGAGAGATGTTAGAAATATAGGGATTTGTGTGGGGAATGGGGGAAATGTAGTGTTTGAGTATGTTGTAGTATTGGGCCCAAACTGTATTGGGCCTCGCTGGGCTTGTGTGAGTAATAGGACAGTTTATAAGTGTGGTTCTGTAATTTGGATTAAAACTGATGAACAATGTACTATGTATTAAATATTTTCCTGGTTTGATCAAAAAAAAAAATATTTTCCTGGTGATAATAATATAGTCAATTTTATTACAGTGAAGACGCGGTTATTAACCTCTACCCTGTTTTCATAAATTGGTTCTCTAATTTTATTCTATTTTTTATGTTAAACAGAACTAATAGAAAACATGTGAATGGTTGTGAGGTGGTTTAATTGATATTCATTTATCTAGTACATCAATTACTTACCTACACAAATAGATTTATTATGCTGTCATAATCATTTAAAAATTAAATTTAAAGAATTATAGATTCCATATTCTACATTCTTGTTTGAGACACAAATTTGAGCACATCTTCCCATAAGGATTCAAATCTTAATTGTTTTTTTTTTATATATTATCAAATCTTAATTTTTTTTTATTATATATTATCAAATCTTAATTCATTGTGTTATCAAATCTTAATTCATTGTGTTATAAATGACTAGAAATGACAAGCCCGTTTCATTAGATCCCACCACCCATGTTGCTGATGTTATTCGTAACCCACTTTTCCATGATTCCATGGTTTGATCTAAGTAGTAAGGTATTCAGGCCCAACAAAAAAGGCCACAATAGATTTAAAATGAGCCCATTGGATATGGAGCCGTTACCCCGGTCCTCGGGGCATTTCCCGGATCCAGTTTAAATTCTCAAATGCATATCCTATCCTTTTTTGTTTGTTTAGGCAACGGATACCATATCTAAATGATATGTGGGAAAGCGAAGATAATTGCCTAATGTTGCATTATAATTAAACTTCAGGCTTGCCGGCTACAATATGCTGGTTTCAACAATCTTTAAGTTGGCGAGCATAAACATCATATTCATATCCCAATCTTAAGTTGCACTTTTTTCCTTCGTAATTAGAATCACAAATCACAATCAAAGACGATTTAATTGGAGGGCAACCAAAATTTTACTCGTTACACATTCACTCTCTATTTCTTAAAAAGAAAAAAGAAAAGATATTTACACAGGTCAGGGTATAATGGTCACCTCCTCCCATCTACTAAAGCAGGAAGACCTAGTATGTGAGAAGACCAAAAGTAAACTAAAAAGGGTTTTGGTCTAAATCTGTATCAACTCTGGGATTAGCTTCAAAAGAAAAGTCAGCTCCAGCTGGGAGAATTTAGGCTTTGAGTCCCCTTTCCTCTTCTCTTCCGTCGTGATACCCTCATCTTCAGCCACCTTTGATGGCATTATCATATCCGAAACCGCCTGTGTTATTTCTTCCACCGAATCAACTATCACCCCTTCAATCCCCATTAAATGTTGCATATAAACTGCTTCAGGAACATTACTGTAACACAACCAGAAAAGACAACAACATTAGTTCATGTTCAATTCATATTGTGCCAGGATTGACGAACAAGCATGAATACAGATGAGAGGACATACTTTAATCTGCCGTAGGTAATCAAGGAAAGATTAGATTCTTTTATCTTGGTTACTGCTCCAGGATTTCTTAAGATCGCTCTAACCTCGGACACGATTCCATGCAGACCGTTTTCCAGAGAGAGCTTTAATGCCTCCTCCAAGGAATTTCTTCTTACATCATAATAAAGTTCATTTCCTCCGTTCGTCAAGAAGTACACCTGATATGACACAAATAGTACCGTTAGAGACTAAGAGGTTTGCAGCCGATAGTTGAATATGTTCTCTAACATAAAAGTGGCAAAGGAGCATACCGGGTAGGTGCTCTGTAATTTACGAACGAGTTTTGCTGCATCTGGATGAAAACTTGAGAAGATAATGGGTCTGTCCTTGGCATATTCAAATACGACCTGTCACAAAAATTCAATGAACTAAGAGATCCATCCACAAAGACACTAGAAAAGCCAAATTCTCGTAAAACTAGAAGGATCAAAATATATTTAAAAACAAGTGTTATACCTTCAAGACAGCTTGGAGGACACGAACTAGATAATCTTCCTCATAGACAATGTGGTCATCAAATTTAAGCTCGATGTTAAAACCCAGAGTGGGTTCTACCTTCTGGAAAACATCTTGGAGGGTACAAAGCGGGTCATCCTGTTCAACATCCCACTTGAGGATCTTTCCATCCTTGATTTTTCTGAGCAAAGGCTTTCCTTGCTCACCGGTGCCCTTCTGAGGACCATAGGACAGAAACTCCGACAAACTCAGGTCTGTGACTCTCTTCTCAAATACAGTTCCCTGATAAATCAAAACAGCCCAGACCTGATCATTAAGACGAAAATACTGGAAACGGATAAGAACAACAAACAAGTGGTGTTGAGACGACGAGCTTACATTTTCTGCAGAGAGGATGAAATCATCGTGGAAAATAACTGGGCAGCCGTCCTTAGTCACCTGAAAATCACATTTGCACTCGTGTCAGGTATGAACAAAAGAACACCAAAGCAAAATGGGCAATAGCCCAGCCAAGTCGCCAATTAGTACAATCCTGAAATGAATAACAAAAAAGTAGTAGGCTTTTGCAATAAAATAGATGAATGACTTCTCTTAAAGCCCAATATTTAGTGGGCCTTTTATGGGCCACCACAGGAAATGACTAGATTTCAATGCGAAAAAGCCACAGCTACATTTTGGACTGAACAATACGTTTTCACCCATAAAAAAATTGACCAAGCCGGCCCACTAGTAGAGAGCAAAAACTCCACTCCTTCTCAAAAGAGTCAAAAAAATTTCTCAATATTTCTCGAGGAGACGAGATGAGATTTTGTCCCAAAGAAGGAATAGAAAAGGATATAAATAAGGGTAAAGGAGCAATTTTATACGTGTGATTTTTAAGAAAGCCTTCAAAGACCACGAGATTTATTTGGAAAAAAATACGCGTAATTATGTTTTGGGAGCGTCGTTGATGTAGTTAGTCAAATTAACAGTAAACTAACGGTTAACTTGGATGGAAATGAACAAGACAGGTGAAATGAAATTACACTTTGCTTTCATATTTTTAAATATTTTATAAAAAAAAAAAACTAAAATACCCTGGTGGGCCCCACCGCCGGCCGGCCACCAGTAACACCGCCGCCACCGGCGATCGGTGGCGGCCACCACCGGCGACCACCGTCGGTTGGCGGCGGGAGGGTGGCCGGCGGTGGGGCCCACCGGGTATTTTAGTTTTTAAAAAAATATTTAAAACTAGGGGGCAAAAGTGTAATTTCACTTAAAACTAGGGGGTAAAAGTGTAATTTCACCTAAAACTAGTGGGCGAAAGTGTAATTTCACCCGAAGCATTATTCATTTACATTTAACCGTTGACCGTTAGTTGACTGGGCAGCGTAGTCGGACGCTCCCAAAAAACATAATTATGTGTATTAAGCCCAAAGGTTAAATCTCGTGGTCAAGTTTTCTTGGGGAATCACACGCGTGTGTAAAATTGCTCATTATCCCTATAAATAAATAAGGGGTCCATGTGGCGTCTATCTCCTGCGAGATGTATCCGGATCATACTGGCGGGAAGAGACGCGGCGACGGTGCACCGCTGAAATCACCAATTAGCCAACATGCATTCCGACTATATCTCTTGAGAATAAGAATTCGAGGTTTAAAACAATAAAAACAAATAAAAAGGCGGACAATAAAAGCTACAAGCCTACAAAACAGAGAAATAAAATCGGCGGTACGGGACACCGTACAGCAAATAAAGAAGAAGCGAGAAAAAAATTGACCTGAACGTCAAATTCAACGAAATCGAGGGGGTACTTGGCGGCGGCGTTAAAAGACATGATGGAGTTCTCCTTGACGGCTCTCATTCTCCGATCCGACGACTGCAAGACGTTCATGCCATTCCCCCTGTGCCCAATAACAAAGAACTTATCGCTCTTTGACCCGGCCCGACTCAAATCCACGCCTGTAATCGAAAACGCAAATATTCAGCAAACCAAAAAGAAATTAATAAAAATAGAAGGAGATGGATAGGGAGGAGAAGAACGAACCGGTTGAAAAACCAGTGGAATAAAGAGAAAAGGAGTTATTGTCCGGGACGTGATCAAGGGAAGGGACGTCGGAGACATGAAAGGCCTTGAGAGCCATAGTCAGAGAAGGGAAATAGGCAGGAGAAAAGGACAGAGGAGGAATTTTGAGTGTTGTTGGGAGCGGGCGAGCTGCCTGTGGGTATTTAAGGGGCGAAAGGGCGTCGCCATGGGATCTTTCCGCCGAATATTCTCTTCCGTGTTATATGCTTCGGATATTCCTAATCCTCCCCTCTCGACGGTCCTGTTTTTTTATGTTTTTTTCTTTTTGGGGCCAACCCCTCATAACGTTCTTGCCTGAGCCGTTTGTCCTCAATTTAATAATCCGTCAATCTGTCAACTGATTGAAAATTGAATAATTGTCAAATACCAGAATCTGACTCGTCCCCTTGTGTTCAAAATACAGATCACCCTGTATGAATCATGATCCCTTTTTAAAAATAAAATAAAATTCATAAATTATTAATTAAATCCACCACCATCAGCTTGATGAATTATTCGTAATTATGACCATTTTAAAACAGCGTTTGTAATTCTAGAAGGTGGGAGAATATGGACTATGCGGGTACTGTTCTCTCATTTTCCTCCCTCTCCTCATCTTTCTCGTGGTCTTCCTATTGGCCAATTGGATCGTTGACCACGCCGCGTTTTTTTTAAAAAAAAAATTAAAAAAAAAATTATTATTATTTTTTTAAAAAAATTAACTTTTCTTTTTGGGGCCTTTGGATCAACGATCCGTTGGCCACGAAGGGCCTGTGAGAAAGATGAGGAGAGTGGGGAAAATGAGATGATCCTCTCGCGGATTATGCAGGGAACAAAGGGAATCAGGCAGGAACAGAGAGGGTGGACAAAGCGGATTCTTTATTTTATTTTATTTTTAAGTTAGGGTAATCCTCTGTTTTCCCCTCTATAATTTATATGCCTTATTTAAAAAATAAAACGAAGGGTAAACATAATTTGCTAGTGGTGGATTTCAAACAATTTAATCCTTATTAGAGTTGGACAGGTTAACAAGGATCACTCAGAGAATTGAATAGAATGACAATATAATGTATTAAATCATACTTAATTAATAATTTTGTTGCTTGCATGGAAGTTAAAATACAACATGCCATACTTAAATTTTGTTATTATTTGTGTTTAGACTTAAAAAAACTAGGCTTTGATAACGGATCAAAAGAAGAAAAATGAGCGCGCAAACTAAAGAAATGAAACTGGTATGTCTCGTGTTGCAACAAACGTACAATAAGCCTATGTTTTACTCCTCCAATTTATGTTCAACTCTAGCGTCTTAGCATCGAGGAAAAATGTGGTGACTTTCAGCATTCAATTTTGTTTGGTTAGGCTTAGAAGGACATATACCAGAGACCCTAGTGTCTTTGGCATACTGAGCATGTTTGGAAGAGCTTATTGGGGGAGCCCACTATAGATGCATTTTTGCGCCAGCAGCTTAATTATAACTTCTTGTTTTTGGTCAAAGGCTTAATTATAATTTTTGTCTAAAACTTGAAACTCGTTTTTGAAGAAAATGCTAATCATATATAGTAGGGAAAATCCTCCTAAGAAAACCAACAAATTTTTTTATAAGTCCCACAATGAATTATAATATCTGAAAAGTTTCAAAAAGTTGTTAATCTCATAGATGAAAATATAGAACTAACAACTTTATCTATGAGATTAATAACTTTTTGAGACTTTCCTGACGTGTGACTTTTTTTAAGGACTTTTTAAGGATTTTGTTAGTCTCTTGGGATCTGAAAGGGATTTTCCCTATATAGTACTCCATCTAGTCCTTATTATAAGCCACCAACTAACTTTTCTCACAAATAAATAAAAACAATTAAAGTCAATAAAGTTGTCCTAGAATCTAAGTAATTTTCAATATTACCCCTACTAATTGCACTAAACTCTAATATTATATTAATTATTACTTTCACACACTACCCTTATTAATTATGAATAGACATGGAAAAAATAATTAATGCTTACTGGGAATAAGCAAGTGCATTATAAAAAGGACTAAATAAACTTGCTAGTTAATGCCTTATAATAAAGACCAAGGGAGTAGTCAATTTTCTTTTTGGGTCAGGCGATCTGCCTACTATGGTTGTAATAGGACCCGGAAATTACGAAGAGAAGACAATGATTGGTGGAGGAATCCGGGGTTTAGGGGGCTTTTTTTTTTTTTTAAGGAAAATTTTAAATCATTAAAAAATAAAAGAATATAAATAAGAAAAAAAATATATCAAAAAAATATTTATGAAATCAAATAAATATTGATGATGTAATAAGAGAGAAAATTATTTTACAAACCTATCATTTAGAAAAGCAAAACTAAATATTGTTAGAAATGCACATTTACATAAATTATGAAGGGTGGACATTCAATAAGTTCAAGACATATATTTTAATAAAAAAAAGTATATTACAATAAAATAATTACAATGTAATCCTTCAGCGCTTATGTTTTGGAATTCCATCATAATTGTCTTATTATTAATCTTTATCAAATACATATTTTTCAATATAAGCACTAAACAATCATTCAACCATTTATCCTCCATCCAATTACTAAGACTGATTTTAATGTATTAAGGGTGAACACTTAATTTAAAAGTAGACAATCATTTAAACATATATTAACTCAAGGAAAGTAGACAAATACTACTAATACTAATAAAAATTTGAAACCATTATATTGAAGTTATTAATTCAAACTCCTTTAATTTTAACTTGATTTTTTTTTATTAAAAAAAAAAAAAGTTCCCAGAATTTTTGGGGGCACTTGTCCCCCTAACATTATACGTGGGTCCGCCACTGACTTGTGGCCTGTGGGAGAAAGAACAAAGAATATCAGTTATTTCATGTTTCTTTATTTAATTTATTTTACAGATATAAACCATACACAGTGTCGGTGAGCGGTGAGAGGAGGGATTTGGATGCGTAGCTGACTTGAAAATTGGAAGAGAAATTCCGGAGTAACAGGGATTCCATTTTGATTGAAGAGAATATAAAACATTAAACAGGAAAAGAGATAAGAAGAAATAAATAAATGGGGCGTGACGGTGGAATGAGGTGGAGGAATGAAACGACAGCTTAGAAACTAGAAACTGACACGAGGAATAGTAAGATGAGTGGATCCACCAACCACCCACCCATCCCAATGTGGCTAACACTTCCCCAATTTTCACCCCTACGTCTCCATCATATTTACAAATCAACCTTTTCGTAACCCTTTTTGCTCTCAACATTCCTCCTCATTCTCACACCAATCGCTTCCAATTTACACCTTTGTTGGGATTAGATTCCCTACCTATTAGGTAGGGGAGTTCTTCTGTTCAGATCTTATTTTTTTTTTTTTTTAAAAAAAATATTTTAATAGATACAAAATCTAAAATAAAGATAATCTTTTAACTAATATTTTTTTAAAAAATAATTTTTTTATTCAAAAAGCAGTAATTTAAAAAAATAAAATTTGAACCGATTCGAGATAAGATGGGTTAATGGTGCCTATCCTCAAAACCGGTTCCCACCTTTGTTATGTTGCCTAACCATACACACAGCATTTTTATTCTTTTTAAAAGTGCTCCTGAGGATAAAGGAACAATGTTTTACTTTTACCACGTGTGCATTTTGCGCATTATCTAGGATCCGGCTTCTCATCCTCTGCTTTTTCCATCATCTTCCTCATCTAGGCCGTTGGATAAAGATCTGGATGGTCTAGATTTTTTTAATAATTATTAAAAAAAATCTGGACCGTCCAGATCTTCATCCGACGGTCCAAATGTGGAAGGAGATAGAAAAAGCAGAGGATAGAAGCCGGATCCCATTATCTAAAAGGAAAAAAATATATATTAGAGATTCCCGAGTTATCCGTTGTGGATTTTTGGTGGCCACTAGGCAAACAAATATGGCGCAACTCTGAGAATTTGAATTGGTGTTTTAAAAAGTATGTTCATCTAAGTTAAAACAAAACTTATCTTATACTCCCGGTCCTAATTATAAGAGTTAGTTGGCATTTTTTGAGAAATTAAAGAAGTTAATTATATTGGTTTAGAGTATTTTAATTTTAATTTTTTTCTTCAAACTAAATAGTTTGGTAATAAATTAATATATAATCTAAAAAACACAACATATAAAATGATTAAGAACTTATTTGGCTTTCTTAATCTTTCAAAAAAAAAGTCAACTAGCTCTTATAATTAGTGTCAGAGGTAGTATATCACAAATGTCGTTGGAAATACAGATAACAGACACGTACTCTAACGATGTTTGGATGAGGTGCGTGACGCTGGACGGCTTCATGAACCAAACCAAACCCCAGAAACGCCAAAGCCTTCATCATCATAAAAAATATAGGATTGCTTTCTTCTATTTTAAAATACATCGCCTTGTTCCGTTCTCAACGTCGTTTTTGAGTTAGTGACTCATTCTCCATTCATAACGGGGAAAAAAAAAACGATTCATTTGACTTTTTATAGTGAGCACGAATGCTTTATTTTGCCTTGATACCTTTTGTAAATGGAATACGCATTCTGGCGGTGATGACGGTGATTTTTTATAGATATTCCCAGTTAAGTAGTTAATACATAGAGACTAATCAGATTCCAGCAAGAACTTAAGAAGGCAGAAAGGAGATGATGACTCAACCTAGTCATTGTGCAAATTGTTCACTCACCATCTGCATGCTTCAGAGTTCTGTTCTTTTCCTTTGTCTATTCTTTAAAAAGAAACAGGCTTCAAAGTTCAAAACCTTTTTTAAAAAAAATTAAGAGCTTACCTCCACTAAATCGTCCTCTCTGCAATATGATAAATAACACAAGCCATTTGGCAGATTCATTAATCCCCCACCCAAATGTTTGAATTGAGGGATTGCAGATTTGCAGTACTTCATTTCAAAAGGGAAACATGAAACACAGAAATGCCAGGGAGGAACAACGGATTTGCTCAATTCTTCGACATAGGGATGGTATCACAGGAAATACGCAGGAACGGTGTATGAATTAAATAGATAGGCAAAAGGAAATGACCAAAACTCAGAAATGCTACTAAAAAAAACATTAACAGTTACTACTATTCAAGGCTCGGCCTCTCATAATCCCAGGAAAAGAAAATTTCCCTTACAGCACCAGAACAACGCTTTCAACCGTAATGGCAATCACCTGAACAAGACTTTCAACCTAAAGGACTTGAACAAGGCTTCGCATTGCAAAAGGATAATTTAGAGGAACAATTTGCTGAGGTAAACCAACGGTCCTTTAAACATAACCTGGTAGGTGCAATGGTAAAAATTTAACTCAAGCTGAAAATAAGCCCTTAGGTTCATCATACTTACAATGACTAAGATAGGGCAAAATGCATCGCGTTGTTCGAGAGACCGACATAAATTTCTAACAATTTGCTGGATTCACAGTTTAAATAAGACTTATCACCGTTCTCGCAAAGTTTTTTGTGTATGAAATATCAGAGAGTAAAACAAGGTCGGGGATGAATTTGAGAAGGAAAAAATTTGGAGAGGAAAGTAGCCAGAAACAGAAGGGTGTGAGAAGGAGGAACGTGCGGGGGCCTTAAGATAGGACCGTGACTACCAAAACAACCAAAATCACAGAACTCTGCAATCACAAGATTCAGCAAAGGGGAACCACGAAGGAGAGGATTCTTCTTCACATCAATAGCTAACCTCAGATTCATAATAGATTAAATTTTTAAAAAATTTGGAAACAGAAGGGTATGAGAAGGAGGAACGTGCGGGGGGGCCTTAAGATAGGACCGTGACTACCAAAACAACCAAAATCACAGAACTCTGCAATCACAAGATTCAGCAAAGGGGAACCACGAAGGAGAGGATTCTTCTTCACATCAATAGCTAACCTCAGATTCATAATAGATTAAATTTTTAAAAAATTTGGACCATTTCTCGATTTGTGCGTGTCATCCTTGCGCAGGGGCCATGCTAATCTTCTCTGTATCGTTCCAATTTTATCAGATGTCCCCGAAGGGACGACCTAGAAGCGGTACTTCTTCTATATATACGTTTGAGGGGGTTTAAACTTAAACGATGTGGGACTTGTAGTGAAGCCATCTCGCACACTACCCAATTTCACAGAGATAAAGAAGCATTGAAACGGTTAGCCAGGAAGAAGATGAAGTTCACACAGTACCTACGCGCTGCACTTCTTCTATATATACATTCAACGTGGTTCAGGCTTATCCAGTGAGGGACTCGTACAGTAGCAACACTATGCTTGAAAGAGTCTCGCAAGGTGCCCAACTTCACGGAGACAAAGAACCGTTGAACCATTAGCTGGCAGGGAAGAAGAAAGATAGACTTGAAATTTAACAATTCATTTTTCTAAATAAGAAATAAAAAGTCTATATAGCGCACTCTAGGTGGACTAGGGGTCCTCTGCAGATTGTGATTCTTGAACCTCTCTATCTGGTCTTGTCATAAATTTTTTTATTTTCAATTTTTGCTTATTTAGAAAAACATCTGAGTACTTGTAGAGGAGCTAGTTCAAATACATAATCAGCTCATTATTTTGTACTGTAAGTTTTCCTGAGTTCATGCTTTTGCTCTTTCTTTCTTTCCCCTTCACACATATAATCTAAAACAAATTAATATTTTAAATAGCTTGATTGTTTTCATAAATGTTTATATTGTATATAGAATTATGGTATCCATGAAATGCTCACTAACCCTCCAACCAATCATATACCTAATACCACACTCCACACAATAAAGAAAATAAATGAATCTGCAAGCGTAACAACATGAGTCCACATTATATCTTTAAGAATTAGGTCTTTATTAGGTCTTAATCCGTACGTTTTTTTTAATTTTTTTATATATTATATTTATTTAGATTTAAATTATATGCCGCTTTTTTGAGATGTTTTTTACACCCAATATCTCAAATTAATTAATTTTCGATTCTGCATTTTTGTACACTGTAACACCAGAGTCTTATGAAAATTAATTAATTTGAGATTTTTGGTGTAAAAAACATCTCGAAAAGCAACAAATAATTTAAATCTAAATAATATAATATATATAAAAAAATATGTTAATACCTCTAATTAGAGGTATTAGACTTTAATTGGACTCGTAACAACATTGATTACAAGGAAAAAGAATTGAGAAAATGCCTTAAAAATAACTTTAAAAATGTCAAAAGATAAAAAGATTTTGAATAAGATATTAAGACCTGATTCATTATTTTTAAAATAAAATAAAATGACAAAATTGTCTCTTTTAAAAATAAGAACATAAAGGATGTGATGATTTCACAAATTTGAGTAAAGGTTTTTTCACAAGTTTATACTAAGTTTTCAATATTTTTTATTAAAATTTCACAAGTTACAGATTAAAATTAACAAGATCTGATAAATTTTTCAAAAGATCGGATAAAGTTTTAAAAATTCTTAAAAGAATTTCGCAACTTCCTTAAAGAATTCTACAAATTGTAAATTTGAATTACAAGATCTTATAAGGGTTTACAAGTTCGGATAAATTTTTTACAAATTCTTAAATAATGAATTACGTAGTATAACTTTCTTAAATAATTTCATAAGTTGCAAGTTTTAATTCCCCAATAAGGGTTTCACAAGTTGTGATAAAAGTTTCATAAATTCTTAAAAGAATTTAACAATTTCTTTGAAATTTTTTACAAATTATAAATTTTGATTTACAAAATCTAATCACAAGTTCTGATAAATGTTTCAGAAATTTGGGTTAGGTTTTTCATAAGTTCTCAAAAGAATTTAACAGTTATAAATCAAAATTCATAAGATTTCATAAAGATTTCATAAATTATGAAAAAGTTTCACAAGTTGGATAAAGTTTTCTCAATTAATTTTATTAAAGTGAAAATTAAACTGAGGGAAAATTTTATAATTTCCTTTTACTTTTAAAGAGGATGAATCAGATCCTAACACGAGGTTATAAATATTCAGAATATTTTTGTGTTTTGACATTCTGTAATCATTTTACCTCTTTTCTCGAAAATAAATGTGAGGACGTATATAAGCTGAGGGTTTATTTGGACCACTTCAAAGCCATTCAAGGTATCGCATGAAGCACAAAACTCCACGTGTCCCCTTCACATCAAGCACGACTGAGCAGTTGATTTGATACTGCTGCCCATTAAGGCCAAATGCTGTGCGTTTTACTAGCACCATCTGGATTTTTCTTTTCAAGTTCGCCACGTTCTCAGGCTCAGCTCCTTCCTTCATGGGAAATTAAATCGCAAACCAGATTTTTAGCCTTACTTGTTCTGATGAGTTTAGGAATTAGGAGTCTTGGCTTTTGTTGTCTGATCAGATATGCGTCTGCCTGACCTAATTTGTTCTGAATTACTACTACTTACTAGTATTTCCGATTGTGTGGTGTTGCAATGAAATGAATTGGGGAAATTGCATTCTCATTAACGCTCAACAGTTACAATGTGGAAAACTTCACGCATCAGACTTCCATCACTTCCTCTTCTTCTGTGTTTTTGTTGTATACTAGCATTTGAATTAAACATACACAAAGAAACCGTTCCAAAATTGCAGACAAAATATCACAAATCAATATTGAGCTCCGTATACATGTATATATTCACACACTTGTATCAAGAAGGTGGGGGTCATCATACATAATTACAGCAAATCGAACTGTTTCTGCTTTTCATTGAAGCTCGTTTTCCTATAATCTATTCTTCAACATTGCCTTGTAACTAATGTTTGTATCACAGAACTTATTCGCATAAGGCTTCATATATATAATTGCCCATACAAAGCAGCACCGCTTCAATGTCCACATCCAAAATTTATCGGGTGAATGGCCTGAAACCAAGGCCAAATACAATGCCACAGTATTAAGCGTAAAACACACAAATCTCGTCTCCTCAGATATTCATTTCTTTTCATGAGGAAGGTAGCCAGAAATAGATGGGTGTGAGTAGGAGGAACGTCACAGTGTAAATGAAACTGCTTCTCTCAGAGAAACGCAGGAACGGAACGGAACCAAGACAGGGATGAATCTGAGAAAAAAATTTGGACCATTTCTCGATTTGTGCGTGTCATCCTTGCGCAGGGGCCACAGAACTTATTCGCATAAGGCTTCATATATATAATTGCCCATACAAAGCAGCACCGCTTCAATGTCCACATCCAAAATTTATCGGGTGAATGGCCTGAAACCAAGGCCAAATACAATGCCACAGTATTAAGCGTAAAACACACAAATCTCGTCTCCTCAGATATTCATTTCTTTTCATGAGGAAGGTAGCCAGAAATAGATGGGTGTGAGTAGGAGGAACGTCACAGTGTAAATGAAACTGCTTCTCTCAGAGAAACGCAGGAACGGAACGGAACCAAGACAGGGATGAATCTGAGAAAAAAATTTGGACCATTTCTCGATTTGTGCGTGTCATCCTTGCGCAGGGGCCATGCTAATCTTCTCTGTATCGTTCCAATTTTATCGGATGTCCCCGAAGGGACGACCTATGGGCGGCACTTCTTCTATATATATGTTTGAGATGGTTTAAATTTACCCGATGTGGGACTCGTAGTGACTCCATACTCCGCCTGGAAGGGTCTCGCACAGTACCCAACTTCACAGAGATAAAGAAGCATTGAAAGGAAGAGGATGAAGTTCGTCAAAGATGATAATATGAGGAGGATAAAATTGAAAATTATTAATTCATTTATTTTGTGAAAATAACAGCCTGGCAAGGGCATACTAGCTTAGGTGTAGTAGGAAGGCTCAGAGTCCCTATAATTACAAGATCTGCAGACTGAAGCGTCTTCTTATGTCTTGTCACAAATCTTAAAATTTCAATTTTATTAATTATTAATTAACGAGCGCTTAAGCTCACTCGGGAAATCCAACCATCACCGCCGATTCCTCATCTTCGGAGGCAATCGCTGCAAAGCGGAGACGAATGCAGAAAGAAACGCACCGACCTTACTTTTCAAAATATTTTTTTATTAAATTTTTTAAGAAAATACCTCTCAGAGCAGAGCTCATCACTAATGCGAGCTCGACATCAAATCACCAAAAATATCATTGTTGTCTTTCTTAAGTTTCCCGAAATTAATAGAAATATTCATAAGAATGACCAAGCGAACCGCAAATATTTCATGTTATATTTTGACTGGCTTCGGCCTGGTTTACTATATTGTACCTTGAGTTGTAAGCTTTTGGAAACTGTTCTGCATCTGCATATTATTCTGAAGTGGTAATAGAATACCTTCTTCGAGCGAAAAAAAAACCGCAAATATTTCAAGGAAATTAAATAATTAGAAGGCCTTCTTATAATTACAATTTATGCCCTTCCAATGCGGGAGGAAAAGAAAAGGAAATCAAAAATTGCACCAACACGCATGAACTAAAAGGATATTTTCTCCTGCAACTCATTCAACCCAACAATCAAAAAACAGAATATTTTGAAGTTAGATTCAATTCGTAGTTGCATTCATTGAAATGGCCGAGTTATGTATTTCCACCCAAGTCCGCAATGTTCAGGGATGCAGGAACAGGGGAGGAGATAAGTTCAGCGATGCAAATTATAATTAATTGATAGGTGTGTCATACAACACCAGGGCAAAATAAAAGCTCACTCTGGAAACAACACATAACTTCTATCTATCTAAAATAACACAATGTGTAATACAACAATCACAATCCACCACCAAACCCCCACAACAACCCCCCATATTGCACATACAAGTACAACAACAATTTCCGTACATTGTTTTCTTGTTCATCACTGTCAAATTGAATACTCTTTCATATCCATTAATCACTGCTACGTATGGCGGTTTTGGTTCTCGTTTGGTGAGCTAGCACTGCTGCTACTTCCGCCCACCCGATTGGGCTCCCCCACTTTGGCTGCCATGGCAAGAACTTCCGGTGACATTTCCCTGTTCCAATTATTTCTCCGGGGACGAACGGGCTCCCCCATTTTTCCAGCTCCCATGTCCCCCCACACTGTCTTCCTCCCCATTTCTATGTCATCCACAGCTTTTCCCATACTTGGGCTCATAAACCCTCCGCCTACCGACCGGGTTGGCAATACTGGCTCCCTAATCACCTTTGCCCTGAAATTGTTCTTTGATGGGGGTATGGTGCTGCAGAATATCTCTGCAAAATTGCTCAACACTCCCTTGTTGTAAGGGTTGGCTCGTTGATCATATCTGTATCTGAAGTTCTCGTAAGTAGTCTGCAAAGGATATGGAAACACTTGTGAAGAACTTATCTGGGAAGCTAGCTTACTTTAGAAGGACAGGTATTATATCTAAAGGGTCAGTAACTACCTGATTTGTGCCTATCAGATACAAATGGAACGCGGTAAGGCCACCGACAAACCACATAGATATGAAAGTGTACACTATTAACACTATGGAGGCCGGGGTTTTGATCATTGCCTTCCAAATTGTTGTCTCCTCTGACTCCATAATTCTTCTAATATAGACCCAGCAAAATGCAAAAACATATATACAAAGCAGCATGCTTGAGAAGACAAACATGAAGAAGAACCGGTAGTTACGCTGCATGGCAATTGCAAATTATAATCCATTAACAAATGGACAAGGGACAAACGTGGAAAATCAAAGAACAACGGTGCTTGTTGCTTATTTAGTCCATGTTTAGTTCACCAAACGAGAATATCAATTTGGACAAAGCTCCATGAATGTAAATAGCTCCAATGAAAGACTGTCTAAAATACAATAGATTCTCAGAAATTTTTTTGAATTCTCCATAGCATTGATCAACCTATGAGGTTGGATTATGAAAAGCAAGATTCATATAATAGGGCCAATTTTCCATATGAATGAGGAAAGCCTCATTGAACACCTAAATAAAAGAAAACTGGAGAACAACAATGTCAACTTACCAGCCCAATACACTGCCCAACCCAGGGGCAGTGGTGATCAAATCGTTCTACACAGTTATTGCAGATTGAGCAGTGTGAACACCGAGGAGGCCTGTAGAGCATGCAAGTATCACAATACTTGATTTTGACAACCATACCATTGAACTCAACTTCCTTCATGCGAGGCAACCGTGATTGAGGAGTTTGACCAGACCCATCATCTAGATTACCATCAAAACCTTCTGGCTCTGGAGGATGTGCACTTCGTGGGATTATACCAGGATCTCTACCAGATGTTAACAAGAGAAGAACCAAAACCTGAAAAGATCATAGCATCAGCACAGAATTGGGAATTACATATTTGCGTTCATAGCACTGCCCAAGGCCATCAATGAGGAAGCAACTAAAATTCAATGGTTGCGAATAAAACTTTTCTGTCATGTCATTCAGTAGCCTACTTGAGAGTCCAGCACCAAAAAAGAGAACTTAGATTAAGTGCATCAAATTTCACCATTCAATTCTTCAACTATATTTGCCAATTTAATCCTTCTAGTTCAGAATCAAGTTACCTTAAAGTTAGGTCTATCACTATCTAAAGCAGAAAAAGTTGAGATAATCATAATTATGGGAGGAATATCTTCGCCCGTTTCATAAAGCATGCAATTAGATTCACTTAAGTCGTAAATCCTAACATTTTCCAATTTCATAATGAATGAATTAAGCTTACGCATAAAATATTCACCAGTTAACCATTACATTATCATATTTTTGTTTCAGGCACATCAAATGAGTCAAATTCAAGTATCTACCACACATCCCAATGCCTAAAGTGTCATTTGACTCGAAGAAGATCCACAGAAAGGAGATTCAAGATCAACCATTGTAGAGTGAAAGCCATCAGTCATTGCAAGGAATTCAACAGCAGCAGACTCCAATAACACTCACTTTCTTATTTAAACTTGAACATGCACTCAAGTTCTAGAGAAATGCTTCTTGCAATAAAATATGATGATACAGAGACATAAATTGTGCTTATATCTACTTGAAAGAGAGAGAGAGAGATAGGGATGGAGACCCACATAAACTGTGAATGTAACAGCTACAGCCATTATGGATATCCCCCAGTGATCAGAAAAGTCATCCATCAGTTTTCTTGCAACAAAGACACAGAAAGCTGCCATAGGAGCAACTATAAGGAAAATTGTCAGTCCCACTGATCTCACATCTGGTCCAAATATTAACCTTCCTTGAAGAAAAAATTTCTGCAAGAAAATTCCCAGTTACAAAGTGGTTAGACCACAGCAATAAGAGTCAAACAACAATGCACTAAAGATGATTAAATGTCTTTTTTTTTTCCTTTAATAAATTTGCATGACATTCAAATGATCAATTGCGGCAAATCAAATAGAATTAACGTTCCAAAGTAAAGAAGTTGCTTTAATGACTTCAACGTCAAGGGTCACCGCAATCCACAAAAGTCTGGCAAGAGAATATCACTAGCAATTATTTTCTGGTTCTCAATTGAAACCTGTGGCCGGTGAATCTATTTTGATTATAAAAATCTCTTAAACATTTGACGAAACTCAGTCCAGTTTTGAATGAGCAATTTCAAGATTCAGAAACTGGAGCTGAATCACGGGCCATATTAACTCTATCGCTGTTGAAGTATCTTAGGAACGTTAATTTAAAGAAATTTCATCAAAGAGAAAACGTGCCACACGGCAATAAAAGAAGATCATCGGAAGTTCTTTAACGTGATAATTAAACTTACAACAGAAACGTGTGATGATCCGGTTCCCTAATCATACAAAAATCTAATTAACAGCACAAATCTAACAAATAGTGTAGGCTTCTGTGATGAACACAAGCCTAAAGGGAGAGCCCAATCCCCAAAAGCTAGACTATTAGGCTATGAGGAGGGAGAACCCGATGCACTTATAAACCTCACTACAAGAGCTTGGCTCCCCGATGTGGGACTCATTACATAGTCCCCCCTCAAGAGCCGACGTCTTTGGCGGCTCCACTCCATGGCACTTCACTCGACTTTGCCGGTCAGAACCCTCCGTGGGTAGCCTTTTCCGTGAACATCGGGCTCTCAACGAAAGCACCAATGTGATGACACATGGCCCGAAAGGAGGCCCAATCCCAAAAGCTAACCTATGAGGAGGGAGAACCCGATGGACTTATAAACCTCACTACAAGAGCTTGGCTCCCCGACGTGGGACTTATTACAGCTTCATAGCAGACTAACTTTCAATAGCGCCCTCTGATATCCTCATCAATAATCTAAGAGTAAGAGGATCCCCAGAATTCGTTGACAGAGATTTTCTTTCCTACTTCAACTTTCGTTAACACTCTGCAAAGTCTATTTCACCATCCTTTTCCTGGGTGACATCAATAAAATTCAGGTACAAATATAGAAACAAATATGATCAGGAATGGAGAAGTAGCCTAAGTCTTAGAGGCACTAGATGAGCTTGAATAGTAAAGAAAGAAATAAATCCGCAAGCCTATAACAAAATAATGACAAACTTAACAACCAATTCAAATATTCAAGACCAAAGAAGAAAAGAAGCATGTAAAAAATGCGGAAGAAATAAAATCCAGAACCAGGACTCACATTACTCCCTTTCCACGCTTGGTATACCCGCAAATCACTGGATTCTGCACCCGGATCGGTCCGCTGGGGCGGAGGAACCACATACATATCTATCGTAAAGGTATAAAATTCAGCCGATCGCTTCTTCTACTTACAAACCCCACAAACAGCTTATAAAACCTGCAGGGCCAGAACAGAACTCCCAGAAGAAACCAAAATGCTAAATATGAAAAAGGTTTGAGTTTTGAATGCTCTTCAAGGTTCGAAATCCATGGGGACGGAGAAAAACCAGAACCAGACAAATTCTGAAGTTCCCTGCAAGCTTAACAGGTTCGCCGACAAGGCGTGAGGGGTTGGAAAGGGTTTCTTTTGTCGCTGGTCATGAGGTGTGGTGGTGGAGGAAGCTTGCTTTTGGTTAATATGTGGGGGATTCTCTTTATGTTCTCTTTACAGTATTACCTACTGTCACTGTTGTGTCTGCCTGTGCCTTACAGCAGCGAGCACGTGACGTGGCCCGTCCTTGTTGGAATCCACTGTTAAGCTAGACTCCTTCTTTGATTAACAATTAATTAACACAACCCTTCCCCCTCCCTAGCTCTCTCTCCCTCTCTCAATGTGATGTGGATATTGGATAATGTAGGGAAAATGACAGCCAGTTCAGTTAGAACCTACAAAATATCAAAAAATCTTAACCTAAAATCACATATAAAAAAAGTTATGGAGATTTTTTTGATATTATTTGTATTGACAATAAGAATGTTATGCTATATATTCATAACAAAATTTAAAAACCTGGTCATTCACAACAGGAAACAAAATCTAAACACTTGGATTTTGTTTCAAACTCAGATCCTTAAACATACCGAAGTTATTCACAACAGAAAAAAACTACATTCACAACAGGAAGTGTTATATTTACAATAAAATTTAAAATATAATCATTCACGGAAAAACCTATATTCACAATAAAAAATGTTATATTTACTGATAAAATTTAAACACCCGGATATTTTTTTAATACAAATATTATAAAAAAATCCCATAAAGACTTTTTTGATTTGTGATTTTAGGCTGAGACTTTTTTTTTTTACCTTGCTGTCATTTTCCCATAATATATCCTGTATTGAGCCTCTCTATGTATGTATGCGAAAGAGATGGTGTGATGGAAATGGCGCAAGAGAAATGGCCCCAGCCCCCAGTGAGTTTGTTTCTCTAATGTGTGGTTTCAAGTTAGATGGCTCATCAGTTAGCTGCTTCGTTCACTGTTCTCGATGATCCTTCTCCTGATAACTAGTATGACAACGAAATTTCATGGAGTTTTGCTCTGTTATTTGGTGGGCAAAAAGGAAAAGGAAAAAAAAGGCAGAATATAATACTCGTAATAAATAAAGAAAAGAAAAGTTTGGCAGAAAGTCTGCAAAGCCAAGTGGATTTGTTTATGAGCTTTTTCGAGGGATGAGGGACCTCGTATAATAGCTTCCTTTTTTTTTTTCCTTTTGACATTTTTGAGTTTTGCTTTTGAGCAAATGGTCCATTGATGTGGTGAATAAAAATAAGTCGGGGGTGGGTTGAGGAAAGCGATTATTTTGTCTGGGGATTAATCATGGTGGTTCAATTAAACATTAGATAATGTAATTAGTAGTTATTAGTGTCCTGTATTGGTATTAACAGAATGATAAGGGGAAGATTAAGGAGCACTGATGATGACAGCCTAACGCCCCCTGTCAGTGCCCATGCCCATGATGGACGCACCTTCTCAGTTCTCACTCACAGGCTTCCTTCCTTGGGATTGTGAGCCTCAAAAGGCAGAGTAGAGTTGGGGCAGAGGACAATACTTTCCTTTTCGTAGCTGTGAAGTCACACACAGTAAATAAAAAGGGATTGTGGGGCTGGTTAAGGCATGTTGGTGTAGTAATCACCACGTGAGACGTGATCCTTTGGGTTTATTAGGAGCCAATTGACATATTCACGTAATGTAGTGCTAAGCATTATGCCTTTTCTTTACTTAGCTCACACGATTAACTGAATTAATTTAACCGTGACGCTGATTTGTGCTCTCCCTCTATCGCCGCCTGGCCTTTTCAATGCATGCAACCAACAACTTTTTGGCCCTGCGAACTGTCAAGAGATTACTTGACATCTCAGATTTTTTTTAAAAAAAAATAGAAAACCAGATGGGGGTTTGAGCACAGCAAAGAGTCTAATTAAGATAAAAACACACATTTTCATATACATTATAAATAGTGCTGCTTCATTGTATTTGACGTGTATAACTCAACTATGCAGTTACAACGACTCTTGAATGGCACTGGAAAATCACACACACACAAAAGGTATAATGACTTTAAACATATTATACCACTGCTCCTTAATATAAAATCAAGTTTGTTTCTTTTAAGAGATTAAATCAATTACATTATAGTATTTATAAATATTTATCTTGTTTATACCATACTAATTTCTCTGATCAATAAATTGATATAAAATAAATATTATGATTAACCAATTTATTTAGTTTCATTAATTAATCTCTTTAAAAAAAAGTTCACTAAATATATTAAGGATAAGAGAGAATGCCAAAAAGGGTTAGGGACACTATGACGTCTTCTTCTTAGGGCCCGTTTGGTTGAAAAGAATTGGTGGGGAGGAAAGGAAGCTTAAATTAAGGGAAAGAAAGATTTGAAATATGAGGGAAGATGGCTTGAGTTGTTTGGTAGGAAGAAAATGAAGGGGTGGTAGTTGGTAAAGAATTAGGAAATTTCTATTTTACCCTTAAAAGAAATTAATTCAAAATAAAAAAGGAAAATATTTTTTTGCTAAAATATATTTTTTAAAAAATTGTCTGTTAAGTTGAACTTGTGACCCAAAACATTTTCGCAAGTTCAAACTTTCCCGCCAGTTTGAATTTCGGGGGTAAATCACGTCGAAAAATGTGAATAGTGGCCTTAAGCTTGAGATCCCACCAATTTTGGTGGGATCTCAAGTCCCACATATGAGGAAGAGTGGTGGGCCCGGTGTGGGCAGGAACCCAAGTTTGCAAGACTTGGCGCGCACCAATCACGTTTTCGGGAAGGCTGTTAAGTTCATTCCCTCTCCCAAGTTCCTTGAACCAAACGGGTCTTAGTCTCCCTCTTCTGCCCACTGTCTAGTCTCTGCAACAGCTTGCTCTGCATTCTGTACCATTAACAGAATTCCAAAACTATATACTCCAGCTTGTTCTTAATACAGGATTAATGTTGTAGTTCAATCTCTCTATTGAAGTGGATCAGGATTGGAGGTAAATAATACACACCATTACAACGGGCTAAGCATAACCATGTTGGAATAAAATATCATAGTACATGAATGAGAGGTACTTCCTCATTTCTTATTATAAGTTTTAAATAATAGATTCGTATTAATTAATAAAATAGTTAAAATTATTTAAAAGCATTAAATATGTATTATTTTTCTAACTATGCCATTATGCCTAAAAAAAGATAAGTGAGAGAGAGTAAATGAGAGATAATCCCTTATCCATTATTATAAGCTTCAAATAATACTCAACCATTGTTAGATGTTGAGAATAAAATTAACAGAAGTTTAGTCATCACCCCTAATAATATAGACAGACGTGATGGGGGCTTGACCATTGAAGAAGTGGTCCTTCCTTCAACTCCTAAATCCCAAGTTCCGTCATTTTTTGGCCATCGACCTGACCTGCCTATGGGCTGCTTCATTGGAGCGTGGGATGTTCCACTTTAGACAGACAGAGAACAACACAGAAAAGGACGTGGATTTGTCATACTGCAAAGAATGGACACATCCACTTGATAGGGCAAGCGGCAGAGACTGCACCTCACCCCCCAAACCAAAAGCAAGGAAAAAAAAAACAATCTCTTAAAAATTATACTCAACATTCACTCAGTTAATTTCGCAAACTGGGTTCAATAAGTTACCAAATGAGATAAACTCATTAATAATAGGGAAATAGATAAATCAATACAATTTAAATTTCTAAAATCTTTAAAAATTTGTTAACACAGGAAATGACATTTAGGTCTCAAAAAACTGATTTGAGACTCCTAACTTCCTATCCGTCTTCTTCCTTCCCACACACTCTATCACTTCTACCCCACTCTCCATCACCTCCTCCTCCACTCTTGTGACACCCATGGAGGAGGGAGAGAATGTTGGTAGTGGTGAGGGTGACGAGAGAGTCGTGGAGGCGTACAAGGTTTAGTAAGACCAATTTGCTTGAACCAAGGGTGACACTAATTTGCTTCTTGCCTCCATCATAGTCTACCCACACATGCATCGGCAAACCGCTATTGAAGCTCAAATTTTGAAAATGAAACCCATTCGCATAATATCCAGCAAGAACATATTTAGTGGAATTCAAACTCTTAATATCAATTCCGTTTGCATTGATATCCCCAAACTCATAATTCTAGTGAGCGTCAAATTCTCATGATTCTAGTGAGTGTCGAATTCCACGGCGAGGACATGGTTTTTGGGATAAAAAACATGCCTCTTTTAGAACCCATTTTATTAGTTAGTTGGAGGAGGGTTGTGTTATGATCAAATATTGTAAAAGATAGGAATAAGAATATAAGACTTCTATTAATGTTCAAACGTTAACATTCATTTGGCAAATGAATGATAAATCTGAATTTAAGAGCTTTTACTGATAATCACTCTACTATTACATGTATGAGGTAACGCTAAATGGATAAAGTAGTACAGTAGCTGAATGACAGTATAGAAAAGGAAGGATAACTGAATAGCAGAGAGGGAATAAGAGAATAGAAGGGGGGGACCACAGATAGAGGGAGAGAGACAAGTTCCACATATAATTTCACACACTCTCTAGTCTTCTCTAGTTCTATATATATCTTTACTTTTACCTACCCTAAGCCCAATATTATCGCCCCAAATCCAAATCCACCTAGTTCATTACACTACTCACGCCTAGGAAATTGACCTTGTCCTCAAGGTCAAAATTTGGAAAAGAAGCAATGAAGCAAGCGTTGAAAATGCATATATGATTTTAAGATACCATCCTTGCACTATGACCCAGAAAAAAAGAAAAAAAAACTTGCCATGTAGGGAAATCCAAACTATTCCATGTTGCCACCAAACAAGCTTGCAATCCCTCTATCCCATCAATGCAAAATAAAACCACCGGAACTTCCGCAAACCAAAAGGATATCAACTTGTAAAGCATAACCAAGTCACATGAAGCAAAGACAACAATCAAAATTGCTTCTGTAATAATGATTTCAACATAGTCAGTGGAACCAGCATTCTCCACGATCACAAGAAATGTCCCACTATAGACAAGTCAGCCATCCCATTGAACAAAAGCATAAAAGTAGCAATATTCAAAGCGCCTACATACAATCTTCCATGGTTTACAAAATCCTTGTGCATCTTAAGTCCCCATTTAAGAACATCATATCTAAAATATGTATAATGTTCTATAAACATGTCATTTAACCATGTAATCAACTCTGATGTAAAACGAGCATGAGATTGGAAGCTTGGCAAGAAATAAAACCAAAGGGACTTGAAGAAGATAGTGTCCCAGGTAATTGCACCAATCAAAGTAGTTGTGCATTCATTTATCAATTTCATTGAAGAAGGGCTATTCACTAAACAACTATCCCAACATGGAAAATGATAATAAGCACCTACTTCAACTAAGCATAAAGATCTTATAGAAATTCCAGGGTTAAACACTGATATAAGTGGAGAAAACATATTGGGAACTTTACGTGGTTTGTTCATTAAAATCAAAAAGCTCAAATAAATTGATGGAACAGCAAAAGTGTCACCAAATAATAAAATTCCTAGAAGCTGGTTTGTGACCGTAAGCATAAGCAACAAGAATAATTTTGCCTCAACATAACCCTCATCCCAAGAATAAGAGCTATAGTGGCGGATCGTGAATGGAAGGAAACCAAAATGAACATAGTAAAAGATGGTAATGGTGTGTCCCACTTCCATTCTAAATGACGAGTCCAGCAAGTTAAAAACCACAACTGAGCTTTATCCTTATTCAAATCAATGCCATACCCATTGAATTCTTCAAATTCATTAAACAACCCTTGGAAAAAACATATACTACACTTCAAGAGCAGAGCGAGGGGAAATGAAATACCCGGATCAAATGTCGATCTATAAATAAGGTGCCAAATCATGATAATCCAAGACAGTGAAAATAACGGAAGCAAGGAACTTATTAGAAGTCCAAACCTCAATCAACTTAGCTGTTTGCGACAAGCAAAGGAAGATGTCGTTGAAATGCATTGTGGTCGAGTAGGGATGAAGAAACATAACTACATCGTGGCCATCATCAAGTTTGTGTCTGTCCCTGAAGATAGAGATGAAGTGCCTAGGGTAGCTGATGGTGGGTGGAAGAAACTCAAATTCGACTCTTTTCAAATCGCAAAGCCCTGGGTCTTGTAACAATGGAAACGATGGATCAGCAACAAATGTAACTGGTGATGCAGGAACAATAGTGGTATGTGCCATATCGTTATCAATCTGTTCCAGTTTGACTACTTCAGCATCGACCAACACGTTGATAGCAGATGTTGTATAAATATCACTCTCCGGGAAAATTATGGCATCAACAGATCTCAAACTCTCATTGGTTCTAACATCTCCAGGATCAAAGACTATATTAGAAAATCCAGGACCAATGCAACAACACGCTAGTATAAGAGGCAATTGATATACCTTAGCAACCAAATTCAAGCAACAATCTCCTTTAACTTGCCCAGTATCTACCAATCTAATAAGTAAATAAACAGAACAAAAAATGGTAGTGATAGGTCTAGGGTCAAATATTAAAGGAATAATCAATTCAACAAAGAATCTTGACCACTGATCACGGAACTTACTCAACTTAATTCCATTGCATGAGAATTCTCCAAAGTCAATAAACCAAAAATACTGAGATGCTTGTAAACTAAAATGCTTGAAAAGATTTGGTAAAATAGGAATACCCGGATCAAATGCCACGCAATGACCCAAACCATGATTATTCCTATGATAGTAGTCTAAATCGCGACCAACCAAGAGCACAATATCAAAGATAATAAACTCATTAAGAATCCATCGCTCACTCACAGTAATTAGAGGGAAGGGATGGAAGAGATTAGTGAATGCATCTGACTTCAAAACAGGGACAGTGTTCTGGAACTCAATGATCAAGTCAGTGCTCTCACCGTAGTCATCCTCGACCGCCGGGGTTGAGAACAAAATGTGATAGAGCCACCATCGGACCCGGGAAAAGCCATCGGCACTGTTTCTGTCAATGGTTGAGCATAATTAATTGATTGAACCATGGGAATTCCCGATTGTCAATTGTGTACAGCCGAAATTACATAGGAAGATGACCCAACCTTGAACCCTGACTTAGACCCTATGCCTGACGATTCCACCTTTCGATCTATCTTGTCGAGTGATTGGAGAATAGCTCCCATCAATCCTTCAATGCAATCAACCCGACCCTTGGCATCTTCAATGAATTCATTGGCCTTCTTCGTATCCGCCTCAAGTTGTTTCAGTTCGGCTTCATCAAAGTCATCGGCCACGGCAGAGGGTTCGACTATCAATGAAAGCATCATTTGTTATGATCAAATATTGTAAAAGATAGGAATCAGAATATAAGACTTCTATTAATGTTCAGACGTTAACATTCATTTGGAAAACAAATGATAAATCAAAATTACAGAGCTTTTACTGATAATCACTCTGCTGTTACATGTATGAGGTAACGCAAAATGAATAAAGTAGTACAATAGCTGAATGATAGTATAAAAAAGGAAGAGTAACAGAATAATAGAGAGGGAATAAGAGAATAGAAGGGGGGCATAGATATAGAGAGAGAGAGAAATTCGACATATAATTCCACACTCTCTCTAGTCTTTTCTAGTTCTATATATATATCTTTACTTTTACCTACATTAGGCCCAATATTATCAGCCCAAGTCCAAGTCCACCTGATTCATTACAGGGTGTTTTGGCAAAAATACCTAAACTTTTTTGCTTAAACAAAAATACCTAAACTTCAAAAACCTTTATTAGTCCCTTGAGACCTATGTATCATTTACATATATTAACAGAGTTTTAAGGATTTTAGGAATTCAAATGGTATTTATTTATCATTTTTCTTTAATATAATAATATCTTGAGCTCACTCTCGGAAACCTGTAAATAAACTTGAGTTTAAATATGCATACACGTGTGCACACATTGATTAAGAACAATTCCCTGATGTGAAAATCAATAATTTCAAGTATGCCAAATTACAAGTCGATGAAGAAAAAAATATAACAAGTAAAGACTAGACAGTAACGCATGATATTTAAGAAAAACATCAATATTTTTTTCCAATATAATTAAACTGAATGAAGAAAGACTACATGTACTCCCTCTGGTCTTTATTATAAAGCACCAACTAGCAAGTTTATTTAGTAGTATTTTTTATAAGGCACATGTTTGTTTCCAATATGCATTAATTATTTTTTTCCATGCTTGCCCATAATTAATAAAGGTAGTGGGTGAGAGTAATAATTATTATGATGTTTGAGCTTACTGCAATTAATAGGGGTAATATTAAAAATTACTTAGATTTTAAGACAACTTTATTGACTTTAACTGTTTTTATTGGTTTGAGAGAAAAGTTAGTTGATGGTTTACAATAAAAGCCAAAAAGGAGTATAAATTTAAAAAGTCCAACCCGAAGACAAAAAGTTTGATAACGGCAACAAAATTTACAAGTTTCAGTGAATTCCATAAATCTAAAAGGGAAAAAAGAACAAAAAAGACCTAACATCTTACATAGTACATTCTAATATACTATGCAGCTGCCTCCTTCCCTTCTAGCCGACTAGGCGACTACACCAATGGAAACGGGGCTTTAAATTTTTTTGTTAAAAAAATCATATTTTTTCCATGCCCTTGATATTTAATAAAATTGGTAGGAAGTGAACTAAAAACTTCAACGCAGAAAATGAAGAGATATCTAATGCTGCCGCACTAATTATTACGATCATTCAAAAAACGAATACAAATGAATTGTGGTCCCCAAAGACTAGAGTTTGAAAGGGATAGTTTTCACAACAGGGTTCCTTGAATTACAGTAAGTCTGAAGAGAATCATTGTCGACTGTGCCCAAAGCAGAGACCTGCACGCCATAGGAAGCCAGACGATTAATATCTTTCGGAAGGGGAGATTGCCAAAGGCTATCCCACCAAGCTGGAGGGATAGTTGGGGTGAAGGCACATTGATGGGTTTGGTTATGACAGCTCAACGGCCCAGCGTATCTGTTCCATACATGGCCCCAGCCAATCTGGTTCTTTAGACCCTCGCTCAACAAGTTACTCTGAAAACTGCTCAGAAATGAAAAGCTTGAACTAGTAGAGTCATTTCCTGGAGTAAACCATTCCAAAATGTTTCAGCATTATGTTTGAAAATAATAAAACAATATATTATGGAACTGTATTGGCAATTAAAAGTAAATAGGGAAGAATCACGCAGTGGAGGTATACCCAGATTGTATGCTGCAGCCAGTGCAGCAATTAACTGAGCATAGGTAGTCCCAACACGCTTGTGAGCTCCAGAAACAACAGCATGTCTTGCACGAGATGCAAGGAAAAAGTCCACAAAAGCAACCCATCTGGGTGCAGAGCCCCAATCCTTCACTCTAAAACCAAGATGGGACATTCCTTTAAATATATTTCCCCTGTAATTTTCGTAATCAAATTGTAGAACCTGAGAAAAACACATGAACAAGTGTTTAGTTCACACAAGTATTACACTCATAGATAGTAGCTTGCTTATCATGTTCGGGACGAAGACTGCTAGAAAAATAATGCAAACGCAAGAAACTTAAACCAGGAGATGGCATGATCCCATTTGAAATTCGAGGGAAGTAATTTCATCATACACTGGTATTTGCATATGACATAACGCCAAATAAAATAATGAAAACTTACCTCTACAAATTCGCTTATGTTGGGCATTATACTTTTAACAAGAGAAGGTGTATCTGACACCAGAACCACCTTTGGTCTTGAAGTAAGGCTATGACTCTCTATGGCTTTTTTAATGCAACGCAGTGCTGCCTGTACAGCTCTTATGGACCTGTGAAAGATAACACAAAAACCAACACCACCAAATTTAAGCAATCTCCCAAGGTTAAGTGTTCAATTATGCCAACTTTGCCAGTATATGTGTGCATTACTCTGAGGAATTAAAAATATCTTCCTCTAAAGCACAGAAGATGAGCAAACACTAGAAGTACTAAAACTAGCATCCCTTGACTCCTTAAAACCATTTATAATGTCTATATTGAGAAATATTTATCAGCTGACTGCTTCAATACTTTGCCAAAAAAGGGTTGATGTGATAGAGATGAATACACCAACCAAATAAAGGTTGCTGTTTTTCAATCATATGATTATTTATTTAACCTTTTATGCAAACCGATTGGAGAAAATAGAACCATATAGTGCCACAAAGATAAAGAAAGGGTGATAAAGTGGGACCAAAAAAAAGATTGCTTAAGATACGATATTTGGCCAGGCACTATGTTGATCAACCCAACATAGTGGAGCTCTATTTTGAGGAAGTACTATCAAACTAAGCCATACTCCCTCCGGTCCTTAATATAAAACATATTTACCTAATCTGATTAGATTAAAGAAGTTAGTTGTGTTAGTTAATATGATATGTATTTTCTAAAATGCCCTAGCCATCTTCTTTAATTTCCTCATTCCCTTTCCTCCTTTATTATTGTTGAGAGAGCATCACTAGAGATAAATTAGGAAAAGATTGACAAACATGAAAACTTTGTCTTATATTTATGATTAAGATCAACTACTCAAATGTCTTATTAAGGACCGGAGGGAGTATTCCACAGTCATTTAATCCAAGGATATTTTCTGAATGAATGTTAGAAGGAATCAAGCATCATGCAGAGGAAGGGAGCTACAAATACATCTGAAAGGGAAAATTTACAGCAAAGAAGGGGTCAAAATTAAGGGAATAAGGAAAAAAAGTTGTGTCTCAAGAATATGAAATCAGCAGCTTCCCTTATTCACAAAGGCTATATTATACACATCAAAGGTCGGAATTTTTTTATACATATCAAAATTTTATAATTCACACGTACACATGTAGATTTGTTTCCATCTGGATACTAGAATACTATTGGAAAAAAGAATATGACACACATGCCCATGTTGGAGGTTTACACATATTTTCTGCATGGACATCATGTTGTACATTTCATTATCTGGTTCAACTTTCAAATAAAGTTTTAAATTTTTTTTGTTCTTTTTTAAGCTGACGTCTCACTCTTTTGCTATTTATTGAAAGTTGAAACAGTCAAGAACGTATAAAGAAACACAAGTAAGACCAAGTCAACAAAGAGGCACCACAAACCTCGTACATCAATCAAGCACGATAGCCCACTCAATGATATTGGTAAGTACTCAAATTACCTATTCATACGCATCCGCATATGTAATGAGATGTCAGGGTCCTCTCTACCATTGATAACCCAATTGACAGCTTCCTGCACTTCTTTTGTAGGGGATATGAGAACTCGCATGAGCTCCCCAAATACATTAGGGCGAGTTTCTAGCACTTTTGGATCACCAAATAAATCAAAAGCAGCAATTCTCATCTGAGCGTGTATATTCTTCAAGAAAAACTGAGCCGCTACAGCATCTGTAGTTCCTTGAAACCTAAACAAAATAAGGCTATTAGTTATTCAATGATGCTGGAAAATTGTAAAATTGACACGTAAAAACAATCTTAATTTACCATATGATAGGTTGCTCCCATTCATTCCAATTGCTACACAGAACATTAGTTTCCCGAGGTTTTTCAAAATCATCAATCCTCATAACCAGTGGCCTCCCATATTTGCTTTCACATCCATGGCTTCTCCACAAATGCTTGATTTCATTCATGGTAAAGGTGAAGTTGGAATAAGAAATATAATCCCCAAAAGGATATTTACCTCTGAAATGAAGAAGAAAAATAGTGATGAGATAATGGAAAGATAAAAAAGCTAAGTCAATCATCCATATCGATGGTTGATTCCAACATGTTACTTTAAATGGCCAGAGTAGTTTCACAAATCCATTAATGGCAGACTGACAGTTTTCATATCTAGTGGCATAAAATATCTGTTTAAACTGACAAAAGTCACAAAACTGCATGAACCTAAATTGGTATTTACAATTGCTCAATGTTCCTGGGACCAGAGACTGTTAAAAGCTAACACATAAGAGCCATACTAAATGGATTGCGCATACCCTAAAAGGAACTGTTTGTTAGGACTTAGGACTTCAAAATTCAGATGTCAAGAGTAAAAGCTATTTCTTAAATGAAAAAGAAAGGCTTGAGAAAGAACCAATATGCCTGGTTTGGCCAATGATCAAGGACCGATTTAACATCACACTCAGTGCTGCCGCTGTTAAGACCTTGTACATTTCATTCCCAAAACCTGCCTCAGCAGTTTTCCCCAGAACAAAACCATGACTACAGAACTTCTCTGAGGGGAGATCCCTAACCCTTGAAGCACCTGAAACATAAATAATCTATATCACTATCCAAATAAGAATTGCTCTTCGCAAGCATTCCTGTTTAATGTTCATGTCACTAATATGACCTTGATATTTACAGCTTTTTTAAAAAACAATTAAGATTATGAGAATAGCTACTATGGTATAAAATAGTCGAATTTGGTGTTGATCACCGTGCCACAAGTACAATAGTCTTTCTGTGAAACATATGTACGTAAGTTGAAACTAACGACTAAAAAATCGCAAGGAAGGAATCAGGAGATAACAGAGTTATCCAGTATTTGTCTCATATTACGAATGGAACTCATTCTAGAGATGTCATTGCTGCTAAAAGAACAACATTTACTCATGATATTGCAAACATCAGGAGAATTTGCGAATGCATCACGCACATTATCTAGGAAAAAATGTAGATGATCCGCAGTAAAAAGAAAAAAAGAAAGAAAGAAAAGAAAAGAAAAAACCTATGAGCCTAGTTAATGCCTGTAGTTATGTCGCAAGCTTTTGTCGGTACTCTTTTAAGGAGAAGAAACTCTGACATCACCACCGACAAGCAATGGATTTGATTGATTGGGTGAAGCTTATTCACATTCAATTCAACATCTCCCAGAAGAAACTTGAAAATTAACTGTTATTTGTCAGACAATTGTCTCATACTCTCATCCCACCCAAAATCATTGTGCAGATAACCGACGGGGAAAGAGGTAAATCCAATAGTAAAACATAAAGAGAGGCTAACAAGGAAGCGAGAATACCATTTATAACGAAATGGTTTTCAATCATTCTTCTCACTCTCAGGCTTTCGCTCCAAAAACCTCTTCTGAAATCCTCGCCCATCTCTTCCACCGTTGCACATTGTGTTACTCCACTGTTCCCCAGCTTTCTACCACCACCATCCAAACTCGAGCTATTTAAATCTTCGAGTACGGAGTCTCCAGGGAAATCCACGCGAATCGGAGGATCTAACGGCCTAAGAGCAAGCATGAAGAGACCGAAGACAGCGAGTATTGCAAATAAGAAAATAATTGGTTGCAGGAACGATCTTCTCCTTCTACCTCCATACCGCATTTTCTCTCTGTCTTTCTATCACCAACCCTTACCAGCTAAAGGCGCTCCGAGGTCAGCTCCCTCCCTGTTCAACTGGATCTGAAGGCAACGATGATGAGTCGAAGTGAGGAAGAACTGTCGGATTTCGAGTTTGAACCGACACTATATCATTATAACCCGGACCCATACGTGACTGGCGCGCATTACGCACCGCCTCTGACAACAAGGGCAATTATGTATTTAATTTTTTAAAAAAAGGGAAAATAAAAAAGCATTATCTTTAGATAGTTTCCCATTTACCTGGTTCTATTTATAAGTGTTATGACAAAAAAATAAAAATTGATCCTATCCCAATTTTATGTAATAAATGAGATTGTGACAATTTTATCGATATTAATTATATCTATGAAAATAGAGAGGAAATAAATAGTTGAAAAACACTCAATCATAAATGAGAACAAAGTTAAAAATTTACTCTATAATCATTGATTTAACTACATCTCACTCCAAAATCTCACTCCAAATTTGGTCTAGCTTATAAATAGGGCATTTTTACCAAAATAATATTTTTTAAAAAAAAAATTACCAATCTGGGGTACTTTTAAAACTATTTACCATGGTAGGGGTGTTTTGGGGTAGTGCCGTCAGGCTCCCTAACGGCACACAATTTGTGTGCCGCTAGGGTCCCTAGCGGCACACAACATGTGTGCCGCTAGAAAAGCCTAGCTGCACACTGTATAATGTGGGGAGGGGGTGAGACGGAGAAAAAATAGGAGAAAGGCTTTGTTGATGCATATTTTACGTTCATATTTGTATGTTGAAAAAATAGGAGAAAAAATATGCATCAACAAAGCTTTGATATAATTACTTGCTATTTTATTATATATAAATATACATATAAGGTTTATTTGGGTGATTTTGTAGGATGAAATAATGAGAACGTTGCCTTGGAAAAATAATCGTGTTTCTTTGAAATAATATCTATATATATATAAATAATATTATAAATGAAATAATATAGGAGTGAGTTAGATTAGATCCTATTATATAGGAGTTTATAAATATCAATCAACATATAAATATTTTTTCTCCTATTTTTTCAACATACAAATATGAACGTAAAATATGCATCAACAAAGCTTTGATATAATTACTTGCTATTTTATTATATATAAATATACATATAAGGTTTCTTGGTGGGTGATTTTGTAGGATGAAATAATGAGAACGTTGCCTTGGAAAAATAATCGTGTTTCTTTGAAATAATATATATATATATATATGTAAATAATATTATAAATGAAATAATATAGGAGTGAGTTAGATTAGATCCTATTATATAGGAGTTTATAAATATCAATCAACATATAAATATTTTTTCTCCTATTTTTTCAACATACAAATATGAACTAAAATATCATCAACAAAGCCTTCTCCTATTTTTTTCTTTTTTTTTTTCTCCGTCTCACCTTCTCCCCCACAACATACGGTCTTGCTAGGCTTTCTAGCAATGCATTTGTGTGAAAATAACCCTACCTTGGTAAATAGTTTTAAAAGTGCCCCAGATTGGTAAAAAAAAATTTAAAAAAATATTATTTTGGTAAAAATGCCATATATGCCTATAAATAGCAACAAGGTGGCAAACGAGTAAGTAGGCTTCAAATAATATGAGTTGGTAAGTAGAGTCAACGCATTCTGAAACAAGAAGAATATAGTCTCTCTCGCCAGAAGATTCTGTCCGTTCGTTTTCATCGGCCCCTGTTTCGCGCTCTCTCTTATGGTCACACAAATGCACCGTACCAATGATCAACGACCATCTCAATCCAGAGACCCCTGAAAAGAATAAAAAATAAAAAAAGCAGGGAGAATTGAACAAAAATGAACGGATAATTCTCCTCCGTCTTCGCGCTTGTCATTTTGAAACGCTCTCTCTTTTCGTTTAATTTCAGAGAGACGAATCATATTTGTCACAGCCATAATGGAGAAAAAGCCTTCTGAAAATTCTGACAAAGACGAGGAGAACAACGCTGGTGAGACTTCTCATCATCATGCATCATCGGAACCAGGAAATCCCGATGATGAGGCCATTGCCGAACACGATGATCATGCCCAGGCAGATTCCGTTACAGAGGGAGAGACCACAGATGTGGTCACCACCGTTGCTCTCACCCCCACCAAGCTCTCTGCTGACGTCGATTCATGGATTGAGACTATGCTGCACCAGAGGAATGCAGATATCACAGAGATCCCGGATTGCGTTGACAAGTTCTTGGATCTCTTCGAAGAAAATATTGTCTCGTACGATGCTGTAGAAGGCAGACCGAAATGGGGCGAGGTTCCGGAGCAAGATTCTTCGTTCCTGGAATCGGCGAGTCGGATTAGACAGCTCTCCCAGGTGCTGAGTCAATCTCAATGTTCCTCGCAGCATATCAACGAACGAAAAGATTCGTTGGTCAACCGCATCGGGGTCATGCGACAGGGGGCCATGTCGTATTTGGAGGAGGTGTTCCGGATGCTCCTGGAAAAATATCGAAATCAAAATAAAGGCGAAATCGAGTCGGGTGGTCATCATGATCTGAAAGTGGAGCAGGACAATTCTGCACTGTCGGATTCTGAGCATTCGGATTTCCCGGGTTTTTCTGAAGTAACCATAACCAGTCTGAACAAGATAGCCAAGGAGATGATATTGTCTGGATATGAATCCGAATGTTGCCAGGTTTTTATTATTTCAAGGAGAAATGCATTCGAAGAGAGACTGAATAAGTTAGGGTTCGAGAAAATCAGCATTGATGAGATTCAGAAACTGACATGGGAATCTTTAGAGGACGAGATCCCAACGTGGATTAAAACCTTCAAGGAATGTGCCAGTAATTACTTCCCCGGCGAATTGAAGCTCGTGGAATCTGTGTTCAAAGAGCACCCGTCCATAGGGGATGGCCTCTACTGCAACTTAACTCGTGGCGTCGTCATTCAGCTTCTCAATTTCGCCGAAGGAGTGGCCATGACGAAGCGCTCCGTCGAGAAGCTATTCAAATTTCTTGACATGTGTGAGACCTTGGGGGTGGTGATTTCCGGCTTGAACCTTGTACTCACAGAAGAGCGTGGGGGTGAGCTCATGGCGGAAACGGCGTCGGCGAGAAACAGACTTGGAGAGGCCGCGATAAGCATATTAAGTGATCTTGAGAATTCGATCAAAGCGGAAGCGGGGAAAGCGGTTCCCGGCGGAGCGGTTCACCCGTTGACCCGCTACCTCATGAACTATCTCCCGTTGGTTTGCGAGTACAAGGACACATTAGATCCGGTTTTCAAGGAGCACGCGAAGCTTCAAGGAGACTCAACTGGAGGATCTCACCAGCATCATCAGGAAAATGATCATGGGGACGACGGCAAGGAGGAGTCGCCTTTCGCAGAGCAAATGATGAGGGTGATGGAATTGCTGGACGCGAGTCTAGAAGGGAAGGCGAAGCTGTACAAGGACGTGTCATTGGGTTGCATCTTTATGATGAACAACGGTAGGTACATACTGCAAAAGATCAAAGGGTCATCGGTTATATACCAACTGTTGGGGAACACGTGGTGTCGGAAGAAATCATCGGATCTAAGGGCGCAACATAAGAACTACCAGAGGGAATCATGGGGTAAGATATTGCGCTGTCTGAACCCTGAAGGATTAACTGTCAACGGAAAATTGCATAAGCCATATTTGAAAGAGAGGTTCAAAAGTTTTAATGCCATGTTTGACGAGCTCCTTAAGACTCAGAGCTCGTGGATTGTATACGACGAGCAGCTTCAGTCAGAGCTTAGGGTTTCGGTGGCGGGGCTGGTCATTCCGGCGTACAGAGCATTCGTGGGGAGGTTTTCTCAGAACTTGACGCCCGGGAGACAAACAGAGAAATATATAAAGTACCAGCCTGAGGATATAGAAAATTACATCGATAACCTATTCTCTGGGAACCCCCAGTTCATGTCTAAAAGGAAGCTAGTATAATATAAATTATGCATCCATAACTATAATTGATTAGAATGAGACAGGGATGAAGGAGACTATAGGTATGTGTATGTAATGTGTCCATAGATCAGAAAGGTTCTAAGGTCCTAGGCTCAGGCACGAATCTGTGTTGTTTGGGAAGCAACTTCAAATTATTTTCGTCGCCCAAGTTTTGTTTTGTTTCTGTAGACTTGGTTTGAATTAATAGGCAGGGTCCCAATTATGTGTCCGATTTATTTTGTAATCAATCGTATTGGAAGTTGTAAGCCATGCATGTTATAACAGAAAAAAAGAACCATTCCTGCTCCCGCCACTGCTGTAATTTCGACTTCTTCCATGTTCAGTGAGAGTATTCTGTTCGTGTGAAATTGATCCACATTCCAAGCACACTGCGAAGGGCGCAAATTTTTTCCATTTGCGAGATGGTAGAACTTACTGCGAGTATTATATACGTTTTCATTATTACCTGACAGTTATAATAATTATTATTGTCATTATTATTCATGTCATACATAAAAATCTCTCATGTTGGGGCGGACCCAAGTGTATCATTGGGCCCTGCCCACCCTTGAATTGGGGAATTGGTTTTTTTAAAATTAATACATTTTTGAATGATTGTCCACCCTTAATACATAAAGACTACATTTCGTAATCGGATGAGGATAAATGGTTAAATGATTGTTTAATGCCTTATATTGAAAAAGATGTATTTGATAGTGTTATGGACCTACCCAAGGCCCAACATGGGGACGACCGGCCCAATAGACCTACACAGAATATATAGATCACCATATATGCCAGGGCACGCCCTATATATATCTGAAAAGTCGGCTCAGTGCAAGTGCACGTTCGTAACATCCCAAATTTTGGAATCTTGAAATTGGAATATTTTATGAAAATTAAATATGAAATTTTGGCTTAAAAATAATTATGAGAATAATTATTTGAGATAAGGCTTATTTTCTTTCTTTTCTTGAAACTTCCGGGAAAAGAATAAATTTAAGGAATATATGGAAGAGATAATTTATGAATTAAAATAATTATGAAATTAATTATTTGGAAAATTAGAAATTTATTTTCTTGTAAATAAAACCAAGAAATTTTTTGGGAGAAATAGATTTTTCGAAAAATTAAGGCATCAACTTTAACACTTCCACTCCTCTTTCATTTTCATCAAAAGTCAAACCACATATACTCACAAAATATACACATTTCTCTCATGTATTCCCGTGGCTCCCCTTTGCACAATAAATCCATGAATTATTTATTGGGCCAAACATGCAATCTCCTCAATTATCCAATAAATCCCTCTTCTTTTTATTCAATCAATTCTCAAGCCCAACACGTGATGCAAGCTATATCTCCCTCAGATTAATTATATCTATCAGCCACCACGCAAAGAGAGCAACAATATATATATATATATATTTAAGAAGCAGCCCAAATACTCCTTCCTTTATCCAACAAAACCTATTGGCCCATACACTCAATGAAATATACAACCTAGGAATTAAAACCAACCCATTCACCAATGTGAGTTGGCATAGATGGTAAGGGATCCAGGATTAGACCCTTAGGTCGTGGGTTCGATCCCCTCTGCCGTCGCTGGGATTCCTTTGGTAGGCGATCTCGTAAGTCACAGCAGTAAGTCTTCATAAAGCCGGTAATGCCGACTGCTGGCGCAGTGGGGACCGATGTCGAACCCCTCCAAAACCTTTTTCTTATCGAAAAAAAAAAAAAAAAAAAAAAACCAACCCATTCAATCCATATGCATCATTCACCCTCAGCTTTGACCCAACACGTTACAGGAATCAAATCATAGCCCCACACCGACTGCAACACGTAAACACAGAATCAGCGAAAAGGAAACCAGATCAAGTTAGCAGCAACTCTCCCTTGCTTCTTGAGCCTCACCCACGTCTCATCCTTCTCGGACTGGACCCCCCCTTAACTCCATATATATATACATATATCTCTGCTCATCTTCATTTAGTAAGACAGAAACACAGAGAGAGGGAGAGACGAGAACGACGAAGAGGGAGAAGGAGAGAGAGAGTTGGAGCTTTGTGTGTGTGCGCTCTGTTTTGTTTAAAACCAGAAAACAAAAAGAGAGACAGAGACAACAAGTGAGATCGATAAGGTCGTCGGAGAAGGGAAGAAGAACTCGAACCTATATGAAACTTGGGATTTCAGTTTAGGTAAGCTTATTCTTTCCCTTACCATCTCTGATTTTATGTGATTTGCTTATAACGCAAAAGAAAAGGGAAGACTGAAACCAGTTTGCTACACGTGAAACTGAGAGGAACACGATGCATATATATATATAAGATAGAAACCAGAAAAACCAAAGTTTTACTGATGTATGTATATTAACACTACACCTATATGTATCATGAAACCCAGCTATCCTATAGGTAAGTATTGAATAAGTATAGTCTTGGATTCTATATATCTGTGTGTACTATATAAACCAGCAAAATGAACATACATGTTGGTTCCAAAATACATATATCAGCATCTCCTGCGTTGCATATATACCTAGTTACTTTTAGAAAATGGAAAGAGTTTGCAGCATTTTACTGAGGCATATATATATATATAGATATATACACACTAAGAAGGTTTTTTTTAGCTATCATATATGTGTGTGGTTTGGAAATTAAAAGGGAACTTTCTGTCATGAGTTTCTATCATGTAGTGATATAAATAGGTGTATGCATGTTGCATGTGGAAGAAATAGTAAAAAGCTTATTGTCTCTATATATATATATATATATATATATAAAAACACATATATGGTTGCTGTCAAAACGCTGCACACTTATGTAAATAAATATAAACATGGAACCAAAATTTGGTTATTTTACTGATAAAACGTTGCTGTGTGTTGAAACGTATATACAAAGCTTTATATATATGGATTAGTGTAAACCTTTAAATGATGAGAATAGTGACAAATTAAAAGAGTTGAAAGTTGTCAGGTGTCTTTTCTTAATAAATTAATTTCATACTCAAGTTCATGTACACACCCACATGCGTTGCTGACATTAGAAAAGAAAACGTCCACTGTACATGATTTCCTACCTTGCTAATATAAATGTGTGTGTGTGTACCAGTGAAGTATATATATAATATACTAATGCATTGTGCATTCGGAAAACCACGAGAAACAGTAAATCTTATGCATTAAAGCATATTTTTATATGGTGATTGGTTTTATAAACTCCTAATTTAAAATGTTAAAAGAGCCTCTAAGGGTTTAAAATAATTATAAAGAAATAAGTAATAAATAATAATAATTGGTAAAATAAAATAAAAAAATATTGTTATTATTATTATTATTAATAAAAAGGGAAATAAATAATAAAGGGAGTTATTAATTAATAATAAATAAAAGAGGGTATCATTAATTAATAATAAATAAATAAGGGTATTATCAGCTAGTAATAAATAGAAAGAGAATTAATAGTTGTAACGGTTTCACTGATTTTGTTTAGTACCATCATAATTTGCCCACTTCAAGCATTCCAAATTTATTATTATAATTTATATATTTTTAATTTTATGAAATTATAAGTTATAATTTTATGTAGAGTTTTAGAAGAGTTATTAATGGTTAGTAAATTGGTTATGGTAGATTGATTTTTGGCGTATGTTATTTTTGGCGTATGTTTGAACTCTTGGATTAGGAGCAGTGTGATAATAGTTAGCTTCGGCGAAAGGTAACCACTTTCCACTTGTTATGTGTATTAGTATGTTGTTTGTGAGTATTTTGTGAAATGGTTATAAATATCTTAATAGAAATTGCCTTGTGGAACCTTATGATTTGAATTGTGAAATATTTGCATATATATATATATATGTATAAGAAATTGGGAATTGAGCTATTATGACATGTATATGAGAATTTTCTTTTATATGAACGTGAAAATCTTGGAAAATTCCTATTGAGCTATATATTGTGATAATTATGATAATGGTTAAATTGGAAATAGATGGAGTAGTTTATTCCACCACGTGGTGAGGCCTCCATTGGTGCACAATGGTTGGCTCTCTATTGTCCCACTTGTTCAATGAGGGACTGCCCACTAGTTCAATGAGGGCTTACGACACCCCACTAGTTCAATGAGGGGAAAAGACCCGTGGTGCAGGACATGTTCTACGAGGATTTTGGCGGTCCTCATCACGTGACCGGTGAGCTTTTGAGTAACCAGTAACATGGATATAACTTAGCCCATGGGTCTAGTCGGAGGAAATAAGGCGGTTCGATTGGATTGGTAGGAGGCATCTTGGGAATTGTGTTAATGAAAAATTGTAATACCTAATTTACGATATATAATTTATGATATGAAATTTGTGATATGGATATTGGTGAGCTATATTTTTAATACTTTATTTTATAAATTGTTCCACATGGCACCTCACTAGCACATATTAGTATTCATGATGAGTTGGATTGGTGGTTACCCACATTTTTCAGGTGATAGCTCCCGTGCAGGTCCATCAGGGAAGACCCCATAAGCTTAAGCTACTTCCGCCAAAAGTAGTGCTTCTGTCTTTTTGGTTTATGTGGGATGATTGTATATTGCCACGTTAGGGCTCATTCTGCATACTCTGATTTACTTTTGTATATTTTGGTAAATGATGGGCATTACTTAGTTGTCAATGAACCCTTAATTAGTCATTATGTTGAGTAAATTTTGAGGAGGTTACACTTTCTAACTCAGACCTATTTACATTCAGTATCACTGTGCACAACCCCACTATACACTCTCCCCATCCCCCCATTGGTGAAGAGTATTCGCACCTATGTACAGTGATTATCCACCCTACCGGATATCTTTCTCATAGATACTCCGGCAGGGTCATTCGATCTAAGATCAAAGCACCAGCCTATTGGGCTGGACATTAGTGTTCTACACCGGAACAGATAGCATTCATAATTAGGCAATTATGATGGAATTCCAAAAAATAAGGCCTAGAAGGATGACATTTTAATTATTTTTATTGCGATATACTTTTGTTATTAAAATATATGTACTTAAACTTATTGAGTGCCCACCCTTTATTGTAATTTATGTAGCTAAATTTCTAACAGCACTTAGTCTTGCTTTTCTAAATGACAGGTTTGTAAAATAACTACTGCCTCTCTTATTACATCATCAGTATTCACTTGATTTCATGAATATTTTTTTGATATTCTTTTCTTGTTTATATTCTTTTGTTTTTAATGAATTTAAAACTTTTCTTTAAAAAAAAAAATCGGGGCATTGCTCCCAACCCCCGAATCCCCCTACCAATAATGCCCCCTTCAGTAATTTTCTGGATCCGCCCCTATATCTCGAATAGATGTGCCCATCTAAATTAGAGTAAACAATTGTGATTTTAAACCCCCCCTTAGATGTAAGATAAAGGTAATTTTTTTTTGGATATATTAATGTAAGCTCATTAAATTACTTTAAGATATTTATATTCATTATTTTTTCTCCAAATTATTTTGTCTAACATATAAATTGATTTATAATATGATGATACAAAACATATTAGATGATTAAGTAACTTATTTAGCTTCTTTAATCTCTTCAAAAAAAAGTCAATTAGCTCTTATATTTAGGACCGGAGGGAGTAACAATTTTTAGGCTAAAGTATACTTTTAGTCCATTAATTTTATAAAGTGTACTTCTGATCATATGTTTTTTGACATCGCCGTTAATGTTGCTAAGGAAAATGTTGATGTAACAAATTCAAGTGATAATTGTGTAGTGGACAAAACATATTTAAGTTTTGATTTTTTTTACTATAATATATTTAGATTATTAAACTAAAATAAACTGACAAATCGCTATAAATGAAATCAAGGTTTTGATATTTAAATTATTAAACTGATTTTTTTTAATACAATCAAGATTTTGATATTGATCATCTTCATTAGATATTTAGATATTTTTCAATTTACACATACATTAAATTTAAGATTAATAGCATTTAATTACACAAACATATCACTTGAGTTTGTTGCGTTAGTGTAACTCTTTTCCGTTGCACCCCGAGCAGTGGCGTCTTCCTAAACTCGGTTTACCGTATTATTTAATAATGAATTTAAACCACTGGGTCAGGTTTGATCCTGGAAATGAAAACCTTTTTTTATAAAGAGTTCAAAATAATATTATAATTCGAATGGGCTCTTCTGAAATATTTTAAACATTTGAAAACATTTTATCAATGGTTCAAACTTATCATTAAAAATGTATCATACTTGAAATCTTGTTAGGTTTTATCAAAGTTTTTGGGCTTTTTATATATATGCCCGTTCTTGTAGCAATAGTAAGCAACATATATATATATATATATATATATTAGTAGCAATTTTACATATATACATATCGTGTCTACTTTTGCATGATCGTATGTATCTAATTAAACATACATCTCAGTAGCCATATATGGCTATCTCAAAATATTATCTAAATAATAATAAAATATAAATATCTATACAAAAGTGAAACTAAATGTTTCCTCTGCACTATCAACACCACCTTCTTCTCAAGGTCAAGCGTTTATAACACCCTTGCCTCTTTCTCCTTGTCTACTAAATTGCCTACGTCTTGGATTTATGGAAGGTTATGAGATTCAAATGAATGAATCTCAGAGTAACAAGTTAATCTCAAATTCTAGCATATACAATATATGTAAATCAACCAAAACAGAGTAGTCCACACGGTATACAAAGCATTTAAATTCATACGACAAGTATTACATTCCATATGCAGCATGTAATACAAGTAATCATCAAATGATTTCAAATACCTTAGGGCTAAGAAATACATTTTAGGTAAATTAATAACCAAACATAACTGAATACACTGGGCCTTGCCTAGCCACCGGGAAGCTGGCCCTATGGTCGGCCCTTCCACTCAATCGAGCCATGAGTGGTATCGGTCCCAAACAGGTAGGATATACAATATGGTATATACAAACATATATAGATATATAAAGAATGTAAGATTAAAGTTTCCACCTGTTGGTCTTACCGACAAAACTCTTTCCACCAGGTTCTTATCACTATGCTTATCCTCTAGGCTCGGGCAATTCTCAAGTCCTATAATTAACATTTATATAGAGATAGGTCATTAATCAATCCAATCTTAATAACATAATTAAGATTTAGCTCCTCTAAACTCATCCTAAAATAATTGTCTTTTTATATTCTTATGACTAGAGATGTATACCAATTGAGACTTATTTAATTAGAAACTATTCACTATAGAATAAATATCATCTCAGTCATTTAACCTTTCAATTTATCCAAATAAACCTTTACTTTAAAGGTTATGCACAATTAACTACTTATGTGATTATTCTAAGACTTATCAGAAATTCAGCTTTTAACTTTTCTGGAAATTTAAAAAATTCATAACTTAGTTCATACAACTTCAAATGGAATGATTCATACTCCTTCAGAACATTTGATAAGTCTAATTAAAGTCACCAAGTTGATTTATGGCTAAGAAAATTCACAGATTTCGAAAACATAAGCACTATCCAGATAATTCTCCAAAATTTTAGGTTAGTTTGCAAAATTCATAACTCCTTGTACAGGGCTCCAAAAATTATAAACTACCTATCAAAATAAAGCTCTATGTGTCTACTACATATATGAAAAATTCCCCAATTTGTAGAGTTTGTTTGCTTGGCTAAAAACTCAATGCCATTCGACTGTCTCCAGAATCATACCAATTTTTTTCCAGATTCATAACTCAACTTCCAAAAATTATAATTTGAACTACAGACCTCCGTTTAAGGTGATTTAAGGCTCATTTTAAAGCTTAAGGAGAGTACTATCTCCTGTAAAAAATTTCAGAGAAAAACTCAACCTCTAACCCCTGCAAATGACATGAAAATCAACTTCTATTTTTGGACTCCTACACGTAGTTGTATAACAACACATGCAACTTTCTTTAATGACCAAGATTATTATTAAAACCAGACCGGTCATTGAACCAATCGGGGTACTGGGTTATGGGTTAGTGGGTCAAACCGGTGTCAAACCGATAAGAAATTTAAGATTTCATATTATTAATATGAAATTATAAAGAAAAATATCTTATTAACTAATAAAAGTAATTATGCATATTATTTATATATTGCAATAACGAGCCAACTCTCTTTATTTTCTTCAAAATTTATTTATATTTTAACATTTGTATGTAATTAAGGTGATCTAAACGGATGGGAAATGAGCAAGACTTTATGTGATAGCCAAACTTTGGTAAAAGAGATTTAGAAAATCGAGTCATTTCCTTTATGTTTCAACTTGATCTTCCTGGTTGAAACGCCATCACATCAAATCTTGTCTTTCAAGATTCAATCTCAGATTTTTTTCCCCACCACATGATCTTTCTAGCTGATTGAAACACGTAACTCCAAATAGTCATTTCTCTTTTCTATCATGACTACTCAGTCTCCCTTGCTCCGACCTTGCCAAACTCAAAGACTAAAGTAGAGCCTATGTTCTCTCTAAGCTCATAGACTCCGGAGGATCTTGCCCAATTTTTCTCCTCCATGCCTTTATTTTAGGATTTCGGTGAGACGATCAGCCTGGAATCCCCCTGGAACATGCATGCGCAGTTTCTTGAACAGCTTCTGGAGGTGCTCCAGAACATTAACCAAGTCCGGTTTTCTTTCACCTCGAAGGCTTGTGCTAAAGATCCTTGCCGATATGAGCCTCGGAGGATGCCGGACTCCGTTTTTCTTTCACATTTCTCGCTGATCCGAGCCTTGAAGAACGTCGACTTTGTTTTTTCTTTCATGATGACAAGCCTTGAAGGTTCGTCGCCGAAGAATTTCGCCAGACTATTTTTCGCCGATCCAAGGCTTGAATGACGCCGAACAAAAACGCATTGTTGTGTGGCTCTCTCTTTCTCTCTCTGTGAACTTCTTCACTCTTGAATCGACTTTTTTTTTTTTTTTTAAAAAAAAAACTAACTCTACGGCTCCGGGTTCTATGACCAACCGGACCGGTTTCACTTTCACGGCCAGTTCACTGGTTTCCGATCTGAACTGGCCGGTCCGATCTGGGTTTCATAACCATGTTGATGACTCAAACCTTATGGAAATCAGACCCTGACCCTATGTGCAATAACAGACATACATGATCTTAAAGCTTGATTATAGATTTAGAGGAAATCAAAAACCAGATCAGATTTGATATGCCAGCAATAAAACATTGACATGAGCTCACTCTCTCTTTAACCTATGAACTTGAATCATCAAAAGCTCTCAATTTTCAATATAAGCAGAAAATCAAATGATAAAAACGTTTTAGAGACTCATCTATACCCACATATAGACTTGCATGGCTTAAAGAATGAGATCAAGGATCATCTTCAAATTGACATACAAGCTGCAATATTACTTATGAGCTCTCTCCATGGCTTGTTCGGATTCTCAGCTCTTCTCAGTCTCAACTTCGGTCTCTATCTCAGTTCTCAGTCTCAGCTCTCTCATAGTCACTCAGTTTCTCTTATGTCTGGCTGAACTGAGGAATGGAAGGAATGAGAAGAGAGGAGGGAGTTTTGGTTCTGATTGTGCGTGTTTGTGTCGTGCGTTCGAATGAAACAAATGAGATGGAGGAATGAATATTAGGAGGAGGGAGCTTATGACTTTGGGTTTAATGAATTAGGTTGGACTGGTGTGTTGGGTTAGGCCCAAAATGGATCATGGCTGAGGAATGAAATAAGAATAGTAGGCTTTGCTCCTATTATGCACATGGGCTGAATGGGCCGAAGGAAATTAATAAATATGGAAATAAGAGTTTGTGATATAAAATAATCCTCAATCCTAAATAAGGATTTTTATTCCTTAAATAATTTATTGAGGCCATTAAATATTATTTATAAAATATTTAGGCCAAAAATTAACCACCAACTAATTATCTTTAATTTTTCGGGAAAATATGTCTAAATTTCCCAATATTTGTATTAAAATTTATCATAATTAATTCCTTATAATACTTGGGATATTCTAAAACCAAAATTTAGGATGTCACAATTAGCGTTTTCTGTTAGCAATTTTAACGATATTAAAATTATAGACTAGAATTTACTTTATAAATTTAATTAAGAGGCCTAAAATATACCTCATATAAATTTAAAGGATTAAAAGTATATTTTAATCTAATTTTTATAAGTAAAAAATAATTAGAAGTGATATTAGTAAATCGTGATTTTTGTTTAGTTAACTTTTTTCATCTGCAGTATTGAGAAATTAATTATATTTAGATTTCATTTATTAAAACTACTTATAGATGTGTAATTATATATTTTTAAAAAAACTATAAATTTATCAAAATATATGCTGAAAATCAATGCTATTAAAACCGGGACGGCTTGAGCCAGAAACAAGCGAACCGGTGGTATAACTGGTTTGGTTTGGCAAGTGAGACCAGTGCAATCTTTTTAAATTTTTTAAATCTAATTTAACTCTTTTTTAAAATTTTATTTATAATTTCATATAAATAACACCGAAATCTTCACTTTCTTACCGTTCTAGCCTCCAGGTAGAGTTTTGTCAATCAATGGCGGCCCGGCCCTCTCAGGCCCTCCGGCCCGCCCTCCAGGGGCCCCTCAGGGTAGCAGTAAAAACACACGTGTTTTTCAAAGCCCGCCCGAGAGCACCCGGGGGGCCGCGTGACATGAGGCGCCCTAAATTACTATTCCAAATTTTAACTATTTTTCTCCGTGTATTTCAAAGAAATATAATTAGTAAATTACAACACGAATCATCTAATAAATAAACATGATCACTAATTCATAATCAAAAAAAACTATGTTCACAAATAACTCACATATCCTCTCGGTCCTAATTATAGGAGCACTTTTGTAGTGCGATTTGCACTACAAAAGTGCTTCTATAATTAGGATCGGGAGGTAGTAAAACATAAAAAACATATCACTAAACGACGTTAGTACGATGACTATTATTTGTCGTCATTTTCGTCACTATCATCAATTTTAACGACATTTGATTGTTCTTCACTTTGAGTAGTAGCCTCGGCTCATGAGTAAGAATATCATGAAATTCTTCTCCCGCATCATGAACACATCCATAATCTTTATTTGTAACAAATTATAAATCAAATTATAAAATTAAAGTATAGTTATTATGTATTTGTAGTTAAATGGATAAACAACTCTATAACAAATACAATATATATATATAAATTAATAAATTTAAAAATGAAAAAAAGAAAAAGTTTCTGATTGAAAAGGGCGCATTTGGCCGGGAGCGTGTAGCGTGGCCCTCCGCGCTAATTTCAAATATCTCGTCCATTTTTTTTCGGCCCTTGAAGGGCAGGGCTTAAATGAAGCCTACGATGGGTCGGCGTTTTGACGGCTCTACCTCCAGGTTAGCTCTGATGTGACTACGATCTGACCCTTGACCTAGTACCTCGACCATTTTAGTGACAACTCTGGGTTTAATAACTTCACTGAAAATATATGGGGAGAGAGAACTTTGAAGAAGAAAGCTAAAAGGGAAGAAGTTGACTTTATCATCATTTCTAAACTTAGAAGCAGCCCCCGATTACTTATACTCATCAAATATGTGAAACTCTTGTGGCATGCAAGAACTGTAATAACGATTTATTAGGATTTTGAAAAGTTAGCCAAACATGATTAATGGATTTCATAAGCACTTATCTCAGATTTTTTTGTTGGCCAAACGGTTATTTTTGCTTGAACAATACTTATCTGAGCTCTCATGCTTAATCAAATATACTTCTCTAGTCATTAATTAGTATAAGATATATTTACCTAATTTAATTTGATTAAGAAAATTAGTTGAGTTATTTAGTTATTATGACACATATATATTTTCTAAGGGAAAAATATTTCTCCGGTTACTAAGTTTATCTCTGGTGACTTTTAAAACTACGTCGTTTTGAATTAATGAAGGGTGTGTTTGTAATTTTAGATACATTAATGAATGGTGTTTTGGTAAAATTTATATGATAAAAAAATAAACAAAATTAAGAAAACACCCTTCATTAATCCAAAGCTACGTAGTTTTGGGGTTGACTGAAGATAACTTATCTCCAGTGATTGGAGAAATCCTTTACCCATTTTCTAAAACACTATAATCATATTCCTTAATTCTCTCATTTCCTCACTTCTTGATTATTGTTAGGGGAACATCAACATGAGAAACTTTATCTTATGTTTAAAATCAATATCAACTTTTTAAACATGTCTTATAAAAAAGGACAGGAGGAGTGCCTACCATAAAAAACACATTGCTGTATTGATCAGACTCTGAACTCGTTTCAATCTAGAGGAAATACATTGGCCATACAGCTCAAATTCTGAAATTTTTTTATTCATATTTCTAAGTCCACGACCCGTGCATTTTAGACTTTGAAACAGATTTTTTTTTTTTTTTTTGCCCAAAAAGTCAATTTTATTAATAACAAATCAAATATTACAAACACTAATAGCCAATGGCCAAGAAACACTCAAAAGCCCTAACATTACAACCTACCACAATCCTTACCAGCTATACCTATAATCTGAAATGAACAACATTAAGCAAATGAAAGAATCTATCACCTATATCAGAATTACCAGCTATACCTATAAACTGAAATGAAACAGACAAAACTAATCAAAGAATTTATCAGCCAACACCCTTCCTTTTCTCTACATCAGTAACGCTGGTACTGCTATCCCCAGATTGCACAGAGTCCTGGACCAAAGCGTTGCTTAAAAGAGATGGAGCATAGTCCAACCAATGTGGCTGGTACATCTCTTTTGATGCAATGGCTGCTAGCAAGTCCGCAGCTCTATTCCCTTGTCTCGCGACTAGGGAGACCGAGACCCCCTCCAATGACTTCAACAATTCAAGGATGTCAGAAACCAGCTCCCAGCACATCCATTCACACCCAACAGCAGAATTTGCTTTAATCATTCTGTACAAAACTTCACAATCAGTCTCCACAATTATCTGCATATTCTGAAATTTGTTCCTGATCAATAAAGCCTCCTTAAAGGCCACACACTCAGTCATAAAAGGCGAGCTGGCTCTAATCTTGCTTCCCATCCCTCCAACAAATTCCCCCAATTCATTTCTGCATACCAAGCCATAACCAGCTATCCCCACAGCCTCCTTAAAAGTACCGTCTACATTTATCTTAATCTGCCCAACCGCTGGTGCACACCAACGATTGAGTCTTGCACCAGTAACCTCAGACCCCTTCCTGTTAGGTACCCTCCTCTTCATTTTATTTTGCCAGAATTCATCTACTTGTGCAACCACCATCCTCACCACCTCACTAGCCACTGGTTTTTCCCCCCTAAAGACCCAATTACACATTTTCTTCCAAATCCACCAACACATAGTGGAAAACAATGATTTGCCATATTCATCCAACAATTCCTTCCGATGAAGCATATCACATAGAGTCTCCTCACACCTCCTAACCGACCATTTGTTAAATTTGAGACCTAGGGGACTACCAAACCAGCAATATTTTGCCCAGGGGCATAAAAACAGCATGTGCTCAATAGATTCAGATTCAGATAAACACACAGGACACAGAGGATCAGGGGCACATTTGCGTTTAAAGTGAGCTTCTCTAGTTGCAATGGCTCCCACACCAAGTCTCCAACAGAATTGTTGAATCTTCGGTGGAACTATTAAACGCCAAATACACTTCCATAACACACTAGGAGCTGAGTAAGACATACCTGGATCCCGTCTCACCACTGTGCCTAGTGCATTTTTCGCCACTGAATACCCTGACTTAACTGAGTAGCAGCCATCCCTATTTGCTCTCCAAACAGCACGATCAGCTCTGGAACCATTTGGTACACACATCTGCATAATTTTACTTTCCCCCTCATCGCTAATCTTCCCCATAATAGGTCCCAGATTCCACTGATTATTGCATATGAGATCTGCTACCTTCAATGCCTCATCTTCCTCTGTCAGCCCCACACCATGTAGCTTTAACCCATCCAAACCTAGCACCCAATTATCCTTCCAAACATACACAGATTTGCCATTTCCCAGTTTCCAACATAATTCCTTCAGCAGTAGGTCACGGCCCTCCAACAGACTGTTCCACCCCCAAGATGCATGACTCCCCTTTTTAGCACGTAGGAAGCTCTCATTAGGGAAATAAATCCCCTTAAGCACCCGACACCACAGATCATCCGGATGCTCCAGCAAACGCCACACTGTTTTTGCTAATAAAGCTTTGTTAAAACAAAGAAGGTCTCTAAATCCCATGCCCCCCTCATCCTTCTTCAAAGTCATCCACTTCCACCTTTTCCAATGTATAGTCCCCTCTTCCCCTTTACTGCCCCACCAGAAGTGTGAAATCAGTTGATCTATTTCCCCACAGGATTTCTTTGGAAACAGGAAGCACGTCATGGGATAAGTGGGAATAGAATTAGCAACCGCTTTGATCAGCACCTCCCTACCAGAAAAGGATAACAACTTCTGCTTCCAACCTTGTAGCTTAAGACCAACCTTTTCCCTAACAAAAGCTAACGACGCTGCTTTAGATCGCCCCCAAATGACCGGCAAACCCAGGTATTTACCTGCTTGATCTGAGTGCTTAATTCCAAGACATCCAGATATCTGATCTCTAGCTCTAGAGGGAGTATTTGCAGAGAAGAACACACTTGATTTCTCTAAGTTTACCATCTGTCCTGAAGCTTGACAATAAGCCTCCAGAATCATCTTCACTACTCTACAATTTATGTCATCCGCCCTCAAGAAAAGGATGGCGTCATCAGAAAAGAAGCAATGAGACAAGACTGGTGCCTTACGCGATAACCTCACCCCCACCAGATCCTTCCTCTCCACATGCTTCCTAATCATCAGCGACAGTACCTCTGATGCAATCACAAACAGATAGGGGGAGAGAGGATCCCCTTGCCTTACCCCTCTCCCTGGTTTGAAAGAACCAACCTGCTGCCCATCAATCTGTAGGTTAAAATTTGCAGTGGTGATGCATCTCATGATTCCTTCAACCCAATCAATACAAAAGCCCAACTTCAACATAACAGCCCTCAAAAAATCCCATTCTACTCGGTCATAGGCCTTATTCATGTCCATTTTCAGCGCAAATTCCCATTTCTTACTAGCTTTCCTGTGCTTCAAATAATGGAAGGCCTCATGAGTTAGAATGATGTTATCTTGTATCATACGGCCAGCTATAAACGCTCTTTGATTGGGGGAGGTTATTCTACACATTAAATCCTTCATCCTATTAGTCATGATCTTTGCAATGATCTTGTATGAGACATTGCAAAGGCCAAGTGGACGATAGTGACTAACCCCTTCCGGATTGCTCACCTTAGGAATCAACACAATGTTAGTGTGATTAATAAGGTCTATCTCGCTCCTCTGGTCAAAAAAACTCTTCACCATTTCACACACCTCCTTGCTGATCTCCTTCCACGAAGCTTGGTAAAACATAGCAGAATACCCATCCGGACCTGGTGCCTTATTGGAAGCAAAGTGAAACACAACATCCTCTATCTCCTGATTAGAGACTGGGCTCATTAAGTAATCATTATCCGCATCAGTAATCACCTTTTCCACATATGTTAGCACCTGGTCCAGAGGTCGAGACCCCCCTGATTTGAATAGCTTCACATAAAAATCACTAAAGGTTCTGTTAATGTCACTTTTCTCCTCTAACCAAACCCCGTCTTCATTCTTTAATCGTAGCACTTTATTTCTCATCCTCCGCTGAATGACCGTATTGTGGAAGAACTTCGTATTCCTGTCACCACAGTTTAACCATGACAATCTGGACCTCTGCCACCAATACATCTCTTCCTTGCGCCAGACCTCCTCTAACTGCCCTACTAGCACCTCAGCTTCAGCCAGCTTTCCCGCTGAAATACCACCCCTGTAACAGTTGCTTAACGAGCGACGTAGATGGTTAATTGACTTCCCGAAATTAGGGAATTCCTTGCTGCTCCACTCTACCAATTTTTCCCTACATGCATCCAGTCTTTTAATCAATTCTAGCACCTTGTCATTGCAGAATTCACTTGCCCCATTCCAACCCACCTTCACAATCTCCAGAAAATTTTCATGTTGTACCCAATTAGCCTCAAATTTAAAAGGCTTAACCCCCTTCTCCTCTACATAACAACAATCTATCACCAGTGCATGATGATCAGACCCGATTGGCTCTATATGAAATACCACTGCCTTCTCAAAAGCATCCCTAAACCTCCCATTACCCAGGGCTCTATCAAGCCTTTCCCTCACAATTCCACTAGGCCGTTTATTGCACCATGTGAACTTGGAGCCCTTAAACTCTAAGTCGAGCAAGTTGCAATCGGATAATAGTGACTGGAAATTAATAATCTTTCGCAAAGATCTGGGGTTACCTCCTTCCTTTTCGGCCTGAGAAAGCAGATCATTGAAGTCTCCCATTACTAACCAAGGATCCTCCACACTAGAAGCTAAATGTCTCAAATTATTCCAGACAAGCCTCCTTTCCCCTTCCTTGGGAGGACCATATACAAAGGAGATCAATCTGGGGGCATACAAGCTATCAGACTCAGCAATGACATGAATGATATTTTGTGATTTAAACAGTACCTTCAGCGAAATATTATCCAACCACCAGATTGTCAGACCACCAGCAAGTCCTATCGGCTCCACAACTAGCTCATGACTGAAACCACATTTCTTCTTTACCTTTGTTACCTTCTCAGCTCGCATTTTAGTCTCCATAAGGAAGATTACAGAAGGACGAAACTTCTTTACCATGTCCCTCAGATTTTTGACTGTCAAGGTTCTTCCCAGACCTTGACAGTTCCAAGAAATGACCTTCATGGCCTCTGTGTGGCTGATAATGGCCAGCCACCAGAGCCAACAGCAACATATTTCCTCCCTCTACCCCTACCAGCCTTGAAAACAAACCCAGATTCCTCAACAGTGGGCTTCACAGAGAGTTCCAATTGATCATCCACCGCCCCATCAACAACCAAGATATTTTCTTTCCCCTCCATCCCTTTCCTCTTAGCGTATCTGCGTGATTTTGCCTTCGTCTTCCTTAAGTTCTCTGCAAATACAGAAATTACAGGTTTAGAGCAAGGACTCGGCTCCAACTTCCTTCTCCTCTTCGGCGTTGAAGCCTCCCACTCCTCTGCAGCCTCTCTTTTGAGGCCTAGATTGCCAAGCCCTTTGATTACTTCCCCTAAACTCCCGCCACTATATACCACCATGGCCAATGGGTTAGCCAACAAATTCTCTGGAACCCGACCAGAACATCCACCACTATTCTCCTTGCCACCAGCAGAAGCTACTTCTGAATCTACATCAGCATTTAAATCCTTCTTGCTATCAGATTTTAAAGGCTCTTCCCTCGATCTCAAGTTCGCCTCGTCCCTGTGTCTCTGTTGCTTGCGTTCCACCACCAAGCTAGGGCCATTAAACACCTTCCTACTCAACGGAGCATCATTGCACACCTCCTCTTGCCGAGAAGACTCATTGTATTCCCCTCCGGCCTTATTCACTTTAATGAAGAATAAGTCCTCCTCCTTTCTCGACACAGATGTCTCCGCTGCACCTCTCGTTTCAGCGTTCTTTCTTGCTACCGCCTCCAATCTCTTCCTGCGAGCATGCTCAGCCTCAGGCCAATCCTGTTTTATCACCACTACAAATTCATCCCAACTTCGACATAACTTTGTGGTGAGCCAAGCCCCAAACCGAGGCTCCTTGGGATTCAACACTGACATTAATTTTTCAGATCCACAATTGCGATTGTCATGCCCTATTTTTCCACAGCTGTAGCAGAAGCTCTGCAACTTCTCATACCTGATCGATATCCATATATCCACATCATTTGGCCGAGGAAGCCAGAGACCGTATGCCAGAGGTCTACGAAGATCCAGTAAAATTCTCGCTCGGAGGAATCCTCGCAGATATCTACCATTATAGCTCGGATCCTCAACCATCATCACCTCGCCAACATAACCTCCGATCGTCACCACGTTCTCCAGGCACATCGCCTCCATTGGTATATTGTGCATCTGGACCCACACTGGGCACCTACTGAAATCATATTCCTCACATGATCTATACTTAGATCTCTCCAACAGATTCAATACATTTCCGTTGATAGACCACGGCCTTCCTCGCAGAATCCGATTATACTCTTCACCGTCAGCAAATTTGAACATGAACGCATTGCCATCAATTTCCATGACGTCCAGTCCCTCTTGTAGATTCCACGCCTTCCTTAGGATCAGCTCCATCGCCGATCTAGTGTAGTTTCTGTTAGATAGAACCTTACCAATTAGGATCCTCTCCTTCTCCACCTCCTTCCACACTAACGGAGAAGAAATCTGATTCGCCTCCATCCACGATTGCTCCAAAGTCACTCACCCCTAAATCCGAGCTATCGCACCGATCACCACCGTAGTTCCAACTTATCGGCCGGATTCTAGCCACCGCAACCACCTCTTGTCAACCCCCTCCTACTGTACCACTCTCACGCCTGGCGGAGAGAACGATGCTCCCACACGGGTGCGTGGGGAGAATTTGATGAATGATTGACTTTGAAACAGATTGAAAAACGTTAATGCCAACTTGTAAACAAGCAATTTAAAATTTCACACACACACACACACAACTTTTTTTTTTTTTTTTTTGGCTGGCACAAGATTATTCATCATTTAAACTCACACAATATATAATTCAACCCAGAGATGGAGGATACATAGCACGTAACGCAGAGGTCATTAATTTACACAATTCATCGCATAAATAAAATCCCGAGTATCTTTGAATATTAAAATTATAATCATCACCTTGAATACCGATCAATATTGTCTTCCAGGTTACGCATTTTAAACCCATACTATTTGTTTCGTCTGGGATTAATCAACCGGCTTGGTTAATTTTCCCTGTTTCTGGTTAATTTTTCATTTAAACATATCAAGCATACTTACACGTTGTCCACCTCTCCGTTTCATCTTCCACTCTCTGAATTTTAAAACCCCTCATTTACAAGCATAGCTGAATTATATCCTAAACAACAAACAAGTACTCATAATACGTAACCCCTTTATTCTAATTATAAAATCTAGTTGATTTTTTTGGAGAGATTAAGGAAGCTAATTAAATTACTTTAGAGTATTTTTATTTTTTTCTTCAAACTAATTAGTTTGACTAATAAACCAATATATAATCTAAAGATACACAACATATGAGATGATCAAGTAGCTTATTTAGCTTCCTTAATCTCTCCGAAAAAAGTCAACTATGTTTTATAATTAGGACTGGAGGTAGTATAAAACAAGTAGATATATTCAGATAATCACTACTATATATACAGTATCCGTTGTTATTAGTTATAGCCTAATTTTTTTAAATAATTTATATTACTACCAAATAAATTAATTTTTCACCGAACTCAGCCCTCATCAACTATAACCTGTAAAACAGTAAATATCAAATTGTAAAATAAGATAATAAGACTGACTGAAATAATATTCACATCTGGTATTTTTTATTTTTTGGACCTCGATGCCCTGACCCACATTCACATTTGTTTTGGGCTGACAGATAGAAACGACGCCGTTGTGGTGGAATCCAAAAACATCCGCTGAACGGCTGAAGAAACACCAAGCATCTGGTAGAGCAACGGGGCGTCCGACAATACTTCGTAGTCACCCTGCCACCTCCTGCTATAGTTGCAGAGCCTTTTCCTTCCAATAACCTCTATTCTGAGAGCAGTGTTTGACATACACACTACTCTCTCTTTCTCTGCTTCACTCCCAAGGGCGTCAAACTCACCTTGAAATCCCCAAACCCTTCCGCGCCGCCATAAGGTGAAAACTCGACCACGCTTCGATCATCGTTCATTAATTCTTCGCGTATCTCCAACTGCATTCCTGGTTACCGGTATGTACCTGCCATGTTTCTTAATCATAAACCCTCTATGTAACCCTATAATTACCTTTATTGCTCTCTTTTCCGTATTTATTTATTTATTTATTTATTCTCTTGTGACGTTTTTTCCCCCGTTTGTTTAATTGCGCGTTCTTTTACAGATTTCTCTCGTTTGTGTTCATCTGGGAGATTCTGGTCGATGTTTACTGTTTTGTACAGTGGTGCTATTTCTGTTTATCTGGTCTAAAAGCAATGCTGATATTTAATCAATTTTCATAGGGGTGGGGGAATTGATTGTCGTTTACGTCGATTACCATTCAGACTGGTTGGGCTGGCATTAATGTGGCTTTTTATTGTTTAACTAGTGGTTAAGGAGTGGTTTTTTTATGTATCCTTAATTACTTAAGTGATTATTGTCCCTTGCTTTGTCTCTCTCAATGGAATCTTATCAACAGGACGAGGAAGAATGGAAAAATAAGAGTGAATTGGAAAGTTCTGACACAGTAGGCTGACCTGCTAGAATGCACTCCCCTAAACTGGGTGGTTTGTGTACTCTTTTCGAATTCTTGGGTTTTCCCTATTAATCTTGGAGTTCCTTGATGTTGAGGGCAATGGAGTCTATATAACTGTCTTACCTTGATAGGATATTATAAATTGTTAATAATACAGATTTTGACGATCTTACCAGGAAACTACCATACTGGAGGAAATCTGAAATATCCTTTCTAGTTGTTGTGCTGATCATCCATTGGATATTGTTTTGGTTGTCACTTTGTTTTGACGTCATTTGGATTGTTAGGCATGCTGTGTATATAGATGGCAGTATGATGCACATGCCTGGGAGTCTAAGGTGCTCTGGCAAAGTGCTATTTAGGACTAGTGCCCCTCACACCACAAGCAGGCTGCTTTCAATTTCAACCAACTATTGCCAGACGAGCATCTTTGGACATTTTTCTGCTTTATAGGGATCTCTTTAAGCGCATCTGTCTGATTAATTGGAAGCAAGAGAGGGAATAGTTAGCTTATAAGCCTAGCCCAAAAAGTTTAAATTTTAAAAAAGTAATAAGAGAAATTTAAATACTTGTATATCATTCATATAATATGTTGCATATCTTATGTAATGCATTCTAACTTATCTGTTAAAGCTTAATTCTCTCCTGAATTTTATGTTTGTCAGGTTTTCTTCTCTACGGTTATTGTAAAAGTCAGCGTTTTGTTTGATTAGTCGTGCCTGGTCTGTTCAGAAAGGAAAAATGGGTAGCACATTTAATCCACAGATATTGGTGGAGAAGTTAGCCAAGCTGAACAGTTCACAAGCGAGCATTGAGAGTATCCTTCGAGAATTTTTTATGATCAAACTTCAAGTTGTTTGTGTGCAATATTTGCATTTTCAGGTGGTTTTCTGCTGTCACTTTATTGAGTTAGCTTGGCCTCGGAGTTTATGCTATCTAATCATTATTTAATTCTGTTAGAACATTCGCCTTGTAAAGTGAATTTCCTTCAGTTGATAAGCACCCTCATTCCCCATTTTTTGGTTATCAACTGACAGTAGTACAAGAGCTAGACTCCTTTTGTTTAGGATAAATAAGATCGATTCATATTTCAAGTATGTAAGGACTTTATTATTATGTAATTTAAGGACTTTATTGTGTAATTTCCCTTTATCATTCTATAATTATGTGTAGATTAATTTATACTACCTCCGATCCTAATTATAAGACCTAGTTTACTTTTTTTGAAGAGATTAAGGAAGCTAAATAAGTTACTTAATCATTTCATATGTTGTGTTTTCTTAGATTATATATTAGTTTATTAGTCAAACTATTTAGTTTGAAGAAAAAAATAAAAATACTTGAAGCTAATTTAATTAGCTTCCTTAATCTCTCCAAAAAAGTCAACTAGGTCTTATAATTAGGACCGGAGGAAGTATTAAATTAACTAATAAATTTACATAAGCACATAACTATTCTACCTCTGAAATCTAAGGCTAAGAGTCAATGGATTTGACCTTACCTCTGGCTATTTTCCTTCTCCTTTTTAAGATCTCTTTCAGAACCTAAAAGGTCCATCATAGAACAAATTACCCAGAGTCCAATGGCTCACTACTATGATGGGTCAAAGTACTATCTTTGCAAGTCTATTTGAGTTATAAAATAAAATTGTATTTTTCAATCATCTTGTCATACTCCGTTACCAACTTTTTTTTTCTTACCATGAGATGATAATGAAACCATTGACTAGAAATTGATATAATATTTGAACTATTGCCTGAGTTCTAGTTGTCCCCTCTTTTCTACTTTTATATCAAGTTCCATGTTTCCACAATTGCCAATTTTCCTATTTTAGAAGTTAGAGATAAAATAAAATAATATTGAAACTCCAACTACCACTAAGTATATCTTTCCTTCTTTTCAAGGACAAACTGTTTTTATTGGAGATTCTGTGAGACCAAACACGTATAGAATTACACTTAGACGTATATATTGGGTTGCAGACCTTAATTTGATTCAGCTTTGTCTCATTGGTGCATTTTTCATATGAATAAAGCCAAGCAAGTTGTTGAGACATGGGACAGACAATTCCATTGTTCTCCTCGTGAACAAAGACTGGCATTTCTATATCTTGCCAATGACATATTGCAGAACAGCAGGCGAAAGGGTTCAGAATTTGTTGGTGAATTTTGGAGGGTTCTTCCAGATGCTCTTCGAGATGTGATTAAGAATGCAGATGAGTGTGGAAGGAATGCTGCACTTCGACTGGTACTTTCAGCTTATGTTCCCATGTTTTCCAACCCATACTTAGTGAATGGGATGCATGGCTTTTCACCTTTTTTATCTTTTCGCATAAGAATGCTCCAAAAGTTGCTATTAGTCTTTCTTGTTAATGAGATTAAGTTGGCTATTTTACAAGAGGAAAGGAACTTCTAGTCATTATGTCTAATGCATTGACTATTTTAGAGTTGCTCTTACATTGAAATTCCTTTACTTGAAAGAATACTAGAATTATGGTATTCTCGAGCATGGGTAAAATACGCAGTTTTGTTTTCATTTCATGTTCTCTTGTTTTAGAAAACGTTGGGATAATTTATTTATTTATCTTTCTGTGGCATTATGCTTTGCTGTGTAAGCAGATTGGTATTTGGGAAGAGCGAAAAGTTTTTGGTTCTCGCGGTCAAATTCTTAAAGAAGAGTTTATTGGGAGGCATATGGACAATAGCAGCCGTAATGGGAAATCCATGTCCGTGAAGCCGGTAATATCTGTATTTTTGTGCAAGATTATGTGCATTTTTCTTTAATATTTGTTCTGTGAGTTGATCACACCTTGGATGCCCTCTCCTCTTTATCAGAGACCATCTGCTGGGAATACATTGGAGAAACTAGTTTCAGGTTATCAAGCTGTTTATGGAGGAGGGCTCACAGATGAAGATGCTATATTGAGTAAATGCAGGAATGCCATTAGCTGTCTTGAGAAAGTAGACCAGGAAAATGGTCAAGAAAGTACTTCTGGTATGGATCAATTGTTTATACTCACTTGGTGTGTTTGTAGTTATTCTGATTCACGTATCTAACTGGTTTGTGTTGATCACATATTGTTTGTTTCTATTCTTTGTCATTTTTCCTTTTTTGGGTGTAAGTCCTAATCCTGTTTATTCTATGTTAATGCCAAAAGCTTAGCTGGTGTTTCTGGATCAACTTGGATGCCTGCTTCAGTTGATTTTGATTAATTAATTTAAGGGGATAAAATTGTAAAATGAGCATTGTTGTATATCCAGTCAAGCTAGGCGACCATCTTGATAGCATCACTTCTTTCACCTAGCATCTTCTTGTTGAAGTTTGGGAGATTCTATAATCATTGGTAGCTGCAAAATGCTAAGCCAGAAACTTGTGAGAAAAAGTATGAGGGTATTAGAAGAAATAAAGAGTTTTGTTGATTGAAAGATTGGACTTAAGTGTTCCTACTGGTTGTTATTGATGTCTTGGATTCTTGGTTTTAACATATTGTGGTTTTGAATTTTGGCCATGAGTTTATCTGGCTTGTCGACTTCTTAGCTATGTCATTCTCCATAAATGATTGCAAGGGTATTGTTCGCAAATATAAAAGTGCACATTTTTCTATAACTGATCCCACGTTTATTATGAATTTGAGTAACATGGTCTTTGCTAAAGTACATTTATTAATTTGTAAACTGCCATTATAGACAAAAGGTAATATATGATGATCTACTTTAATGTAACTTTAAATTTTATGAAACAGATGCTTGCTTAGGAAAATTAAGCCTGAATTCTTGTCTGGTTCTTGTTAATTTGACTGACCATGTTAGCTTGATATTTGATTTTAACTTTTCATTGAATCGGCAATTTATCTCATTTTCTTCTCAATGTGCTTCCTGCTTAAGTTAGAAGGATTAATATATAGTACAAATGAACTTGAAAGTTCCCAAGCCGTAATACCTCCTGATCCATCTTTCTATTCAATTATCAATTTGAGTAGGGAAGATCCATGGATCAACTCTAGAAGATGAGCTCCGGGGACATGATACTGTATTGAGGGACTGCATTGAGCAATTAACAGCTATAGAATCATCGAGAGCAAGCCTAGTGTCTCATCTGAGAGAGGCTCTCCACGATCAGGTTCTTTTAAACTGCTTATCTTTACAAAATTAATAAAACCTTACTTAAGCTGTGCGATTCTTACAATGTTTAACACCCAGGAATTCAAGCTGGATCAAGTCCGTAATCAGATCCAGGTTTGGAATTTATCCTAACTCAGTAGTTTATTCTTTCATTTGTTTTATTTTGATAAGTTTGAGATGCCAGTCCTACTGTTATGTGTATTGAAAATTGTTGTCCAACAAGGTCAAATGAAATTTCAAATTTGTCAAGGATTAGTGGGCTTAGGCATGCACAATACATACTGCCGAGTTGTACTCAAAGAAATTTATTACAACCGTGACAAAGTGCTTGGCTTTGGAAGTCTGTAAATTTTTCTTGGTATCATTCTCTGTTACTCTGAGAGTAGAAATTATCCTATGGACGAGCAAATTTTAAAAGAGGATGTTAGTGTCTTCAGCAGCAGGGAAAATAAAATATCAGTCTATAAAATCTCCATATAACTAAAAGATGAAATACATTGATGAAGTTGAAGAAAAGTACAAGTGGGCGAAGCTCATTTTTTAGGCCTGGGAGAGATCTGCAGATGTGGAACTATTTGTTAATCCTGTGTTTCACCACTGGTGTAAATATGTGTCCATTTCATAATGGTTGTTTCATAGTTCACAGTCACACTATGTAATATGAAAAGTGCATGTTGATCTAATGTAGATAAAAGTCAAAATTCCTAAGACATTCCATCTTATAATGTATCGTAGCTATTTTATGTTTTTCTGGGACTTAATTTCTGTTCTAAGAGATAGATAGGGCCAAGTAGGTTTCTTTTTCAGCGCTGTCAGATGGGGATAAGGGACACAAACTAAAGGGGATAAGGGACACAAACTAATTTCTTGACTGTCTGTTGTATATGTTAGAAATTTTCTATTTGATGTGGCACTTTTATCAGGTATCTGAGTGTTTGTGTTGATGCATCAGGCTGCATGTGTTCAATCCGAACGAGTTGGTAATACCTGCCCGCGATCACTAAATGACGGCAGCATTCAGCAGTCATTAGGTGTACAAAACTCAAAGGAAATTCAGACCTCCTTAGCTCCTCCCAGCTTTATTCCTGGAGATAGGGAGCAGTCAGCTCCATTGATGTATGCACAGCAAGTATCTTATCCGCAAAAATCTGGACACATTGAGGAAGATACACGCAAGTCTGCTGCTGCTGCAGTGGCGGCCAAGTTAACGGCATCAACATCATCTGCCCAGATGCTATCTTATGTTCTATCCTCCTTAGCATCTGAAGGGGTAATAGGTAATTCAATTAAAGAGTCTTCTGGCAGCGATTATCATTCCGAGAAGAGGACTAAGCTGGATAATGACCAGTCATCTTATATACCATCTCATAATTCTCAACAACCGCTTCCTCCCTTTTCTCTTCCTGAATCTCTGCAAAATGCATCTACGCCCAATCAACAAACTACTCTCAGTGAACTCCCACCTCCACCTTCATCATCTCCTCCCCCAGTGCCCCCATTACCATCAATGCCACTGTACCAAGTGCCACAGTTCATGCATACTGCTGGATCAATTAACAATGCAGCATATAGTTATAGCATGACACAACAACAGCCATCAATGGCAGCCTATTCCACTGTTGGTGCTTCCCTAAATAGTATTTCACCTTATACCCCAGCTCCAGTGGGTGCCTACCATGGTTTTCAGGGTTCAGATGGTAACTACTATAACCAGCCCTCATCAATGCCTATGGCCCCAATCTCTCGGCAATGAAAATTCATGTTCCAGGCTGATTGAGAAAAGGCTGCTCAGGAATTTTGCCCGTAACCTCGCAGTTGGGGATGTGACCCACACTGTATGCACATAGAGAATGCGTTGTGATTTTCGTCTTAGTTACCTGATGATTTATCTAGTTAGAAGAAGGATTTCATCATAGGAGTTAAATCAAGGCAAACCATTTTGTTGAGTGGGTTTGTTAATCCTTTTCCGTTTGTAAGATAATTGATTTTATTGCCTTTGGGTTTTCCCCCCTACTCTCCACTCCAGCCCCCCGGGTTGGAGAAGGTTGTGGGCATGCCCTTGCTCATAGGTACTGGCGTGCCCTCAAGCATTTGTATTACTATCTCTTGAACTTGTATGTTATGGTGCAGCTAAAAGTATTAGATGTGCCATTTAATGAGCATAACATTTTTTTAGGATTTATAATGTTTATGTGCATATAATTTATTTTTGTTTCACGTTATTAGAATACCTTGTGTAGAATTATTTCTGACTGGAAGGGCTTCCAATTTTAAACTGGTAAGAAAGCTAGGCGTTTTTTTTTTTTTTTTTTCAAAACAAAAAAATTGAGTCAGGTAATTTTGGTTTAAGAGTGACTCCGGTGAGAAGTGGTGGGCCGGAGGGTGAGAAGAGGCCATATTTAGGGCTTGCCTGGGGCCTGTGAAAGACAATTATGTCCTAAATTTATTAATCAATTTTAATTTGTTTATTAGCACTGATGTTTTTACCTGCTAGTAGACCATGGTGGAGAGTCAGCTTTAGCCCGTTAAGATGAGAGTTCCCATGAATTTGGGGATTATAACTTGGTTTGATGGAAGGGTTTAATTAGTTAATTAATTACAAGTGAGTAGTACCAAATTTTAAGCCCGTGCATATATCCGCATTACCAAAAAGAACGCTTGGGAGACAAAAAGCTGATACAGCAACGCAACTAAAGCTTCAAGTTTTTCCTACTGTTGGGGATATAATATACTCGAGCGTGATCCATCTTTTTTCTCTCAAGTCAAGTCACAAAGATATGTACATTTATATAACAAATTTCTCTCTCATACTTTCTTCCAGTGCACCGGTCAAACAGAACCCTAGCCAGAGCCTTTAATTAAGCTTCACAAGAGATGAAAAGGTTCCTTTTTAGATTCCATTGAACTACAAAGTTCAAAAGAAGAAGCTGCCACTGTCCAAGGATTTACGAGCATGCTATAGCATGCGCAGGCATACGTTCCTGAATGTATTTAATACTACTGGTATCTACGACACAGAAGCTAGCTAGCCTCCTGTAATTTCACTCTGCAATAAATTCATTAAAGCACCATTTTAATCTGCAGAGTGAAGGAATGAAATTAAAGCAAGAGGATGAAGTGTTCAAAGAGGATATGTAAATGTTGGTTGGCAAACAAGGGCAGAGGGAACAGACAGACATGCCCTTAACTTGAATGACTGTGTGGAGACACAATGCGGGACAAAAGCACCGTCTGATCCCAATACCGATACACCTTCTTGTTTCTCTTCAAAAGCTACAAAATAAAAAATGGCGTTTCTTCTTTATTTATTTGTTTAATCCTGAAAAGTCGAGTATTGCTCACTACAAGTATACATAATGGACTACTCCTAAAAATAAGAGGAACAAGAAGCATTGGGTGTTGAAGCCCCCCCATTGTGTGGTGACTGGTGGTGAGGATTATATATAACAATGGAACTTAATTGCTGAGTTCTTGGGAGGTGAGTATAGTATGGTATTGCTGTTCCAAGTGAAAACGACAAACAGAAGGACACAAATATTAAAAATTACATTAGAGAGAGGTTAAAAGCAGTCAACGTTGGTGAAACGTCAGCTCGGGGAACAAAAGCTGAGAAAAGCCGTCATCCATGTCTTTTACTTTAACGGCTGCATCAACTACAGTTTTGGTGTTTGTAAAGGAAGGTTTCCTTTTGTCCTCTTATTTCATAATACTTAACCAACAAAAAAGGAGTTTTGCGTCAGACCCATGAATCATCTCAATGACACACTCCATTTGATTTTTCTACGTATCTCTATCTCTCACAGACAGAGAAAGTATTCGAGAGCGTGCTTCCTTGTCTGCCTTAAATCCAAAAGAAAAGAATTCAAATTTTAAGTGCATTCATGAGACCCAGAGACCGTGAATCCCACATCCTAATCAATATTATACCCTCTACACGGACTCATGTTTCTATGTTTCTTGCCTCTCATGAGACACTCTTATACTCCCACACATGATTGCTCACTATTTTATAGGCAACCTAGGACCATTAATCTTGATCATGCTTCATGTCTTACTACTTACTAGCTTATCATCATGGAGCACCGTATCTGAGTTCATCATTTTAGACGTAAATGGAATTACCTAAATATATAAATATACACACACCAACACTATAACTACTGAAATTATTGATAGCCATACCCTACTGAAACATAGTAATTAATGCAGTGCCCTGCGTGAAGTATAGCATCATTATAGTATATCTGCATGTGTCCTATTGATTTTTTTGATTTTTCTACGCAAAAATCTGACTTTTCTCCTCTCTTTTTTTCAAACCCAAATGAATAATAATGTGGTTGCTTCATTACGCAAATGAGGAAACTAAAAGGAAGGAAAGAAATGGCCGACACGCAATGCGTTGGCCTATCATTTTGAACAGTTCTCGTGAGCAGAGAAATTGGGCAGTGTCGCTGCCATTGTGCGGCGACATGTTTCTGTTGCCTTTACCTTCCCCAACATTCACCATTATATCACTTCACCTTACTCTTCCATTCCCCATCACTGTGTTGTGACTTCACCACCTGATTTTCCAAATCAAATCTTACACGTCCCCTCCAATTTGCTTGGGATTTTGTGATAACGATCAAGACCACAGCTTTATATTATAATCCGTACTTAGTATAAGATATATTTACTTAGTTTGACTAGATTAAGAATTTAGTTAAGTTAGTTAATATGACGACACTTATTTTTTAAGACACCTAGTCACCTTCCTTAATTATTACTGAGGGAGTATCAATAAATTTAAATTAAGAAAAGACTAACAAATATGAAAATTTTGTTTTATATTTAGAGCCAAAATCAACTATCTAAATATATTTTATATTAAGGACCGAAGAAGTATTATGGTTAGATAGAGATTAATAACTATAATCTGCTTGGTTATGAATAACTCATTGTCTTATTATAAGTGATTTGTACCTAAAAATTTGTGTTCAAAATATAAATCACTTATAGGGTAATAAATGATGTTTTGTTAATTTTACCCTTGTTCACTATTGGTTGGACATATGGGAAAGGAAAAGAGAGAGGCATAGAGGTGTAAATGTAGATAGATAATAAGACATGAGAGAAAATATGCATCTTTTCATAAATAAGGGTAAATAAAAAATAAATAAATAAGGTAGAGAGTGGCAATCTTCTAAAATTTTGTCTCTGTGTGAGATGAATGAGATAATTTAACTGTCATTCCTTATTATAAGTATTTGCATTTGTATCAACTTCAAACCAGTGTAATTAAACAAGGTCAAAAAAAGAAATTATACCGATGTAATTAAAGTGGAACATGCCTTTATTGTTTGGAGAAGATATTTAATATACTAGACAAACTCTAATGGTGACTTTGTTATATAGAACTAATGAAAGGAAACAAAAAGCAGGAAACAACATTAATCAGTGCCTGAGCTTGGTTTTTATAATCATTATGAGTAGAAGTTGAAGCAACCTTAGTCAAAATGGATCCATATAAGTGAGCGAGTGGATAACACTCATATATGTTTGGATGATGTCATATCCCCGTAAGAAAGTCTCTCCATATGGTTGGGTCAGTCGAGCATATTGAACTCAAAGTTTCAAATGCTTTATTAGCATGAAATAGAAACTGATATTCTTTTCTGTACATTTCCAACTTTGCCTTTTATTTTATTGGGATCCAGTCATAAAAATAAGCCCTGCAGCATCTTAATGCAAAGAAGAACTCAAGAAAGTGAGTTCGATTGGCCCTACATACTTTGATGAGACGCTTCACTTAAAGTTCTCAGTCACTAGGTCTCATCACACTCCCCACATCTTTTTGCCTTGTTTCCTCATTGATGGCAAAACCAATCTCTCTGGGTTAAGCACATAAATTGAAAGCATCAATTATCCATCATGTACTTGCTTCAGGACCCCATTTCAGCATCAGACCCATTCGGAAACGAAGATTTACTTTACTAATTACTAGTTCTTTTAGAACTGCCTGTTTTACTTTTGACCATAAAGTTGATCTCCCATCACTAGATTTTGCCCAACAACTAAAAAAAATTGGTCAAAGAATAAGTGAAGAAATGAAAAAGAAATAAAGAATAGTTCCATTTGGTATACCGTACGCACTTCATCACAGTCATTGTTATGGCATTTCAAGTTTTATTAAAAGCATTTCGGGTACACTGGAAAGGAGAGAGCCGGATCCAGTGTGTTTTAAACGCAGGCTTTATTGAACACAGCCATGGAAGGTTTCAGTCGAAAGAAAAATGGAAATAAACAATGGCATTTTGGTCAATCTATCCAACTATATATATGTATTTTTTTTGGTCAAAGCAACTATACATATGTATATGTGTGTCACCTTTGTATTAAACTCACACACACAGACACACGTCACAGACACATAATATTAAGGTCTGTGAAAAAGCAAAGGGAAAGGGGAAAGAGGAAAGGGAAGCCGACAAGCACAATCGAATAATATCATTATCTTTTTCTTCGCCCATGAATCTCTCTTTCTCTGTCTCAGCCCCATAACATAACATGCCCCCCCCTCTCTCTCTGTATGTCTGTCTCTTCTTTCTTTCTTTGTTTCTTCCCTTCCAAGCTGTAACAAAAGGGACTAGCTAGCTACGACCCCAAATACCAAAAAGAGTAACCTTCTTTCACTGTATACGTACGGATATTTCTAGTTACATTTATCATCAGTCCGTGAATAACAATCTCTAGCTATGACCACAGAGACAAAATAATATATTATTAATTTTAATTGTGTGCTTCGTTTAAAGCCGATTGGCTTGTTATTGAAAAACTCTAAAACAATGGTCACACTGAGTTTGTGTGTGTTGGTGCTATATTAGTGCAAAGAAGGCTGTACGAGAGCGAACATGCTGCGTACATATCTAGGCATATATGAGGCATGCGTGTTGTGAGAGCGATGGCAGCGCAGCATGTGCCTCCTCCGGCCGTTCACTATTCACTAATTAATTATAGGCATGGGCAATTAACTGCTTTATCAAATTCATACACTATTATTTATACGTGCTACTTCTTTCGATTTGGGATAGCGGCGGTAGAAGTGACTTTTTTTCTAATGGATTTTTTCTGATGTGATTTGTGTTTAGGATAACGGTGACAAAAGTGACTTTTTTCTTGATTGACACTTGTTTGGCATAGCTTTTGAAAATATAAATGAGATGAAAAATGACTGAAAAGGGCATGAATCATATATATATATATATATATATATATATATATATATATATATATATATATATATATATATATTTAGACCTTATCATGAGAAAAAGTTTAACATAATTATTGAAAATTATTTTTGGACCTTGAAAATTTAGGAAAAAATTATGTAATATTATTGTGGTGATCTAAAAATATTATGAAGAAATTAATTACGAAAAATTGGCTTAATTAAATTTTAAAGCTATTTTTTGAAATTTATAACATATTTCCCGAAAATTCAAGGAAAAATAGTTAGAGGATAATTTTTTGTCTAAAAATTTTAAAGTAGATATTTTATGGCCTAAATAAGTTAATTGAGGAAGGAAATCCTTATATGGTATTAATGATTAATTTCTAAAAATTATTTGATGAAATTGGTATAATAAGTCATAGATAAAGTTGTAAATAAAGATTAGTTGAAGGGTGAAATGGTCATTGGGCATAATAAAATGGATGTGGCTTTTGGTGATGGGATAATAAACAACAAAATGTGGCTTCATAAAAAAAGCCACTTCAAAACCTGATGTCCATCAAGTTTGCAGCCATACCAAACACTCATTTATCTTGCTTCTCCTTTCGCTGAGCGTTCAACGGGTTTTTTTCAGCTTCTACAGCCATGCCAAACCGGCTCTATATGTGCTACTTCTTCTGAACAACACTTTGTCACTGAAAATTAATTCCTCATATATGTAGTGCAGGTTTCTTTTAGCTTTCTAGAAGTGTTTTTTTATTTTTTGAATGGAAAAAGGTCTCAAGCGTTCTTTCTTCTTTGTTATACTCCTGTATCTGGTGATACCTTGTTAAACAAGACTGATTGATGTGGATATAGTCTATAAAGATCATCCTAAATAAAAGATATATGACACAAAGAAGCGGCCCTAATTAATCCATGATAGGCCAGTTTAAATTCTGAGAATGAAGTCTTATTATGGAAGGAAGAAGGTAAGGTCCAAGAACTAGCATAGAGAGAAGAGAGGCAATGGAAGTGAAGTATGATGATGATGAGTACAGTGGGTAGGACAAACAATAAGGACGACGACCAAGAAGGAATTGCAGTTTCTTACCCAACAACAACGTAACGTACCCCTCTCCCTCTCCCTCTCCCTCCTGCAAAAGCCTGTCCTCTCTCTCTCCCTCTTCCTTTTTTAATTCCTTCACCTTAACTACTCTCTCTTTTCCCCTAACAATATTATTAACGCCTTTAATTAATTTCCTTCCTTTACTTCTTACTCGTATTCTTATAGAATTATTCACATTTCCCTTGCCCCCCAACACAATCATTACCCCAAAAATTGCCTGTCCCAAGCCTAATCTAAAATACTCCAAACCTTCTTAATTTCTCAGCAGAAATTAAAGAAAAAAAGAGAGGCAAAATCGGACATAAAGTCGTCACCACCCTCTCTCTCTTTAATTTCTCTTGCTTGCATATGGTGACGACTTCGAAAGAGTAAAGAAAGAGTGCAACAAACTTTTTATTATTATTTTTATTTTTTTTAAAAAAACATAACGACATTATCATCACAATGGGCTTCAGCCTCTATAAATACCAGCCCTCACTTCACTTCTCTTCACTCACCAGCTAGCTTCACTAGTCTCTCATTGTCAAGTGCAGAGCATCTTCATTTACATACATAGTATACACATATATACGTGAAAATGCATTATCAGACAGCGGCGTCGTGGGGTGGGTATGTGTCGGCGGTGGTGGTGGGAGACCCGCTGGAGAGGATAGAGAGGATGGCGTCAGAGAACGCGGTGGTGATATTCAGCATAAGCACGTGCTGCATGTGCCACGCCATCAAGAGGCTCTTCTGCGGCATGGGAGTGAACCCCACAGTGTACGAACTTGACGAGGACCCCAGAGGAAAGGAGCTCGAGAGGGCCCTCATGAGGCTTCTCGGCTGCTCCTCCGTTCTCCCCGTCGTCTTCATCGGCGGCAAGCTCGTCGGCACCATGGACAGAGTCATGGCCTGCCACATCAATGGCACCCTCGTCCCTCTCCTCAAAGAAGCCGGCGCTCTCTGGCTTTAGAGATCACCTACCCTACTTTTGCCTTCTTCTCCTTCTTCCTAACACACACACACACTTTGCTATCTCTCAGCACCACCACGACTCGTCGTCTTTTTCCGATTCTCCTCTGTTTTCTACTGACTTCTTCTATCGGTCCTTCTGTTACTTCATTTCCAAGTTTTCCTTTTTTGCTCGTTGAGGGTAATATTTGGTTTTGTGATGCTATGCTTTACCTCCTTCCTCTGTAAAGAAGATCAAAGTAAAATGAAAAAATATATATGTTTTTTTCCCTCCCATTCTGGTTTTATTTTATGGTACATCTTCCATATTGCTGCTTTGGATAATTCCTAGTAACAAATAATAGCCGATGAAGTTTACAGTGAAAGCAAGAGACTGATGCTTTGGTTAGCACATGCCCCTAAAAGACAAACAACATCCAAATTTTTGTTGTTCTGTTATTTCGGGGAGAGAGTAAACTATTGATTATTACTATTGGGGGTAACTAAATATTCTTATGGGACCACCAAGAAACGGCGTTGGAGGTGGGCCATCGGCTTTGTTTGGGATGAGAATGGTGTGTCTTTTTCCACGAATTTGAAATTTATAATAATATATTATTATATTGGTTAATTATTAAATTATTAATTACTTAAAGATAATAATAACAATTTTCTAAGTGAGAAAGCGGTAAATACGGGTTTAAGCGGTAGAAGTGTCTTATTCTTTGTCGACCTCTCTTTAACATTTGTAGTTTCAGTTTTTTACTGCATAGGTAGCTAGCAAGAGGGCACATTCGATCATGCATTCTCTTTTATGTTGCTGTCACCATATATTTCAAAATGAAACTAACCAATCAAAGATTTTTTAACCACAAAACAAAAAAAAATTGAAATCAATTTTAAATTAAAAAACAATATATCAAGCGTCTATGAAAGATTCTCGCATAAAATACTCCAAAGAATTTATACGCATCCTGTCTTCATAAGTGATCGTATTTTAAAATTAATACGGAGTATCAGATACGCTGAGTTTAAGCATAAATTTTTCTCAGGTAAAAAAAGAAACAGCATAATTTTTCTGAGTCTCAACTCTCAAATATTGCTTTTAAAACATGAAAAGTCTCATAACTTAAAATGTGTTCATAAAATTTTTTATAGACTATATCAAAATAAAATAAATATTTATAAATCATCACTAGCTTTTTATATAGTAACAAAATTCGAATTGAATCTAATCTGAATGTAATTTTTCGTCAACGTTAAAATATGAATTACATGCTTACTGGTTGGGCCTATTTTTCTCGTCTCTAACTTATGAACAATACTTAATAGTCACCAGCACTCCTTGTAGAAGACGAGTGGTATTGGGATTCATTTCCCCCCCTTAGGTTCTAGGTTCGATCCCCTCCCCATCGCCTTGTATCAAAAAAAAAAAACCAATACTTAATAGTCGCAACGAACGTGGGCTGCATACCTGACAACGATGGTCCTCTTCTTGTTTGTTTGTTTTTTGTTTTTTTGGGTACACTGATAGTCCTCTTGTATATTTCCACCAAACGAACAATTACGGTTCTAGTGGTAAAGGGTTGGGTCTGTTTGTTTGTGAGTTTTATTTTGGAGGAAAATGAAAGGAAAGTGAGGGTTTTGGTAGTCCTTTCCCTTGTTTGCAAGTTTTAAAAATAGAAGGGGAGGGAATCAGAGATTTTTACAAATTCCCCAAAACCCTCATTCTTCACAAAAATAAAGTTCCCCCAATATGGAGGGTTTTAAGAGGGAAAATAGGTTAATTACTTTTTTACCCTCGTTCACCACCACCCCACCACCCCACCCCACCACCACCGACACCGCCACCACCGCCACCGCCGCCACCACCACCGGCACCGCCACCACCGCCGCTACCACCACCGCCCCCACCACCACCGCGCCACTACCACCACCACTTTGTTTGGGAGTTTGGAGGAAAGGAAAGGAAAGGGATGCGAGGAGAAATGAGGGGAAGGGAAGGAAGGGAAATGGAGGATATTTCCCTTGTTTGGGAGTTAAAAAAATAGTAAGGGAGGAAGATGGAGGATTAATGAGTTATTTTTACCATTTTGTCCTTTTCTTTTAATTAATTAATTATATTTTACAAATAAATTTAAATTTTCTAAAAAAAATATTTATCTAATTTTTATATTCAAAAAATATTTTCCCCTAAAAAAATATTCTCTCTCTAATAGTTATTTTTCTCTCTCTATAATGATTTATATATATTTTTAGTACATAATGATTTAAATATATAAAACTACAACCTAAAATATAAAATTATACATAATTCCTAACTAGTTGAAATTGAATGTGATTTGTTATTTTAAAATCTATTGAGATCAAATGATGTTATTCTAAAATCTTTGTGATAAAAAGTAACATCCATAAATCTTTTTTTTTTTTTAAAAAAAAAAGAACAGTTGTAAAAGAGTGGTGGTAGCGGCGACGGTAGTGGGGTGGCGGTGGTGGTGGCGGCGGGCGGGGGGGGTGGTGGGGAACGAGGGTAAAAAAAGTAATTAACATATTTTCCTTCTTAAAACCCCCCCCATATTGGGGGAACTTTATTTTTGTGAAGAAGGAGGGTTTTGGGGGATTTGTAAATATCCCTGATTCCCTCCCCTCCTATTTTTAAAACTTGCAAACAAGGGAAGGGACTACCAAAACCCTCCTTTCCCTTTCTTTTCCTTCCAAAATAGAACTCGCAAACAAAGCCTAAAGGAAGGAGAGGATTTGATTTTGGAGTTGGTTAAGATGTTGGAGGAGGTATCATAATTTCTGGGTGCCTAGGTTCATTCTTGAGGGTAATAGACAGCTCACCCTACCTAACATCGGTATCACCTAAGAGGAAAAAAGGAGATTCCGCTCTGCCCTTAGATCGTGGGTGAGCTCAACCCCTTTCTAAAATTTTAGTATAAAAAAAAGTCCATAAACAAAAAATATGTACTACCTCCGGTCTTAATTATAAGACCAGGTTGACTTTTTTTTGGAGAGATTAAGGAAGCTAAATAAGTTGCTTAATCATGTCATATGTTGTGTATCTTAAATTATATATTAGTTTATTAGTCAAACTAATTAGTTTTGAGGAAAAAAAATGCTTTAAAGTAATTTAATTAGTTTCCTTAATATTTCTAAAAAATCAACTTGGTCTTATAATTAGGACCGGAGGCAGTACCTTATATAAATAATGATAATTGAAATATGTTTTGCTTGTATTCTTGTCATCAAATTCTAAACTAAAATCTGAATTACTGCACTTAAATGGTTTATTTTACTGTAATTTCCGTTGGCAACAAATTTCTGTTATTTTCTTTTTTCACGCACTCTTTTTTAATTTTGAAATTTTATTTTCTCTCCATAAAAATCCAGGAATAATTATTGGTACATCCGAGAGGTTGAGCCCGGATAAAACAGATCTGAAAATGAAATCCAAACGGAAACCGAATAAAAACAAAAATGACAAGGCCGGAGGCAAAAAACGGGTAATCCAACGAATTAACACAAACATAGTAACTGCCCTGAGCATTTCTTCCCGTCCGTTAAATTCGAGCTTGCTTTGATTGGTTTAGATATTCACCTTTACGCGGCAACAGGAATCTCCTCCGCCACTCCTAACTTCTTACCTTCCCCACTCTATTCACTGACACCTCCAAGATTCCAAATCCCAAATCTCACTTATTTTTCTTCTCCGTCTTTTGGTTCAAGCTTCGGTGCAATAAAAAGCTGAATTCTTCCGTAAATTTTAAAAATGGTAGACCAAGAAGATTGCTTTGTTTGACAAAAGCCCCATCATCGATTCAAATCTCAAAGCGAAAAAGAAAAAGAAAACAAAAATAAAGGAACGCGTCAATATGGGGCTCTAGGGTTCTCTCTCTGATTCCAATAAATTTTTCCTTCTTCAAACATCTCTCATAACCCATCAGCTCCAGTCTCCGTTTCTCGCTATGACTCTCGTTCAAGGTATTATCTTATTTGAAATTCTTTTTAATCAGGCATTTTCTCTCCCCTTTTCTCAATGGTTATGTTTTGTCGAATAGATTCGGAATTGCCTGGTACTCGGTAATTCTGCCCGTTTCCAATTTTTGCAGGAGAAAAATTAAAAGAGTATTTCATCGATCGGTCTGTTTGGTTGCAGGGATATGCAGATTTTGAGGGAATAGTTTTGGTTCAAGGGTGGTGGTACTGTCTTGTACACCAATTTAATCGATTAAAAAAATCAGATGCCGGAGGAAGACTTGGTGGAGCTTCAGTTCCGTATCTACGATGGGTCAGATATTGGGCCCTTCCGCTACTCGCCAGCTTCTACTGTAGCCATACTAAAGGAAAGAATTGTTGCAGAATGGCCAAAAGGTTATCAGCTACACTTGCTTTTATTTATAAATTGTTGGATGTTCATGAACGGTGTTTCAGAATGATAATTAAACACGATAGGAAATGCTTCAAGTTGTCTGGCGTAAACAAAGTGAATGGTCCTACTTTTAGAGGATTTTATTACAAGGCTATTTACATTCATGACAATATAGCAGTTTCTGATGAACAAAGGATCGTCTGATCACATTTCCTGTCAGCCAATTGAAAAAATCTCATTCTGAAGACTTCTTAAGAAAATATGCAGGTGTTATTAGGATGCATTTTGTTAAAACTACACATCCTGTACTCTTAAATTGGTTGACGTGTTGGTCAATAGATTGTGTTTATTGTGCATGCCAATTAAAAAACCGGGTTAACATACATGACAATACATACTTCTTTCCATAAATGACAGTTTCTTGCATAAAACATTTTCTTTGTAAACAGAATGCAGTTGGTACTGAAACTCTTATGGATACTTGCAATATTGACTTGTTCTTATGATCTTATCCATCTACCTGCAAATTGAGATTCTAGGATGCCTTAGGAAAAATTTAGTGTGTGATAGCTGGGAGAAAGAGTTGTAAAGCTAGAGCTATGCCAACAAGGCAAGGCGACATTTGTCACAATTCGATTTGTTTTTTGAGGACGGAATTCAATTAGTCTGCAGAACTATTGTTTCCTTTTATCGAAGAAAGACCTGCTGAAGAGCTAATGCATATTTACACCCAATTAAGCTAATAATGAGTGACAAGATAGTAAGTTTACGTACTGAAATATATGGAAATATTGAGAATCATCACCTGCATCAGTTCTTATTGGGCTGAAGACTCTAAATTTCTTTAATAAATTCGTCAAGATTGACTTCACTGTGACATTTATTTCCAGATTAATTTCTTGTCCATTGAATAATGTTATCCCGTAATATACAAAGCATTTTATGTCATTGTATTTGGCGCAATAGGAAGGAAACAATTTACCTCTTACCTTATGTAGTTGCATTGAATGACAAAGGCTGTGATGTTTAAGTTTCTTATGAATACTTTAAAGAAGGCAGACTAGATTGATTATGTTTACCTAATGCTTTTAACTTCAATTTAATGAAAACTTGTGATGAAATCACATCAATGAAGTCTTTAGGCCAAATTTGCATTAAAGGGATTTAAAGGGTAATATTGCTTTATATTTTGCCCTTTTTTCTGGCCTTCACATTGGCATGTTTCTTTGGGATTACCAGTTGCTTGTAATTTTGTTGGATAGTTTAATTGGAGTTTCTTCATTGGGTAAAAGTGATTGAGGGAAGGAAAGAAGAAAAAATTTAATAAAAATACCATAATTATTTCAGCTTGTTTAGTTATGGAGGTATGCAGAGAGATCACTTAATCCCCCCCCCCCTCCTTGTTTTCTTCACCCTATAATGTAGAAGAGGTATTTAATTATTGATAGAGAGAAAAGAAAGAAAGAAACAAAGAAAAGGTGGGATATTTAAACTATTGTGGAATCAGCATGAAATGGTGGAAGGTGCTGTGGTAGTGTGAGATCTTAATACAAGAAATTTTCCTCACAAATAGAGTGCTTAGTTGAAAGGATCAACTGGTTTGGACTGATTGGTTTTTGAAGATTGGCCATGACATCTGTGCCGTATTTTAAATGTCAGAAATTATTAATTATATGGCTGTTTAATTGCTACCATAATATAAGCTGTATAAGGTATGAAAACGATCTTCAAGATCAATATAGTTTGAAGTTGTTTGCTTTCAAGTATCAATATATATGTATAATAAAATTTATAGTAAGCTGCAATATTATCAAATTTTGAATAATGTGGCTCATTCCTTAGACTCTGCAATGCGGGAGAAAATATTTCTAGTTTCATCAAGAACACGACAAGTGAAAAAAATTTCATAACTCAGCACTAGATGATTGGGTCGCTTAGAAAAGTTCCCCTCCCTGTCATCTTTTAATGAAAAATCTGATAACACACACCTAAAGTCTTCTGATGACCAGGTCTTTGCGATTGTTTGAATTTTACTTCTTCCCCTGTAATGTATTTTGTCAGCATCACTCTGTTTGGAGTCATGGTGTTCTGTTTCCAGCAATGACCTTGACCTAAATTACTGATGACCAATTTAAGTAGATAAAGCATGTTGGGTTGGATTGCAACCCTATTTAGTATGTGATTGAATTCTGTATCTGTATTATTCTGGACATTGCATAGTTCCGATGTTAACATTTATTTTATTTTCGTCTTCTTGTTTTGTTTTCATCTCCCTTGTGTTTCATCTTTTACCATACCTGAATTGGAATTTGTTGTTCTGATTGTTCTTAGATAAGAAGATTATACCAAAGGCAGCTAATGACATAAAACTTATAAGCGCTGGAAAAATTTTGGAAAACAACAAGACAGTTGGTCAATGTAGAGCGCCTTTTGGTGAGCTTCCTATTGGGGTTATCACTATGCATGTTGTCGTCCAGCCATCTTTTGCTAAAGCAAAAGCAGGTACGCTTCATTCTGAAATATTTTGTTTGAATATTGTCGGTTTATTTTTCATGAATGACAATTTACTTCAGATGCTATCAAGCATCAGCTATGAAAGATGAGTGTCTATTAAGTGTAGGAATATAATGAAACGAAGTATCAGGAACCACTTTATTATGTTCTTGCTTTCAAATAGTAGGATTCTATGTAAAAGAGAATAAAACAAGGGAAAAACTCTAGAACCAGTAACTGTAATTCCAGAGGAAAGAGCACAACATAATTCACTGAATATCAGATACCCCCTCCATAATATGTCTTACACCTATATATAATGACAGCATAACATAACTGACTCTCAACCTACAATAACTTCCTAAGACACATGGCAATGCTACATACATGAGAAATAACTGAACACAGATAACTATGACACAATAATAACTGCTTCCTGAACCGAATTACTCTTTAACCTTGTGCTGTCTCCTGCAATAGACCAAGAGACGCCGTGGTATCCTAACACACTTTCTTCTAAAATGTGTCGATGCATAAGTCTCTGTTTTTGTTTGAATGCTGAAATTTTCTTTCGTTGGTTTGAGCAGAGAAAGATGTTGATGAGATCCCAAGAAAACACGTATGTGGATGTTCAATATTGTGAGAATCCATCATCATCCAGAGCGAAGCTGCTGAGGTTTGCCTTTTGGATGCTGGGATCTCTCTGAGATCGCGGAAATGCTTCTTAGCTGGAAAGACAATGTTTATCGGAGAATATTCCCGACTTGTCTGTGATAGTTTTGTTTGCTGTATAAAAATGGGTGTGTTGTAAAAGTCTTGTACAATATGTAACATACAAAAACTTCGATGATCTCTGTTCTGAGTACATTGAACAGTGTTCTGCAATGGCAATGAAATCATCAATATTATTATATACATAACCCTTTCTTTCTTTCTTTTTCTTTTTTTTTTGCTCAAGAATACATAACCCTTTCTTAAGCATTGAATTGGAGTTACGTGAGAATTTAAGTAAATTTGATTTCCCACATAGGGACAATATTAGCGGATGTGAAGTGTCCTAAAATCTTGATGTCCATTGTATTGTTGACATTATTATCGTTTCACATCATCACTAAAGATCAAAACTGTATTTGGAAGGTATTAACAAGTGTGAGATCTCATTGTCCTCAATCATCGCGAGTGGCTGCAGCTGCACTATGAGGAAGGCATTTTGTCAGAACGTCGACCTGGAGATTTTCGCGCATTGATATCTTAGCATGTGGGACAAAAATCCAACATTGCTTATCTGGCCACCACACAAGATAATTCTATAGCGATAGGCTGAAATATTCCAAACTAAGCCTGATAAAACTCTCTCTCAAGCACGGGTATCCTTCATACTTTCAAATACTAAATGTATGTATCTCTACTGGTAAGGATTTGAATCATGATTCGCCATATGATAAGAAATTAGTTTTTTCTGTTATACTCAACCCTATTGATAATTACTCCTCTATTCCGTGTTTTAAAGTGAAATAACGATATGCTTTTAGATAAATACAAACATGGCCTATATATAATTCCAAGAGATGGGTGATTGCGATTTTTTTCGTTACTTTAACAAAAAAATTTATGTGCTTTATAATGAGATAAGGGAAATAGAATAATGCCTGGGAAAAATATATAATCAAGTGTTCTCTCAATATTACTGTGTTTAGCGAAACTTGAAGGAAAACAGTGGCAATTTAGTGGCAGGCTAATAGCTTGTTAAAAAATAGATGTGCACAGATTTAAGGGGAAGGAGAGGCAAGGTGGTAGAAAAGTTAAAGGGAAGTTGTTAAGCTTGAGGAATCATATTTCTATGTTCAGAACATCATTTGTTTCTTTTGCTTCTAAATTCAACTTAATAGACTAGGCAAAAAAAAAAAAAAAACTTTATAGTTTTGGATAACAATATGGAAGAAAAAGACGAACTTCTCTCAGCTAGATTTGCCTGGGAATGAAATCTAATTTTATTTTATTTATTACTTTTCTGTTCAAGGAATGAAATCTAATTTGATAGCAATGGCCAAATAAAGAAAATAAATAAATAAATCTAGTAACATGTAATTAGATTAATTCATCCGCAAACCACATAACATAGCACTGGCAACAGAGAAACTTAATTATATGAATTAACAAACTAGACTCTAAACCTTAAACCCAAATGCCATCATAAAAAAAGAATTTTACATTTAGGAACGTATTTATTAATTAAATTCAACTACTGTAACTACGTTACCGGAGTATCTTTTGTTACCCTTTTTGCTGGCCTTCAATTAATTAATTATACTTTGGGCAAAAAAAAAAATTAATTAATTAATTATACTTAAACACAGTAATTAATAATAATAATAAACAAATTAACTTTTTTGATTTTAGGAACACTTGCAATTAATTAAGATTCCGTAGTGGAGTAGTTCCATGTATAATGTAGAAGTATATGATCTCAGCATCGCCATGCAGAAGCAGCAATTAGGGCTCGGTCTTGCCATCCCAAGAGCAAGCAACCTTTGTCCTCCGTCAACCTATACCCATCGCAGGAATACAATCCCAGCAATATCTTCGACTGAGTCACCGCGTTCGGACTCAGTGCCACCCCCTTGAACCCTTTCCCTTCCATTGTCTTCCTCCACTTCTCCAACCTCTCGTGCCTCTCTATCCTCTCCGGCCCCTCACACGCCACTATGTTCCTTATCTCCGGCGCAAATATATACTGTTCCACCTTCGCCCTCTGCGCTGACTCCGGCGGAAACGTCGCGTCCAACGAATCAAATATCGCCGAGTAATAGTGCAATGCCTCCAGAAATCTCCCCAGAAAGTACGGTCCGTTATGGCTCGCTTCTTGCTCCACCAGGGTCACGATGTTGGGTGCTTGGTCCCTTATCATTGCTAGTAAATTTCCGAGGTAGTTACCGGGGACCCGGTGGAGCCGGTTAACGGAATTAACAGCCAATGCCTCCCCGACCCGACGGTTGAACATGTGTGGCTTGAGATCTTCTAGTTGCTCGCCCACGGGGTGGAATTCGAAGGGGATGTTGAGAGAGTGGGCCAGCTCCGTCAAGCATCGACCCGTTTCCCTCACGCACTCTGTGCTCGGCCCGACACCCGTTATTCGCAGAAACGGAGCCCCGCTGGGTCGGGCCGCTAGGGCTTGCATGAACGCTGGCCATTGGTAACCTTGGAGAATATCTAGGTCGATGACATGAACTCGTTCTTCAGCTTCGAATGCTTCGAATATTGCTTGGTTTGCGGTGAAGTGGGCGAATTTGATGTAAGGGCAAGCTTGGTAGACGATTTGGTATATTTTGAGTATTTCTATGGAGTTTGGCGGGAAACTACCGAAGGAAGGGTTAGGGTTGGAGGAGTTAGGTTTGGTGGTCAAAGTGGCTGCGAGCCTTGCGCTTAAGGCTTCGGTGAAGCAGGACGCTACTCGTTGCATGGAGTCTCCGAGAGGCGTCACTACACGATTCAGATGGTGCAGATACCTTCTCGCCAACATGTATTCTTCTTTGGCCACTGCTTCTGCACAAGCTAATAGCAGGTGCACCAGTTGTAGTCCACTGTCCTGCTCCTACTTGCACAAAAACATGGGTAGAATAAGTCAACAAGATACAAGACTATTGTTTGATTTCATGACTACCTCCTAAATATAAGATATAAGACCTGGTTGATTTTTTAGGGGATTAATGAAGTTAATTAAATTAATTAAAAGTATTTTTATTTTTATTTTTTCTCTAAACTAATTTGTCAGACTTACATACAAAATTGTTATAATTAAGTAACTTATTATTTAAATTTCTATATCTCTCAAACAAAAGTCAACTGATTTTTATATTAATGACTAACTTTACCTGCTCGGTGCCAATGGGAAGAGGCACCATTAAACTATGAAGCTGTTCGGATTGCTGCTTTTTCTGTTTCTCTTGCTGGTGTTCTTGCTGGAGGACTTGTGAAAGAGAAGCAGTCATCTGATGGTACACGTCGCTCTCTTCGGCAAGTTGAGAGCCTTTTGGCACTACTGAAGATTCTTCGTTCAATACTGATGATGATCCACAGTATCTTGAAGAACTTGCCATGGTCAAGCTGTCCAAAATGGATGGGATTGAAGTGGAAATGTCAAAGCAGTCTGATGATGAACTTCCAATATCAGACAGTTTATTAATGGATGAATATCCTCCAGATGCGAGTCCATGATGATGATCTCCTTGATAGTCTCCCAAGAATTCTTCTATGGTTGGAAGTGAAAGATTCTCCACAGGCTGCATGTACTGGTTGTTGGGAGAGTTATATACCCTATGGAGGGGACTGAGTCCTTTACCTTTGTGGTGGGTGCCGGTAAATGCTCCGATTTGAGATGAGAAGCGAGGAGGTGAACAGCCTGAGAGACTCTGTCCTTGCATTGCCTGAGCATAGTTGTAGTTGCAGTTATAGGTAGAAGCTTGTGGGGAAGGCATGTTCCTCACCGGAGAAGAGATCATGAAGTCGCCGTCTAATTGATCGGAGAAGAAAGACTCCCACATGGAACTATCTGGTGACTGGACCTCCACATCTCCGTCCAAGTCACATTTGAATGCGGGAAGTTTTAAGCTTGGAGGGGTTAGACTAGTAGTAGTCTGCTCTATATGATCACAAGACTGGCTGCTCGCATTTTTCTTAGCCTCGTTTGAAGAATTGGTGGGTTGTTGCATTTTGTTGCATGAACTCCCACTCTTGAGGGACAATGAACTTCCACAAAGTGAATTGATCATATTTCCTCTCTGATCAGTACAGCAAGAACAAAACCTTTGTACCTAAGAGGTCCCAAAAATAAAAAGCGTCTTAGTTTTTTCTGCGATTTTCAGGACGAGAGGAAACAAGAGAAGGTGTGTCAAAGTCCGAAATGAGCTATCTGTGTTGGTTACAGTGAGTTGTAGTGGAGTTGAATCAAGTATTATTGGAAAGAACGGACAGTGTTCTGTGGCTTCTTATGTAGATGTTTTTGAAAGGGAGGGACGGTGGGGACAAAACTTAATTCCAATCGTATGTGATTGGAGGTTTGTTTTTGATAATCTCCATTCTAAGTCCTCTCGGGATTCTAGCTGGATTATAGAGACCTCGTTGTTTGTCACTTTTGGTTACCTGTATTAACTGCTTACTATGTCATCTTATTAGACTTCGTGGGACTCATGCCTCGCGACGAAGAAGCTGATGGGTGGGGGCCACGTACCTTGGGCCGGCCCATCTGACTTTTGGGTATCTAGGTTAATTAACAACCAATATAATAATCACCTGTAATTAGTTGTTAATCAGCAATTGGGCATTGGCAAGAGAGGAGTGAGAGTGACGTGAAAACTGAAAACAAGGAATGAAAAATGGAACAAGTGCAAAATGTGAGATGGAATGCAAAAAAAGACTGATCAAGTTCGTTTTTTAAAAATAAAAAACTATTATTATTCAACATGTGTACAGCTGGGGAAGTAAAAGTTTTTGTTTTAATGATATTTCAAGGAAGAAAAGCAATGAATTCTGATGTTTAGAGATTTAATGTTTAACTTTTAATGAGCAATGGAGTTAATGAATGAAAGAAGTTGACAATGTCATGAAGGAACGAAGGCATAGGGGGTTTCAGCGGAGAAAGAGAAAGGGAAGAGGACAAGACAAAGGAGACATAGGAAACGACGTCGCTTACAACGTCGGTGGGGCGGCCTTCCCCTTTGGATTTGCCAAAGGCATGAAGCGCTTGTCCCCAACCTTTTTTCCCTCGTCGGCGGCATCTCTTTCCAAATTTCTCACTTTCTCAAATTATTTATATAATTATACTCTATGTTAAATATAGTTGACTTTTTTAAGAGAGATTAATGAAACTAAATAAATTATTTTAATCATATTATATATTGTGTATCCTTAGATTATATATCAGTTTATTAGTTAGATATCATAGTTTGGAGAAAAAAGATAAATATTAATATTAAAAAAAAAAATATATTTTTTTTAATATATTAAAAAAAATCAAATATTATATTCCCTCCAGTCCTAATTATAAGAGCTAGTTGACTTTTTGGAAGAAATTAAGGAAGCTAATTAAATTACTTTAGAGTATTTGCATTTGTATTTTTTCTTCAAACTAATTAGTTTGACTAATAAATTAATACTATCTCCGGTCCTAATTATAAGAGCTAGTTGATTTTTTTGTGTGGAAAAATTAAGGAAGTTAAATAAATTACTTAATCATTTCATATGTTGTGTTTTCTTAAATTATATATTAGTTTATTGGTCAAACTATTTAGTTTGAAGAAAAAAAAATACTCTAAGCTAATTTAATTAGCTTCCTTAATCTCTCCAAAAAAAATCAACTAGCTCTTATAATTAGGACCGGAGGGAGTATATAATTTAAGAAAACAAAACATATGAAATGATTAAGTAACTTATTTAGCTTCCTTAATCTCTCCAAAAAAGTCAACTAGCTCTTATAATTAGAACCGGAGGTACTATTTAGCACAGGATGAGAATGAGAGTATATTTTTTGAATGTATGTAACCAATGAGGTAGTCTTGCTTCTTCCTCCGCATCACAAGCGCGGTTCCCTCCAGTGTCTTTTCTTCCGCGTCTCTTTTTTTATAACATCATACATGAGAACAAAACTAGAGTGTTTATGCAGTGATGTGATTCTATTTTTTTCCATACACGCACAGGCTTTGATCTGATTTTTATTTTTTGGCAAAAATATACTATTTCTTTTTGTTATTAATTATTTTTCTGAAAAACGGCTGACAGGAGGATGAGGCAGGGAAAGCTACCAGAGAGATCAACCTAGGATCCAGCCAACACATGCTGCTGAATGTGACTGGGGCGAAATAAATAATGCATGCAATTCCCTAATTCTCATCATTATACTTTAAGTTCCCTTTAATCTCAAGTTTATAACAGGAAACTATTAAAGTGATTACTTCAATATCAAATAAAACACCATACCGTGACATATAAACAAAAAAAGGAGACGTTTTTGGAGAGCTTTTCAGCAGTTAGTGACATATGAACTTTCCTGTGAGTGAAAGGTTACAAGTTTAATTCTGCTTGTAACCTCATGCATACCGTTAGTATTTATTATTTTAATTTAAAAGAATGAAGCTTTAGAGTGTGTGTGGAATATCACCTTCGATGCCACCTAGAAACATTTTCGGATGCTAAATAATCTCTTACGTCTTCGTCTAGCTTCCATATTCCAATAAAGTTTTTTCCTCTTATAATCAATTTAAACAAGGTTAGAGGCGGTTTGGCGACACCAATCACCTTAAGTCATTTTAAGTGTGAGGTTGTGAATTTGATCCGTATCATAAGTTGATTCTACTGAGTAAGCAATGGCGAAAAAACACTAAGTTTTCATAAATGAGGCACTAATCAAGTTCTCCATCAATTCTAACCAACAAGTTTTGCTATAAACTTTTTTTTTTGGTTACCAAAGATAACAAACCATTTTAAACGTGAGACTAATCTTTTCAAGGGACGCTAAGGGTTTTTGTTACTTCTAACAAGCACATTTTTTGACATTTGAACTTATATTATTTTGTTTACAGTGTTACACTGCTACTACCCCCAATCAATATAAACATTTTTCTTTAAGGAAAACAAGGAAGAAAAAGAAAGAAAGAAAGAAAAAAGAGGCCTACTCCAATAGTGAAAAGCTGAAAACTGAATAACGAAGAATAAATAAAAAACGGCTAATGTGCTTAAATAACCCTTAACTTTTCTTAAATGTGCCACAGTAACACTGAACTATTTTTTGGAGCAATAGAAATCATGAACACCAGAAAAGAGTGCAAAATTGTTAACATCGTTAGACCAATCAATGTTGACCATTTGTGAGGCAAGGTTTGACAAAATCTGGTGATATAGACGATTGCATGGATGCTGACCTGTGTAGCGTAGCCTAGTGGCACCACTCACTAATGACAAATGACTTGGAAATACAAAAGGGGGAAACAAGGAATGTGTTATATTAAAAAAGGAATCTAGGTACGTATTATTTTAAAAAATGAACTCTGATTGAAAAATCAACACCCTCAGTTTTTGAAACCCTAAATCGACGAAGAGGACAAAGAGGAATTGAAGCACGAACTATGTATGGCTGGCATTCTTCCTTCCTTCGCAAAACTCAACCCTATTTTCCTTCAAAGACCCTGCTCTCAGAAACACCTCTCTCACTCCATCACTATTAAGAAAGATCCTTCATGACACTCAAGAGGAAGGTGAATTGGGTGTAAGATATAATCTTAAGAACTTTGAAAATCTTTTTGCATCTTAGCAAAAACAATAAATGTAAAAGTAATGAATCATAAATCAACAATCATTTATTAGTATAATATATGCTAGAAATATGAGAGCTTAGGAAGAGAGGATGCAAACTTTGATTTACCCTGGTTTAGTCCAATCTATGATGATCTATGTTCAGTCTCCATGCTCCTCTTGAAATTTCAATCCACTATCTCCCTCAAATTTAACCGGGTACTTAAAAACCACTAAAATCCCACAAGTTTGATTAGACACTTGTGAAGACTTTTCTCTTCTCAAACTGAATAAGAGCTCTTCATTACACACTGTAAGGATACATTTTGTTTTTCACTCAAGATCTCTCAATCTTGAATAATGCTTACAAAGATAGAATGATTACAATGAAAACATACTTCTCTCTATACGAAGTAGATGATGATTAACACTGAAATACATGGTGGGAGTAATAGAGCTTCGGTCGGGTAAGATTCAGAGTATTGGCATATCGAATTTGTAGGCATTAGCTCATACTTCTTTGTCTCGAGTGTCTCTCTTTTATAGTTGATGAAGAGCGTTTGACTATTGAAACTTTTTTTCCCTGTTGAGTATCTTAGAATATGACTATTGGAAGTAGCCGTTAAAGCTTCTAACATAAAGTTACTTTTTGGTTGTTTGAACCGTAATCCAACTTTATCACCTATAATCCTCATGTAAACTTGATTAGTGATGATTATGAATGGTTAGAGATAAGATAATCTTATTTTAAATTAGTTCAAAAATTTTGAGAAATTTGAGACAGTGATTCTAAGTTTATGATTAACATTCACTCGAGTGACATGAGATCACTCAAGTATTCTCTTATCATTCGAGTGCTCACTCTATACTCAAGTGTTCAAATGATCTTATGTTGATAAACACTAGTGAGTGGTTTAGTAGTGATGATGTGGAAATGAATATCAGTAAATATCAGAAAGAATAGCAGGGAACTTAATGAACATAATTGATTTTTGTCGTTAGCTACTTGTTTTGTATTCAAATGTGTCCGTTACAAAGTAATTGTAGCCGTTGATGAAATTGAATGCTTTCTTTGCTAGGCATTTATTGCTTTTGACTGAATTTAGCTTTTCTTAATTTTGAATTCAATTCAGAGTTTAATCACCTGAAATGTATACATAAATGAGATTAATAACATTTAGAAGTAGTTTAAGTGATTATAGCGTTAATCGGGAGGTTTCATCATAAGTATCAAAATTATCGAGACGCTGATTTTTAAAGACGACGAACATGCACTCGAGTGTGACTCAGGATCACTCGAGTGATACTTTGTCACTCGAGTTATTGCACTGACACTTGAGTTAATGCATAGGTAGTGAAGTGTTGTGAAAATGATTATCACTCAAGTGCTTAAACTGTCACTTGAGTGATATTCTGTTGTTTCAAAAAAGGTTCGACACTACCGGATGACTAGAGTGATTTTATGGATCACTTGAAGGAGTTTGCAAGTGATCTCGAATCACTCGAGTAATCTTCTGATAAGATCATGTCACTTTTGTTTCACCTGCAAGCTTCTTGCCGGGACTCACTAGTGAAGGCCATCTCTTGAGTGATCTTGAGAATATCACTCGAGTGCATCAAAACATCACTCGAGTGATCTGTTCCAACTTTCAAAACTTTTTCGAGTCACTTGCAAGTGCTTGAAGTGATGTTGAGTTACTCAAGTGCTTACCCTATCACTCGAGTGATTTTATATAACTTCAAATTTTTATCAAATAACTTGTAGAAATTTTGGAAATGAAAATACATCACTTGAGTGCAGTCACTACCACCTGAGTAATCCTCTTTAATCACTTGAAGTGAAAAATATTCATTTGAATAATTTGTTGATTCAAGTTTTCTTCAAATATAATTCTATCACCTCAAGTGCTTAAACTCACTTGAGTGACTTGAATCATCAAGTTAACTTCCTATTATGTTTTTTATATTTCAAACCATACTTCTATATCAAGATTATCATCAAAGCACGAAATATGAGAGCTAACAAGACTTAGCCATCACCAGGATAAACCCCAAAGAAAGATTGGTTGAGATCAATCACATGTTGATTTCAAGCCTTAACATATACTTGGGAAACAATTTGCAATTCATGGCGTTCTTGCACCATTTTCTTCCGTTGATTTTCAAGATCTGCATAAGGGCTGGGATTTTGTTCACTCGGCTCCATGTCATTCGATCTCTGGGCAATATTCTGCTTCTTATCAATCCGAGAACAAGGTTGGCTGGAACCGGATTGTTCAGTTGCTCAGTTCAACGGGTATGCTTCGTTTCGATTGGATTATTATTGCATTCTGTTCTTGACAGGATACGAGCAGATTCAACGAGTTATGATTCCGTCAAAATCTTGGCTCCTCCAGATTTGGCATTACTTAGGAAGTCCATCGTCTTTGCTTGATAAAGCTGTGAGGCTGCATATACTGCCAAAAAGATTGACATACAGAGAACTCACTTCTATCCCCGCTGGGACTCTGTTGAAGACACTCATGTACGACGAGTATCTTGAAATCGAAGGAGCTCCAGATTTCATGTCCCTCATTATGAAGTCAGCAATAAATTCCATGTAGGACGCAAGCTTGGAACAAGCAACCCAACCAATTAACGGCCGCCACCTTAACCCAATGAGCCCACACCATTGCGAGTAAGTTGGGTAAGGTCACTTTCATGAATTGCCGTGGGGTCTGAGGCTGAGGCTTTAAGTGTGGTTCACGTGAAGTTTTGTTGACTGAGGAACATCTAAACACGGTGATGGCCAGGCAATAATTGCTGCTTCTCACAAAATTACTGCAAGCCCACACCGCCACCGCAATGGGCACACGTGACATTTGTGAAGCACAAAAAATAATACTTAATGCGCAAATATTTATAAAAATGTCTTAATTTGGCCAAAGTGAGAGAGATTCGCGCCTTAAAATGAGGATTGAACGGGTGCCACTATCCGATTTGAGTACGTGTTGCAAATCGCAGTAACAGGCCAAAAAAATTACATTTTGGAAAAAAGAGGTACTAGTGAGTTGCTTATTTATCAATTTTCTTGAATTTTGCACTACACCTTACCAGTAATCATCATCAGTTTTTTATATTAATTTATCAGACTTTTGGGGGCCGGACCGTACCATCTGGTTGAATTACGCTTATTTTTGTAAATTTACACTCATGCAATATTTAAATGTAAAAATTACACACCTTTTTCCTGCATTTTTAGGTTTTTTCCTCATTCAAAACTGGTTTATTTGATAATGTTGCTTTTCTGAGCTAGAAATCCAGACCTTCTCTCGGCCTCATCTAAGATGGAATGCAAAATTCATTTGAGATTATTCCTGAAAACAGGAAGATTCTAAGTTATAACGCACATTTGGAGTGGAGATATACAAACAGAACCCAAGCATGAAGGCTGAATACATAAAAATATGATAATGACTGCAACTGCTTGCATTACTTTCTAATAATAGCAAAACGACAGTCGTTTGATGTCGTTGAAAATGGATAACAGCGAGGTTTGATGGTGATAAGCAAGATGGTGACCAAAGTACCTAACTATGATGGTAAGTGGCAGTATGGTAATGAAGAGGAAATGGGGGACCTTCATTCAAGCCTAAAAAAGCAGTTGAGTGAGACACCTTTCAATACAAGAAAAAAAGCCCTTTTGCTTTGCTTAATATTCACACAATGTTGTAAAAATTGTTCGTTTAATTAGTTCCCTTTTGAATTCAAATAGGGAGGTACATACCTTTGCCAGGTGAAAATGTAACTACAGGAATGCTCCTAACCTTCCTCAAGCTTTTCTTCGGTGCTTGACCCTTTTGTTGCCGCAACAGTTCCAATAAATGATTGGTTCCACCACAATTTGCTTTGTGCTTATGTACTTGAAAAAAAGACTGTATCCAATCATCTCTAATCACTTGACTTGGGCCTTCCATTTTCCTGCAGATACTGACCTCTCTCCTGGCCTTGGTTAGAGTATTGCTGCAATTAGCATCCCATCAGTGGTTTCCCAACCCACTTGGTTCATATTGCAGAAAGCCCAGTAGAGAGAAAACTGATACCTATGATCCTTTATTAATCCGAAGCCTTCTTTTGTGCTTTTATAAGCCCCTACCCTTAAGCTATCAAGCTTAAGCTATATGCCTCCATGGCTCCAGAAAATTCCAAAGAATCATCTATTCTCTCTCCTACTCATAAGCTCCATATGTTGCCAAATAACATTCACATGTCTTTGTTTCATATGGAAACAATAAATTATTTCCAACTTTTCGCTTGAAATTTGGTTCACCACTAACATCTGCCCCTCATTGTATCTACAGCAAACTCATTTACTATGTGTCAAGGCCTTTGAAAGCAAAGCTATTGCAGAACAACATCACAGAGCACAAACACTACAAGGGAGCTTCCCTCCATTTTTGCAATGTTGGCCATGAACCCGATAGTTTTCTTGCTTCTTTTATCTCTGTTTACAACCAGTTTGGAAGTTGAGCCTGCAAAACCCAGGTTGCCAGGGAAACCCCGGTTACCCAGCTCCCATATCACTGTGATGGGCTTCGTTTACTGTGACACCTGCTCCAACAACAAGTTTTCCAGACACAGCTACTTCCTTTCAGGTGATAAGTCTCAACACTCTCGTTAGATTTGACTTTTGTTACTTGTGATGAAACTTCAAGGAGCATATATGTTCTGGTACTGAATGAAATTAATTTTTTTTTTTAAAAAAAAAAAGAATCACCCCATTTAGTTCCTTGAATATTTCAGGTGCAGAAGTCAAAATAGATTGCATGTTCAAAGCACTCTCAGCTAAAACAAAGGAACAGATAACAGTTTCGGTGAACAGAACCACAGATAATTATGGAATGTACAAGCTGGAAATACCAGCAGTTGATGGAGTGAAATGTGCCGAAGATCCTGATGTTGCATCTTCCTGCCAGGTAAACTTAATGTGGAGTTCATCCTCTTCATGCGATGTTCCTAGTTTCAGAAGCACATCTAATGAAATGGCAGTCAAAGCAAGAAGAGAGAATCTCTGCATTTACAGTCTAACTCCTTTGAGTTACAAGCCATCCAAGAAGGATATCGCCTTGTGTGGTAATTAAAAGAAGTAGCTTACACTAGTAGTCTGTTGAATTACTTGGCTACTTGTGTTTGACAAATTCCAAGAACTCTGATATGCGCTATCACATTTAGCCTATCAAGGGCATAGATCTTTTCTTTCTCCCTCTTTGACTGTTTACCTGCATTATTTGTTTGATTATGAAGCAATATATCAACTATGTTAAAAAGAATAACATGCTGCATGCATGTAGACTTTGGTTGCAAAAGAGAACTGGATTTCAGCAGTTGATTTGGTCCTTGTTAAAATGGACTACATTTGTAAGACTTAATTTTCTGTGACATTGCAAAGTAACAAGTAATTTCCTCAACAAAAACAGGGGATAAACTGTGTTCAATGATATGGATGACAGAACAGAGGTCCAGTTATGAGTTAATTGGAAATTGACTGGAAACTGACAAATTTAAGACCTCAAGTTATCATTAGCCATCAGATTAGCTCAAACCTATAATGTGCCAAATGCAAAGTAAGAATTGGTAAGGGAAAAGAAATTCTATAATGCTATCAGATGAGATAGACCACACGAAAACTGTAATGGTCATTCATAAACATCCATATCCAATTGTGGATTACTATGATTTGAAGATTTATTTGCTTTTCTTTGTCCATCCTATATCGTGACGTGATCTACAAGGACCCTTCAGCATGATGCACTACTTGCTATTGCTACATTACTTTTTCATAACAAAAAAGAACGCCGTACAAAGAATCAGGCAGGTTTTCATCACCTTTATTGACTCCACATGACAGATCGCAGCAGGTGGAAGTTGGCCTTCGATGCATCCAGGATAATAACAACACCAGCGTGGTCCAGACTTGTGTTTTGCTGGTATCACCACATCAATAATAACGAAATAAGAAAGCAATTATGACAGCTGGAAAACAGAGTCAAGATCCTAGTGGCTTACATTCCGTACTCATTACGTAAATCCTGAATCGAATTGATTAAAATTAGAATGACAGTGACCTGGCCCTTCTCCCTTTCGCATGATTCAATAAACCAGGAGTAATGTCGAAAAGCTCAGATACTTGCATAATTGGAACTGTCACTAGATCGGAACATGCCACCATCGCAGCACATGCTTCTATACTGAAGGTGTACTAGATTTATATGTAATTTCGTCTTCTGAGAGTGATAATGATGAAAACTGTCCTCAAATAGTAATAAGAAATTCATTGTAGGGCTCTTTCGAAGATTGATGGTGTTTGTAAGGAAAGAATTTTTTAATCTTCAAGTGAAGACAAACGACAAGAGCTGTGATCTCTGTGACCCAATTCGTAATGAACCAATTCCAGACAGAAATAAATGTGCAGAATATGCACACTTGAGGAATCAAAACATTGATAGCCTAAGATGGAAGACGATGAAGGTTAACGAAAGGGCGGGCCCTAGTGCTTTGGATACTATGCAAATCTGAAAATAAAAACCGATAATTATACCGCCGATTGCGAAAATGAAGCAAAATGAAAGAAGAGATAGAAATCAAACCATTTTGAATAAGAACAAATCTGAAATCAAAGTTAACTCGCCAAATCTTCCGCACATGTTTTTTAACCCGACTCATCAAGCCACACCATTATTGAAACCAAAAGTAGAGAAGCACAAGAAATCCACGTGCTCTGAGAAAATCCGCAAAAAAAATCATAAAATTGTACTGCTGTCCGAGTGATTTCCCCGTCTCGACTCTCGACTAAGCACGGAACATGCTTAGCAACAACCCCAATTTACAAAGAATTAAGTCTGTATGACCCTTTTTTTATCAAGTCCGTTTTACCATTAGCAGCAACCAAATTGTTTCTTCAAACAAGTGAATAACCACGAAAATGAGGCGAAGCTTCAGCAAGTTAGGGTTCTTTAGCAGCTTACCATTCATGCAACCATTACTCCTGTTGTCGTTCTTATGCGGATCGGCTTCAGCAATCAGATCTCAGACCTCTCAAAGCGAATCCATCCATCACTCTTATTGGCAGTTTGTCTTTGTCCTCTGTTTGTTTCACGAGTGTACAATTTTTCGTGTTCGGTAAAGTCACTTTAGAATCAAGAAAAAACTTGATAAAATCATAACCTTTTCTCGAACTTCTTTGAAACCAACATCAATATAATGCTCCATAATTTCAAATTCCAACATAGCAACATCAATATAATGAAATAGATCATATATCAGTGCTATGTTGGAATTTGAAATTATGGAGCATTTATTTAGTTAACTTACAGTCATTTTAAAAGATTCTCTAGAATGAAAACTTCAAAGTTCAGTAAGGTTTATTTCAAGTCGTTGCGTTGGTTTAACGAACCTTGTCAAATTGGGGAATTCACTTTGTGGATTTAATTAGGTCAACGGGTAAATATTATAGAACTCAACAGACCAAACATACAAGTGACTAGTCTTTCGCTTTTGTTTTCCAAGTGGCCATTGCTTTCTATTGTGGGACAGTAACTAAAAGTCTAGGGTAGATTCTCAAGTCTGCTTTATGAATGATCAAAGATCATTAATTCTTTTTCTTCCGAGACAAGAAATGTAAAAACCAAGGGGCCACAACAATACCTCGCCCCTAAACAAATTTCTTAAAGGAGATACAATTCTATGTAGAAATTTAGAACGCCCTATGAAGCCCCAAATTGTGGCTTCACATGTAAATTGCACCATTACATATAAAGATTATTGATCAGCATGAACAGAATAAATACTCTTGCATAAACTGACAAGAACAGAATATAGGAAAGAGCAGAATCACAGAACAAATAACGAGATACAATAAGATAATATATATGACTCTATATCTGCACCAACTCTTGGAAGATCTTCATGGCAGGAGCTGGCAAACCAAGAAGCACATTGATGTTTTTCCTCTCTATCCCATGAGAAAGAAACAAAATCACTTCCTTCTCTGGCAATGACACTGGCCCAGAAAGAACAGGCTCTCCCCAACCAAAATCAGTGATGTGGAAGGAAAGCCTAGACCAGGTTGTGATCAGAAGTGTACAAGCCAGAGAAGGCCTAGCTCTTGTCACCTCAAAATAATCTATAGCTGATCTCATGTAGCTGTCTGTGACCATCTTTATAGCATCTTTAATTTGCTGCACAGCAAATGAGAGAGGCTTTTCTGATAGCTGACCTGCTTGACAAACAGAATTGGTTAGTACTATTCCATTACCACAGTAGCCTTTTGGTAGAGGAGGGTTAAACTTAGCCCTTCCATCAACAGCAAAGAGTAGTTTTGTTTGCTGGTCTGGCAACAATTTTAGGGCTTTGGTTCGAGCCACCCAGACGTATGCTGAGAGGACTTCAAAAGTTGTGCAGGAATCAAGAACCCCATCTTCCATGGCTTTCATCTTGAGTTGCTTCAGCTTCTCAGGATCAAAACAGAAGGACCTGTACACCATCTCTTCTTCATATAGGTCCTTGGTGCCTGAATTGTCTTCAATGTCAGCAAATTCTTGGTGCAGGTACTCTATCTTTGGTGGGTTCCTTGCCCTGAGTATGCTTCTGTCCAGAAATGGAGGGATTGACATTGGCTCGCCCCTGGCTACTTCACCCCAAGAGTTCACAAACTCCATTGCACCAATTCCATCAAACATACAGTGATTCATGCACAGTCCAAGAACAAATCCTCCACACTTGAACTTGGTCACCTGGAATATATACAGTTGAAACTTCACCTTTGCAAGAGATAAGCTATGCAAACTTCATGGATTTATGAACTCAAGGTGAGTCTTCTGACTACTTAATGATAGATATTGGTAGTTTATCTTTTTCTTAAAAAGAAAATGAGAACATATATTGTTAAACTGCATAAGTTACTCCTATCAAGTGAAAATGAAACTCTACGTGACTTGAGACAAAAGTTGATTTGGCCGCAGTAAATGTTAAAAGAACTTGAAAACGATAGTTTTTAGTCTTCCTACCTAAGACATGTCTCTATATTAGGCTATTAGCAACAGTGAATTCAGGACTTTGCTTGTAATTTCTTCAGGGTTCACACAGAGAACAACATACCTGGGCAACCAAAGGAGGCATCTGAAGGATGTGTTTTGCACCAGGAACGTCATAAACAAGCTTGCCAAGAGTCCCAGGCTCTGACTTTGTTATGTCACCAATCTCTTCCATTGACAAGTTTGCTTCAGCCTCCACAAATAAGGCTCCCTCCTCAGTGCAGTCAACTATCAGTTTACCCTCTGCGCTTATGTTCAACCTCCCAGCAAGGGGATAATAGTGCACAAGAACCTTCTTCAAAGCATTCTTAATCACTTCCCCTGCCTTTTCATTCCCCTTCTCAGGCGATTTGAAGCAGTAAATAGTTCGAACAGTCACTGCAATGTTCTGATCAAGGTTAGATAGAAAATACATGCCTTTTGGTGTTTTCTCTGCAGGAGTCACCAGAGTTGGTTCGCTTAGCTTTACGCTAAGTTGGAAGCCATTGCCAACGTTAGCCTTCTCCATCTCAGCTAAGCCAAACACTTCAATAAGATCTATATAGCCTGTGTTGGAGAAAAAAAGAAACATATTTTAACAATGCATACACATTAACAAGCATGTGAACCATTTAAACATGATAGGAAACACGTGGGGTATGTATGTATTTCTCGTACCTGAGAGAGTCTCACAAAATTTTGATAGGGCTCGAGTCTGGGGCAGAGAAAAATGCTTGTTTTCTGGGGATAAGTGTATGGATCAGGTACGTGGAGTTCAAGTGTTATTAAATAAAGGGATGTGAGGTGAAAGTTGGATGTAGTTGTTTATAGGAAACAGAAGATGATGTAAAATATAGAAGGCCTAAGAGCTGATGAGTGCAAAATGGACACAATATGGGTGAGGGTAGGCCACTGGTTAAGAGACCAAATACAATAAGAAGGAAACCACGTTGGTTTGGTATGGTTGGTGTCCCACTATTGCTAACTCAAATCTTGTTAATCCTTTTCCCCATTAACTTTTCTTGTTGGCTTTTGAAGTGGCCAACCGCCGGCCTAGTTTTCAATGATTAGTATTTCCTAATTAATTAAGTAATCTTTAATTAACATGAACAAATTGAACCCGTTCTTGAATTTTGGAGATCAAGCCGCTTAACTAACAAATTCAGTTATAATGCTGACTGTTTGGGCCTTTAGAGCCTGTTTGGCACTCCTCAAAACTTAGGTTTTGAAAACAAAACCTAAGTTTTGCCAAACCCTAATTTTCTCCAAAATCATTTTCCACCCAAAACCTATGTTTTCCAAAATCCAACTTTTTTTCACTTTTCACTTTTTTAAAATCCACTTTGCAGAATTGTGGGCCCCACCATAATTGGAGAACCCCAAAATACCCTCATTATATCTGGTACATCAAATCGCATATGGAGATCATGAAATTATATATGGGTACAGTTTGTGGAGATTATTTTATCGAATTAAAAGTTATGAATTTCCGTGAGATGATCTTGATGAAAATAAATCATTGTAACTTTTCCTGTGTAATAAAAAATCCCAACAATAATTACTTGGGGACTGTTTTAGATTGAGAAGATGCTGTGTAATAAAAAAAAAAAAAACCCAAAATAACATAATTTACTAACTATAGAAATTTATTTTTTCTAACAATTTTATGTGATTTTTGATATTTATTATTGAATATAATGTTTATAATATTTAAAATACCACTTTATCCTTTAAATGCAATTATATAAAAATTTAATGTCCTTTTTGGTAAATTGATTTCTCCAAAAGCCTATTTCGATAAAAACATTCAAACATTATTATTTTTTTCCAAATTCATTCTCTAAAACCTAGATTTTACCTCGTAAATGGTGAAAATCATTTTCCAAAAGAACTCCCAAATACGGCATCATATTACAAGCCATAAAGGTCATAAATAGGCTTTGTATGCTTAACATCCTAATTTTTACTTTTAAAATTTAATTATAATTAATAAAGGGATAATTGATTAAAAAAAATCCCAAAAAAAAGGCAAGAAATAAATAAATTAAAAGGGGGCAGCGTGCCCCCTTTCGTCAAAAAGGGGCAGTACCCCACCCCTCGATAATGGGCACAAGGCCCTTTGATTAATAAGGGCATGGGGGGTGGGGGGTTTCGTTGTTCAGACCTCGTAGACGCATCCCGCAATCCATGGTTTGAAGGGAAGGTTATAATATTATTAGGTAAATTAACTTTTTTTTAATAAACTTCCTTAAAAAAATTATTCCACGTATTTTTATATTTTTAATGAGGGTGATTTGTGCTGATTAATGAAAATTTTAGAGTTAGGATTTTAAAAGAGTTTTGACAATAGATGACTATGTAACATAGAGGATGATTAATAGTTAATTTTAATGGGTTTAGATTTTTTAGCTTATTATTGTGGGAATTTAAAATTAATTTTCCATTTAAAAATTTTAGGATTTATGTCATGTGGGATGTTTCTACGATAAAATGTGGTCTAAATCATTTATTTGGGTTCATGGAGGTATAATTGAAATTTTAATCAGGTTAGTTTTTGTAGATTTTGTGTTATATGAAATTATAAGTTATGATTTTGATAATGTGGAGATTTAAAGAGTTGCTTTTCTGTTATGGGATATGTTTGGTTGTGCGGAAGAAATATGATGAAATTGTGTCTATCGGCTCTCTTGTTCCTGGCCTGAATTTTGAGTCGAGTGTTTTAGGCAGACACCTTCCTGTTACGGTATATTGGTGGTGACATGGGAGGGGGCAGTATTCTTGAAGTGACTACTAACCTTTAGGTCGGGTATAGTGGCACTGATAGGCTATACCATGTCCAGAAGATATAAGGAGCAATAAGATGGATATATGAGAATAATTCTAATTGTTGTTAAGTATTATGTATTATTTAATTGTTGAGAATATTATTATTATGTTAGTTAAACCTACTTCTCTGACTTGCAATCCTTTCCTACATGCTTTGTAAATTGATTTTGGTTACTAGGACTTTACGTCTCACTTCATCGTTGTTAATATTTTCAGATAAGGCCTCAAATTTTGCTAGAGATCAAGGGAAGCAGCAAGAGGCATAGGAGTAGTGAGTTTTGTAGGCCTCTTTTGGCAGTGATGTTGTATTGATTTCTATATTGTCACTCTAAGGCTCTCATATTTTTGAAATTATTTTATTTATTGTTTTGGATAATTGTTTAAACATTGTTAGGCTTGAGGTTGATGTGTTGGTGGATCTATAATCATATATTATGTAGAACTTGTTTTGTGTAAACCCTTTCTTATGGGGTTTGGTGTTATAAAACTAGTGGAGTGTGTTTTTTCTGTTTGTTAATTGTACCCATAGTGATAAATTTTCTGTAGTGGGTTTGTGGACGGAATTTGTGTTTGGACCTTGATGGGTGTGTCCTTGAAAGAAAAGAGTTTTTCCATTATCATTTGTTAATCAGGTTTTGTAAAATCATCATGGTTAATTATTATTTGTGAGAAAGAGTGTTTTCATTGGGCCTATCAAAAACCATATAAATGTAAGCTTTTGGTATGCTTCAAAGTATAATATTTACAAATTGTACCATTTAAATAAGCTGAGCCTAAATATAATTAAAATAAAGTATTATTATTATTAAAAAAATGATTTCACCAACATTCAAAGTTATTAATATAATAATCAAAAATAAAACATTAGTGTTATTAAAGAGAATAGTAAGGATGCAGCTGTGAATAGTTAAGAGAATGTTTCAAAGAAAATTTTCCAAAGAGTAATAGGGATAGTGATGTAATTAACTAATTATAACTTGAAATTAGAATATAAGAATGAAAATAAATAAATATTGTATTATTTATATTATATAAATATAATTATATTTATTTAATATGTAAACAGACCAAAATAGACATGGTCTCTTTATATATTTAGGCCTTTAAATAGACATTGACCTCACCTTTTTAACATCCAGATCGGATCAAGCCCTAAACAAGATAAGCCGCAGGCCGGCTAATAGGGGCCTGACATATTCCTACCCTACATCCGCTGATAACTCATTTTAGCACGTTGGCCTCATGCCCATCGCAAGTGGGGCACCAAGAATATGCTTGTTTGGAATAGCGATTGGAGCTTTCAAAAGTAGTTTTTCAATTATGATTTACAGTATACGACGTAAGTATGTGAACGAAGTTTTATTTTGATTTATATGATTAAACATTTTTAAGACAACAAGGGCAATATTTGCAATAATTTAGCCGTGGTCCAGCTTTTAGGTATTGCGTGCTAGCCCCAGTCAACTTTTATGGAATCCTATTACGTTTGTCAATCTTTCATCAGAAAAAATTGATAAAATATCTTTTTAAAAACCAGTATGTAAATGTGATCTTTTTTAAAAAATCAACCTTTTGTTTTGTTAGGTATGTATGTCTCCTTCATTCTAAGAGTTGAAAAGAAAGGCTTGCGTCACTTTCTAGGATTTAAGACACGCATAAATAAGGGTGAACAAATTAAACCCGAAACTAAAAACCCAACCGAACTTAATTCGGTTTTTTGGTTCGATTATTTAAAAGTTAATTTGATTAAAACAGAAAAATTGAAATATATATAATATATTTATGTTTAATATATACTGTTTGATAAATGCATATTTCTATTGTTAAATAGGTGTTTATTTTGAATTATATTTGATAAAATTTAAATATATTTTATATATTTTCCCCCAAATTTAATACTGAAGATGAAAATTAATTTTTTATTCATATATATTTTATTTTTTAGATAATAAATAAAAAAATTCAGTTATTAATCAAACCGAAATATTTTGGTTAATTCGATTATGTTAATTTGACTAATCAATTTCGGTGTGGTGCTTAAAATTAGCTCTATTTTGATTTGGGATATTTTGATTTTCACAAAAAACTGAATGAGCACCCCTACTCATTAATTCCATACATAACTTCGTTTTTCTTTCCATAAGTCCCAATTTCAACTTCAAATTGATACCCCAAGATAAGAAAATTCGTACTCTTGTACAGTGGGAAAATATGACGTAAAATAGAAACGCAGGCCCTATCTGCAATCTCATCTTCTGATATATGATGAGGTGTTCTTCTCTAAGTACTAAAGTCACGTTCCCCATTAAACACTGGTTCGTCTTTCCCTTGCTAAAAACATACTTCATCTTCTGATAACAGATACACACATACTCTTGGCTTGGTTTGTCACAAAAATACACAATTACACCTACCAACTTCATTTATTTCAAAATAATTATCACTTCAAATTATTTATAATTTTTTTTTTAAAAAAAAAACTATTAAATAGTCCAAATGATATAACTATAATGGTATTTGACTAAATATCCTCTTTAAATATAATCAATTGCACTGATTCTTTTGCACAACTCGGAAATGTTGAATAGTCCAAATAGTTGGCCATTCACAACTCGGAAATGTTGAAATCCTTCTTTACCGGTAATTTATAGGGCAACAACTTTACAGCAGCTCTTTCATACATGATTCTTTTGCACCCGTGATGAAGAAACATGAATGCAAGACTATCACAAGTCAAAATGATAGCCTCTAAGAGCTCTGGAGACAGCTATGCAGATCACCGATTGATTTATGACATTATTGGAGGTGGTTTTAACAACTTTGAAATGCTCTTCCACCTCCAGAGGGTAACTGACTTCATAAAGTCATGCCTGGTCACACCTCCTCAGACAAGCAATTCCTTCTTCTAGATAGTCTTCCCTGTTAATCCAACAATCAGGCGCATCCTGGACGTTTTAACCACCAGAATTTGACTAGTTTAGATCATCACAGTGCAGATAGGTAGACGCACAAACAGTTTTCAAAGCGATCATAGAGATGGATGAGAAAGGTACAGTTAAAACACAAACCTTCATGATTCCGGCAAGGACAGCTCCTCCAAGGTATACCATGTGTTTCCTTCGTGGTGGATCCTCAATTCGTAATCGCAGTTTCTAAACACCAAAGAATGGGAAAGCAAGGGGAAAAGAAAAGGAGTCCATGAAATGTTAGCTTAACTCATGATTGTACTGGGCCAAATAAACTCATGATTCTAGATCTGCGCTCAGTCTCTCTTGGGGAGGGCAATGCATATCTTTTATCAAAAAAATAAATTATGCAGAAAGCAAAAAGCATGGCGTAGTGAGGCTGAAGGAGCTTCAGATGTAATTTCCTATTTTGGTCTCTTGTTAGATCGTATAGGGTAAGGGAGCATTTGGCCACAATCAGGGATCGAGCTTACACCTCATTGCCTTAAACCATGGTGCATGTCCTTTAGGCCCCGAGGCTGAAGTTAAGTTAATTCTAGGGGGTCAACCTTATTCCCTTTTATCCACTAGCATAATTCTCTCGTTGAACAATTCTTTTTTGCCAAACTTCACATCAGCTGAAATAATAGTGCATTCATTGTTCAGTACTAGACATCTTGCTAAATTAGACTAGGTACTCATTTGCCTTTGGCACTACTAGGAAATATGTAAATCCACAAGCACAAAAAAACATTACAAAACCTAAGTTTACCTTCAATCCATCTCGGTTGCCCTTCAGAACAATGTCCAGATAACGATCCAATATTTCTTTTTCCAATCTGAGCAAAGACAGAGAGAAAGAGAAAAAAGCTTTATCAACCTTGATTTGGAAGCACAATATTTTTTAGGAAAAGGAAGATTAAAACCATCTGAAAAGAAAAAGACAATGGCTCCAAGAGATAATAATTTAAAAGCATAGAAAAAGGTCAAAAAATATTGTCATAAAAAGTCCAAACTCAATATTCAAACCATCAGTAAATATATCGGCCAATACAAGACATAACGTAACAGTTGGCATGAATTAGACAACTCTCAGCTTAAATATGGTATTAAAGTTGGCAATCACCTCACTCACAGCACATCCAGCAAAGTGTCATGTAGGAAGAAGATGAAAAGAGAAGATAGAATAGAATACGAAGAGAAGAGGAGGGGATGGAAGAAAGGAATAGATAGGTGGGTAGAAATTGAGAGGGTCGAGCGAGTAAAGAAGCAGAACTTGATTTCTCATTATGCCAAAGGCCTCAGCCTCACACACAAGGACTCCTCCATTCACAAGGCACAACAGTTACTAACAACCCTACTCCTATAACTACCTTAACAGGCACATATTATTTATTTGATAAGCTTGGAACCGCAGAAAAATTTATCAATTAACTGACAGAAAAATGGAATCACCTGTAGCTAGAATAACATTTTTCAACTGTGGTCAATGAGGTACCACTCTGCTACATAAACGGAGCCAACATGTAGGATCTAATCAACATTTACATATAATATTGAAAAATCCCTACCAGTAAGTTAAGGTACTGGCCCAAAAAAAAAAAAAAGTTAAGGAGAAAGAACCAATAGAAATGAGGGAAGGATCATGCAATGCCCGCTATGTTAACATATCGGATGTTAACCCAGAGTATCAATAACTACAAAGAGTCAAGAACAATCTAAGCTAATGTAAAGGAAAAAGAAACTACCGGCTTGGTAATCCAGGATACATTGTGCTTCCTCCACTCAGAACTATATGCTGGTATAGCTGTAAAATGAAAAGCAAATTTATAAGTAAATTACAATGTAATATGCATCCTTTAAAATATTCTAACATCAGATTTGTTCTGAAAAATGATCTTCTTCTAAAGAAAGGGATGCCTTGAGATGATTGTGAAGCTTGATCAGAAAGAGATAAGCTTCTAGAAATCACTTTACACTAAAACAAGCACACTTTAAATAAATTACATTAAAAGCTTCAACAAATTAAGAGTGAAATAATTCAGTGTTTATTTATTTTTATAGAAGTGAAGAAATCCAGTGCTAATCTCACAAATGGAAACCTTAAAATATGATCTGATGTCCTTAAGAGCAAGAAAAACAAATGGAATCATTGAAGGATTTTTCCAAATAAGATTAAACACTCAATGTCAATACGAGAAAACCACAATGAAAGGAGTGCCTAATGACTTGGATAATCATTAGAAGAGAAAAGTGAAATCAAATAGTAGTGCCTCAGATACCTTCACAAGTTTTGCCTCAAAAAAAGTGTAGCTAAGCACAATTTCTTTCACTACACTCTTTAAGTTAATAAATTTTAATCTATGAACAGGCATTCACATCCAAACATAAAATGATACCAATATTAAACACTGTAAATATCAAATATAATATGCACCATCATCCGGTTGTCAATATCCATTTCCTGAATGGAGCGAAAAACCATATCAGCCATTCCATCCCCTTCAACATCTATAAGTTCCTGAAAGAAGGATAAACCTCTGGGAAATTACAAACATCAAATTTCATTGAAAAAAGGCTCTTCAACCTATATGAGAGGCAAACTATGATCACCATTACAACATTGAATCTACATACTAGAAATGGAAAACTTGAAATTAAATGGACAAAGAGAACCTACTGGTGTGAAAAGAGCCTCAGGAGCCTGGAACCTTTCGGTGCCTACTTTAATCACCCTTCCATCTGGAAGCTGATTATGAGTGTATATCAATAAGCACCATTGAAGAAAACAATAAATTCATGACAACTACTTCATGCATGAATTATACTATATTTAACTGTAGGAGACAATAAAATATACCACAATAAAACATAATAAATACATTGAAAAAAAAAATGTAAATGAATTTACAGACAAGCATGAATAATACATGAGAAGATACGTATAAAAGAACAAATTAAAGGATAACCTAGAGTGGATCCCCACCCCTAATTCCCCGCCTCAAGCACGCAATATAAAGCAGAACTGCCTACTGTATCATTTACCCTTTACATAGAAATAGCCCCATAACATTTTGTAGAAATTAGAAATTGAACTTACAGTATAATTCTTAACCAGTATCGTGGTCTCAAGCCCTAACTGATATTCCCTCTTGTAGTCATAACTGCAGAAAAAATAGATAGCCATGACAAGGAAGGACAACACAACCCCAGGAAACTTACGAGTATAATGAGATTGCATGTTAACCTTATGTAGCACAGCTTCTCCTTGATCTCCCTTACAGTCTCAAAATCAGCATTCCTATTCATTGAATACCTTAAGGAAATAAAATTTTGTTCCGTTTAGTCATGAAGTATGTGAAGTAAAAATTCAATTACCATAATATTAGAACTGAAATTAAGGGAATTAGCTTTCACCCCCTCCTTGAAAGCAAGTCAACAAGATATGATGTTATATGCCGGCCAGCTACGTTCATTCGTTTTGTAAGATGTGGGAATGAATAGCCTTCAACAACAGGAACCTAGATTAAAAGTTGCATAATTATCATTTTTTCAAACGAACATACAAATCATAATGCATGTTGCAAAAACAATAAATACTAAATAATTTAACATTATCCTCTTTCTTAAGATTAATGTACAACATTTACAAAATATGCCAAGTGTTTTGATAGTTTTGCAATTCACTTGTCATATTCACTTAATCAAAGACTTGGGTATTACCACATGTGTGACACCATCACCAGAGTCAATAACTAATCCAGTCAGAAGCCCTGGGACAAGAGAAGAAAATATTAAATTCCAGGCAAAAGAAGGTACCTAGTATATGTTGCAGTAACAAATCCTTGTAAATTATACTATCAGATTTCACAATACAAGGTCTAATTTTGAAGGTAGACTACAATAAAGATACTGAAAAACAAAAGTTCAACCTTAACTCATCCCTATAAGCACCTTGAGCATATAATGTTAGAACAGCTTGTATTTGGATGAATACCCCAGCAAAATTGTACTTCTCAAACATGGTCTCAACCTGTCAAATCAAATTACATAAAGCAGTGATGTTCTGGGTATATTTAGATATTAACAGAAATTAATTTCTTCTAAAGAAGGAAAAACTTGGAATCCATTCACTAACCATTTTCTCACGGTTCTTTGAGGGATTGAGGGGAGGGTCTGTGAGCAGAATCTTACAGTCTGGTGGGTTGATCTATCCAAAAATAAATAAACATTACAACAGTATGAACAGTAGCGGTTAGCCGACAAGTCAGAAGTGCTAAAACTTACTTTTAATTCATTGTAAAACGCATGGTCCCACACATGACACATATCATCCCAGTTTTGCACAATTCCGTTATTAACAGGATAAGATATGTCAAGCTGATGCCGCAAATCCGCACAAGCTTCCCCAACAACAATGTCCTACATGAAACAGTGCATTCCAAAACAGAAGATGTGATATACTTTAGTGATATATTAATGCAAGAAACTTTAGCGGGGACAAATCATAATAACAAGCACTTCTTGTGGATCAACATAACCTCGCTTCCTTTTATGCCCAAAAACAAATGGCCTTGCTTCCTTCCAGAAAAATATATACTGCTCATAAATTTTAAAATTATCCAGTCAACAATTTCACTCAGATTAGATTTCCCTGAGATGACTTGCAGCATCAGGCCCTTACTGCTTGACAAATCAAGCATTATTCAAATTACGCGCCATCAGTTAAGTTTCTTGGCCAAGATAATTGTGTCTTAAGGCATTTTTTTTTTCCACGTAGAAGGTTTATCAGTTCAAGAGTGCCATACCTTTAGCTCTTGTTCAGTTAGTGATTCTTCGTACCGAAGCATCGGCCTCCCCACCACACAAGGAAATACAGAGGTCGGGAAATTCTCCCCGGAAAAACCACACTTGACGTACTGAATTCAGAAGCAAATCCAACATCAAAATGGGAAGAAAGACTTCACACATGACAACAAAAAGGTTAGAATCACCCACATCAGTTAAATAGCAACAATCTCAAACATAGAAATTTAATGTCACGAGAGGATGAGCCATACTGAGAGTTATTTTAAACGACCGTGAAATTCCCAACACTCACTAGTGGTTGCACAAAATTGGCAACGTCTAGAAAGATTATAAGGGACACAGATCAAAAAATGTCAATTCTGAATAAAACATCAACGGATCGAGAAAAAATTAAACCGAGGGGGACACATGGTGAATCGCATTCGATGCTATGCAGCAAACAATCCAGTGTTGATCCAGAAAATAGTAAATGGTTCTTGGCAGATCAAGCAACGCGATCCATTAATAATCGAACGCACAATAGGAAAGCGTGAGAGAGGTACCCCGGTGCCATTGTCACAGACGACGACGTTTTTATTCTCCATGTTCTGCTTCTTCTACTTCAGCTGCCACCGTGCAACTGCTGTTGTCATGCACTGCTTTCCTCCGTCGCTTGCTTTCAACCGGAGATGTCGTACAAATGCCGCAAAGGCGGGTGTACTGTGGTGAAGTGTCAACTCAACTCGAGCTTCGTAAAACGAAGTCGTTTCAGCGGGTTCACATTAGGTGCACATATCTTATGTGGTGCTTGTCCCTCTATAAGAGGGATGAAGACATTTTTTCTTATTTTTTTTAAAATTTTTATATATACCATTTATTTAGATTTAAATTATATGATGATTTACGGAATATTTTTTTGCACCCAAAGATCTCATATTAATTAATTTTCAATCCCGCATACGAAATATTATCCCGTAACACCAATATCCCGTAAAATAATTAATTTAAGATCTTGAAAGTGCGAAAAAAAATTTAGAAAGTTCGTATATAATTTAAATATAAATAAATATTATATATAAAAAATTAAAAAAAATGCCCCATCCCTCTAATTAGAGAGATGTACATGTAAGGAGCACATAAGGGAGAAGCACCTTATGTGCTCCCCGTTTCAGCACTATGGGTGCTTTTGGCTCATTGCCGTATGATAGGAAAGTGTGAAATAAAAATAAAGAGTCTGGCAAAAAAAAAGTGAAATAAAATGAGGAAGGTGTGAATTAAATTGTTGTTCCGAAATAACAAGGAAACGATGAGAGTGAGAGAAAAATCTTACCAATGGGCAATGGGTCTTTGAAATTCCACATATTTGATAGACGAGCCTCAAGCTTTGCTAATTCTTGTGTTCTCTTTTGAATCCGGTGCTGTTGGGGTTTATCTTCCTTTCCATTCTAATTATAAAATCAAGTTAATTTTTTAAAAAAAATTAAGGAAACTAATTAAATTACTTTAGAGTATTTTTATTTTTTTCTCTAAACTAATTAGTTTAACTAATATATAATCTAAAGAAACACAACATATGTCATATGATATAATTAAACAATTTATTTACCTTCCTTAATCTCTCCAAAAAAAGGTTAATTGGCCTACGCTATTATAATTAGGACCAGAGGTAGTACATGTGTACCCAAAAAAAAAAAAAAAAAAACTCCATCCGATCCTAAATATAAGATAAAATTGATTTTATTTGGAGAGATTAAGAAAATTTAAATAAGTTACTTAATCGTAATATTGTATATTTATATATATTATATATCAATTTATTAGTTAAACTAATTAGTTTTAAAAAAATAAAAATAAAAATATTCTAAAGTAATTAAACTTCCTTATAATCTCTCCAAAAAAATCAAATTTATCTTATACTACCTCTTGTACTAATTATAAGATCTAGCTGACTTTTCTTAGAGAGATTAAGGAAGCTAAAAAAGTTACTTAATCATTTCATATGTTGTGTTTTTTTAGATTATATATTAGTTTATTAGTCAAATTATTTAGTTTAAAGAAAAAAATTTAAAAAAACTCTAAGCTAATTTAATTAGCTTCTTTAATCTCTCTAAAAAAGTTAACTAGGTCTTATATTCCCCCTGGTCCTTATTATAAGGCATCAACTAATAATTCTCACAAATCAATAAAAACAATTAAAGTCAATAAAGGTTTGCTACAATTTAAGTAACTTTCAATATTACCTCTACTAATTGTACTAAACTCTAATATTATATAATTATTACTTTCACCTACTACCCTTATTAATTAGGGGCACATGTGGAAACAAATAATTAATGCTCCTTGGGAACAAGTAAGTATCTTATAAAAAAGACCAAATAAATTTGATAGTTTGTGCCTTATAATAAGGACTAAAGAGAGTAATTAGGACTGGAGATAGTATTTAGGATCGAAGTGAGTAGTTGTAATGAAGTTATAATGGATAAGATCAAAAAATGAAGTTATAATGCATGGTCATGTGTATATCAATCATTTCTACCAAAAAAATAACTTTTGGTAATAAACCATAGTGACTAAATTGGCTGGAGCCTTGGTAGGTGAGATGTTACATGTCTGTTTGTGCGACACTATTTTTTTTTTAATCAGATCACCGGCTATCCATAATGTTGGATCACAACTACTATCGATTAAGTAAAGAAGGATCTCTTTTAACAGGTAATCGGTCCTAATTATAAGAGTTAGTTGACTTTTTTGAAGAGATTAAGAAAGCTAATTAATTTAGCTTAGAGTATTTTTATTTTTATTTTTTTCTTAAAATTAAATAGTTTAACCAATAAACTAATATAGTAGTATAATCTAAGAAAACAAAACATATGAAATGATTAAAGTAGCTTATTTAGTTTCCTTAATCTCTCAAAAAAAAAGTCAACTAGCTCTTATAATTAGGACCAGAGGTAGTATTTAACATGGAATTAACCAAAAAAAAAATACATGTAACACGAATACGGTGGGTTGACCAAGTTAGTTTAACCCCTTGCCAATCAATCAAGTGACACCCTCGTTGGTTACCAATACTTACTTGGATCCGGCTTCTCTCTCTATCTTTTTCAAAACGCCTATCTTTTTCATAAATGCGGCCGTCGGATGAAGATCGACGGTCCAGATTTTTTAAAAAATAATTTACCGCATGCGGTATAAATTTAATTATTAAAAAAATATATGGACCGTCAGATCTTCATCCGACACCGCATTTATTTATGAAGATTTAATGGACGTGAAAAAAAAGAAGAAGAGTTTCGGATCCTACTTATTTAATGGGATGAATTGCCCGAATGAGGTCCTTTAAAGTTGGGGATTCTTCAAGTTAATGACATACAAGTAAGTTTAGTGCTAATAATCCTACGTGCTTAACATCCTTGTATTTTCTTTTTATGATTTTTATAAACAACAAATTCAAAACAAATACAAAATTTCTTGTTCTTTGCTAAATTTAAACTTCGGAGGAGGATATTGCGCATGGAGCAATATCAGGCTTTGAAGGCAAGAGACAAGACGAGATCTGAATGCTCAGCATCAACGCTTTGAAGGCTTGGTCTCTCATAAGTCAATCCAAACATGCTCATAAACAACAGTTTATTAGTTAACGCCCAAGGGACATTTAAAGAAGTGTTCATGACACAAGGTCACTGACGTGTATAAATTTATTAATTTATAATTATTGTTACGGTATAAATAAGCTACCCCTTCAGTCCCTAATATAGGATATATTTACTTAATTTAATTTAATTAATTAATATGACATTTATTGTCTAAAACACTCTACTCGTCTCTTAATTCTCCCATTTCATCTTCTCATCTATTATTGTTTAAGGAGTATCCATTAGAGTAAATTAAAATTTAATCAATAAATAAAAAAATATATCTTATATTTAGGACCAATATCAAATTCTCAAATATGTTTTATATTAAAGACACAAAGAGTATTAAAAAAAAAAAAAAAAACGAACATGCGCGTACCAGATAAAATGTTTAAAATAGTTGATAACATACTATTATATTTGAAGTTCTGAACACAAACACTCCTAGACCTAGTGCCAACTTGCGAACAAAATGGATTTAGAAATTTTAATTACTACATTCGTCTTGAATATAAGATTTAATTAATTTTTTTGAAAATATTACGAAAGTTAAATAAGTTATTTGATTATATCATATGTTATATATGATTAAAGCATATATCAATTTATAAGTCAGAAAAATTAATTTAGAGAAAAAAATGATAAATATAAAAACTGTAAAATAATTTAATTAGTTTTTTTAATCTCATAAAAAAATCAATTAAATTTTGTATTTATAACGGAAGGCATTAGGTTTATAAAACACATAACTCATGACTTTATATAGAGGTTGAGTTGAATCGAATCGCTTAAAATACGTATGATTTTTATAAATTTTATCACACCCAAAATATATAGCACTGGCTGTGGGTATCTTGACCCATACTCTTCTTGATGAAGATGGAACACAATATTTATTGCACCCCATAATTTTTTATATAATTCTATGCTACATGTAAATATTAACCTGGACAGTTTTTTATCAAGCATTTTCTTTTCAAAGCCTAGAACGTAGAAGGCTTTTGTCTCTCTTTCAATAAGTACAATTATTGGGATTCAAACTTACTTTAAAAAATAAAAAATGAAACCGTTTATCATATCAACCAACAACTTATTAATAAATTTAAACATAATTTATTTTATGATTTTAATCAATCTAATCAACAAAGGTCTTTTTTTAAAAAAACAAATCACAACAATTTTTGTACATTCCATGTTAAACTGTTGCATCACCCAACACCCGTGCTTGAGTTGATATACTTTTTGGAGGTATAAAAATATCCATGAGCTTTTACCTAAAGTGCACACAGTACCATATGTTTTTTGAAGGTTTAAAAATACTCGTGAGCTTTTAAAATTTGAGCAAAAATATCATCTATATTAAAAGGTGTTAATGTCTGTTAGTTTTTGTGGTGGGGCCCACCATATTAAAAAATAAAAAATATTAAGATGGGTGTGTTCCTAATCGGTGATGGTGCCAGAGAAGTGCTTGGATTGGAGTCGCCTAAATTGGCAGAATTTGCTGGCCGGCGTGGATACTGCCACGATGTAGGGCTCAGAACTTAAAGGGTATTTCGGTACTTTCAAATGGTAATAAATTGAAGTTAGCATCTTTTAATAGAGATGGTATTTTTGCCCTAATTTTGAAAGATTATGGATATTTTCGCACCTTCGTAAAAGATACTGAGTGCATTTTGAGTAAAAACTCAGGTGTATTTTTGTATGTTAACTCGTTATAAAAGCAAGATATGTTACAAAGTTCTAATATTTTTTTGATAGTTTGTAGGGTTAAGTTGCATTTGACATTATGAAGTATTTTTCAAGATGTATCCAATACTGTAAAGCATTTTGTGTTGCATCTAATACTTTAAAATATTTTTTCAAGTGTGTCTTTCTCCCAAAGTATTTTTTAGGCGCGTCCATTTAAATAAGTCTAACATCTTAAAGTATTTTTTGTGCAATTTTGTACTTATAATTTAGGCAATTTAAAGTGCATGTTTGATACATATAAAAAATACTTCAGGTATTGAATGTTCTAAAGAATATTTTAAGATTTAGGATGCCCCCAAAAAATGCTTTAGGGTGATAGACTTTAGAGTACTAGGTGCACAATAAAACATTTTAAAATACTTGATGCCTATGGAAAAATAATTCAAGTGATGTATGTACCATAGCTTGCTTATATTGATAACTATATTATTCTCACACGAGTTATTAATCTTTCATGACATTTATTTGACGGTTTAGTTAACATATTTTTCTTGTTACAAATTTAGTTAGCATTTTGGTATGCTGTATATATGTTCACCTACCACTTTGATTTATAATATAGGCCCAAATTTGGATATGCCCGGGACTTTTTAAATATATTTTAGGTTTATATATAATTTGGTTGTTATGATTTGGCTTCATTTTAGTTTTGATATCTATAATTTCAAATCATAAATTGGTTCTTGAAGTTTTATCGCGTATAGTTTAATAAGGACATCAACTTAAAGTTAAGGTCGTTAAATTTGCTGATTTGTCCCAGGCCTGTATTCTGCTGACATGGCATGTGGTGTTAATAAAAAAAGGGAAAATCCATCTTGGGGCCCTTTTTGGGAAAAAAAATCCCAAAAAATGCCCTAAAATTTTGAAAATCTTAAAAAGGCTCTTAGGCCCTTTTTGAGATTTTCAAAATCTCCGCTAACAATTAAATCAGCTAAATTAACAACTAAATCAATACCCGTTAACAACTAAATCAGCCACATTAACAACAATATTTTAACAACTAAATCAGTCACATTAACAACAATATCATTAGGTTAACAACTATATCAACCACATCGACAACTCACGCAGATTCGAAAATCCCGAAGAGCCCAAAACCTTTTTAGGATTTTCAAAATCTTGGGACCCTTTTTAGGATTTTTTCAGCTCCAAGATGGATTTTCCCATAAAAAAAAGGTCATCTTCTTCATTGAATTAGGAGGCGTTCTAACTGTGAAGATTTTTATTTATTTATTTTTAAAAAAAAAAACCAGTAGAAGCATCCTCCACGGACCACGTTGTCAGACGACCCTCCAGCGAAGCAGAAGATCCAGTCCAGTCAACGGTGTTGCCAGCGATCTTCCAGTGAAGGTGAGAGAGCTCGCCGCAAGTTTTCTTCCAAACATAAATGTTCTTCACTCCTATGCACTTTTCTTACAATCTCTTCGCCTCCAACCCACAAACTCCGCCTTATTCACCTCCTGTGCCATTCAACATCAAGAAAAGCAAATTTTCCATGACACGATGCCCCCAGGCCCTATCAACAACGAGTATGAATCCTACGGTGAAGTGAAAGGTATTAACTAAAGCAGAGCCCTTGAAGGCGGCACTGGCATGGAGTATTTGATCAAGTGGAAAGATGATCGTGATCCCCGGCCCCAATGCCCAAGGGTGCCCTCTGATTTCAATGATTTCATCGCCTAAGATGTGGTGGCCAAGTACGAGGTTGCTACATTCTAAGACAATGCATTGAAAAGTGATGAGGGCCTGTGGAAGTGAGAAGATTTGGATGAATTTATTGCCGAACCTGCTTTGGGATAGAGAGAATCAGATTAAGGCTTGAAGAGGTATGTGGTGCAATCTGGAACTATAGTTGGAACATCAGTAAATTAAAGCTAGATCATAAAACCATGTTTTGAGGGTAGTTATCGTGTTTTGTAGGCAGATCATAAAACCAGTGCTGTCATCTGGTGCTTTCAATAGCAGCTGCCATCCAAAAACCACAACTTGCATTTACCTTGTGAAATATTTAACCATTGGAAGAAGAGGGCTTTGGGGTTGGATCAATGAGGCATGAAAATGGCTGTTGTACATGCACGCTCAGTATCAGTCACTTTTGGCTGCCTGAAAATAGTCGGATCTGGGGGATGGACGTTGAGGCATTAGACGATGGGGCGAGACGCCATTAGAGCTAGCGAAGGAAATTATATGAATGCAAGAAAGATGATGATGATGCATATGGAGAACGGCCCCTAATTCCGCGGAGAAGGTGACCTTTTAAAAAAAAAATTAAACCAAATGTCCAATCTTAACGATGTTAGTCACAAATCAGCAAATTTAACATCCTTAACTTTAACTCAAGATCCTCCTTAAACTACAGGGGCTAGCGTTGTAAACATAATAAAATTTTGGGATTAAAACTTATGACTTGAAATTATAGGAACCAAAATTAAAATTAGGACAAACTATAAGTACCCATATCATTATATTAACCTGTATATTTTTATTAAAGGTTAAAGATTATAATATTCTCTCTTTCTCCTGTCTTTTTTATAAGCAATTTTCTCTCTTGAAGCTGGTCTTAATATAAATAATTTTTTTCCCTTGTGTCTTAAATTTATTTATTTTTCCATTTTTTTTAAATACATATCTTTTATTAATTACTCCCATTTACTTCTAATTCTCTTTCATTTGATCATTTATTAGACATTCTCTCATATTTTTTACTTATTCTCTTGCATATTTTTACCTATTATCTCTCTTATGCTATTTTCATAAAATAGCAAAGTATATTTGAAAGGAACATGATATTTTTGACACATTTATTATTTTTAACTAATTTTAACTGTAAGTTTGTTTTGAGCAATCAACAACATAGTTGTTTATAATGAAGGACCGGACGGAGTAAAAATAAAGTTGACTCATTAATTATATAGAAAGGTAAAATAAAAAATTCTAAAGTCTTATATATTAATTGTCTTAAATATATGTAAGGCAGACTCACATTCTACGGGCCTGTTTGGATTAGCGGTGACAGAATTGACGTTTATCCAATTTGACTTTTGCAAACTTAAGATAGGATAAAAATTACACGGTAAATGTGATTTAGTTTGGATTGACGATTACAAAAGTGATTTTTTTTTCCAATTGAAACTTGTTTAAATAATAACTTGAAAAACAAGTCTAAATGAAAAATAATTGAAAATGACATGAATTTTATTAAATAAACATAAGTGTGAGTGCGCGTGCACACACATATATTAGGTAGATATTTTGATAATTTAAAATAAAAGTTAAAATTAAATTATATAAATTAAAAATAGTTAATTAATTATTGAAAAAACTTGAAAACACTAGAATACTTAATTCCATATGTTTAATTCTCTGTGTATAAAAAATTATCAGATTATCCTTACCAATTAAATTTTTAATATGGCAATATTTCCTCAATTTTGTGACTTGATTTTTTTCCCTGTTAGACACATTAATAAATATCAAATTATTGGACTCACTTGAATAATTTTATCTTTTTCTATATAAGTTTATTGGGTTTTTAAAAATAATTTTATCTTTTTTATATTAAATGAAGACATGACTCACGATGTATATCTTCTTTTCCATTTTTTTTAGGTCACTTTCTTCTCTCTCCTCATTCCCCTCTCCAACGTGTTACATTTTCTCTCTCTACGTTGGACGATGTAAAAGCTACAAATTTCAACTTTTCCTCCACTGTAACTTTTCAATTAGAAGTACATCTAGCCAATCGCTAATGTAAAAGGTATGTTGAGAATTAAACTAAACTTTTACGGTTTAAAAGCCACTTTTAGGGCTCTCACCGTAATCCCAAACAAGCTTTGCTAATACTAGCTGGGAAAATAACCTAATATTGAATATTGACACTTCTTAGGATTTTTCCAGTATATTGTAATTATTAAGTTCTAGTCAAATAGGGATAACACTGACTCATTAATGGTATAATTTAATCATAAATGATTATTAGTTATTAATATTATCATTTAATAACTAAAATTATTAAATCAAGAATAGTTTTTTTAATCACAGAAGTTTCTTGGCCTTGAAAGACATCATATCCCCATTGATTCCATCCCCAGAAATAATGTTTTCCTTCCACAAAAAATAAATTTCATGAATTGCGAGCAAGGCCTGTTTACTCTGTTCCGTCGAGTGCATGTAGTCATAATATCTAATGCCAAACAAGAGAGGAAAGAAAGAGAGACGGTATTTATGTAAGTTCGCCCCCCTAAAAAAAAAACACTCGCTGTGGCTGTTCTGACCCAAACCCTTAGCCCTCTTGCCGTTGCCTCCTGACCTCCTCTCTCTATCTCTGTGTTCTTCCAAGTCGCTCATTATTCTGACTCATATCCAGCAATTCACAAACCCTACAGCTCCGTCCCTCTGATTCCTCTCAGACTTGAAGCTACTCTCCTGGCGCCAATCCGAGCTCCATTTCACTCCTCTCGTCGCATTCAAGCTCAATCTTTATTTTCTTTCGGATCTTTGTCTCAGAATTTCAGCAATCTTGCACTCTGCGGCGATGGCTGACGGAAAGGTCAATCTTCCCGATGATCTCTTCTCCTCCAAAACTAACGATGGACACTTTTCTGTTAAAGGTAATTTTCTTCGTAAAGCTGTTTTTCCTCATCAAATCATATCTGTTGTAATCTTCATTGTAATATTTGCTTGTTTGAAATTGTCACTTGTCTGGATCCGCTGAATCTAAATCAATCATTTATTATATGTATAAATCATATGGAGGACTTGTTTGTTCCTGCTAGCTTGAATTTTTGTATGGCTCTCCCATATGTGTATTTCCGGTTGACTTTTACCTTAGATTGAGGATTGAAGTGTCTCTCGATCTCTGTTAGCCTCGTTTTAACTGTCTCAGCGTGTTTAATGTCGCAAATTGGATTTGATGTATTTATTATTTTATCGATGTGATGATTTATCAATGGTCGTGGTTTATCTATTTCAGTTGTGTTGTGTGTTGGCGGGAGGGGGGCTCTATTTTCAGCATCAGGGAAGTCAAAATGATAGATGGATTTACACGCTTTCATGGATTTAGTTGATTAATTAGTTTTACTGGCAGTATGAAAACGCAAATGATGGTGTTTCTCTTGACATTTGAGTTCATTAGGCTAAGTTTATTGAGTTCGTGAATCCTATCTTTATGCTTTACTTGCTCAACATTTGGCTTTTCGTATTGTCAGATGAAGCATTGGGAGGGCATGGTGGGGAGAAAGGTATTGTTGGCGTACTTGATGATTTGAAAGGTACTTGTTTGTCTTTTTAAGGCGTAACTTCACTATTAATCAAACATTTAGTTGCATTTCTCTCATTATGCATGTTAGGTGAGGATGACTGGTTGATGATTGATTTTGCTTTCAGATCAAGTGTCATCTGACAACAGCATACCCCTATCTCCACAATGGCTCTATTCCAAGCCCATTGACGCTAGGGTATCATCTACCAACACTGTGGCGGTATGCAACTCCTACTCCTTTAAAGTGGCTGAAATTGTTTCTGAAGTTTAATTGTCTTTTCACTTAATTTATTTGCCTGTCGAGGTTCTATATTGCAATTAATTATTGTTCTGGAGACTAAGGATGTGATCTCGGTGCTTGTAAACAGTCAAGATTGTATGGAATTATTTACTCTTACTTTGCTCTGACTAAATATTGTGGCAGTTTTTGAAATGTATTTCACGTCTTGGCTCGAATCTAGATTTATTGGTGGTTGTTGACGGTATTATGAAGCTGAATTCCATAATAGTAGCAGACCCGTAGTTGACAAATTAATTTAATCATGAACCTACTATTTGGTTTCCCTCCTTCTTTCTTAGTGGGTAAGTCAAGGAGCAAAAAAATTTGTGAAAGGGAGTTGGTCATGGCCTTGGTGTATAAATTATGGGTTCATTGATTACTGATTGCAAATTTCTAGGGTTCTAGTGTGTTGTAAAACTTCACTCACTTATAGTGTAACTGCACTTTGATTTTTCAAATGCATAGATTCTTCCAGAGGACAGTGGCATTTCATAACTTGACAGTTTCCTGAAATATTTTTGAATTTGTGGTTAGGGCAAGTAGTATTGATTTAGATGATCTTGATCATCATTTTTGGAGCTACTATATTTTTATTGTTTCCTCTTTTTTTTAAGAGTGAAGAATCCGCCCTTCTCTAAACAAAAAAGGGGGGATCTAGGCAACAAAGAGGGCTCATTCTGTTTCATGGAGGAACAAATACTATTCAAGAATTATTTGGTCATTTTCTCTTACATTCTTATGATTGTGCAGGAGGTTAATTTTATTTCTTTCTTTTTACTTATTTCATTTCTTACTGAATAGTTTATTTTAGATTGATTATTATTATTTTAAATTAGTAGATTTTTTTTTCACACTGCAATGAATGTCAACACTACTTTTGTTTATACGACGCATCTTTTGTATCTTTTTACTTTTCATAATGTCTTGCTACACCATGAAAATTGAGGTGTGAAACCTGCTTGGTTCTTTGTCCCAGGTGAATGCTACTGATCCCATACTGAAAGATAGTTGGCGTTTGGATGGGTCCCAAGACAAGAAAGATTGGAGGAGGACTGTCCCAGATGTTGACATTAGTCGCCGTTGGCGTGAAGAGGAGAGGGAAACAAGCTTACTTGGGAGAAGGGATCGCAGAAAAGAAGATCGTCGCTCAGAAATCACCTCAATACCTGATAATAGAGCCTTGTCTTCTGACCGTTGGCATGATAGCCGTGGTTCTGGCCATGAGTCTCGAAGAGAGAACAAGTGGTCATCAAGATGGGGACCTGAAGATAAAGAGAAGGATTCACGAAGTGACAAAAGGAATGATGTTGAGAAGGAAGATGCTTATGTTGAAAAACAATCCTCTGGTGTTATTAACCGGGCAGGTTCTGAACGTGACTCTGAATCTCGTGATAAATGGAGACCACGCCATCGAATGGAAGCTCAAGTGGGTGCCGTGGCCCCATACCGTGCTGCTCCTGGATTTGGCCTTGAAAAAGGACGTACAGAGGCTTCCAATGTGCGATTTGCTCCTGGGCGAGGAAGGGCCAATATCAATGGAAACCTACAAATTGGAAGACCTATCTTGGGCTCTACTTCTGGGTCTGCACTTATGGATAAGAATAAAGTCATATTGGGAAAGCCTAGCCTTAACTCTGATTCATATTCCTACCCTAGGGGTAAGCTTCTGGACATGTATCGTAAACAAAAGGTTGATCTTATGGTTGACACCATGCCTGCTGGCATGGAACATACACCAACAGTAACTCAGCTTGGCTGTGTAGAACCACTGGCTTTTGTTGCTCCAGCTTCTGAGGAAGAGGTATGGAATGACTTATTGCTATTAATTCAATGAGTTTTGACCATTGAAGAAATGAGAAAGTTTTTGCTGTGTCTTTTGATTCAACCCATATTTAACTTTCATATGTGCGTTCTTGAACAGCTGCTTAAAGCATCAATAGCCCTTGTACCTTTGTCATTCTTAAGTTCTGTATAATGATCGCAGGCTGTCCTTAAAGATATATTGAAGGGGAAAATCACTAGCAGTGAAGTGTCAAGCTACTCCTCTAGAGGCAAGGATAAAGGGTCAAATGATGATACATCAGGTGATTAATTATTTCTGTTAGTGCTGATCAGTTAACTAAAATCTTTTAGTGCCTCTGGGGACAGGACATAAACCTTTTTGATTGAGATTCTCTGGTTTTCTTCAGGTATTGATGAAACTGCAAAAGAAGGAAAACTCACTACCTCAATTGGCTTGGGAGGAGGGATTATATCGGGATCTGATGTCATGAATGGTGTTGGTGATTTTATTGGCAGACCTTCAGATGCTGGTGCTTCATTAAGAAATATTGGTGAGGAAATAATCTTATGCTTGCCATTGTTTTAATCAGATGAAGTTCCATTTAGCTTCAAATAAACATTGTTTATAAGATCACTGTGCCCTTTCAGAAATCGCAACTTTCAAAGAAGGAAACCAGAAGCATATGCCAACAATTGATGTACATGGAAGAGATGAGAACTCTGGCAGCAGAATTGGAGAGGCTAGGGCCCCTGGTAACAATGTTTCTGAACCAGGAACTTGTGAAAGCCAGCATGGACAAGCTTCTGCCCTTCAGAAGCATGCCAATCAGGATCTTATTGAGTCAACTGCTGCTATAAATATGAGTAGCAGCCTTCCTAATGATTCTCGCTCTCTTTTGGAATTTTCATGTCTACAGCAAACGCCAGGAATTAATGAACAAGACAAGAAAACTAATGAGAGAACACATCCATTTGAGATTGGTACCCCTTTGGAGGAGTTAAGTTTATGCTATCTTGATCCTCAAGGATTAATTCAAGGACCCTTTCTTGGGATTGACATCATTTTATGGTTTGAACAAGGCTTTTTTGGGACAGACTTACCAGTTCGATTGTCAAATGCTCCTGAAGGATCACGCTTTCAAGAACTTGGTGATGTTATGCCTCATCTTAAACTAAAATCTGGACATGCTTCTGGAAGTAGCCTCATTTCTCAATCAGAACCTTCGGATACCAGTGGAAGGAACCAAAAAGTAAATGCGCATCCTCCTGACTATGATTTGTCTACCATTATTGATGATCAATCTTGGGTTTCGCCTCAATCTGATATTACCTCAAGTGATGGTGCTCATTCCCAAATGCCTCATCAAAATTTCCGTTCTGAGACCAAATACTCAGAAGATCAGTCCTTCACAAATTTTATTGAGCAAGATGACAGTAAGTGATTGTTTTCTCATTTTGCCTTTACTAAAAGATCAATCTATGGATTTATATATTTTTACTTATGCATTTATTTTTAATCTCCATGCATACTTATTTCTCCATGTAGACATCTTATCCAAAATGGCTGGAAGTATTAATGGCAACTCTCTGACAAGGCCTGCTGATAATCACACTTCATATACCCATCCTTCCGGCAAAATGGTTGCAACTGAAGTTTCAGGGAGTGATACACATAATGAGGCCGATAAGTTGCATCCCTTTGGCCTACTGATGTCTGAGCTCATAGATGGTTCTCATTTAAGGCGTGCACAATCTTCCAATGTATCTTCGAGATTAGGTGATGAGGGTCATCTCCTGGATCCATTGCTTGATAGAGATACCACTTTTCTTGATCAAGGCACTCTTGGTGTGGCTGGCCATCCTTCGTACAGGGACACATGGTCTGATGAATATGGGATAAATAGGAAATTTAATCCCAATCCTCGTATAGGTTCTTTAGAAGATCACTACTCGTCCCACATGGGGTCAAAACTTAATAATTTTGATAGGTTAGAGCATCTCATGTCACACAAGCTGCAGAAGGAACGACTTCAACAGCAGAATAGTCTACCTTCTCATTTTGCTTCCCATCATACTGTGACGGACTTAGAGAGATTTCCAAGCCGTCCTCAGAACAGGAACACTAATGTTCAGCAGATGATCCAGAATCCAGGATCAGATTATGAACATCTTATGGGACTTCAGATTGAACAGCAACGCCAGCTTGAGCTTCAACAACAGCATGAGATGCACCAACAACAGCTTCTCCAACAAATGAAATTGCAGCAGCAATCACAAGTTCAGCAACTGCTTCTTGAACAATTTATGCATCAGCAGATACCTGATCCTAATTTCAGGCAGTCAAAACTTGATCTTATGAGGGATGATCTGTTTGATCAGGTTCAATTGAGGAGGCAGGTATTACATGACTTGCAGCAGAATCCTCATTCCTTAAGGCACCTTGATCCATCGGTGGAGCAGATTGTTCAAGCAAATATTGGTCTCAATGCTGTCCAAGGAAGGCAATCTGACTTGTCGGATCTCTTGTTGCAAGCAAGACAGGGGAATATCCTGCCCTCTGAACAACAGTTTCATTTTCAGCAAGAACAGTTGCAAGCACAACAGCTATCTATGGCACTGAGACAACAGTTAGGATTGGAGGGGGAACAACAATTCAGAAGGTCGTGGCCAATCAATGAAACTGGACATTTACTAAGAAATTCTTCAACCCATCAACTTACTCCCTCGGCAGGCTTCAATTCTTCTGACATTCACAAAACGCAGTATGGACTTTTGGCACAAGAAGAACAATTAAACTATCTGAGCAGGAATCTTGCTGAGCAGAACCATAGAGGGTTCTATGAGCCTAATTCTTTGATGTTTGAGAGATCTCCAACAGTTTCTGCTGGTGTTCCTGCAATGAATTTTGATAGTGCAAGTGCTTCTGTCCAAGGAACAGACCTACAAGAACAACTTCGCTATATGCATCCCACTGATCAATTTAGTTCTTTATCTTCTCAGCATCTACAAGCATCTGATGAACTCGTTGCTCGTCATCCGGATGCTGCATTCAAGGGTTCCTTTTCTGGTAACAATCGTCATCTGGAAAATAGGTGGACTGACCCACGGGTTCAACTACAACATCTTGAAGCGGGGAGACAGAGAATGGAGTTAGGGGGTACCATTTCATCAGCTGATCTAAGCATGTCTACATCTGCTGGAGCACGTGATGAGGATCCTATGCAAACTTTAATAGATCTGCTTCTTCGTCAATCCACACAATCATCTAATGTTGATCAGTGGCATCCTCTTTCATCAAGAAATCAGGACAACTCTCGGCATGCTCGTGACTCCAGCTCAGTAAATTATCCTTTTGAGATTTCAGAAGATCAGCAAATCCATTTGAATGATCCATTTGAAGAAAGGGCTGAAAGGGCCAATTCAACAGGCCAAATGCAAGATCATCTTATCATGCACATGACTGACAATTCGATGAACAATGAAAAATTGCCTATTCAGTCTAGGTCTGGATCAATGGCGGAAGAGCAAACATTCTTATCTGCTAATAAAGATACTTTACACCCCAGTTACAGAATTCCAACCTTGATTGGTAAATCAACTATGGAAAAAGACTTACTCGTGTTGGAGGCAAACAAGGGTCAGAGGCATGAGTTTCTAGGAACGATGAAAACCTCAATTTCTGGTCTCTCCGACTTGTCAGAGCAATTAGAAAGCACCATGAATTCCATGGCATTGCCAGCTACTGCCCATAGCAGACATAATTCACTATGCAGTGCAGGTAATTCCCCCACCATATACTGCAAAATTTTGTAAATAATATCACTGATCATTGTTGAGCATGAACACTGCAGGCAGCGATGGGGCCTCATACAATCGTGATATGGGTTTGAGTAATTCACGCCGGGACGAGATTCCTAATGACAGGTTATATTCTATGACTTCTTGCAAAAATGTTTTATATTCCAATTAAATCTAATTCAGTATTTGTTTTGACTGTATTGGCTGACCACTAAGAATTAATTTTATATGATGCAAATCTTTATTATTGTCTTTTTTCCAAGTGTGCCAATCCTATGGGGGTATGTGGCTGAGTGTGGTCTGGTCTAGTTGGAAACCCCCCCCTCTTTTTCCGTGCGCCTCCCTGTTTTACAGCCACCTACTTTTTTGTTATTCTTAGTTGTTGCAGTTTAGCCATTAGTAAAATTAGGAATGCAATTGTGGACGATTTTATATACTATCTGGTATATTATCTGAATTTTGAAAGCTGATAGTTGCTTAGACTGTCAACCTCATTCTCATACTGGCCCCTCCAAAAAAAGAGGTAAGTGGTGGCTCTATAAACCATTATCTTGTCATTTTCTCCATGCTTATTCAAGATTGTTCTCGATTATTGAGTTGAGTTTTCTGCTGTTCATAAAGAGATGATTGTGCTACATGTGTACACTGTAAAAGCATTGAATTGTTTGAGAAGCAAGTTAATAATGTAATAAATGGCTTTACGCTTGTGTGAGAATCTTGTGTTGGCCTTAGTGACGAAAGTTCGATTGTGTCTATATTACAGGATGTCTCCTTCAACAAAAGTACTTGATAGTCATTTCCAAAAGCGCCCTCCTGTATCTCGTGTTTTATCTTCCCCGGACGTTCAGTCAGACCAATCATCTGTACCTCATGTCAGCGATGGTATGTGCTATTGTAATACTATTTTCTCCATTTCTTTTCTGATTAATATACCTGTGAAGTTAAATGAGTTCTACATCAGGGAGACGAGAGCCTTCAGGAAACTTGTCAATCAGTACCGTGGCTGATGCTCAGACCTCTGGGAGAAAGGAGGTGCGATTTAGGAGGACTTCCTCCAGCAGCGATGGTGCAGTCTCAGAGACCTCCTTCATAGACATGCTTAAAAGGCCAGGGCCAGTTCTTCATGAGATGGACGCAGTCACTGGAGCTGCTGCTGTAGATTCATCTGATGGTGGATCTCAAGCAGCTCGCATCAGCAAAAGGAAGGGGAAAAAAGGAAAACAGATAGATCCTTCTCTTCTTGGTTTCAAGGTCTCTAGCAACCGGATCATGATGGGTGAGATTCAACGCCCAGAAGATTGACAGTTGCCTGTAGATTAGTTGTAAATTTTTTTTAAATTTTTTTCCCCTTGGAAGCCCCCCTATATTTGATAAAGCAGCGGGGTTAGATCATAGATGTACAGTCCGCTAGAGCATAGCCATCATTTTTTTTAAAATCAGATTTGGTTTTTACTGTTACAAAATAGGATCCGTTATTGAAAACCCATTTGGCGTTGACTAGTGTGTACACTGTACAGTCATTCATGAGTGTATATACGTCGGGGCAATGACCTTTTATTGTTATGGTCGCATGGGCAATGCTGTGTTAAGATTAAGGGCAGATGGATTAACAGTTGATTAGACATACGCATATTAGATAAAACTAAACTTTTTTCTTAGGTGGGTGTCTACCCCCACCTATTTTTTATTTTTTACCAAAAAAAGAAAGAAAGATAAAACTATTGTCACCGTGCTCGCATGTTGCAAATTTGATGCAATTGAAAAGTCTCACTTGTTTAAATTAGCTTTTAAAGAACAGTTTTTAAAGAAAAAATAAAAGTGATTTTAGATTTCACCTCCGGACCTAATTATAAGATATAGTTGACTTTTTTTTTGGAGAGATTAAGGAAACTAAATAAGTTTTTTAATCATTTTATATGTTTTCTTAGATTATATATTAGTTTATTAGTTAAACTATTTAGTTTGAAAAATAAAATAAAAATATTCAAAAGCTAATTTAATTAGCTTCCTTAATTTCTCTAAAAAAGTCAACTAGGTCTTATAATTAAGAACCGAGGCAGTAATAGATTTCGAAGAATAGTTTTTTGAAAAGGTGGAAAAAAAATATAACTTTTGGAAAAATATGGTTTTTAAACCCCCAAATCGTGAGGTAATTGTGAGAAGGTTCTCCCCACGCACTCGTGTGGGAGCTTTGTTCTCTTCGCCAAGCGTGAGAGCCGTTCGGATACGGTGGTACGGAGGTAGGCGACGCGACAGTGAGAGGCTCGGCGTGGTTGATCGAAGATCTTGTCTAAGGCGGTGTTGTTCGAAGTTAATTTCTGCAAAGCCATCGATTAGTTTTTTCGTGGAGGAGACGCAAATCTCAGCGCCGCTGATTTGGAAGGAAGCTGGTGCGGAGAAAATCCTCATCGGGGAGATCTTGTCAAATAGATCATACACACGTGCTGCGATGTGTCCATATTACAGAAAGCCTGGAATCTACAAATTGGTTTTGAGGTTCTCGAAATCAACGGAAGTGCCTTCATGTTCAAATTCGAGAAGGAAGAAGAATATAATCGAATCCTCCAAGGTCGTCCATGGTCAATCAACAGAAGCCTATTGAACCTAATGGAGCGCTCCAATTATAAATCATGTGAGGAATTTGTCTTTAGTCATTGTCCTGTTTGGATTCAGATGCATAGTGTTCCGCTGGAGGCATTATGTCTGGAGAATGCAGTCATGATTGGTGAGGTGATGTTGGCTGAAGATCCTCAGTACAATGGCAGGTACTTGCGTAATTTTTTGCGAGCTAGAGTGGTGCTTGATATCAGGAAACCTCTAGCGTATGGATTTTGGTTGCCAAAACCAGATGGTAGTAGGGCTTGGATTTTGATTCGGTATGAAAAACTTCCAAATTTCTGCTATCACTGTGGTAAAGTAGGGCATGATAATCGTACTTGCAAGTCTGAAAAATTGATGTCAGTAGCCAATGCTAAGGAGCCGAGATTTGGCCCCTGCTTATCTACAAATGTGTGTCGTAGTGTGGAGGAAGTGATGGTTATGGTACGAGATGATTGGGCGGAGGCTAGTTATGTCCGGAAGAAACTTGAGGAGGCCTTGCATCGGAGGAAAAAGGAGGACAAACAGAGTGCTGAAATGGAATTGACAATGGATGAGGTTGATCTCTTTACCATAAAGCTGCATAAACCTAGTATGGTTAGTACGGAGCAGGTTCCTTTTAATGGCTTGGAAAGGGAAGCATTGGCTAGGAGTGTCTCTCCTATGAAAATTAATGTAAAGATGAAGGTGTTTTGTAGGAGTGGGGAGGGAAATAAGGAGAAGGTGGGCTGTCACAATGAAGAGCATGGCGAGAGGGGGTCTCGGGAGCCTGCGAAGGTGTCTTCAAAATGTACTGGTGATGTTCTTGATGCTGTGACTGTGGATTTACCCCGAAGCTCACTGTATAAGCCTTCCTCCTCTGTAACCTCACAGGCAAAGAATTCATTAGCCATTATTTCGTTTAATAGCAAGATTTTTAATGAAGTCATTAATGTACTTGATGGACTTGGTTTGAAAAGACATGTAGAGGATGAATTGATGCCTCAGGAGGCTAAGAAGAGTAAAATGGATCAATTGCAAAGTGATTTGCCTGTGACAGTCGTAACTTCCTATGCTGATACTATGAAGAGGGTCAAGGCAAGAGCAAGGAATGTTGGCAAGAGGAAGATTCCAGGGGGCAAGGAGAATCTGATGTTGGAGGAATTAGAACCAGATGAGATGTCAGACCAGTTACCAATCAGTCCAGTGGAGTCAACCTTTGTTTTTAAGGCGAAAATGGGCAGGAAAAAGAAAAGTGTTGCTGAGGGTGTAGGTGGCTGGCCTTCAACAGCCACCAAGGCGCCATGAAACTTATATCGTGGAACTGTCAAGGCCTAGGAAGAGCCTTGACAGTGAAAAATCTGAGGGACATGGTCAAGAAATATCGTCCTTCATTAATCTTCCTAATGGAAACAAAAATCAAAATGGAAAGAGTAAAGCGAATTAAAATGAAGTGTGGGTTTGATAGAGATTTATATGTAGATCCGAGAGGCTTATCGGGAGGCCTAGCTCTTTGGTGGAATGATAACATTTCCTTGGCTGTATTCTTTAAGTCCAGGAATATTATTCATGTGCTCATCAATTCAGACAACCCAGGGTTACCTAAATACATTTCTTTTGTCTATGGGCCTCCGGAAGAAGGTGAAAGAAGGAGTGTTTGGAATACAATGAGAAGCTTGGCATCAAATGTGGATGGGGCGTGGTTGGCAGTTGGCGATTTTAACGATTTAATTTCTCAAAGCGAAAAGGAAGGGGGGAATCCAAGATCTATGAGGAAAATTTTAAACTTCCAGAGCATGCTATCTGATTGTGAGTTGTTGGATCTTGATTTTAAGGGCTCAAGGTTCACTTAGTGCAATAAGAGAAGTGGTGGTATTGTTCGAGAACGGTTGGATCACGCTGTTGGGAATATGGAGTTCAAAAATACTTTTGACCATGCCACTGTATTTCATGTAGACCCGGTGGGTTCAGACCATCAAGCGCTAGTGGTGGATTATTGTTTCTGTGATGCAAGGGCGCCAAAGTCATTAAAATTTGAAGCTAATTGGATTCAGCATGATGATTACATTAAAATTGTGGAAAAGGGCTGGAATGGTGTTGATGGGGCTATTAGTGATAGATTGCTTGATCTGATCTGTAGATTGGGGGAATGCAAGAAGAAACTTCTTGAATGGAGTCGCAAAGATCCTAATTTTTGAAAGGTTATTGATCAGCTACGTAAGGAATTAAGTTTCTGCTATGAGGGTCCTTTTACCAACGAGAAGCTGGGGGAAGCCGAGGCCTTGGTACAACAGATAGAGGAAGCTTGGGGTAGGGAGGGGACTTATTGGTGGCAGCGGTCTAGGATCTCCTGGTTGAGCTGTGGTGATCAAAAAACCAAATTCTTCCATAGTAGTGTTATACAACGGAGGCAAAGAAACAAGGTGCTAAAACTGAGGAATGCTGATGGGGTCTGGTTGGAGGATAAAAAGGAGATACATGGGGTTTTCAGCAACTATTATAAAGATCTTTTTAGCACAGGGGACCTAGACAGATGGACCAAGCACTAGCATATGTCAAAAAGGTTGTCTCTAATGAGGATAACATTGCTCTTACTCAGGCAATTACGGACCAGGAAATAGAGGCAGTGATTTTCCAACTCGGTGCTACCAAAGCACCAGGTCCAGACGGGTTTTCTGCTTTATTTTACCAATCAGCTTGGCAAACAGTAAATAAGGAGGTTTATGGCATGGTGCACGATTTTTTTGAAGGAAAGGTTGGTTTAGGGGGCTTAATGACACCAACATTATTCTACTCCCAAAAACAGAAAAGCCTGAAGAAGTATAGCATTTCCGACCCATTGGTCTTTGCAATGTCTCATACAAAGTCATCGCGAAGATCATGACTAATAGAATGCGGCAGCTGATGGGTAAGATCATCTCACCTAACCAAAGAGCTTTCATTGCTGGGCGCATGATTCAAGACAATATAATCCTTGTACATGAAGCCTTCCATTATTTGAAGCATAAGAAAAAAGGTAATAAATGGGAGTTTACTTTAAAAATTGACATGAATAAGGCTTACGATCGTATAGAATGAGATTTCCTTGTAGCAGTGTTGTTGGAAATGGGGTTTTGTCGTAGATGAGTGATCTGGATTATGGAGTGTATAACTTCCGTAGCTTTTCATTTGAAAGTGGATGGTCATCATGTAAACTCATTCAACCCTGGAAGAGGTGTAAGGCAAGGGGACCATTTATCACCATACATGTTCATCATTGTATCTGAGGTCCTATCATTGATGTTGCAGCTCCATATTGACAAATCAGACCTAAAAGGTATAAAATTGGCTAGGAAAGCTCCTGTATTATCTCACTGCTTTTTGCGGATGATGCGGTTTTATTTTAAAAAGATGATGAGATGAATTGTAAGGTGTTACGCATGGTTTTGGACATTTATTGCAAGGCCTCTGGACAATTGATAAATTTAGATAAATCAAGCCTCTTCTTTTCAGCGAACACTCCGTTAAGGGTCAAGGAGGAAATAGCAGCATGTCTGGGTGTTAAATTTTCTGATCAAGTTGGAAAATATTTGGGACTCCCTACTCTATGGAATCGATCAAAGGCTGGTGCGTTGGGTTTTGTTAGGGATAAGATAGGCTTAAAGTTGCAAGGTTGGAAGCAGAAATTGCTTACTTTCGCTGGTAAAGAGACGTTGATTAAAGTTGTGGCCAATTCCATCCCAACATATCCTATGACGTGTTTCTTATTCCCAAAGAAATCATGTACAGAAATTGATCGATTGATTTCTAATTTCTGGTGGGGTCAGACTGGTGAGGGAGGTACCATTCATTGGCGTAGCTGGAAACGGTTGACAATGCGAAAAAAATGAAAGCGGAATGGGATTTAGGGATTTACTCTGTTTTAATAAAGCCTTATTGGCCAAAACTGCTTGGAGGATTTTGCAGCAACCAAATGACCCGTGGTGCAAAATTCTTAAAGGTATATATTTTCCTAAAGAGCATTTTCTTAGAGCAAGGAAAGGCCGCCATGCTTCTTGGGGTTGGATTAGCCTATTGGAGGGTCGAGACCTGTTGCTGAAAGAACTATGCTGGAAAGTATGTGATGGTAACTCAATACATATATGGAGTGATCCGTGGGTGCAAAGTCTGAAGGGATTTAAGCTGCAAAATGAGGAGGCGACTGAAGTGGTTGACAGGAGCAAAGTGGCAGACCTCATTATTAACGGGAAATGGGATCTTAACCGGATTATCACGAGAATCAACCCAGAAATTAGGGACAAAATTCTGAAGACTCCTATCTTTCCTAAGGCTGATGCTGATCGGCTAATCTGGCTAGCAAACAAGGATGGCTGTTATACTGTGAAGTCGGGATATATGGTGGCAAGGAGTTGCGTGGATGTTGTACATAACAAAGATCCAAGTACATCATTTATTATTCCTGAAGCTTTGTGGAAAGGTGTCTGGCGAGTAGTGGCCCCTCCTAAGATTCAACATTTCTTATGGAGAGTAGGAGTAGGGGCCATTGCAACCCAGGATGCTTTATTCCAACGTAAATGTGCACGTAGCCCTATCTGTCCGGTCTGTTTGTCTGAGAAAGAAACAATAGAACACTTGTCATTTCTTTGTCCATGGTCTAAAATGTGCTGGTTTGGCTGCCTATTGGGGATAAAATTTAGCAAGTGGTCTATGTCAAGGTGTGAGATTTTGTTGAGTGACCTATTACATGGAAAAACTTTGTTGGATGAATATGGAAAATCTGTTTTCACCATGATGTGTTGGTGGATTTGGAAAAAATGCTGCAACTGGGTTTTTAGGGAGGAAAGGCCAAATGCCAAGGAGTTGGTTAGGCTGGTAAATGCCCAAGTGGATGAGTTCTGGAAATCAAAGGAAAAGGGGGGATGTGTGAATAGAAGGATATATGCGGAGAAGTTGGGTAGAAATTCACAATGGTTCAGACCTCCTGCTGGTGTGATCAAATTTAATGTTGATGGTTCCTTTAAGGAAGCTTCTGAGGAGGCAGGGATTGGAGTGGTTTGCCGTAATGAGAGGGGTGACTTTGTTGGAGGTATGGGGAAATCTATATTGGCTTCTTCAGGGTTGATGGCAGAGTGTCTGGCTCTTAAGGAGGCATTGTTGTGCCGAGATAAGTTTCTTGAATCAGTAACAATTTTTGAAACTGATTGTGAAAACTTGTATAAAATGGTGGTAAATAGATCATCTTCTGGGTGTGATTGGTGGTGTCAGGATCTGCTGAATGAAATACTAGGATTGCTAGAGTCCACGGCTGGTGTGTCCTTGTCTCTTGTTGCTAGGCAAGGGAATAAAACTGCAGACAAACTTGCAGTAAAGAAGATGCTTCAGCCTTCTTGGTTGACTTGTGCTCCATCTTCTTTAAGCAAGCTCTTATTCCAGGATTTGGTGATGTCTAGAGAAGGCAAGTCTGGTATGTTTGGTGGGCTTAACAGAGAAGGAATTGGTTAATAGTGCTGATATATACCTGATATAACTGATAGAGTTTATTCATTGCTTTGTTCATTTGTTAATTCTGATATAGGTCTTGTTGGTTTAGCTGTGAGTTAGGTTGTATTGTTAGGTTCTTTTGAGCTTTTCTTGGCTTCAGCTATTAGTGTGTGTGATGTACTAATAAAATTGATTTTTTTCGGGAAAAAAAAAACCAATTGTAGTTTTCTTGTCAACCACACTAGTCCGCGATGCATTCTCTCCAGCAATGATTCGATGTCACAGGCAGAGAGGCTCAAAACTCTATCCTTCCAGTCTTTTAATAATGCTCTCATTGCATAGCTCTTGGAACGAAGCCCAGCTTATAGGCAAAACTCATTTTTCATATTACAATTATTCTCAAACCGGATACTTTAAACGTCAATAATTCGGGATATTCATCGAGCTTTATTGTCTCAGGGTTGGGGAATTAGCCCGGTCGAACGAACAGCAGGGCCCCTTAAAGGATCTGATGAATAACTTTCTATAATTCCTCTTGTTCTTTTACTTGTTGGTGTCTTTTTTGGTCTTCATTGCTTCGCCAATTAAACTGATTGCCACTATATTTTCAACTCAATCTCTTCAGTAATAATGGCAACCATTCATATCCAATAGAAATGAGATATGAAAACCAATGCTGCTTTATATAGCACTTGGGATTTTATAAATTTAATATGAGAACCAATCATGATTATAGTATGAAAGCTTTTTTATTTTTGGGTTACAGTGGCAAGCCTAAGCTTGGAAGAAAAAAAAAAGATTCTGTGGGATGAATCATTCCCCATACTCATGTATCTGGTATCGTCTGAAGAAACTGTACTATTGACAGTGAACATGAAACGGAAGAAAGAGATGCTAGAAGTCCAGCTCGAATATCATTTAACGTCCAAGGTGACCTTTCCTTGACCCATTTCAAATGCTCCAAGGCAATCGGAATCTCTCTTGCATCTGCTAAATATTTCAATAAAATTAAATGCGATTCAGCGCCTCGTATTTCGGGACTAAGACTGCAAATAAACTTCGAAGCAGTCATAAGATGTCCTGCATTCAAAATCCTCAAAATTAACATTCAGCTGCTTATCACGTTAGCTTGCAATATTTAAAGACAATATCAATTGTTCAAGTTGAAAATACCTTTACTGCAGAGGGATAATATAAACATATTCAATATGTCTCTGGCAAGCACAATATCTTGTTTGATAGACTTGTTATAGAGCTCAAAAGCTGCTTCAAGCTTGGCTTCTTTGCAAAGTCCTTCAAGAAGAAAAGTATAAGTTGCAGCATCAGGTTCCAATTCTTTTTCCAACATGTGGTCAAATAGCCTCTGAGCCTCTTCAATTTGTCCTACCTCACAAAATTTTCGTATGAGAACATTGTATGTCTTCAAATTCCCACAACAGTGACTAGCAAACATCTCATCCCAAAGCTTTTTAGCAGGGCGCAGTAGATCCTGCTTACAACATGCTTCTATCAAATAATTATAAGAAGAGACATCGGGGACTATTCCTTTCTTCTTCATGTGCTGTAAAACTCTATAGCCTTCTTTAACTCTCCCAGCCTTGCATAAAAGTGATAACACCGCATTGTAACCCTCTAAATCTTTAAAACTGTCGTGAGAATTCAAAACCTGGAATACTTCCAACAGTTCATCAATCTTGCCATGCTTACACAGGTTCCTACCCAAATTACTCAGGGTCAAGAGAGATGGGAATTTCTCTTTTCCAACCATAAAGTTAAAAAACACAATTGCCGAATCAGGATCAATGGTTGAAACAGATCCTATCAATACATTGAGAACGTCATCCTCAATGGGAAAATTACCGCTAACTATTATTTCCCCCAACTCTTTTGCTTCCGAGATCAGCCTCTCAGAGATCAGGGCAAAAATTATGTCCTTGTAATCATTAGCCCTTGGAGCCACGCCTAACTTCCTCTTCTTTTTCAGAACCTTTTCCTTATCAACCACATTTCCCATCGATTGAAATGCTACCGCAATAATTCTATACGCCATAAAATCAGGTTTCCATCCGCTGTTCCTCAGTTCATCCAGTATCCAGAAAGCCTCAGACACCCTTGATGCATGACAGAGCCCGTGGATGATCAGAACAGCTACCACAGAACCATTAATACCTGAACTGCATTCTTTAACTTCATCTAATATGCTCAATACTTTCTTCAACTCACCCGCTTTACAGAGCCTCCATATAAACACCCCAAAACCAAGTGTACTTAAAGGGACGCTTCTCTGAGTCATTCCCCCAAACACTTTCTCTGCACAATCCAAGTACCCATCAGATGCCAGAGCAGCCAAAAGCGAGTTACACGTCTCGCTTCCTATTTCCAGAATAAGATATGATACTTGGCCAAAAACTAAAAAAGCATAGTGGGTTTTCTTCCCAACGATCAGGGAAGCAATTATGGAGCGGTAAACAGAAGGGTCAAGAGAAAATTTCAGGCCTTTAATCTGTTTCAAGAGGGAATCAATGGCACTAAATTGACGGGAAAGAGAGAGGGATTTGAGAATGGATTGGTAGGTGCTGGGAGTGTGGGTGAAGCCAGGTTGCTGGGATGCCCAGTTGAAGAAGCCCAAAGCGAGCGAGTGGTGATTGAGAAGGAAGGGATCGATGACAGTGGCGACGAGTGAGGGAGAGAGAAGACTGCGGCAACCGAGTTTGTGGAGCGTGTTCTCGAGAGAAGGACTCCATGAACGCGTAGGCTTGGTGTGGTTTGAGGCGGAGATCAGAGCTCTGCTTATTCGAACCGCCAAATCTGCTGCTCCTTGGGGTTTCATCAAACAGATAGCGCATAGCGAACCTCTCCAAATTTCAAAGATGATGACGTCAAATACTCCCTCCTTGAGAAGACAGGTCATTTCCCGTGTTTTATTTCCGTTTCAATCTCGGATGGTCTTCCAACATTTTGCTTTAAGCAATTTTTTTATTATTATTAAAGAAACTTCAATAGAACATTAATAAATAACCGTTGGCAAAAAGAAAAAAAGAACATTACTCCAATAAATAACTACAACAATAAACCTAGTCGCAGTCATTGTAGATGACACATTGGCATCATCCCCTGTCTAGAAACAAAACACTTTAATGCGAATGTCTCTGAATATTTATTCTGAAAAAATATAGCCAAATATCTAATTAAATATCTTAAAAAAAGACTTAACTTTATTTACTTGTATTTATTATAAACAATCATTCAATCAAATCTTAACCTTATACTTTTTTTTTTACTACACAATATTTATGATAAAATCTAAGTTTTAAAAATTGATTGTATAAGGCTTTGTAACAAATGCACATCAATTCCATTGTCTCCAACAAAATTTTTAGTACTTGTCATTCCTACTAATCGACCTGATCAATTTTGAAACCTCTTTCTTTAATTTTTCATTTAATGGAGTTAAACATGATTACAGGCACAGAAGCGTCTGAACACCCACATCCGAGAATGACAACAACGTGCCAAAATGATATCCGATCATTTGGTTTGTGTACCGTGCGCACTTACAATTACAACTTTCTGGGGGAAGATCACAATTAAGCTCGATTCCTATGTAGGAAATACAGCATATAATTACACACAGATATTTACATATATTTACATCTTTCTTTTTTTGATGAAATATATTTACATCTTTCCAACCATTATATACACATACTCACATCTTTCTTGCCAAATCCATCTAAAGTCTACCACTCTTTACTCTACATGTACAACCCAATTTTTTTTTTTTTTCCATATCTAAGATTACTCAACGTAAGACCCATGTAACATAGTAGAACGTGGAGATCGGAAAGAATACCAACAGCAAAAGCACTTTGTTGGGCACAGAGAGACAAAAGCTAGGGGAGCGAATGTGTACATGTATATACATAAGACTATGTGCAGGATGAATTTACCCGCCGCCCCGCCTCACTTGATGGGAGGAAGATGCATATTTACCATGTCACTGACCTCTACATTTGCTTTGTCTGGGCTGATGATGATTAATGCTGAGAATATAGGAAGGTAAGATTTAAGAGTAAGATCTGATCAACTTAAAATTCTGAAAAGATCGAGCTTTAAAGAAATTCCCGAAGAGAAACCCGAACGTTGTCTGATGAGGGGCCTTCGGTGGAAGACTAGAGTCATGTTTAACCCGAAGTACTGTCTGGCCGATCTGTCTGCGAATTGAATCGATGATCTTGGGGTCAACTGGGTTGCCAGTGACATCTGTAACATAGAAAGTGTCTTTGGCCTTTCCTCCTTCTGTTGATATTTCTGCTCTCTTGATGCATAAACTGTTCTCCCGGAATATCCTTGTTATCTCTGAAAGGAGTCCTACACGATCTTCTGTGCATAACTCCAGCTCCATCCCCTGAACACAAACATATTACTTTACCATATAATATAACCGAAAAGGAACTGTTAGAAGTACAGGTGGTTGCTACACACCTCAGATACTCGCCTTTCAATGGCTGCTTCAAGACACTGTACAAGACGTTCTCGCTCAGCTTCTGAGCTTATGGGAAGACCATCAACATGTCGAATATAAAACTCCTAGATAAGGGAAGAAGTTTCATCAAGATTCAAAAAATGGGGATAAACAGGGAAGTAGAAAATAAATCCCGAGTGGGACTCACCTGATAGGCTTCTGTCCCATCTGTGCAGACCACACCGTGAAAAACTACATACTGCATGTCTGTTAAGGTGCAAACAATATCAAACAACAGTTTCGGCCTATCTTTTGCCCTCATGGTAACTACAGTGTAGTCTTTCTCAATGCAATCTAACACAGTTACATGGGGAAATGAGCTCTTATCTCTGATTTCCCCTTTTCCTGCCTTTTCAACCCTTTCATAGTCCCTGTCAGCAAACATAATCTGATGCAACCTTCTGTCCCTATTTGTAATTCCAGGCGGTGAAAGTGTTGTTCGTGCTGTCTTTGGATCACAGTCCCCCCTGAGGACATTGCAAAGCAAGTCCCTTATTGTAGAGAGACGGGAAGAATCCTTGATAGCACGCCCACTGCAATCATCAGTTACATGAACTACGGCTGCAGCCCTGGTATTATGTGTCCATATCTCAGCATTTACAACATTACAGTGAAGGTCTGCAAGAACTGCACAGACTTCAGACAATAAACCAGGTCTGTCTGTGCCCGTGAGTTCAATTGAGGTGTGCTCTTCAGAAGGAACGACCCCAACAGACCCTCTCAGTGAAGGCACAAATCCAAATCCGGGATTGTTTTCAAGTTTCTGCAGATTTGGAAGGTAAAAAATCAAAAACCACAAGCACTTTATACAGTCAAACATCAAGGAATGAATATATTATTGACAAAATTATGAGAGTATTTATTATCTAATCACAGGGAAGAATCCATATCGTATGATTTTTTTATTTTTTTTTTTTTTTTTGGGGGGGGGGGGTTTCAAACGGTTAGTCTGCAGTATCGTGTTGACAAGTTCTTTTTCTTTTCGTTTTGGGCCACAATGGTGTTGATAAGTTCAAATCATCACAAATTCCAAAAACTGAGATTCCTCAAATAATTTTATGTTACTTTCTATGTCAACCATAATGAATTAGCACAACAATAATAAAGCAAGCGTATACATAATACATGCTTCAGAGTGCAGAAACTAGTGTCTCCAATAAAAATCCAGAAAATTAAAGCAGTTTACTGGAGGGAATCAAATTTAACAGTGGAAAACAATAAAGAAACAGTTTTCTCCTTCTTTATGCTTCAGCTAACCAGTTCATAGATAGCTCATGCAATCAGCCAATTCTTAGATTGAGTGCTGCTTAATTGGATATTCTTTTCCTTCTTTCTTCATACAGAAAGAGCAGACATCCATTCTCAGATACCAAGCAAATGACAATAACTTACAAATAAAACAATTTAAAGACAGACAGGTCTATAAGTCCCTACCCTTTGGATGTAATCGATGACTTCCTTGTCTCTGATTTTGTTCCCATTGTGATCAATCACTTTAAACACTGAAAAAAGGATATTAAAATTGGGGTTAAGATGATAAAGCAGAGCAGTTAATTAGTAATATGATAATGATGACAACAAATAATTCAAGCCTTTTTATTTAGCCCCTCTCTAGTTAAGAGAAGATTACCATCCATGAACCACACCCCATCAGATGAGATGTAGGCTTTCCTTATTATAAGGTTGAGATCCGACAGAACTTGGACAACATCCAGGAGAATCCCATGTTTGTTAACACTATCAACCTGCAAAAATTATTCGAATTATGAGGAAGATAATACTAAAAGATTAATCTAGTCCACTCAGAATTTTGAATTTCGTCTTCGGACATATGGGGGAAAACGGAAGAAGGGAAGAGTAAAATGTGGTAAAGGATTCTGCAACTCGATGCCAATCGAATTTGTGAAACCTAAACACAAGAAAACAGGCTTTACCTGGATAACGGTGGCGTCTTGACTCGCGTCGTTGTCGATTACAACCCTGCATGAACCAGGCACAAGGAGAATTAAGATATAGCGCCCAGTTCCTCAATCATTAATACACATACGTACTCTCGAATATGAGCATGTTAATCCTCAAATCATAAACATCATAAATATAAGTATATGGCCACTTGCAAGTAATAAACCCGAAACGGTTATTAGAATCCCAAATTTTATGAAAGTTGAATACAAATTGACCAGAAATATATAAATCGCTTTGAAATTGAACCAACAAAATCCAGGAGAAGTGGAAAGAAGTATTAAGCAAGTCTGGAACAGATTTTTTTTTTAGGGGCGGGGGGTGTTTCCTTCTCACTCGAACTGAAGATTGAATAAGAACTCGAGTGAAACTCCAATGGAAAATTAAAACCAAGCAGGGTTGCAAACCATAAGGTAAAAACAAAAGGAAAAAATTGACTCCTTAGTCACCAAGACAGTCCCAAATTTGTTAGTGACGACCCGAAAAGTCCCCTGAGAACATATGGAACGACCCATAAACCTGTTTAAACAGCGAAGTAAAAACTTTACACATTCAGCAAAAATACCTTGGAGGATTCATCCGCCAAATAAGCTTTGCATATTCATCTTCCATTTCTGAAAATTCTAAGAAATACATATACCAAAAGCTCTTGGGAAATCTGCGAGCAGGCTGGGCAGTTTTAGTACGTCGCCAGAAATAATATACTTGTTCAGGGGAAAATACGAAAAAGAGAAACTCGCCTCGAATCCGAAAATACTGAAGGTATAGGAAACCTCCTCCAGCTCCTCCAAGAAGGACGGAAATGCCAGAGATAGATAAATAGAGCGAACAGGGGAAAGCAGGGAGGAGCCAAAAGGTGGCAAATAAGAAGAAAAGCTTCATAGGCGAGCCAAGCGAACCCCATTTGGAGAATCCGCGGAAGAATGTGGACGGTTCTGTGTGACGTGTCAGCCGGTGATTGGGGGTGGATTATTCTCGCATGTCTTTTCTTGTATCAACTCGTACGGAGACGAGTTTCTCCGTGAAAGGAATGGCGGTTGATGACGTGTCTCTACACGTGTTGCCTCCACACTCGAACGGAGATCTGCCGTTATTATTGCCGGCATCTTAGCTTCAGCGCTTCACCGACTGATTTTCGGCCCACCTACGCGATCCCACCGATGCAGCTTGTTTGGCAATTAAGGGAAAGTTAGATTTTTCTTTAAAAAAAATACTTGGCCAGAAATTTTTTTTGGGGGGGGGGAATAGAACGCTGCTTTCGTCCGATTTTTTTTATCATTCCCTGTGCCCCTTTTCCACCAAACAGGCGGCGCCGTTTTGGTTACCCTCTTTTTTTTAAAAAAAAAAATAGTATTCATCATTTTGAAGTATTTTTTTCTAATACTAGTCAACTCAATGTTAAAAAACTTTTAAGAGTCCGAACTATTTCTTTAGTATCTTAAGCATTTTGTTAGTACCAAGTAACTACCTGAAATACTTTTTGGAGATTCTAAAATAATTTTTCAAGATCCTGAAATATTTTTTCAGTATTATTCATTATCTTAAGTATCTTTGTAATATCAGTAAATACCCTAAAATGATTTTTCAAGATCCTAAAAGAATTTTTCAGCACCGGTCAAAGTATCTTTTTAGTATCATTCATTATCCTGAAAATTTTTTTTTAATATTAGTCAGTATCCTGAATATTTTTTTAAGATCCTCAAAAAAATTTAGGATCTTAAAAAAAATATTTCAAAATCTTGACTAATACTAAAAAATACTTCATGATAGTGAATACTAATATTTTTTTAAGAAAAAAGGGAGTAACAATGTGTTTTGGCTCCAAGACAGGGGTTCAGATTCTCTCAGATGCATTTTTTCTCATCATCTCTCATTGTCCTTTATTGTGACCCTCCAGCTATTGATCCAACGGCTTAAAAATAAATTTTTCAAATTTTCGAAACTACCGCATGGTAGTTTTAAAATTTTGAAAACCTTATTTTTAAGCCGTTAGATCAATATCTAGACAGCCACAAATAAAAAACAATGAGAGATGATGAGAAGATCCCTTTCGCCAAGACAGCGCCTTTGATGGAAAAGGAGCTCCAGCATACGGTAAAAGAATCCGACGAAATCCGTGTCCAAAAAAATACCCTTAGATGTCTTTCTTTTATCCTTGACCAGTGACCACCTAGTTTATTTTTGATTCACACTTTGTATTTGTATATGATATGAACCCAAGAGATCTTGTCATATTTAAATGTTTTCTTAATTATAATTGATGCATTGCAGATAATTGAAAGCGATTGATGGAGTGTGTTAGGAAAACAAGAAGTTGGATAGCAAGTAAATAGATAAGGAAGTATGAATACAAATTACAAATAATAGAAACGATGGATAAGCAGGGAAAGCGGGAAAATGACGGCAAATAAAAGAGCGATAGGGAATGCATCAACGTGGTGTTCCCCGATTTACAGATTTTGGATATCCCTCCCCCCATTGCACGTGACCTCATTCACTTAAATACGGGAGACACACTCAACATTATTTTATTTTTTTATCAATTTAAATTTTAAAATCACCCTAAGAGGGAACATTTAGGAATTTTAACTGATGGGAGACGTAAATAAAAAATATTATAATCTTAAATAAAAATACTTGAAATATAATACTACTTCCAATCCTAATTATAAGAAATAGTTTTTTTTTTAGAGATTAAAGAAGTTTTAAATAAGTTACTTAATCATTTCATATGTTATGTTTTTCTTAAATTATATATTAGTTTATTGGCCAAACTATTTAGTTTGAAGAAGAAAAAACTCTAAGCCTAATTTAATTAGCTTCATTAATCTTTCAAAAAAAGTCAACTATTTTTATAATTGGATGGGGAGAGTAGTTTATTACTTAAACTATTTAATTTGAAGAAAAAAATAAAAACACTCTAAGCTAATTTAATTAATTTTATTAATCTTTCAAAAAAAAGTTAACTATTTCTTATAATTAAATAGGATAAGTACATACCTAATATATAAAAAATTAAAAGAAATATATTACCAAAATTAATATCATTACACTTGACTCTATTCTATGTGTTTTTCATATCGTTAAACTTATCTATAATTGAATCCGTGTTAAAACTCAAAATAATTTCATTTTCAATGTATGTAATCAAAAAAATCATCAAGAAATTGATCTTCTATTCTATTTTGAAGACGTTCTTAATTATCTTCTTGAGCGAGAGAAATATTTTTCGCGATTCTTTGTGAAAGAATGGAAGAATGAAGATTGTCTAATCACTCTATCAATGAGAGGGTAAATGATGGACTTTTCACTTCTTACTAATCCTTGACATAATTCAGATGTACTCCCTCTGGTCCTTAATTATAAGAGCTAGTTGACTTTTTTTGAAGAGATTAAGGAAGTTAAGTAAATTAGCTTAGAATATTTTTTTTTCCTTCAAACTAAATAGTTTGACTAATAAACTAATATATAATCTAAAAAAACACAACATATGAAATGATTCAGTAACTTATTTAGCTTCCTTAATCTTTCCAAAAAAAGTCAACTATCTCTTATAATTAAGACCGGAGGTAGTAGTTGAGAACTGAGAAGGCGAGGATCGGAGGATGGATTTGCACTCTGGAGGACTTAATTGGAACAGGGAGCCAAATTACCAAAATGTAATTTTATTTTACACACATATATATATATTAATTAATTTTAGGGGGCGGGGCCACCCCTAGCCCCCTAATTCTGCTCGCCCCTGCTGTACACCCATCTCTATTTTTTTTTCTGACTTCCTACTCATTCATTTTTGGATAAACCAAAAAAGAAAAACGCTAAAACTCATTATCTTCATCTTAAAATTAGTAACTTTTTGATTTTATCCCTATTTAATAAACATTATACTACCTTCTAAAGTTTAATTATAGGAGCGTTTTTTTGTGCGATTTGCATTTGCATTACAAAAATTCCTATAATTAAGACTTAGGAGGAGTACTTTATAAAAACAAAACTGATACATATTTGCCACTCTGATCCTATTTATAAGTTCAGTTTGACTAAAAAATTTGGTCATATTTATAAGTCCAATTTCATGTAATAAATGAGATTGTGACAATTTTACCCATATTAATTACATCAATGAAGATAGAGAGAAAAGAAAAAATTGAAAAATACCCAATCATAAATGAGGGTAAAGTTGACATAATCATTGTGTCGTCAACTAAATTTCTTTGGTATGTGAAATTTGGTAAAAAATGACTTATAAATATGACCAAAATGGTAGTTGGGTTTAGTGTTGACTTTTTGAGAGGGCCGCCGCAATGTGGATGGGATATTCTCGGGGAAGAATCTCAACAAATATCTGCTCACAAGGAAAAAAGATTTTGCCCTTTTTATTTTTTTAAAAAATGATTAAAAAAAATATCATTTAAACTTTAAAATTTTAAATCAATAATTTTTTATTAAAATGAGTAGTTAGTTGTTATACTCTTATAGTCTATATCAATACTTTTATAGATAAAAAAAAAAAAAAACTGATTTAAAAATTTGAAATTCAAATGGTAATTTATTATTTTCTTTCTTATTTTAATTTATTTAGGGGTAGTGGGAGTGTTGTGCTAGTGTGCTTGTTTGTTTTGTTGTGATGTGATGCCGCGTGGAAACTAGGGACGGGAATAAGTTAAAGAGGGGGTCTTGCGATCGTGGGCCCCCACTACCGCATCCATCGGCGGGTGGCCCCATATTCCCCCAGACCCAACATTAGTCCAGTTGGATTATTGGGAAAGAGAAGATTTCCATTGACTTTTTATTCAAATATATATATATTTCTATTTAATATATCTACGATTAAATATATTTAATATTATAATAATAATTTTTATATAGTATTAATCTCAACCATTAAAACTTAATCTAACAATTAATAAATTAAATGAAGAGATACCATCAGCTCCAATTCCCACCCAGATAAAATAATTTCATGCAATCATACAGGTGGCCGTCCCTGATCCCTCCCTTCCCCTCCGCTGCTCCGGAAGGCGTTTGGTTATTTTGCCCTTTCAAAATGAATCACTCTTATCAAAAACAGCTTTTTATTACTCCCAGAAATGAGGCCGCATTTCCCCAATAGTCACATATTTTAAGGTGGTGCTCTCTCCAAATTCTCGATTCCCCATGATATACTCCCTCTATTTAAAAATAAACTGAGATATTAACTACTCATATCATTCTATTTATTAAACATTTCTAACATTTTTCACACCACCCACAAAAAAACAATTAAATTTCATTAAACTCAATAATAAAATTTAGCAAATTTTTAAATTTATTCTTATTTAATGTACATTATACTCCATGAAAACCAAGGACGGATCTAAGGGATTAGGGGTGGCCCCATCCTCCTAAAATTATAGAATATAACCCAATATTTCATACAATTATATGTTAGCCTTATAAAACATTCAATTTTTTCACTTTAATCTCCATTAAAAGTTTCATGAAAGGATTAAAATGAAAATATTGAAACATTTATAGAGTTGACAGTAATTTCATGAACATCTAGATTATATTATGTAATTTTCGTCCCCGAATTTCAATTCCTAGTTCCACCCCTAATGAAAATAAAGTTGACACAATAATAAATGAAGGATAAAACTAAGCATTCATATGAAAAGTTTCTCTATTTGTCTTATAAATAGGATCAGAAATTTTTCATTCTATCTACCTATATATATAGGACCAAATGAGTATAATTCACATGAATTAAATAATGTATTTCTCTATTAAAATTGAAAAATAGTAATTAATTAGCCAGTAAACGTTTATATGTTTTGCTAAAAAAAATTGTAAGAGATTTAAAGGAGTATTTTTATAAAATTAGGTAAGAGAAATGAATAGTATTGGAGTGATGGAGGGCAGGGACATGGTTCTCATAATTCAATGTGCTCTCACAATTAAAGAAGATCACGATTTTATAAGGGAGGCCCCCCGCATCTCCCCCGAAAGTGACACGTCGCCTCACCTGTGTGTCTCTGCCACATCATCATCCTCACCACCAATATACTAATCCCGGTAAAATAAATATTAAAATATTAATTGATTAATAGATAATAGATGCTGTACGTCCATCTTCTCTGGATGCTTTCTGTAAGGTAGGAGGACGAGCAGTATTTTTCAAAATGAGAGCACGTGCGAGTATTAAATGGCCTTTTTATATTATATGCCTTTTTTATATAAAAAAAACGTGACACAGAGATAGAAACGACGTGAGATAAAATTCTAATATAATTCATGCCAATAATATTAGAAATTATTTTATTTTTATTGAACTGACTTATATTTAATTATAGAAATATGTCCTGAGGGAGTATTTGATTTATCATTAAGAATAAAAGTGGAGAAAAGAAAAGAAGGAAGGGGCACATGGGGAGGAAATGAGTTGTCAGTAAAGAATAAGAAGTGAGTGTTAAATTTAAAAAATGATTGTCAACGAATTAAGTATGTGAGAGAAATTTTATCTTAATTAAAATCACGGTTTTATAGTTTGTGAAATATGCGCTATCTATAATGAACCCCATGCTATGCTGCCTCCTACTTGCTTCATGCTTGTGCTTTAGAATATCTGTCACATGTACCAAAAAGAATATGACTCACTTTTAATTTCATTCCCTTCACATTTTCTCTCCCACTTCCCCTTATTCTTATTCCTCCCACCATTTGCTCATCACACTTGCGTTATCCAATTTCCCCGCCTTCGTATCATACCTACCGTGCCCACCATATTACCCCCATTCCATATTTCTCTCTCCTCCACCTCATTTATCTTTGGGAAAATCTACTTAATTTAGAAAAAAATATATCAAAAAAGGCTCAAAAAAATGTTAAATGTCAAAAAATGTCTCAGAGTTTTCTCTAATGTAATTTCATAAAAACGTTAGTTGTTAACGGTGCTGATATAGTTGTTAACGGTAGGTCATTAACAACTATATCAAGATTCGCTAACAACTAACGTTTTTATAAAATAATACCAGAAAAGGTTCTGGGGTCTTTTTTGACATTTGACGTTTTCTGGGGCCTTTTTTAACATTTTTTCTCTAGTTTGGGTGCTGACATGGATTTTCCCTTTATCTTTTTAAGAGTACCCATATATTGTATTATAAGAACTAGTTACGTGATTTACTATGATACTTCAATATATTTTGTCTTCTAAATTTATATATTTTTTTTTATAAAAAAATCTTAATTGATTTTGAGTATCAAATGATAGGCCGTTCAAATATAAATGATCAAAAAGGATATTTTTAAAAAACTAGCATGTAATTTGTATTTTTCAAATAACTAATTTTCTTGATTTATAGTGGGTTAAGGGACATTTTTACTCTAAAAGTGTGAAAAATAGAGTAATTTTTTCCTAATGTTATCTCGTCTTTGATCACCAAATATGCGGAGATGATAGTTCGCATGTCATCATGTTATTTTTTTAAAGTTAAAATTTTCCCCTGAAATCTTAAATATAACTTTAAAAAAAGATAAAATAAATGACACATGGACTTTCCACACAAATTCATATATTAACAAAAATAGCATGAATGATATGTGGATTATTAGTTCAGTATATTTAATCAATTAACAGTTAAAATTAACTAGAATAATGAAAAGGACAAAATTACACCTTAACCATTTATATAAATTAGTTCTCTAACATATATATTTGGGATTTGGGGAGCATATAATTAACCTCCAAATAAACTTGAGCATCTTTGGAGGGCTTGAAATACTGGGAGGTCCAAGATTTAGTGCAAGCCATGATTCCTAATCGATCTATTCACTGACAGCTGGTCGCTTCATGATTATCAAAGGCCTGCTTTCCATCTGGACTGCCTAGATTCCTACTTTAAAAGATTCAACGTTTGGGAGCCTTTATTCTTTATTTATGTATTATACTAACCTACCATATATTAATATTTTAATCACTGTTTAGTTAGCCCGGAAGGGAAAGATTGTCTTCCTTCCTGCAAAAAATAAAGTTTGGTTTGGGTATCTGTTCTATTTTTTGCCACTATCAACTACAAAAATAATTAATTCTTTGCCAGACCACGTCCAAAAAGTCCCCCAAAAAAAAACTTACTTGACACGCATGCTGAATCACTGAAAAAGAAGTCTGGCTGCTAGCTAGTACATAATTTTGCTTCTTTTTAACGGTCTCTGCAAATTAAATTATACTTGTCTTTAATCTCTATAAACATATGAACCAAGCCTTAAGCTATCAAGCACAAATGCAATATGCGATCCACGGCGTGCTTGAATAAGATTCATCTTCATACGTCTGCATTCTCACTATCTGTAGGCATAACATAACATGCGAATGGTATATAATTTGGCCTGAAGAGATTTGGTCGATTCAGATTTGGTTTGGATAAAAGAATATGTGCTTTCTTATCTCAAATCCTTGCAAGCAAGTAAGTACACTCCGCCAACAGCAGACAAGTCAAGTGACAAAGAATCTACTCATCAAATTGTTGTCCATTGAAACTTCCTCCACAACACAACTCACCTTTCAATCTCGGTATTATATCAATTATCTGCCATTCAGTGGTATTATTACTACTAGTACTTTTTTTTTTTTTGCTAAACTACTAGTACTTTTTGTGTGTGGATAAACTGGCTTTTTTTTTTTTTTTTGGATATAGATAAACTGGCATTATTACTACTTACTATTAACTCTTTGTTTAATGGGCTCTGTCTCAACCTTTTGCTTTACCGAGGGATCTCTGTAAAGCCTATTGGATCCAGACGTCAGCCTAGGCCCATCTTTCCATGACATTTTTTTCATATAGCCATGTGAAAAAAAAAACAGCCTAAAAAACTTGTTTTTTAGACTGTTTTTTTTTTTTTTCCATGGCTATATGTCTGTGTCAGATCCCAACATTATCGACCCTAATTAAAGATAGTTCTTTCAAGGACATTTTCTACATTCATACGGGCTTGAACTTGAGGCTTCGTGCTTAGCCAAAGTTTCTTCTATCATGACCAAAGCCTTTTGGTTTTTAGGCTGTTCTTTTAGACCAACTTTAATCCTTTATATTAACATGATGTCAGTAAAGAAAGCAGACATGTATTTGATTTAGCATAACATACGGGAAAAACAAAAAACTTTCTCCAACGTGTTGGATCGTATAACAGGTAAGAACCATTATTCATAATTCCAGAAGGCTCCAGATATGTCTTTTTGTCATCCACTTTTTGTGCTTGCGCATCTGTATTAGCCTCACTGTAATTGTGAATGCATGCCCATGTCTCTCTAGGAAGTTGGTTAGGATGAATGTGTTCAGACTAAAAAATGAGCAGCAAAGAACAGTATTTAATTGTTTACTTTGCTTAAAGGGGTCAATGATACTTTTTTTTCATTCATATTGATACTTCCTTTTCGCTTTTTCAGCGTGTGACATGATCATTGTGCGTTGAACCAACTACATTTTTATATTATAATACTGACGACAACTATTTCTTTTTTTCTTCCTCTCACTTTGGCTTTGTTCGGCTTTCAATGAATGGTGTTGTTGCCTTGGTTTTCTTGATCCTAAAGATATCTTTCTCTTTTCTGACTTTTTTAACCTATATTTTCTCAAACCTAGCTAATAAACTAGGAGAGGATGGCACGACAAAGAAGGCTTATACATGCATGTGATACAATGTTAGATACAACCGTTTCACACGTATGAAAGTGGCTTAAGAGCAGAAAGATGGCATTGGATACCCAATCAAGTTAAAGGGATAAGAGAATCTTGTAAGGTTTTTCTCTTGTTTCGCTCTAAATATGAAAAAAGACCTATGGACCAGAAACATGGAAACCCAATTCCATTTTGAATATATAGTGTTCTGGTTGGGTCACTTTCAGCCACATACATGATGTACCAACTCATGCGAACCTAAACACTACTAAGCTCTTGCTGTTGCTCATTTACTACTTCTTCTTGCTCTTTCACCATCACAGTACATACAAAATTTTTGCAGAGGAAGTGAGGAAGCAAGTCTGGTCGCTGTAGCCATATCATCACGAATGAGATATGGGTGATGCATTTCAATGGCGTACAGAGGCTACTGAAAAAGACGGCACGCCCAAATAAAGAAAGCACAGTTCAAAGCTTAAAGTTGAAGATTGATATACACATGGTGGTCAATTTTTTGCAAAGAACCTCTCTCTCTCAAGAACCCTTTCTAGGCTGGAATGCAATGATAGTGTCTGATGCATTTTTTCTTTCTTTTACTTCTTGAACCTTTTTTCGCTAGCTAGATTTCATGGCTATTCTCAATAAAATCAATTTAAACTTCAGAAACACTTTCCTATTTTGAAAAAGTTGATGTGCGTGCTGTGTCTTTCAAGGAAAGAGGCTGTTGGGTAATAATGATAACAGTTGGTGGATGCATAAGTGAACGAAGAGACTGATGGTATTAATGGCAAGAGATATCTAATTCTAATATATTCGACACAAAATTACGTCTTGGTTACGTTGGTGACTCCTCTAATTGCTAAAAGAGTAAAAGTTCATACTGAGAATGAGCAGGTGATAAATCAGGGGACTGATATTATTCTGATAGGTTCAGAAGTCCACGAAAGTTGTAACTTCCATAAATGATCTAGTATACCAAGACTTCACAAATTATCACCACTCCTCTAGATTTTCAAGTGATGTGACAGTCTTAAAAATCTCACATATTGTACAATGCCAACAAGTAATCATCATGAAATTAACCTAGATCAATGTTTGTACAATGAAGCATATGAATATTAACACCATACATGTTCACTTGTGTTGTTTTTGTACTAAAAATGATGCAGATTATATACATATAATTTAAGTATTGTCATTTACTGGGCGATACCAATTGAAGCTATCAAGCACAAAATCCACAAGCTTGCAAAATTGACAGGATGAGCTGACATGAGCTTATATGGTGAAATCAATGGAGAAGCACTTTTAGCCAGAAACCACAGGAAAGCAGAGAATCACCAGGCACCATGGAGATTACCACATATCCACTCGCATTCAAATTTGACAAGGTGATCTCACAGAAATTCCAGCAAGTTGCATGACGAGGAGGTCATAGAAGTTTCAGATTCTGGCAGATTTTCCATTTGTTACTTGAGCAGCAATTCCAAGTCTCATTATTCATGACTTAATGCTAAGTTTCACGTTCCGAAATCAATAATGACATCACTGTGTTCTTTAAGATGCGTTAGTTTTTCAGGCTTAACACCCCAACCTGACATCTTATTATAATGTTAGCTTCAGAAACAACTCAAGTTATTTCGGATTTCAGCTAGTTATTAGAATAATGGCTGATTGGTTCAATTTTCTGATGTTACATAGAAGTAAAAGTACATAATAGGCCATCACAAACCGACTATTAGTTTCACTTCTTAAACAAGATGAAGGTCTTCACCCATTCTCCAAAATTTAAAGCATAATTTGCCGACATCAACTATGGATACTCAAGCTCTACTATAGTACACTGGCTTCAGACTTCAACTGATACTGAAAAGGAGGACTTTGTATCAAGAACAGCATAAGACTCCTCCAGCTAAGCAACCCGTTTCAGGTATACAATTTCATGAGTGAAAACCCAATGAAAGAAAAGGTGAAAATTGCAATTCTTTACAATGACACAGAGCTGCATATGTCAATACTTAGGTCGACCATATCAGATTCTTAAAACAAAGTACCATTGAACCAAACCCAAAATGCGAAGTGGTAACAAGGGGGCAAATTGTGTGTGGAAATATAGTTGCAGGTTTTAGTGTGCTAGGCAGCAATTGGGTCAGAATCTTTCAGATGACAAAGATGAAGTAGTACAAAATGCCATACGATTTAGCAAAATATGATTACGAAACTATACCATTACTTTCACAAACAAACAGATCATCACTCCATCCTGACCTATATAGAAGAAAAAAGGGGGAAAAAAGGCGATTCCTTACAAAGTAATATTCAACACACCTCTGAATTAAACAAGAGATTAAGTCCAAACCCAAGCTATGTGGCAGTGCAACTCCACCTGCAAGTTAACACCACAAACAACATATCAATAACAATTCATGCGTGAGGATATATAGACCAAGAGAAAGAAATTAAAACTAAAACAAAATTCGAAGCACCTGTTTCAGGAGACTTGAGTAGTGCAGCAAATGAATATAAGAAGTTTGTTTTTTGGGGGGGGTGGAAGCCAAATCCAGGTCCTATTGAATTCCTTCAGGTATCTATTTGCACACATCTCCCAATCATACAATAGAAAAGCCATTTGCAGAAGCTTCAGCCTAGGGACCATACTAACCTGTTTCACTGTCCAGAGCCTTGAGAATCTTCCTTGGAAGGAGGCTGCTGATGCTGATGCTGATTCTGCTGCTGATGGTGTACTCTAGCCTGACCCATCTGCTGATAAATCTGGGACAAGGCTTGTGGGTTAATAACACCGATGTGACCATCTTGAGACAAACCAAGCTCCAAGCCAGGCATTTGCTGGTTAGTGCCACCCAAAATTGAGGTAAAACTCATGCCACCCATGTTGGTGGCTGCAGCAGGCAAGTCAAAGCCAGGGAAGCCAATCTTTTGCAGGTAATTTGAACTCTCGCTTCCAAGACTTGGTGTGGATGGACCCGATGATGACTGAAACCCGAACCCACTAACTGGGGGCCATAGACCCGTAGCCATATGGGGTCTCCCCAGATTTCCGCCCACCATAGCCCACCCGGTCCTACTGCCCGACCCAATATTGGACCCCCCATACTCATCCATTTTCTGATGCAACCCTGCAGACAGAGAAGTCCCCTGTTGTGAAACAGAGCCACTCGCTGCAGCTAAAGCTGACGCCGGAATCGTGCCGCTTCCTGTGGCGGCGATGATCGACGGCTCCGCCTGCTGGAGAAGCCACTGAATGGTCTCGCCGTCAGATTTGTGACCCAACTCTCTGGTCAACTGGAAGATTCTGGCGGCACAGAGAGCGGGCATCCTTATCCTCCTTCCTCTGCCTTCAACTTTGGTGTGTCTGTCTTTGTTGGAGCTCCTCTTGGGGACTAACTGCTTCTTGTTATTGTCTTCTTTATCGGCTATTGCAATCTGGAAATCCTTGATTTCTGCGGGCTTGTTCTCTCCCATGATGTTGGCTTGTGGCTGTGGGAGACTCAAGAAGTTGGGCACCTCCTGCGATTGCTTTGAGCCCTTGGGATCCATGAACAGGGCACAAAAATTATAGTTTTTTTTAGAAAAAAAATATAAAAGGATGGGAATGGGACCGCTTTGATCGAAGGAGGATGGCCTGAAAAGTCCTAAACTTTGATGAGTTTTATTCACTGTTTTTGGCAAGGATGAAGCGACAAAACCACAAAAAATAATGAAATCCCAATGTGCCCCACGCTAAGTTTTTAGTTTTCACTCCGCCCTCTCTCTGCTTCCTTCTCTCTCCAACTGTAGCGGGATTTGACCTCCCTGACATGCCGTCAACTTTAACTCCAAGTTTCACCACCCTGACCAGTGACCACCACTATTGTTCATCAGACATATATAAAAAACCCATTTTATATTATCCATTCATCCTACGTTCCCTCGCCTATCTCCAGCGTCTTCCTTTTCATATCATGCATGCGATGCCATAACCCATAGCCCATAATTGCAACAACGGCAACGGATGATGCCAAATTGCCAACCAGGGATCTCTTGCAAGGGACTCCACTCCACGTGGAATATTCCAGGACCAACACGTGGCGTCCTATGACTGGGGGCCACTCTATTTCTCTAGGTCCATGGCTCGTATTAGATTAAAATAAAAAGGGAAAGAAGCGGAGATTTAGGGATGAGATCAGCAAGCACTAGTCATGGAGCAAAGAGGGGAACGTAGCAGAAGCAGCATTTTGTGTTGTGTTTGTTGTTAAATCCTAAATCCATGGTGGGTCCCAGCGTCTTCAGTAATAGTCCTCCTCCGTCATGACAGGACAGTTCATGGGCCATTTACCTTAAAATTCCAGTTCACGTGCCTTCAGGTAAATTGTACAGACACACTTAACCACATCCGTAACTATGCACAGAGGCACACAAGTACGCCCTCTTAAGAGCATCTACGGTATCCGCAAAAAAATTAGTTCATTTGGAGAAAAAAAAAGCGAGTTATTCTATGTTTAGAATTAAAATAAAGGGTGCCAACGCCTTAATAGCACAGTGAAATTAATTAATTTCTTATCACACCAACATTCTCCATACTTTATATCATTTCCAGAGGTTCGAAAATAATCATATACTACAATACCATATTTAGATATTCTTCTACATTTGACTTTAGTTAACCGAAAAAAAACAGAAACCAAATCAGGAAAACCTAAAAATGAATTCAAAAAAAAGACATTGAAAAAAGAAAAAAAAAATTGAGGGAAAATAAAAAAAAAGGAGATTTTTTTTTTTTTTTTTTTAAAAAAACTAGTCGACCCAGCTGAAGGTTCTAAAAAAACACACAAATCATGATGTTTAGAATTAAAATAAAGGGTGCCAGCGCCTTAGTAGCACAGTGGCATTGGAGCTTGGCTCCCTTCCCCCATATCCAAGGTTCGAACCCTACCCTCTCTCCTACTTGGTGTATCAAAAAAAAGAATTAAAATAAAGGGTAAAGGTGTAAAAACACACATGTATTTTACTCTGAGGAGCGTTTACTTGACTCTGTTACTTTTTTAGTGGGCCCCACATTATTAAAACAAATGAAAATATCTAACTTTTTAAATTTACTTTACTGTCCTCTTCCATATCCCTGTCAGTCGCCCACCGTTAGAATCAGATTACATTCCATGACACAAAACGTGAATAAAACGACTCATTCCTGGTGAATACTAGTGATTCATGTCACAATCTCAGGATTAAACCATTTCAAAGAGAAACACTTTTTTCGTTTGAATGGAGCTTTCTCCAGTTATAAAGTATCGTTCTTTTTCCCCCACAAAAGAAAAACAGAGTTAGAATCTCCAGTAATCAAGCACAGCTTGAAAAATTTTCAATTCAAAACGATGAGCAGAAGTAGAGGGAGGTTGTGCCAGTGGGATAGAAGGGAGAATTTTCCCAACGAGATTTACAGATCGACACGTCATATCCGAGAGCCAACAACCCATCAGTTACAAGCTTTCGGCAAAAATCATCTTTTCTCTTGCAGATCTTGTTCTTCTCAACTATCTTAGCTATGTCTGCTAGCAAATTCCTTTCACAAACACTTGCACAAGCCACTAGATCTTATCCAAATCAAATAAGGAAAGTTATTTAAAAATAAAACGTATGGTTCCCAAACATAAATTACCAAGATTTATTTAATTTTTTATAAAACGAGATTCTGAATTTAATCTCTTTTGAAAACCGGTTACTTCAGCATTTTGGACACTTCAGCAGTCGAAGAGAAGTTGTTGTCACCAAAATTTTCGAATACGACGGATTAGTTGTCAGAACTATCATCACCGTTTCCATTGAAGCAGTTGCAGCGGTTTCGTCCACACTTGACGAGAGAGGATTGCTTCTCCTGATTCTCCTTGATGAAATTCTCCACCATTTTCGCCAAACACACCGAACTTGGTTCAAAATCATTTGAGTCGTTAAGAACATCCTTGACTAAATGCAGCTCCTCGCCACCGGCCCTTTCTGCCACAGATTTACAGAATTCTCTGCGTTTGTGTGATTGACAGGGATAGGGAAGAGGGCAGTAAAGTCAATTTAAAAAGTTAGATATTTTTATTTGTTTTAATAATGTGGGGCCCATTGAAAAAGTAACAACTTTAAGCAAATCTACCGGTGATAGTATTTTTGCCCCAATTTTGAAAGTTCATGTGTAGTTTTGCACCTAAAAAAAAGCATATGGTGTTGGGTGCTCCTCAGGGTAAAATACATGTGTATTTTTGCACTTTTACCCTAAAATAAATCAATCAACCAAGTCGTCCATATATCTAAAATTGAAAGGAATATACGTAAGGGAAAATGATAAAAAAAAAATTGTTTAAAATAGAGGAAAGAAAAATTAGAGCTTCCAATTTGATAAATTTCTAATGTGAGATATGAGAGGAATATGAAAATAATAAATGTTTCAAAATGAACAAACTGTCTTTGAGTTTTCCTCTTCCACCTTCTATGGTTCTTCTCTTCCATTTTCTTCCTCCATTCCTTTCTCACTCCCCCCCCCAACAACCATCGAGTTGAAGGCCAAATCACTCTCTCTAGTGGTGCAAAGCTTGAGGGTAGTTTCAGGGTCATTAGAGATGGCTATGGATATGGTCTCGGCACCGCCAATGGCTATATCGATCTAAATCCTTGAGATTAGATGGGGTTGTGATTTCCAATGCAGACGCCAAAGGAACGACAAGCTAGGTTTTGGTCTTTGAACGAGATCTACACTTTCAGAAAATTATTCTCCGACCACGATTAGTGACTGAAATGAAGGAGGAGGATTAGTTTATGAATCGGGTCTAGAAAGTTGTGTACTTCATCGCCATCGATGACAACTGTCGAGTTCTTTCGAATTGGCCAAACTTTGTCCTTTCCAAGCTACTCTTAAGCGGGCTAAGAGAGAAATTTGGAATCGGGAGTTGTTAGTGGTGAGATTTGAAGCAGTGTTTATCGCTGCCATAGAAGACTGAGGTGGAAGAGAAAAGTGGAAAAGGGGATAAAGGTCATTGTGCATCTGATGCCACGTCTACTGGTCTGAAACTCGACCTACTCACCTCTCAACTCAGGCTCCAACTTCAGTGACCAACCGCCCACAAAGACGGCTCCACTGTTTCCCAGTTGCGACTATAAGCTTTGGCTCACTGTCATGGACAAGCCCGGTGGAGAGGGTGCTACCAAACAACAAATGATTGATTGTTATATACAAACTCTTGCTAAGATTGTTGGAAGGAATGCTGATTTTGGTTGATGGGTTGCTTGAGAAAATGAAAATTTCCCTTAATGAAATTTTGATATTCACAGTACCTGATTTTGATTCTTCTCTCTTTTCAGTGAAGAGAAAGCTAAGAATTGAGATTAACATTTGTAGAAATTAACCACATTAGAGTTTAAATTAACAACTTTAGTATCTAACTTCATATCCCTAAAAACCAACACATATAACCAGGTATAATTCACTAGTTTTAGGGGGTCAATAACAATACCCCTGTATAAAGATTAACAACATTAAAATTTAAATTAACAATTTCAGTATTTTGTTTCACAACTTCATATCCCCAAAAAACCAATACTTATATATAGGTATAATTTTCAAGACACGAGTTTCAGGGGTCAATAACAACATCTATATATAGATTAACAATGTTAGAACTTAAATTAACGATTTCAGTATCTTGTTTCTATTTTGTTTTCATATGTCACATTAACTCAAGGCAATTTGGTCATTTGGTGAGATTTGAAAATCCCAGATTCCTCCATTATTTCTGACATGAGATTTTATATATTGACATAACTTATTTATCTTTTGCCTATTTTTTTTAGAATTTCCCCTATATAGAGATTGTGTGTGTGTGTGTGTGTGTGTGTGTGTGTGTGTGTGTGTGTGTGTGTGTGTGTGTGTGTGTGTGTGTGTGTGTGTGTGTGTGTGTGTGTGTGTGTGTGTGTGTGTGTGTGTGTGTGTGTGTGTGTGTGTGTGTGTGTGTGTGTGTGTGTGTGTGTGTGTGTGTGTGGGGGGGCCAATATATAGATGTTTATAAATGATTAAACCTGAGGACACAGAGCTTGATATATACTCCCTTCAATTCTAATATAGTCTTATTTAAAGAGTTGATTTTTGTCCTAAATATAAGATTTATTTATAATATTGGTTAATATTTTTCTAATTTATCTCTATTGATGTTTCTCCAATAATAATAAAAAATGATAAGGAAGGAAAGAAATAAGGAAGATTATTAAAATATTTTAGAAAATATATATCAAACTAACTAATTTAACAAACTTCCTTATTTTAATTAAATTAGATAAACATGTCATGTATGTATTGAGAATAAGAAGGAGCATTAAGGTCGACCTCCCTCTTTTGTATAGGCTTCATCATAACCTTTGTTTATTAAAAGATATGTGAAATTTTCTAATAAAAACCCATAAAATAATTTTAGGGTGGTTCTAATTGATCGAAGGGGAAAGAGAATCCGAGATAGCCTTGCTTTTTAAAAACAAGAGAGGGACAAAACAGTTAGAGCTCCGGTGATAATTTGAGTAATGAGATTGACTATTTTAATATAAAGATTGCCTACCTGAACTATATAAACTCTACCCGGCGTCGATAACAAGTTGAATAAAGGCAATGCCAACTTGAGTATAGCGATTGACAAATTGTGTTTTATCAATGACTACACTTAGGTTGTCATTGTCAATATTAAAGTTATCATTATCTTTATTCAATTTTTCAATGAGCTTGATAGGGCTTAAAGAGCTCAAGTAATCAATTCTTGTACTCAAGTAGTCACTGAAGCTCCACACCAATGGGTTTTTCTTTTTTTTAAAATAAAATAAAATTGAGGGCCATTTTGATAAAATCACAACATTTTAAAATCCTAGATTAGTCACTTGAGACCTATTTATCATTTCCATGTGTTAACAGACTTTTTAAAGTTTTCTAAATTCAAATAATATTTATTTAAAATCTTCCCTAATACAATTGTATATACTCTATACAATTATACTCCATCCAGTTTTTAAAGACATATTTATATAATTTGAGTAGATTAAAAAAGTTAATCTAGTGTATGTCTTAAGTTTAAGATCAACATCAATTTTTTAAATATATCTTATATTAAATATTAGAAAGAGTATATGTTTTTCTATATGAGTAATTGATGATTGGTTGATAATGAGTGATTAATTTTGTCTAAAACCCATGTTCTCCTCACTATTAAAACTAAATCAATTGTCACTTTATAGTGGATCCGTGATTTGTACCAAGGGTAAGAATTATCAAGTGTATGTTTGAATACCATGGTTTCAAAATGTCTTTTCGGTAAGTCAAGATAAAATTATTTTCACATATTTATTTTATAAATAATAAAAATAGTTCTAGAATACTTCTTTCCGGTCCTAATTATAGGACCTATTTATCAGAATTTAAAGAAATTAAGGAGAGAAGTTAAATTAGTTAATTATAATTATTTTTTGAAAATACCCTTCTTAAAATTAAAAAGGACATCAAGGCAAAATTTGTTGAATCGGTGACCAAGGCGCGATGCACGTTCTCTATTTTCTCGCTTCTTCCGTTCCTCTCGCATATATATAATATATATTGCCTTCCTCTCATGCTGTCTCTGGTCACTTTTTTATTAGATATATGAGATAGGAAAAATATAATAAAAATTGCTTAAAATTATTTTATTAAAAAAACAGTATAATTGATGAGGTGTATATGACATTAATAAGTTGCAAATATTACTTACTTTATAGAATATATAGGTGTATTATTAAATTATTGTTATTATTATTTTTTGGTCAAAATGTTTAATTATTATTGAAAAAGTATCAATAGGAGTATTTTAGGAAGAAATTGATAAAAATTAAAACTTGATCCTATAATTAGGACCAAGACCAACTCTAAAATATGTTCCTATAATTAGAATCGAAAAAAATATTAAAATAAACCGGCACTTAACGCATGTTTGACAAATTATAAAATTGTGGTTTTAGAAGTTTATTTTCGTAAGACGCAATACTCTTTTTATATAACCGTAAACTATAAAAGAGATCCTCAAAGACACGTATTCTCATTTTATAGGTGGTGCGGCCCCCTATTTTGATCCCCTTTTCTTTTGTTTCATCACTTTTGCATTTTTTAATATTTTTTATTTTATCTATGCGACTAAACGTGTCATTTTTTTTTTTTTTTTCCTGGCAAAACAACCAAACGTGTCCTTAAAGAATAGACCATATATTATACGATTTATTAGCAGGATAGGGTTGAATAATAATGTCTTGCCCTGAAGATCGGTCATGTGTCCCTCGTTTTATTTTAAATTACTTGCTCCACTTTATTAGTTGTAACTTTAATAAAATGCAAGATAATATCAACTACTACTAGTATTTTTTAATTGTCGGTTTATCTTTTTACGTAAATAAAAGAAATGAATTATTGTGTTTATTATATATATGGAGGGTAAATGGCTAAAAAGTGTTTTCTTTTATTTTTGTTAGATTAAGGGTTTCTCTTTTGAGATTTGGAAGGTAAAAAATTCTCACATCTTCTAATAAATGTACATTTTAGGTTTTGCATTTATGTTTCCCTACTTATGGAATGAGAAATTTTACCACCTTAACCAATCTTATTGGTCTAAAAAGTGTTTTCTTGAGGGTGGGATTTGGTAACAACCTGATATATTTTATATTCATGAAACATGTTGAAACAATGTAGATTACTCTCTCTAATTTTTATTAAAAGGCATCAACTAATAAATATATTTAGTCTTTTTCATAAGGCACTTACTTCTTCCCAATGAGCATTAATTATTATTATTTTCTACATATACCCTTAATTAATAAAGGTGATGGGTGAGAGTAATAATTAATATTGTATTAGAATTTAGTATAATTACTAGGAGTAATATTAAAAATTACTTAAGTTATACTCCTCCGGTCTAATTATAGGAGTTTATTCTTAATTTGGAGGGATTAAGGATGGAAGTTAAATTAGTTTATTATATCTGTTTTCCTAAAATACCCTTACCTAAAATTTAAAATGACATTAAGATATTGAGATATTTGAATGAAAATACGTAAGGAAAATTCCCACCCTATATTCTAACGTAACCCACGTCATTTACACAAGTGTCGTATTAATACTGCAATTATCAAATAATAGTCTTTATATATATATATACTCTATAGTTATCGCACATATTATTCCTATCATTGAAAAATAATTCTTAAACAGTTCATACAAATTAAATTAAATTCCTTGCTTAAAATCCTTGTGGTGATAAATTAGTTAAATTTATCACCACAAGGATTTTATTAAGAAAGTATAAAATTGTATGTAATAAAATTTAATTGCAATATAAATTTAAGATGACATCTATAGTATAAACATTATTTACTTTATAAAATATATAGATATATTATTAAATTATTATTGAGAAAGTATAGATAAGGGTATTATAGGAAAAAATTGAAAAAGTTAAAATTTCTTTCTTATAATTTGGGCCAAAACCAACTCCAAAATTTACTCTTATAATTAGTGATAGGAGGAGTAAGATAATTTTATTAATTTTAACTATTTTTATTAATTTGTAAAAATTATTAATTGATGTCTTATAATAAAATTAGAGATTATTATATAAGAATCCAAAGTGCCCGTCAGTTATTTTCCACTTGCATCGCGTCTCATTGGTTTAATGGTTTTAGAGAACGACAACATTCACGAAACTTTCTTGAATCCATATGAAGGCCCTTTTAGTTTAAAAAATCTAAAAAAAGTCCTAAGATTCTGAAAATTTCAAAAAGCGCCTCGAGGATTTTTGACATCCGAATATACGCTTATACATCGACGTATATCTTTGCGTGTCGATCATAATGGTGGGTTAAGCACATATTTAGATGTCAAAAAAGGCCCTGAGGCCTTTTATGGGATTTTCAAAATCTTGATGCCTTTTTTGGGTTATTTTGGGTTAAAAGAGCCCTCATATGGATTTTCCTTTCTTTTAATGTAGATTTGTCAGAAAATTTTCCCACACCAATTTTACACTTTTAAAAATGGGTTATTTGACTTATTTCGTCTATTTTATTTCTTATATTTAACATTCTAAATGGACAGTAAGTTTTCACTTGTCTCCAAATTCAATAAGTTTTCACTTCCCCTCTTATTTTCTCCCCTTAAACCAAACATACTCTAAACATATTGAATTTGGAGACAAGTAAAAACTTACCATTGGTTGAAGTATACTATTATAAAAGAAGCACGCATTATATACGTAGGGGGAAAAAACCTTGTAGAAGTTCATTTGGGAATCTTCTTCATATCCCTAAGGAAAAACACCAACTATATATAAGCATAACAAGAAATGAAGAATTGAAGATCATGTCCAACGTATTGCAGACTCAAAGTCACCTGTGCCCAGATTATACTGATTTTTCATCTTATCATTTGTTTATTCTTTTTATAGTTCCAAAAATGAATAATATAAACTGGAAAAAAACAACGAATACAAGAAATCAAAGACAAGATAAGAGAGGAAGCACAATATTCATGAGCTTGTTGATCAAATCTTAACGTACAAGTTTTTGGAGGCTATCAAGAATTCTTGATTATCATTTACAAAATTATAACATGAAAGCATTGATCAGAAGGACACGGGTTAGTTGGCTAATTGGTCCAAAGTTGCTTTAATCACCAAATTTCAAAAGTTTACAGGTCGGAATGATTGTCTTCCCCCTTTTCACTATTCGGTAAAGAAAAGAAAGAAAAATCTAGGGCACTCGTCAAGTGAGAGACTTGTAAGGAAGAGAACACCAACCCAGTCAAATGATCACTCATGATGTGGGAATCTCACTACAGTTGACACATCCATTTTTCTTCCATTTTACACCTCTTTTCTCATTATTGTGTGAGTCCCATAATCATAGTTAGAAATATAGAGAGAAGCTTCGTTTCTGGGAGTTGTTAAAAGACCAGAATAATAAAATCTAATACTATAATCTCTCTCTCTCTCTCTCTCTCTCTCTGGTATAAAAAAGTTTATTGATTTGGGTATTGTAGCCTCGTTAGCATCAGAGCATGCCTTGAAGTTCAAAATTTATCTTGTGAGAAGCTTCGTTTCTAGGGAGTGTTAAAGGACAATAATAATAAAATTTAATATATATTATAAACTCTCTCTACTATAAAAAAGTACAGTGATTTGAGTATTGCGATCTCATAGTATTAGGACATGTCTCTAGATTTAAAACGTATTTTTTGTGGTATTTATATATCACTCATCAATATGATACTCTCATGGAAAATGAGATTTAAAATCATAATCTAGTAGGTTATAAGCTAACTCTTCACCAACTAGATCAACCGATTTAATACTATAAACATACACTCTCTAACTCTTTGTTTTTAAAGACGTTATGTGATTCAATACAGAGAAGAGAAGGCCAATTCACAATTCAATTCATGTGTTTGGGAGCTAGGAGGATGATAATAATGGGAGGTGAGACTGTGTGTCTGTGGGTGACTGCATTGAGAGGCACATGTGCCTCCCACCATGCAGACAAATGTAGGTCCCTCCATCAAAGCTAGCTGTTGAAATATCACACCTCATTTCTCTCATGAATTCAAAGCTTCAGTAGTGGCAAAAGATCTTCTTTTTTTCTCATTCGGTTTCCTTTCCTTTTCTTTTTTCCTTTTCCTTTACCTTTGATTTGTAAAAGACTCGCTTCCATAAGAGATAAGCTTCTTAATTGCTAAGTTTGTCTTAATCACTTTAGTTATGCCTCCTATCTCCTGTCTTTTTCAAGTGTCTAAACTTTTTTTTTTTTTTTTTTAAAAAAAAAAAATGAAATGGCAATAGTTTGTTTATCTGCGATTCTGCTGAATTTTTCCTTCGCCTCAGGCACCGGAAGGTAAGAAGTTTATTCTTTTGGGGCATCCAATGCTTTTTGTTTCCAAGATACTCTAACATGAAAAAAGAAAAAGAACACTTCGATTTAAAAAGCTATCAAAATTATGGAAAGAAGCATTAACATAATTTTGTTAACATAATTATGAAAGTAACCAAACGAGGATGGAGAAGAATTTCTGAGTTTTGGGTTGCTGCTGTAAATAGGCTTGATCGGATAATTATTATTAATCTCTCTGTATTAATCACTATTCTAGTATCATTTATCAAATGTCAATAAAGGCATGGGTGAAAAAATGATTTAAGGAACGTACACTTCAATGAAATGGACATACACGTTCACATGCTTGATGTTTGGTCAGACTTGTCAGGCACAGTATTCACTTATGAATAATGTAAATAGTTAGTTTTGTGTACAGACTGCAGAATTCACACCCGAATGACTCTATCCTGAAAAACACACACACACCATTTACATATATTTGGTAAATTATCCTGTTAAAGCTATCGTTTTCCACTTGCAATATATTGATCGTACGCTTCTATTTTCATGTTTGCAGGGTTAAAAAATTGAGAATTTTCTGTGTGTTTTCTTACTTGAGCTTGAAATGAGGGTAATGGTAGTTTTTTTTTTTTGCCCAAAACGAGGGTAATGGTAGTTCAGTCACACAAGCGGAAACTAATTAATCATGTGCGACACCATGTCTGTGAGGGTAGATTTAAATCCAAGCCTATGGTATTAATTAATTACCAATTATATTTAAAGATTGGGATCCTTTTCTCTTGTGGCAAAAATTATTGCTTGTGCAGCTCAATAAGTGGGTTTTCTTTCTTATGTTTGCATTATGCAGAATTGAATGAACTGTATGTTACTTAGGAAACAAGCCATTCCATCACATTAAACCAGAATCTTTTAATTGAATGGCTCCTTTTTTATAACCTGGTTCTCTGTGTTACCCTTATGTCTCAATCCATCTTCATCTTTGATCCCCTATCTTTTCGCCTCCAGACTGTGAACTTGCTTTTGTTCATATAGCGGGTTTAAGTATTTTTATTCGCGAGATCCTTAGCTGTCAAATCATTTGCGAGAGGCTTAAAACAAGAGGGTTGAACTTAAGGGAAAAGAGAAAGAGAAGAATTATTATTAATCATCCTTGTAGATAGATAGAACCCAAAATAACACCTTCAAGAAAGCAGGTATACATCATATCATTTTACAAATTGATCGCCATAATTTGAGATAACCCACTAAAAATAATTGGTTTAGGTTGATCAATCTGTCAAATTATGGTTGAAAAAGATTGCAATGGAGGCTAGTGGGCTTTCAATCCGAGACATCATAGTCTGAGCCATGTGGCTGATTGGCATATTTTCTGAGCTGTTACTTTGAGGGGGCGTGTTGGAATTTCCAGTGATAAGGAGAATCTAAACATTGCAACAAGATTGAATATCTAGATTCGCTAATAAATCATAAAGACAAAAATGTCACTGTTTTTGCTGAATGACAGCTTTGGCCCATAGCTTCGACCCACTTGCTCTGTTTGTTCTCTTTTCCCTGCATCTCTGTTTTTGTTTCTGAAGAAAACTCAAAAGCCCCTTTCACCAACACGAAGAATTTCCATTACTATTTCTTCAGAACGAAGATACTAAATAGTAATTACAAATCTCTGGTATGAACACAAACAATATTGGAAAGAAAGAACATGGAGATCATAATAGAACATTCTGGTTACTATGTAACGAGTGGTTTTAGTATATAAGCTGGGAATGAAGTTGTGAAGTATGGTTGAAGAAATAATCATATTGGGATTAGTTCGAACTCCAAATGAGAAGACATTTGACTGATTATAATGATTTAGAGGCTAATTCATTGATTAATGGGAGTGATAGAGAATGAAGTGAAGGCCAGTTGTGTGATTAATGATTGCGCTTAAGGAAGATGAAATCCAGAGTCGTCGTGATGAAATCATTTCAAACAAGTATTTTTAGGCATTAATGCTTGCCCCTTGCACTGCCTTATGCCACGGAGGACCATACCGTTTCAACCCTCCGACCTAGGATTAGTGTTAATGTGAATAACGTGGCCCTTTGGTACTTGTGGATAAGGTCATCCCAGGAACAGTGACAACTTTTGGATAAGGGGCCACAATTCTTCTGTGTATTAATGATAGGTGTTTCAGCTACGAAAGAAAACTGCAGAGTCCCGGCAATAATTGAATAACATAACAGAGACGTGGACAACACTGTTTGATCAAGGGTGGCGTAGATGAATCAGTGAAATACTCTAGTAAATCAAGTGATTGCGTTTTTCTCAAAAAAAAAAAAAAAAAAAAAAACAGATGAGCACAAAGAATATTAAAACTTCACTTAAATAATTTACTTTATTTAATTGATAGTTCTTAAAATAGGAGTAAATCATATTTACTATCGTCAAAAGCTAGAAGGTCTGTCCTCCACAATGGACAGGAATTGAAATTGATTTTTTTAATATAGGAAAAACACAAAAATCAAAATGACCAATTCGAAATGCCACGGTCAAATTACGGTAGGTAGATTTGATTCTATTTCATACAGAATAAAAGAAAAGCACGGGATAAACAAAATAATGAACGTGAAGATCAGATCGGGGAAGGAAAGTGATAGCATTTAATATTTCACATTGATGTTACTAATGGGCCGATGGCGTGCATTGCTATATGGAATAGAGTTCAATCTTTTTACCCCCTTTCTGGCCGAAACAAAGTCAATCTCAAAGCCAGCAACGAAATGCATGAAGATGATTGCCTTGTTCTAGGCACACAACAGATATATGTACAAAACCCAGTCCCAATGAATAAATGTGGCTGTTGTAAGGGCAAGAAACTAACACAAGGTCAGTCGCCTTGCCGGAATCAGCTGCTTGTAGAGGGCCCAAAGTACATGCAGATGGGTGGATTTATCCTCAAAATGGAGAGTATGGCTGATGGAATTGTCCAAATCCCATCACCACATATTAGACCTGAAGCAACCGCTCCTGCATAGTCCTCTGCATCCTTCCTATTCAAACGCTCCCATATGAATAATATCACTGTCCCGACGAACATGTCAACAGCAAAGTAGGCACCAATATAGAAGGGAACTGCCATGGCCATTGGGATAGGTATGTATTGTGAGATCTTTTTGGGAATCAGATCCCTTGCAAGGTTAATAACTAGAGCTGCCATGAAGAAGCCAAAACACAAGGCCAAACAGTGCTTTGGAAGCTCAGAAAATCCCTCAACACCTAATATGGCCATTTCCCTATATATAACAGCATAAGGTGCTTTGTAGGGACCATCAGGTGACCCAATATCAAAAGCGCTCCAGTACAACCAGAATGTGAGAGGGGCAATAATGCAACCCATGGCCGTCCCAACTATCTGGCTCACAAACATAGACTTTGCAGATGAGAGGGTAAGGTAACCTGTCTTGAAATCTTGCATGAGATCAGCTGCTGTTGAGACAATGGACATCATCACAGCACAAGATGCTACCCCTGCTATCACTCCACCCTTTGGGCCCACCAATGAGGCCATGACAAAAAGACCAATCTTCCCATAAGTGGATGCCAAACTCCAGTCCGTGAGGCCGGTGCCGTAAGAGTTGCAAAAGGCTAGAGCAGGGGCCAGGATGTAAGAGCACAGAACCAAGTACCATTTAAGAGGAGGAAAGATCATTGGTATTGTTGCAACAGATATAGCAGCAAGGCACACATATCCGGATGCTGCAAACCAGAAGGGTATTCCATCCTTCAAAAATATCTCATCCCTTCTTTGTTCTGCTTGCAATTCAGAACATTCACCATCTGACAACATGCATAAGAAGAAAATTAACTCCTAAAAATATCACACACAAAAATGCAGGCAAGGTGCAGCAAGACAAGCAATGGAAATATAATTCACTGCTGTCATCCATTGATGAATTCATATCCAATGAGGATATCATACCAGAATACTACACATGTCAAATTATTCTTTCAGATAACAGATCATAGTATGCACTTATTTTTACCAACGGAGATAAAAATATATTAGTTATTACTTATTAAAAGTCATCATCAATCTATACCACCAATTTGCTAACTACAACTCTTGAAGCAGATGGTAAAAAATAGAACGCAACTCATCCACATAGCCAAGCCACCATATGTTGGAGGAAGACTTGGGGTTATTATTGCATGAGAATATTTACCGACTGGAAGAAGAAATGACAAGGCTGATGCAAATTAGGATGGGACTACAATGAAGAACAAACCTCACTGGTTAAAGGAAGTAATGCTTAAGGGGGATCATGGAACTCACCCGGTTCCTGTGACACAACAGGAAGGTTGTTCGGCTTGGAACTTGCCCTACACATCTCCCTGACAGTTATCAATATGATTTTGATCAAATTGTAAATGCCATCCCCTAGAATAAGAGAAATGGATATGAACACCTGCGCAAAACATGATCAGAAAGAAATTTTTTACTGTTTGCCTTGGCATAATCACTGGACATGAATCACAGGTTCACAAATACAATTTCCATAAAGACATTTAAGTTCCCTGTTTGCTTTGCCATGAGCATACCTTGTATCCATAAAGACCTTTAAAATCATTGCTACCGAGGTTCGCTGGATACCAATCCCCAGCATGTTTGGAGATGAAGGGCCACAGAAAACCCCATGATATGATAGCTCCAAGAAGAACTGAACAATTAACTATGTGAGGACAGATAAGACCACATCCAACATAAGTTGGACTAAAGTCAAAGTAGAACCTGCATGAGAACAAGCCTTGAGACTATTAAATAAATATAGCCATTCCTCAAGATTTGAGATCAAACTTGTGCTTCCCTAGTCTGCCAGAACCCCCGGTGATAATTTTCAGGCATTAAAGTGACATATGTTGGTTAAAGGGTTCAGTTCTATCAGAAGTCACATATAACTTAGTGAGTCTCTCCTTAGATTTTTCAAGAGCTATTCTTATTCATCCACCAATTTTTTTTTGTATTTGGAATACAGGAGCATTTCAAGTCAAAGCAAGTTACACCTCCAACCCATCTTCCCTGACAACTTCAGGAAATATTTTTCCATTAAGTTGCAATTTAAGATTGTGTTGAGTTTATTAAGTTACAATTTATTGTTTGCTGAATTACCCTTAATTATAACAATCTCAGAGCATGTGATTTATAGTAGGCTTTTGCTTGAAGTGCATCCAAGTAAATGGTATAACCGGTCAAAATATGAATATAAATATTGATGCAGGCGTCATGTCACATACTCCTTTCACTCAATTTGTATTCTCTCTCACTTTTTTCCATCAGCAGCAACACGATTCACTAGGCCAGCGTCCAACTGTTCTAAAACTAGTTATGAACTCATTTAACAGTGTATATCAAAGGCAATCCTAAGAAAAGTCGCTGCATTTTCTAATAAGTAGGGAGTAGGGTGAGTGAATTAAGACATAGAAATCCAGTCAAAGCCAAAATTTTAAGAACCTTACGTGTTCTCAAATAGTGTCAGTCCAAAACTTGGAAAGTTGTCAAATCCACATGAATTTCCTATACCACTGAAGAACCACTTAAAACAGCTCCAGCAGAAACTTATGCTCAGGTACTTGCCCAGTTGTTGGACTTGTTTCCTATAGTCAAAGATAATAATATCACTTAGAACTACAAAAACAAAAGAAAATAGCAGCAAACATAACATTTGCATGACATTAAATCATCATAAAAGGTGTTTCCACATTCCAAGGTTACAGAGAAATGATGACCAGACAGGCTCAGTGACAAGTGCATCTCTGGCATGTAATCATCAAAGCAGTATTAAAATCATAATTGTAACATAAGCGGTGCTTCTCAGTGGACAGAAATTAACAAGATATCTGATGCGTACCCTGCAAGTTCTGCTCCACTTATTGTGTGGAAGCTGTTAATTAACATTGCTGTTGCTGTCCCACTGGGATATGTAAGCTTATAGTCCATGACCATAACCTGAGATTTCATGAATGGAGATCAGGCACTAAATTGCCAATCAGGGCTGTCAATAGCAATGCTAAGAGGAAATTAAGTCTACAGTAGATTCCCACGATTAGCAAGTTACACGCCTACCTATATAAAGAGTAACATGTTATAACCAAAGTTATTACTCTCTCAAACCCCACTCTTCATTCACATTCTCATTTTAAATTATTAAATATTAACTAATAATAATGTAACAGCTTTTCAAAAGTTAAAAGCAATCAATTGTAGACATTATATGAAATGGAGGAAGCATTACAAGCACAAGAAAAATAATTATTTATCATAAAATAAGCATTCTTGCAGAAGAGCAATATTTGGCAACAAAACTGCATATATGAAAGTTGATATAATGAACAAAAGTGCGGTCTTCATATCAATGGCTGGGAAAAAAAAATTCTCCTAAAGTCCAACAAATAACAATCATAACTAGCTTAAAAACACATACTTTGTGCCAAAAATAAAATTTATCCTCTGAGTTCAAAGTATAAATATTCTTATTTTTTCAGTCATTCTCACGCTAGTATTTACCATTCTCTCACCTTAAAATACAATTTTTCTATTGAAATAAGAACACGAAAAGTTAATCAACTTTCTATTTTCCTTTTTATTTGTAGTACTAATACTAATGACTAGTGATCACATAAATTTACCTTCCGAAGTGGGACAAGACTGAAAAGCCCAAGGAAACTGACAACAAAAGTGAAACCTATCATCCAAAGCAAGCCTGGATTTATAACATCTTCAGCCCTATTGCCCGGGTAATCAGGGCCAATAAGCTGGTATGTTCTCTCATCCATGGCAATCAAGGATGATCCAAACCCCCCTGCCAAAGACATTATAATCATCACATCAGAGAAATATATGGATAAACAAAATTAGCACGCCCTCTTTATAAAGAGTATCTTATAATCAATAAGTTTCAAATTAAACCAGTTTACATCGTAAGAGAAATGGAATAGAACACCAACACAGATAGAAACTTCTGGAGTTATGATGTATAATGAATTTATTAAATCTGGTTACACTACAACTGATTGGCTGCCCATATTAAAAAGGTTTCAATCAAAGATGACCAGAGACGATGAGCAAGAATGAACTACTAGGCAGAAAACCAGTCTCCCCACTAACAAACACGTAGCCATAAGTGTGTAGGTGTAGGAGAAAGATCAAGAGATGAGAGGAAGTAAAATGGATGCTACGTCCATTTGATGTTCCCTTGTTAGTTTACATCTAGCTTTTTATTAATGTTGAATCAGACAAATTGTTTGTGAGTTTTTGGAGCTTTTTAGGGTTTGGTAAATTTTTCTCCAATCCAAAGTCTGTAACAAGACCTTAGTCACCTGGTCAGATCCGGTCGTATATGATGGCAGTAACGTAAAATTGATTTAGTTAGCAAAAATTAATATGGAAATGGAGAGGAGCACTTATCATGAATGCGAAATTCTCCCCCCTACAGTCTTTAGACTAATCGAAGCGGGCGTCATATTTTCCACTGTCTTTTGACCCAAGGGGGAAGATTCTTATTCAACCATATTCTGTAGTTCAGTCGTCATCAAAACATTATAATACTGATATCAAGCATTGAATCTTATCCTACTTCTCTCCCAACTCCCCACCATCCTTCGTTTCTTTCGTCACATCACATTCTCAGGAAGCATGGTGGTGTGAGGGGTCTACTCTTTGCTCTAGTAGCTAAGCTAAGGATACTGGTGTCTAAAAACACAAGGGAAAAGGAGCTCTAAAACAGCAGATAGATGTGGGAATATGAGGTAAATTCAGTGAAAATATAAGTGAATCCAGGGGCAACAGGAAAATCCAGAAAGCACAAGAGCTCGCAATTTTAAGCTAAACGAAGGAGGAGTGAGTTACCGCTGAAAGCGAGGCCGTAGCAAGCGACAACACAAGTCTGAATGACGGTGTTCTCCTGTCTGGTAAAGGGCTTGGTGAAGAATCCCAACCTGGACATGAAGGTAGTCCAGGTCTTGACGAAGAAGAAGCCAAGCAACCCAGCGGCAACATTCAGCGAAGGAATGATCCCAACAGTAAGATTGAGCTTGTGGGTGATGATGCAGAAAAGGCTCCCCAGAACCGCACTCACCAACAGCCCTCTGACGGTGATCTGTTCCTTCCATTCCGGAACGTGCTCGAATTCTGAAGACGGAGCCTTCCGATCGTCCCGAAGTAGATGCTCCGAAATATCTACGGAAGAGCTCTCAGTCCCCATGAAGTCGACAAAGGATGGTCACTTTTTCCTTGAAATTCGGGATTCAATCAGAGTGGGATAAGATCCGTGCCCGTCGAGAATCTATTATAGGAATAATTGCGTAATGCGATGGGCGTTGGTGGTGATTGATTTTGACCCGGATGAATCCCAATAACGTCGAATGGTATTTGGTAACGATTCCGTCTTTCCACAAAAGGCGTTAACTTCACCATGGATTTGCGAAAAAATCAGTCTTCACAATTAATATTTTTAATATTAATTAGTATGTGTTGTTTTTATTATTGTTAAGCAAAAATAAAAAAAGTCTATAGCCTCTTTTCAGTATAATATAAAATAAAATGAGCTTAATAAAATATTCAAGTAAATGAAAATGGTAAATATATAGGATAAAACTTAGACACTTTCACTTAAGAACGGTGTTAACAAACTCATCCCATTTCTTAAAAAATAAAGGGTTAAGGAGTAATTCGGCTAACGAACTATTATCTCAGGAGCGCCCTGCACAAATAACTTTTAAGTTGATCAAAAATACCAAAAGATTTGTAAAATGTGTAGTCAGCACAAAAATAGAGTAAAACTTTTTTGTGCTGGACACTTCTAGAGTAAAACTTTTTTGTGGTGATTGCACAGTTTTAAAAGTTTTTTGATATTTTTTGTTCACTTAAAAGTTATTTTTGCTGAGTGTTCCTGAGATAATAGTTCGTTGGCCAAATTTCTTCTTAACTCAAAAATAAAACATCTTATAAGAAATTCCTTTAGGAACAAATGATATACTCCTTCCGGTCTTAATTCTAAGAGCTAGTTGACTTTTTTGAAGAGATTAAGGAAGCTAATTAAATTAGTTTAGAATATTTTTATTTTTATTTTTTTCTTCAAACTAAATAGTTTGACCAATAAACTAATATATAATTTAAGAAAATACAACATATGAAATGATCAAGAACTTATTTAAACTTCCTTAATCTCTCAAAAAAAAGTCAACTATTTCTTATAATTAGGAATAGGAGATAGTATATTAGATAGTAGCATATAAGGAAATGTACGCATAATAAAAATAAAGTTTCCTTCCTTAAATAAACCGGATGGTCATAAATCAATGCATAAGTAACGATAATTTAACAATATCATGCCAGGAATGACTATTATTTGTTGGTACCATTTATATGAAGGACAACCTTTTTTGTAATCTTTTAAAGTTTTCCGTTTTTAAGAGTTTCATTGTTAAAAAAATGATAATTGTTTAGAAGTTTTGAAGCACTTTCGAATTTTTTATGGCAAGGGGAAAAAAAGAAGTTTTGAAGGATTAATAATAAGTATTTGATTAATGAGATAGGAGTATATTGCTTTATCAAAGGTCTTTATGATATACGATTTATGGTTAAGATTGGTTAGCCTATATAGAGTGGGGAATTAGCAAAGAGCCAAAATAGTAATCAGAAAGAAACTTGGAATGTGGGCCAATTATGGTTTCGACTTCAGATTCAAACAAACGCTAATAAAGTGTGTTTGGGTAAAGTTTCAAGGATTATGGAGGTTATTTACTTATAACATAAACTTAGAGAAATTTGATAGTAGTGTAATGTCACCTAATAAATAAAGTAAGGCACAGCGGTGTGCCACCTTTTTCTGAAAAATTGGAAGAGTTGAAATACCAAAAACAAATCGGATGGTCATTTTGAAGCATGTGCCTCAAAACTCAAAAGCCTTCTCGCATACGTCTGTAATTTGCGGGAAGCTTATCCATTTCTGACGTTTTTCACGCACACTGATTCCAACGGACACGCTTTATTTTTCTATTTAAAAATAACAATATGGAAAAATTTCATTTAAATAAGTGGGGGTGGGGGTATGATCTATGTAAATTCGGATAAAATTACATTTTTGCCCTTACTTTTAAATAAATCAAAAAATATATAAATCTGAAAGTGTGCGGTGGGTGGTTGGTGGGGGTGGGGGTGTTTTTAAAAACAAAACAATTCGTTGAAAGTGTGGTGGGAGGGAACAATACTTGGTTCCTTTAATATATATATATATATATATATATATATATATATATAGACACACACACACATTAACAGGAACCAAGTGTATTAAGAACAATTATTTATACTGGAAAAAAATTAATGAACATTTATTTATATAATTAGGTTTCATATTCTATCACATATTACATTATTAACATCATGAAAATGAAATATTTGAGAAGTCTATAATGATGTTGAGTGTTAGCCAAAAAATTCTCTAAAATATGAAAGGGTATATACACTGTGCAATGGTGAATGTTGGTGGACAATCTGAGATATGGGATGACAGAGATAACATTTTTATATGATTTAAAAAAAAAACATTTTTATTTTCATAAATAATTATATAATTGAAGGTGAAAGCTCTTTTGTTTAGTAACTTGGTACTGATTTGACCTATAACTCATATGGTCATATATTCAAATCTTATTGTCAATGTTATGACGTTATTGACATCTTGTAAACATTTTTTCATACTTTGATCCTAATAAGTTCTCCATTCCAACTCATCTAAATGCTTTTATTGTACTCCCTCTTCTTAATATAAAACATATTTAAGAGTTACTCTTGATTCTAAATATAAGATAAAGTTTTTATATTTAACAATATTTTTTTAATTTACCCCTATTAATGCTCCCTCAACAATAATCAATGAGGAGAGGAAATAAGGGGTTTAAAAATATAACTAGGGTATTTTAAAAAATATAGTACATGCTAACTTAATTAATTTCCTTAATCTAAACAAATTAAATAAATATGTCTTATATTACTGTCCGAACAGAACGGGGGAGTATAAGAAAATAATTACATAGTTAATTGAGTACTGAGGATAGATTGAAGGCGAAAATCACTCTTAACGGAGAATGACTGAATGAGTGGGACAAGGCAAACCAAGTCATGTTTTCTTCGGAGGCCATGCAGGATTCACACGGCTGCATACGCTATCATCAACTTGCCCCCACTGACCCCAAAAATGACCCATAACACCCACATGCTTGATCCTTTTCGTCTGACTCTTGAATTCCCTCTGCCTTCCTTGTCCTTACTTCCTTGATTTTTTTTAATGGAAATCGAATACAATCATATACCAATGAATAAAAACATTACAACTCAACATTAAGGACCAACTATCTTTCATCATTCTCCACCTCATTTACAAAATGCGAGGGATGATCAAGGATTCCAAAATAATTAGACAAGCCATGACCTTTTCTAACTAAAACATCAGCAATACAGTCAGCTTCCTGATACAAAAAAATCACACCAATATTTCAATCCCTGTATATGATATCCATTGTGTAATGATGACTCAGTAGGGATGGTTAGTCATTACTTCCTAGTTCCTACTCCTCTATCTAACTCCTCCAGAGTCCGGACGATGTCATATGAATAATCCTGTTAGGGACATCGCCTTTGGTATTTAATTGCCCTAATAGCCCTCGTTCTCCGCAGTTGAAGAGTCAAACCTTGCAGCATATTTGCTAATCAGAAAGGCAAAGAATGTTCCCATTTTCACAATGGTAGTGACTCCTCCTTAAGACTGCCACCTATTTCCATCCTCCATGAACGATCAACTAGACTTGCTAACTCTCTGAAACGCACACAAGGAAGCCACATGAGAAAAATTAGGTGTACATAATATATCAATAGATTACATAGAGAATACTTTTGTTAAAAGTGAGTGCAACCTGCCTCACTATAAAGCAAATAAAAATAGAATCTTCTCAACAATTGAGGTCATGAAGAGGTGGTGATATCATGAGCAGTTGATTCTTATGGGTAACAGCGGAGAATGCACCATGCAGTCAAGAACAACTAAGTTTGAATATGTAGATGTCCAAGTGACATTGACAAACTCATGCAAAAACATACGAAAAAATTGAGCAATAATTACAGATAAACAAAATACATAATAAGAAAATAGATAGAGAATATCTCAAAAGAAACCTTAAATCATGGCTCACAACTAGCACGGACAATTCTTTTTTAAGATGCTTCAAAAGCTTCACAACATCTGCACGTGCTTTCCAATCTGACCAGTAAAGCAGTAATGGACACAGCTTAAAGGAAAGGATAAACATGACCAAAGAGCTAAAATGTGTATTCTTAAAATCTAAGATAATCATAGACTTTTATTGGGTAAAAAATAGAAATATTGGAAAATCCATGCAAATTCAAAGACAACCAACAACATAATATAAACAAAAAGGCACAAATTAATTTTCGTACCAAGACCAGCAAGAGGCTCATCTAATATCAACAGGTCAGGAATATGAACCTGAAAATTACATGAGTGAAGGAAAACATAAAATCAATAAGCATTCGGTAGACCTTACCTGTAACAACTCCATAAATGTGACTGCGTAATGGGGAGGCGCCATTCATGAGAAGCGGTATAAATAATTTCTTTACCAGTTCCATGTCTTTATCTGGATTACTAAAATTGAAAGTCGATTCTTACCAATTGTATTGCTAAGGCTAGGCGACGTTTGTAACCACCACTAAGGGAGTGAGGATCTTTATCCAAGGAGATCCCGCTTAATCCAACCTATAGTTATAAATACAAGAGCATAATTTATGAAAGTGCAAATGCATTAAAACGCAATATAAAGTCATAGATAAATAATGGTCACAAATAATGATATAAATGCTTGTGAAAACGAAAAGAAATTGTATTAAGAGTAGAAGAAGAACTAAATTAGAGAGGCATGAGTACCCAGTTAATTGCCCTCTGAAGTCTTAAAGCAAGATGCTCCTTCAATTGATAGTCACCCTTTTGTCTTGGCCACCCAAAAGTGACTTCGTCAAGCACGTTATCAGCCACAAAGTACCTGGGTTGGAAGTCATGTAAACGAAGGTTAAGCTTAAGAACATTATCAGGCGAAAGTGACTTCATCAAGCACATCATCAACAAAGGTCCACCAATAGCTTTTAAAACAATCTCTAACAAACATAAAGGAAGAGAATAAATATAGAGGATAAGAAATCTTCCACAATATGCTAGAGACAGAGAAACGAACAACTATGTCTATGTTGTATGTCATGCTGGTAAAGTCAAATGATGCTGTTCAAGATTCACAACTCGAGAATGAACACCTTAAAATACAGAGTAACAAAATCTTATGCCATATTCAAGAACTTTATATTTATACCGCTCAGGAAACTGGAAGACAATGCCAACCCTTTCTGGTACCAATGGCAGGGAAGATTGATTTGGCTTGCCATCACTGTCGTATTTTTGGATGTAAATGGAACCAGAGGTTGGTTTGGTTATTCCAGCCAGAAGCTAAATGAAGGAAAAGGGGGCATGGGGAAGTGTTAACAGATAACCAGAAAGACAAGTGATGCGAACAGCTAAGAAACCAGATGCATTAAAACAATAAAACCATAGGATAATCCGACCTGCAGGAGAGTTGTTTTTCCACTTCCACTCTGTCCAAAAATTAGGCCAAAACTGGGGCAATTGACATAAACAGGTTAGAGCCTCTTGGGCCAGTATACAAAATCTTTATTCTAGCTCCAGAAAATGCAACATGTCCAGAATGTAGATGCCAGCTGTCAGATTCTATTGTATGAATAGTTCCTCGTGAAGTTATCTTCAGAGATGTGGTAGCTAGTAGCTTATATCATGTTAGCTCCAACTGGTCATCTAAAACTCACCCAACCCTCCCCTGTCATGAATCTCACCCTCATTTGAAATTACAAGGCAATAAATACCTTTTCTCGCGAAGTGAAAAATTAATTGACTTCAAAAGGCTCAACTGAGTCCCCGGGGGCTGATAGCTGACATCTCTGACCTTAAGCAAAATATCACATTGTTATAGTGTAAGTCTCTGCACTTTTTCACAATAAAGGCCTTAATCGTGCAGATTTTCAGCTAGGTGTGGTTACGAAAGCAGTAAAGTTCGTACATGAAAAATAAACTTCTGCAAGCTAAATGCTGGTAATAGAAAGCCAGATCGACCTCTAAAAATCAATGCAAGCGCAAATTCTCGTCCATAAATTACGACACATGACATGATTTTAAATAACTGCCTAGTTCTTATATTCAAATTAGATGCAATAAACAACACTATAGACTACTCAATCCGTACAGCGTTAGTAAGGTGAAAAGACGAAACCCAGCGAACCCAGCCCCAAAAGACCCGGGTATATTTAAAACAAAAATCAGTGTCATTCCTGTGCCTTACCCAATGAAGAATGTGCATTTCTGTAGTAGTATTATTAAGCATGAACTAGTGCGAAACATTCTATAGTAAATTTAGAGCCAGACACGTAGTCCAGACAGTAAATATCATCAGAAGGGACTATTGCTTAAAAACAGGAATTTTGATTTTACATTAGAATCAAAGAATGATCATCGACAAAATGTGCGAATATAGAGGCTGAAATAGAACATACTTCTAAGCACGAGTAATCACAGGCGACTCTGAGAAATCGATTTTTTGGAAATTTTGACCTGTAAGCAACAATGGATCAAACAACTATAATTCGTAAACCAGAACAAAGAGAAATGCCAGTAGGTAAAGAAGTTGAACAACAATACTTGCCTGGAATTGAAGCGCGATGCAGGAGCAGCTGGAAGGGGTGGTTTCAGCATCCGCAGTCCTGTGGGTGAGCTCGCCATATCCAGCACTTCGTTCTGCAGACTCTTCTATTTTATCTCAAATGAAAAATGATCAATCCTGCTTGTTTGTTACTCCCTGGCGAAACTGCGAAAGCTTTAACGCTATGTTTGGTATGAAGATGAGAGGGTACTATTCCGCCACCTGACCATTTTGCCTATGAATATTTTTAATATTCCCAGACTACCCTATTCACTGTCAGCCCTGCCTTTCTTTATAAAAGTGCATACTTATATCTCACCCTTGTTTAGAGTGGCTTATTTTTCAGCGTTGGTGTGTAAAAATTTCAGTGGCTTTTAAGCCAACAACCAAGTGAGAAAAAAACCATTTTTTTTTCTGTTTGGATTGCCTATCGTTATTTAACTTTTTTCAAAAAAACTCAAAAAATCGGTTAAGGAAAAAACCTGAATCCAAACTTTTTTCCATAACGCTTTCACCTTTTTGATGTGGGCCCCGCCATTTCTACCACCATCAATCCAAACACAAATCATTATCTATAACCTGACTTTTTTCCTATCGAGCTTTTTTTAAAGTCAGATAGCTTTTAAGCCACCGTTCCTACCGCCAACCCAAACAGGAGAGAGTGTTTGGGAAAGCATCATAAGTAAAAAAAAAAAAACAAACAAACAAACCAGAGTGAATGAGTGTTTGGGAAAGCTTCACCATGTGATGGGCTTCAAGGGCTGAAGCAACTGATCTAAGCTTCTGATCTCATCACAGTAGTTTAGGCTTTTATTCTTAATAGAGTGAAAACTTGTTTTTTCTGAGTGTTTGGAAAAGCTTCACCATGTGATGGGCTTCAAGGGCTGAAGCAACTGATCCAAGCTTCTGATCCTATCACAGTAGTTTAGGCTTTTATTCTTAATTTTTTATCCCAAATAATCACATTTGATATATATATATATATATATATATATATATATATATATATATATATAATTATATATATTTTTCATCTCAATTATCATTTTTTTCAATTAAATGGTTAAGGTGCGATTTGACCAATAAACTATTAATTTATGAGGAGCGTCAACACAATTAACTATTAAGTGAATCAAAAATACCAACAAACTTTTAAAAAGGTGTAGAATAAGACAACGCCATTAAAAAAGTTAACGTTCGTTATCTAAGGTGCAGATTGGCCAACGAACTTTTACCCCAGGAGCACCTCGCACAAAAAAGTTTTACTCACGAGCGCCCATCACAAAATTCTAAATTTTACTAAATTAAATAATTTTTTTTCTCAATTGTCATTATTCAAAACTACTTGTATAGATATCTATGGACAAAAATTATTCATTCTTCAATTTTGTCAAAATTATAATTTGCTAAAATAAACAAAAAATTTAATTAAAAATATAAGTATATGATTTAAATAAAACTCAAGGTGTTTTATAGTTTATTGTATATGTTTAAAAAAAATGATTTGTTTTTATTTTAGAAGAAATTTATATGAGTTAAAAAATTCATTTAATGTTAATAAAATTTAAAAAATCTATTATATCCTGAAAGAAATGAAATGAGTTTAATTTTTATTTTTATAAAAAGAGCTTAATGGATATCAACATTGATACTTAATAATATAAATCCGACAAACTTGATGATATATTTTTTAATTAAATGATCTATTGATTATATGAAATGAGACTTGTTGAAAAAAAAAAAAAAGATAACTTAAGAAGCTTGATGGAGGACAATTTAATAATAGGTTAAGGAGCAATTTGGCCTAAGAAAATTTTATTAACAATAAATGAATTTTTTAACTCACATAAATTTCTTCTAAAATAAAAATAAATCATATAATTTTTTTTGTTTAACATATATAATAAACTATAAAACACCTTGAGTTTTATTTAAATAATATAATTATATTTTAAATTAAAAAAAAAAATTGTTTATTTTAGAAAATTATAATTTTAACAAAATTGAAGAATGAGTAATTTTTGTCCATAGATATCTATACAAGTAGTTTTGAATAATGACAATTGAGAAAAAAAATTAATTTAGTAAAATTTAGAATTTTGTGCTGGGCACTCCTGGGTAAAAGTTCGTTGGTCAATCTGCACCTTAGATAACGGACGTTAACTTTTTGTCTAACGTCGTTGTCAAGCACTCCCGAGTAAAACTTTTTTGTGCTCATTGCACTTTTTAAAAGTTTGTTGGTATTTTTGGTCCACTTAATAGTTAATTGTGTTGGACGCTCCTTAGCCAATAGTTTATTGGCCAAATCTCACTTTAACCCTTTCAAAAACTATGTCAAACACATGTCCATCAGGAAAAAAATCATTTTTGTTACCATTATTCCAAACACAAATCACATCAGGAAAAGTCCAGCAAAAAAAAAGTCCATAAAAAACAAAAGCCACTTCTACTACCGCTATCTCAAACGAGCCCAAAGTATAAACTTATAAGTTAAATTCTTATTAATGGGGTCAACCTTTGTTGACCAAGCAAACAATGCAATTTTAACCTAGAAAGATTTAAATGTGCTTTTAATCTCTTAATTAAAATATACTCCCTCCGGTCCTAATTGTATGAGCAAATTTTGGAGTTGGTTTTGGTCCTAATTATAAGAGCAAGTTTTAACTTTTGTCAATTTTTTCCTATAATACCCCTATTTATACTTTCTCAATAACAATTTAATAATACATCTATATATTTTATAAAGTAAATAATGTTTGCAACTCATTAATGTCATATACACCTCAATTATACTTTTTTATATAAAATAATTTTGAGCAATTTTTGTCATGTTTTTCCCATATCACCCCTACTAATATTTTTCCACAATAATTAATTTAACAACACGCTTATATTCTATCAAGTGAGATATTCTACTTTATTTTTTATTTTTAAATAAAATAATTTTAATGTTCCTTTAATATATTTTTTTTAACTATCTGTCCAAAGTGATTAATTTTTTCCCCTAAAATAACCTAATGAAACATTAATTTCATTATCTTTTTTCCAACAATAAAAAAATAAACTCGTATTTGTATTATGCCCAATTAAATAGATAATCTCTTGATACGGGTTTAAATTGTTGAAAAATATCAATTTCTGTTGGGACTTATTTGTAATTTTTTATGGTCCCATTTTGTCATTTTCCCTAAAAAGAAACAAAAATATTAACTCAAAAAGCATAAAAGAATAAAATAAAAAGATTGATCGAGGTGTTTAATGCATACTAGGACACGGATAATCAATTTTTCCAGTTTCCACGTGGGCATAGTTTTGTAATTGACTTCATGAACCCGATAAACAAAGAATGATTACAAAAATAACTTGATAGATAAGAGTATTTTAGAAAAATACACATAATTAACTAATTTAACTTCCTTTCTTAATCCTTTCAAATTCTAATAAATAACTCCTATAATTAGGATCGGAGGGAGTACCAAATGTCTAAATATATAGTTCAAGTGCGGGTGTGACAATAATAGATATCTCTGCCAGTTGAACTTAACAAAGCGAGCCAGAAGTTCATAAGTTTAGTTAACAATTGTAGATATTGAACATGAATATATTCTATTGGCCCTTCATACATCATAATCATTTTGAAGAGTGAGCAAGTGTTGCAAAAATATGCGATAATATAATTTTAAATACCTTAGATGCCCCCTCCATGTATTATGAATGAAAGTCAACTATTTTTTTATACTACTCCCTCTGGTCCTAATTATAAGATCTAGTTGACTTTTTTGAAGAAATTGAGGAAAATAACTAAATTATTTTAGAATATATCTTTTTTTTAAAAAAAAAAATCAAACTAATTAATTTGATTAATAAACTAATATATAGTATAAGGATACACAATAAATAAAATGATTAAACAACTTATTTAGCTTCCTTAATCTCTCTAAAAAAAGTCAACCAGACTTTATAATTAGGACCAAAGGTAGTAATACCGAAACTCGGTCAAACTTTGGCATTTTCCCAGCACTTTCTAGTCGTAGTCGAGTCATGAAGGTTGGGGTCCTGGTCGGAGTATTCACACATATCACAACCACCAATATATGAAAAAACTCTTATGAAACAGAGAGAGAGAGAGAGAAAAAAGACTAAGATATAAATAATACAAGCAAATGCCAATCAATTGCTTGGTCCTCAACAACCAAGAAATTACAAGTAGTGATGACTTAGAAAATGTCAAGAAACGAGATGGAAAGTAAAACTATTAAAATGTCAAATAGTGTCGTGGTAGTATGAACGAACGCCACTTTCAAAGAATTTCTGCGTACTTGTTCACTTGCTCAAACGAAGTTTCACAATCCCTTAAAAAATATACAAGACTGAAAGAAGGGAGAGGAGCAAGTAATTAGGTTACTCCGATCTGCTTCTATTAAATTTATGTTATGAAAATAAAAATCAAAACTATTTAATTATGAATATATACCAAATTTATATTTGATAGATTCGCATATTCGTGGTTCATCCGTACCTAAATTGAAAGAGATATGCATGGGTCTGAATTCGAGACTCGGCTTGCGGCTGTCTTAGTGGAAGTGGGGTCAATTTATTGTTGTAAAAGAAACAACACACGTTTTTTCTCATTCCATTTAGTTTTTGCTGATGCTTGTTAAAAATACTTGTCGTGTTTCCTGGAATCTTTCGTCGCGTGGGGTGTATAAAAATGAAGGGAGAGTGAGGGTACGTAGACATATTATTGCTGGTTGAAGAGCAGAAGAAGAACTGAAACTAATGGGCAATTCAGATAAGACAGTGTTGCTCACTTCCAATGGCGACGACATTTCGAAGAATATTGCTTTTCAATTAGCCAAACAGGGTTGCAGGTATCGCCTCTCTATCTCTTCTTTTTTTACATGACCATGTCATGACAGTATTGTTTGGCCCAACGGGAGTTAGCTATCCCAATGACGTTTTTTTTTTACTTTAAACAAACTCTAATTCAAGACCCGTACTTAAGCGGCCAGGGCTCCTGGTTCTCTGCTTCTTCATCATCATCACTTTCATTGTCTAGAAACTAAAGTCTGAGTGCCGGACTGTGTCTGTTCAGGCTGGTTTTGATGGGAGACGAGAGCTGCTTGAGGGGCGTCAGCAACCACATAATGGATGGCCTGAAGGGCGTTGCGGCGGTGGAGGTGATCGGACTAGACATGGAAGAAGAAAGGGAAGCTGTATTCTGCGAGGCGGTTGATAAAGCATGCAAGATTCTGGGAAATTTGGAGGCTTTTGTGAACTGTTATACATACGAAGGTATGCATTCTCGCATGGCACACATACTTTCTGTCTGTTCCACTTTCCAGTCAATTAGGGAATATGTGTGTGTGTGTGTGTGTAGAGGAAATGAGAGTTGGGATGTGTGATTTGAAACAGGGAAGATGCGAGAACAAGTGGAGGTCGAAGAACAAGAGATGAAGAAAGTAGTGAGGATCAATTACATGGCTGCGTGGTATTTGTTGAAGGCCGTTGGGCAAAAGATGAGGGACTTCAACAGAGGAGGAGGCTCCATTGTATTCATGACTTCCATCATTGGTGCAGAGAGGGGCCTTTATCCAGGAGCCGCAACATTTGCTTCCGCCATGGCTGCTGTTCAACAGCTGGTCAGGGTGAGTAACACTAACAAACATTTCTTAATCCGGCCCAATTTAATGGGCTTTCGTAGTTGGGCCTGATCTAGTTTCAGGCCCATAGAGAGGGTTATAAACTCCATCACATGAGGTTTGTTTGACCTGTTTACTGATATTGGGGGCAGGCGTCGGCCATGGAGGTGGGCAAGCACGGGGTGAGGGTCAATGCCATAGCGCGTGGAGTGCACGTGGAGGATGAGTACCCGAGATCAGTCGGAAGAGAAAGGGCAGAGAAGTTAGTGAAGATAGCGGCGCCCATGGAGAGGTGGCTGGACGTTAAGAAAGATCTAACTTCCACCGTCATGTATCTCATCTCGCAGGATTCTCGGTATATGACGGGAACCACTATTTATGTGGACGGAGCACAATCCTTAACCAAGCCTAGGCTACGTTCCTTCATGTGATCATTTGTCGTTTACTTTTTCCATTCACAAGGGCGGACTCACTTGTTAGAAAAAGGGGGCGAGTTTCCCCTTGAATTTGATAAAATAAAAATAAAAAATTAATATATATTTGAATGATTGTACACTCTGAAATTAAGTGCTACCCTTAATATATGAAGGTTGCACATCGTAATGGGATGAGGATGAATGATTGAATGATTGTTTAGTGCGTTATATTGAAAGAAGATGTATTTGATAAAGATTGATAATAAGACAATTATGATGGAATTTCAAAAAATAAAGTTTTAAGAATGATACATTATAATTATTTTTATTAAAATTTTTTTATTATAATGTCTTGAACTTATTGAATACCCACCCTTCATCAGTAATTTATGATTGCATTTATTTTTAACAAGATCTTTTAGCCTTACTTTTCAAAATGACAGGTTTGTAAAATAATTGTCTTTCTTATTACATCATCAATATTCACTTGATTTCATAAATATTTTTTCGATATTTTTTTTTCTTGTTTATATTCTTTTGTTTTTAATGCATTTAAAACTTTCTTTTTAAAAAAAAAAAAAAACCCTTGAATCCCCTGCTAATTGTGCCCCCTTTTGTAATTTTCTGGGTCCGCCCCTGTCCATTTACACACACACACACTATTCGTATTATAAGACCACACCAACTACCATTTATCATGGACGAAGGAATGGAAGTTAAGTCATTAAATTGGTCCAAAATTGATAAATATGTTTCCAACTTTACCCCTACTTTAATGATGTGAATTTAAAGAGTTAGTTAAAAATGAGAGTATAATAAGAAAATAGAAATAAACAAGTTAGTTAAAGGCAGTTGGCGCCATATAATAAAGATAAAAAATTGATGGTAGTCAGTGTCTGGCCCAGAGGGAGTATATATATATACTCTATTTGGTCTTTATTATAAGATATTAACTATATTTTCCTTAGACCAAGTAATGGTAGTTAAGTGATTAAATTAGTATTCAATTGATAAATATTCTTACCTTAACCCCTACTTTAATTATGTAGATTTATAAATATTATTTTCCAAATTTGCCATGTACTTAGATATTCTCTCTCTCCCCATTCCTTTTGTGGTAAAATTTTTTGGAGCTCTCAAATGATCCACGGTGGCGCTATTTTGTGTGTGTTAAAACTTTGCAATATTTGATGATTGAGAAATGAGTAAAATTGATCAAGTGCAATATTTGATCTTCTAAGTGAGAGAGACTCACATTTCAACCATTGAAATAGATAGAAAGAGATGACTGAAAAGTGAAAAAAATGAAGAGGTAGACAAAGAATTGAAACCTATTGAGAAATGAAAACTTCATAAGGGTGGAAAGAGAAACATACTGAATAGCTTAAGAAATGAAAACTTGATGGGGGTAGAGAGAGAAATATGTTGAATGGATTGGAAATACAATGATCAATAAAAAAATATTAAATGTTTATAGTATAGTAGATGAGAATTCACGACGTTCGAAGAGTTATTCAAAAAACAAAAACAAAGTTCAATTAATAATGAGGGGATAATGAGAAAAACTCAAAATCAGTCAGTTAGAGACACTTGATGCCTTAAAATAAGAATAAAAAATTATTGACAGTTGATGTTTTATAATAAGGACAAAAGAGAATATCACTCTAATCCTATTTATAAGTCTACTTTGACCAAATTTCACATACCAAAGAGGGTTGGTTAACTCAATGATTATGGGGTGAATTTTTAACTTTGTCCTCATTTATGATTGGGTATATTTCAACTGTTTCTTCTATCTCTATCTTCATAGGTACAATTAATATATGTAAAATTATCATAATATTATTTATTATATAAAACTGAACTTATAAATAGGATCAGAGAGGTATATAACGTTGGGAATACTAGTAATTAATTTGCAGGAGGTTGGTAATTGGTGGTGACATGAAGATATGTCACCCCGAGGTCAAGCTCAAAGGAATAAATTGTGTGCTGGGATGTTGTTGGGCTCCCACAAGCATGGTAGTGAAAACGTAGATTTTACCTGAAAACGGAAGGAGAATGAAAAATCGTAATACAAAACGTAGATTTTACCTGCATATATATATATATATATATATTTAAAAAATAATATATAAAATATAAATTCAAGAAAAATAAGACATATGCCATCATCCATACATATACCGATCAATACAATAGATTTAAGATATGTTTTGAGATATTTTTAGAAATCATTAATACTAAATTAAAGAAATTTTATTGAGATTTTAAGAGATATCAATTTAGATGCATTATTTAGGGATTTCAATTTAAAATATAAATTTCAATAAAATAATAGTATTCATAAAAAATAATAACGATTTAAGGTGGCGAAATAATTTTTAATTTGGGGGAGAAATGGTGGTGATGCAATGATGACCGTATGTCTTGGATAGGTGGAGAAAAAGCTACTCTCAAGGGACACACACTTCATAAAAATTTGAATAATTTATCCACTCAAGTTGAATAATTTGGGGGACCCACGCGTATCTTTACCTCCATTCCTTTCTTTCGTACTGAGGTGAGAGTTAATCGGTTCTTTATCTCTCATTTGGCGCACCCCCACAATAAAAAAATCCTCCCTCCTTTAATCCTCCGGTTTACGCTTTTTGAAAAAACGTTGCGTTTTTACGCTTTTGCGTTTAAACGGGGTGTTTTTTACGTTTTTACTCTGTTTGCGTTTTTTTCTGCAACGAAACACGTATTGCTGAAATATAAACATAAAAACGACGTTTTTACGATTTAAAACGTATTTTTAACTACCATGCCCACAAGTACTTGAAGATATTAAGAGGATAATAAAAGATAATCAGTTCATTACAGTTAGGGGGAATCAAAGGCGTTACTGGGTTTTGGGCACCACGTGTCTGGTTTCCCAACTTGGTGCGTGACTTCAAACTCCAAATGATTTTTCTCTTTGTCTCTCTCTCTCGTTGTGTCTGCATATAATTAATATAAGCCTTGACCTGATTTAACAAATGTTGCACAAGATGAGGGAATAACGTATAGCTAATTTTTACCTATTTTAAAAATGTTAAATTAATTATGTGTAATATTTCTCTAAAACACTACCATCTCATTTAGTCATTAATCATATTGCACTACTACATTTTAAGCATTTATAACACCTAACACATAACTGTTACAACTAATAACCATCGGAAATACATAACTATTACAGCTAATAAATGTCGGAAGTTGCGCAAGGATATATAACGTTTAAAAATAATGGTCAATTATATGTATCATCATGTATTGCGAGGCGGAAATTCATGAAAACGCAAACATAACAGCTGTAGTTTACAACCGTCATGTAATATTTACAAACAATTCGTCTTCCAAACACTTATATCAACACATACAAAACGTAATAGTCTTCAGAAACAACCGTCATTTAACTCTTTCATAATCCTTTATAACATTCGAACCTTCAATGTCATAACTCATCATAACCCTTTGTAATCTCGTTAGACATTGATAAGTCATAATTCATCACCCATCGCAATCCGTTAGACATCTATTTAAACTTAATTATTCCTTATAATTTTTACTACTTTTTTTTATCGGCCTCCTCCTTTCCTTCATTATGTTAAGATCATAGGGAATTTCTCCACCTCCACCCCTCCCCGTCCTCAAGGATTGTTGGTGGCGACAAATGGCTCAAGTACTAATGATCCTAACCACATCACCCCACTTCACTGTAGCTAACGCCTATGCCCCTTCCGCCAATCCATCTATTGCGTCAAATGACTAGATGACACAAGAGAAAAGAGCACTGGGAATGGTCTTGTTGTCATGAAGGATATCCATAAAGGAAATTAAGAGAGAGGGGAGGAAATTTACTGTAGATGAAATAAGGAAGGTCAAATTTTGAAATCTAACAAATTCACAATTTGACATTCCTTGTTCCATCTCACAATAAATTTCCTCCAATCTCTCTTAATTTACTTTCTGGACTTCCTTCATGACAACAAAACTTTTCCATAGTGTTCTTTTTTCTTGTTCCATCTCGTTACTCGGTGCAATAGAGGGATTGGCTGAGGGGATTGAGGCTTGAGATCAGAGGCGGACACATGTTATATACAAGGGGGGCAAGTGCCCCCCTTGAATTTGAAGATTTTTTTTAAAAAAAATAATAATAATACATATTTGAATGATTGCCCACCCTTAATACATCAAGATTGTACTTCGTAATCAGATTGGGGATGAATGGTTGAATGATTGTTTTGTGCCTTATATTGAAAAGATGTATTTGATAGCATTGATAATAAGGCAATTATGATAGAATTCCAAAAAATAAGGTCTAGAATGATGACATTGTAATTATTATTATTGTAATATACTTTTGTTATTAAAATATATGTATTTGAACTTATTGAGTACCTACCCTTCATTATAATTTATGTAACTACATTTCTAACAGCACTTAGTCTTGTTTTTCTAAATGACAGGTTTGTAAAATAATTGTCTTTCTTATTACATCATCAATGTTCACCTGATTTCATGAATATTTTTTTGATATTTTGTTCTTTTCTTGTTTATATTCTTTTATTTTTTTAATACATTTAAAACTTTCCTTAAAACCCCGAATCCCCCCACCAATAGTGCCCCCTTCAGTAATTTTCTGGGTCTGCCCTTGCTTGAGATATATAACGGTTGTTAAGTAAAACTCATCACTTGATAGAAGTCCAAGCAAATAAATATTGTTCGTAATTAGTAACCGTCTTAAAATAATGATAGTTGTTAAGCAAATAATGTCATGATGGTTCAAAACCTTTCCCCTTCCCCACACTAATGATAATATTTTGAATCGGCCTTCATCTCCCTCCTTATTGTCGTCCCTATCGTCCTGTTCATCCTCCTCTTCCTTATCCTCATTCTCATCATTGGAGAAGGGAGATAAAGTTAAAAATTAATAGTTCACTGTTATTAATTAAGAACCATATAGTATTTTTGTCAGCATACTTAACGATTTTAAGTTAGTATTGTGGTTGATTATGCAATTTAGAGAAGGCACCGATAAATTGTTTTTAAAAAAAAATCCAAATACGTAATGGTTATTAAGATTCAAATGTTGCCATTTATAAAATATAATGATTTTAAATACAAAAAGACACGACAGCTCGATAATCCACCAAACCCTTTCTATATGAACGTTTGAAAATTGAACTCCACTTCTCTACTTCCTTTTTCAAATTCTCCAAGTCAACTTCTAATTCAACAAAACATCATGGAAAAACGTAAGAGAACTTCTGATTCATTATTTAGCAAAAAACTGAAAGATGAACTCCCTCCACCAACAAACATTAAAGGTCTTGTCTGCGCAAACTACAAGCTCCATCATATGGTTCAGATTTATTTGTGAGAGCAAAGATGCATGAACTAGACCTTAAAGGAATTTACCTCTCTCATTCGCTCTTTGAACGAGAAGGTGGACAAGTTATTGGAGTATGAATAATCTGATGATGCATCAGATTCTTAAAACATCTCCTTCACTTTTTATTTTTAGTTTGTTTATTTACTTTGTCTTTTTTTTTTTGGTTTGTAAAATGGTGGTTGCATAATCAACCACCAATATTTTAAAAAAATTGGTATTTACATTACGGTTTTAAGTAACAACCGTTACTTATTAGAAGACAATGCAAATAAATAATGGTTGTACTTCGTAACCTTCATATGTTATCTTATGGTTCTTACTGTAAAACCGTCATGAAACTTTAGATGAATACATAAACGATTTATTTTCCAACTTCATATCAGAAAAACAACATAACACTTTTTCTTAAATAATTGTCAACTAAACGATCCAAACCTTTCCCATTCTCCACGCTCATGATGAGAATACTTTGTGCTTCTTTATGCTTCGATGATGAGCACGAGAACCAAGTACCCTTGCATTACCCACCACCACGTGTGACCGCTCCTCTTCAACTTCCAATGTGTGCAATGATGGTCACTTCCAATCTATATAAACTCTCAATTTCCTTATGTTTATTGTCTTCCTTTGTTCTTTCAATTGCCAAGATAAAATGTTACGCTGAAGACTTGCTAGAAAATCAACGGCGCCATCCTCCTCTTCCACATACTTTCCCTTATCCACAACCTCAACCATCTCCTTCTCCCTTTTATCCTCCTCCACAACCTCCGCCTCAAGTAAAGGCAATGATGCAACATGCAGAACGCATTGACCATGCAGTGAGAAGGCTAGCCGTATAGACAAATATGAACAGGAAGGGCCAATCTCATCCTTAATGAGTATGTGATTGGCCACCATGATCTTGACATATTCCAGATGATTCAGGCCACTCTTCTAGTGACAAGTAGCATGATGATGTGTGATTTACTCAAATTTAACAAAATTAAAGTTCCTATATTTGCAGCAAACAAAGATAAATTATATATATTTGTAGTAGTATTGATGAAATTCACCTTTTAATTCATGCAATAAACAAGCATATCTTTTAAATGAGGGTAACAAGATAAATTAATAGGTTGGATCAAGGAGAAAGAATAACACCGTTAAAAAATAACCAAATAATGTTATATAAGCATATGCAAAAAGAATAGGGAAAATTTCAATTAGTCCCCTTAGTAGTAAATTAATTTCAGTTAACCCCAAAAATTTATTAAACTTCACTACTGCAGCTCGTGGTTAAAATGATTTTTTTATTTATTTATTATTATTTATCTTGTAAGTTGTCTTATTTGTCTTGTGAATTTTATATTTGTCTTGTAAATAATCAAAATATTTTAAATTCCAAAGGTTATTTTGAATCCCTTTATTTGTCTTGTTAATATCTATATATATTTGTCTTATAAATGCTCATCCTTGTTTTGTAAATGGCCAAAATGTTTTTAACTCCAAAGGTTTTTTTAAATTTATTTATTTGTCTTGTGAATGCTCATATTAATTTGTTTGGTGAATTTTCATATTTGTCTTGTAAATCACCAAAGTGCTTTTAATTCCCTATATATGTTCTTTCGTATCCCTTTATTTGTTTTGTGAATGTTTTTATTTGTTTTATAAATACTCTTCGGTAAAAAATAAAAGAAAGGCATAATTATCTTTTAATCCACAAAAATTAATTCCATTTTAACTAAGGGTGCAATGAAGTTTCAGAAAATTTTGAGGGTTAGCTGAAATTAATTTGCTACCAAGAGGCTAATTGAAAATTTTCCAAAAGAATACTTATACTACTAAAAAAAAATAACAGTATTATGTCAAATTTAACCGTGCATATATGTTCATGTTATTTTGTCACCTCCAAAATACATACAGCACAGGACGTACTTTGGTTAAAAGATTACAGATAATTTGACACATTCGCTAGTATATTTTATATTCAGCGTAAAAACAAAGCCCGTGACTGGGTAGGAGATATGAGGATGTTGAGGGAGGTGTGACTGACGACAGCTATGACGACAAAAGTGACTCCCAACCGGAGGAAGGAGAATTATGGTGAGGGAGGAGTGTGACGACAGCCATGACGACAATGTACAACACTGCACACGACCCACCAGGGCGGAGCTTGGAACAAAAATTTGGGGGCCAAATCTATAATCATTAACTAATTTTTTTTTTTTAACATTTTTAAAATATTCAGATTTGTAATAAAAGTTTTGAAGAGAAAAAATAAGGAGAAGATAAAATCAAAGAGATAATATTACAGTAATACTTCCTGTATTTGGATGGACCAAAGAAAACACAAAGAAAAAAAAATTATAAATTAAAAGCCATAGTAGAGAAACTTTCTACTTTTTATGTTATAACTATCATGATGCATCATGCATCGAAAACATTTTTAAAATATTCAAATTTATAATAAAAGTTGGGAAGAGAAAAAATAGGGAGGAGATAAAAATCAAAGAAATAATATTACAAAGATATTCCACGATATTTGAATGGACTAGAAAAACAAAGAAAAAAACTTTATAAATTAAAAGCAATATGTAGAGAAACTTTCTACCTTTTGTGTTATAACATGATGATCATCAAAGATAAGGAACTCCATCGTAAATTTCATTGATAAGCCTAAAAATTTCGCGAATTAGATTGGAATATAGAAAAAAAATGATATGATTAACATCACATTTAACAATAAAGATTAATTATAAGCTTTAAAGATATAAAAGGCTGACCTGCAAATTAAAAAAGAGAAAAGGGAAAATGTATTAAAAAAATTGGGGTGGCTAAAATTAAAATTTATATTATATTAATTTTTTTAAAAAAAAAAATTTAAAAAAAATTTCTTTTTTTGGGGGCTATGGCCCCCACTAGTTCCCATAAAGCTCCGTCACTGCGACCCACCATGTGTGTTCAACTCCAACCAGTGCACGTGGTCGCACCCACATTCAAATCTTTGAACCTCCTCTATAAATTAAAATCCCGTTTTCAAAGCATCAAGGATGGATGCTTACATAAATAATATACGAGGAGTCCATAATACTGATGAATTTTATTTTTTTTGTCAACAGGAATTTATATTAATATTAATATTAAAAGTTACATCAAACGATTATACTGCAAAAACAAACCAGAATAAGAAGATTAACAAATACAAACCAAATGTAAGAAAAGCTAATCACCACAAAACAAATAGAATAAAAGTAACATAAAAAACTTCATCGTTCCTGAACATCCAAAGTTAGAAGTAACTTGAAAGAAGGGGTTGGTTACAAAACCTACCCTATAGGGCACACCTCTTTATAAGAATAAGCTGCAAATAAATCAGCTACATAATCGCTCCAACTTAGGGTGGTACAGGACAGATAAAACCCAACCTCAGAAGAAAAAAGACAAGTGAAGTCTTAAAGAATACTTTTGCTCATCCATTGAAGCAAATCTGGTGACGTCAACCATCCACCGAACAAATTTTGGCTAACATGTACACTAGCGATTTGGATTCGCCACCATCGAACAATCCTAACAATGGTCCTCTCATAGATAAGGCACATAATAGTACCGACTATCCATAAAACCTTTCCCCCAAAATCAAAAATCCAATCCACAAAAAAAAAAAAAAAACACCACCATAAATGCCCAAATCCACAACATCAGAAGAAACACACAAACATAAAATAATAAAAACAAAAGGAAAGGAGAGATGTCCCCTCCGTCGGAGACCACCGTCGAGACAAAAACTCCCACCTCCAGAGACGAGAGAGGACCATAGCTGCACCCAGAAAACAGAGAGTCACATTGGTGCCTATGTCTGCAGGTGCAGAGATAAATATTGATCACATTGCATTTCTTAAAAAAGACACCAATAGCTCAATGGATAAGGTATGTAACATCAGAGTAGGATTTGCGGGTTCGAATCCTACCGGTGCGTTTCTTTCATTTTTTTCTTCTAAATAAATGAAATGCACCCTTTCATTGAGGAAAGGGGTTCCGTTTCATGATTTAATTCTAAACATACTTTGAGCAAAACATTTAATTCTCAGTCCATAAAATCTTTAGATTAGGTGTGGAATTTGTAATTTTAATTCTAAACATACTTTGAGCCAAGCATTTAATTCTAAGGTCAATCTTTAGATTAGGTGTAGACTTTGTATAGTACATGCAAACAAGTTTGATCAAATAACGATATTTTTTTAAAAAAATTGTTTTTGATTCAGTAATGCACTCTATTCCAGCAAAAAAAAGTAATGCACTCTATATTTTTCATTCTTATCCTTTGTTAGTTCTAACTAAATATGAAGAATTTAAAATTTAAAAAAAAAATTTTGCAAGTCACAAGTCTTCACTAATTCGATTTTCTTCTGTTACTACCCATTAGAGCCAACTGCGTGTCTCTGTTTGGTTCCTAAAGTCACCAGAACCACGTCTCATTCTCCATACGTACTCCCTCCGGTGCTAAAAATACTAAGTAGTTAATTATTATGCGTTACGTTCTTGAAAAAACAAAAACTAACACTACAAACTTTTTATTATTTTTTAATGTATTTATAAGTTCATCAATTTGATTTAAGAATTTTGGTGTTTATTATAAGATTTGACCAAGAATTTTGGTCTTTATTATAAGACCAGTTTCAGAATAATAAATGTGTTTTTAACTTTTTTGCGCATGTTAATTGCAATAAACAAAAATAATTTATTCATGTTGATTTTTGGAACCAATCATAGATAAAGACAAAATTGAAAATTTAGCTTATAATTAATTATTTAACTAACTCTCCTTGGTATATGAGAGTTGATTAATTTAAACTTATAAATAGGATCAAAGTGATATATCATATTAAATGTTTTACATGAGTGGACAACTTATACTCTTCATTTATTACTGTGTAGATTATTATTTTTTGGAAAGTATGTAGTTAAATATGAGTAAGGTTGAAAAGTTATTGACTTATAAAGCAGAGTTGGCGAAGTTTTAAGTTTTTTTTTTTTTTTTTTTTTTTTTTTTTTTTTTGTATATATATAAGATATATTGTTAACTGATGCATACAAACTAAAAAATGTTAGTTATTAAGTGATTTAATGTGTCTTAAATTGTTAGAGTTTACATATTTTATCCTTATAAAAGAATGTGATTTTCAAATATGCCTTTAACATTTTCAAATATGCCTCTTTCTCTCTCTTATAAGAGATAAAAGTGAAAAAAATAAATAAATAAATTTCCTGCATCCTCTCATATTTTAGAGCAAAAGACTTCTTATAACATGGACATTATGGAGTAGTGTGTGCGTGTGTGTATAATTTCCAAGATTAGTGATCGTTTTCAAAAGCATTCTATTGCACTAATCTGCAATTCGTTTCCTATTGTTAACCGGCATCTAAACATAGCTTCAAGATCTAAACATGATTTCAAAATTTGATGCGAGATTAAATGGTACGTACTAGCAATGATAATTCGCTGACCATTCACCTTCAAGATCTACTTATCTGATATCTGATAAACCGACCAGCCACTAGAGATTAAGGGATGCTTGGGGGTGCAGTTTCTCGATGTTTGAAACCCGCCAGCACAAGTCATAATTATTGACCCTAATACTGGTGTTAATTAATCTAATTAGGCAGATCTTACGTCACAGATCAGAATAATTCATGGGTATTATTAATACTGACTTTTTGTGGATCTTCGCCTAATCTCTGATTAAATGTTGACAATTGACAGTGTCAAATATTATTTCATCGATTAATCTAACACGTTTGATTATTGAGTTAATTTTATGTTGAAGATCCACTTTTCCATATCCGTTTGAGTTAGATTCATGGAGACGAGACCAAGTTTTGTGAGGCTTGTAACTATGGCTTCAGGGATTTGCTTCTACTTTAGATTCTTGGTTCCTGTTCGAGGGCCTTTTCTTTGATGATGAATATCTGGAGGTGGAGAGATGAATTAGTGGTTGGGGGGAAGAGTTTTTTTTTTATAGTTGGGGTATTTTGGTAATTTTAAATTGCAATTAACAGAAGTTAGCCTCCTCTAACAATGTTGGCATTTTCATTCTGATTTTACAAATTTAGGGTTATTTTTACATTTATGAAAATATATAATTTTTACACCTTAACCCTACTATAAACTATGCGAAAGAGCCACTAAAAAGCCAATCAAAACGGGTAACCAGATGCTAGCTAGAAACAGTGACTATAATAATATATATATATAGTTTTATTAGTTGTTAATGCAAATTTAAATATTATAATATTCCATATCATAAGTACTGTACATGATTTTTAATAATATAAAAATACAATAGAAAATAATTAATTCAACCTCTGTATCCCTTTCCCTTCATACAAGTAATAAAATTATGACCACATCGATTTCCAAAAAAATTTATACGACGATGCAGTGTTGGGATTATGAGTATATTACATATGAAAGTAGATGAGAAATATATTCATAAACAATACTTTTGAGGACGATCAATGAAAATCAAATGGATTTGAAAGTTTCTTGAACAAATGCATAGACTGTGATGTGTGAACAAGCATTAGTCAAATATACCCCCGCGTGTGCAGTCGGATAAGGACGTGTTCAGTGCATGCACCACCCAGCCATTTTAGTTACGTCATATATATATTTATATATGTTGCAAGCTAATTAAGAAGCTCATCTACCATTGAAGATTCCTAGCTACTACAACAATACAAATTAAATATCAGCTCAGATTTTTATATTAGACTTGTTCGTACCAGAGGTAGAACAAACGAAATTAACCAGCATGCACAAATGGAGGTGTGAGTTAATTTGTCGTCTTGTTTTTCTCCTCACGATTGAAAGGAGCAATGGATCAGCTCATCAGCATGATGTAAACTCTTAAGATACAGTCGATTATGATTTGACATGGGGAAAATAATTGAATTTAAAATACTGCTAAGTGTTCATGGCAAATGAAAAAGATTGAACTATGAAGGCGTGGATATGTATCATATATTCCGCCCATAATGGTGGCAAAAAGAAAGGGTTAGAACTTAGAAGGTGGTCCAAGGCAAATATAGGAATTATGTGTACACTGAAGCAATTGATTGGTCACAAATTGGCCTAAACTGATTGCGATGTTTGAAAACCAGCACGATGGCAAGTTAGCAATCAAAAGGCTTCATTATAGTTACATGAAATAATATATATTGAATCCTTAATCCCCCAAACCTACAAGCAACAACAATATATATTTGTGTATAAACATTCCAACTGTAACAATATTATATGCATATAAATGTATGTATGTATATCTGTGTGTGACTATTAACAGTGATATGTGGCACGTGGTCATTTGACGTTTCTAAACGAGTTTGAATAATCTTCCCTTTTGAACGCTTAATTAATTCGTAAATTACTTTTCAAAATCATTATAGAGCGAGCGAGGAAAAGAGAGGCTGCGACCAAACTCTCTCATATAATTGTATTATTTATAATCTCCCTTTCAAAGCCCTCCTTATTCAATTCCTATCAGATGGTTGCGTTTGAACTTCAAACTCCCTACACTTGACTTTTTGTATTTTTTTAGTTTGGCACGATGCATCAACGTACAAGGCCAAGAAACTATGTGTGTGTGTGTGTCTCCCTTATTTATCAAATTTAGATAAATACGCAACTATATTATTTTTTCAATTTTCGTGCGACAAAGATATTGAAGATTATTTTTCCCCCTTTCTCAATTTAGTTGACCGGTTGAATATATGCGCCATCTATAATTATGCTTTTAACCTGTATTCCTGAATATTCACGAAGAGGAACAATATATATCATAACGAACAGAGGTTATATATATATATATATATGAAGTACTAAAGGGTTTAAACACTTTCTTTACGTCGTGTGTGTATGTCCACGAACGAACGTACGTGTTGCATGTATTTGACGGCAACTTTGTGTTCCTGTCTTCCTCTGAAATAAGAGGAAGAGACGAAGGGAAAATCTTGATTACGGGGAAAAAAAGTTTAAAAGAGAGAGTACTGTAGGAAAGATGAAGTAAATTTATCTTTCAAGAGTTGTAAAAAAAAAAAATCTTTGCGGCACATGCAATAATTTCGCCGCCACCAGCTATTTCATGGAAGCTGCAGAGCAGAGGTTGTGCTTAAATGCGCTAATTAAGAACTAATTTGCACTTGCACCTACCATGCCCCCGGCCCCCTCATTCAATTTAAGACAATTCATGCTTAAAATATATCCAATATAATAATATATTTCCTCCAATCTAAATATAAGACATAGTTAAGTTTTTTTAAAGATTAAAAAAGCTAAATAAGTTCTAATCATATTATTTGTTGTGTAATGTGTATCATTTGTTCTAAATATTTTTAAGTAATTTAATTAGTTTCATTAATACCTCCAAAAAGTCAATTATATCTTATATTCTCCCGGTCTATCTATATTTAGGATTGGAGGGAGTAATAATTATTGATGATTTTCTTTTTAGGAAAAATAAGAAGCAAATTAAATGATGGCAACATACATGTTTTAGTAGGAGTCCTAGATTTAGAATTTTAATTTCAAATTCGGAAGATATTTAATTCAATTTTTTTCACTTAGTTAAGTTAATTATTTATAATAAATACACGCTTTTATCCATTACCCTATTGATGAAAACTCTTTTAATGAATTAAGCAATATGAATAGTTATTGAGAAAAATTATAAATTTATAAGATAAAGTAGATTAGTGTTTTATATTTATATTGCAATTTTTTTTTTTATATATAAGCCCATATATTTAGGATGAGTGGAGTATTATATGAGCACAAAATGACACAAATGTTCAAGCTGTGAAGACTGGTTTTGGGATTCTAGAAAAGGCAGAATGGAATTCAAGGATTGCTTTTGACCAAATAAAAAAAAAAAATCAAGGTTTGCGGACAAATTGTTGGGCAAGGGACATGCATGAAGGAAGTGTCCACGTGTAAAGCGTGACGACGTCGTTCGAGGAAACTGCTTTCGGGCTACTAGTCTTCTCTTCCCACAATATATATCACGAACGCCCCACGATTTTCACAAATTAAAACATAACCATTGACCACCTACCACTGATGCTCCCATTCTGAATTTCCTCATTATTAATCAACGCTTTGTGTCACATTTAATATTAATGCCTCGTTTTTAAACAATGGTATGGTTTGTAATGAAGATTACAAGCAGTTTGGTTGTTTGGTACGTTATTAAGAAATAACGGGATAAAATTTATATTTCATTTAAAAAATAAAACAAATGTATGTGAACTTATCTTTTTAACTCTACAGACACCAAAAATAAAATAAAAATGTTGATTTATAAAGGTCTAAATGTCCACACGTGGATTGATGTAAATTGGATTTTTGACCACGCGCCTAAAATTCTATAATGTGTAATAATAACTAATTTGTTGGAATATTAATAACATTTGATTAGTTTACTGTATCAGTTAAACCAAAGTTGCGGTTAGATATGTATCACATCTATATACATAGTCATTTCCTCCGTGATTATTCAAATTCAAAATCACGTTTCAGATCAATCAATTTCCCTATTTATATATACACATCTGATGTGGGGCAACACTCTGTGTCTTTATCTTAATCATGCGTGGAGCCGCCTCACGTTTCCAATTTTCCACCCGCGTTGCTATTCATTTTTCTCAACTCTCTCTCTCCCTCGATTACGTGCCGTTTACGACACTACATCATATCAAATGTTTCTTATTTTTTAAAATAAATTATTTATTTTTGTATAAAATCGCCTTTGGACTCTTCTTTTCCCCTTTTCTTCCTCATACTCATATTATTCGGTGTATGTGTCCCTGATTTTCACAAAGCCACTAAACGCCGCCCCCCACCCCATTATTTATATACACGTCTCTTCCACTTTTTACCATTTACTCTCTTCTTCCTCCTCCTCCTTCTCCGATCCTTCTCTGCACAGCGACTGATCACATATATATAATATCGATGGAGACCTACCCTGTGTTATTTCCTTGCCCCGATCCTTCAACTTATTCAGTTTCTACTAGTGCCATGGGAGACTCTCACCTGCTTCGCGGTCTTAGCAATAACATGGAGATGAGTCAGCAGATTAATAACCCTAGTGGCTTCCTGGGTTTGAGGCATGCTGCTGAAAGTGACGATCAGTTGCAGAGAATGAGAGGATGTGAAAGCTTATCGAGGAATAGTAAGGATGAGCAGCAAGGTGGTTCTGGGAAGAAGAAGGGTGAGAAGAAGGCGCGAAAGCCTAGGTATGCTTTTCAGACAAGGAGTCAGGTTGATATACTCGATGATGGCTATCGGTGGAGAAAATATGGCCAGAAAGCTGTCAAAAACAACAAATTCCCCAGGTTCTTACTTTTACTATATTTATGTGTCTTCTTCGTCTCTATCCTTTATATATATATATATATATATATACCTGTGTTCCCATGTATGACGCCCACAAATTTTGACTTCACCATATGCATCAATTTTAACTAGCAGGAATATACATGTACCCCACCATAATTCTGATTCCCTAATGAATTGATCATCAGTACATATAATGCGACCTTACATATATATGATGAAGCGCTGGCTTCAATAGTGAAACTGAATAAAGTAGAATCTGCGCTTATTGTACCTAGGGTTTTCTTCCTCAGTTTGATATGCTCTAAACAACGGAAAGACCAAAACAGAAAGCAGCAAGGTTAAACATATGCTCATATTTCATCAACTGTGTACATTAATTAATTAGAAGCCCAAAATTCAATAGTGGTATTTTGTTATCATTAAGTGCTTAGCTTGAAGGGGATGTTTGGTTAATTAATTGACTGAATGATGAAAAATGCAGGAGCTACTATAGGTGCACACATCAAGGGTGCAATGTGAAGAAGCAAGTGCAACGGCTAACCAAAGACGAGGGAGTGGTGGTGACCACATACGAGGGAGTTCACAACCATGCCATCGAGAAGACCAACGACAACTTTGAACACATTTTGAGTCAGATGCAAATATACACTCCCTTTTAATAATTGCATCTCTCAACTTCATCATTTCTTTTTTTGCATGCATGAAGATTATATTCTTCACATCCACGATGCATCTGATCTCGAGGATCATCCTCTGAGATCGTCAATTTCACAAATCTCCCTCAAGTTTTCTATTTTTGTGGAGAGAAGCCCAAGACTTTCATGGTTTTAATTAAAATAAGGAAACTTCAGGGAAATGTATGGATCCACACCACTTCAGAGGATCCTTAGTCCGTAGGTATATATATATATGCCAGAATCTGCTTGCTGCTATATATTTAAGTGGGCAAACCCTTTAGATAATCACTTCTTTAATTTCTTTGTAATTTTCCTTAATTAGGCTATGTAAATTGAGCCCCACTACTCGAGTTTCTTACTGTTTGAATTATATACAGATTAATTAATAATGCCCTTGATTTCTTCTTTACCTATTACCGCTTGCTTTTATATATATATGTTGAAATACCAAACTTGATAGCTAACAGATATTGACTCAATCGGTATATTTTGTGCGTTGGAGAGTGGCCAAACTATATAGGATTGCCTGGTCGCCCATCAACAAACAGAAATTTAAGAAAATATATATCAATCTTTTTTTCTTTCTTTTTTCAAAAGACACTGCTGTTAGTATTATTTTCTTTGTATGTCTACATTTATGTGTTTGTGGCTGGGCAAGTGTTTTGCTTATAATGAAGAAACTAGCTAGCCAGCACTGCTATAATTTGGACGAGTGGTTGGAAAATTAAAACCGATTTCTTGCCATGGAATTATATATGACTGCTTCAATCAAATTCATTCATTAGTGTTTTTTTGGAGTGATTGTCCCGTGATTAACTAACCTTTATTGTATCGTTAATTAAAGCTACTTAATTACCACCAACAAATACGAAGGTGGCTGATATATATCCATCGATTCACTGCTTTCAAATTTCCGAAACACACAAGATTTGATTGACAGACAAATAAAGTTAAATAAATTACTTTTAGATGTTTATCATCTTTTGTTTTTGAGATTTTCCAGTCAAAAGTAAGTTCATGTACAGGCCGGTCAGGTTAGCATTATCATGCATGACACGATGATGCACTTTATTTAGCAATATGGACAGAGAAAACCAGCTCTAAAATGAGTAAATGACAAATAGCTATTAGTGCACGTGAAATAAGTGGCCGCCCCACCTGATATGGCTGCTCGAGGCGATCTTAGTGACCTAACAACAGAGAGATAACGATCACGTGTAACATGATTGGCATCCTTAATGTGTTCAAAATTAGTACTCCGATCACAAGAGACCACATCAAAATTTGTGTCGTGTGGGCACTCGAATCTCTTTAAATTTACGCATGAAAAGCCACGGATGAATAAATATATCCTTTTATTAATGTTATACTCCATTCCCTTAATCTTAAATACAAGGACAAGGGCATATTATTCAGTTAATTATTATTTTTTTGTTTCTCTTTTACAAATTTTAATCTGAACTGATAAGGTTATATAACAGTAAAAATGAAATCATAAAAATTCAAATATTTTTTACTGTTCACAAACACGAGAATCTGTGAATAATATAGTTATATAGAGTAGCTCAATTTTCAATTCATGATCAAGTGTTAATATCTGCATTGGTGGATTGAGGATAGCATGATACCTAAGTTTAGGAACGATAGCTTTCGCCTAGTTAACATTCAAACCCAAATTTGAGCTTAAACCCGTTATGCTGCTGGATTGTGTTTTTGGAATTCAGGACTAATCCTAGTCTAACTATATATGTTTGCTTCTTCTTCTTTTTCCCTGGGCTTAACCTGATAGCCCAGATTCAAATCGAGACTCAAATTTGAAACCAAATTATTATTATTTTTTAGGCCTGACTTGATTATTTGACAACAACTTTTTTTGATAAAATACAAATATCATAAGATTATCATGAAAATTTAAGATGAACTTTTTTTTAATAACCCGTCGCACTTAAGCGGTAAAAGGGTGAACACTCTCACCAAAAGGAAGGGTTCGATCCGGGGAATAAAGAGGGGAAGCATCCAAACTGCAAGGCACTGGGTTAACGTCCCGAGGTAATAGACGCCGCCCGCCCAACATCAAGATTACTTCTTAGGAGGAGGGAGATTTCGCACCGCCTTTGGATCGTGGGTGAACTCAATCCCTTTCCTAAAATTTTTCATATAAAAAAAAAACTTCTTTTTATTATTATCATTCAGTATCCAAATGAATTCAAAATTTAAAGAAATCTAACGAGACATTATATTACTAGACCAATTCTATATGAGGGATTTCTCTGCGTGTATCAGTCACATGGAATGGGGAGGCCATTACGGAGCAGCAACGGACCGGAAACCGGCGAACCGGCCGTGAAACCGGTCCAAGCAACCATAGGAACTGGGGTCACAGTTCGATGTTTTTTTAAAAAAAAAAAAAAAAAAAAAAAGTCGCCTGAAACTTGCCAGAGATAGAAAGAGAAGGAGGAGAGGGACGATAGAGAAGAGACGGAGAAGGAGTCGAACCCAGATCTAAGGAGTCAACCAGATCTGAAGCCCTCTCTCACTCATTTCTCCCCACCGTCAATAATCTCACCGCCTTTGAAGAAGAAGAAGAAGAAGAATATGATGTCGACGTAGAGGAGATGGAAGAATATTTTGAGGAGTATGAGAAAGATGATGAAGAAGAAGAAGAGAATAAACAGAGGAGAACGGGATTCAAAAGTGAGCCAGAGCAACAAGCACAATGTAACTTTGTAGATTTGATAGTGTGTATAGGTTAGGAAGGCGATCCCTTGTGCATAAGTGTCCCTCACGTGACCTAGCTCAATCCCCAATTCCAAGAACCTTTCTGCACTCACCCCACACCCCAATCCCATCCATACCACGTTTCGAATTAGTATTTGCCAAGCTCTCATATCATAGTCCCATCTTCATGCTTTCCAAAACATTATTTTATGGTAAATATAAAATCAATTTTTTTTATATATTTTCATATTAATAAATCTGGGAGGCCATTACGGAGCAGCAACGGTAGCCTGTTGGAATAATGTGTTCAAAGTTAACATTGGCTAACAATTAGGTTCATAAAATATCTGTAACGTACGGAACACCAAACGATAATAGATAGTGAACCAAACAGGGCTGCGGCTATAATTGACAAAAAAGAATATGATATATCATGCATGTTTGGATCACTTTGAGGGGTCTAGTGTTTATATATATAAATTGAAATAAAACTCATCTCACATATTTACCTTGTATAATATAAATCATGATTGGAAAAATTATTTTTAAAGACTTCAATCGCTAATATGAAAAACATTTTTGTAATAAATGTTAAATGATAATAATATTTTTATAGAATAAATCTCAATCCTTAAAAATAATCCAATAATAAAAAAACCTCAAGTAAAGAGAAGGATTATTGGGGGACTCTTACTTCCCGGGGAATTGGATTTGGATTTGGATAGGCACCATCAACCTATCTCATCTGGACCCTCAATCCAATATGAAAAACATTATTGTAATATTAAAGAAAAGGATTTTTTTTTTCTTTTTATTTTGATTAAAAAATAATTTTAATAGATAGATAATCTAAAATAAAAATAATCTCTCAACTAATATTTTTCAAAAAATTTTTTTCATTTAAAAAATATCAAATCTGACGGTTTAGATGAGATGAGATGCAAAACCGGTTCCCACTTCCCCGGTGGTGGGACGAGGGTAGGATCATCATCGCCACCTCTATGCCTATTTTGGGATTGGACTTGTGGATCCCACAGATGGGGTCCATTGTTAGCATATGTGCATATGGTTTGTCCCTTCATAAAATTCTCTGCCCCCAATTTTTTTTTTTGCCATGAAAGTCTTCATGTACACGTATCCAACACGGCATGGATACACACACACACAAATGATACTCCCCCTCTTCTTCTAAAGATAAAGATGAGTTTTTTTTTTTAAATTAATTGAAAATATTGATATCTGTTATTTTTTCTGCAAACTATTTGTTTAACTTAATAAGTGATATATAAACTAAGAATAGATAATAAATGTTATAATTAAATAATTTAATTAGCTTATTTGATTTCTCATTTTATGTGTTATATGTAGTACGTAGGGAAGGTAGTAATAATAGTTTAGAGAAAGTGAGGGGTAATGAAGTTGATGATAGGACCACAGAGGGATGGGGTTTAGTAGTTGAAAGCAGCGTGTATATATGTGTGTGTCGTGATGTGTGATGTGGCCCTTTATATTATCAAATCAAATGATACCTCCAATTTACATATAGAGTGGCCGGTACCACAACAAGTAATATATATAATGGACCACTTTATTATTCATTATTGGCACTTATACATAATCTAGCTAGAGATCAGCCTCAGCCACGCCTTTAACATTTAACAAGCCCATGATTGATAAACGAATACATATATATAACAAGCAGCAGTAAAATAAATAAATATATTGGTTTTAATAATAAAAACAAAAAAAGATGAAGATGATTTAAAAGAGAATGAGGGAGGAAGGGGGACCGCGTGAAAAACAAGGTCTCTCTGGTGGGCGCACTACCTAGCTATACTCCTAATAGTAATTAATTAATTAATTAATAATAATAAGTTGGAGTTTATAATTAATATCCAATAATTGAGGTTGACGCTTCTCCCACTAGCTAGTAGCTACCCCTCTTCGTCAACCCTCACTATTCTCTTACCCCAATCATTATCACTTCTTCGTATTTATTATTATTCAGTTTGTTGCTCCTTCATACTCATCATATCATATATAGCTTCCCTCCTAGCAGCCTCATCCATCATTTATGACTGCTCTACTCTTTAATTAATTAATTTAATTTCTTCGCCCTTTAACATTAAAAATAATTAACTTTTTAATATATATATCTCATCAATGCCCAACTTGTGTAATAGAATTTCCCTAACTTGGCTATTCTGCTACTACGACGTGCCTGCTCGCTCTCCTATTTGATACAACAAGAGACATTCCTTCATTAATATGCACCGCTTATAAAGTTGTATTATAATAAAGAGCTGAGCTTGAGGAGATCATATAGAAATTTTGCTGTCGGATTCACTTTTTCCCCACACCCCAAGACTTGATCCGATAAGGTATCAAATAACATAATATATTGTTTCTATGTCAACCAAGAACAAATGACATATATATATGTATTTACTTCATTTCATTTCTCCACCACTTGTGCTCCTCTAATTAATTTTTAGTAGGAGATACTGATCAATATACTCTGAATCGATCAGGTCAAACCTGTGTACATCATGGCTATGGGAATCGATGTCACGTCGTTATAACCTCTTTTTTTTTTTTGGCTGCATCGGTTAATTATTTATTGTAAAGCTATCATTTGGTTATTTTTTTGGGAGGCCATCCAATGACTTTGGTGATGCCGACGACACTGATGATAAAGCGGGTGACTTTTCCAAGTAATAACTCGACTGAATTGAAAATTGAAGGAATTGTTCGTATCGTCAAATATAATAAATGGCATATCCACTGCATATCCATAAATACACAGTCACTAGCTAATTATGATCCCGATCTATTGCAATCCAATTAATTAATCAGCGTAACTATACATAGTAGTTTTTGAACCTTATGAGCATATATATGGTGATCATGAGCTGGGAGACTACATTGAATATAATTTTGTTTGATCAAACCATTGAATATATAGATTATTTAATAACTAGGAATGGGAACAACGATTACTTAACTATGTACATCATCGTGTGTGTGTGTTGCATAATAATTAAGGTTTGAATGATGACTCACACATGCATATGTTGACAGTGCAATTTGCTATAAACTCGAACGTTTATAATATTTGAGATCAATGTTCAATGTTAGTTGTCTTAATTACTCTTTTTCTAAAACCAGCAACTCAACCTTATTAATGGTTGATAAATTAAGTGGTCTCTTGTCGCTATAAGGAAGATCCGCCCCTGCTCACACATGCATATGTTGACAGTGGAATTTGCTATAAACTCGAACGTTTATAATATTTGAGATCAATGTTCTATGTTAGTTGTCTTAATTATCTTTTAATCCCTTATTTGTTGATAGATTAATTTTTTATCGTTATCATATCTTTTAATCCCTTTGGAGAGATTAATCTGTAACTTTGTTAATAATACGACATTAATTAGTTTCAAGCGGCTTGCCTCTTACAGGAAAAGGAAAGTGATGATTTCCTCTTAACATGGTGGATACGGCAACACGAGTACGGCTCTCTCCCCCTCTCTCTAACCTTATAGCATCTATTACCCTAATTCTATTTATAATACATCTAGTATCTTGATATTATTTTACAATTGTAAACTGAGAAAATATAATCTGAATTCCGTAGGCATTCATGTATATAAGTAGGGTATATATATCACTACAAAAAAATACACGATTAGTAGCGGTTAAAATGACATATTTGTAGCGGTTTTAGCCGCCACTGATGACATTTGTAGCGGTTAGGCCAACCGCCACAAAATCAACCGTGGCAAAGCCATTTGTAGCGGTTAAAAAAACCGCTACTACATCCACCAAGACCGCTACTATATCTCGTAGCGGTTACAAATGACCGCAACTATTTGACACGACGTCGTCCTTGTTGGAACATTAGTGTCGGTTTCTCGAACCGCTACAAATTGAGAACGACCACATTTGTAGTGGTTACTAAACCGCAACTAAAAATATTAAGTAGCGCCAAAAATTTAAAAATATTTTGTAGCGGTTATAAAACCGCGAAAAATATTCCTCGTAATTTTGGGAAAAATTTTGCGGCAAATATTTGTAGCGATTTTATAGAATCGCTACAAATAACTCCCTTTTTGGAGAAATTTTTTTGCGCAATTTCTTTTTGAAATTTGTAGCGGTTAAAAACCGCCACAAAATATTCCCTCATTTTTTGTTTTTTTTTTCCGTATGCTTTATTTCCATTATTTTGTAGCTAGGTTCATTAACCGCTACAAACCAATGAAATTTAAAAAAAAAAATTAAGTAATTAAATTAGTTAAATATTGTTTAGGAAATAATAATTAATATTTTAGATAAAAATAACTTATATTAAAATATAATATTTCATTATATAAGGTTAATATATAATAGAAAAGAATGAGAATGAGAATGGGAATGAGAATGTGGTAGAAAGAATGTGTTAAATAAAATATAATTGCTTGTATAAAAAATATGTGTGAATGTGAATCGGATAGAAAATCGAAACAAAGTGTCAAAAAAATACGAAATTCATCTCGCAAAATAACAAAAGTTAGTATAAGTATATGGTAGAAAATAAGCATTAGATTTGATGTGGTTCAACAACACTTACCCCTTTAAACACTTAAGCTATTCCGGAAAACGTGAGTAAATGCGAGAGACAAGGTAAGTAGGAGTGAAGCAAATTAAATGGGGTTGGGTGGGGGTATTTATTACGATAGGTGCGAATCATTTTGTAGCGGTTTATTTGCCATTTTTTTGTAGCGGAATTAATTTTGTAGTTTGTGACACGTATTTTGTAGCGGTTCTAACTTGTAGCAGTATTTTAGGTTTTGTAGCGGTTACATAACCGCTACAAAAATTATTGTTTTTTTTTTTAAAAAAAAGATTACAGACTAACTATATATGGCATAATCTGTTCTCTCATTCTTCGTCACCATCCCTACAAAGAAAGTTTGGATAAAATGTTACCTGTGAGTTGAATATGTTTAAACACAAATAAAACTTTGGTTAAATGTTATTATTTCATAAAACGTATATTTAAAAACATACCGAACTATAGGTAAATTGTCATCGCCGTCTGGGGAAAAGTTTTCAAATCGTCGTTTGGGAACGGCTCCACAATCGTAGGCGACATTATCACCATCACCCATATCGTAAAGGTCCCGAGGCTTTAAGTGAACCACCATATTCCAATCCACGTGCCTCTCATCGGTGAAATAATAAACCTATTGGGCCTCGGAGGCAAGAATATACGGCTCGTCATCTTCAGACAGACCAGTATGAATAGGCCGGGAGAAATTCACCGATGTGATGCCTAAGTCGTCAGTCGTGAGTCCCCTGGGCGTTGTCGTATTCGCCCACGAACACTTGAACAAAGCGTCACGGGAAAAATGCCTTGGTAAGTTATCCCGACCACATCAAGCAACTTTCCATAATATGGGACATCACCGAACTTGCATGTTCCCGCATCTTGCTCGCATAACTCCTCGTCCCAAACGTGCCATATACACCCGAGTTTTGGGTCGCAATCCCCGATCTCGTGAAACGGTGCAAAACTTGAAACCATTGACATTGTATGCCGTAAATCTTTGGGCGTGGTCAAGAGGGCCGAGTGCGAGAGCTCTAAATTGCGGTGAGTGCGGGTTGTGGTCATTCATTATTCTCCTCCCGAACCAACCGGCGAATTCTCGTGGACCTTTCTATTAATTTCGGATGATGTCTGCGTACGGATCCTCAGCTAACGCTTCACATAACTCCTGAATTCCCTACAATTAAAGGTGCGATGACGAGCATTAAATGTTAGTATAAACTGAAAGGAAATATTTAGGATAACATATATGTGTATATATATATATATATCTATGTGGAATCCTTCGAAGGTACGGTTCAACTTTAGTGCAATTGATCAAGACATGTCTATGTGCTTGAATCTTCTCAAGTGCCGTGAGTTTGAAGTTCTCACTTCCGCCAACCGGTTTACCAACACGAGGGACTAACAACTCATTCCCGATGGCTACGCTCGGGACAATCGTCAACACGAGGCGGTCGGTTGAATGACGTCTCAATGTCATCAAAGTACCTGGAACAAAAATACAAGACCTCATCCCCAATATAGCCTTGCTCGCTATTGAACTCGGCCACGCCTTATTCTTCACGTAAGACTTCAGTTTCCCAAGAAACCTATAAAGTAATGAAGGGAAAATTTCGTTACATCAATGGTTAGACGTGAGACTAGGGAGTAATGCTAAAGTAAATAATTTTAAATGAGTACCTCTCAATAGGATACATCCATCGGTAGTGAGAAGGGCCGCGAAAGCTTTGTTTCGTGCATAAGGTGTCTTGTCGGTGAATCATGACCGTGAAAAATGACGGAGGAAAGATCATTTCTAAATGACACAGCGTAAGAATGATTTTCTGTTGCAGCTAGTCGAGCTCCTCCACGATCAAAACCTTGGAACACAACTTCCGAAAGAAAGTACAAAGCTTCACCAAAATGATCGACACATCCAAATGGCGTATTTTTGATGGCGGAAGTAATCGTTGCATAAGCACATCCATTAGCGTATTTTTTTGATGGCGTATTTTCACTAACCGCTACAAATGAGCGAATTTGAAAACTTTGTGGCGGTTTTTAGTTATAACCGCTACAAAGTTAATTATTTTACAACTCATTAGCTATAATAAATTTTACATTTGTACATAACATTATTAACCTAATATAAATGAAATATAAGTATTAAAATAGTCATCGAATATATTAAAAACACACCATAGTCAAAGATAACAAATATGTAACAAAAAAAAAGTCAACCCGCCGCAATAAGATAAAAAAAACAAAGATCCAACGGTTCAAAATAAAAACTAACTATCAGGAGCCTGATGATCAGGTCCTGTGGCACGACAAGAGGTAATCTCGTGCTCGTCTTCACCGAGACGGAGGGGAGGCGGAGGCGGAGGCGAGACGGGGAGGAATCCTCGTAGAAGAACGGAGGGGAGGCTCGGGAGATGAAACCGTCTCGAGGCATCAACTCACTCAAGGCACCGGCCATAGCACTCACAATCTCCTTGACTCGCAGCCCAACGGTTGTACCTCTCTTGCATGCGTTTGTTCTTGGCATCTTGCGCGGCCCGTGCGGCAAGAACCTTTGCTCGGCAACTGCGCGCAGAACCTTCGCGGCAATGATGACATCAACCTCCTCCGGTGGTGGCCTTCTCGAGCCGGAGGTGCCGGCATAAGAGCCTGGAGGCCTTGCCGTATACCATGCTAGGCTCGGCGCCTAACCCCATACCCTTCACGCGGCCGGGATGCTCTTTTGGGCCCACGGCGGCTTTCAAAGGGGCCAGGATCCACAGAGACCCCTGTGACTCGAGGGTTGCGACGCTCGCAGCTCGCCCCGCCTACCTTTCAATCCGGGACGCAAAGATTTCGGAAAACATTAATCAAACAATTTAATTCAATTTAAATATACAACATCAACTATATAAATAATTTTTTTTTGTAACTTACTATGATGTCCTGCGCAAGATCGGAAGTCGGCGTCCCATCACGGTGTCTATGGGTGTGTGTGAACAAGCGCCCATAGTCCATCTCATGGTTCTCCTCCCGAGCCTTCTTCCCCCGACGGAGGTAAAAGAATATAAACTTTATTATTTCAAAAACAAAACATTCGTCATTTAAAACTAAAATTAATTGATCTTTGAAAATACCCTGACTCTTTGAGGTCACGGCAAACGTCTTGGTTCCCCGTGTGATGGACCTTTGATGTGACCGACTTCCGGTGTTCTATGTGACGGGGCCTGCAAGGAAGAGCAAACAAAATGTTTATTGAAATTAATTATATAAATTAAGTTAAACTATTAAATAATTTAAACCAAAATGTAAACAATAAATTAATTTCATCTATATATATATATTTTTAAACTACACTCAAACAAAATTAATTTAAAGAAATGTTAAACAATAAATTAACTCATATTTAAATAAAACGTAAACTATGATTAATTAAACAACCTACATGCGTGCATCCGCACTCCTTCGATATTGGACATAAGCGCCCAGATGATTTGGATCCACGCCATACGGGACATTCTCCATCGTTCTTTGTAGAGTCATAGTCGAATCTCCATTCTTCGGCAGGTGAGACGAAGCCTTCGACTCTTCCACCCTTGCCCCGATTTCATCGATACGTCCTCTTATGTGGCTCTCGCAATTTAAATTTTTTCTGTTACATAATGTAGTTATGTAGTTAGTAATTAAGTAATAAATAAATAATTAAACCCAACATTCCATACTATTAATATTTGAATTTAGTTACACAACATAAGTTACCTGCACCACGTCACTAAACGCTTTTTTCTTGTTATCCGAGGAATCTTTCTCCAATCGTGGATATAGATCGGGAACCATGCCCAATTTCCGCCAAATTCTGACAGGAATCGGTTCATCAAATGACCACCATTTCCGATCGGTGGTCCGTGTTCGAGTTCCAGGGGACTATGACGCGGAACTCAAATGCATCTAAGCGACCGTGACAACATCCACCGTCCTCCCGTGATGTTCCCATGTTTATCGCACAATTATAAACACATTGTGCAATTGCGTTTAAATAAATTAAGATTACATGTAAGAAATTTAAATTTAATTTATTTCGAAAACTAATTATATTTACCTTCGACATCCACAAAAACCGGTGGAACGCGAAGACGATGGTCGGGGTTCCCCTAGTCCCGTCGGTTCTCCTCATCGAGAAACCGCTCCGCCTCGCTCAAGGGAATCTCAATATGAATCTCGGATTTTCGTCTATGTCGAAGGACAGACTTGGGTCTTTATCTCCCCCTACGGTCTCTATTATTGGGATTTCTTCATCTTCAAAGAGGGCATCAAACTCCTCCCCGCCACATTAGGGGCGGAGGGGATATTTCTGAGTTCACGCCTCTCGTACGGCCCTCTCTACTACTACCGCCCCTTATAGGCCTTTTCTCTTGTTCAACAGCTTTTCCTTTTCCCTTATCAGCCATCATGTCGAAAGGTACAAGTTGAAAGGTTAAAAGGTGAAAAATTAAAACCTTTGCGCGGGGAAAATGAAAATGGGACGAACAGTTAAAAAACCGCTACAATTTGTAGCGGTTTCATAAAACCGACATCCAAAACGCTACAAATTGTAAGACCGTTGCGATTATGTAGCGGTTTTTCTCGACAACCGCAACAAAGTTGCCTCGTTCTTGGTGAATATACGTAGCGGTCTTACAACCGCTACAAATTGTGAGACCGTTGCGATTCTGTAGCGGTTTTTAGCTAAAAAACGCAACAAACTTGCCTCGTTCTTGGTGAACTTCTGTAGCGGTCTTACAACCGCTACAACAACAGAGACCGTTGCGATTACGTAGCGGTTTTTAGCTAAAAACCGCAACAAACTTGCCTCGTTCTTGGTGAACATCTAGCGGTCTTACAACCGCTACAAAAATAGAGACCGTTGTGATTACGTAGCGGTTATATCATATAACCGCTACAAAAAATACTTTTTGACAAAAAAATTCCAAACTAATTGGTTTAGGAGTCCAACCAATTAGTTTGGTGAAAATAATTAAAATAAAGAACTTTCAATTATTTTAATTATTTTCATCGATTTTCTCAAAACACTCGAGTTTAATAAATTAATAATAATGAGTTTACTGAAAATAGTCTAACATGTCCGTGAAGATTCGCATTCAGTATAGCCACCAAACTCTCTGGAAACACTCACTGACTCATTTTGATCGAGATATTTTACTGAGAGAGAATGGTGGCTATAATGAAAATCAATCTTCGGTGCACGTTAGACTATATCTTCGAAGAGGAAGTCTTCACGTCGAGAGATAAATCCCAAATGTGGATTGTCACTTTGAAGGAACACTCTCGACATAAGAGATCTCTGCGAGATATCTGCGCATGCCTTCGACTACTCGGACGAGAATGTTCATTCGGCGACAATGCGGATGTGGTAATTTACGAAAATTTATAATCAGTGTACGAACAGATTAACTATTTATAGCGTCACTTTTTGTAGCGGTCGTACTAAAAAACGCTACAAAATCATACTATATGATGCGGTTTCAACTTCGTTTCAACACAACCGCTACAAAAAGCGGTCGTTTCGCCTTTCTGTTGCGGTTTCTTTCATATAACCGCTACGTAATTCATCGCGACTAAGTTCGCGCCATTACGCGCTAATCACTGGCGCCAATTTTGTAGTGGTTTTACTAAGAAACCGCAACAAAGGTTGCGCCACAGAGATTCGCACCATGGCGCGCCAAGCTGTCGCCAAAATTTGTAGCGGTTTACACTATAGGAACCGCTACAAATGTCTCAGCAAACGTCCTCTTTATGATTCCACTGCTAATTTGTTGCGGTTCATTAAAAAACCGCAACAAAAACACGTTTCATAGTGATTTTGTGGCGGTTTTTTATAACCGCTACTAATGGTGCGCTACTAATGGTCTGTTTTTTTGTAGTGTATACAAGAGAGAGGCCTACAGTGAATAGGCTCATTATGACTAATTACTAATATTTCCCCTCAAATTGGAGCATAGAAGAAGTTAATCAAGCTCAACTTGTTATAAAGATAGTCAACCCTAGTCCCATTGAAGGCCTTAGTTAGGAGGTCGCCCAATTGGTCATTAGACCACACATGCCCCGTAAAAATAAAGTTCTTTTTGATCTTATCGCGTATAAAGTGACAGTCAATCTCAATGTGTTTCATACGTTCATGAAACACAAAGTGGGATGCTATGCGTAGTGCAGCTTTATTAGCACACCACAACTTCACATGCAATGACGTGACAAGACCAACCTTCTTCATTAACTAGTGAAGCCCCACGCGCCGGCGAGCATCTGGGTGGCGAGTGAAGTCTCACGTGCCATCAAAACGTGATCGGACCGCCAGGGATGTGCCAATCGGAGGGTGGAGAGTTTGATGGTGGGGCGCGTGTACCGAGAAGACACCAAGCACAGAAACCTAACTCTCTCTCTCTCTCGCTCACTATGTCCCCAAAAAACTAAACTCAAAAACAGAGAAGAACAAAAAACGAACTCCGGCTAGGTCCGAGATCGGAACCCTAGAGCTCTAATACCATGTAAATTGAGAAAATATAATTTGAATTCCGTACGCATTCATGTATACAAGTAGGGTATATACACACAAGAGAGAGGTCTTAGAGTTAATAGGCCCATTATAACTAATTACTAATATTTTCTAACAACAATTACATCCAGCATCATAATCATGTTTATGGTTTGGTATTGGATATGCCATAGATAAGATTATGATGATACATACAATCAGTAGCAGACCTTGAAATAAATATTTGAGAGCCAAATGTATAATAAAAGTATCTTAACAATTCTAATGTATAAGATAACATACATTTTTACATTATATTAATTTTTTTATAAAAAATCTGAACAAATTTTTTTTTTTTTTGTTGGGGGGGGGGGGGGCATGGCCTTCCTTTGTCTCTTCTAAGGTCCTATAGTGTTGGGTATTGTTGTACCCATAGAAAATTTATGAGTTTAGTCTAATATAGGGAAAAAAAAAGTAGTAGTTCATGTTACCATCAACTACCTCTTCAGAATTAAAAAAGAATGATCAACTTATTAAATTTATCTTAAATTAAAGTAATTTTTTATTTAGTACCTGTTTCATTTTATCTAATTCTCAAATCTCTCTTGATATCCAATGCATACCATTCATATTACAAACTTTATTCTATCTTTAGAATCGGGGGAGTTCCTTTTTTCACCCTATAGTAACTCCCTGTTTAACCTTAAAGTATAGAAGTTCTAACATATTATATTGTTTATTTATTTGTGATAATATGAATGTCCTATTGTGAAGTCCCTCTCACCTTAACCCACGCACCCTCTTGGCAAAAGTACTGGTAACATTCTTTCGCAACTTTTGTAAAGCAATGAAAGATCCAATGTGTTCATATTGCTTGCACAGGATTTGAAAACGAAGAATCATCACGCGTTGCTTTTAATGTCTTTTTCTGGGCAAATTATATTACGTATGAAAGTATATCCGAATCCATGTACGCCATTGAACAGATCGATCATGTTTTACTCAATAAACCTTAATAAAAAATGATTATGTTTTACTCAGTGACCCTTAAACAATTCTTAAACATTTTTAACAACCAACTAATTACTATTATCTATATCACTGCCCTGTGAGGGCAGACACCATTTGTTTATCCAACAACCTTTGCTATGCCGGTGGCTTAGCTTCCGAAATGAAAAGAAGAAAAGAAGGATGCATCAATACCTCCACATGAAATATGATAAAGTCTTTTCCTCTTTTAAGATCATGCTGCATACAGGTTTGTTTCTGAATCACATAACTCGTTAAAAATTGCCGTGTCATCAAACCCACTATGATTATTTTAAGCACTTGCCTTCCGCAGAACCTTTAAAGAAGTCAGATATGAAGACGAAAGTGGAGAATCTACATTCTGCTTAACCCACCAAGAAAGAAAAATAATGCACAATCACATTCCTAAAGTAAGAACCTTTTGTCAGGTGTAAGTTGTCCTGTCCTGTTAAAGCCGTTTTGCCCCTTTCTCATGGATATATGACCCAGAAAAAAAAAAAAAAAAAAAAAAAAACAGAGCAATTGCCATGGCTGTACTGTAGACTGTAGATTGTAGACCAGCTTGAGGCTATCATCTCTTTTTGAACAGAGGGGTATGTAGGCATGGTCGGTGGCCTTGTGGTCATCTCCTTGACTGGAAGATAAGTAGAAAGCAGATAAAAAGTCGAAGCTCCAGTCACTTTCCCCACCATTTTCCCAAACACTTTCTTTATAATATTTTCTGCCCCACTAACATTTTTTAAGGCCAGATCAAAATTAATAGACCCATACGGAACGTAAAAACAAACAGATCTCACTGTGTATAATTAGTTCTTCAGTATATCGTTTAATCGCTACGCTTTTTACTTCCTGTTGATGTAGTTTTTGCCTTCTTTTCTCTGTTTCAATTAGATTTGTTGAGCTACTCGGTTTAATCTCCATCGAGTCTTTTCTCCTAAACCGATTCCTGAGAGGAGGATATATGGATTCACCTGCTTCTCCACCTGTTTTCTTGGAGCTGTAAATTTCAGGGGATTTGTAAAATTATGCAAGCCTTGAGTGGCCCCTTTCTGCCAAAAAAATTTCCGATATTTTCTATCACAGAAAAAACAAAGGCCCTCCGATTAACATTTAATTTGTGGATCCAAATGGCCAAGTTGCTTGAAGTGACATTCGTGTTTCTGTTTCTATCATGACGATGTTTCTGTCGTGGTTTCAATTTAAAAATTTTGAGGAACTGGGTTTATATTCTCTTGGCTCCCTCCGAGAACCCAATTCGGAAAAACACGCTCCTGTATTCTTTGATAACCCACCTTTTCCCTGTTCAGGTTCTCAAGTCAAATCCTTCAACTTTTGGTGAGAACCTAAGGGAGCACAAATTCTTATTCCTGCTCAATTTTATTTCTTCCCCTTCTCCTTTTGTGGGCTTCGTAAATTGGAGAGCACAGAAATAGCAAGAGCGCCAAAACTTAGGTATTAGGCACACATGGACTGGGACTGGAAAGAGTTGGCGTGGGATCCATCCGGGTCGGAGCTATCAAATGGAGCGGCTTCGGTGGATTTGAGTCTTGGAGAGATTTCCGATTTCATACAAAAATCAACCTCAAATACGCCTAAGGACTTACCGAGAGACTCGAAATCGGCACAATCGCCAAGCGGTTCGTCAAAGAGGAGCCGTACACTGAATGGATCGACTCAAAGTGTGTCGTGCTCGGTGGATGGGTGCGACTCCGACCTGAGTGATTGCAGAGAGTATCATCGGCGACACAGAGTGTGTGAGAAGCACTCCAAGACGCCCATTGTGCTGATAGGGGGAAAGCAGCAGCGATTCTGCCAGCAATGCAGCAGGTAAAATGGGGGTTTCTTTAATTACGTTGTTTTAGATATATTGATGCTGATTTGTGACAAGTGGTGGTCGCTAATTGTGGTAGATTTCATTCTCTGGGTGAGTTCGATGAAGTTAAGAGGAGTTGCAGAAAACGGCTTGATGGACATAACAAGCGCAGAAGGAAGCCTCAGCCGCCTTCTCTTTTCATGGCTGCTGAGAAATTCCTGAGCGGCTACAAAGGTTCGTCGGCCAGAGATACTAAATATGACTTTGATCGATTTTAACTATGACTCCAATTGGAAAGTTAATGGTGTCGTACAATTATTAGCTGATTGCAAACAAGATTTCAATATTTCCTTTTCTAGATAATTAACTAGAACTTTGATGGTCCAATTCATGATAGATTATGGTCGTAGAAATTTCGATGAAGGCAGCAACTAAGAAGAACCAAGAAGAAAGACTGTCCTGGTTTAAGAGTCAAGAAGAGGTTGTCTGCTATTAGAAAGTGAAACATAGTCACCTACAATGGCCCCTTTAGTATCCAGCTGATTAGGAAGATAAACTGACATTATAAAACTCATTTCAAAATTTTACTCAGAATATTGATAGCTTAGAAGTTTGGGACAGGGGAGGTTATTGTTTCATGGAGGAACATGAAAATTTGGCCGCACATAATTCTGCTGGTATTTGATTCAATTGCTGGTTCTGTCTTTGATAATGATAATTAGTGACAGCTATGTTTCTGTGTAGTTATTTCTTGTCTTATCCTCTATTGTCTAATTTTTTTTAATTTTGGGTTTGCCTCTTCTTTCTTCAATCAAGGACCCAGAATCCTTCATTTTGGTAGTCCTCAGATGTACGACAACCCGTTTGTGAGAAGTATGTGGCCTGCCACTGCCAAAGCTGGAGCTGAACCAGTGATGATCAGTTATGACCAAAACAGTCTGCTGAGTTCCTTTGCTAATGTAGAGCATCAGCAGGACAAGCAACTTCCTCTCTTTGGGTTTAACAGCTCTAAAGAAGGCCATTGTAATGAGGCTGTGTCTGGAATTCCCATGAGACAAGCAACTTCTGGTTCCATTGGCCCATCAGCGAGTGCAAATGGTGGTCGGAAGCTCGCTTCTGATTTCAAACCTGGATCTTTTGATTCAAATTGTGCTCTCTATCTTCTGTCAACACTTCAGACACAAAGTCAAGAGTTAAGCTTGGTGCAGTCCACCGTGAACTGTCCGGTGCAATCATCTCCCTTAGAAGATTTGCATTTTGATGCTGGGGACAAGTACTCATCATGCTCAGAAAGTCCACAAGAAAAGTCTACTAATCCATTATTGGTTGTGGATGCCGACAGGACTAACCTTCATTGCGACCGTATGATTCACATGAGGCCTGAAGAAATTGTGGAAAATGGGGACTTGGCTACCTTACCATTTTTCTGGGAGTAGTTTGCTAACTTAATATTCCTTGGTTGGAAATTTCTGGAACTGATGATCTTGAACTAATTATCTCTGTATTCTGACTAAGAAAACTAGACATGAAGCCTTCAGAGTTTGTCCCTTATGTCCTTGCATTGTCATTTCATTTGTATGGAACAAATTTTATGGATGTGTTGGTATATGTTTTGTAAACCTCAGGGAGTTGTGTTTTTATTGATGTGTGATTCCAAATTGCAGAAGGGTTGGATGCAACTTATGTTGTACTTTAATTTTAGGGAATATGATGTAATTTTGTCTGATACTTTTTCACTAAGGGTGAATTTGAGTAAAGAGTAATCAATCAAAATGGGAATGGGAGCTAGTGGGCCATGGTATGGCATTTCTAGCTGGCCACGCTCAAAAGATCTCTGACTGATTTTGTAACCTCCAAAGAACCAGTTTCCTGTCTATCTAAGATTGGCCCATCTAGGTTGTTCATATTTTATTTTTTAAAAATGTTATTTTAATGGGTAGAGGATCGAAAATAAGGTAATTTTGTAACTAATATTTTTCTAATTTTTTTTTTCATTTAAAAACCTCCAAATAAAAAAATCAAATCTAAATAGCCGAGAAGGGATTGGATAGGCAGGGACTGATTCCCCAAGCCAAGACCACTGACCAGGAATAGGATGAAGTGATGAACACCTCTTGTTGCTTTTTCTGGAAATAGCAAGCTAGCGAGGGAATCTTGAATGGGTTATTATGAGTGAATGCATAAATAATGGGTTATTATGAGTGAATGCATAAATAATGGGGACAGTTTGAGCAAAAACAAATAATGGGGACAGATTATCTCAACTTTTAGAAAGCAAACAGGACAAGGCTGGACCATAACAATAGCCTTTTATTCCTTTGATTAGATGGAAAGGCTAAAAAAAATTTGGCCTTGAAATGCTGCTGTACACCCAATAATGCTAGTTCGAATTTTGAATACTTTATCTAATTGCCTCAGCTATGTTTTCTGGAATAACCAGAAATAAGTCAAATAACTTGCCCTGAACTGAACTGATGGATTCTGATTTGCCAGACATTGCTTTACGGGTCTGTTTGGCATCTTTGATTGTTTTCCGGAATCTTGTGCTTAGTTTTTATTTTGGCTGAAATCTAGCAGGCAAATAGGCTTTATCAAGAGGATTTTATTTGCAATTATCTGTAGCTTTCAGAGGGATAGATTATGGTTAAGCAGTTATCAGAATTGACTAGGGAAAAAGATAGCAATAAGGGTGCTATCATGAACTGTAGAGTAATTTCTTAGTTTTATTTAGTGTAATATTCTAAGTGAATAGTCAGTCTTGTTTGTTTTCTTATCGACTTGGAAGCATAGTGTGAAAGAGACGACTTGTCGTCCTTCAATTCCGTTTACTAAAAGCGTTTCCATGTTGAGGCAATGAGACGTAAATGGGAAAAAAGCAAACAAAAATTAAAGAGGATTAAGTCATTTGTCCTTTCCAAATTGTGGGAGGGGAAAAAAGAATTTCTGGGGTCCCCGCTTCATATAAACTACTTCCTTTGGACGTAACGTAATGTTCGTTTGGTTAATTGAGATTTGAGATCACGTGACTCTCGTGTGCCAATGAAATGAGGTAAAAACTAACAAGTGAAAGTGAAATGGTAGGAGGGGGAAAAAATAGGGAAAATTACATGCAGTCCCAAAAAACAAAGATAATTATAAAAAAACCCTTGAAATCACTAAATTATATGAAGTTTCCGAGGAATTTTTTTGATATTATTTGTATTAACAACAAAAGAAAGAATAGATTTACAACAGGAAATGCTATATTTACAACAAAATTTAAAATCTGATTATTTACAACAGAAAAAGCCATATTTACAATAGAAAAAGTCATTTACAATAACATTTAAAAGCCGGATTTTTTTTTCCATACAAATAATATCAAAAAAGTTCCAAGATTTTGTGGATTTGTAATTTGGTGATTTGTGATTTTTTATAATTATTTTTGTTCCTTGGGACCTGCATATAATTTTCCCAAAAAAATATGTATATTCAATATTTAAATTCTTCTGGCCGAAACAAAAAAAAAAAGTAAATAAATTTAGTTTTCATTTTTTTTACGGACAAATAGGAAGGAAAATTCCTCACTCAAGCGTGATTGGGATGGTCGTTATCCAAATTTAACACGACTCAGTTCAATGCAGGGATGATTAGAAGCACTAAAGAAACCCACCACGGAATGGTAATAATTGCAAAGTTAAAAACTTCCCAAATTCCGAATGTGGGATTTTCAGCTTCTTCAATCTTTACAACATTGACCAAAGGAGATGGGCACTATATAGACTTCACAATTTGGACATTTTATATCTACGAAGGAAATTTTCCAAATTTTAGTCTTTGATACGAATTTAATCACTAGATGCTCCCTTTGTAAGTCGTTGTTATTACTATTATTATTTAAGTGTAGAGTTCAAAATGAAATGGAAATTATCATATAATTACATCTGAAATTTTGATTCTATTAACGGTAATCGAAACTCATTCCCACAAAACATATTTCGCCCACCAGAGACTGAAGCGTCGTACAAATTTTCTGCATTTCCGGAATGATCAAATACAACTTCAATTCATATACAGGCCTGAACACAAATTCAACTTCACTATGGACGAAGTTGTGGGTGCTACCAAAGTTCACAGTCCAATGATTTTCAGAATCCAGATCATAAAGATTTTCTGAAATTTAGCGGGAACTAAACTAAGAAGTGGAGCTTTATCCCATAGAAACCATTTTCATCCCGTGATCTCTGCAAAAATGTTATTGTGAGGAAAAATAGGGGCAATGAAGAGTTTCTATGAACAGACATTGTGAACACTTCATAGTAACAGACCACGCATTATATCAATGTAGCAAGAGGAGAGAGAAGCCGAAAGAAACGAGATGAGTGAGCCACAGACATTCCTTTCCTATGATCCTCGAATATTAGTCCTTGTCCTTCTTGGGAATGTCCTTTGGTGAAACCTTTGATTCCAGTTCCTTGGCGGACTTCTCAATGGCCCTGGAAAAGCATAGGAATAATCAAATACAATCTATCAACCAACCACAAGATTAATAACCAACTTTATAACTGATTCGGCAAAGAAAAGGAATTCAAGGGGAGAAAAAGAAGCTTCACAATTCAATTATGTATATCAAGGTCCAAGCTATAACACGATATTATTATTTCCAGTCCAGAATATCAACACAAAAACAACACTTACCAGTTCCATATAAGCCAAACAATCTTATCTTAAACCAAAAAGAGATGAGTAATGACATTTAACCGATGCATTGAACTGCTTTCTTTCAGGAAACACAGTCCCTGCATTCATCGAAAACTCCATAATGGGAAGGAAAAGAAAACATAAACAAACTCTATGAACCTCTTCTGTGGTTCCTTCCCATTACTCAGAACAAAACAGCGAACACACCCCTTTCTTGCCCTGATTATAAAATTGCAGCCATAAAGAAAATCAACAAGATAAAGAATCTCCCTAATACCATGCTAATGTAAATTCAACTCTCCGTTAGTAAGTTGTACGAAAATGGCCATTATTTGATGAGGATTAGGAAGGTAGGAAGAAATAACAAGAGGAAGTAAACATAAGGAGCATGATATTTCAAATCCTACATTGCATACATATTCTCCAACAAACCAGGGCAATCCAAGCCAAAGTCACCAATTTTGTCTGAATTTCACCCCAAAAAAATTATGATCAGTAATTTTAATGACAGATTTTCGGAGAAAGGAAGTGCACCCATTTCACACATGAACATTAGTGAATTCAGAGAACGTGAAGAATCTTAGTGAATGCAATCCCACAACAAGTGGCGGCAAAATAAGGGAAGTTTAGTAGCAGATCAAGCAGGGTGAGACTAAGATATCGATTCCAAAACCATCACAAAGTGAGACCTTACTTCAATTTAATTCAGATAAATCTCTCCCTAAACACCCAATAAATACTTAGAGTTCCACCATAGTGCGTTCGTAACCCTTATTAACAAAGTTGCTTCCCCTATATAGAAATTAAATTATTACGCCAATCGATAGCTAATAAAATAGAAACAGGGCTAACTTGGAAGCTTCGGCCGATTCTTCTTCGAGCCAGTGGCGGATGTGCTTGACGTTTCGCCTGAAAATAGAAGCAGATTGCTTCACATCACTCCTCAGCAGAAGAATTACGGCGCCAACACCAGCCACTGTGAGTACGAAATTCGTCAGCCCCATCCTATGTTCAGACTTCAGACCACAATTTCCCGTACAGAAGCTCCAGAATGATAACAAACAACGTCGGAGGGTTTTTCACTTTTCTCGGGGAAGACGGAGCTTTGAAACCCTTGTCCGAAAAAACTTGTAAATTGCGCTTACGGATGCCCCATACTTGTTGAAAAAAAAAAAACAGATTTGTCAGCCCGTTAGAGTGATAGAAGGCCCATACTTGTAAATTGCGCTCACGGATGCGCCATACTTGTTGAACTGGGTCAATGGCCCATGTAGAAATGGTTAAATCAGATTTGTCAGGCGCGATTTGAAATGCCATTGGAGGCAAAGTTTTGAAAGTCGGATCGGACGACAGCCGTTCCCTCTACAGGATCGTTTTAAAGGTTTGGACCGTTTTGGGCCGCCTAGAGCCTGTGTTTGAGCAGGAATCCGGAGTCCAGCCAGAACTCGAAGCGGGTTTAAGAAAATCAGACGGATCTGAAGCCTTTTGGATCTGGAAAAAATTAGGGAAATTTTTTTCAGAGAAGGACCAAGAAAAGAAAATGTTAAAAAAGTTTGAAAGGAAATTCACATGTCAAAAAAATGTCAAAGGGTTGTTAATTTCAGATATGAAGTTGTTAATCCCATAAAAGAAATTATTAATAGAACTTTTCTGTCATTTGAATTTCTTTTCAACTTTTTTAACATTTTTTTTTTCCTAAGACCTAAAAGAAATTTTCCCAAAAAGTTATTCTGCTCACCCCTCCCGCACTTGCAGAAGGAACCATGAAGAAGAAAAGGAGGAGAAGGAGATGGTGCAGAATCGCTCGTTAAAGAGAAAACGACAGAGTTCCGAAGATAAGAAGATAAAAGAGCGGTCTTTTCATTAACTTTTAATCTTTTCGAATATTTCTTACTTTTATATAAAATGACATTTTTGCTGAAATATCAAATGACTAATATCAAGTTAAATTGATATGAGTATATTTAGAATATTTTTTATTTTTTAATAATTTGACATATATTATTATATATGTATATAATATTATTTTAATTAAATTATTATATGCTTGACCAAACAAAACCATTTTTGAACCATGACTTGCTAATATTTTTAGTTTGATATCCAATCCGACTTTTAAAACATTGAATTGGACAATGAAGGGAAATGGTTGAATGCATTTTTTGTTGAAGGTGTTCTATCCATGTTGTAAGTTATGGCATTCAGTTTTATTATCACAGAAAATGCCATTGGCCTTTTTTTTTTTAAAAAAAGTTATTCAAAAACAAAACCAAGACAATAATGCAATCTATATTTTAAAATAATATGAAGGGTTTCAGTTGAAATTTAGGGTGTGCGTGGTTTGAGGAGTGGGAGTTGAGGTTAAGAGGGTAAAATATTTTCATCTTTTCTAATAAGTACATTTATTGAAATTTGAATTTATGTTCTCCTTTTTACAGATATAAAGCTACTTACTTCCTCAACCAATTGCATGATTATTACTTCATCAACCAATTGAATAATGATTATATTTGAATGACTTAAGATATAAGGGCATTTAATGTTCAATAGATTCTAATCAAAGACATTAAATGTTCACTTAACCACATAATAATGTTATAATTAAAAAAAAATCTTTTCATGTATATTTTTTAAAATGTCAAAACATCTTCGTTTTTTTTTAATGCCGCATATCTTTTAGAATTGGGAGGGCCTACAATCCATTATAATGCCTAATACTTTCAAAGTTACTGTTCATTTATTTTTATCTCAATATGAATTAAAGGTGCTAATAAAAAACATATATATGGCTTCAATTAACTTGTGTCACAATTCCTTCACTTTCATATATTCTATCATTTGTAATCAGTGACTAAAACTTTATTTTCAAATTTATAAAAACCATTCATGTTCTCCTTTCTAATGGAAGGGTCTATACATCACACGGGGTAATCCGTTTTACAATGTCTAACACTTTCAAGCTTCAAGCTCATTTATTTTTATCTTCAATATGAATTACATGTGCTAATAAATAACATACTACATGATTTCGATTAACTTGTATCACATTTCCTTTACTTTCATATTTTCAATCATTTATAATCATTGACTAAAATTATTTTCTAAATTCTTAAATCATTCACATTCTCCTTCATAATGGACGAGCTAGCGTCTAGTTATTATACCATTATAATGACTAGAATGATGCAGAATTATAATTTCCTGATGTATAAGGTTTTCAGGTTTATGATGAAGGGAGATGGTGGATGTAATCATAAATACTGGTCTGAATTAAGCTGCGACGACAAGTCTTAGGTTTTGACCAAATTATGCTATAAATAGAAAGGCAGTGTTGTGATGATCGAGGAAAGATGCCTGTGGTACATTACGTTTGAAGCAAAGTGAAATTTTTTATGTTAGATGTGTGTTTTAATGGAAATGAACTATTCCTGATTGCTTGATTGGTGGTTGCGCAGTCACATTACAGCAAAAAGCAAATGCTGATCTGTATATTAACATGCTAAATGCCGCATGAGGTGGAACAGAAAAATGAACATAAAATCAGTGCTCATAGGATGTTTGAGTTAACGTATAACAATATTATATGATACGGACCAATAGCTTTCTTGCGTTTCGGCCTGATCCGACAAATATCTTTCTTTTGGTTCAACTTTTCCTTTTGAATCATCTGGATATGGGGTCCCCTTTTCACTTGGCACCATCATCGATCCCCTTCGTATACAAATCATAGGTCGTGCCAATTTGCATTGCCCCAAGACCCAGTTCATGAAGCAGTCGTCTGGAACAATCTAGCATACCTTGACTTTGAATCATACTACTAGTATTAGATATGTTCAGGACTCACAAATTCACCTTTTTAATTTCTGGAAAAATAGTTGAACAGCATGTAAATGGTTGACCATACAATGAAGATATTGAAGACCAATAAACACCCCACTATCTTGCATGCTTTGAGTTCCTATTTTTTTCTATTTAAAGTATGTGACGTGATTCTTATTACTTCCTCCAATTATAAATGTAAGATATGATTGAGTACATGTCATAGAAATCTTGTATTAGCCTTATCATGAATACCTAGGAAGTTAGTTTTTTCTTGATGTACATGATTTTCCTAAAATATTTACCCTTTAATTTATTTGCATTGAAAGTTGTATAATTAATATATGAAATCAATATAAGCAGTTTGGGAGGCAAAAATAACAAATGCGAGAGATGAAAAAGATTGTTATATATTGAGAGTTAAAACAAACCACTAAACTGACCCTTTATCCTTAAGATCATATGAAATACCATACAAGGCTTGTTCCAAACTTAAAATAAGATAAAAATAATATTGTAAATGTGATTTATGTTTGGATTGACGTTGAGATAAGTGATTTTTTTCAAACTGAAACTTATTTAAAAACCAATTTTGCATGGAAAATGAATGAAAATACTTGAATTTTTATATTATAATCCTATATTACGATAAAATGTAGTTTTTTTCCCTTTTAATTGTTTTTTGCACACTGACCATCTCTTAAAACGAAAGGGATATTACTCTATAAACTACCCATTATTGGTGGACTACAATCGTTCATCAAAAGGATTTACAGTACGTAACTCCGTAGGTGTCATAACGGGATTATATCCAGGTGTTCTAATCAAAGCTTTCTTAGCTAAAAGATGGGGTACACCATTCGTAGAGCTTAACTTCCTTCCAGTATACAATCTTGGTCCCTCATCGTTCTCACCTCCACTTGCGAGAGATGCGCAAGGGCCAAATTGGAAAAGGGAGACCATGGCTTGTCTCAACTTCACCGTGATGCCCATAAGCTACAAAAAGTGGCTTCTGTCTGACCGTGCGATCGGAGTAAAATAGGCTTTTTTAGACCATCGCAAACCCTAACATAAGAAAAACTCTCACTGTGCTTTTTTACTCTATAATCGTATTTTTTTATGTCTCACACAGCCTTCTCAAACAGGCTCATAATAATTAGAAAGCCGGCGATATGCTTTGGACAAGCTTGATGATTTCTTTAAAGTTTGTTTTTCATGATCCGTTGAATATTGATGCTGAGGAGATGCATTGGTTGACAAAAAAAAATGCATAGATTCAACTTATGAGTTCACACAAGGCAAGTGGAATAAGAAACAACAACAAAAAATCCAAGAGGATAATAATCTTGCATGCTATCTCTCAATTCACTCTTTAATTTCATCCATTCATATTCATTTCTATATAAAAAGGCAAGCGAAGAAAGGAAGAAGGATTTTAAGAGTAAGAGGTGAATCAGATATTGGCACGGCTCAATCAGATGAAAGTTCTCAACCAGTGTACCCTGCGAAAACTCTCACTTGATTGAACCATGCCAACATCAAAACAAATCCAAAGTATATTAAGCACATAACAAAATGGGCAATACATACTTACACAGAATACTCCAAGTTGCCTTATGAGTTAATAATCCTGTGGAATGGGAGAGAGCAGAGAGTTAAGGAGCAAGAAACAAGACAAAGCTGTAACACAAAAGGAATCTGAGAGCCAGTTCAAAGGATACGTATGTTTTTGTGGTAGGGTTTGGGGATATATAGGAACGAGGGAGCGGGCAAGAGGTGTCCATTGGAGGAAACTGTGGAATACAGATAGGCGTTTAGGTGTGGTTGTTTGATAGGTGCTGCTCCTTTTTGCACCCTAATAATAATCAGCTGTCATCATCTTCACGCTCATCATGCCATCATCATCATCTATTTGATTACTAACAATAATAATTCATGATGATTGGTCCTTTGCCGGGCCTTTTGGGCCAACTCTGCCCTTCAACCCCAACCATTTTTGGGCCTTACTTCCCATATGCCTCTGTTACTTGCTACCCCCCTTTCGGCCTTTATTAGGAACAGTGATATCCTTACTATCCCTTTTCTTATATTTTTGGACCAATTATTCTACTTTGTTGAAACGAGGAATAATACAGTTAGTTAAGGTGGCCTTCACTTTAAAAGGGAAGAGGTTCGATACCCACTAGTCGATGTGAAGGTCTCGTTAATGGGCGATCTGTAAGTACCTCTGTAAATCTTTTTTAATCCTTGAGGCATGCAATGACTCTGGTGGGATATCGGTGTCTACCCTCACCTAAAAATCTTTGTATATAAAAAAAAATCGATGGTTATTAATTGAGCATATTTTGTCAAGCATTGCATGGAATAAGGGGAATAAACTTGACCTCTCTTACATGATTTTGAATATTAAATAAATTAGTCTCTACACCCACCACCCTAAGAATATGTCAGAGTTTATGAGAAGCAAGGAAGGATATTGCAACGCAGTGCCTTGAAGTTTGAACATAAAAGGGGGTACATGTTGCTAGAAAGTTCATATTCATTACGGCACCTTCATAGATTGAAATGGATCTCTGGTACTTGCCTAACCCCCCCACTATGCATGAATTTGTCAGGTTTCCTGTTAATCACTCCATTCATTTCGTCATGTAATTTCATGAAGGGTACTCTGTGTAGGGACATCCTCTAAAAAGAACCTCCGAGTGTGATGGTGTCTATACATGTCCCAACTTACTATTACACTCAATTTTCCCAATGTATAGCTGTATACACGTTTTATCCTGACATGTTGTATGAATAAAACTCATAGGTAGTTTCTACTTTCGTAACACCAACTTACGTTAGAGTTGGATGATCTGATGTTGATAAGAACGCATCAAGTATGGAACTGTTTGATATGGCTGAGGCAAAAAGCCCATCAAATAGTAAAATAACCTCAGTGGAGAAAAAAAAAAGATAATCTGAACTGTTTGAGATAGCTTTAAGGGTTGACAGATTTATTGTAAAAAAGTGGCTTCAAATAGAAGTTACTTTTTTTAGCTTCTGGAAAAAAGTTAGGGATAGATGATCTAATAAGTAATGTACTATTAAATATACATTTATATGCATTCTAATTTATCCATTACAACATATTTAATTAAGTACTTTAGAGTTTTTAATTTTTTTTAATAATAATTTATTTATTTTATCAAATTTAAATTATTCAATTATCACAATATATACAAATAATATATATATCTGTGTGTAGTATTCAATAAAATTTATATTATTTTCAGTCATTTTCCTTCTCAAATGACTTTTCAAACACTATTTCAAACAAAAGCTCATTTGGAAAAAAAAAAGTCACTTCCGTCACCACTATCCTAAACACAAATCATATCTACAATCTAACTTTTATCTCATCTTTTACTTGCAAAAGTCCATATGGAAAAAGTGCCGCCTTTATCCCAAACAGGGCACTATAAAGATATAAACCCACTTTACAAAATATTTGTTTTTTTTTTGGGGGTGGTTAATCTTTGCTTCTATTTTCTTGTTTCATGACAAATTTATAATACTTTTGTTATGGCCCCATATATTGGGCTATCCGGATACCCGGCCCAACCAGGGGGTCTACAGTAAAACCACATGTTTAACCAGGTAAATGGTTCACCACTACTCCACCTTGTCCGTTATGCGAGCCGTACGGGTAGTGGAGCGGGTATTGCGTAACGTGGGGGGCGCATAATGGTGGTGGATAGACATATTTGCATGGGAGTGAAACCCTAGGTAATCCCTATAAATAGGAGATTACCCACTGTGTGCACTCGATCTCTCTCGATTCGATAGTTTACCATTCGATCCACACCGCACACACACCACCCCTTTGGCGAAATGCCTTATCGTGTTGCATTGTGATCTGAGCTCTCTCGACGATATCTTCCCCGTAAGTATCGTCGAGCCAGTACCCTTTCTTTGACACTCAGTCAGTGAAAGGTCCATTGATCCAACATTAATCATTCCTAGCTCATTGAAGCTAGACATAACATTGGCGCCGTGGGACCTTCTATTACAAACATCGGCGGCCAGCCGGGGAAGATATCCGAATCATCCGAGAGAACAACAACGCTCGAGGACCGCCAAAATGCCATTTGGTGGCAAGATGAGCAAAAGCGGATACGCCAAGAATGGGAAGATTCAAAGAATGGAGTGCCGAAGATATCGAATCCGAGAGGGCCAAAATGCCATTTGGCGGCAAGATGAGCAAAGCGGATACGCCAAGAATGGGAAGAAGTTGCAAGGAAGGATGGTGCGGGTACAAGTCGCGTGATGATCTCGAACATCACCGGGGTATGGTCACCAAGGAAGAGCACCAGGAAATTTTGTCTCTAAAGGAGCGGATATGGGTGTTGGAGAATCTCACTTGGCTTTCGCCTCGAGATGCGGAAAAGCCCATCCGGGATAGCGGAGTAACAGCCGCTGAAATCAATGAGGCCACGCGCCCCCTTCGTGAAAATAACCTGTCCCGGGAAAAAGGGAAGCGTTCATTGGCCAACTCGGCCTTGAACAACCACGAACCAACCCCCTATCATTCAACAAGACTAAGGCGGATGAAGCGGGGCATAGCGGAGATAGCCTCCGCACCGTTTTTTTCAAAGGAAATCATGGCGCCGCATACCCCAAAAGCTGGATTCTCGAGAACTTCCAAAATATAATGGTAGCCAGGACCCGCAGGTTCACCTCAATAACTTCAAGATGGAAATCGGGGTGAAGGGGATTGTAGGGCACGTGATACCTCGATTGTTCGCAGGAACACTTCAAGGAGCAGCTCAAACCTGGTTCCATTCTTTGCCGCTAAACTCTATACCCGACATGAAAACCATGGAGTATAAGTTTTTACTCAATTTTGGTACAAGTCGGAAGCAGCCAAAAACCGAGTTTCAGCTGGACCAGGTCAAGCAATCATCTGATGAAAGCTTACAGAGATACTTGGACCGGTTCAAGGACACTGCTCTCTAGGTCCCCGGCTTAAAAGAAGACGTACATCTACACTGCGTCATAGCCGGTCTAAATGCTACATCACGGTTAAAGAAATCAGTGATGAAGAATCGACCTCGAACTTTGACCGAATTCACAGATCGATCAAAGACGTACTTGGAACTTGAACAGAAGGAAATGATGAACCAGGCGGCAAAAAGGAAAGGTAGAAGTCCACCCCCAAGCCCAGGGAGGCATACGCCGATCGCAAACCGGAATCCCGAGGACGAGGTGGAGAGGCGAGACCGAGGGGGGGAAGCCGTAAGGAAGATTTGATAGGTACACTCCCTTAAAAATGTCCCAGGCCTAGATCTGGAAAGAGGTGTCGGCGACCGAGATGAAAATGGTTGAGAGACCCCGGCCAGTGCGAAGGGAAGCCAGCTTGGACAAATCCGTCTTGCGAGTTCCACGATCGGCACGGTCATACGACGGAAAGTTGTTGGGACTTGAGGACGCCATTGAAAAGTTCATTCGAGAAGGAAAGCTCCGCGATATGTCATTCAGACGCAAGGTAGTCAAAATAACAAAAGGCAGGGGGGAAGAAGCAAGAGCCCACCTCGCCTAGAGAAAAAGAGGCGTGAGCAGAAAAAGAAAGCCACACACAGCGACGACGAATTCCCAGACCCCAAATACGACTGTAATGTGATCAGTGGAGGTTTCGGAGGCGGGGGAGATTCGGTGAGCCAAAGAAAAAAATATTTGAGGGAGGTTCTTTCAATCAGAGACCGTCCGGAATTTAATAAAGATGTAGCAAAACCCGAACCCCCAGTTCTAAGCTTCACTAGAGAAGAGCTAGAAGACATACCACCAGAACACCACGACGCATTGGTCATCACGGGAACTGTGGTCAGTTGTTCTGTGAAGAAGATCTTGGTCGATAATGGGAGCGCGGTGGACATCATCCTATGGGACGCTTTCAAGCGAATGCGTTTGGACCCAGAAGATTTGAAACCGTGTAGAACAACCCTGACCAGATTCAATGGCCGAGATACATGCCCTAAAGGGTACATCGAGCTAAAATTGACACTAGGGACAAAAGAAGCGTTCAAATCAGAGCGAGTCAGGTTCATGGTGGCCGACTTCCCTTCCTCGTATAACATCATTATGGGACGTCCAACGATCCACAACTGGGATATGCTGGTATCCACAAAACACCAACGATTGAAGTTGGTAAACAAGAAAAATCAAATTGTGACGGTCAAAGGCGACCAGAAGGACTCTCGGCAGTGTTACTATGACACAGTCAAAATGAACAAAGCCGACCCAGCAGCCCGGAAGGGGAGAATCAAGGCGCCCGTAGATGAGGAAAATGAAAAGCCAGTCAACCTCACCGAGCTAGATCTGCGTGAGGACGAGAGGATGAGAAGAACTGAGTCAGATGGGGAACTCGAGGACTTCGCCCTAGGGGCTAACCCCGAGCAGAATACCAAGATCGGTAAGAATCTAGCCCCGATGATTCGAGCAGAGCTTGAAGCTTGCCTGAAGAGCAATGAAGACATCTTTGCATGGCGGCCATATGAGATTCCAGGGGTACACCCCAATGTCTGCTGCCATAGACTAGCAATTTGCCCGAACTCAACCCCGGTGGCTCAGAGGAAGCGGAAGATTGGGGTAGACAGGAAAAAGGCCCTAGAAGAGCACACCGATGAGCCGCTAGAGGCGGTTTCATACACGGGCGCAATACACCACCCGGTCACAAATGTCGTAATGGTAAAGAAACCTAACGGCAAATGGCGGGTATGCGTCGACTATAAGAACTCCGAACAAAGTCCGCCCAAAGATCCTTTCCCTATGCCGAGCATAGACCTGGGTAGACAACTCATCGGCTTCGCATTGCTATCCTTCATGGATGCATATTCGGCTACAATCAAATCCCCATTACGAGATGATTGATAAGCATATATTTTATGATTAAATAAGAAATTCGAGATATATTAGATTGAATTTATTAATATTATACCTATTTAATTATCTTTTATATATTTATCTATCTTTTAATTAAATATAGGATAGAAGAATATTATAACATAAAATCTATTGATATCCTATTTTATTTTGTAGGAGATATTTTGGGATCTAAGAAAGGAGAAAATATAGGGAAGACAATAAAGATAACAAATTTAATTGAAAAAGATATAACATAATATATTATTATATTATATTATAAAAGGATATAATATATCAAAGTGACCAAGGATGAAAGACATACCTGCGTAAAGAATGAAAAAGCAATTGGAAAGACGTGGACCCCACACCAATTAAATGAAAAGGGTCGATGCGTGAGTGGAAAGAAGATATATTGGTATAATAGATATAACAATATATCCTATCTAATGAAAAAAGATAAGAGCCCAACAATATATAATAAAGTCACGCACAAGGGAAAAAGGAGAATTCCGGACGCACACGCAGAAAGACGCAGAAGAGAATTCGGACGCGAACGAGAATTCAAGAAACAATTGGAAGCACGACATCAACGCGAGGAGGAGCGAATAGCAATTCAAGGACGCCGCAAAGCAATGACGCAGAGTTTGAAGATGCGGCAGGGAGGAGCATATGAGACTAAGGGATTCTCCGGGAGTCTTTATTTCTCTTTCTTTTTCCTATCTTATTTAAATCTGGCTTTTATTTATTTTATGGATTTTATTATAGTCATGCTAGGCTAGTTTTCTTTTGTAGTTAGGCGAGGATGAACCCTATTAATTTAAAATATTTGATTGGATTCTTTATTTATTGTTATTTTCTTGATTGAATAAATTATCTTTGCTTAATGCTTTCTTGAAAATTGATCACCTTTTAGATTGTTCATAGGTTGGTCTATGACAATAGAGATGTTGGTGCATTTAACTAGAACCGTTAATTCATCATAGAGTTGCATGACCAAGACATAGACTTACGAGTTTATGCGATCTCATAATTTTGGTTTAAAAATATGATTTTTTTTTCCAAACAATACTAAGACATTAGGTTGTTTTCAAAGATAACGGATAAGGTAAAGATCAAGACATTGAGACTTAGTCTAACTTTAGAGAATTGATCGTCAATCGTAGGAATAATAATCAATTAGGAATTCAATTCAAATACTTGGAGGAACATGGGGATTCTCAAATTTTGCGTTTTTTAATTACTCATTTTCTAAACATTTTCTTGAAATTCTTGATTCTTGTTCTTTATTCAAATGTTTAAATTCTTATACTTATCAAACTCACCTCATATTACTCAATTCATCCAACTAAAGCAAAAATAGTGAATTAGTGATTGTAGTACTATTCCTTGTGGGACGATCTTTTTCTCACTACTTTATTACTTGTAACGACCGGTGCACTTGCCGAAGTTGCTATCAATGATCAAGAAAAGACAGCGTTCACCACGGACAAGGCTAATTACTGCTACAATGTTATGCCCTTTGGGCTAAAAAATGCGGGAGCCACGTACCAAAGGATGATGAACCGAGTATTCGAAGATCAGCTAGGGAAAAACGTCGAGGTTTATATTGACAACATGATTGTTAAATCTATCCGGGCTGAAGATCATGTCCAGGATTTACAACAAACGTTCGACAAGCTTAGGGAGCATCGGCTGCGTCTCAACCCGGCGAAGTGCGCCTTCGGGGTCCCGGCTGGAAAGTTCTTGGGATTTCTGCTTACCCACAGAGGGATTGAGGCCAACCCAGACAAATGCCGAGCCGTCTTGGACATGCAGCCACCTAGAAATAAGAAGGAAGTGCAGCAACTGACAGGACGGCTGGCAGCCTTAACCAGGTTTTTGCCAAGGTCAGTTGAGAATTCTCTCTCATTCTTCAAACTGTTAAAAAAGGAAACGTCAGGAGAATGAGATGTAAAATGCCAAGAGGCTTTTGAAAAGATTAAGCAATGCTTGTCAACCCCGCCGGTTTTATCACGTCCAAAGCCCGGGGTGTGCCTAATTCTATATTTGGCTGTCGGGGAGGAGGCCGTCAGTGCCGCATTGATCAATGAGGAGAAGGAGGGCCAAACTCCGGTATACTTTGTGTGAGAGCCCTACGGGGAGCCGAGTTGAGGTACCGTAAACCGGAAAAAATGGCCTTCGCTCTTCTTATGATCGCAAGACAGCTACGCCGTACTTTCAAAGTCACACAAGTAATAGTGCGTACCAACCAACCAATCCGTCAAATTTTGCATAAGCGGATCCGCGGGCCACATGGCAAGTTGGGCTATTGAGTTATCCGAGTTTGACATAGTTTATGAAGCACGACACGCCATAAAATCTCAAGCTCTAGCGGATTTTGTGATGGAACTAACCCCCAAAGAAAATCCGCAGGAAGACGACGACCATACATGGAAATTATTCGTCGACGGATCTTCGAATAAAAAAGGCAGTGGAGCGGGGATTATCATTGAAAGCCCAGAAGGAATCTCCTGGGAGCTTTCCCTCCAATTTGAGTTTACAACCTCAAACAACCAAGCAGAATATGAAGCACTCATCGCCGGGTTGTTGCAAGCAAAGGAAAGTGGAGCCAAGAAAGTTCATGTGTCTACTGATTCCCAACTGGTTGCATCTTAGATAGAAGGCAAATACCAGGATAAAGGCCCTTTAATGGTTAAGTACCTGGGAAAGGTAAAACAGCTAATGGCAGAGTTTGATGATGTTGCAGTGGTGCATATCCCGAGGGGGAAAATGTCAGGGCGAAAGTTCTGGAAAAATTGGCAAGTACAAAGAACCCCGGAAACCACCACATCGTTGTCCAGCAGAACCTGCTGGAACCAAGCTGTGTCATGATAATTTCAAAGGCCAATGACTAGCGAAAACCGATTGCTGATTACCTCGAGAGAGGAATTCTCCCTGAAGACACCGAAAGGGCCAGAAAAATAGTGAGAACGTCGGCATCATTCACCATGATAGACGATGAATTGTACAAGAAAGGTTTCCGTTCTCCTCTGATGAAATGTCTGAATCCGGCCAAGGCCGACTATGTGCTGTCTGAGATCCATGAGGGGATAAACGGACACCACATGGGCGCTAGAGCATTAGCACGGGCGGTGAGAGCCGGTACTTTTGGCCGACTATGGCGGCCGATTCTAAGGAACATGTGCGCAAATGCAACAGTAGTCAGAAGCATGCCAAAATCATACACACCCACCCTTCTGAGTTGACAAGCATCTCGGCCCTATGGCCATTCTACAAATGGGGAATGGATCTGCTAGGCCCATTCAAGAGGGCACCAAGACAATTACGCTGGCTCATAGTAGCTGTGGACTACTTCATTAAGTGGATAGAGGCGGAGCCGTTAGCGACAATTACTTCGGCCCGAGTGCAAAGGTTTTTCAATCAAAATGTTATATCTCGATTTGGAATTCCTGCCGAGATCGTAACGGACAATGGGATCCAGTTCACCGACAAGGGTTTCCAAGAGATGGTGGCCGCCCTCCACATTATACATCATTTCGCCTCGGTCGAACATCCACAATCCAATGGACAGCCGAGGCCAACAAGGTCATCCCGGACGGATTGAGGAAAAGGATGGAGGATCTTTGAGTCAAATTGGGTTGAGCAGCTATACCTGGTCCTTTGGGGACACAGGACCAAAATCCAATCGGCGACGCACGAAACCCCATTCAGGCTAACTTATGGATGAGAAGCAATGATACTGGTTGAAATCGGTGAGCCATCATAGAGGAGAACCAAGGCCCTACATGAAGAAGATGACAACAACTGATCAATCGCGATAGAACTGGATCTTGTGGACGAGGTCAGGGTAAAGGCGCATTGCCAAGAGCTAGCGGCCAAGCAACTCCTCGCCAATCGATATAACCAGAAGATGGTACCCTGCAATTTTGTAAAAAGTGATCTCGTCCTTAGACGGGCCGACATAGGTAACAAGAGTGCCGGTCAGGGAAAACTAGCGGCAAATTGGGAAGGTCCATACCGTATAACGAAAAATCTGGGCAAGGGGGCCTACAAGCTGGAAACTTTAAAGAAGCGTGTAAAGCAAACATGGAACGCGAGACAAGCTTAAGACCTATTATAGTTAATAAGCCTTCGGTGATGTTTTATCTGATGTTTTCCTATGCAGAGTTATGTAAGCCATGGTTGTAAGGCCAATCTTCTAATGAATTTCGGGTCTTGGAACCCGTTCTCAGAAATTCATACGAGTCATCTGTCAATGGATAAAACATGTAGGAGTATGAGGTATTTTAACCCGGCTCCAGAGACCATGTTCCAATAAAAACATGTAGGAGTATGAGGTATTCTAACCCGGCTCCAGAGACCATGTTCCAATTAAAACATGTAGGAGTCAGAGGTATTCTAACCCGGCTCCAGAGACCATGTTCCAATTAAAACATGTAGGAGTATGAGGTATTTTAACCCGGCTCTAGAGACCATGTTCCAATTAAAACATGTAGGAGTCAGAGGTATTCTAACCCGCTCCAGAGACCATGTTCCAATTAAAACATGTAGGAGTATGAGGTATTTTAACCCGGCTCCAGAGACCATGTTCCAATTAAAACATGTAGGAGTCAGAGGTATTCTAACCCGGCTCCAGAGACCATATTCCAATAAAAACATGTAGGAGTATGAGGTATTTTAACCCGGCTCCGCAGACCGTGTTCCAATTAAAACATGTAGGAGTATGAGGTATTTTAACCCGGCTCCGAGAGACCATGTTCCAATTAAAACACGTAGAGTCGAGGTATTCTAACCCGGCTCCAGAGACCATGTTCCAATTAAAACATGTAGGAGTATGAGGTATTTTAACCTGGCTCCAGAGACCATGTTCCAATTAAAACATGTAGGAGTGAGGTATTCAAACCCGACTCCAGAGACTATGTCCCACTTAAAACATGTAGGAATCAGAGGTATTCTAACCCGGCTCCAGAGACCATGTCCCACTTAAAACATGTAGGAATCAGAGGTATTCTAACCCGATTCCCAAGACCATGTTCTAATTAAAAAGAGGTGAATGAACCCGCGTTTTGGAAAACTTGTGTGGATTCATGGTTGACGAACCAGTTTCCGTAAACACATTCGCGAAAGGATGGCATGAACTCTTGATTAAATATCTAGTTTTCAAAAACCATGCCTGTACGAAAACATGTAGGAATCAGAGATATTCTAACCCGATTCCCAAGACCATGTTCCAACTAAAACATGTAGGAATCAGAGGAATTTAAACCCGATTCTATGAACATGTTGATATCAAAATGCAAAAGAGACAAGAAACCAATTAGAAGAAGTTATGTTAAGAACAAACATGGGCGAATTCACAATGAAGACTCCAGACCTTAACTACGCGAAGTTCGTAAAATGGAGTACTGGTATTGATTAAAGTCATGTTGTCATATTTACAAATAAGCCGGGTTATAACCACGGCATCAAAAGGATAGCCTCAAAAATTAGAAATGATAAAACAAGGCATATGCCGAACATTAACCGCGAGCTCAGGAAGATGGAGGCGGGGCTTATTCCTCCTCTTCTTCATCTTCATCTGCATCAGGAGGAATCAACTGTTCTTTCTTGTTGACATAGGACTCATAATTTAGACCGGACAGGTTGAAGGCGAGGCCAGGATTAAGGGTGCGGATTTGAGCAACAGCGTTGTTAAACGAGAAAACCGCTGCATCAGCATATTCGGTTAGCCCCGCCTTGGCCTGACCAAGCTCAACCTCCTTGGTTGTAAGTTCATGTACCTTGGCCGCAAGCTCATATTCCTTAGTCGCGAGCAGAACTTTATAATGATCAACGTCAGACTACGCCTTGTCTACTGCCAGTTGATCATCCGTGTGAAGATCTTCTAAGCGGAGGACGTCCAGCTCTGCCTTCGCCAGCTTTTCCTTCGCCTTTTTAAGGTCGGATCTAGAGGCCTCCAATTCCTCTTCCAGGGTTTTTTCCTTAGAGTTAAAGGACTTAATTTCTTCTTCATGTTTGGCCTTAGCGGCCTACAAAGAATTGAAGTCTTGCTGCAACTGGGCATGCACCGCCGTAAGGACGTTCAGATTGGCAAAGGCTCTGTCCCGGTCTTCGGCGATCTTCGCCACCTCAGAAGTTTGTTTCAAAGCGGCATTCTCCTTACTCAACGCAACCAGCTGAGCGTACGCCAGCCCATATTTTATCTTCAAGAGAGCATAAGGGCGAATCAGGGAGAGAGCTCGATAACCATCTACTTCCATCTGGGTTAGCATCTTCTTGCGAGGCAAAGATCCAACGGGCGGATGTGTCATGAAGGGAAGCAGGAGGGCGCATTACATCCAATACTTCCTTTACCAATCCCTGCTCCCACAAGACGCCCTCGGGAAGATTGTTCACGGTAAGATGGCCCAGCGCTAAGGTCGTAGCCGAGTTTGTTGGCGCCGGGGAAGACCTGGAAGGGGCAGGCGCACCCTCAATGACCGGCGTCTCAGAGGGCTCCACACTCGGATTGGCTGGCCCCGCCACAACGTCTTTGCCTTTGACCTTTTTGTAGGCAGCGTTTTCTTCGGCATCTGGCGAAGCTAGTCGCTTCTGAGAAACACTTTCAAGGGCCGGACTCGATGGGTCATTGGGCGGGGTGACGGGAACTTCTTTCGCAGTTCGAGAGCGATTTTTGAATACATTTAGCTGTTTGGGCTTACCCATAGCTCGGCCTGCAAAAAAATAAGGATATCAGAGCAATGAAAGGGAAACAAAAAGCCAATAAACCAAGTGTCAATAAGATCATACTACTTATCGGACGCCGCCTAACTAGGGGCATGGTTATTAACTCGGCCGGATCCATGGGACCCGTTAGAGTGCCGACCAGTTTCACAAGTTCCAGCAAGGTTTTTTCTTCCTCATCAGAAAAGCTTTTGGATTGCGGAATATAATCCTCGGGTCTAAGGGTATCATGGTGCGTAGACCAGTATAGAGGAAACCTCTCTTCGGTCTCTCCACTGTCGGTCTTTCACACAAACCAAGGTGCCTGGCCGGGAAGGGCTTCAACTTTTATAAAAGCCGACTTGAAGTTTTTCCAAGATTCACGAAAAGGTCTGAAAAGCTTCCGGTCACGGATACTTCGGAGCGTAGTCCAACCAAACCATTTCGTTGAAGCCATGGTGGAGACGTTCATTTCTAGCGGGGCAAAGAAAGACATGAAGGTCGGAACGCTACAGACTAAGTCTGAATCTCTGCAGAATATCTCGAAAGCAACCGCAAACGCCCAACCATTTGGGTGAAGTTGTGAGGGAGCGTGGTGCAAATGACTCAACAGTTCGATCTGAAAGTCTGTGAAGGGAAACTTCACTCCTAAGAGAGTGATCACATCCCGGTAAAGGAAAAAAATGTGGATCTTTTTCCTGCACCCAGAGAGAATCTACTGATTCACGCTTTAGAGGCAATCGGACAGTATATCCCTCCCCGTCTCCAACCCCGAGTTGGCGAAGATCGTCGGCGGTCAAGGAATTCTTTACTTGTGTAACAACACTACTCACAGCGGGGGTCAAATTGAATGAAACTTGCGAAGAAGTAGAAGTACTTGTCTCTTCGTTTGAGGACTGGCCGGGTTGGTGTGATGAGTCCATTAACACCTAAGTATAAAAAATAAAATAAAGATCATAGAAGGACATATACCTGGGATAGAAACACTATTCTAAAGACGGATAGAGTCGGCCGATCAACGTCGGTCGAATTAGTGAAAGTTGGGGTACTTAACGGAGGGATATTACACCGGCATTTATCCAGCAATAAGTCGGCATCACGATCCCGCCCAATCCGGGCTAGTTCAATACTTTTGTAACAACATTCGTCGCAAGGGGTGGGACCCAAGATTGATGGTCCGGGGTTGGAAGGTGTCTCCCCAAGTAAGGAATTTGGAACTATCGGGGGAGTGGGAGAAGGAACAACTGAAAAATCATTAGGGGTCAATGTTTCGGCTCCTTTGGAAGAAGATTCCCAGAATGATACCTTCCTAGTTCTGGGTAGGCTCCTGGGTTTTCTGGAAAGTTTCGCTAAAGGAGGATCACTGTCAGGACCTAAATGAAGGTTTTTGGGTAGAGAACCTCTGGGTTTACAGACATACGGAAAGACACGAGCCATTCTGAATACCTAGAAAAGTAGAAAGAAACTGAGACCCACCTGGCGAAACCTATAAATAGCCGCTAAACCCAGAAACACAACAAAATCCCAAGAACACATCCAGAGAAAAACCAAAAGCATACCAAAAACTTCAAGGAAAGTACGAAATATGCTTATAAATGCCCTAATCAGAAGACAAATAGCAGTACCTGTCTCAGGACGGAATGCAATAGCTATTGAGTAAAGGCAGCAACTTGAGCACGAACCAAATTCCTCTGGAGCAGTGGAAATAGTCGAAGGTAGGAAATAAGACTGACAGTCCTCGCCCAAGAATTTATATATACGTTGGGAATTTGAAAAGTTAGGAGTCGTAACGCCGTTACATTCCCCTAACGGAGGGAGCAATCCTCTGGGAGGTGACGTTCCAGGCGAAACGGCATCATATTAATTACGCACGCATATCGAGGCCATTGAAATGACTACTCCACATAGGCGATGGTAGAGTGTCATTATACATTAAGGTACGCAATTGACATGTGGCTGGCACTTCAAGTTTCATCAAGAACACTTCAAATTCCAACGTCAAAAATCAATCCGTTCTAGAGGGCGGTTAATTTTAACTTAGCCCGAATCGGAGGGCGTTTTACTCAAAAAAATCAATCTGTTCTGGAGGGCGGTTAATTTTAACTCAACCCAGATTGGAGGGCGTTTTGCTCAAAAAATCAATCCGTTCTGGAGGGCGGTTAATTTTAACTCAACCCAGATTGGAGGGCGTTTTGCTCAAAAAATCAATCCGTTCTGGAGGGCGGTTAATTTTAACTCAGCCCGGATTAGAGGGCGTTTTGCTCGAAAAATCAATCTGTTCTAGAGGGCGGTTAATTTTAACTTAGCCCGAATTGGAGGGCGTTTTGCTCAAAAAATCAATCCGTTCTGGAGGGCGGTTAATTTTAACTTAGCCCGAACTGGAGGGCATTTTGATCAAAAAAATCAATCCGTTCTGGAGGGCGGTTAATTTTAACTTAGCCCGGATTGGAAGGCGTTTTTCTCGAAAAATCAATCCGTTCTGGAGGGCGGTTAATTTTAACTCAGCCCGGATTAGAGGGCGTTTTGCTCAAAAAAATAAACACCTGTTGAAGGACGGATAATCTTAACTTAGCCCAAATCATATGGCTTGGTGAGGATAGAGGGAGGTTAATTTTATTCCAGCGCTTTAGCAGTCATGCACCCAAGATTCAAAAACAAAGAACAAGCGATGCACAAATGACAAAAAGGGAAATCCAACAATATACAGAAAATACTTTCCATTGATAAGTGAATAGTTTACATAACATTCATACAGGAAAGTAAACAAAATGTGCACTGATAATAGGAAAGATAAAAAGTCCTAGGGACAAGAGGCTCGTCGTCATGTGCAGAAGATGGGGATGAAGAACTCTCCGCAGCAGACAAAGCCCCTGAAGCGCATCGGCGGAGACCCTTATGGGATGTTTGGATACGGTGGACCTATTGATCCATCGTTGGCCCATAGAACCCTAACCGTGGCATACCCATGGCATGACGGTTCCGAGTCCAGACCAACCCACACAAAAACCTCCGCCAGTAACCAACGGAGCTTAGCTGGGATCCAAGCAGAAATATTTTGCCAGGCATAGGAAGACTGGCAAATAGATTTGGAATCCCATATGCTCGTCGGAGGATGTGGATGAAGACTGGCAAATACATCTGAAAATCGTCGATGGAACGAACCGCCGTCGGCATCTTGATGAGCGTTAGTTTTTTCTCCCTAACTTTCCGACCACTCATCAGGAGAATCTTTAAAGGGAAAGAAGAAGGACCAAAGCCTAATTTAACGGACATCCACACTTCTGCTTGTCTAAAACAAACCTTCATTGGCAAGACTAGCAGAGGAAAAAAGGATCTCAAGTTTCAACCATTCGAAATGAGGCAAGTAGGTTGAAAGACCAAGCCCTTATATAGGCGCCAAGGACATCAAGGGCACTTATTGCTTTTGTTTTTGACATACCATAAACTTCCAGTATTTTCTCAAACAATGCAACCGTCAGAGGAAATAAATGCCCTTTTTATTGAAAAACGCAAGCGCCGGCGGTAATAAATGTTTCAAAACACAAAAAGTGCAATGATGGCCACATTGGGAAGAGGCGCACATATTCAATGTGCACGATATTCAAAAACGATTGTTACCAAAAGGCAGTGAGTTCGTATCCCTAGGAGGATCAAATCACGCCTGAGTAACGTCGTCTGATATTTGCATACCCTTTATGATAACCAATATTGGGGGCCACACGTGGGAGAAGCTCACCATCCGACTAAGACCAAGTCATAAAAGCAACAAGGTCAATCTCGGTTATCATAAAAACCGCGAAGACGGTTACGATAAGCCAACCCGCCAAGAAAAGACAACCTGTGACTCAGGGGACAGGTGAGGAGACGGCGGGGGCATGTAAATGTCTGATGGCCGAGTCCACAAGAAAAGTTCGATCGTGACCGAGGCCATAACAACGGTTTCAACCAAAGACCACTTATCGGCACATATTCCAATCGCGATAAAATCGAACTTATGTCCCCTAAAAAATAGCCCGTCATCCATGACGGGGAGCGGTGAAACAGGGTGAGCAGGAAGGAAGTCCTAAAGGATCCGTACAAAGCTCAAACTCGGATGATGATGACCGGATTAGTCAACGCGCTAATCTCGGCACGTCAGGAACCTGTCATACCAAGCTTGGGGGCAACTGTTATGGCCCCATATATTGGGCCATCCGGATACACGGCCCAACTAGGGGGTCTACAATAAAACCACCCGTTTAACCAGGTAAATAGTTCACCACTACTCCACCTTGTCTGTTATGCAAAGTCGTACAAGTAGTGGAGCAGGTATTGGCAGAACGTGGGAGGCGCATAATGGCTGGTGGATAGACATATTTGCATGGGAGTGAAACCCTAGGTAATCCCTATAAATAGGAGATTACCCACTGCGTTCACTCGATCTCTCTCGATTCAGATAGTTTACCATTCAGTCACACTGCACACACACTACCCCTTTTGGCGAAATGCCTTATCTGTGTTGCATTGTGATCTGAGCTCTCTCTACGATATCTTCCCCGTAAGTATCGTCGAGCCAGTACCCTTTCTTTGACACTCAGTTAGTGAAAGGTCCATCAATCCAACATTAATCATTCCTAGCTCATTGAAGCTAGACATATGTGTTCTATTACAGAACAACTTTATTAAATCCCAACATAAAACCAGGATGGAAATAGAAGAGAGAATATGCTGAGGAGCGAGTGAGGATATTTCTCAAGTTCCCTTTCGGGTTCACCGAGCCAGGAAATAAACAAGATGTATAACTTACAAAAAATGAAAAGAAACGATAAACTTCAAAGAGAATGACAGATATCCCTGGGGTCGGGTTAATTATATTCTCCAATTATTGAGATTCTAATATTCTATGCAGTATACAGCAAGTTCTGCAAATTTCAAACGTGTCAGGGCAAAGCACTGGTTTCTTCTTGTCCATCTCTGCACATACTCCTTGAAGAAGCAGGAGTATTCGTCAACGATACAGACACAAAAATCATTAACACACAAATTCTAAAGTTGTTAGTTATACCTCTGTACCGTTAACCAAGCATCACGCCAGCCCCAAAGAATTTTCCATCCTCTAACTTGCACGGCTAAAACAGATGAAAAGTGGTCATTGAGATAAAGGTAATGCACTTTTTAGTCCATGCATTATCGGATTCTCCAGTCCTTCAAAAAGAGGAAAGTAACAGAGACAAAATCCCTTCTCAGATGTAACGCTTAACCCTGCCTGCTCTATTCAGGAAATCTAACAAAATCACTTGAATAATTGAGGATGGTCAGTTTTGCAGAAGTAAAAAATCCAAATAAGAATCCCAACTTGCATTGGTGCGATGTAGGACTAGACAGTCAGGAAGAATATCGTATCCTTCAAAGTTAAAAGAACTTTTTATCTCTGTCTATAGTCTAGTACATGTCCGATTAAAGCAGCGCACCCCAAGTTGTCGTCCCCACTTAACTATCCTAACCGTTCGTTGCTTCATCATGAACAAAACTAAAACTGGACTTCCAGATTATTAAGGTGTCAATAAATACACGTGTATAGTTCTCATGCAATGTTAGATGCCTCAAACTCAAAAGCCACAGTCATCATCAGCACTCCTTACATTAATTGCTGTCGCAATCACCTACAAATAACTTCAGTTTTTGTTTCATAATCCTAAGATCAAAGGGTTGAGTGAGACCAACATAACAGGCAAGTAATTTGGGTATATTATCACAAACAGTTACTTGCTACATGCAGACTTATACGGATGAGAACATGAAATGTAGTGCCTAGTACAATCCTTATCCATTGAACCGTAAGTAAGTATCATCTGATTTCCTTTTTTCTTTTTCAAGATATGCATTTCTCTTTCCACTGGATTTCAGTGACTTCCCCTGTGTTAGTGTCTCGATGAAGTGCTTAATGGTCAATTTTCCTAAATACTGTGTGAACTTATAATTCTTGGTTTTCTTGTTTTTTAATCGAGTGATGGTACGTATCAGGAAAAGGTAGCTCATAGTGGGTGAAGTATCAATCCTTTCTACTCCGAACTTTCAAGCATATCGTAGAATTAGGCGGTTCTTCACGCTAAACTCCAAATTAAGCCTATCTCTTATTTATAAATAGTTACCCCTCCCCAGGTGTCAAAATTAAAATTATTGAATCACGGCAAATTATGATATTAAGGAAAATATCAGATTGTCCTGTGCGCACTGTTCAGCCTAAACTCACAGAAATTTGGTTACAAAGAGACTGAATCTGATCCCAAAGCAAATGATTAAGGCGAAAAAATAATATTATTAGCTCTGTAAGCATAAAACAACCTCATATCATATAAGATTACCTTAAGAAATAAGTGGAATATATAATCCATACAAAAAGAAAATTCAGAGAAGCAATGCCTCCAGCAGATTTTTCTAGCTGAGGGACCACAACTAAAATAATCCATCCACATATTCTCGTGTTTATCTGAAATATCAATTAAGCACAAAAAGGCATCCACGCAGTAATATATAAACACACAAACACACTCTCGTCCCAAACACACCATCAAGCCATATCATCTTCGTTGAAGACTTACATTAAACAGAAGGTGTGCAGGTCCAAGGATGGAGGCAAACCGAAAGCGAAGCCGAGGGTTCTTGAAGGGAAAGCTAATACCATTCAATCGCGCGCCCAAGCCTGCCTCAACAGCACAATATGGTGGCGGCAACAAGTCGATGAAGGCGAGCCACACCACGGCTTGCCCTGCCGCTTCGCTGGGGATCTTGGTCCACCAAGACTACGCGATCGCACCGCCAAAACCAAAGGTTTCGATCTTGGTAGCTGATAATCGCTGCGATTTTGTGAGCCGACGGTGGGAAGAGGTGTACGGGGCCAGTGATGAAAGCGTGGACACGAAAGCTGCGATCTATATTTCTACCGTTCAGGAGCGTCTGAAGCTGGAGCATCTAAACTCAGAACGAACCACGATTCAAGACAACCAAGCTTAATTAGCTAGTTATCTAGAAATATAGTTGGTGCTACATATTGTTTAATAAGGAATTCATAGTTTGAGTGACTTCTGTGCAGAGTTATCTTGATGTGTTGTGTATCGAATCATGTGGGGATGTTTATAGAATAGGTGTGGAAAATTAAGTCAAGAATGATGAAACTTTGACCGCCAGTAAACAGGGCTGATGGAGTTGTAGTTCAAATTTGCGACTGGCAAGCTTTTAATTTCAGAACCTGCTCGAGTAGTAGCTATACGACATGCATGCATGAGTTTATCATTCCATATCAAGTCACCCGCCACTTCAGATCTAAACTGTCCCCAAGTTTACAATAGTTCCAACAGATTCAAGCCTTACCCATTACAGTAAACCTAAATCCCAGAAAATAACGCTATGATTTTTTATTCATAAAACTCAGATTATGATCCTTAATTAATACGTGTGATCTTCTTTAACCCTTCAACTCAACCAAACTAACTTATTAATTTACCGTCTTTATACATGCATGAGGAATAATGAAACTGGAATGAACTTTTTTTGGCCATTTGGGTCCCAAATAAAATGTATGAATCCCGTGCCTCCCTAACTTGTTGCTTCTGATGTTTCCAGGACGTGAGTAAATGATGCCTCCTAATAATGGATCTCTGCTTCCAAATATATATACAACTGTTAATCATTGAGCATTCTTAGTTTCTTACCCAATAAACTAGATTGTAATGTTTAAGTACTTTCATTTGTTCAGGCCAAAAAAGTGTACTTTCATTTACCATATTTTACTCAACAAAAGGAATTCACACACTGAACATACAGGGGTCAAACACAGCTTCATGCTTAAACCAAAACTTACTAAGATACTCGGTGTCGGATGAGCCCACCATAAAGCATATTATACTATCAAAATAAATTATAGGCGAAAAGTCCCCCTGGTCAAAAGGATGCTGCCTATAACAATTGTGTTTGGATTAGTTTTTGAATATGGGGGAAAAAATTGGACTAAAATCCAAATAACGATTGTGTTTGATCATACAAGTCCAATTCGAAACATGGCTAGATGAAAATCACTTGTAACGATGCTGCGTATTTGAATTAGCTTTTAAAGAATAATTTTTATAATTTATAAAATAAATATGTGAGAAAAGTTTTATCTCGAATTACAGAAAAGTACTTCTAAAATCACCATAAACCACCATTTTAGTCATGCCCAAACACTCATGTATTCTTCCTCTCCCTTAACGACTCGAGGGCAAAATCACTTTTCCCTTTTGTTTAATTATTCTTTAAATTGTTTTAGGAAGTCTCAATCGTATCAATTTTCTGGACACCACCAATTATTAAAATTCCGATCGTGTCATTCTGGAACCCAGAAAGGGTATAAAAGAATGGGTTTAATAACATAGTGCGTGCTTTTGATTTTGCTGGCGCTAAAAATCAAAAACCTTATTATAAGCTAAGTAACCAATGAATTGCACACCCAAAGCTTCCTTTCAGGTTCGTGTCATTTTCTCAAGTCTGAACGTAATATTCGTTTTTTTAATTATCTCTCCCTTCCTCTCTGGTAGGTCCATCTTTTGTATTCCTTCTCCCGCTTCTTACAAGTTTAGCACCTTCCAGAGTGTCTCCAATCAACTATGAATCACATCTTTATTGATACACACGTTTCATTCCTCTTTTTTTCTTTTTATGTGCATATTTTAATGAATATGTTAGACACACTTGATCAAATCTGTAAAGCAAGCAGAAAAGAGACGCCCCAGTATGAAGAATTACAACAAGCTTACAAGAAAAAGATCCCACAACAATCAATTATTATTTCTGTTTTTGCCAACAAAGACGATACTTTAGTTGATAAAGCAAACCCACTAGGGTGGTCATTCCTTTCCTCGGTTGTAATCCCAAGGCCATCGAAGCCTTCTTTCTCACTAAGTCTAGCATCCCCTTCTCCTTAACCACCAAGAAACTCCTCCACATATTAAGGAACTTGTACTTGGGTTTCTTCATTCTTGGCTCTTTCCTGAAGCTAAGTTACTGGGTTTCATAGTTGGCTATTCGACACTTAACACAGAAGAGAAAAGCAGAGACAAGAGGTAAGGAAGGAGATCAGGCAGGCATGGGAGCTGACTGGGGACCAGTAGTGGTGGCGGTGGTTCTGTTCATCGTCTTATCACCGGGGCTGCTGTTTCAGTTGCCGGCGAGGAATAGGGTGCTGGAATTTGGAGGCATGGGCACTAGTGGGATTGCCATTCTGGTTCATGCCATTATTTACTTCGTTGTACTCACCATCTTACTTATCGCCATAGGAATTCACATACACGCTAACTAATTAATAGTCACCCACCTCGCTCCCTTTTCTTTTATTTATTTTTCTTCTTCTTCTGTTTTTCCCTCTCAGTTTTCTGATCTGCCTGGGTTCCCTGTATGTTGCCATCTGCAGTTAAGTTTTAAGGCTCTTACGGGCTTCCCAGTTCCCACACATAATACAACGGACGCGCCCAAGAAATGTTGTACAACTTGAGCAGGTTTTTGTGATATTCTCTGGCAATAATGATAGAAATAGTACCGCCTGTAATTTTGAATTTGGCCACAAATAATCTAATATTGTCAGATTTAATGTCCTTAACATGAATCCACGTTCTGCTATGCTCCTTCGGTATTTATTGTAATCGTTAGAGTTGAAATAATCCATGTTATAAGAATCAGGCCGAATCGGCCAGTTAAACTGGTTTAATTGAGAATCAGTGTCTAATATGATCCGAAACTCACTGGCAGCCAGACTGAAGTACAACTAGGTAAAAAAAAGTCAATTGGTCGAAAGATGGTGAACCGGACCGGAGAAAAACCATGCTGGTGTCTTTTGCCTGTATCCTTTTTATCAAGTTTAAATTTTTTTACTGTTCCAATCCGAAGGAGTTGTATATTTCTAGTTTAAAAAGGAAACAATACATTACCTAACGCTAGCAAGTTAGGTCAGGCTCCCACTAAAGCTCTGGTACTAAATACGCCTATCAATTATATTATTGTAATTAAGTTCACCCGAATTTCAATGAATTCCTTATTCCTTTGCCTTTCTCCCCTGAACTATTTTGATATCGCGTATCAATAATATAGGTTGGCATTGTGAGTTACAGGAAGAGTGTAAGGTCAGTTTCAACGCCATCACCATATAGTAATGGCCTACTAAAGAATAAAAGCAGCCTTGAATCTTTCTTTGAATCGTAATTTCTGTAAAATGATATACAACATTCCACTTCAAACGAGACTATTGTAGTAAGAAATACGTAATAATTGAGACTAGGCACGCGAGATATGCTATATACGGAGGCAGTCAAAATCAAAAGGCAGGAAACCAAGGTTCAATTATTTTTAACTCTTTCATTGTTAGATTTCCCCCGACTTGTCATCTGTGCATAACTCACCCGTTCCATAGAAAATAAATGAGCTTCATAGTTGAAACCGAGAAATTAAAAATTCTAAAAAGTCCACTTGAATTTGAATATCCCAAAACCAAAAAGAACTTGCGAATCAGCAGAAATCAGAGTGAAGCAGAGAAAAAGAAACATTGACATACAACTTGGTAATAATGGCGGAGGAAAGCTGATCAGCCGGTGTAGATATGGACGTGAAGCGCGAGGAGAATAACGGCGTAGAGAGCGAAGAAGATGAGGGTGTGAATGAAGATGGCCTTGCCGTTTGTCTTCATGCGACCGAACTCAAGCTGTTTGTCGGTGCCGGGGAAGGCAAAGAGAAAACCCGGTTGAAGCAAGACGAAGAGGACGACGCCGATCACCACAGGAGCCCAGTCCGCCATTGAGATCAGAGGTACGTTTCAGTGAAGCCAGAGGTAGTAACTAAATAATTTAGAAGGTATGAACTGGGATAAGCTAGGGAAGAGAGTTTTTGGGGATGCAGGCGAGAAGGAAACGGAAACTTGTGGAAACGTGACGCCTTGGGAATTGGAACAATGTCGATGGTCAAAAAGTCGGTGCCCAAGCTCTGATCCTCTGCAACCGGGTCCACCACTGCATCTAATATCAATATGCCATTTGGATTAACCTTATAGCTCAGTAGCAAGCGGAAGATTACAGATTTGATCTCGTTTTAAACTTGTTAATCAGTTAATGCCTGCTTCTGAAATTAAAAAATATGCCATTTTGGATGTGAAAAAAGTGATGGAACCGTATCCAATGAACTCACTTGCTTTTGCTGGCTTGTACCGTTTGTTCTTCTCTGTCTCTGTATTTTTGACCATGTTTTACTTTGGACGACAAAACTCGCTTTGCTATTGTACCTTGCTCTTGCATTTTTCTGAGCACCATCCTCACCGTTTCACGGCATTTGACTTCTTTATTAGAAAAAAGAAAAGATAAATGAAATAGTAAAAACAAAATGTAGTGTTGGCTTTATAGGATTCCAATACTGAAGGGTTTGCGCTAAGAAGAGAGGTTGTAACTTGTGGCGAAGCATATGTTGTGAAAATGCAGGATTGGGTGGCGCCTCTGATAGCGGCGGTTCTGTTTGCGTTGCTCTCGCCGGGGCTGCTGTTTCAGATGCCGGCCAGGAACCGTCCCTTCGAGTTCATGAGTATGAACACCGCTGCTTCTTCCGTTTTGTTCCACGCTTTCCTTTATTTTCTACTTCTCACTATCTGTTTGATTGTTTTTCATTTCCATATTTATATCTAGTCCTTCATTCTCTACCTTCCTCTGTTGTAATGTGGACGTTGATCTATGTTTGAATTGCTTCCAGTTTTATTATTCCATCGTCGAACATTTAATGCCTGCCTGTTGTGTGACTAGTAGATTTGAGATTGGGGAGATTTGAGATTTTTGGTCGACTGAGGACATCATTCAGAATTTGATTGTTTCTGGTTTACTTTTGTGCTTTGTCAACCACTGAAATGAGTGCCAATGGATTCTAAATCTTTTTTTCAAACATTTACGATTTAGTGATCTTATCTATTCGAACATTTCAATATGTTTGAAAGTAGTTCGTTCTAGTTCAAATCCGCTCGCAAGTTCAGGTATTTAACAATCATTCTGTATATTAAATCTAAATCTTCCTTGTTGGATATTTATCGCATCTTAACTTTTGATTCCATCACATGACATGACAGAGTAACCTTGAATCCTCTAACACCATATAGCCCCGTTTAAAGTAAACTTACCGACCAATCCTTTTACCCCTGTTTAATTCTCCAAACCCATAGTAAGAGTTCTGCAAACATTATTCAATGTTCACATCCATAGGCGTCTCTATTCAATTTTTTCTTGATGCGAACATGCTTCAAACGGCTAGAGTTACAGAAAACATGTTATGAAAAAATATACAAAACGTCTCTATTCAATTATATTAGTTCCACCAAATTGAATAGAATTAAATCAAGTACAACCGAACACACTCAATATTCAAATTAGTTGATAGTCGACGAGCTAAAACAGGATTGGATGAAAGCTAGTTCACAAGAATAAAAGACCAGAGATTCAAACCAAGTACAAAACAGAGGATTGAGAGGAATCACGAACCCATGTACATGTGGATCCCAACAGCCAACAAGAAGATGCAAATGAGGGCAAAGTAAAGGATGGCATGGACCAATATGGATACGCCACTTGTCTGGAAATTCCCGAATTCTACGATCTTTCCTTTCCCAGGTATTTGAATGAGCAGACCAGGTGTCAACAGGAGGAACAACACCACTGATACGAACACCGGACCCCAGTCTGCCATCTTATTCTTCTTCTTTTATCTGATCTCTTAATTCTGGTTCTAGTATTGATGGGATTGGAAATGAGACTTATAAAGAGAGTGAAAAGGAAAGGTGGAACCTTTTTGAAGAAGAGATAAGCAATTGATGAGTAGGAAAAAGCTAGGAAAGCTTAGAGGATGAAGCTATTCTGATTCATATACCCTTTCTTTTTTGGTTTTTTACAACTCACACGCATGGCACCAAATCTCAACGAAGCTTCAGCCTTTTCATGTTCTTATCTCGAGGTACAACAACTCTAGCTTCATCCGTGGAAGCCTCGTTGGCTTAATCCGTCTCCATGCGAGTACAACAATGAGATGATCGCCACTAGTGGTTTATTAATGAGGGTATTTGATTAAGTTTTGAGTTTGTTTTGCATTTTAAGGAGGTTATAATAACTTGCAAAGCAAACATCCCATTGTTTTTGGTCTAGGAAAATTTTTAAAAAGGCACAATCCTGCTGATCAAGCAACCAGGGTGATGCTAAACGGGAGGTCTTTTGGGAAACGGTGGCAAAAAAATTAGTTGTTTAAAATTACTTCTTCCTTCCCTGGGCTTTTTATAAGGAAGAACTACCAAAATCAAGTTGTTTAAAATGTTAGATAAAAGCAATATATGTGTAAAATATGTAGGAGTATCGGTAATGAATGCAAATGTATTATATAAAAGTATCACTCTTATCTTATTTATAAGTACAGTGTAGTAGTAAATGAGATTGTGACAATTTAGCTCATATTAATTGTACCAATGAAAATGGAGATAAAAGAAAGAGTTGAAAAACTCATTCATAAATGAGGGTAAAGTTAAAAATTTACCCTATAAGTATTGATTTAACTACCTTTTTTTTGGTATGTGTGATTTAGTTAAAAAAAGACCTATAAATAAGACCAAAGTGATAATGAATGACATATATTTAATATGGTTAAAATTAAAAAAGCATGTTTAAAATTTAAGAGAAAAGATATTTTATTTTTTATGTTAAAGATCAACCTTATAAAAGAGAATATTCCCTATAAACGATTGGAGGATTTTTTTATTTTATTTTTTTTAGTTTACAATTCCTATCAAAGAATGAAGTATGAATTATTGCTTTTAAATAAGCAATAAAATTGATGGAAAAGGGTGCTGAATATTAACAAATAATTGAGCTTTTCCAAAGCTCTTTAACTTCGTAAGTCCATCAAATCCATCGGACACATATGGTTTCAAATTAGTTCCTCATAAAAACCTTAGGTGTATTTAGAGTGTGATTGATAACAGAGCTAAGTACGCATACTAACCGATCACAGTTTTGGACTTGATTATGAATGCACAACAAATACACCACATATATAAACAACAAGAGACAATTTAAAAGGGAGAGAATAGATATATAATTTAGAGGATTATGTCACATAACATTGTGCATGTTTGGAAGAGCTTTTTAAGGGAGCTTTTGAGCTTATTTACTGTTTAAAAAGTGCTAATGGGTATTTTTGCCAGTTTTTTCATTTGGATACAAAACTTGCCCGATCGGACTTATGGACTGAAATTGAGCTTATTTCATAAGCTTCATTTCTTAGCTTATGAAACGAGCTAGAACTTATGGAGGGCCATATGATGAAATGAAAGCCTTCTCCTTCTTTCTTGTCAAGCAACGTGGAAGACACGGAGGAAAAAAAAAAAGAGAGAGAGACCTGGAACTCTAGAAGTATCATCACATTTATCCAAATAAAATAAAATAAATTAGAGAAAATGATATTAATAAAATAAAATCCAAATTGTATAGGGGCTAATTTTATAGTTACTTATGCAATATTTATTTTATCAAATTATGTATTTTAGCATTTTTCATATTTTTGGTAATTTTGATTTTAATTTTTTTTTTCTTATAATTATCTCAAAAATCACTTATCTATAAGTCATTCCAAACAAGCTTGTACTCAATCGGACTTTTCCATAAGTTACTTATGCAACCATTAATCCAAACATAAATCAAGTTTCACAATCGGACTTATTCATATAAGTTCGATGGTATCCTAAACAAGCCCATTGAACTCTTATGCAATAACACACTAAGACACATATGTAATGTATGATTCCACGTGCCTCTTCTTCAATCTATGTACCATATCCTCATCAAAGAACATATTGTATGATTTGTATCGGTTTAATGATTTAGAATAATTGAGGAATATTACAACCTTCTAGCCAAACTTTTGTAGTATTATTTATAATTTGGGCTTGGGTCCCAGTCTACAAAATGTGACCTAGGTATATTCTACTATTGACAAATTCTTGCAAGTAAAATAGACAACCGGGGTTAAGCAAAATAAATAAATAAACCAAAAGAACAGCGGCCCAGCAAAACAGGCGGTTTCCTTCCAAAGCCCAAAAGAGCCCCATTCCATTTGTTTGTACGTAAAAACAAAACTGATGCGTCGACAGCAGGATTCGAACCTGCGCGGGCGAAGCCCAACAGATTTCAAGTCTGTCTCCTTAACCGCTCGGACATATCGACACAATGAAAATGTGGCACTATAAATTTTAAATCAACTTTTAAGTCTCTTTCTCATGGATATTGAAAGCCTAGTATAGATTATATCAAATTATCAACATTAAATAAATCATCCAAAATTATTAATTAGAATGAGCTATCGAAGGAACAGTGATCGATGTGCTAGTGGCCATTAAAATAACTGCAGTGACCAATAATACCATATGGATTAAACAATTTGTTGGCGCCAAAAAAGAAAAAAGTGATAATTTTAAACAGATTTAAAAGGTCAACATGATGTTTTATAATCATAATTTTACCGTCAGAGAAAGAAAGAAAGAAAATCATGTGGAGGAGTCGTGAAAAAATAAAATGAATGATGTCAAGCCGAATACAAGTTTGGAACGATTACCTATCCGCTTCAATTATTTGTGTTTGTGTCTTTTATCTCTTGCGACACCTCATCTTTTATCTCTGTTAATTATGGGTTCCTAAACACGCCTTTTAATATCTTTCAAGTCCTTCAATCAGTTATGTGATGTCTCTAAAATCTCATGAAATGCAAAATCTGACACGGAAAGAACGTATTTTATAAATATGTGATGTGATGAATAACCCGGTCGACAGGGACCAAACCGTGAGGAATTAAAAAATGAGAAATAATTTAATTTCTTATCACATAATCCATAATTCCAAATACTATATATTATTTCAACACTTTAAATCGGTAAGCCAAAATAATTATATACTTGTCAAATATTGTTTACCATTTTCTTTACAAATTGATATCAAAAAGATCATATACCATTCACCCATTTGAATTTGTAATGGAATCACAAATATTCAAGATAACAAAATATCAAAAACCAAGTATATGATAACAAAATATTCCCACCTACATCATAACAAAATATTCTCACTTTAAATCACTAAACTAATAATCATCAACATGATAATCATCATTAAGATCAATCAACTCCCTAGGTAAAATCAATATGAAGGACATACGTTGATAATAAGTTTGACTTTATAAAGATGTAAAATATGCATAAGTTTAAAGGAATCTGTATGGTTTAATTTGTATATGTAATTAATTTGTCTTGTTACAAAAATAGAGGAAAAATAGAATAAGGGAAGGAATTAAGATTCTTTGCATGGGACAAAACATTAGAAAAGTGGTTTTTGGATTGTAAGCTATTCTTTAAAAAAAAAAAAAAAAAAAAAAGAAACAAACTCCGGTTTAGACTAGTCAAAACCGGCTGGTTAAGACGGTTCGGATCGTGGGTCACACCGGTTTCATAGGTTCGGCTCCGATTCAGGGGTTAACCCGGTTTGACTTGTTTCAGATCGGATTTAGGTCGGTTGACGATTTTCCGGCCTTGACCGCGGTCGATCCGATTCGATAACCATGCTAAAATCTCATGAAATGCAAAATCTGACACGGAAAGAACGTATTTTATAAATATGTGATGTGATGTTTTCTTCTTATTTTAACCAAAGTAGGTTGGCAGAAAAAAGTGGTAACCTAAATATACAAGATCTCATAGCAACGTGCTTTTTGTGTAAGAATATGCTTCGTCCTATATCCTAATTGATGCCGACTCATTTTAACCATAAATTCAAGTGCAATCTAGAGCGTAATCTAGTACTACCTCCCTCCTCCTTCTGGTTCTAATTATAAAACATAATTAATTTTTTTTAGAGAAATTAAGGAAGCTAAATAAATATTTAATCATTGTATTTACAGTGTATCCTTAGATTATATATTAGTTTATTAGTCAAACTAATTAGTTTAAAGAAAAAAATAAAAATAAGAATACTCTAAAGTAATTTAATTAACTTCCTTAATCTCTAAAAAAGTCAACTGGATCTTATAATTAGAACCGAAAAGAGTAGTCAAGTGTGTTTTGCTCCTTCCAACCCAGAGGACAGAGGTATTTGATTTGTATATTCCCTCCAATTTAAATAGGACAACAGGTGATTTTGGTAATTGTTGTTTGGTCCTTATAATTTTAAGTAATAAATTTTTGTCCATCAAGTTTCTATGTCTGTATTTTAACAAAAATCTAGATTATTTTGTCTCCTAAGAAATCAAAATATATGATTTAAAATTACGAGGACTAGAACAAAAAAAGTTGGGTAAGTTATAATGACCAAATATTATATTAATTCATCTGCGTAGCTATCCAATACTGTAGTATAATTAATTCCCTTGAAAGCTGCCAATTGAAAACGATAAATTCATGACGTGTCCTCTTTATTTTTCTTACATTCTTTTATTCTTGAGTCTATTATTTTGATGTGTCCAATACTCTTCTATATTGTTCAAAAAAAAAAATACTCTTCTATTATTTTAATATTGGTCATTACTACAAGTTGAATTTTGATGGATTGAACAATTGGACGTAATCTCACTAAAATTAATTGAGATCTTATACTTTTAATTAAATTAAAATTTTAACTAGTTTTTTATATTAAAAATTTGAGATAATATTAAAGGAAGATACCCTCTTGATGAGATGGATATTTCTTTTTCTTCTTCCACTTTTTGAAGTGCTTTTAGGGGCCCATGTGTAATTATAGGTTGGTACCCAGAACGTACTAAAGCTACCCATCGGAGTTATATTGTCGCTTTTTAATTTATACATATATAATCCTTTAATTTTAAATATAAGATATAATTTATAATACACATTACATTATAACATATGTCTTATATTTATAATCTGAATTACTATATAGGTAAGTAGTTTATAAGTGATTTTTTATTTTGATACTTATATTTAGGATGACTTTTAAAATTAAATGCTTTTGCTCTAAAGTCATCAAAACCGCAGTTGAAGATAAACTACTTTTTATTGGTTTTGGCTTAAATATTTTTGTTCTCTTTCATACCTCCTTTTTGTATTTTTGTTATTTTTATAAGCAATTTTCTTTCTTTTTGAGACAATCGTTAATATAAGCTACTTTTTTCTCATGTCACAAAATTCAAACTACTTTTTTTTTCCTATCCATTATCTCCTATTTTTATTCATTTTCTCTCATATAGGAGTGCCCTTTATATAAATAGGAGCATATTCAAAAGAAATATAATATCTTTAACATATTTATTGTTTTTAATTAATATTAAAAAAAATTGAAAGAGGATACATTTAAATTTAGAGGTTTTTGAATTAGCGGTAAAAAAAGTTATTTTTCACCTCACATGGTAAATATGTGAAATTAACGATCTCGATATAACCGATCGAGCGAAAACCTTTAGAGCGAGAAACACTAACCCGTTGTTCATTTTGTAATACTAATCTCCAACCCAATTTCTTCTAAATAATAAACTGAACACGCGTTGTATATTTGAATTAGTTTTTGAATAATAATTTTCACAATTTATAAAGTAAATATGTGAGATAAATTTTATTTCGACTTACAAAAAGGAACTTCTAAAACTATGGTTTTGTTGTTTCCTAAATATAGACAATATACACTCACACACACGTTAAAAAACTGTTTTTCAATAATTTGATAGAGAAAACACACACACACACATATACAAGGGCGGACCTACGTGGGGGTAAGGGGGTGAGGGGTGGCCCCCACCCCCTAAAATTATGATTACTTATGAAATATTCTATAGGATGGGATTCTCTTGCCATTTGATGGTATAGGAGACAATGAGGAGTAAGAATTTTTGGGGTTTGATTGTATAAATCGAGGCAATCAGATCCAAAATCATAGACATATCTGAAATCCTAGGCATTGAATGTATAGGCGCTAGAGTTTTTTTTTTTTTTTTTAAAAAAAATATTAATATGATTGTATATTCTCGGCTTCATTAATCAAATTAATTGGCTAAACCCCTATTGATTAGCCTCTTTTGCTTTATTGTAATTGCATTCTTCTTCTCTGGCGTTTAATTTCTTCCTTCATTTATCCCTTTCTCTTCTTTCTTTTTTTTTTCTGTGTTTTGCCATGATTTACTAATCTGACAATGAAGAAAATGGAAGGGGTCTTCTTCTTCTCACTAATCGTCATTTGATCTTGTGGTTTATGAATAGATGCTAATGGTAAATATTTCATCTGAGTTTTGAAAATTCAATCATTTCTTTAGGGTTTCTTTAAAATCTTTGTGGATTCCATCTCATAATAGGGGAGGCGACATTGTGCTTGGACTTGACGCTCAATATAATATGCCTTTGGATCAAATACTATTTTTATTGTCGGGTTTTATATGTCTAAAGAACTTGATAATTAGGCTCTATCTAACCTTATTTCAATTAGGCTCCTCCAGAGTGATCCATCCTCCGACCCTTATCTTTTCAGTTCTCACCTAGCTTGCGGCGTCTGTTTGTGTGTCAGGGGAACTTGTCTCGTTGTCACCTAGCTGCATCTCGCCCCCTGTCATTAAAATTCCTAAGTACGCTACTGTATATATATCAACTAGTTGCTCATGCAAAAAGTTTGATTTCGGCTTTTCATGGCTCGTTAACAAATAAAGATGCGGCTTTCCTCCTTTTTCCTTATGTTCTGCTGCTGTTCTTTTCAATCAAATTGCATTGCTTTAGTGTAAAATACAAACGGGTCCACTCTTTTTTTATTATTATTTTGAAAAATAGCATTTATCATCCCAATTTTTTTAATACTGAGTCGATCCATAAAATAATTTTCAAGATTATAAGGTATTTCAAAAGATCGGTCAAGATTCTTAAGTTTTTCTTGATCAAGTCGATTCACCTGTAATATTTTTTGAAGATCTTAAAATAATTTTTCAAGATCATAAAGTATTTTTTTGTCTTGGGTAAGTATTATGAAGATCTTTTAGCGATCACTTGAGATATTTTTTTAATACCATCAGTCCATCACTACTTTGAAATATTTTTTTAAGATCCTAAAATACTTTGAACAATTTTAGGATATTGAAAAAAATATTTTAGGTACTTACCAGTACTAAAAACATACTTAGGATGGTGAACACTTATTTTTTTTTAAAAAAAAAAAGTGAATAATATGTATTTTACACCAAAATGATACAATTTGATAGAAAATGACGACAGCGAACCATAAGGCAAAGGGAGGAAAACCGGGTCCACAACTGCAAACTCAGTGTTGATACCCAACATTTGGTGCTCTCGTGCTCTTTCTCCTCCTACTCCTTAAAAAAGAAGTGAGAATTAAAATTTTGAAACTGTCCAGGGAAAGAAATTTCCTAGCATTCGTACAAGACTGTAAAATATGATCCAAAACTTCGACATACCACCACGAACAAAATATTTACAATATACTTTATCAGTACAGACAGTAAAAACCAAAAAAGGTGATAAAAAAATATCTACAAACTTTTTTTTGGATATAAAAGAAGGCAAAATGCTAAAACAACTAAACTAAGGTGGGATTGAATCTCACACAATCATTCTCAACTAAGGCCCTTAGATCTGAAGGACACCTATCCATTAAGGAGGAGCTAGTCAATCCCTTCTTATCAGCTACTCTATTATGTTCTCTCCGCACATTCTGAATATCATATGTATTTTGTGCTTAGCTTTTCACACTTTTGCTTTCCAGTGATAATCGGATAAAAGCTTAGTGAGACCGGCGGGGATTTAGTAATGATGGTGTCTTCTGCATTGTTTTAAAATATCTGTTTAACATGTCACTTCATATATGCGGTTTTAAAAATAAATATATATTCACATCTTTCAGGTGCAAAAAGTGAGATTATTCTTAATTATAAACATGCTATAGCGCACAGAGAGGACAGACGGCTATTTCTTGTTACAAAGATTTTAGGAAAAGGGTTGATCTCACCTACGATCTAAAGATAGGGTGAAGCCTCTTTTTCCTTTTAGGTGATATCAATGTTGGATAAGGCAGAATTTATCTATTATCTTGAGGACGTTCTTGACACCCGGTGAGGCTATGATCGCTCCTCCGCGTCTTAACCAACTCTAGAATCAAACCTCCTCCTTTGATGAGAGTGTCGACCCCTTTACCAGTTGAACCCAAAAACAAGGTGCAGGACAGACGGCTTTTAAATGGCATGAAAACATGTATTTCATTGATAGTATATATTGTTGGCATTGAAAAAATTATAATCGAAATTCCAAACACAACAAGAAGAAAAACATGTGCATATATTTAAAACTTGGCATTTTTATAAGGGAAAATCCCAGAAAAATATAAACAAAATTGGGAAAAGGCAAATTGGTGCTGCCAATTTATCAAATCTCAGTTCAAAATTGGAGGATGAATATGAAATTTTCAATTGTGACCGAAAGACTAAATTTCCTTGGGTACAATAAAAAAACAGAAAAGAGATACCTATACACTATTGGGTCTTGGCAAATGAATGAGAATTGTAAGAGAGAAACGAAATAAGGATAAGGATAAGAAGAAGAACGGCGGCTTGTGGTTTTGAAAGTGGTTGAGCGAACAAGAGGAAGGGACCAAAGGTTTCTAAGGGGCTTCGACGGTGTTGGAGTTTGAAGGTGGTCGAACAAAGAAGAGGAAGGAAACAGGGTTAATATGAGATTATGAAGATATACCAACCCAGGTTGGAGATCAGGTCGGACCAATTGTATGGTTGGTTTGCCGATTTTCAGACTAAACTGACTGGTCCAATCTGAATTTAATAACCATATACAAAACTTTGTAAGTAATAAAACTCCTTAATAAAAACTTCAAAAAAGTTTTGTAAGCAAGCACCCGCAAGTTGCGTTTTTTAATAGTTGCCTCGCAATGATTTGATCTGACCCGGTTTTGTTTGGACCAGGTCATGTCATGCAATAATAAATGGCAAGTGTTCTTTTAAAAAATAGTACTTCTATCATGTTAGTGTTTAAAAAACCATCATAGTGATCCCCTCCGCATATTTAAGTCCATCATAAACGATTTTTGGCATCAATGGCTTAGAATCCTTGCAAGTATGATTCATTTTTTGAGATAATACATACTAATGTCTTGACAAGAGCTAATAGTTTTGAGTTTGGATCTCTTGAACGTGAATTGATATCAGCTAACTTACCAAATTAAATAAAGACAAAAATGTACCTTAGCAAAGATTGAATTTTGGGCAGTATTAGCAAAGTCTTAATCAATCGCATCAAATCATATAATCGATACTCCTGATATAGTTGACTTTTTTAGAGAGATTAAGGAAGCTATTAAATTATTTTAGAGTATTTTTATTTTTTTCTTTAAAGTAGTTAGTTTAACTAATAAATTACTCCCTTTGCCTTAATTATAAGACCTAATTGACTTTTTGGAGAGATTAATGAAGCTAATTAAATTAGCTTAGAGTATTTTTATTTTTTATTTTTTTCTTCATACTAAATAGTTTGACTAATAAACTAATATATAATCTAAGAAAACACAATATATGAAATGATTAAGTATCTTATTTAGCTACTTTAATCTCTTCAAAAAAAAAGTCAACTGCGCCTTATAATTAGAGATGAGGAGGTAGTAATATATAATCTAAGGAAACACAACATATGAAATGAATAAGTAACATATTTAGCTTCCTTAATCTCTTTAAATAAAGGCAATTATATCTTATAATTAGGACCGGAGGTAGTATTATTTAAGATTTTGTTTGAGCTGAGTCAGTACTCAAATGATCTTTTATGCACCGAAGCTTGATATAAAACTTTAGTAGGAGTATTTTTTATTAATCAGCGGGGTTGCCCCTGGAAAAAGAAAAAAATCAGCGATGTGACCTAAAGTGGGTAATCTAACGATATCTTCAGATCATGATGTTTAAACCAAACCAACCATTTTTTCTAGGACCATTCATTCAAACACATCATTTAAATTTCCTATCCGCATAGGAAATTATTGTTACATTCTATATTTTGATGATAACAAAATTTATAAAGGGTTTACAGAGGATTTGAAAGATGAACAGAGTATTTTGAATAAGAAAACATCATAGTTTTGCAAAAACTGTTGGAACTCTCAAGAAACCACTAGAGTGATATGATTTTATCATTGCAAGTGATCAACAGAAGTAGAAAAACATATCACTCGAGCGATGTGGCAAATCTCAATTAAACCATCATGGTGATCTTTTTGGTGAATTAGTTTTACAAAAGATCACTCGAACTCGAGTGATATATTAAAAAATTCATCACCTCTAAATCATCACAGTGATTTATCCAATGATCAATGTTGCAAAATTTTCAAAGGGAGAATCACTCGAACCACTTGAGTGATGTTTCAAGCTCACTCGAGGGACCACGCGAGTATGCGTTAAATCTCATCACTAGCACACCACTCTAGGAATTTGTTTCAGTGATACTTCTTTGAAGTATTTTGAAGAAAATGTCACTTGAGTGACCACTCGAGTGATGACTTGAGGTCAGTCGAGTGACGAGACAAAGAGCATCACTAGCACAACACTGCAATGATCCTGGAAGTGTTATGGAGTATGAAATTGTTTCCAAGTATAAGACCACTCGAGTGATGTGTTAAAACAAGCATCACTAGTAGAACACTCTAGTGATGTGATCAAATGATATGCTTTTTTGAAAAATGAAAGGAAATAATATCACTCGAGTGAACCTGTATTTCTTCATCACTAGTTGATCACTCAAATTATGTATTAAGTGATCAGAAAAAGATAACTCGAGTGATCTTATTCTGTGTATCATTAGCACATTACTCCAATGACCTATCCAGTGCTCTGTAAGATTTTCAAACAGCCAAGAGAAGATCTCTCAAGTGATCGCTCGAGTGATGCTTTACCAGAAAACATAGCATCGCTTCGAAATTTTTTAAATCATTGAAATGATTGTGTAATTTATTTTTCTTGTTTCTAATCACTCTAACTCTTCAGTATACTAGTTTTTAAGTGTTTTCTAGGTGATCAAACAAGGATTAATACAAAAATTGGAAAAAAAAACACTTTTGTGTCGAGTGCATTAAATGAGAAGGACATTCAAATAACGAGCATTCTCTCTGTTCTAACAGCTAATTCCTTATACGCAGAGAATGTTTAGAGACCTCAATTGTTGTATAACAATCAAGGTTCTGAAACCAGGACCGGTCACTGAATCGGTCGGGGTACTGGGTTAAGGGTTAGTGGGTCAGACTGGAATCAACCCGAACCTAGACCGGTGAGGAATAAAAAATTGAAAAATAATTAATTTCTCATCAAACCAACCAAAATTTGACATACTATATATCATTTCAATACTTTTGACTAATAGCAAAATAATCATATACTTAAATACTTGTCATATATTCTTAACAATTTTCCTCAACCTACATTTGAGACAAAATATTAATGATAGCAAAATATCAAAAACAAGTATATGATGACAAAATATTCTCACATTTGACAACCGTACAACATTATTTATAATATTCTATAATTAGCTATACAGGATTAAATACCTTTGAGGCTTTGACCCAAAAAAAAAAGGACTGAATAGTGAATACTCTTTTGATGACAACCGTACAACTTGCTTGGGATTTGGGTTTCAAGAAGGTTGTTTTGGAGTCTGATACCAATGATCTTGTTCTTAGATTGTTAAACAGGAATCTCACTTCTGGCAGCTTGTTGGTGCTGCAAATACAAGAATTTTTGCATAGAGATTGGGTTATATCTCTCTCGCTACATACCTCGTGAGTACAACAGGGTTGCTGATGCTCTTGCTAAGTCGGGTTTATCTAAGTCTTGTGTTTTGAGTGATTGCCCTTTATGCCTTAGGGCTTGGGTTGATCAGGAGTCTTTGGGATTAATTTCCCCTATGGTTTAATTTATGTAATCGGGTTCTAGGCCTCGTGCCTTCTTTTATATAAAAATAAAAAAAATAAAAAATCGTGTAATCTTTCCTTCATTTTTATTGGAATTTAAGTAATTAACCAACACAATAGCCTCACAAGTCCCAACTGAGGCACTACGTACAGGAGTCTTGGTTCTTTATTAATTATTATAGCTTCCATCTCTCTCCATCTATGTGTCTCTGCCCCACATCACAAACAGTCGCAGCATTAATGCCCACTACAGCGCTTCTCAGACAAGCAAAAGAAAGAAAGGACAGTAGGGTGATAATAGGTTGTACTCCATCTTCCCTCCCTCGTTTTATGAAGCTATTCACTCTTTATCAAATATCAATATTCAATTATTCATGAAGCTCCTCACTCTCCCTCTCCTTCCTTCTTCATCTCTGCACGTTGAGCTCCACCAGATCTCTTTTCTCTCCCTTCCCCTTTCTGACCTTCCTTCTTCATTGTGTCTCCTTGCCTCCATGGATCCTTGCCCTTTCATGCGACTCACTGTCACTCTCAAGATTCCGTCGTTCATCCTTCTTCTCCTCCCTGTTTCCGTCATTCTTCCTTCTTCTTCTTTTGTCGTTCCCTTCATCCTCCGACCATACTTTCCCTGATTCCTGAGCCCCTAACTCAGTGACCCATTTCAACTCGGCCGGTTTAGGCCGAGTTGACTCGGAGTCACCGAGTCAACCCAGGAACCGGTAAACCAAACCGGTTTACCGGTTCCTGGTCCGAACCGACCAGTTCGGTCCAGGTTCACAAACCATGATAACAATAACCAAGGACACTCCAATGAATATATTCAACAAGGCAACGATCGTTAATTTACTCTATCTATAAATGCCAAGAGCATTGAAGAAAAAACAATGAATTGCTGTGAAAAACTGTTGTTACATTCATTGCGAAGTTTTAAAGCTTGTAAATTTGAGTATATACTTTAGTGATTATATATCTATTCTTGTGAGAGACATTAATGATTCATTTATTATTTGAGAGATTCAGGATTGTGGAATTTTGAGTGGACATTAAATTGTAAAGTGTAAATGAGAGCGATTGTTCTTTAAAAAGAACTAGCTTGAACTGAGGCATCAAGAGCCGATAAATCTTAGAGAATAGTGAAAATCTCAAAAGGCTTCTAATGAGGATTGGACGTAGGTCAAATGGTTTGGACCGAACCAGTATAAATCTCGTGTGTTTATTTTTGGTGACATTCCTTCAACATTATTCTATTTCTTTAAAGTTTGGATTAAATCTTGAATTTTTAATTATTACCCGATTTATCCCATGAAAGTCTCGTTCGAACAGTTATTTGTCCTTGGCAGAAGAAAGAAAACGATAGATTTTTTTGCCGTCACTTTCAAACCACATGGGTTATATAAAAAGTTAAAAAAGAGAAGAACAGAACTTTAAAAATAGACTAGAAAGTGCTTTCAATATTCAAAATAGTAAAGAAGTATTAGGCTTGATTGGTTCTTTCTGAAATTGAAAGAAAATGACACAAATTAAATGTCCCTCACACATATCTTTATTTTAAGGTAACTCTAGCAACCACCAACATACCTTTGACGGCTTTGAAGCTCTCGTCGGACTAATTATTAGTAAAATAACAAGATTTGTTAAGGAATTCACCACATTTTATTAGATTTTAATAGTTTTCAATTAGTAACAAATTTACAATATCAGGTAGTTCACAAATTTTGTTAAAGAATTAACCATATTTCATTAGATTTTTATAACTTGTCTACCAAGTAAAAAGTTTACAATATTAGGTAATTCTCAACCTTTGTTAAGAAACTCCTTACATTTTATTAGGTTTTTGATAATTTTGGTATACCAATTAACAAATCTACATTATCTCCACAAATTTTGTAAAGGAATTCACTACATTTTATTATTAAAATAATTAACATCTTATTAGTAAGAAGCATCATATAAATTTGTACATAAAAAATATGCTGGCGTTCTGTAAATTTCATAGACACGGACTATTAATATTCTGATTTAAGTCATCAGTATCATTAATTAAAAATAATGGAAGTCTTCCAAATTTGGATTGAATGCTTATAATTGCAGTTGCAGGGGTCATATAAACAATTTCTTCTGGTTTTAAAAAATAAAGGCAAAAAAATGGGGAAAATCATGTGCAGGTCCCAAAGACCGAAATAAATACAATGGGTTCCTTAAAATCACCAAATTACATATAGCCCTAAGGACTTTTTGATATTATTTGTAGTAACAATAGGAAGTGTTATATTTACTTTGAAAATCTTATATTTACAATAAAATTTAAAAACCCGATCATTTACAATGCAGAAAAGAAAGCCCATATTTATGATAGAAAGTGTCATATTTACAACAACATTTAAACACGGATTTTGTTTTAAACTCAATTTCCTAAACGCATAGGTCATTTACAATGAGAAAAAAGATTATATTTACAACGGAAGTCTATATTTACAACAAAATTTAAAATCTATCATTTACAAAGAAAAAACATATTTATAACATGAAATGCCATATTTACAACAAAATTTAAAAATATGAATTTTGTTTCCATACAAATAATATCAAATATGTGAATTTTTATTGGGATTTTTTTGCTATTTTTTATGGTCCTTGGGACCTAGATGTAATTTTCCCTAAAAAATGTGGCAATACGCATCACATGGCACAATGCCTGGTATCCACCACAACTGATAATCAGCGCCGCCTCGCTGGAATCTCTTGTACATGCTCCACTATTAACTATAGCAATATTATTAATTAATTACCTTATTTGTTTTTGTTTTAAGATCATATCAAAACCTTCCGACATATATATCATCTAGGACTAGGATGATTTTTTGGTTTATATTCTGGAAAGACCCTTGCGAACACGAACTCCATTGTCCATCACCGGTCTTGCCTTCCCGGTGGTCCACCCTTCTTTCTGTGGTAGCTGTCACCGTCGCTTTTATCGCTGCATGATTTTATTTATTGCATGCTCCCTCCCTCCACCACCTTCTTGGCTTCCAGACTGATTCGCCAGTAGGAGAACAGTAAGATCTATTTATCTGGAAGGTCAAACACTGGTTTGTTGGTCAGTGATGGGTGGATCGTCGGCAGAGAGATTTACATCCTTCTACAGGAACAGATGGCTCGTGTTTGTGGCTGCAATGTGGTTGCAATCATGGGCCGGTATTGGGTATTTGTTTGGTAGCATATCGCCGGTGATTAAGAGCTCTTTGAACTATAATCAGAGGCAGCTTGCCAGGTTGGGAGTGGCCAAAGACCTAGGCGACTGTGTTGGCTTCATCACTGGGATCTTGTGTGAGATTTTGCCTTCCTGGGGTGCTTTGCTTGTTGGTTCATCGTTGAACTTTATTGGATATGGCTGGGTTTGGCTCATCGTCACGGGTCGAGCTCCCGCTTTGCCTTTGTGGGCTGTGAGTTTTTCTCTCCCTTCTCTCTGATTTTGGACTCTTCTGTGTTTATGATTTCCATTAATTGCAGTTACTTTCAATCGTTGGATGGTTTTCTCTCTTTCGTCTTAAACTGTACTTAATCAGAAGATTTCCACATGCCTTCAAATTCTTTGTCTGCTTGCTTGCTTGTCCTTTTTTTTTTTCTCATTCTTTTTTCTGCCCTCTGGGAAAACTTCCCTCCAAGCTATAATGCTTCTTAGAGAGGAACCCGGCGTATTTTGAAATGGGAATTTTTCCAGGACAAAACTCCACGAAACAGGAAATTTGATGTCGGGAAAAAAAGGTATTTTCTTCCTCATAAAAAGGAAAAAGTTGAATTTTTACAGGCTCTTCTTTCTGACGAATATTCACTGAGTTTCTGCTTGCAAAAGTTTTGTCGTTTTTCTTCTTGTCCTTCCTTCCACGATGGACGTTAGAATTTGATGCATCCCCACTCTTGCGCATTCCCCATTGCCCGTGCCAAAAACTGACAGTGGTAAAAGAATAGCGTGAAAGATAAGATACAATTGGCAATTTGGCATAACCCGAAACTTACATTTCTCACTGTAAACATGGTGATCTGACGTCATAGAGGCTACATGGCCATTGTTACAAAAACCTGTGAGGTTTCACCCTATTCAATTTCTCTGTCTCAGCTCTAATATGTCAGCTCTTGACATGATAATGAGCCAAGATAAAAAAGTGAAGCCCTTATCTCCTGCTAATGAGCATCATAAACTTGCTGGACTCTGAGCAGCCTAATTTAGATGACCAACAATGCCTCTCTCTCTCTCTCTCTCTCACACACACACGCACACACCACCAACAACAACAACAATTTCTGCTTTATAGATTACTTCAATAAAAGGGAAAGCGTTTTGGATTGTCAATCAATTTTTATTGCTATAAATGTCTTCATTGCAATTAAGGAGGCTTTGGTTACAACTTAAATTTGTTTACATCTTTGAGCCTTGTAGGTGTGTCCGTATCAGCACATCTTTTTAGTTATGAAAAATGGTCTTTCAATTGTTACGTGACGAACTGCCTGGGTTATGTAATTAATGATTATGAGCATGCAGATGTGTGTTCTTATATTCGTGGGAACAAATGGCGAAACTTACTTCAACACAGTTTCTCTAGTGTCCTGCATTCAAAATTTCCCAAAAAGTAGAGGCCCTGTGGTTGGAATTCTGAAGGGCTTTGCTGGGCTGAGTGGTGCAATCTTGACTCAAATATATACTATGATCCATTCCCCTGATCATGCGTCACTGATCTTCATGGTTGCAGTTGGTCCCTGTCTGGTAGGAATAGGTCTGATGTTCATTATCAGACCTGTCAAAGGTCACAAGCAAATTAGGCCTTCAGATGACACAAACTTCACATTTATTTACAGTGTGTGCCTCTTATTGGCTGCTTATTTGATGGGGGTCATGGTTGTTCAAGATCTAGTAACCTTGAATCATAGCATTGTTATGATTTTTACGGCAGTCTTGTTCGTCATCCTCCTTGTCCCAATCTTCATTCCCATTTCAACGACTTTGTCCCCAGAGCAGAAAGCTTCAGAAGAAGAAACACTCCTTCCTCAGCCTGAGACACTAGAAAGAGGTAATTCTGAAGTGATACTGAGTGAGGTGGAAGATGAGAAGCCTGAGGACGTGGACTCACTTCCATCATCAGAAAGGAAGAAACGCATAGCGCAATTACAATCAAAACTAGTCCAAGCAGCTGCGGTAGGGGCAGTGAGAGTCAAGAGGAGGAGAGGACCTCACAGAGGGGAGGACTTCACCTTGGCACAAGCTTTGATTAAAGCAGACTTTTGGCTTCTTTTCCTATCCCTTCTCTTGGGTTCAGGATCAGGACTGACTGTTATAGACAACCTGGGTCAGATAAGCCAGTCACTACAATATGACAACACACACATATTCGTGTCCATGGTCAGCATCTGGAACTTTCTTGGTCGTGTAGGAGGGGGTTACATCTCTGAGATTGTAGTGAGGTGAAAGAGCTAGTTCATAGTTATAACACTAGTCATGATTTTGAAACCATATTTTCTGATTCCTTTGATGTAATGTTTTGAGCAGGGATTATGCCTTCCCAAGGTCAGTTGCATTGGCTGGGTTTCAACTCATAATGGCTTTTGGGCATGTGTTCATAGCAATGGGATGGCCTGGGGCAATGTACGTTAGTACACTACTGATTGGGCTTGGTTATGGGGCCCACTGGTCAATTGCTCCTGCCGCTGCTTCTGAGTTATTTGGTCTCAGAAATTTCGGTGCCTTGTACAATTTCCTCACCCTGGCAAACCCTTCCGGAACTCTTATTTTCTCTAGTCTAATTGCCAGCGGAATCTATGACTATGAAGCGGAGCAACAAGCTCTCAATGGATTTCAGTATCAGAAAAATCTAGGATCATTATTGTCACGTGGGGTCAACGTCGCGGAACCTCTGAAATGTGTAGGTTCCATATGCTTTTTCTTGACTTGTGTACTCATGGCAGGACTCTGTATGTTGGCATCAGTTTTAAGCATGATTCTGGTGCACCGAACCAAGACTGTTTACGCCCACCTATATGGGAAATCTAGCACTGGAAATAGTGGGTAATCAGTGTGTATGGATTATATGTATTTTGGCGTTTGTATTTGAAGTGTATTGTATGTGGATTTACATGAAGAAAGATTAAAGGTTCAGAGGCAGCATCGGGTGCTCTTTTTCATGAGGGTGAAATACCCGACACAGGGAAAGAAACAGGGAGGTTTCATTCAGAGGTATTGCTCGGTGATTTCCTGCCACCTAGCTGCTACACATTTATAGTCACCAACATTGTTTTGTCAATATTATTTACTTGCGCTATCAAGCAAGTGGTTGAACTAATTAGTCATTTTCTTCATATTTACCTTGATTTGGATTTTTTTGTTTTCGAGTTATGAGTAACAGTAGTTTTGTTTAATGATGGAGCTGACCCCGGGTTGCAAATTGTAGGGTGCAGGTCCTTTTACCAGGACTCTCTTGTCCCCCCCAACAATTTCTTGCACTGAAACCAACTCATATTTCAACCTCTTCGGAGGGTTAAAATAAAAAAGGAAACTTTTAGGGGGTAGGACGGATTTGGAGGGGGTGAAAAATATTTATATGTTGAATTAAAAAAAGAAAAAGAAGTGAGGTTATAAAATTAATAGAGAGAAGGTGTAAAAGAAGGGAGAGAGAAAATCAGTAAAAAACTTTTAATCACACTTAGTGCATTCAGTTACATCATGCCTAATTTTTCTTTGTATGCCTCATGTAAGGGTGCCTATTATTTATTTGTCAAAAAAAAAATGGAAAGAGGAAGCTCAAAGCCTCTGTAACTTCATTAACCTAACGTTTAAGTTCATTTGTGGGAAATTGATTGGTCGAAAAACTTGAGCCAGGATTTTTTCCGCTCTCTTCTCCTATTCTAAATTTGGGAGATGTTTCCAATTTCTACTATAATAATTTATTTTATTTATTTTCTTAACTCTATGATTTTATTCAAGAACTTGAATTTAACAGAAATATAACTAATTATCAATTTATCATTTCTATTCTCCAAATTATTTTCCATACCCTTCGACAAGACAGGAAGATATTAAAACCTTCCTCATCTCCTTCCATAAAATGAAAGTCACTATTCCTGCTTGGTTAAACCAGAGTACCAGACTGACCCATCTGGCGGAAAAAGAAACCAGCCTGGCCCTTCTGACCCAAAAAAAAAACAAACCAAACCGATGCTCTTTGTTCGTCCCCCCCCCAAAAAAAAACCCGACTCAACCCTTCCATTCAAAATTTAATTTTTTTTGGGAAAAAAAAAAATCAATTGAAAAATCTAACAGAGTCGGTTCGATCATAATTCGCAACCCTTCCCAGCTTCACTGTTGATTCAGCATTTCAGCAAGTATTGAAGAAGTTGTATTGAAGAAGAATCGACCATGGCGATGGATGTAGAGGAGAAACTAGAATCAGGGTTCCCGTACTGGAAAGCCATCCGTCGCCGTTTCGGTCTGGACGCTCCTTTCTTTGCTCCCGGTAATATCGAACGGGAACTTCTTGCTAAACAGGTTCTCTTTTCCCCTTTTCACTCTGTTTATGTATACTTCCCAAGATGTTATATCACCAAACTCGTCCCCCTTCCCCATTAAGTTGTACTTCTGCCTCAATCGCAAACTACGATTTTTTAAAATATCGTTTTGTTTCATTTCCTCGTGACGGACATTTTGATATGTTGCTGTGTTTTTAATCTCCCGTACTCTATCTGTGTTTAGTGCAATGTTCTTTCGATCTTTTTTGTCAGCTTAATCATAGCACTCACTGAAAATTCAAGTGGAAACTTTTTGTTTGATTTCAAGGTTGCCTTGGAATTAACTGCCGAAGAGAAGCAACAGCTTTTAATAGGAGATGAATACAGGTAATTTTTGTTATCTTGCTGGTTCTTATTGTAGACTGTAAAGCTTCGATATTTTTATTTTTTGAAACTCACCATTTACTGTAGGATTATGATTAAGGCATCTAGGCTGGTGTATTTATATGCTTCTAAGAAGTTGGCTCTGATAATTGCTACTCCTGAGACCAAAACGGAAGAAAGAAAAATGGATAATCCCTCATTCTATATAATATACTAGAATCCTGAGAGTGAAGTGTGTTAGCCAAATACACTGCTTTATGTCTTACTCATTTGATTGAAGCTATTGGAATTTGGAGTTTTTGAGTTTGCTGCTACATGGTGGAATTTTGTATGTTATTGTTAATACTTCAACCGTTGATCTACATAGCAGAACGAAACTTTGTATCACACTCAAGACCTTGGTCTGTTAAAGATTTTGCTTGTTCAGTATGATGGTTTTTGCGCCTGGTAATAAAATTACTCCATGTGTGCCTGATTCTTTTGCTGTTCTTTGTGCAGGAAAGTCTTCTGTCCCATTGCTGGTTGTGGAGCACGCTTGACTTCCTTGGAGGAATTTGAGAGTCATTATAATGCAAGGCATACTGCCTCTTGTTCAGTGTGTTCCAGAGTCTACCCAACATCTCGCCTGCTAAGCATACATGTTTCTGAAGTGCATGATTCATTCTTTCAAGCAAAGGCTGCTCGTGGCTATGATGTGGCAAGTATTTCCAACTTCCCTTTGTATTTGTAGGCATGTAATGGTTTCTTATAAAACTGCCTTCATTGTACATTTTGATTCTCAGCTGAAGAATTGAGATTGGATTCTTGATGGAATCAGGATTTCACAATTATTCTTCTTATTTCCTCCATTTTTAAACTGGGACTTTACACTTGTTTTGAAAGTTTAAAGTTCAACAGACGGATCATTTTTGGACCCACATGCTTTCTTCCTTATTCAGAGTTATGAGAAACTAATATGATCCTTATATCCTTGTCTGACAGTATGAATGCTTAGTGGAAGGCTGTGGTTTAAAGTTTAAAAGTTACAAGAGTAGGCAGCAGCATCTGATTGACAAGCATAAGTTCCCCACTTCATTTGAGTTTTTTAAGAAGACTCGACCATCAAAGAAACAAAGGCAGAAGATTCAACGGAAACAAGCTACAGACAAGGAGAATGATACAAGAACAATGGAAGTGGATAATGCAACCATGGATGGCCTTGTAACGGCAGTCTCTAAATTGAGTACTTCGGACTCAACTCCATCATCGGTCAGCTTTGGTCGCCGGCACACTCGTGGTTTGGCACTTGTTCCTAGAGCTGTTCAGCGTGAAGTTGGATCAAATTCTGCATCATCTAGAAGGAAGCAGTAAAATAGCCTTCAGATCAGTCTGCATACTAACTCTTCCTTCTTATTAGGATCCATGCGGCTTTCTTTTGTAACGAATGTTGAAGCTGACTGCATCAAATCTGTGTTATCAAAGATCTGAAAAGGAAGAATCAGTATAAAGGTGATAAAGGCATACATTAGTTCAGATCTCCCTGATGTGGAGATATTGGGGGCGTGGGTTTAGCTATAATTACTACAATATTGATATGTTAGCAGCTCATCTCTGTCTAGAGAAAAGCCAATTTGTCATTAGTGTGCGAATTATTCTTTTGACACTATCCATCAGGGAGGTGTTATGACGGAAAATGAAAATCAGGGTCATATTTAGGATGCCCGCTTTTGTTCACATCTTTTCTCCCCCAGATTTTCACAATTGATGAAGTGAATTTTATCCAAACAAACATTTTTGTAGGACAGGTGGGAGATGTTGAAGTGAAGTTAAGCTTAGTTGAATGGGTGAAATTACGCGTCTCATTGCTTACTGATATCATAGATCTGATTTTAAGCAAAAGAACCACACAGTTTCGTTCTTTGAAGGGATTCCAATTCACTTATAAGGAGGGGGGCACGGGGGATCAAAAGCCCTGTCGGATTTATTTATTTATTTTGTTGCGAAAAGACGCTGAGAAGTGAACAAAACACGAATTAAAAACATCATTAGCAGCGATCCATCATTAAAAAATGGCGTTGTCGGCTACAGGCTACGGTATCTTGTTTGTTGGAATTGTGGTCTAATGACAATGGCTTGATTGGCTTCGGCTAATTAATTCAGATGATTGGAAAACATGGATAGCAGTCCTCACCATTACAACAAGGCCGTCTCTCTTCTAATATGGACGGCAAACCAACTCCCTTCCCACAAAAACAAAAATATCAGTCTTGAAAAATAATATCAATGACAATTAATTCAAGCGATTTTCCCCCCCCTAAAATTCAAGTGATTTAATCAGCCTATTATTCTTTAAATAATGATCTCTCGCAAGCAGACCCTATATGGGCCACGGTATGGAAACTAAAGATACCATAAAGGTGTAAAATGTTCGCCTGGCTTGTACTCCATAAAAGGCCACTAACCAACGCATCGAGGCACAAGAGGGGCTTGAGTGAAGATGTTAGTTGTCCCGTTTGTGGTGCAAATATGGAGACTATTCAGCATGTCCGCAGGGATTGCCCGGGGACTTTATAACTCTGGAGGCAAACTGTCCCCCCGAGACTATGGCGTCAGTTTAGCTCTTTAGATTTCCCTCATTGGTTCCGATGGAACATTTGTTGTGGCGGTAGGAACAAGCAAAAGGATGAGTGGACTACAATTTTTGTTATTACATGCTGGTGGCTATGGCGGTAGATGTAACAATGATATTTTTGAGGGGAAGAAGGTTTCGAACAACACTATACAAACTAGTGTCAATGCCATTTTGAGTAGTATACAGGACGCCCGGAATAGGTTTTTTAAACCAAATGGCGCCAATCCTCTTAGTCGTGATCATGGTGACCACTGGTGTCCACCACCCACCGGCTGATTGGGTTAAAGTTAATAATGATGGAGCTTTTTCATACCTCGCTCTAGTGGTGGGATTATCCATGATGAACACGGCCGCTTCCTACAGGCGTTCATGTTCAAAGGGGAGGAAGGGGATAGCCTTTCTACAGAACTATGGGGTTGTTTACATGGCCTCAAACTCTCATGGGATATGGGCTATAGAAATGTTATTATGGAGACTGACTCTACTGATGTAGTAGAATTGATCAAGAGTGAGATTAATGAAGCACACGCCGACAGAATCCTCATTGCGGAGCTTAAAGGGATGGTTGATAGAGATTGGAACATTGAAGTTCGTCACATTACGCGTTGGGCTAATGCAGCATCTGACCACTTAGCTAAAGCTGGTCTTTCATCTATGCCAGGTTTTCATATTCTCCCTCGCGCGGATATCGAGCTGGAGAGATTTATTGTAAAGGATAAGACTTAGTTAATATATGGTTGCACTAGTGTATCAAAAAAAGAAACTTCTTCCCTTTGCTTAATTCTACATCCATATACTATCAAACCTAAAATAGGTGGCAAGAAGAACAATTAAAATAGGAGTTTTGGGGCTTGGATCTGTATAGTCACGGCCCAACAAGGGACAAATTCTGTGGGTTTGAGGTCATTGCACGTGCTTCGAGTGAGGGCAGCGCATGGATACCACAGAATCTCATTCGTCTTATTTTGGCCACCACATGGCGAACATTTTACCCGCTTTACTATTTTTTTTTTCCAAATTTGTTAATATTATCATGTAATAGAATTTGATATGTAAATTTTCACTTCAAAAGTAGAAGATAATTTATAATGGAATAAAAATAAACAAGATTTAAGTAAGAAATACTACTGTATTTGATATTTAATTGAAATGTAGAGGTGAATATTTTTTAATTTCATTAAAACATTCTATGTAAATTCTATTTATTCTTAAAAATAAATAAATTAAACTATTAATTTTGCTGGCGGAGATGCGGCCAAGTCTCAACTCTCAAGGGACATGGTTTTTTTTTTTTTAAAATAATTTTTTTAAACGGTACAGTACAGCGATTGATTTAAAAACTGAAAACGGAGGGCGCACCAAAACGTTGTTTCCCACCAAAATTTCCAAACATTCAAACGAGGCCGCAAAAGAAACTCGTAGATTCAAACTTTACCGATCTGAATTCCCCAAATTATCCCTCCCACTTCAGTCTCCCGCAAGCTTCTCCCACAATTTTCAAATCACCCGCTCCCTCTCAATCTTTCAATGCCTCCCTTCCCGCTCTTCCCCTCTTTTATATAATCCCACTTCATCTTCTTCATCCTTCGTGCCTCCACATCTTTTCCTTCTCCTTCACTTTCAAATTCGTTCTTCTTTCGATCCTTGAATTAGCTCTATTAACAATATGCCTGCCATCCCAGAAGAGCCCTTGCTCACTGTAAACCCAGACAGATTCTGTATGTTCCCAATACAATACCCTCAGATATGGGAGATGTATAAGAAGGCCGAGGCTTCATTCTGGACTGCTGAGGAGGTCGATCTCTCTCAGGACGTCCGTGATTGGGAATCTCTCTCTCAGGGAGAGAAGCATTTCATCACCCATGTCCTTGCTTTCTTTGCTGCCTCCGATGGTATCGTCCTCGAAAATTTAGCCGGCCGGTTCATGAAGGAGGTTCAGGTCTCCGAGGCCCGCGCCTTCTATGGCTTCCAGATCGCCATCGAGAATATCCACTCCGAGATGTACAGTCTGTTGTTGGAGACCTATATCAAAGATTCTGATGAGAAGAACCGTTTGTTTCACGCCATAGAGACCGTTCCTTGCGTGGCCAGGAAAGCCGAGTGGGCCCTTCGCTGGATCGACGGTTCAGAAACATTTGCAGAGCGCTTACTTGCCTTCGCTTGCGTGGAGGGCATTTTCTTCTCAGGCAGCTTCTGCGCGATATTTTGGCTGAAGAAGCGTGGGTTGATGCCCGGTCTCACCTTTTCCAACGAGCTGATCTCACGGGACGAAGGGCTTCACTGTGACTTTGCTTGCCTGCTTTATTCACTGCTGAGGAAGAAGCTGAGTGAGGAGCGGGTTAAGAGTTTAATTCGTGATGCAGTGGATATAGAGAGAGAGTTCGTGTGTGATGCTCTGCCTTGTGCTCTGGTGGGGATGAATGGCGATCTGATGAGCCAATACATAGAGTTTGTGGCTGATAGGTTGCTGGGAGCTTTAGGATACGGAAAGCTATACAGTGTTCAGAACCCGTTCGACTGGATGGAGCTGATTTCGTTGCAGGGTAAGACCAATTTCTTCGAGAAGCGTGTTGGAGAATATCAGAAGGCTTCTGTTATGTCCAGTTTGAATGGCAATGGTGCCGACCATGTGTTCACGATCGATGAAGATTTTTAGCTTTTCTGTAACTTAACCCCCCAATATATGTTATAGCCTTCCTGTAATAATAGATAATGTTTAATGTTAAGTTTGATTGTACCTTTCCCCCCATTTGATCACTTAAATTTTTTTGTTCCCTCCACAAAAATTTATTAAAAAAAATTCTCTGTATTACGAGATTGATTCAATTTTTCCAGAAAAGTTTTGTAGTGGTGCCTTCACTCTTCATTGCCTTGTTTGCTTTATAGTATAGCAGCATAGTAACGATTTGAATTGTACCTTGCCTAACACAACCTAATGCTAATGGCATCGCCGAAGCGGATATATCAAATGTATTTAATCTATCCTGTGCTTTATGGGACTCATGTTTATTTCTGTCCTAAAGTTTTTGGTTTTAGAGTTGCATTCCTTTTGTTTGCATAAAGAAAGTCATTAGTTGAACGTTCTCTCAGATGCACTAGATAAATTTAGTTGAATGGGTTTCTCCTCAGGAAATTAGAATCAGGGTTGTCATTTGAGCATTAACGCACGAGAAGATATACAAAGATAATTGAAGAATTGGAAATTTATTTTTTCCAATAACAAAAAAATGAATTAGGATCTGCATCTTTGCTGAATGGGAGAATTATTTCTTCCAGCTGTAGCTGGTACTGGCTTCTTCAACTCGGGACTTACCAGAGAAACTAGCTTTTGCCAGCTCCCTCAACATCTTTAGCTCATTTCTTGGCCCAGCCTTGTGTCCTTTTAGCCATTTTCCCTCCACTTCTATATGCTCACTGATATCTATCTCTGGAATCGGATCTCTTATTTCAATAAGATTGGGGCTTGGTGTAGCTGAACCAAGCACAGGGACTATAGTTGCTGTCATGGCGTTAGTTGGATCCATATATCCTGTTCCATTTCTTCTTTCAAATTCTGTTTCTGAACGCAGAGGATTTAGTGGAAATGACCCTGCATTTGGTTGTGAAGATGACTGTATAACTCTGCACCAATGTTGCCTGGGAAGGAAAGTCAAGATAGCTCCCTTGGCAGCAAATTTTATTCCATGTCTAAAAGAATTCTTGTGGGGTTGTGAGAATCTTGATAGTGATGTTATCATAGTGTACCATTGGTTGATAAGCTGTGCAATAAAAGAAGCCAAAAGAAGAACTAACAGAACCAATCCCCATGTCTTGCCTTCAATCAGGTTTGAGTTATTCTGATTCTGAACTATGAATATACCAAACACACCTACCTCACACAAGAGGGAAACACTTTCCGCTGCTTGGACGCTCCTCCTTATGTATGGTTTGAAGGTGAAAAGATAAATGAACTGTATTGATGTGATTATCAATGCAAGCAGACTTTTACTTGATTTCTCTGGTGAGTAAGCAACAGATATGATTCCCAAACCAACCCTTTTTAATAGATCAAGAACTATATAAAATGATCTTGCCCGACCTAGAACCCTCTTGGACAATGGAATTTTGATTTCTTTATTGCTGCCATCTGAGCTCACTGCCCTCATTCTTCCAATCTCACTTTGACCATTTTTAGCCCACTTCATGTGGGTGTTTGAACCGTCTTGATCAACAAAAACAGGCACTGGACAACCCTTACAGCTATCAAAAAGAATCCCAAGTCTTGGGAGGAAAGATGAAGGTAGTCCTTCCCTGTAAAACCAGTTTCCATTTGTTGACTTCCCAGTAAAGAAGAACCAAAACCACCTGTACCATGTTTCTTCGTTTACTAATTGCCCAACTTCTTTATACTGGACAAAATTTCCAGAGAAAATTGCAATGAAGTGAAACAGGGATACTGATACGATGAATGCTGCAGGAATTGCTGACAACAAAGCCCCGGTTATAATTCCCCTGGCCGTACCACCTGCACATAAGTATATTCTCAACACATCAGTGTACATAATCCTGCAAATATAGATGACTGAAATAAGATAGTAAAAAGTAGTCTCTTACCTTTTATTACAAACGTTGATGACTGAGAAATGCAAGGCAGCATGAGAATCAGAAGAAGGAGCTCAAGCCTAGGAACTGATAGACTGCCTTGAGGTGATATTCCAGTCCTCCATCTCAAGAATAATATGATGAAAACATGAATTAAAACTAAACTGCCTCCTCCCACACCAAGCCAGAATAAGTTCTTCTCCAAGTCAAGCCACCTGGAGAAAACAACCTCATAATTTTCATCCACGCTAAATCAGAAGTTCATTCTGTCACTAGTGGATATAACAAAATTAGAAGTCTTGTGATTGTCTTGAATCTAATGTTTAAGCATAAAGGTTATCGTAAAGCTATACCCTTTGTAATTTCCCAGTTTCTTGATGACATTGCTTGCTGACATCGGTTCTCCTCTCTACAAGGCAAATAATTTTTAACTGTGAAATGCTCTATGCTAAGTACTAACAAACACGTTCTAAAAATTGATACTAACTCCGGTCCAAAATATAGGACAAAGTTTGTAGTACAATTTGTACTACAAACTTTGTCTTATATTTAGGACCGATGGAGTACTTCATACTCACCAAGAAATAACTAAAATATTCACCAGAACTGAGAGGTTGACCAAAGGATGTAATTTTTATACTGAAGTTGTGCTGATAGGGTAGCCAGCCAGGTTTTGAGTTATTCTCACTTGGAAGTGCGGCTAAATGTTCAGCATATGAAGAGTTTGTAGAGTCATTTTGATGGCGGTCCCCGTTATGAGACTCGGCCCTCACAACCAATCCATCATTTATACTAAAAAAAAAATCTTTTTCTGGAAAACCTTTGTTGTCTGAGATTGAGGTACCAACATCTTTCCAAGGAAGCTTGTGATGGGGTATGAGCCACTGGAGACCTCTTGTTGCCTCAGAGTATTCAATAGGTTGATTAACTGAAAACCAGCCTGAGAGGGCAAAGACCTGTAAGTGTCCTATCATACCCTGTAAGGCAACCCATACTTCTTTTAGAGATTTTATATATTTTTGAGCTTCTGAGAAATACACAATTGTTACCAAATGCTTCAATATTTACATGTAGATTCGTTGATGGACTGGAAGCAGCACATTTTGTACCTCCTGAAGCAAGTGTGCTTATTGCTTCTAGATTTGCAGAAGACAGTGAAAATATAGCAGCTGCAAGTGATGTGGCAATTGTCCCAGCGCTCACAAATGAATGCAATGCAATGGATATTGCAGGAGTGGAATCTGAGGAGATCATGTAAAGGTTATAAATACAAAAATAGTAATATCTGAAGCTCTGCTTAAAGATTAACACACGTTTTTAAACATATATTTGTCTACATGTAATTACGCAGTATACACTCGTGAGATTCTACATTGTTGTATTAATGTATCAGGTGTTTCTATAAGTGCACATCACTCATTCTGCAATTAATTGATTGATTTAAATAAAAGAGCATTTAAGTCTTAATACTAAGAAAATGAAAGTTCAGTACTAAGAAAAAGAATAGTAACCATATGCAGAAAGAAAAGAAAAATCCATACAATGCTTTACTTCAATTTTGTTAGATGCCATATTTTCGTTTCCTGAAATATCAGTTACCTTCCCTGCAGGAACGGTAACTGACACCACTGTTTGAGTTTCTGCTTGGACAGATAACGAATATAGAGCTCTTGATAGTTCCTTTAACCTACATGAAACAAAAATCAAACATCTCAATAAATTTAAATGGCAATAATTTTAACTTTACCTGAATCATCATGTAGACAGTATCATGAACTTGTTTTTCAGTAGTATACATACAGAATTGCCGAATTCACTTGCCTGATTAGTCTTCCTCCCATTACTTCTACCATAAAGGCCTCAAAGCCAAAGACTGGCTTTGTGAACTCAACAATCATGTTGATGTGAGATTCCCTTGTTACACTTTGGGAGCTGGTCCTTAATGTAACACCAGGTTTCATTGAATCTGCCAGAAAAATTTAGGGCTTAGCATAAAGTAAAAGCTTCTAAGAGAATCCTATGAGTAATGTGGTGAGCAGAGTATGTCATACCATAAAGGAATGTAATAGGAGCAACAGGTGAGACAGGAGTGCCTGTCCAGCCAAATATTGTAGAAGCTAGTAAGTCAACCGTGATGATCCTAGTTCCTGAGATGTTCTTGAGCTTTAAAATGAAAACCAAAAACCTATCAGTAGAGAGGAATATGATTGTTATAAAACAGCACAAGGGATTCAGATAAGTTATCTGCTTACTTTAAAAGCAAAATGACGGGTCTCATTATGTCTGACTTGGAAAGGAACTAAGATACCAGAATTGACACGTAATGCGTTGAGAATCTGCTTAGTTGAATTTATTAAGGGAATGCTGAAGTCCAAGAAAATTGTCAGGTCTTCTGTTTTACTAGTTGCAATCACGGTTCTTGGGACTTTGTTAATTACCAACTCATTTGATGGAACGGAAGTCCAGAAATCGACTGTAACTGGTCTTCTATCTAAGCCACCAAACTGTACTGTCAGTGCCAAAACAATACTAATTAAACATAAAATTACTACTGTTTATTAATTTGGCAGCTAGAACCTTACCAAAGTGAATGATCAAAGACGAACTATGGGTTATCTTGAACCTGTTTCCAGCTTGATCCGCACAAATATTATCCGCAACTTGGATTACTGCACGCCCATATGCACTTTTTGAGGAGAGAATCACTTCAAGACTATAGTGAGTGCCTGGTCTAATAATTTGCAGAGAAGAAGCAAGCACATGGCCTGGACCAATCACGAGGACCTTGCAGGAGGAACCATCATTTAAATATTTAAAACCTTTTAAGAAATAACGAAGGATGCGTACAAACATAGTTCTAGTCATTAGAAACCAACTTACATCACAGTTTGATGAGTTCAGACAAATAAATCCACCCAGTCCAGTGCATGGTTCGCTGAATGTGATATCAACTGATACCCTCTTGGCATTTGTATATGTCTGTTCACTAGAGATGATTGCAGTTGGGGGTATTCTGTCTATTGTGAAACCATCAGAAGGCAAACTTAAATAAGAGAAAATGACATTTCTTTTTAATTTTCATTCAAACAAGAGAGAGTGTGGGTAATCACCTATAAACCATGAGTAAGCTGATGAACTTGTTTCTCCTTTGTTTGTAGTAACATTGAGAAGAAAGTTATGCTCATCATTTATAGTTAAGTTCCTCAACACAATGCCATTGACTCCGCAAGGAACCACCTTTCCATCAAGCTGTTTCACAAAAAAATAAACACCCGTCATATCATATTCACAACCTGAACTAGAACGTAATATTGTATGTATATATTTTCATACCAAGAATTGGTTTACGACTAAGATGAACTTAAACAATAATGGAGGGGTTTCCAAATAGCCATATTACCAAAAGAATGATAAAGAGACACCACATACCTCACAGGAAAATGAACAAACACTTCTCTTACAAGCATTGGTGCCATCCGACCTCTTAACTAGGTACTGGAAAATGGCATTAGAGGACCTGGTCAGAGGAGGTGGTTTGCGACTAAAATGAACAAGAAGTGATGATTCTGCTAGGCTTGACTGTAAATCCACCATTATCCATATGAGAGAAAGGAGTTGAAGAAAGTTGAGTGTAGCCATATTACCAGCTGCCATATACTCTCCTCACAAGCATTGAAGCCAAAATTAAGGTGAAGAAAGATGAAGAGTTGGAATTTGAGGTTGCTGGGAAGAAAGCACAATGCAGTTATTGGCACTGGGAATTGAATGCACAACGTTCATCACAAGCTTTAAATGCACAAGACACCAGTAAACCCTCATTACAACAACCACAACCATTACTGTCAGCGTCATAACTGCTACTTTCAACAAGTTGAAAAATCCCATGTTACTTTTTGTTCGCCAATTCCAATAATTATTTTATTTTGAAGAAATATACGACATGTCACACTACTGAGCCAGTACAGAAGTAGCTACCTGATATGCTTTTTATTTTATCAATTATTACTCATAATTGAGTTGCTTGTGCTTTTATTTTTAAAAAAAACACACACGCACGGGGATTGCTATTAAAGGCACTTATTTTTTTCCTGACTAATGTCAACTTTTTCTGCGTTTCTGGAAGTTAAAATTGATACTGATAATATTCAAACTTAATTGTTGTCAATGGAGAATAAATAGAGCTGAATATCTCTCTTCAATGGTAGAAATTGTGCTAATAATAAGCATCAGAGCTTTAAATTTTCTGAAACGAAAAGGGTGAGATAAGATGAAGGCAGGCTTTTTATTTTGTTTAAAGCAAATAAGAGAACAAAGGAAAGAATTCTCGCTTTTATATCCAGCTGGTTTCATTATGTAACACGAAATTGTCACAATCCAGAGAACAGACATTCATGGCTTCCACTTGGTTTTATTTTTTGTTTCTTACTGAGACATTTTCACAATCACATTATGATGCATTAGATATTCTTTAAAAACTTTCCTGCTATAATGTCTTTTCTATTTTTCCTGTTGCTACGTGTAATGAAGTTATTTTTTCCTCTCTTTTTTTTTTAAAATAAAAAAATAAAAAATCAGTTCAGATATAAGGAAGTAAGAATGGAAACGAAGAGGCAGTAAATGAAGAAGTGGAAAGATGAGATATTTGTATGAATGTGGGTAAGCAACCATATCGTGCAGCCAACAGATCACAGCTTCATAATCCAAAGGGAAAAAAAAAATGAAATCAAGACTCTGACAAGCATTTTATGGTCCCAACCTTTAATAACTCAAAAAAGTATTCCAACACGGTCCCTGGTCTGGACCCCTATTCCATCATTCTTGAGCCTTCATGTTTGAGACATGAACTCAACTCTCAATACATTGCTCCCATTTTCATAGATCAATTGATATGAATTAGTAATGACTTAAAACTGTTTGGTTCAATCTCTCATAAAATTCCTCATTTATCTGAGAAAACAGGAAAAGAGAATCACTAACATGCTGTAAATTTATAATTTTAAACCAAGATGCAAGATTAACTTTTACAGTGCCCAAACATAAATGGAAATCTCTTCGTGAATATTTTGTAAATTATACTACTATTTGTAGACCAGAGGCTTTAATGAAGTTTCACTGTGTCGCCTTTAAGAGGAAGCATGAAGACAGTGTAAATGTCAATGACCATTCATCTTTAAAACATAGCCGGTCTAGTGTCAGTCTTCTGCCTTAACTTGCTATATTAATTTTTGAAGCAACTTTCGCCAACCCATCCTCGGTATGGTTGGTTCAGCAGAACTTCCAAAACAAAGTCAATATTCAATTCTAAATATACCACCTAACTAACTAATTCACATACCACCAAGCATTTTGTTCAACCATGCTTATTAAAACCGACCATGAAACCGGTGAACCGGTCACCTACTCGGTCCAGTCCAACCGTTTTGACTGCTTCAATGCTTATTCAGAATTTGATGACTTCAAAAATTCATATATAGTTCTACATATTTCCAAAAAAATTACAAATTAAGATTTTATAGAAAGTTTGAGATGTCTACTTTCTATAGAGCCGATAAAACAAGTTGCATCTCGCGGGTCTGGCCCACAAACCTAACAAAAGTGGCGGACTCATGCTAGATAAAGGTTGGCCCATCAAGGGGCGAGCTACAGACCCACCCATCAAGGGGCTCTAACTTTCTAATGCAAAAAGAACATATTATCATTTGATCCTTGAAAATTCTCAAATTTTAAAACTATTTTAAAAAATATTATTGTTCAAGTTCACTTTTTCACTAGTGTAGCTCTAAGTTAGCTTTGGTTTGACCCCAATCTAACCCACTATCTAGACCAATTTAGTGCCGGTCCAGACTTAATTACCTTGAGTTCAACACTTTAATTGGCAAGGAGTGGTACCTTCTTAAAAAAAAGATATTGAATTCGAGTTCTAGAAATACAACAGTAATAAATGTTTAGTGTGATTTTCACCAATTTATGGCCAGATTAGAATAATACTCCCTCCGGTCCTAATTATAGGGAACACATTTTGGAGTTTGTTTTGGTCATAATTATAAGACCAAGTTTTAACTTGTCAATTTTTTCCTAAAATACCCCTATTGAGATACTTTCTCAATAATAATAAAAGATAATAATAATTTAATAATACACTTATATATTCTATAAAGTAAATAATGTTTGCAATTCATTAATGTCATATACATCTCAATTATACTTTTTTTTATATAAAATAATTTGTTTAACTTCCTTAATCCCTTTAAAAAAATGGATTGAATCCTACATTTAAGACCGAAAGTAGTATTTAATATACTCCTTCTGATTCATTATACATTTTCTTTACCATTATTGTACAGAGACTAGGAAATATAGTAAATATGTTAAAATATCATATACTTTATGAAATTTGCTTCGCATTCATTACTAACAGTATTTTAATATCTCTAAAAACATTATTTTACTCAAAATTTAAAACATAAAAAATAATAATTCCTTTTTTAAAATTAAAAACATAAAATGAAATATATATATTTTTAAAAAAACAATTTTTTTTGGGTACAAATAAAATGAAGGGAGTACTGCCAGTAATAAATGAAATAATTTTTTTAAAAACAAATATAATAAAATGAAGGGAGCACTCTTTTTCATGGCATTGTTGGATCCCCATCCAGGTGACAGATGTGGTAAAGAGGGGTTGAACTGATGGATGAAGGCTAATTCCATAATTATAAGCAGGGTTATTTTTGGAAAATAATTAAAATTAACTAATTTAACTTCTCTCTTTAATCTCTTCAAATTCTGGTAAATAGTTCTTATAATTAAGACTGGAGGGAGTATCTGTTATAATAATTTCCCCCTGCCATATCCTTAATTTCACAACCTCCATTGTCAAATCACATTAATTCAGCAAACAAGTCTGAAATACGATCAAATTTAGCTTTCATTTATAAAAAAATCGGTTTAATGTTAGCATGCCGAATAACCCACGCAGCACGCAAGCACGCACCACTTTTTCTTTCTTTTTTTTTTTGGTTGTCCCTGTTCGGTGAGAAAACTTGAGGCACTATTTACTTGCGGGGTTCGATGTGTCTGAACTCTGAAATAAAGGTCTTAACTATATACCACCATCCTGATTCCAACCCAACAATCAAATCCACTTCCAAGTAAAGCACATCAAGAATCAGCGGGTCATTCCCATTCAACTGTCCAACTAGCACAAGAGAACAAAATAAAGAAAATATATGCGTGCGTTCAAATTTCGATGCCAGTGCTGCTGGTTTTATTTCAATACTTGGAAAGGTCAGCTTGATGGAAAGGTTACCTAATTGAATCCAAATAGAAAAGTGATTAGCCGGTGCAGCATAAATTTGGGATAAGAAGTGGCCCAGAAGTGAACTTAAAATGACTGACTAATCGAAGTTTAGCATCACTTCAAATTATTTGCTTATTTGAGAGGTGAAAGAGAAGGAGAAGGTGGCTGGTGCGGTTTTGCAAATCCCACCCATGCAACAATGCCAACAGTCAAAATTATCCACCCAAATATATCATACTTCAGATCACTGCTCTGCTTTTTCTTCTGGGTCTGGAAAAGAAAAAAAAAAAATATCAGGGAAAAATGAAATGAAAAAGACTTGGAAAGAAATCAGAAACATTTCTCCTATAATCTGGATTTCTACCAAATGATTCTTTCAACATCTACATACGACCAAAAGTCAAATATATTCACCATCAACACACATGCTTGACAACAGTAATGACGGATAGTTTAAGTTCATGATATGCCAAGGCGTCAGAAATAAATAACAATCCATGAACAAGCCAAAGCCAGATGAGAGAGCCATCTCATTAGATGCCTAGATTCTCACTCAAGTTCTACATGCACAGCACAAACACAGCCATCAATTTGAAGGGTAGTATGATGAATTTTACTCAAAGAGCGCCTTCTTCCCACTACAGGTGCACCAGAACATCCTCATATTTCTGAACACATGACTTGAGATGACTGAGTTCTAAGTATTCTATAGTACTTGATTCTTCACAGATAAACATATAGAAAGACACATGCTTAAATATCATCGAAGTTCAATAGAAAGTATGATTTATTATAATCAAATGGCACCTCTTTCCAACTGCAGGGCACACCCCTTAAATGCATGTGCAGGTTAAAAACCTTACTTTGGTAAATAAATAATAATAGAACCCAATTTCCTTAATGTTAGTAGAAATAAAATTCCATAATGTCTTTAACAAACGCTACAGGTGCCAAAATAAATAAGGAGATTAAGATGTAATTCCATGTCCTAAGACTAACGACTAATTATTCTTTTAAAAAAGACACTTATGGAAAAACGATACAAATTTGAAGTCCCACCTTTGTACCAGATGAAGTAGAAGGTCCAGCAGCCCCCACTGCCTGCTGAGCGAAACCGTGCCCATGCATCTCTTTATGCAGCTCAGAAGCCTTGAGAAACAGGTGTCAGTAATTGCACTGGTTAAAATTTATTATCAAATAATAGAGTATCTGATGTGAAAAATAAGTTGGTAAAGCACTTGATGGATTAAAATTTCAGTAGAATCTTGTGTTTGGCAATCTCTTGTGGTTATCTAAATATTTCTGGCTAAATTCTGCCCCATGACAGACTAAGGTGAAAACCCAATCAATAAAAAAAATGAAGCAAGTGGTAAGCATCTCTATATCACAAGATAAATGGCAATGCCCAATTGCAACAACTGAATAACAAAAAGCCAAAAAGTTATGAGAAAGAACATACCTTCGCGGCCATTTCCAAGGACTTGCCATACAGTTCATTCCCAGGATCCTAAAAATACTCAGAAATTCACAACTATTTCAGCACAATTACAACTATAAATAAAGTGCTTCCCTTAGCATTGGTGCAAGAGTGAAAGCGTACCTCGTCAACTGCTTGCTGATAGTACTCAGATGCCCGATTAAAATCAACTCTTGCCATTTCTTGTTCAGGAGTTAAAAGTGCACGTGAAGTATGAGCGTTTCCTAGGCACCAAAGAGCTTCGTGCTTCTTAGGATTAATCGTCAAAGCCTCCTCCAGCTTCGAAATAGAATCTGCAACAATCAAGTCAGCATCCTAAAATCAGATTATATAAACTGGAGATGCATCAGCAGCTACTGGATATTCCCATAAAATTTCAGTAATCACCGCAATATAAAATGGTCGGATTCAACAGTCGTTATATTAAATTAAAGCTTTGCCGTTAAAAAAACATGAATGAAAGGACAACAAAGTAGCACCTTGAACCATCTTCTTCGCATCGGAATTACTGGTCTGAAACTGAGACAGCTCTAGTAAAACGCCGCCCCATCTTGCCAAGTTCTACATGGATTAGAAATTAAAGTTCCTATAAGCCAAAACGAACTCATCGGGGCCATTCTCCACGCAATAAACAGAGACTGATACTTCACTAATCTTGCGTCTTCGATCGAACAAAATATTATGTATTGAAAAATGTATGAGCAAATAGCACTTACGTCAGCATCTAGAGGGTTTGCCGCGTAGTTATCTTCGGCGGTCTTACGGGCATGCTCAAATAATAAGAGTTGGTCAAACTCCATTGTTTGATGGTTTACTTTCAGGAATTTGGATTCTATAGATTGATGAAAAGAAGGGAATGTAGAGATGATGGGAATATGTAGATTGCTCCTTCTCGGGCATTCAGTTTTAATTTATGGCTTTATGAAGCCCGCTTTAATTCTCCACACTCTGGGCCAGCATCCGCTTTTCTTTTCTTTTTTTTTTTTTTTTTTTAAATGCATCAAATAGAAGGTCCGGTATCCGCCAACATTATCCAAAACGACCCGGATTAATGGGATTTCATGTGGGACGCAAAAATTAATTGGTAACATTCATAAAACAGCCAGTCAATCAATCGAGAGAGGCGTCCACGTTGAGTAACTACTCTATTTCAAAGATCTCCCACCACCTCACCTAATTATGGAAAAAAAAAAAGTTTGGGAAAATCTATCTAAACGCCATATTAGCAAAAAAATGTCAAAAAAACTTAAAAAAAGTCACACGTTAAAAAAGCGCATTCAAGGCGCCATTTTTTTTCTCGATATTATTTCATAAAACGTTAACAACTAAATTAAGCCTCATTAACAACTAAATCAATACTTGTTAACAATTAAATCACCACATTAACAATAATATCCTAACAACTAAATCAGTACCCGTTAACAACTATATCACTCCAATTAACAACTAACATTTTATGAAATAACCCTGGGGCCTTTTTCAACTTGTGCCTTTTTCTTGAGCCTTTTTTGACATTTTTTTTTTTTTTGCTTAATACGCAGATAATTTTTAAAGTTCTCCGTCTAATTGAACTAGTGATTTGTAGTTGGATTAGAGGAATTGGATCGGCCGGGTCACCAGCCCAATTACACTTGGCCCACGAAGGAAATAAATAAACAAACATATTTTTGGCTCTCAAAAAAACGACGAAATGTACGCTTCCACAATTGATCTGGATGTTTTTTTATATATAATAAGGTGATAGGGGACGGGGGGATCGAACTCGGGACGTAGGGAGGAAATGAATCCCAATACGTTTTCATTCTTAAGCGCTGGTAATTGACCTGGATGTTGTTTGGTGTGGATTTATTGTTCATTGGATTAAGGTCCAAATTTAATGACGAAATAGTTTTTTATCACCCAATATAATTAACTATTTTATTTACATATAATCAATTTTTTAGCATATATAACAATGCCGTTAATTTTAGTTAACTTTTGTTACTTTTTATACTGTCGATCTCATTAGTCTTCTCACTTTCTATTATTTTATCATATTTTTAGAAATATGTGTCTTTTATAATGGGAAAAAATTAGACCCCATTAAAACAATTTTATTTGATCAACTCCCAAAAAATTATAAATTTTCACGGTACCCTTTGAATCAAAATGAAATTAAAGTTTTTCCAATCAAAAAAAAATAATACCCTTATTTTATTTTTTCCATGAGAGCATTTACAAGACAAATAAATTGATTTAAAAGAATACAACGAGTAAAAAAAAACACAAGAAAAATTTGTGAATGACCAGAATTTTTTTAACTCACTGGATTCCTTTAAACCCCGTATAAGACATATATGATCATTTACAAGACAAAATAAGAAAATTTATAAGACAAATATGAACATTTTACAATACAAAAAATGTTTATGCCTATTTATAGACCCACAAAAGATAATTATATTGGGTGGTCGTAGCGAAATAGTTTATTGCTACAATTGCATCTTTGTCATTCTAAAAATATTAAAACAAAAGAGCGTAGAGGACGGATAGAACCTGTAATGCAAAAAGTAACGAAAGTTAACTAGGGTTAATAGCTTTGCTATAAATGCTATAAAAAATTGATTATATCTATTTTTACACCTCAAAATAGTTAATTATGTTGGATATCTTTGTTCCTAAAGTTGCATGTTTACCATTGATTATTTTGTTGATGGTACTGTGTTATAGTAGTATTATAAGGATTTGAAGGTATTTTTTTATCATTATGCTGCACACAATCAATAATATTCCCTAAATCCTACAATTTAAAAAATATTTACCAATATGTTACATTCAAGATCGTTCATGCGAAGAATGATTTGAACGATAAAATATATATTTCGTTAATAAAAAGGTAAAATCGTTGAGCTGGAACGATTTTAGTGTCATGATTTTTGATGTTACATTCTTAACGTGAATGATGTGTGTATAAATTTAAAATTGTTACTGTTATGGAATAAAATATTAGGCCCATTTCGAGTGTGGTCCAACAAGCAGAACCAATATCGCGAGATGTGATGGCGAACATTTGGGTTTGGAGGCACAAGAGGCCCATCAGTCCAAACCCTAACCCTAAGGTATCCACTATAAGTAGATGGTAAACCCTAAAGGTACACATCTTCTAAGCTTTCTCTCATCTACAATTATGCCTACACTGTGCACACACACCACCCCTTTTGCTGTGTACAGTGATCTTCTATTCTCAAAGGTATCTCATCCATGGATACCTTAGAGAGAGCTATTTGATCATATATCAACATAATAGTCCACATGGGGCTAGACATCTGTGTTCTTATGACAGAACATTGGCGCCGACCGTGGGGATCGTTAAAATTCGATTCCTGTGACCAACGATGGTTCAGCCAAGAAGCTGCAATAGTCGAATGGGTTGTGCAGATTAAAATTTCCACAGACTCGTACCTGAAGGAAAAGCCAAAGCCCATGAGAAGCAAAGAGAGGGACGAAATCAAACCATGATCACAGAGAGTGATTACATGGAAGTTGAAAATTTCTTGAAATCCAAAAGGTCAGAGGCGAGAACTCAAGACTGAAGCGAAAAGTTGAAGCTTCATGCGGAACCCTAAAACCAGATTTTGTACGAGATACTCATGGTTGAAAGGGATGATGCAACCACATCCAAAATCCCAGGTTACGCTTGTGATCTCTGATAGACCCAGTTTTGTGAAAGGTTCTGTGCCGCTTCAAGCGTAAGATAGATGGCATCCAGCAACCTGGTGTTGGGTTCCAGATGCCTCGCAATCCCCGAAGTCTTGGGGATCAAATCAAGGAGGAAGAACGATGGGTTAATGACGGACTCGAGGTAACTAAAACCGAGATAACGAAGCAGAGATAGTGTAACCCGGCATAGCAATGGAGCCGAGGTCCTGTGAGTATTTTCCCAAAAGCAGCGGTCAAAAATCCTAGCGTTCTTGTTTCGCCGTCGGTTAGTTGTTCTCAGGTGATCTCTGCCAATGTTTTTGCGAAAGTGCATGATATCTTCCTATAAGGGCAACCTGAGTGCCGAGTTTGTAGCAACTATCTCGGCAACTTATTTCGGCTCATGACACGTGGGAGCCCGACTGTGGCCCGAGATGAAGATGTGCCGAAGTTGGTAATAAGCCAATAATAAATGCCCATGTCGTCCTGAATCATTGTGGTAGCCGAGGTGCGCCAGAAAGTGTCGAGGTGGACTTGCTTGTAGAGTTGCCGAGATGGATTCTCTCATGAAAGTCGGCATTGTTGAAACCAGGCACTAGTACAGAGGCCTTCACGAAATCATCCATCAAACCTGGAGCAGCAGCGATTCACAAAAGGGAAGATAAGAGAAGAAAGAGTAGAAGGCGTGAGATCTCTCAGAACTCTTGTAATACTTCTGTCAAAGAAAGATTTTTCTGCAACCCAATAAATTCACCTGCTTCAAATCGATAGAAGCAAGGAAGAGAGGAGAATGACTATGGTTGCAAATGGTTTGACCAGAAGAAGACATAGAATTAATAGTCTTAGAGACTCTCCAGAGGAAGCGGACCACGAGGGATCATTCAGAATTGGGTCATCCCAATTTTGTCTGGGGCCCACCAAGCTAGCAACTTCGCCACCTCGTTCAATCACTCATGCACCGGTAGTTTACAGTGCCGAGATGTAAATGGTGTCGGGATGTTCACACAATGGCCGAGATCATCTTCACGAAATGTCCGGGATGGAGCAGAACCGAGGTTCAGAGTTACCTCGGATGTTTATCCGGGATGGAGCATATCCAAGTTTCAAAGTGTGTGCAGAGCTATACAGAATGTTGGGAAAAAAGTGGAAGGACTGAGTTTTTCTCAACGCTATATATTAAACTGAAAGATTAATTTTGGCCCCTCTGAGAGTGAAGTATCATCAGTACCAACCATGACTTTATTGGTTCGACAAGTCACTCACGAAGCCATGTTCAACATTTTTGCTCTTACTGGGAGAAACTTAGCTATGCGTCTGAAGGCCTTAATGGAACCCTGGTGGTTTTCTCAATCTGGCTGCAAAAAGACCCTTTCAGGCAGTTTTTCCGGTACAAGAAAGGAGATTAGATGCTTTAGCTCTATGTGCCAAGAGGTTCTCTTCTCTTCCTTAATTTGTTATCTCTTCAATTGTTTTGTTTTGCTATTGCAATTTGTGCAGTAACTATGATGATGGAACAAAAAATGATGATTCATATGTTTTGTGAGAATTCTCGTGATTGCATGGTGTGGTTGTGGTTGCAAGAGAATATATGGAACTCATGAATTGCAGTCCCCGCGGGTTCGAGAAATTATTTCTGAGATGACTTTCGGTGATTTTTTGATCCCAATGTGCCGAAGCTTACTGGAAAAGGATTTCAAATCCTCCTCTCATTTGATTTGTCATTAACGAAGCTTCTCCAGCTTTCTACGATTATATTCCGATAAAATATGACGTTCAAGCAAGAATAGCATTTTGTTAAGTTCAATCAAGGAGAAAATTTACCTAGGGATTTTCAAATCTGCTTCTTTGCTGGATTCAATTATGATGTGTGAAGGATGTTATCCAAGCACTCCAAAATATACAGCTCTCATTAAGGTTCTGTTGGAAGATGAGAATTTCAATGAAGCCTTGAATCTTTTGGGTCATATGAGATCAGCTGGCGTGAATTTTGATGTGCAAGTGCTCAAAACAATTCTTAAAAAAGCATGTGTGAAGGAAAGAATTTAATGTGGCAATTCCTCATATAGAGATGAAAGGGCCTCCCTTTATGAATTATCAACGTAATAATCAACATATGGTGATGTGACGCACGGGAGCACGTGGAATTTTGTCTTCATGCACATCCTTGATATGGCAACAAGGGATCCTCGTATGAGACACCCAGCAACCATACAATTGCTCTTTGAAATTCCTCAAACTCTACATGATGATGTGGAATTCTCCAATGGATAATAGCCATGTGTCTCGGTTGATCTCTCAGTGTGTTCACATGTACCTATTTAGCTATTTAAGCATTGACATCTGAAAAGCATCTCCATTTTGTCAAGAAGCAAAAAAGCGAGTACAAAATGTATCCTGGTGAAGAAATCACCATTACTAAAAGTTACATGAATATGTATCGGTGAACAAATAAAGAGAGACTTGCTTTTGAAACAGCCAAGAGGGAAGGAATTCCTGAGGATAGTATTCAAAGAGCTGAAGATCTTTATTTGCAAAGGAATTGCTTCCTTGGGGAAATTTCTGAAAGCAGGATCAAATAAATTGCTGAGCACCTGATGGGATAGACTCATCTAATGCTGCGGGAAAGGAGAAAAGGCGGACCCGGTTAAACTAAATCTAGTTTAAATCCGGGCTCCATGTAAAATTTTGAAACCGGACTAGGTTAAACAGAATCTGGTTAAAATCCGGGATCCGTGTTAAAATTTTGCAAGCGGACCCGGGTTAACCGAATCTGGTTAGAATCGACATCCGTGTAAACTTTTGAAGGTGGAACCGGTTACACCGAGTCTGGTTAAAATCCCGGCTCCGTGTAAGATGACAATACCGTCGATTCTATAAACATGTAGGAATCCGAGGTACATAAACCCGGTTCCAAAAATCATGTCGAAGTTAAACATGTAGGAATCCGAGGTACATAAACCTGTTTCCCAAAATCATGTCCGATTTAAACATGTAGGAATCCGAGGTACATAAATCCGTTTCCCAAAATCATGCCTGATGTAAACATGTAGGAATCCGAGGTACCAAAACCTGTTTCCAAAAATCATGTCGGAGTTAAACATGTATGAATCCGAGGTGAAGAAACCCGTTTTCGAAAATCATATCAAAGCTAATCATGTAAAATTCATGGTAAGTAAATCAGTTTTCGAAAGTCATGTCCGAGTTATACATGCATGAATCCGAGGTAACAAACATGTTTTCATGAATCATGATAAGTTTAAGTTTGAACCCGGATTGGGGGGCGATTAATTTTAACGTCAACCCAGATTGGGGGACGATTAATTTTAATGTCAACCCGGATTAGGGGGCGATTAATTTTAATGTCAACCCGGATTGGGGGGCGATTAATTTTAATGTCAACCCGGATTGGGGGGCAAGTTCAGAAATGCATATACATGCCGATGTTGAATTCTTGGTAAAGAAACCAATTTTCCAAAATGATGTGAAAGCTAAACATGTAGGAATCATTTGCGACGGCTACGGCCGCCAAGTCTATTTAAAGTCCTTTATCGGATTATCGACTACGGCAAGGCCAACAAGTCTATCTTAAATTCCTGTAAGGGAAAAGAAAGCGATCACGGTTAAACCGAATTTGGTTGAAATCCCAGGCTCAGTGAGAATTTTTGAAGGCGGATCCGGTTTAAACTGAATCTAGTTTAAATTAGGGATCCGTGCAAAGTTTTGAAGTCGGACTACAGTTAAAATCCGAAACGTATGGTCAAAACCCGAGTTCCGTGTGAGAGCCAGGTTAAATTATTAATGCATCCTGGCAGCCCAGAGACCTGAACCATCGTGCTGGGGGGCAACATGGGTTGTTAGTGGAAAATCATGATTTTCAATAGCCAAGATTAAGGCAAACCAGAATGCAACAGTAAGTATTTTCCATTGAAGGTGATTTGCTTACATGTTATTAAATGCAGATATGTAAACCGGAGAATTATCTCGGGAAAAATTGCTACGAAAGCAAGCAAGGGATCTTATTTCTTCTAGCACAACCCGGATAAGCCAGATACATCTCGGCCAAGTCCGCGTTCCATATCAAGCAAATAATACATCCGCACGGCTCGAGACCGAACTACGGTCAGCAATCGTTATGGAATAAAATATTAGTCTCACTCAAGGTGTGGCAACAAAGAGAACCAATATCGCATGAGATGTGATGGCGAACATTTGGGCTTGGAGGCACAAGAGCCCATCACCCAAACCCTAACCCTAAGGTATCCACTATAAGTATATGGTAAACCCTAAAGTGCACACATCTTCTAAGCTCTCTCTCATCTACAGTCGCTTTTACACACACACCACCACCCCTTTTGTGTACAGTGATCTTCTATTCTTAAAGGTATCTCATCCATGGATACCTTAGAGGGAGCTATTTGATCCTATATCAACATATTAGTCCACCTAGGACTAGACATCTGTGTTCTTATGACAGAACAGTTACCTTGCGTGAAATTTTTTGAATGTAGCATATGAGTAAATATGTTTTACTGCACACAGCATAATGATAAAAAAGACAGATTTGAACGCTACCACCTAAATTCTTAGTAGAGGTTTTTTCTTAGCATTGACGAATGAATGGGCAACCTTCACATGTATCCAGCATATTGTCGGCGTATCACGGGGCATTGCAGCGACACGTATACAAAATTACAAACTTTTAAATTTGACTATTTGGATTTAATGGATCATCGCTTTTGCATCACATGCATGTATTCGTACCACAGTCTGTAGATTAAGAAAACTATTACTCGTAATTGAAGATTCGCAACCAACTTGGGCAAATTAAATATGCCAATAATAATGGCAATGGGGTAAGGGTAGCAATAAGCTAGGCCCTTATCAAGCGGCCTACAACTTAACTTATTTAGGGTCTGATCTGTTCGTTAAAAATGCCAGATCAAGACTTATTTAAATGTCTAAATGTATAAATAGACTAAGTCTATTTTGTTAAACTCTGACTTGTAAGCCTTCGGACTTACCTATTTACATATTAAGTAAATATAATTATATTTATATCAATGCAATCACTCAACTCAACTGCAGCTTTAAATTGCCCACCTGTCATTATGTTTTTTTTTTTTTCATTTATAAAAAGACAAATTTCATTAAACAAACAGTAAAATGATTACAATAAACTTGGGATACATTGCTTCAGTAGCAAAGCAATGTATAAGAGCAAAGGCAACACCAAGCAGCTCTGGACAACAAAGTAAAAGAAGCAAAGCAAAAATTGTGTCATTATGTTATATAAGATGTAAATTTGTCTTAAAAGTTTCATGAAATCTTAATGCAACCCCAAAATATAAAAATGTAATAATATAGCCCTCAGTTAAAGAAGAGACTAGTAGGCATGTGCCACCTGGCAGATAATGCCACCTCTTCATCCAACAATCATCCAACTAATGCTAAATGAATGACACGTAATTGCTCCTCCCTTCACTTCACTTCATTGGTTCCCCCTCATGCCCTCACCCTCCCCACCTCTTCCTCCGTCCTCCATCGCTCTTCTTCCTCTATCTGCCCCAAGTCTTGGTTGTCCACCTCCTCCTTCATTTTCCATGTCTGACCAAGAAAACTACCAAGAGGAGATTGATTAGCAGGCAATGCAAGTGCTTCATTGACCAAGAAATTTGTTTCATAATTATCTTCTCAGGCAACAAAATTCAAACTTGATAAGTCAATCTCGTTGTGGCATATTGTGACTCTCCAAGATCAAATCCCAGTGATTGTAACACATCATTGTTCCTATTTTTAACTCCACCAGAAGAATAAACGCAAAACGAATTAATTTTTGTTACCAATATTTAAAAAAATGCGTTGTTCCCCACCTGCCTTTCAAAAACTGTACACATTCGAATTTAATTTAAATTAATTTGGGTGTCGGCGGGGAGCCCGTTGGGTGACGGGCGGATCATGTTAAATGCGGCCACGTCATGGCCACCAACCTTAGCTTCTCAATTTTGTAAAACAAATTCAAAATCACAACTCATGGTACAAAACCATAGTGGCAAATATAGTAATTTATAGAAAACTTCACGGGCCTTTTAGAAGCACGATAACTTCACTGACAATAAAAATCCAGCCCCCTGCTCTCCATACGGTCGCTCTAGCGTCTTCTGCGTTCCACAGTCAAGTCGGCAAAAAGGTACTCTCTTCTCTTCCAGATCTCCTAGGGTTCCTTCATTATTGATACCGTTCTGTGTATCTGTTCGAATCAGTTGCTTAAAGTTTCTTGGTCAAATCTATTATCATCAGCTTCCCTTCACCTCCTCCCCCTCTTTCATTGGATATATGTTCGGTTCACTATGCTGATTTTGCTTTGCCTCGTCCTAGATTCCATACCATAGATCCTCACTTCGTAGATTTGGGTATGATTGCATACGGTCTTTGATGTAGTTTCTTTGTTGGGGAAATTCTTGCTACATGCGATTATTTCAGTTGGATAGTTGATTGATAATATGAAGTCTATATTTGGAGTAATATTTTTTTGCCTGATACGGAGCTTTGAAAACTAATTAGTTTGGTTCTTTTGCTCACATGATCTTGGGGGGTCTGGATAAGGAAAATGTGTTCTTATCTGAGGTTCGATACTTAAAGAAGTTCTTTCTTTTCTAAATTTTCGTGTGGCTTAGATCTGAAGGTGTATCAAAAGCTTTTTTTTCTTGGAAAAACATTTAATCCGTGTCACTTAAGTTGAAAAAATTACTCTGAAAGAACCAAGGTTAAAAATTCTGCATTTTAAATTTGGGTCTTTAGATTCTCAAGAATAATATCAAATTTACCGTCTTTCAATATAAAACTTGACAATTGACAGCATGAAGTTATTAGCCTGGGTTTTTCCCTACTTCTAGTTGTTTATAATTTGCCAATTGAATTTTGAACCGTACCCCTAGCTTCAAAAAATTAGGGCGTACATCGGTACATGGGTGTTTGTTTTTTTAAATATATAGTACTGTGCATGAACATTGTTGGAGCGCGACTTTTGAATTATGGTAGACTTGATTTTTGTTGGGTGTAATAGTTTGATATTCTGGGTTCGCTGAATAAAATTTGTGTTGTCTCATACTCTCATTTGTTACTGTATTTTTGTCCGGTTTAATCTAACAAGTGCAGGCTGCCTTTAAATTTTACTAGGGTTTCTAAAGATGGACAGCATGCACAGCTTTTGGCAATTGGGAGATGAGCTTCGAGGACACTCAAAAACTTCCGAGGATCATAAATGGTTAATGGTTGCTTCTAAATTGGCTGAACAAACAAGGTCAAAGGGAGAGCGTGTCAATAACCTTGATCTATCGAAAGGCCCAATAGAAACAAGGTCAAGGGATAGGTTTGGGATCCAAGAAGATAACAAATTTGACACTCTGAACTTCAGCATGCTAAACCTGGAATCTAAGTTTACTGAAAATGTTGGCAAAAGTTCCCTCAGGAATGGAGTTTATAATATGAATGTGGTATATCCAAAAAACAATGCAAGCTTAGTGGCAAACATTAGTGGCAACAAGTATAACAACAATCTTCAGAACAACAAAGAGTCCAACAATAATGGAAACAACAGTAACAACAACGAAAACGGAAACACAAATGCAGCTGACAAAAGGTTCAAGACCTTGCCTGCATCAGAGACACTCCCACGAAATGAGGTGCTTGGTGGATACATCTTTGTCTGTAACAACGACACAATGCAAGAAGACTTAAAGCGCCAGCTTTTTGGTAAATTTCATATTCTCACTTTACTGGTTTGATTTTCATAACTCTTAAAGGCATCTATGTGAAAATTGTTTGGAAGGTTTTGTGACACTTTTAGTTTGAGCTTGTTGTACGCCTTTTGCAAATGTTCATGGGGTTGCACATTCCATAGACATTTTGATCCTAGTTTAGATTTTAAGTTGTCTGTGCACTGAGATTTCTATTTCTTTACTTTCGGAACCCCAATCTATCATGGATAGCGTATTGGAGTATGTGCAGTTTGGGGTTTATTTATGTTTTAGTTGTTAGTCAAATTATCTTGTGGGTTAACTGTTGCAATGTCTTGGTAGGTTTGCCACCAAGATATCGGGATTCTGTCCGTGCAATAACACCTGGGCTTCCACTTTTCTTGTATAACTACACTACTCATCAGTTGCATGGTGTCTTTGAGGTGGGTTCTTTTTAATTTTTTATTTGCACAAGATCTTTTGTCTAGGTTTAAAGGATATTAACATATTTCGAGGAATGGATAACTAGAAGAATTTTGCGTCTGTTGTGACAGGCTGCAAGTTTCGGGGGCTCTAACATAGATCCAACTGCATGGGAGGACAAAAAATGCAAAGGCGAATCAAGGTTTCCAGCTCAGGTAGAATCTTGGGAAGGGTTTATATTTAAACTTATCCTCAGATATTGAATGAATTGAGGATTCTTTACATCTTTGTTTGTAGGTGAGGATCCGACTTAGGAAACTTTGCAATGCGCTGGAAGAAGATGCATTCAGGCCAGTCTTACATCACTATGATGGTCCAAAATTCCGTCTTGAGCTGTCTGTTCCTGAGGTAAAAATTTAATATTTTGTGACTGGTGTGTCAAAATTTATTTGTGCATAGAAAAGGTCATGAGCTTTTCTATGGTGATGATATGCATTGCACATTATGTCGCAGACCCTGAATCTGTTAGACCTATGCGAACAAGCAGGCTCGGCAGCATAAGCTCATGGTGTAATACTTAATATAGTAGGTAGGTTTTGGTGTGCAAGCTGTGTGCGTTTGGCAGGTTTTCCGGTAAGCGTAAGCTTGGAAATTAGACTGTTTGGAGATCTCATCTTGGGGGATTTCTGGTCAAGTGGTGAGACGCTGCTGAATAAATGATGTCTGTGGTGTCGCTTTGAAGACGCTTGGTAGCCCATGTATGACATTTGATGCCGCCATTGTAATGTTAATTACAGAGTCGCTATGGTGTCGTAGAGAATGACAGAGCCATATTTGTGGGTGAAAACTTGTGTATTCTTGTTCAGTTGAGGGGAAAAAAGAACTTGTGTAGAACTGCCCCATCGAGTTTGTGTAACTACTTTCCCACTGCCCGATTTCTATCGGGCACTCTAAATCAAAATGGCTTATTTCATTTTAGGCCACACATCAAACTTCAATATGATGATAGGCATCTGTTTTTTTTAAGCACGAAACTAACCAAGGGCCACCGACAAGTAACACCTAAGTCGGTTAAAAGCTTAATACTACTTCCGATTGATTAATTATTAATAATTATGAAGAGGTGAAGGAAGTTAGTTAAATTAATTTAAAAATTTACATTTATCATTTTTTTTAAAAATAAATTATCTAATTTATAAGTAGATATATAATTTAATCATACATATATAATATAATTAAATAATTTATTTAATTTCCTTAATTTTAAAAAAGAAGACGAGGGAGTAAAGAGTTCATGGATGCATGCGTCTTTCCTCCCACAGTTATTTCTATATTCAGTCTCGGGCCATGTATGATGCATAGAATTTCTGAAATTTCAGATTGCCTTCTTGAGTCGTTTTGGAGCATTTCAGGGGGTATAAAGTTACGTACATTAGACGCATATTGTAAAACATAATGCTGATATATACTTAAGCGATATAAAATAATACGTCCATTTTTTTACAAGTATCAGTAGCATGACATAGACTCAAAATGTCATCGTTCAAGATGAAAGGAGACCAGTAGCGCAAATGATTTTGCACAAACGTGATTTCTTATATCCATAAGGAAAGGGGCACATAAAGTTTTTCTTTTTCTTTTGTTACATTTTCCAGAGAAGCCTAACATGCAATGGTTGTCAAGTCCAAGAGTTCCACTAGTATCAGCAATCATCCCCACGACACTAACCGAGCAGCAGCGTTACAGACTAGACGGCTGCAGACATAAGAAATGTGCGAATTCTTTGCAGCAGCTCAGCCTTCACGGAATCAGGAATTGATGCTGCAAATGAGAAATAGAGAGGTTCTTTGCCTTGTCAGTCCTCAGAAACATATCAATGATAACCATGGGCATTGCCTTTCCTGGCACCCTCCTCCTAAAAGGAAATGTAGAATTGACTATATGCCGTTCAATGATATGACCAAATTTATAACAATATTGACATGACGTTGGAAGGTATATATGATGAGACATGAGGTGCTTTAAGCAAGTTATAAGTAATCTATATATGTATCAACTTGAGAAGCAATTAATTTAATACCTCTGCCCTTTGGAGTGATGACATGAACCAGTTGATCGACAGTAACATTATTCCTCCCTTTTTTCTTAACAAAAGCCCTGCATTAAAAAGCAAGCAAAGATTAATTCCAACACTGACAAGCCACATAAACAAGAAACACACACAAGCATGCAGGATTGATTTGTAACAGCTGGATACAGGTGGAAAGAATTCATAAAATCGTCTAATAACCTTATAAGACAGAATAATGAAGTGCGAAGTAAGTTAGGAGCCGGAAAGCACTTTATGGGACCATCAACTTATGCCATGTGTGATACAACAAGGCTTCAATAGAAGCAATTCAGCATCTATGATAGACAAACAAAAATCAAGAGCCAAAGGCACATAATACACTACACTGAGCCAATACCATGGAAGAGAGCGTTTCAGGCAAGGCAGAAAATCATAGTGCCAAGTAAAATGTCGTTTGAGAGTTATGATTAGAAATAAGGCAGTACTAAAGATATTGATATGAACATCATATGATAACCAGATGTTGGTATCAGTCATAAGCATTAACCCAAAAACGGCATTCACAGAAGCCTACAAAAACCTTTCATGTCTTCCAGCTTCTATATTTTAGTTCCCCTAAAAGGCTCAAACTAAATGTCCCTAGTTAACAATGAGAAGTGATCCTTCTTAACATTAATATGGAGATAAACATTTAATTTTATATATCCACCTTCCGTTTGCTCAAATGCCCCTTGTGAAGCAAAAAGTGAATGAAATACAATGCCCTGCTTCTATAGAATCTTAAATCGTCCAAAAGAGAAAAAAGGGATGGCAATTAGGGCAATATTTACCCAAAAAGCATGGGGTAGTGAGTTCGCTGGTTATCAAATAAAACTTCTGGATCTAAAATTGTGTTCTTTTACTGAATTTCAGTAACCAATAAGCGGGTAGCTGAGGATTTAGCAATTCCACAGATAACGTCAGTAAATATTAACGGCAACTAGGGCAGAGCAACCTTATACGGCACTTTCATATATCCAAAGATTCTCTCATGAGGGCTAACAAAATAGAGCGACGGAATACCTGCAGAGAGCTTTCATGTCATCCTTCCAACCACATTCTACAAGTCTTTCCCTCAACAGTTCCATGAGCCGTTCTTTCTCTCCACTCTCGATCAACTGAGTGGACAATCAACAAATCTTGAAGTAACCAGAGAAAGAGCAGCAAACGACTTTCTTTTCAAGATACTAGCTGACAGCATACAAAAGATTGACTTCTAACCTAACTTGAGAAACGAAAATAAAGATCATACCTTGATATTTAGGAGCTCCTGAAGCGTGGGCTCCCTTTCCGGAGGATTTTCAAGCACATCTGGTGTGGGAGGTCTATTCACCGATGTTTTTGGCTTCCTTTTTGGTCACAAAACAAAAAAGAAAGTTTAATTACTGGCTATCGCTAAAATTATACGAAGAACAAGAACCAAAATCTCCGTCGCAATCAAGGATGAGACGCATTAGAAGTCATGAAAACGCCCTTTCCAGAGTCGAACGTTTTTATTAATTTACTATAAATTACGGGGAAATGTAGATCAGATTGCGGGGACCTCACATGCTTGAGCAAAATCGAGAAATTGGAGATTGATTTCCACAGTATTTGGCTGCAAAGATTCTTCACGAGAGGAAGAAGACTAGCTGCAACCTACGAGCGAAAGGAATTTGTTCGAAGTACCAAAGCTTCCACCGCCTATTGGCTAGTCTAATCCATATAACTATGTAAGTACTCCTATGACACTGCCCGCTAATTCTTAGTATTATAAATCTATTTTAATTAATTCTTACATAAGAAATATGAGAGTTAAATGATTAAATATATTTTATATTGATAATTATTTTTAAGTTTACTCGTATAAAAAGAATATTTCTCTACATGTACAAATCATTCTTATATCTCTCATGTTTTTCTCTATTTTTAACAAATGATTAAATAATGGTAAAACATTAATGGTAACTTATTTTTATGACAAAAAATTTCACCTGCCCGTTGATTTTTAAAGACCCGAGGGACTAAGGGAGTATGATAAAAGGGAAAATCTCATATAAATATAAGTTGAATTTGTAAAATCCTCAGCTATGAATTTGTTAAAGGGTGAGAAGGTAGATGGGGCGATGAGGATATGGTCGAGTGAAAAATTCACACTTGCCCTTAAGTAACTTTATGAAGACACTGGAGGGAGTAAGGCTACTTCATTCTCATTCGAAATTCATTGCTCATTCGAAATTCATTTCTCATTCGACTGCCCTAACACGTTCTTTATCATCTTCCTTGCGACGCCGTGAATCACTTAAGAAAAATCTGGTTTGATTTTCTGAAATTTTAATCGTTTGGCATGTGGTGGTTGTTGGGGCTGGACTTCATTGTTAGAAGGTGAAAGTATGAGAGAAAAAGAAAAAGATGAACAGTAAAATAAACTCAGGAGGCTGAAAAATTAGGTAATGAACAATAAATATGTTTGAGAAAGAAGGTGAACAGTAAATGTAAACTTTTAACAAAATTTGTAATGGGATAACAAGTTCAGTAATGACTTAACTTTCAACTACTATTTTCGCATAAACCGTCAATTTTTGAAAAAACAGCCGTAAAAAAACTTTTGATGACTGTTTTTGAAAAAACAGTTGTCAAAAACAGTACTTTCAACGACTATTTTCTTTAAAAAAAAAGTCGTAAAAAACAATACTTTCAACAACTGTTTTTTCAAAAACAGTCGTTAAAAGTACTTTCACCAACTGTTTTCTTAAAAACAGTCATTGTAACTTTTTTTTTTTTGCTTAACTTTCAACGACGGTTTATACGAAAATAGTTATTGAAAGTTAAACCATTACTGAACTTGTTATCCCATTACAAATTTTGTTAAACTTCTTTAAACGCATTTACGGTCCATTATTGCATTTTTCAGCCTCCTGAGCTCGTTTAACTGTTCACCTTTTTCTTTATCTCTCCTTCTTTCACCTTCGAACAATGTAGTCCAGCCCCAATAAACACCACATCCTAAACGATTAAAATTTCAGAAAATCAAACCAGATTTTTTTTAAGGGATTCACGGCGTCGTGAGGAAGACGATGAAGAACGCGCTAGGGCAGTCAAATGAGAAATGGATTTCAAATGAGAATTGAGTGACCTTACTCCCTCCAGTGTCTTCATAAAGTTACTTAAGGGCAATATAAACTTTTCACCCGAATTTGCATATCCCTCATTGCCCCATCTGCCTTTTCAGTCCTTTAACAAATTCAGTGAGCTTCAGAGGATTTTTCAAATTTAACTGGTATTTATATGAGATTTTCCCAAGATAAAATTAATGAAATTTAAGATTTAAAATAAAATAAAAATATTACAGCTTCGTTTAATTCTATATTGCGTGCGCGCGTGTATATGTAATGTTGATGCTTTTTTGTTTTTTGGCCTGGTAATGTTAATGCTATTAAGAAAAGTGAAGTGCAAATTTATTAAACAAATATCAATACAAATCAATGAATATAAATTTATATTATTCATATCTATATATAATCTAAGGTTAAGGTGCAAATTTGCCAACGAACTATTAGCCGAGGAGCATGTGGCACAAAAAACAATTAAGGGTACCAAAATTATCAATAAACAGTTAAAAAGTGAAAAAAAGTATCAAATAACTATTAAAAAATATAACTATCACAATTACGTTAAAATATGAGGCATTGGCGTAGGATGGTGGCGGAGACGCTGGAGAAAAGAGTGGTTTAAACCTTTTTGTTGGATAAGGCAAACACCAAACGAGAGATGGGACCCATGCGAGCGAAGCATTAATGGCGGCGCCGCATTGCATTTGTGGCATCGAGGATGAAACCAGGGGTGCAAGGCGCGTGCGGTCGAACGCATTGTGGATGTGGATTGTGCGTGATTCTCACCCTGAAGCTACATACGAACCTTGATGAGTTCAAGAGGGTGAGTGAAACACTCGGCAATAATGGAAGCTTTGGAGACGCGACGTCGTCAAACCATTAATTATGTGATTAATGGAAGACGGAGACACCAAGACAGTGACAGGGTAATAGTTCGTTGGCCAGTTTGCACCTTAATTGTGTTTTTTTTTTCACTTTTTAATTGTTGATTGGTAATTTTGATACCCTCAATTATTTTTTGTGCTAGATACTCTTCAGGTAATAGTTCGTTGGCAAATCTGCACCTTAACTCTATAATCTATGAATAGTCCACAAACATTCACGCGCGTTGCATATAAAGTTTGAGATGAATCACACTTAATCATGATTCATAAGATAGTAGTACAGTTTTTTAAAGTTGGCAAAGGGGAAAAATACAGGAGTCCACATTATATGCACATTTATGTGCTTCTTATGTGTATGAGCATATTTGTTTTTTATTTTTTTAAATATTATATTTATTTAGATTTAAATTACATTCTGCTTTCTGACATGTTTTTTGCACCCACTATCTCAAATTAATTAGTTTTTATGATACTAGTGTTACAAACAAATATTTTTGAATGCAAAACTGGAAACTAATTAATTTGAGATACTGAGTGCAAAAAACATGTCAGAAAGCCGCATATAATTTAAATCTAAATAAATACAATATTTAAAAAAAATTAAAAAATATGCTCATACCTCTAATAGAGGTATGAACACATAAAAAACACAAAAACTATATGCATGTAATGTGTACTACAAAAAACAGAGAGAACAACATTTTTCCCTCGAGTGAAATGGTACAACTTTTAAGTTCTTTTTTCTCTTTTCTGCTAGCAGTACGACTTTTAAGCTCTGTACAGCATGATTATTATCATCTAAAGAAGATGAGAACACCTAAACGTTTATATAATTTCTTTTTTTTGCTCAAAAAAGTTTATATCATGAAGAGTCAGTCTAGTATTCTAAAATATTTTGTTACATATCTAATATGTGAAAATAATTCTTTGGGTAGATCTAACAATTAAAGATATGTTTTATGCCTTAGCGCTAAATCCACAATCAAATATTTTAGGATGTTGGATATATCTGGAAAAAAATTACGTTTTGTTGTTAGATATATCACAAAAAAACTTTAAAATGTTAGATACATAGGGAAAAATACTTCCAAAAAAAAATGTTGGATGCATCTTAACTCTATAATCCATACTAACAAAAAATATATGAGCCGCACTCATATAAATGTGCATCATATTAATTTCACACTCTTTTAGCTAAGTTGGCCGGGAAAAAAAATGATGGGTAGATGTAATCCTAATATATATAAAAAAAAGGATATTTTATATATTTTGGATCAAACTAAAATGAGGGTAAATTTGAAGGACCAAAAATCATATTAATCTTTAAAAATAATATTTCTTCTATCATAAATGTTTGACCTAATTTATAATGTAATTTGTACTATATATAAATTAGATTATATATTTAGGATTAGAGTTTGTATTATTTTAATTTGTACTATATATTTAATTAGGTGCAGGCATGACTGTAGTAACGTTCTTTTTTCTTTTTGTTTTTTTGAATGAATTAGGAATCCATTAAAAATGGTCAAAATATACAAAAGGAATTACAATTACAAAATAAACTTAAACCTAGAGAAACTCAGTTGAGATTGGGTAACTAAAGACTTAACATGAGCTAAAATCCCCTCAACAGAAAAGGTTACATCAGTGAAAATTCTTTTGTTTCTGACATCCCAAAACTTCCAACAGGTAATGCACACCCCTATCTTCCAAGAGGTGTCAATAGAAGGAGATTGAATTATTAAAGACGACCATCTTGTAATATGAAGTCTGAAAAAGTCATAGCACATATCTGATGGCAATATTTTCTTCCAGACCCTTAATGCCATACTACATCCTTTTGAAGATGTGATCCAAATCTTCCTTGCTGTTCTGACAAAAGGAACATAAGTTAACAGAAGCCATGCCCTGTTTGCATCTTTCATCGTTTGTTAACAGCCTTTCCTTCAGCAAGAGCCAAGTAAAGGTTCTTATTCTCTGAGTCATAGGTAGGTTCCACAGCTGAGACCAAATGGACTTATGAACATTCCAGTTTCTTAAAACGTGAATGACATCAAGTCTGTTGCAAGCTAAAATTCTCCTCATTTACTGGCTTTGCAGGTTGCGTTGAGTACACTCCTCCGGCTGCATGACATTCAACAACATGTTCTTGCTTTCCTCACAATCTCACATTTATTTGGTTCAATCAGATGGCCTTGGATATCTCACCTACATTATTCACACTTATTAAGAATTAATATTACTAATTGGTGAGATACAAGGAATCAAAACTCATGAGAGACATGCGAGCTCTTTTGGACCGCTTCAGCTTTCGGTCATCAAGGAGTGGTTGTGGCATTCTCCTATAAATACCACAGCTCATTTTCTTGCACAACATACACAGAAGTAGCTAGCTATCACATATTGAGTGGCGGAACAATGACCTGGCCAGCTGGGGCCAAGGTCCTAACTGACCTTTTAAAATTTATTAGTATACCATTCTGATCCTATTTATAAGTTCAGTTTGACCAAATCTCACATACTAAGGAGGGGTAGTTAACTCAATGATTATGGGGTAAATTTTCAACTTTGCCCTCATTTATGATCGGGTATTTTTCAACTGTTTATTCTCTTTCTATCTTCATGAGTATAATTAATATGGGTAAAATTGTCACAATCTTATTTATTACATGAAACTGGACTTATAAATAGGACCAAATGTTTTGGTCAAAATGAACTTATAAATAAGACCAGAGTGGTATATATTTTTTATTATATGATAATTTTTGCCAATAATTTGGTCCAACTAATCTCTTATCTTCTCCGTAAGGACAATGTTTGGTTTATTACTCATTAGACTGTGAGAAGAAAGTAAAATTCTTGTTTGAGATATCTATTGTAAATGTTAGTATCATCTTATATCTTGTTTTGATTTATAATTGTCGGTTATTATTTATTTTTATTTTTAATATTATGTTATACTATTTAATAAATAGTTCAAAATGTTTATTTTTTGACCCGAGCTAAAAAAAATTCTAATTCCGCCGCTGCACATATTGGCTATCTTCTTCATCACCATCGCTTCCCATCTTGCCTTGCTGGCTCTCATTTGTTTGAGTGGTGCTTCAATTATGAACAACAAAACCTCGTTTTGATTTATAATTGTCGGTTATTATTTATTTATATTTTTAATATTATGTTATACTATTTAATAAATAGTTTAAAATGTTTATTTTTTGACCCGGGCTAAAAAAAATTCTAATTTCACCGCTGCACATATTGGCTATCTTCTTCATCACCATCGCTTCCCATCTTGCCTTGCTGGCTCTCATTTGTTTGAGTGGGTGCTTCAATTATGAACAACAAAACCTCATTCCCACTGGGTGAGGAGCCAAAACCTCCAACCTTACCATTTGGTGAGGAACCAAAAACTTCGTTTTTGCTCGATAAGGAGCCAAAACCTCTAATCTTACCATTTGGTGAGGAACCAAAACCTTTATTCCCGCTCGGTGAGGAGCTAAAATCACTAACTTTCTTGTTTCCCATCAGTGAAGAACTAATACCTTCACATGCTTCAAAGTTACCACTTTGGTAAGGAACCAAAACCTCTAACCTTCTTATTTCCCCTCGGTGAGGAACTAATACCTTCATATGCTTCAAAGTCATTCCCCTTTGGGGAAGAGCCAAAACCCCCAACCTTCTTGTTCGTGAGGAATCAAAACCTTTGTTTCCGCTCGGTGAGGAGCCAAAACCTCCAATCTTACCACTTGGTGAGGAACCAAAAAACTTTGTTCCCACTCGGTGAGAAGCCAAAACCTCCAACCTGATGGTTAATTTTGTCTATTACATGACTTTCATGTAAAGGTTCATGAGGTTGAAAACAAAAATTTTGTTTAATCGTTGCGAAAACCCGTAATTCCTTACGGTTCTCATGAATTATTAACCTTAACTCATTACATTAATTAGTTAATAATTATTAATCCGTAACTCTTTACGGTGCTCATGATGATTCATAACAATTTATAATATTCATGAACTTTGGATTACTCGTTAAAACAACTATTGGGGATTAGGATAACTTGACAACACAACTATTAGAGATTAGGATTACCTTAGATCACTTGAAGACCTCAATGTTGTTGATGTCCTCTAACGTTGATCCACATGGCTACCTCCTGATTGCAACGAGAACTCCTTCTCTTAAAACCTTTCACTCCTTGAATGCTTGCTAGGCGAAGACAAGGTTGATGTTTGATTTCCTTGGGTTTTACTCTTTTCAAGAAGGTGATGGTTTCTTGGAACTAGGTTATGGATAAGATGAACAAGGTTGGAACCTTACCCTTTTATGGATGGTGCCTTTTCCTCTATCAACCTTTGGTGAAGACCTAAATTTAGAGAGCATAAGGGTTATTGTTTTCTTCTAGAAAAACGTGCAAGAAGAAGGCACACCAAAAATCAACACTTTATAAGAGTCTAACCCTAATTTAAGTGCTTATAAGAAAGGTATAATCCAAGATTGAATTGGAAAATCCAATTTACAATTAATTAAATTCATATCTTGATTGATTGATTGGATTTAAGATGATGAATCAAATTCATATCTTGATTGATTGATTGAATTTAATATGATGAATCATATTCATATCTTATCAACCAAGTCACATTAAATTCACATCTTGATTGATTGATTGAATTTAATATGATGAATCATATTCATATCTTGTCAACCAAGTCATATTAAATTCCCATTTTTTTTCTTCAAAAAACGTCCATAAAAAGGGCATATAAAAAATCAACACTTTATAAGAGTCTAACCCTATTTTAAGTGCTCACAAGAAAAGCCCAATCCAAACTTGAATTGAAAAATCAAATCGTAATGAATTAAATTCATATTTGAATATTGAATAATAATTTAAGATGATGAATCACATTCATCTCTTAAATTAAAATTCAAAATCATTTTAAATCAATCCTCATTTATTATTTCTCCTATCTTCATCCAATCATTATTGGATCTTTTATATATATATATATATATATTTTTATTTATATATATATATATTAGATAATTCAGAATTATATTTTATAACCTATCTTTTTTTAATTAAAATTCAAATCTCCTCATTGGGCTTGAAGTCCCACTCCAACTCAATTACACATTTACTCTTGATAAAGCTCAATAACAATTATTGGTCCAAGTTTGCTAATTTATTAATAATGAAATACTACAATGTAGAAAAATGTGCTGATCTGTCTCTACAGATTATCTCTAGGACACCTAAATACTAACACAACCTTCTTGTTTTCACCACCCTTGGTGAAGAACCAAAACCCCTACATGCTTGAAAGCCATTCCTGCTGAGTGAGGAGTCAAAACCTCCACATGTTCCAATGTACAATGATGCCTCATTTATGCTTGATGAGGAGCCAAAACCTTCGCATGTCCCTTTCGTTGATGTGCATTTGGTCCCAGGCCTAGCTCCATCATTTCTCAACTCTCGAAAGATCAAATATTCAATGTAAAAGAATATAGAATTTGAGAAGTTTGAGTCTATCCCATTAGATGGAGGAGTAGTTTACTATTTGCATGAGTTGATGAAATATCTAGAGAAGCCTTTTAGCGCATAATCAAGGTTGACTCTGAGTAGAGTCATCCTTCATCCTATTGTTTAAATCACTGGTATTATCCACACACCACAAATAATACAATATGTAATAAACGTGGCAGTAAAATAAGGAGGAGATTTATTAGATACTTGGCCTTATATACTTCATATACCTATACTGTGTCCAATCAAATTAGATCACGTGGATTTTATTGTGTTTATAATATTAATAATAATAGAATATTCGGTTTAAAATTGACACTTTAAGTTTGTGATGAGACTAAGAATATAAGTTTTTGGCTAAAGTATATTTTTAATCATTTAAGTTTTATATGAGATATACTTTTGATCCCTTAACTTTATAAAGTATACTTTTAATCCTATGATTATAACACCGTTAATTTTGCTAACAGAAAATACAAACTCAAGTGATAACGGTATAAAATTAAGTGATGACTGTGCAATTAAATGTTATTAAACTTAAATTTAAAATATGGGTAAATTAAAGAATATATAAAATTTGTCTAATTAAATGTTATTAGTCATCATTTGAGTTTACTGCGTCAGTGTTTTCTGCTAGCAACCTTAACGATCTTAGAATTTTAGGACCAAAAGTTTACTTAATAAAGTTAAGGGACCAAAAGTATACCTTACGTAAAATTTAAAAGACTAAAAACATATTTTAACCTAAGTTTTTTTCCTTATTAAATAAAGGGTTAAGTATCAATTTTGCTTCTGAAGTACACGCCCAGGAGCAATTTTGCCCGAAGTATAAAAACGTAGGAATGTTGTCTCTCCGTTAACAACCCTAGTTGACCGTTAGGGTTGTTAACAGAGGGGCAACATTGTTACGTTTTTATACTTCGAAAAGCAACATCACAAGAAAACTTTAAAAGCAAAATTGTTTATTTAAGGCGTGTCTTGAGGAGCAAAACTAATACTTAACCCTTAAATAAAAATGATGATGTTTGGAAAGAGAATATCGATCATTCATATAAATTAAAATTCACAAGTTTTATTTAATGACAATAAAACTATTAGATCACTCCTCCATTGCCAAACTAAATCGCCAAGTAAAATTAGGCTATTGGCAAAAAAAAAAAAAAAAAAAAAAAAAAAAGAGTAAAATCAGGCATACATGTTGACAAACAATTTAAGTGTCTGAAAAAAGTTTTTTATCTTTTAATTTCTACTTTGCCCGTAGTAAGGATATATAGGTTTTTTGGGGTAAAATGAAGATATATAGTTGAGTCAGTGGTGTTATTGTTCTTCACTGAAAAATAAGTGTCTAATGTTTATTCGTGAAAAAATATTTCTATAAAAATAACATATTTGTAATTTTATAGCATTCAACGTTTATAAAAGTTTGCAATATTTCTTAGTTTTTATGAATTTTTTTTTATTAATTTGTTGTTGTTCATACTCTTCTCACAACGTACAGATTATTATAAGTAATATTTTTTTTTTACCTGAATTATAAGTAATACACTGATTAACATGTTTTTGGAAGTTTTTAAGATTCTGTTCCCAATATGAAGACTTCCGTTTCTTAAAATTATTATTACATTTTTTTCTTTGCCAGCGTTTCTTAATATTATTAAAGAAGATTACAGACTGGAGGGAAATCATTTGGTGCCTGCTATTGTTGTCCGTATAACCTAATGGTTGTGATAATTTGTAGTTTTCCACCCGCTTACGTTGGTTTGCTCTCCCGTTATTTGTACATATATTATTATTATTATTATTTTATATAAAAAAGTTTAGGTGGGGTAAACACCGAACCCACTGCGCAAGCGATATCTCTGCGCTCAAAGAAATGACTTAGAGAAATCTTCTGATCGCCCACCAACGGCGCCTCACATCGACCCGTGGTATTAAATCTCATCTCTTTTGGAGATGAAGGTTGACGTTTTAGCCAATTGTGTCATTCCTCATTAGCCTTTGTATATATATTATAGTTATCTGTCTACAACTCTAAATATAATAAAACAACTATGTTTATCTCTGGTCTGTAGATGAAGCTCATGGTTTTGCTAAATGCACCGAGGGGTAGGTTTGAGACAAAAAAGACAAAAGAAACTAAGGCGGGGAACAAACTTATAATTTTTTAATAAAACTGCTAAGTTATACTAGCCGTCTAAAATATAACACGCCAATAACTAAAAGGTGAAAGAGAAAATTTACCAACCAACTATTAGGCTATAAGCGTTAGACAAAAAAACTTTTAATGGGACTAAAAAGACCAACAAATAATTGAATTTGTTAAAAAAATACAACACCGTCAAATCCCTTCTAACTCCGTTTAGATTCCTTCTAACTCTGTTTAGATTGAATGCCACGTGGCATTTAAAGTCCAGCTGGTCCCCGTTTTTTTTTAGTCAATGCCCAAGTGGCTTTTTTGTTTTTGGTGAAGAATCCCCATAGCTTCATCTTCTACCATGGAGGATTGGAAACCCTCTCTTTCTCCCTCTGCTCACTGTAAATTCTCTGGAGTTACTTGCGACGATAGTTTCAGGGTTGTCTCTTTGAATGTCTCTTTCCATCCCCTGTTTGGCTCTATTCCGCTAGAGATCGACCTACTGGACCAACTTGTCTCTCTCACCCTTTCACAAGACAACCTCACCAGCAAACTTCCCAAGCAGCTTGCCAACCTTACTTCTCTCAAGGTTCTGAACATTTCCCACAACGCCTTTACCGGAAACTTCCTCGGTGAAATCACTCTCAACATGACGCAGCTTGAGGTTCTAGATGTTTATGATAACGGCTTCAACGGTTCATTCTTCGGAGGATGTTGTGAAATTGAAGAATCGAAGCGGCTCCGCTGTCGGGAACTACTTTTCCTAGGTGAAATACCGAAAAGTTATTTAGAGTTCGAGAGCTTTGAAATTCTGAATTTAAATGAGAACAACCTCAGAGGGAAAATCCTGGCAAGTTTAGCGAAATTGAAGAAGCTAAAGCGATTGCATTTGGGTTATAGCAATGCTTACAAAGGGGGTATCCCACCGGAGCTAGGTACGATGAACACGCTTCAACTGCTCGATTTAGCAAGCTGTAATCTATCCGGCGAGATTCCCTCGAGCTTGGGCAATTTGAAGAACTTGCAAATTCTATTTCTACAAATGAACAATTTAAACGGAACTATTCCACATGAACTCTCTGGTATGATTAGCCTCATGGGGGTGGATTTATCTATCAATTACCTCATCGGAGAGATACCCTCAAGTTTTTCCAAATAAACGAACTTATATTTGATCAGCTTGTATGAAAACAAGCCTCATGGGATTATCCCACCATTCATCGAAGACTTTTCGAATTTGGAAGTTCTTCTGGTTTGGGGGGACAATTTCTCATACATCTTGCCTCAAAATATGGGAAGCAATGGATAAAAGGGAGAAAGAGAGGGTTTCCAATCCTCCATGGCAAAAGATGAAGCTATGGGGATTCTTCACCAAAAAAAAAAAAGGGACCAGCTGGACTTTAAATGCCACGTGACATTCAATCTAAACAGAGTTAGAAGGGATTTGACGGCGTTGTACTTTTTTAACAAATTCAATTGTTTGTTGGTTTTTTTGGTCCCATTAAAAGTTTTTTATGCCTAACGTTCTTGATCTAATAGTTAGTTGATAAATATGCTCCTTTACCCATAACTAAATTAACAATTGGTTAAAATCAATAGTCATGTAAAAAAAAAAAAATATAACTAACTCTTTTAAGGGCTGTTTGGCCTGGGAGGAGGAGAGGAGAAGGAAAATGGGTTTTTGCCTGATGCAATTCACCGGTCGGCAGGCTTAGGCATCAGCGGATCAAAATTCTCCACGTGTTTCATTTTCAGGTGCCGATTCCAATTAAAACCTCTGATCACCATCCAATGGCAGATGGCCCCCACCACCACAAAAACCTCGAGACCTGAGAGCAATTCATGGCGTTAAGTACATTGTTCAAAAAAAGTACAAACTCTCGGCTCTTCCTCAACCTCCGGTAACGCCCAGGCTGCTGTAGCCCTGTTTTTGCTGGACTTTGATACTACTACCAACGACACAAGAAGAAGAAGAAAGGAGCTCCGAGAATGCCAGGATTGACTGCACCCTCAGATTATTCTCTCGAACCTCCTCGTCATCCTTCTCTTCTGATTAACGCTAAGGCAATTTTCTCGCTCTTGGTTAATTCATCTGGTCATTATTTTTTCTAGCTTTTCTCGCCGCGATTTTGCTCGTGACGATTTTATAATCTGTATTGGTCGCTGAACTCTGGAAAATTTTCTGGTTACGTTATTTTTACTGGATGATCTCATCACCTTTTCTTTAGCGAGGATTTCGGCCATACGATGATGCTGAATTATTGAAGTAGTTTCCCAGTATCTACGTTTATGGAGAAAATGAATTGGAGTTAACCAATTGAACACTTCTTAAAATTCTATTAATCCCTCAGAACTTGTTCAACCGCCCTTTTGGTTTTCATTTTGGTTCAATTTTTTTTTACTTCTTACCCATGGTTCCTTCGTTGATTGTTACGCGATCCATAAACTACCTAAACACTGACACACATGATATGTGTACACATTAAGCTGAAAACGATATTTAAAGCTCTTAAAAAACAATAGAAATAAGTCAACATCTGACTTCCTAAATTTATCGCTCATGTTTCTTTAAGATACAACTTCATATTTGATTTTTTAATATCCTCATTTGAAAATATTCTTGTAAAATTATACCTGTTTGTACTGTCGGTTGAATCTTTAGTAAGCATCAGTAATATACTCTTCTTCATGGTTATCGGAAGAGATTTTGATTACTAAAGTCCTTAATTATCAATATCATGAGTTACGAGTTCGAGGAGGTCCTTGTTTAGAAAAAGAAATAAAAAGATAAGAGAGAAAAACAATGACAAGACAGCAAACTGTAGGATAAAATCAGTGGCTCAGTGCTATTTAATTCTGTAGATTGCATCTTCAGTCCAGTTTCAGTAGGTCCGTGATTTCTGCAACCATGAACTGAACAGTTGATAGAATATCTCATTGCAATTAAACGGTAGGTTATATGGAACTAAAACAATTCTGTCTTGAACTACATATTTTTCCTCTTGGCTTGATTGACAACATACATAATTTACGCTTATATATTATCTATTGTCTTCTTATCAAATCCAATCTGCTTTATTTCTTCAGGCACCATTTAATGCTGAGCCACCACGTTCTGCCTTGATTTCCTCATATTTGACTCCTTCAGATTTCTTTTACAAGAGAAATCATGGTCCGATACCAATTGTTGATGACATAGAAAGGTCTGATCCTTCCCGATTATCATTCCTCGTTATTTCTCAAGGTTGTCCACTATAAAGGAATTTGACTTAATACTATGACCTTTCTCGTAGAGCAGATACTTCATTTCAATATCTGGTCTAATTGAGAATTCCAAATCGCTTTTCATGAAAGATATCAGGTTAGTGCTGATCCAGAATCCCAAATTTGGATTCATTTCAATCAAATGATGTAATGATTGTCTCTTTACCTTGGAACGGTATAGCTCCAATTTATTTGCTAAATTTATCTCCAATTGAATATGCGTCGGTCAAACTAAGAACTGACCTTGTTATTTGATGACAGGATGCTTCCAAAGTATAATGTCGCTGCCACATTACAGGTAGGCTAGTTAAAATTTCATGCTGCATTTATCATAGGTATACCTTTTTTAAACTCCTAGCAGAAGATCACATAATTTCCTGGTTTGCTGTTGGGTACGTCTTGCAAATGCATATGCTTTCCAGTGTGCAGGTAATAGAAGGACCGCTATGAGCAAAACCAAAACCGTTAAGGGAGTTGGCTGGGATGTTTCTGCTATTGGAAATGGTTAGAATCCTGTGTACAACTGATACTACTCAATTATTTTAACATCCTATGCCTGCAAGTATGATTACCTTATGGTATAAGAAAGAGACGATATCCATGAAGTATTTTTTCTGCATCCTATTCATAAAATAGCATCTGATTTATGGCTACTCACTATGCAAATTCACTTTTAGAACTGAATTTTGATCCTATGCAGACTCACCACAGACTACATGTGCCAATTCTAGCAAATTCACTTTTAGAAGGATTCTTATTTCGGTTATCTCTTATTATGATATAATACTGCTTGTTGAAGCTTCTGTTATTTGATCGTAAAACCTGAAAGGAATCTTGCACATGTGCACCCTTTTTTAATACTTCTTGTTTTTCTTTTCTTTGATTAACTGGTGTTTGAGGTGTTCCATGCATCTTATCTTTTTATAGCTCTTTCATGTTATTATTTTCTTTCAGCTGTCTGGGGTGGTGCCAAATTGGCTGATGTTCTTGAACTTGTTGGAATCCCAAAGTTGGCAAGCATCACTTGTTTAGGTGGAAGACATGTTGAATTTGTGAGCATTGACAAGTGTAAGGTAATTCCTGCTGCTTGTTAATTGATTTTGGAGATCATACGTTCTTTCTGGTCATTTATGCATTTATCGTTCTATTCGTTCTGTAAAGTGTAAACATTAAAAAAATACTGTAGGAGGAAAATGGGGGCCCATACAAGGCATCAGTCCCACTCAGTCAGGCCACAAATCCTGAAGCAGATGTTCTTCTTGCTTATGAAATGAATGGAGAAGTAAGTGCATCCTCTGATTACACTTTTAAGCTTGCAAGGTTCTTTAAAATCTCAGTTTTGATTTGCCTAGTAAACAATATTAAAAGTTACACCATGCTCCTCATTTTTTTCAAATATGGAGCTTTGACTATGAGTATTTTAAATCCGCAAAATGTGGAGAACAAATATAAGGCATGCTCGTTTGAAACAATATCATTGCTCAATCTTTTATCTTTTGTTAGTTTCTTGTACTTGTTTTGAGTTCAGAGTGAATACCTATTTTTGTAGCTTGGAACCGGATTATTCAGTGTATCCTAATAGTACATTGACAAAGAAAATGAGAAATGATCAATAAGAAAATATTATCCTTGGGATTGAGTGAACTTTGAGATTAAGCATGTTCTGCGGAGTAATTAGTTCACACTTTTTTCTGGTCCCCTTTGTCCTGCTGTAGCCTCTTAACAGGGATCATGGGTATCCATTACGTGTGGTTGTTCCTGGTGTTATTGGAGCTCGGTCAGTTAAGTGGTTGGATTCAATCAATATCATTGCTGAAGAATGCCAGGTCTGATATTACATGCTGTAATATTACTCTGAATTTACCAAAATTTAGTTTTTTTCAGAATTTCCTACAACTTCACATTATCATGTGTCAGGGTTTCTTCATGCAAAAGGACTACAAAATGTTTCCACCATCCGTGAATTGGGATAACATAAATTGGTCAACCAGGAGAGCCCAAATGGATTTTCCAGTTCAGGTGTTCTGATTTATCTGCAATTTCTGTCATACCTGGTCCTTTTTTGGGGGGAAAAAAATATCATGCAAAATGAAGTTTTTACTCTTAATGTGTTAAGAGATAAGGTGTGGTAGAAGTAGGTGCTTAATATCTTCATTTTGTGAGCAAAATTTTGTAACTAATGCTTCTTTATTCCTTGTGATCCTTGTGAGCAGTGTGTCATATGTTCTCTTGAAGACGTGAGCACTATAAAGCCGGGAAAGGTTTGTTCATGCAGCGACAGATTTAAAGTGTTTCCGTTGACCATGAAATGCCCAGATAAATCACTTGAGCATTTTATTTCTTATATCAATTTTTTTATTTGTGTAAAATATACATTCGGAACTCTAAACATGTTTTTTCCTGCACGTATTTAATTTATATGTATTCTTGCATTTGCCTTGCAACATATGGACATCGCCAAATATAATTTGAGAACTGATATTTTTTGTTTTTCATGAGAAGAAATTGAATTGATATTTCCAACGGAAATGAATTTAGTTGCCATGTGTATTATGTTCCTCCTTTCCTCTGAGTTTGATCACTTTTATTTTCACGTTCAATGCACTTTTTTCTCGGGAGTAAACAAACATAATGCTTTGGTTTACTTGCAGAAGTGAAACACCATAATGTTGAGCGAATGATTAAAATCCAAATCTTGCATATATTTTATGCAGGTAAAAGTTAGTGGGTATGCAGTGTCAGGAGGTGGTAGAGGCATTGAGAGGGTAGACGTGTCTGTTGATGGAGGCAAAACTTGGCTGGAAGCCTCAAGATATCAGAAGACTGACACTCCATATATAGCAGATGATGCCGCCAACAGTGACAAATGGGCGTGGGTGCTGTTTGAGATCACAGTTGATATCCTTCACAGCACAGAGATAGTTGCAAAAGCGGTATGTTAATTTTTCCTGCTAATAATTCTCATCATAATTCCATTCTATCGGAGGAAAGCATCTAGGAATCCTATTGCAGCAAATCAGGTATGATGACAACTGCATGTCTTCTCAGGAAGTGTGATGGTAGTTTGAGTCATTAAAGCATTTCTACCTTAGCCTGTCCAAACATATTATCTCATCCTTATCTTTTGTAACTTCTACACTCTCTCTCTCGCACAAAGTACAAAAGCATCATTAACTTTTCTCAAATGGATCCTTTTCCTTAATTTACCAATTTAATTCCAAGAGGGTTGTTTTCCATAATGGATAACAAAGATCAACATTCAGTTAGAGTTGAAAATCTTCCATACAGCTTTATTTCAATACCTTTGTCTGATTTGCAGGTAGATTCAGCTGCAAATGTCCAACCTGAAAAGGTTGAAGACATTTGGAACTTGAGAGGCATATTAAACACTTCATGGCATCGTGTGCAAGTTCGAGCGGGGCACTCAAACTTGTAAAATTGTATGACTAGTTTGTAGCCATGAGCCAAGAACTTGAGTCTCTCTCACTGGTTTCCCTGGCCTCGTTTCTGTTGACCCTCCCACCAATGACGTGGAACTATGTGAATCGTGATTAACGCCAGCGCTATCCATGGTGAGACACTCAACTTTGACTATGTTCTGTTGAAAATAAAAGCTCCTTACTGTAAACAATCTCCGGAGGTTTTTGTTTAATTGCATCCAGTGATTCCATTGAGTTAAGCTAATAATCTACGTATATCACTTTCCATGGAAGCATCTAAACTAGCCGGTATCTTTTGTTTTTATTTTTCGGAATTAAAAGTAAATATTCTTTTGACCCGACCAATGTGGAAAGAAGAATCTATTGCACTGAAGTAGAGAACTCGAGATGATATTGGCGAGCCCGCCCCCATGCCTAGCACTTTTTTTATTTGCCCAAACTGAAAAATAACACTTGAAAATATTTTTATCAAATCGCATTCATATTTGGAACAAATTTATCATCTTATCAAATATATTAACCAATAAAGTATGAAAAAGAGCGCAAGGTATATTTTTAAGGGAAAATTTCATTGAGTGCCTAAGGATGTGATATAATATTAGTCAACTTCAAAAAAAATTTAAACTTCACTGTACTTGCAAATTTCAAAATGAAATTAAATGAAATTAAGTTTTGTAGGTGAAAAGATAATGACATCCTTTTATTTTTTTAGAAGACCATTTATAAGATAAATAAAGACTTTTACAAAATAAATAAAGAGATTTCAAAGAATTTAGGGAATTAAAAATATTTTGGCTATTTACAAGATAGATATATGCTTTAGAAGACAAATAATATAATTTACATGACAAATAAAATAAAGATATTATTATATTTTCACCTTAACATTTAATTTAGGTGTAGTGAATTTGACAAAATTTTAGGATTGACCGAAATTACGACACTAACTCCCTATTTTTTTAAAAAAAAATTCTGGGGTGGGTGTACTTTCTTAAGGCCGAGTTCCCACAAATAGGGAAAATTTGAGGAGGGAAGGGAACTTAGAGGAAGGGAAGATGGCTTGAGGAAAGATAAGTTATTTGGTAAAAAGAAAATGAAGGGATAGTAGTTGATAAAGAATCAAGAAATGTCTATTTTACCCTCAAAAGTAATTAATTCAAAATAAAAAATAAAAATAATTTTTTTGCTAAAATATATTTTTAAAAAATATTTTCTTTTTAAGTTGAACTCGTGTAAAAAAATTTCCCACCAAGTTCCACATTCAAACATTCTTGCCAAGTTTAAATTTGAGGCATAAATTTGTCAAAAAATGTGAACAGTGATGTGGAAACTTGAAATCCTACCAATTTTAATTTGGTGAGATCTAATCTTTCCATTATAAGGGCCCGGGAATCTAAATTCTCAAGTAGATTTATCCAAAATATGTACCAAATAAATAGAGGAAGATACTAATTTTTCTTTCCTTTCCCACTGAATCGGTATACCAAACAGGCCCTGAAAAGCTCGTAGGAAGAGGCACTCCCCTCGCATTTCATTATGAAATGGAATTTAAATGAGGCAGCACGTGAATGAAGCGTAACAGACTTAGACATATGCTTTTAAAAGAAAGACCTTGAGATTGAAAGTCAGAGTCAGCCTCTAAAACACCAACCCATATACCATCATCTCGATTTGTCAATTCTTTTTGTTTCATCAAATGGTCATTAGATTATTGCGTTCACATTTGTTAGTAGGAACACTCCCATTTTTTTCCGTCCTTTTCCTTTTTTACCAGGAAGAATTATTATTATTATTATTTGTGTTTTGGAACAGAGAATCCTCTATATTTTATTCTACACGGGAAAAAGTGGCAAACTCTTTTTTTTTTTTTTGCTCCTTTTGTCAATGAGAAATAACACATAGGGAATAGGGAGCAGAAAATCTATGTGGAGATTCTCTTCATTAAAAAAAAAAAATTTAACTGCATGAAGACCTTTAAAAATAACCTAATATCGCACTCTAATAACTTTGAAATATTACAGTTTTACACTTTATTCCATTTAATTTGATAAAAAAATAATCACGTAACTGTCCATCTTTATGTTTCCTATCATATTCTCCATTTCATTCATACTTTCTATATGAAATTTCCTATATTTTTATCAAGACATCAATTTTAACTGGTTTGTAATATTTTAATATAGCTTCCTTGTGTGAAGTACTAAGATAAAGGGATCCTTCTTTTTTTTTTTTTGGTTGTTCATCCAGATCAGGAGTTTTCGCCCGACTAATCCAAATCCGATTGGGTGTCGCAAGAATTTGTTATGGTAGTTAAGTCCCAAATGGCGCTTTTTCTACATTCACAAATTTCGAACTCGAATTAAAAAAGGGATCCATTTTAAAATATAAATCAGCCTGTATATTAAAAAAAAAAAAAAAACTTTGGTGGAGGGTTCAAACGAAGCATCCATGACCATTATTTAAAGACCAACTGAGCCAACTGAGAATAAGGGCAATCCTTCTAAGCCATTCTCCATATCAGCTTCATCATCCATGTCAATAATATGGGAATAATGTTAATCTTCTTGTTCATCATCTTCTACATAACCTTAACGGACCTCCGGCGACTTCGAGCTTTCTCCGGCCACCACGGCCCACCGACCTACCCTCTCATAGGATGCCTCATACCCTTTTACAAGAACCGCAATCGCCTCCTTGATTGGTACACTCAACTCCTCTCTCACTCACCCACTTACACCATCGTCCTCCGTCGTCTCGGTGCACCAACCACCATTGTCACGGCAAACCCACAAAACGTAGAGTACATCCTTAAAACCAAATTCAATAACTTCCCCAAAGGCAAGTCCTTTACTGACATCCTCGGCGATTTTCTCGGCCACGGAATCTTCAACGTGGATGGCGAGCTGTGGCAGACTCGACGTAAATTAGCCAGCCATGAGTTCACTTCTAGGTCCTTGGCGGATTTTGTTAAGCACACGTTAGTAGAAGAAGTAAACAAGAGCCTCATACCGATGCTTGAGACATTGTCTAAGAGAAAGCAAGTGGTGGATTTGCAGGATTTGCTTGGGAGATTCTCGTTCAATGTGATCTGTAAATTCACATTAGGGATCAACATGTGTTGCTTGGATCCTTCTTCGCCCATTTCGCTTCTGGCAAGAGCTTTTGAGGTGGCATCGGAGATATCAGCGAGGCGTGGGGCAGCACCGTTGTTTTTGATCTGGAAGATGAAGAGATGGCTTGGGGTTGGATCTGAACGGAGGCTCAGAGAGGCTGTGGAGAAAGTTCAGAGTCAAGTAATGGACATGATCCATGAGAGGAAGAAGAATATGACGACGACGGCGAAGAATGCTCACGGTGACGGTGACGATCTCTTATCTCGGCTTGTACGTGCAGGTCAAGAAGAGGAGGTGATTAGAGACATGGTGATAAGTTTTATATTGGCAGGGAAGGACACAACAGCAGCAGCTTTGACATGGTTTTTCTGGTTGATTTCTCATCATCCTGAGACAGAGCACCAGATTGTGAAAGAGACAGAGGCATTAGATTATGAATCTTTAAGGAATCTTGACTTTTTAAAAGCTTGTCTTTGCGAGTCAATGAGGTTGTACCCACCTGTGGCCTGGGATTCAAAGCATGCAATAGAAGATGATTGGCTGCCAGATGGGACTAAGGTGAAAGCAGGGGATAGGGTAACATATTTTCCTTATGGTATGGGAAGGATGGAGGCATTATGGGGGAAGGACTGGTTCGAGTTTAGACCGGATCGATGGTTTATTGAAACAGACAAGAACAAGAAGATGAGGAGTAAGGTTTCGGCGTTCAAGTGTCCGACGTTTCAGGCGGGTCCAAGGACGTGTCTGGGCGAAGAAATGGCTTTTATTCAGATGAAGTATGTGGTGGCTTCAATCCTTAGGAGATTCAACGTCAGACCTATCAGCCAAGACGAGCCTGTATTCGTGCCATTTCTTACGGCACACATGGCCGGCGGCTTGAAGGTGCTTGTTTCCCAGAGAGAGAACTTCCCTTAGATAGGCTCATGATTATACAATTTTTTAGTCAAGTTTTTGTGGGCGGCACTCTGCTAAGACCCCAATTAATTAGCATGCCATTGTTTTTCTCCTTTAACAATTCTTGTTTTTAGGTGCACAAAACTGATTGTGATCTCAGCATACAATGAGGTTATGCACACATTTACCAGCGGAATCCAAATAATTATAATTAAACATGCTCATGATCACCGTCAAGTGATCACTCCTTATAAAACATGTTAAATGAGCAAATGCATTATTGTTGTTGGTTATTTATAAGATATGGTGAGATTATTGCATAAGACCGCGCTCATTTGATAATTTATTTCACATGCAATGATGCACTCCGCGCACAACGCGAGCTCATTTAAATATCGTATAATGATTGCGCGAAACAAACAGGAAAGGCAATTGTAAAAAAGTCTTTTCCTATAGGTAGCTTAACTTACACAAAACCTGTGTTCAGAATTTCAGATCCCCAGGCGTTTTTGGCAAAAAACAAATGATCCCCGTGCGTTTGATGAGTTGAACAATTAACTTTCCAAGGCTAGGGTAAGTACACATCACGATATGTACCGCTAGCACCTGGATCATCAGCCAATCAGGGGGAAGAGAAGGTCTACTTGACGGGAACCGGTTTTGGTGCAGGCAGGGAATCCAGTTCCCTACTTGACGTATGTAAACAATATTTACGCTGCCTTCATACAAATGACTCCAGCTTCTCCGATGATAGGCTTCCAAATTGTTCGTTCCACTTTTCATAAGCGCCCAGTTCATTTGAGGAAACAGATCGCCTCACCTCTTTTAGAGCGTCCATAAAGTCCTGCAAAACAACGGTTTCAAATTAATTAAGCTCGCGTTTTTTTATTAAAAAAAAAAACTTAAATACGCTTAGCTGTGAACCTGAAGAGCTACTGGCCGCATATCTTCCTTGTTCAACTTGGTAATTTCTATGCCCTGCTTTAAAGCCTCTCTTAGGGGACCCATTGAAGCATCCTTCACTAAATTTTTCATGTCTGATCCCGAATATCCTAGGAAAGAAAGTTCAAGGAAAAATATATTTAAATATAATTATTAAGCAGAAAAGGGGGGTTATTTAAATTAACAGTTATCAGGCAGTGCTATACAGAATTTACTATAATTTATTTGGGATACCTTCCGTTTTGTTGCATATCGTATCAATCTCTTCCTTTGTAAGCATGAATAGTCCGTCCTTGTCCAGGAGGTTACGTATAATCCAGGCTCTTGCCTCTTCATCAGTCATGCCAATACAAATAAGTTAGCCACATAGTGCTAAATGTGTTTGAATTAAGTACGATAATCATGATAATTAGCACCTGAGGATGGCAGGGGGATATAAAGTCTTTTGGTAAGTCGTCTTCGTGCTGCTTCATCAAGCTCTTGAGGACGGTTGGTGGCCCCTGTAAAAGTACGACCGAATCCATTATAATAAATAGCCAGGATGGCAACATATGACACCCAAGGGAGAAAAAATCAAGACATCACGAGTAAACATGCTATTGAGGCACACTGGCATCAAATTGAAGGAGACAAAGTGTGCTGCCCTCGAATCGTAAAAAAGTTAAAACTGCCAGTAGGTAATTAGATAGTTCCATTTGCACATAAGTTCAACCCCTTTAAATTTAATTTCTCAAGATACTCCATAGACTTCCAGAAGCACGCTCACAAAAGTTTAATTATATATAGATATTTCCATCATTACAGGCATAAAGTGTTAAGAGGCTCATGTTTGGATCACTCCCTCATCAATTTATTCAAAAACTAAAGAACCTTACCAGTCGGATAGTTGAGAATTTATATTGCATATGAGGAAACCAATTATAGCTACATATTTTCCGCTTAGTTAGAACTTTCAAACTCCCTTTCAGTCTCATACATTATATGATGAAGCTAGAAGCCTAGAACGCATTACAACTTCCAAATATGAAATCAGCTTCTTTGTTTTGTACCAAGGAATACAAAGATATTTTAATTTTTAAATGCATAAAATATCACAGAAGAGCCAGCTAGTTCAATCTGCCGCTGCCTGCAATATACAAAACAAATGAGGAAATTAAACCCAGTGATTCAACAATTACCTATAAGAAGAACCTGCTCGTTACCACTGTCAAAACCTTCCATTTCAATGAGAAATTGTGTCTTTAGCCTTCTGCTTGACTCGTGCTCACCCTCTGACTTACGCTGCAACAAACAAATGTATCGGCAGAAAAAGTGGAGGGTAGAAAAAATAACATGCGGTATGGTCGTAAAAACTAATAATTAAATATCCATGTGGCAGCTTAGAAGCACAATGCACTTTTCACCTCAGAATGATTGATTTCCATGAACTTCCACAATATATATATATATATATATATATGAAAATGCTAAACTTCAAGTGAAAATTGCCACAAGAAATCTAAGACAGCGAGCCTGTCAATGTCATCACCATGAACGTTAGCCTCAAACAGCCACAATATTAAGGTACCTTAGATAGGAGAGAATCTATTTCATCCACAAATATTACAGCCGGCTGGCGACAACTGGCAACTCCAAAGAGTGCTCTCACTAGTTTTTCACCTTCTCCGATCTATAATGATGACCAGTACAAATATTAGATATTAAAGGTGTGATCCCAAAGATATATCTGACTTGATGGATACAGTTCATGAGGAGTTAAGAGCACTAGTACTCAATGGGGAAGAAGGGTGAAGCACTTGAAGTTGTAAGAAACAAAGCAAATCTTTTGGGATACTGGCAACATATCTTGACAAAGAATGCAGACATGCATCTAAAGTTATAAGAGTTGTAAAAGACCATATTTTTTTTTAATAAATGCTTGTAGGAATCAAAACACATTTTATAAGGCAGAGGACTTTTACATTCAAAGAAATATGTTCAGAATTCTAGACAGTTTAAGTTAAACATACCCACTTGCTTGTCAATGAACTGGCCGAGATGTAAAAGAAGGTTGCCTTTGCCTCCCCTGCTATGGCTTTTCCTATCATTGTTTTACCAGTTCCCTAGCATTCAAAGTTGTAGAAAGAGTGGAGATTAGTGAGTGCGCGATTTGCATATATTACAAAATTATGTACTTACTGGTGGACCAAATAAAAGTAGACCTCGCCCAGGAGAGCGGCATCCCTTGAATATATCAGGTCGTAGCAGAGGCCATATGACCATCTCAGTGACACATTTCTTGGCATGTTCCAATCCCGCTACATGTCATTAGCGAATAGGAAGAGTATAATTAATTCCGGTCAATAGCAAATTCCCAAAATAGTGAACATAAAAGAAAGTCAAACAGTTATCTGTATTACCAATGTCATCCCACCGGACATTAGGATCTCTATCCATAATCTCATTGCTAATATGTTCAATAAGGCGTGGTTCTATATTCCTCAATTTCTCAGGAAGCTCTCCGTCAGGACCACATAGCCCTTCCAAACTAAAAGCATGTTGTGAAACAGATTAGGAAGCGAATGTGTAGAACTGTATATCACATGATCAATGAACAATCATAATTCGTCAAACTAACAACTATTGGAGAAGGGAGAAAAAAACGTATTGTGGGAAAGAGTCCAGAACAACAAAAAAGTCTTGATATCTGCAATAAAAAGAAAAGGCCGTATTCAACCTTGTTCGAATCAGTAAGATAACAAGGTCTACAGAATACTGGGGCCCAAGAAGGTAATGTATGGAAAAGAATAATCTGACCACCACTAGATGAGAATCTTTTGAAATGTGTTGCAAACATATTTTGATGATATACTCCGGTAAGATCAAAACACACTTAGACGCAGTTAACAAAGATGTAAAACAAAAAAACTTTGACCCTGAGAATATGAGTTTATAAGGAAAAGCAGAATGAGAAGTTAGAACTTCAACAGATCAAACTGAAGGTTGCACTACTGACCATCTCTTTGTGGAGTCATCTAAAGTATCATCACACTTTCCAGAAATTCTTGACGTCACATTTCCATCGCCAGTTCCATTGGATTTAATAGGAGGCACAAAATTACCACGGACGCCACGTCGAGAAACACCATATGATCTCCCACCATATACCCGATTCGAAGTATTGATATCATATTGTGAGACAGATGCAGTGGGTGAACCAATCCCTTCTCGCCTCTGCCTTGTTTCCATTTCCTGCGGGTACAAAGTAAGTACTATTACTAATTCCAAGGAGAAATAGAAAATAATATGACATATAAACTCAGGCAAAAAACTATTCGTAATTCGATGCTAAAGGTTGCTCACTTTTACCACCTTTAGCACGGTTCTTAATAGTTATTCAACATGAGGGCATTGGAATTTCAGCTAGAAAATCCCATTTGGCATAGAAAAATGTGCATCTAGAGCTCACATTAGTTCCCACGAGAAAAGGCACAGCAGAAGGGTGAAAGGCCATGTAAAATATGTACGAACTTTTAAAAAATTGTCTACAATGGGTAAGCTTGGACTGATAAAATAGTAATTCCTCCACTTGACACACACACACAAAGCGTAGACAATATAGTAAATGATACCAATTTAGCTCTGGCAGTAACAAAATCAGACTTCGCTTCCTCATTGCTTGAAGGTGACTTCACGTTGCTAACTTGGGGGTTATTAGTTTCCAAGTGCACACGCTTTTTCCCCAAAGTTCCAAAAGTTCTTTCTTCCCCTTCAGTTTTCAAGAAGGAAGAGACAGGATGACCCTTACTGTGGCCACCATGTAACATAGGCTTTTCAACAATCATGCAGTCCTCAGATCTATTATGTTTGAAACTCAATTTGGAACTACTATTAGCCCTCAATGTACTTCTCCCATACATTGATGTTAACTTGGTTTGCAGCGATTCTTTTGGCAATTTGCTTCCTGCTTTGTCTTGCTTCTCCAGATGATAACCCTGAAAGTCATTAAATCAACTATCCGGAAGATTGCGATGCATAAAAGTTTATTAAAATAAAGAACACAAGAAATTGACACGCAGAAACAAACAGGGCACCCGCAAGCAGCAGCTCAACAGAAAAGAGAAGGGATTTGGGGGGGGGGGGGGGGAAGATAAAATGGATTTTAAATATTCTTCCTAAAGATAGATGGAGTCCGTTTATCAGCAGATATCAATATAACCAATAGATTCTCCACCTTTTCTTTGGAGTCCTTGACAAGAGCTTGGAAGTACTTCGACTTCTTAATCTTCCCAATGTCAATATCTCCTGTTTTGCCAAAAATACACCCTGGAGACTTTTTTGCTTGTTCAAACGCTTGGCTGGGGGAATAACAACAATTAGCATCAGAACACAACTTCACATGAGCTATATTATAATAAGAAGAACTGATAGGAAATTGCCTAAGCATCCGTTCAAGGCATTGCCTCCAATGAAAATTCAAAACAGTCTTATTTTCACCGTTCAATCCATACACATAAAGCAGTAATCACATTAAGTTCGGAAAATGATACGATGAACCAACACATAAATCATGATTCTATACACTAGAACATTATTATCACCCCTTAATCAGTCGTTAGGGTCTACGAAGAAAGAAGGCGTGTCAAATTCCACAGTCGAAATAACCTGAGATCTCTGTGAAGCACGAAAGCTCCTTATTGGCCGGTTGCGAGTAATTAGACTATAAAACAGCGAATTTTATAAGCTCAATAGAGGCGTGGTTTACTGAAGAGGAAGACATGGAAACAATATATATACCGATCAGAGTCGGGAATGAGGGATCGACGAGCGGTGTCAATTTTCCCCAAGACTTCATGTCGAATTGGACGTATATAAGCTTCATCAACATCGGAGTGGCAGCGAGAGTCGAGAAAGCCGATGAGGCGAAGCCCGAGGATGTACGCCGACTCAAAATCATCCTTCTGAAGGGCAAGATCGGCCCCGAAGAGAAGAGAGTGAAGCCTCTTGAGATTCTCGTCCGCTTGCTTCCTCCAGCATTTTTGGTTCGGATCATCCTTTATCCCTGGAAGAGAAGGAGAAGCAGAAGTAGTAGCAGAATACGGGCACAAAGATGGGCTTTGCTTGCGCGGCTCCTCTCCCGCCATTTTCTTCCTCTTTTGCTGCCTCAGTTCGAAATGTTCTTCTCTGACGCGCGCATATACTAGCCGAACAAACGGGCCGCGGACACGGCGTTACTTGGGCATTTACCAAAATCTCCTCCTCTTTTTTCTCTCTAAAAAAATAAAAGGGTTATGGATATTTTTACTCCAAAGTTTTTTGAGTTAATTTTAGCTCCATAAGTGTAAAAAATATAGTATTTTTGCCTTTACTGTTATCCTGATTAATTTTGACTATTAGTTAACTAAATATCTTGAAATTAAACTGTGCGTGTAACACGTCATCTATGTTGTTTTGTTAAGGTGTAAATTTGCTTCAAAAGTTTTAAATCTAATTTTTTTAAAAAAAATGAAGTAAATGACATGTGGACTTCCAGTGTACACCTTAACAAAAATAACTTGAATAACATATGAACTTGGTTCGATATTTTTTTATCAACGAAAAATCAAAATTAACTAGAATAACGGTCAGAATAAAATTGTTTTATTTTTTACACTTTTAGAGGCAAAATTGCCTCTCAAGAAACTTTTAGGGTAAACATTCCCTTAAATAAAAACCTTCGTGGTAAAATTAGTCCTTCACCCAGTTTAAATAAAAAATAAAAAATTCTTCCTCTGACTAACGTTTACTTATTTAAAGCTCCTTATTTGCCATCACTTTCTAATAGCTTTAAATAATTTTTACAAACTTTGTCCAGAAAAACTCCGATGGGAATTCATATTCTTTTTTTTATCAAAACGAAACTCTGAATTGATTTATATTTTTAATGGACAATGAGCTCTATCAATAAATACTTAACAATACAAAAAAAAAAAAAAAAAGAGAGAGAGGAAAATTACACATTAGAAATCAAATGAATCTTTCATCTAAACGAAAGGCAGCGAATTGATTTTAGATTTAAAACTAAGAAAAACGTAAAATTATATGAGTTTTTGGTTCAATAGCTCTATTACAAAGCTAAAACGGATAACTTATTGAAATTACATGCAGATTACAATTTGACTCTTCTTAATTTAAACTGAAGCCTTGAACGCGTAATTCAGTCACATTCCTTGTTTTAAATCAGGTTTTTTTTTTTTTTTTTTTTTTTTTTGAGAGGGTGAATTTGGTTTAACCGCTATTATTCTTTCATTTCAGTGATATTGAGTGGAAAGCACAGTCAAGTGTTAAATTCAGCGCTTAAATGGTTCGAAACCTAGAGAAAATGAACCTGATTTGTGGGAGTACGTACGCAGTGATTGGGTTAGGTGGTAAACCGACAGTGTGAAAACCACATTAGTGGTGGATGATGACCATGTGGAGAAATTGTGACAGAAAATCTGAACATTAAAATCCAGCAGCATTTGAAGCTGAAAATCTGCAGAGTTAGAAGATTAAATGAAAAGGGTTACATCAGTAAGCTTCCTAACATCGACCCTTCATCATATAGATGTATCTGCCACATTAGAAACAGAGATCGAACGAGTAGAAGCTTGAAGCAGAGACAAGTCCTGAATGTCCTGCAAAGCAACTCTGCTTATTCCTTCATAACAATATTCAGACCTCAAGCCACCCTCACAGCACAATTGTGAATGAAGGGACTAAGCTTGGCGATGCCACATTCAATTCGCCGCCATTGAAGCTCCTCCGCAGAAAGATCAGGGCAACAAGTGTAGATCGTCAAACCACGACCAGAAGGAGATGTAGCAGCTGCACCGATCACGAGAAGCTCGTTCCCCAGAGATTTAAACGCCACACCCCAACCTCCTTGAGCACTAGCTATCACTGGAACTGTTCCCAGCTTCTTCCATGAGTTGCTTCGTTTCAGATACGTTTTCAGCTCGTTGGAGGAGGCATCAAGCGCGTAGAGCTTATTATTGGCGACAGCAACAAGTGGTGGGGACCGAGAAACCGACACAGGAATGTCTTTCAACATGTCGGGAATCAAGTTCCAAGTGTAGGATTCCTCGTCAAAGAATTCCCCACAAGTGAGAACGTTCTGTTGCTCATCTTGTCCCCCAATCACATAGAATTTCTTGTCCATGTAACAACCCGAGCAAGACTTTCTCTTCCGATTCATCCTAGGCAGAGATTCCCAAAACTTGTTCTTTGAATTGTATTTCTCAGCAGAGTCCAAAACTTGAGAGTAAGTTTTGGTGTCTTGACCACCTGCGACAAAAGCATAGTTACCGGAGGTGGCTGATGCAAACAAACACCTAGGATTGATCATGGAGGGAGCCTTGAACCATTGGTTTGTTGCTACCTCGTAATTCCAAATAGCAGTTCCATCGAATTCCCTGCCTGAAACAAACAAATGGGAGCCTGCACAGAATGATTCCTTATCTCCATGTGTGAAATTGTAATCTGATGGGATAAAGGGAAGCATCTTGCAGGATTCGAAATGTTCATCGAAGACCCACCAGTTGGTCTCTCCACTTGCTAACATGAACACAGTGGGCTCTTTGAACCCTATTTCTCTCCTGATTTTGATGATTTCACCACTCCTCACAAGGGCTTGAAGCCTCTTGTTGAGAAAGCATAGTTTCCAAAGCTCAGATCTTGGAAGTCTGGCCAAGATCAGAGTCTCCAGCTCGTCGCTCAGAGACGGCATATCATAATCTGCATCCTGAGGTTCATCACCTGATGAACAACCACTTCCCCTGTTCTCTATAGCTGTCGTCTTGCTCGCCTCACAGCTACTTCCAGTGCTCCACTCAGACAATGTTTTCTTTTTAGTTGTCATGGTCAATGTTGGAGTCATATCAATGTCATTTCTTTTCCAAGCCACTCCTCTTTATTGAAACTTCGCTTCTTTTTCCTCCGGATGGTCAATAATCTGTATTAGGACAAAAACGTGAAATATGAGGAACATCAAAGAACTCTCAAAACCTTGGACCTTTTGATCAGTACTATTCACCGTTTCACTTAATCTTATCTTTTAAAACAAGAGGAAAGTTTAAGATTCTAGCAAATCAAACAGAAAAATTTTTTCTCTCGGGGGAAATAACAGACTAAAGAAGTAATTTACATTTCTCGAGTAATCCAAAATTCAAGAACGAATACTTGGTAAAACCTAATAAAATTCATGAAACCTCCAAAAAGAGGCTTACCCAGATGACAACGGAGCAGAAAAATCAACGAAATTGGAGTCATGGGTCGATGGTGGATCAGAGATTAAGACATAAAGGTCAAGAGGAGCGGAATGGAGAAAGAAGACAAGGAAGCTTTAGGACAAAGGAGAGCATGTCAGGAACATGAAGCAGGGGCGCGAAAGGGAAGAAGGAAACGGTCATAGGAGAAGTCATACACGAGGGGAAAAAACAAGAGAAGGAAAACGCCAAGCGCAGGAACAGAGAAACAAAGCAAGGAAAAAAATGAGAGAGCAATAAAAGAGGAAGGTTACAAAATGAACTGTCAAGAAGTTAGGCGAGGCTACACCACCTATCTGGTGCTACCGATAAAAGAAGGCATGTGAAGGTGAGGTTGAATGAACAGAGGAAGAGATGTAACATAAGAGGCAGCCACCAACTGGAGAACTGGAAAATAGGGCTCTGATCAAGGAAAAATGCAATGTGCCCTTTGGCTTCGATCGCCTTTAAAATACACCAAGTGACGTTGTTAATTAAATAATCAAGGCATCCCCACTGCCTTTTTATTTTTATAATCTCAAAGTGGCTGAGAGCAGTTTTCACGATTCACGAGTCCCTTTGAAATTTTCAATAATTTCTGCTCTTCTATATTATTATTAAAAAGAAGAAAAATTAAATTGTGGCTAGTGTTTAGTGTGAAGTTTGGAACAAGTTATACTCTTTATACTGATATTGATAGTTCACTTTGAGTGCTAAAAACTAAAAAGAACGTCACTGGTGTTTGTTAAAATAATTTCTAGGCGTGTCAATTATTCGTTGTATATTTATATTGTTACATTCCAAAATTGTAAAAAATAAAAAACCGTTACAGATTATTCGAAAAAATGTAGATTTACACTAAAATGAGAGTAGGAGTTAATGGACCAAAAATTCTAGAGTGAGGTTGAATAACGGAAAAAAATAATTAAGTGATATCACTCTTGTTATTTATAAGTCCATTTGATCAAAAAAATTTGGCCCTATTTAAGTCCTCTTTGAGGAAAGAGATGAAATTGTGACAATTTTGCCCATATTAATTATATCAATAAAGATAGAGAGAGAAGAAAGAGTTGAAAGATACCCAATCATAAATTGGGGTAAAGTTGAAATTTTATCCTATAATCATTAAACCAACTACCTCTCCTTGGTATGTGTGTTTTGGCCAAAAGAGGACTTATAAATGGGGCCAGGAGTTGTAATTGTTACTCCGTCAGTCTAATTATAAGGCATAAGTTGACTTTTTTTTGGAGAAATTAAGGAAGCTAATTAAATTACTTTAGAGTATTTTTATTTTTATTTTTTTTTCAAAGTAATTAGTTTGACTAATAACTAATATATAATCTAAAGATACACAACATATAAAATGATTAAGTAACTTATTTAGCTTCTTTAATCTCTTTAAATAAAGTTAATTATATCTCTTATAATTTTATAATTAGGACTGGAGGTAGTAATAATATGGAATAATAGAAAACGTATAGAATTAGTGCTCTGTTTCGTTTAGGACAAACAAAGCACAGTGAGAAACTGTGCTACACAGTACTGGCTGAGCTACCAAGGTCCAAAGTTAACCTACGAAATTATTTTTTAAGTATGATTTTATTGTTTTCAAAACAAATCTCGGTGTATATATAATTTTCCACTTTTCAAATTAACTTCTTTTGATATGTTTTAAAATTAGGGAAAATTTTAAATAAATACTTTATGAATTTGGAAAACTCCAAAAAATCTGTAACACATAGAAATGACAAATACTCCTTCTGGTCTTTATTATAAGGTACCAACTAGCAATTATATTTAATCATTTTTATAAAGTACTTGCTTGTTTCCAAAACGCATTAATTTTTTTTTCTATTTATACTCAAATTAATAAAGGTAATGAGTGAAAGTAATAATTAATCCTCCTATAATATTAGAGTAGTGCAATTAATAAAGGTAATATTGGAAGTTACTTAAATTATAAGACAACTTTATTGACTTTAACTGTTTTTATTGATTTGTGAGAATTGTTTGTTGGTACTTATAATAAGGACGAGAGGGAGTAGGTTTTAAAGGATTATTTTGAAATATTTTAAAGAAAGAACCCTCGTTGGCACCGGAGCTCCAACGACCAGAACTTCAATGATAACTTAAGTAATGAGATTGACTACTTTAATATAGGGAATGACTACTTGAGCTCATAAACCCTATCTGGCGTCGTTAACAAGTTGAATAAAGGCAATGACAACTTGAGTAGAAGGATTGACAAATTGCGCTCCCGGGATTATTAAGTAGCTACACTTAAGTTGTCATTATCAATACTAAAGTTATCATTGCCTATTATTTAACTTGTCAATGACGCTTAGTAGATCTTAAGGAACTCAAATAGTCAATCTCGTTACTCGAATTGTCATCCTTTGGTGAGGTGGTGTCGGCCGCCAGAGTTCGAGTGGCGGCAAAGGTTTTTCTTTTTCTAAAAACAAAATTTAAGAGGCATTTTGGTAAAAGCACAACATTTCAAAATCTCATATTTATTCTGAGACCTATTTATTATTTCTATGTGTCAACAAAAATTTTGATATTTTTTAAATTCTAATGGCATATATTTAACATTTTTTCAAATTTGTATCTACATTTTTTTACTCTATATATAAAACACACATACACCCAAACATAATATATTCTCATTGGCCATAATGACTACCTCTAAGTAGGCTAAGGTGGAGTTAGAAATTGCAATTAGAGAAGGCGAAAATTATATAATAGAACCTAGGTGTTCATGCAATTATATTTAAGCCTCATAAACATCTTATATTTTCATTTTAGTCCATCCACGAAACTTTTAATATGGATTAAATTGAAAATATTGAAATTTATATGAAACTAGACTTTATCCACGAATCCCCATTTAAAAAAGGCAGCAAAGTCGAAACAAATTACCCCAATAGCAGCATCTTTCTCATAAGAAGAAAAGGCTTCATCACAATTAATTTTAAAGCTACCTCGTGCAGGGGAAACCATTTAGTGCCAGGACCATCACAGCCCCTCGACAAGAAAGGTTCCCTCACCCTATTAGCATAATTAGCCCAAAAATCAAAATTAATTTTCCGAGCCAATTCAATAACAATACCCGGATTTGGCTTTCTATGGTCAAAAGTCATTTCATTTTTAGCCTTCCAGATAAACCATAGAAGCCAACAAATCAAAGAAAGATCATGCTTACTCAACAGGGAGGTATCTGTCGTCAAAATCCACCAAGCATTGAAGTTGGAGATACTGGAGACATCAACTCTAACCCCGAGCGAGCAGCCAAACCATATGCATCGAGTCCAGGGGCAATCGAAAAATACATGCTCAATAGTTTGACTATCGGCATTTGCACAGGTGCGGACCGGGCATTGACTATCTTGGGATCTCCTTATCTTCCAAAAAGCAGTGCGGACTTGGTGGCATTTCCAATCTTTGCTTTACTCAAAAGCCGCCATATGAATTGTTGTACACTTGGGATCAGTAATAATTATTTCCAAATCTTCCAAATCAATAAAATATTTATTAAAAATTAGTTCCAACATGAAGTGTGAATACCATAATGATTTATCCTAATTAAGAAAATTATCAAAAATTAGTAAGTGGCTAATCTGGTAATTAATGGGATAATTAAGGTATAAAGTAAATGAATTAAAAATAATTTAAATAATTATTTTTAATTGGAGAAATTCGAAATTATTAAATAAATAAAAAATAAAATAAAATATTAATAAAATATTTTATGCTTAGAAAAATAAATAAAAAATAAAAGAAAAAAAATATCATGATATTTTTGTAAAATTGTATTATTATATAATATAGTGAATAGTAATGGAATAAATAGGAAACGGATCCTATCTAGAGAACCAAGAATAGGAATTCCAAAGTCAAGGTAAAATATTGATCAGTGAGTTTTTACCTTCAAGTGACCTCTTAGGAAGTTAATTAAGGTCGGTAAGCGCATTTGCCTAATAAGACGAAATAGGGAAAAATCATATATTCACATTTTGGATTTGAAGAAAATAATTATAACTCAACATCTAGAGATGAGTTTATAATTATCTGGACATATTTGGAATCAGTGAATTATTATCCAGAGATTGATAATTCCGAAAGCGATTTCCGACACACGACGTGTTCGGACATCTGAGGAAGAGAAGAAGTTGAACAGGAAAATCATTTAACCGAGCCATAAAAAGAAGTTGACTCACCACTCTTGGACCAATGGCTTGCTGCCACATCACTCCCCAATGTCGACTAAGGGCTGCCCATGGTCAAGAATTAAACACCTATCCACATTAACATATTTCCAATCTTTCGGCAGATTTATAGTAATATATATTTCGAAAATATGATAAGGGAAAAGATCTTCATCGTATACACTCCGTTTTTAGCGCTAGTCCACACCAATTTGTCTTCCAGCCCATTAGAGGGGATAGGGATTTTATATATTGTCTCTTTGACATTAGGAGATACATAATGGTTAATAGGCGTAAGGTTCCATTGTCCATCAACAATCAGATCACAAACTTTACCCTCTGCAATAATCGGGACATCGACATAGGGATTTTACGAGGTCTCGACATTAGGGATACATAAAAAGGCGGAAGGTTCCATTGTCCATCAACAATCAAATCACAACGAGACCCACAATTTGGTCCTGCTAGGAAAACAGCTCCTGCAATAATCGCTTCTTAAAGAAAACAGCATTTAACGGAATAAAGTATATCGAAAAACTATGTAAAAATGATAAATATATTAAAATTGTAACATTTTTTTGAAAAATAATTGTATTTATAAGGAGAGATGAAATAAGAGGGGGAATTAGAAGAGTAGAAAAAAGAGACGTGTTGAAGGGAGAGAATGTGTGGTGGGGAGAGAATGTAATAATATTAACACGAGTAATTAAATCAGGAGATAATGGGAAATCAACAGAGAAAATTTGAAACATTTTCTAAATATTTGTTATAAATAAGAACAAGCCATATGTGGGAGTTGGAAGTACAAAATATCAACACACAGATTTGACCATAGGACAAATTATCATTTCGTCTAGTTTAAATTACAGTGTTCAATTTAAAATTCAATTAGCATATTCAAAGTTTCTTGAGTAAAAGAATTGATAAAAACAAATGAAATTGTCTATGCCACCCAAGTGCCTGTTAGTGTTATATTTTTGGCTCAATAATGAAGCCAATGTCCAGTTATGAAGATTCCCTTCCACACAATATAAGCAAAGGCGCACATTTAATTATTTAATACTAATAATAACTGGTCATTTAGTGAAGTGATACTTGTATCTGCAAAAGGCAAAAGATTCTCGTAATCTCCAAACACATTCATTTACAGAGAATAAATAAAAGTCACAAACTATTATATATATTGCCGACGGATTATGGGCGTCCCAACTGTACACACCACCTTAGTCCCATTCACATCCTCCTCCTTCAAAGGCCATGCTAAAAAAAGTACTCTACTTAGCTTGTAATCGTTCTCTCGTTCTCGTTTATTATTTTTAGCATATATATATATATATATATGGGGAGTTTAATATTTCTGCTTTTAAGACAAAAATATTTTTTTCTGCCACACTCATAAAAAGTGAGTAGGTCTCACTAATATTTTTTTTTATTCTTTTTATAATAGGACCCACTCACTTTTATGTGAGTGTGACAGAAAAAATATTTCTGCAGTAAAAGCAGAAACATTAAACCCATATATGGGTTAAGATGCAAAAATGCATGTGTTTTACCTTGAAAAATGCCCAATACCAAGTGTTTATTATGCGCAAAAGTGCACACGTGATTACAAATTAAGTGTAAAAATATCTTTTGACCGTTAAGTTTAACTTTTTTTGTTGAATGATGACGTGGCTTTCAAAAGCGCAAAAATGCACATATGATTTGGCCAAAAGAGTGCTCAATACTAAGTATTTTTTTTAATTTAATAATTTTATTTTAATTAAAGGAAAATTATTATTTCTCTAAGTATAATTCTTGGGAGGTCAAATTTTTTTCTTCGATATATCATTTTAGGAAGGAAGATTTATTCAATGGGTAAAAACAGTAAAAACTTTATTTCCATAATTTATTTTTTAAAATTCTTATTAAATTTTATATTTAGTAATTGATAAATGGGTATTTATGCATTTGATATTATAAATAATATATTTACTTAAAAATAATTTTAATTTTTTGAAAAATAAATAGTTAAAGAAATATTCATTTACTTTGAAAAAGTCTATAGAGTTTAGTTATATCAAAAAAATTAAATTATTTTTAGTTAAACATAGTATTTATGATATTGTTATGGACCAATATATTGGGCAAAGGCGGATTCTCGGTCAAGAGGGAGTCACAGTAAAAGCCTTCTATTTACCCAGGTAAATGGGGAACAGGTAAATGGTTCCCACTACTCCATCGTGCCCGATATGTGCGGGACCATACGGTTAGTGGAGCGAGAGACGGAGAACGTGGGGACGGCATATGCTTGGTGAAGGATGGGAGCATTTGCATGGGAATGAAACCCTAGGTAATCCTTATAAATAGGGATTACCCACCGCGGTGCACTCGAACTCTCTCTATTTCCTTTACTTACCATTCGGTCACACGACACACACCACCCTCGGGCGAAACGCCCACACATGTCGCATCGTGATCGAGCTCTCTCGACGGTATCTCAACCGTAGATACTATCGAGTCGGCACCTTCCATTGAAACTCAATCGGTGGAAGATCCTTTGATCCAAGATAAACCATTCTCAGTTCACTAATTTGGACATCGTGTTCTACAATGAACAAATATCAAATTTTAAATGCATAAATACCTATTTATTAATTATTAATTAGAAAATTTAATAAGGATTTTAAAAAATAAAAAATAAATTATGGAAATAAAATTTTTGGCTTTCCAGGAATTATACTTAGAAAAATAACAATTTTGCTTTAATTGAAATAAAATTATTAAATTAAAAAAAATATTTGGTGTTGGACGCTCTTTTTGCTAAACCATATGTGTATTTTTGCACATTTGAAAGCCACATCGTCATCCAGTTAGTAAAAAAAGTCAAATTTAATGGTCAAATGATATTTTTACATTTTGAAAAAATACTTAGTATTAGAAGCTCCTTAAAATAAAGCACATATACATTTTTGCACCTTAATCATACACACACTAGAGCCTCGATCTTAGCATGCTTTTAGAATTTGTAGATGGAGTGCTATCATCGGTAAAATAATTTGTAGATAGAGAGGGTGGAAAGGACATGGGTAGACATACAGTCAGCATAATCGGATATTTCCCATTAAAATATGGGAAAAGTATTTTTTCAGGAGATAAGTTATCTCAAGTGACCCCCAAAATTACGTCGTTTTGAATTAATGAAGGGTATGTTTGTAATTTTATGCGAGTTAATAAAGAGTTCAAAATTACAGAAACATCATTCATTAATCCAAAACGACATAGTTTTGGGATCACTAGAGATAACTTATCTCCATTGACTAGAGAAATCCTTTACCTTTAAAATATTTGTTAGATAATTTTTTTATTATTGTTTAATGGTATTTAATTGTTTGTTTTACTAACGTAACGCAAGGGCCGGTGAGTCAGCTTTTATTTTCTCAGGTTTATTTTGATTTCATTTTGATTTTATTTTATATTATGCATGAAGAACTCGTACATATTTTATTCATTGGACATACCAACTTGATCTCTGGAGGTTTCAAAGGGAAAATAACAGTGCACGGTAATTATTTAGTCATCCCTCCACTGTTTTATTAAAAAAATTACTCATTCCAATCCTAAATATAAGACAAAGTTTATAATATAATTTACACTATAAATTTTGTCATATATTTAAGACTGGAGAGATAGTATTTGGTAACTCCTACACTACTAAAGCATCAAGCCTGAGCATAAATTGATCTTCTACACGCTATCGTTTTTATTCTCCACCACTACTGTCAACCCAGCCAGTGGTCGAAGACAGCATCGATCGATCTTTTACCCCAATATCAATAATTACTTATTCGGTCATTACACCACTGCTTTGGGTATGTAATATTATATCGTATATCATTTTATAAACTAGATAAATTAATTCGCAAAAAATGACAAATATGAGAGAATATAGATTAAGATATTATATTTAGCATTAAAACTAACTCTGTAACTAGCTGAGGCCTCGTGCACTACTAGAAATTTCAGATTTTTACGGAAAAAATCCGTAGCCAAAACCTAAAAATCCGAAGCAAAACGTTTTTTTGCTACGGATTTTGTCCGTAGCAAAATATGGCGTCGCAATTGCGACGGATTTTCTAAAATCCGTCGCAATTGCTACGGATTATGAAATCCGTAGCAATTTGCTACGGATTATCAAATCCGTAGCAAATTTGCTACGGATTATGAAATCCGTAGCAATTGCTACGGATTTTTTTCGTAGCAATTTGCTACGGATTGTTTTTTGCTACGGATTTTTTTTCCAGTAGCAAATTTCGAATTTGCTACGGATTTATTTTCCGTAGCAAATTTTTGAATTATTTTACGGTAGCAAATTTTTATTTTTTTATTTATATTTTTAAAAAATTTAATAGAAAAATTGAATACAAATAGTAAAATAATGTACCGTGAATATATTAACGATAAAAAAGAGTTTACATAGTGAAAACACAATATATATATATATATATATATATATATATATATATATATAATCCGTAGCAACAAACAAATACAAAAAAGTAGGCTAAAATGACATTGTGATCATCATCATCACCGCATAAGTCATCATCACCGTGAGTCGGCCGGACCCAAAACCTCGTCTCTTCGGAAGAGACATCATTTGAAGCCGCATCTCCTTCATCATCTCCGCCTTCATCATCTCCTTCCGATTCATCTCATGTCTCATCATCTCCCATTCTCGCCGTAACGCCCGCTTCATCATTCTTGTTCCATAAGCATCTCCGCCGCCTCATCATCTCCGTTTCGAGTTAGCCCGGCTCATCATCTCTCGTTCCGGGTCATCCGTGTTGCTTGCTCCTCCACCAACGACTTCATCCTCTTGACTCATCTACAAAATTGATTAGTACATTTATTATTTGTACTTCATTTGAATGGACAAGAGAATGAAAATTATCAATATCAAATGTATTATGTTTACCTAAAGGAACCCCCGCAGGTGCGGATAGAGGCGCTTTGATTGCTTCGATCGGGGCATCAGACTCACCGTATCCAAAGACCCTCCCTTTCTTGTCAAATCCGCCGTAGCCTCAAAGAAGAGACTCTCGTTATCGGATATAGAGGATGAGGGGTCGGTCTCACGCCGCGAGGCTCTCTCCCCGCGATGACCTCTCAAAGTTTTCCTACAAGCAAAGAAATACATAACAAATAAGAAAATAACGTGCATAAAACAAGTAATAAAGGCAATAAATGTCTCACCGCTATTTGTTTCGCCCTTGGGTTAATCCATTGTCTCTCACTCCCTTCGCTTGTTGTCGGGGAATGGGTCCGCCGAAAGGTAACCCACTCAACCGATCCAGTGGAGCTTCCCAGACTCTTCCCGCAAACGCAAATGATGACCTTAATTAATTACTTCAAAGTACAAAATATTCAATACGTAAATAGAAAATAACGTGTACTTACAACTTTGCGTCGATGCTCGTAATGGATATGGAGCCCCAAAGATATGACGGTCCCGCCATTTTGGCCATATTTTCCTTATTTTTCGCACTTATGGCCTTAAACTTTTCATTGTTTTCCCAAGTGCCAAATAATTCATCTTTAGTGTCTGTGGAAGCCAATCTGTCTTGCCTCTCGACCTTCTCAATGAATAGAGCTTTCACGCAAAGACGCTGCCACTTGTGGTTAAAAGCTTTTTTCGATTTTCATGATGCTCGAGGCAATGTCATATGCTTTTCCCGAAAATCAATAACGAACAATTAGTGCTCCAAATTTTAAAAGTACTTAATTAACACGCATAAAACAAATAACTTACCAAGAACTCGTGAACCACATATCTCGTTGCTCGTAGGAATCTCGTCCACGCGGTCCAACAATGAGTGTAGTTACGGAATATTTGGGTCGACATGAAAGTCGCCACCGGATTATCAGGCACAAATCTGAAAACAGAGATTATCATGCAAATATTAGCATACAAACCAATCGAAAATAGAGAATTGTAACATTACAGGTAACTTCGCATGACTTACTCGTTGCCTTTAGTGCAGATCCAAAGAAACCTGTCTCGGGATCTCTTGAGCCCCGGATAGGTGTATCGGAGGAACTACCCGCTTCCCGACGTGGCTCGAGGTGACGAAGTGTGCTAAGGAAGAAATGTGAAATATTGAAGATTTTTGTACATAGATGGTTTCAAGAAACTAAACATATGTAAATCAATGGAAAGGGTAAAGTAAACTGTTGTCCCCTTTGCTATGAATCGGGGAGTTAGCCGCCGGTGACGACGATGTATAAAGTGATGGTGAAGATGACAAATATCCGGACGGGGACGACGAAAAATCAAATAGTGGCACGTCCGGGCCGAGCCCTCGCCTCCATATGGAGCGGTTGGCGTCGTCCTACCCCCTCTTATAGTACGGGGTCGGGATCGACCACCGCCACGTCCACTACCCGAACGTCCTCCTTGATGCTCCATCTCCGAACACTTATAGACATAATGTCAAAAAATATAAAAAAAGAAAGATATTTGGTTAATATGACAAAAGTACTTACAAAGTATGTAGTATAACATATCATCATAAACAAAGAACTAACACAAATCAACCGGACGATTCATGTTCATCGACATCTACTTGCATGTCCTCATCTCGTACTCTCATAGTCGTCGAACTCGGATTCACTATCGAGAAGCTCATTTCGCCTCATCCTCATCGTCGATTTCTCATCGTCAATTTGTATAGGAATCAACTCTAACTCTACACGAAAATCAAAGAGATTGCTTGGTACTTCGTCATCGAAGATGTTTATGGGCGACATGTTCCACATCGGCTTGGAAAGGTTCGACCATCTTGTCATTTGATTCCGGCTCTTTCGACTTTGGTATAATATTTCGTGCTTTGGTTTTAATAACTCCCGTCCACCCTTGGCGAGATGTAGGGTATGGTGTATAGTAAACTTGTTCGGCTGTTGAGCAAGGATGAATGGGTCATAACCAACCGTATATCTCCTTGTCCAGTGGACCTCAATATTTCCAAGTTTGTCCACTTTTGTCCCACGCGGACTGTTATCAAACCACTCACACTTAAACAAAGGTCACCACCTTGTCCCACTTTGGTAACTTAACTGAATTATCTCAACTAACTTCCCGTAGTAGTCGGTCTCCACCCCGTCAACTTGGTCACCTCGACAACATACACCGTAATTGCAACATAGTGTACTGCGTTCGCGTCAACGGTTGCAAATCGATACCCATTGATTATATATTTGTTGCATCGGGTAGCTGTCATTGCAGCTCCATAAGATAAACTCCACGCAACTTCATTGGGATCGATGGATTTTCCAAGAAATATGATCGAAACCATTTTGGAAACTCGAACTAGTGAATTGATCAACTTGGGACACCGCATTGAAGGATTTCCGATCGGACCCAATTAGAAAAGTAACGTAACAAAAAACTTAAGTTAATACTTTAATACTTACCGTAATAGTAAACAAACAAAAAAACTTACTCGAGGTACTTGGCGGCCTCTTCACAGTTGTTTAGAATGTACCACTCAAAGAACTCGCTTATCTTTTCCGTCAAGAGTTGACTTCCAACGTTTTCCCACGACTCGCCCGGAAAATTAAATATTGACTTTTGATCCCTCGTATCACCGGCATCATCGTTGCGAGGTACCCTCTCCATCTTGACATCATTTCGGGGGATAATAGTATGACGCAAATTTTGCGGCCTCTTCGACTAGATAAGCTTCGGCGATAGATCCTTCAACGTACCTTGTATTTTTGATCTTGTGCTTAAGTGTGCGTAAAAACCTACAATGGAATATCGAGGATATTTATAATCTAAAGTACCATGTAGGTCAATATATATATTACCTCTCAAACGGATACATCCATCTATCTTTGTTGCGGGCCTCGCTACCTTTGCTTCGTAGGCCAAGTGAACGGGCAAATGTTCCATTGAGTCAAAGAAGCTAGGAGGAAACACCATCTCTAACTTGCATAGCGTTATGGGCATGCTCGCCTCCAGTGTCGTAACTTTTCAACATTAAGCTCGAAGCACAAATTTCTCTAAAGAACATTGAAAACTCCGTTAGAATAGACCATACATGGTTCGGTAATGCTTTGAAGGCCCACGGCAACAATCTCGGAAAAAAACATGACAATCATGACTCTTCATCTTGCTCAACTTCACCTCGTGCATGTCGACACATCTTTTCCGGTTTGACGCATAACCGTCGGGGAGTTTCGAGATCTTTTACCCACTTGCAACAATTCTAAATTCTGCTCTTTATTGAATGTGTACGGCGCTCCGGGTTTGGAAATTCGTCCAGTGCCATTTTCCGCCAAATGCAAAGCGGGCCTTCTACAAATCGCTTCAACGTCCAATCTTGCGTTGATTTGTGTCTTTCGTCTTGCCCTTGGTGTCCATCACGTGTACGAGAATATTGCAAAACACATTCCTCTCAATATGCATGACATCGAGGTTGTGTCTTAACAATTGATCTTTCCAATATGGTAGTTCCGTAAGAAGATCTTGCGTTTGTTCCAATGATGATCAATGCCGTACCCTCGGGTTCGCTTGAAGAAAGACCTCTTCGACACTCGGAATGTGCCCGACCTGTCCCATATTTCTTCTCCACTTAAACGACGAGGTGGATCTGCTCGTTCGACAAAGCATTCCGCGTGAAGTCTTTTCTATTTCTCCTAAACGGATGATCGGGGTAGGAATCGTCGGTGCTGTCAAACCAACCGACCTTGCGATCGTGTTCCAAGCTAAAACCCATGTTCTGTTCAAGATATACCGGGCATGCGAGCTTTCCCGACGTTTGCCGCCCACTCAACATCCCATAGGCGGGAAATCATTTATCGTCCACATTAAGGCGGCCCGCACGCATGGTGAAATTCGACTTAATGATATATCATACGTAAGAACACCTTCACTCCACAACATTTTCAACTCGTCTATCAAAGGCCGAGGTACACATCTATCTTCTTTTTTGGGTTCGACGGCCCGGGGATTAACGCATTAAGGAAGAAAAACTCTCTTCTCATGCACATAGAAGGTGGGAGGTTGTACGGAGTCACAATGACCGGCCAACGGAATAATTCCGCCCGTATTGTTGAAAGGAGCGAACCCATCCGAACATAGACCAAGACGAACATTACGGGGATCCATAGCAAAGAAAGGATTCGCCTCGTCAAATTTACACCAAGCTTCGGCATCAAATGGATGCGTCACAAAGTTTTCATCCCTACGATGCTCCGGTGCCATCTCATGTGGAGCGAGCATTTGTTTGTTCGGATGCATACAATCTCGTAAGTCTGGGCACCAGAGGAAAGTACCACATCTTGCTTATTGCATGACGGGTGTTTTTCCTTCCTTTGCCCACAACTTTATATCTGTCATCTCCACAGAATTTGCAATTGGTCAGCTCAGCGTCATCCTTGTAATACAACATACATCCTCCAGGGGCAAAGCAATGGATTTTTTCACATCCAAGCCCAAGCTCTTTCACCTTTTTTTGGCTTGGTAAAAGTCCTTCGGCAAATTATTGTCTTTGGGAACAACCTTACTCATGATCTCGCATCATTTCGTTGTAATTCCTCTCGCTCATATGGTGATCGGTCTTCAAGCTTAGTGTTGCTAGGGTAGCCGATAGCGATGAATATTCACTATTTTCAAAGTGTTCGCAACCTTCCCATAACGGACGTTTTTGTGCTTCTTGAAGCATTTTATAGAACCTAGCGGCTTCCGGATGAGGATCCTCACCCATGTTTGATGGTTGAGGATGGGTACCGTCTCCTCTCCCATGTATGACGGTTCGGCATGAGTAACGGGATCAAAATATTGGCCGATCGACGGTCCCGCGGCATCCATAACCAACTGCTCATATTGATTAAGGTTTTCTCGATGACTACTGTCCCCGTAATAACCACTCGGTGTCTGGTCGGACTTCGCCATGAAATTCCCAACATTCATAATCTCTAATGAATCCCCTTTGACACAAATGAATTCCGATCGTCTCCGCATCCGTAAATCTTAAACACTTACATTTGGCACACGACACTTTGATCTCCCTTCTTGAATTATTTGAATTCGCCAAAGCAAATTGACGAACACTTCCAAACCCACCAAGAATGCTTGCGTTAGTTCTCTTCTATCGGTTAGACGATTGTACATCCAACTTCTATCATGGTTGCCTTCCATACTTCCTAGCTAGTTCGATTACTACCCTAATTAACTTCTCAACATACCACAAATATATATATATATATATATATATATATATATATATATATATATATATATATATATATAAGTCGCCTCTTATGCCTACCAATTGCCACTTAATCAAGAAAGTGAAAAACAAACACATGCATTGAACAAAGAACATATTCAAAGCCAAGCAACCGAGAGAATGAGGATAGACACGGAGAACATGGGGACATACATGTGGAGGGGGCAAACAAAGAATAGAATACTAAATATTTTGGAGTTTCTAACATATATGGGCTTGGTAAAATAGATTATTTATGTATCATTACCAACAAATACAAAATCATAATTTTATCCTATCAAAATCAGAATCCAAATTTCTAAATTCCTAAAAAGTGATACATAAAATACTTCACATGAAATATTTATATACGTGTATTAACTGTGTTTACTTGAAAAAAAATCAATATCATAAATAATAATCATTACAGCCCAATAATAAAAAAAACTCATATAAACTCCTACAAACTATAAGCATAATTCAAATTGATAAACAACTAAGTGTAGATCATTATGTAATTAATATATTCAGCTAAAGGAAAAACTAAAACAAAAAAGAATACTTAATATCATGTAACTTATAATCTTCTACTAACATATATGTTTCAATTATGTAATAAAGTAAATCTAACATAAATATTTCTAAATAATTATATATATAAAAAACAAAAATACTTCAAGCTAACTCGGCGGTGACCAAAACGGAGAAGAGGATCGGGAGAGCCGAGGGAGGCAATGGGAGATGAAATCAAGGGCCGGAGCTTGACGTATCCGGGACGGCCGGAGGCGAGGGAACGCCGGAGCCGGGGGCGGATCTGGCCGCCGGAGCCGAGGGGACCGGGAGCCGGCGCCGGAATAGGGGGGTGGGGCGACCTGGGCGAAATGGGGGCGAGCTTGGGGGGCGGAGCTTGGGGGAACCGGAGTCGGGGGGGGCGGATATGAGGGAAGCCGGAGCCGGGGGCCGGAGTCGGGGAACCGGAGTCGGGGGGCGGGGAAATGAGGAAAGCGTGAGCCAAAGGCGAGCTTGGGGCGAGCTTGGGGAACCGGAGCGGGGGGCGGGAGCCGCGGGGAACCGGAGTCGGGGGCCGGGAAATGAGGGAAGGCCGGGAGTCAGCGGGGCGAGCTTGGGGGCGAGCTTGGGGGAACCGGAGCTGGGGGCCGGATGCGAGGGAAGCCGAGTCGGGGGGCCGAAGCATGGGGAACGTGAGCCGGGGGCCGGAAAATGAGGAAGGCGGAGCGGGGGGGGGCGAGCGAGGGGGCGAGCTTGGGGGAACTTGAGTAGGGGGCCGGAGCGTGGGGAACCGGAGTCGGGGGTGGGGCGAGCTTGGGGGCGAGCTTCGGGGGAACCGGAGCTAGGGGGGCGGGAGCGAGGGTTGCGGAGCCGGGCCGAGCCGAGGGTTGTCGGAGCTTGGGGGTTGCGGAGCGAGGGTTGCGGAGCCGGGGACGAGCTCGGTGTGGGAGGAAGAAGACACGAATGGGAAGTCTCATTAATGAGACTTCCCTTTTTGCGACGGATGACGTCATCCGTCGCAAAAAGGCGGACAAAAAATCCGCTTTTTGCGACGGATGACGTCATCCGTCGCAAAAAGGCGGGCTTTTGGTCCGCCTTTTTGCGCAGATGACGTCATCCGTCGCAAACTTGCGATGGATGACGTCATCCGTCGCAAAAAGGCGGACTTTTGGTCTGCCTTTTTTCGACGGATGACTTCATCCGTCGCAAGTTTGCAACGGATGACGTCATCCGTCGCAATTTTGCGACGGATGACGTCATCCGTCGCAATTTTGCCTGCTTTTTCGTTCCTTTGCTACGGAGTGTTAAATCCGTAGCAAAGTCCGTCACTGTTGCTACGGAAAATTTTCCTTAGCAAATTCCGTAGCTATTTTCTATTTTTCTAGTAGTGAGGGGAGTATATTTTGATTAATTATAACGTAACGTGGAGCACGACGGAATTTAATTAACGAGGTTGGAGAAAAAAGCTGGTGAGCAATGACCATATACATTAAAAGCGTTAAACAAGAAAGCTACATGACTAAATTATTAGCAAGGCAGAATGGGACACATGGACTGATATCAAAATCAAAACAATAATATCACCACTACGTACTGTATCTTTATACGTTTTGTTGATTGATTCGTGATAATTATTGATGTAAGAATTAGGAATCTCAAACGCCACTAGCTAATTGCTTCTGCTCTTTAATAATGCTTCATTTTAATGGGGCGAACATACCTCTTACGTGGAATCCACAACCTGCTTGGCTAGCCCTAATTATAAGCAAAAAAACTCCGTCATATATTTAGTGCCGTTTTATTACAAGTTACGTAGAACACCTAAAAATGCATAATGAATTATACTCCCTCCTAATTGCGATGGAGGCGTGTGTGTAGTTAAAACGAGCCAGAACAACACAAAATGACGTGACATGTGTGTGTGGCTTTACAATTTCATCTGTGATGGCGTTTTCCCATTACAATAGGGCAATTGTTCAGTTTCGATCTACTTTATAATTTTCTATTATTGCAATTTGAATGACATATGATGGGTATTCCGTGGGACGTCCAAACAAAATTGATGGTAAACTCAATATTTAAATAGTATTTACGTGAGTGAGTGTGTGTGTGTGTGTGTGTGTGTATTCACATCTTCTATGTCATTTTATTTTGTAATCAAGATTATTACATGAAGGAATTGAACAATATGGTGAGTTATTTGGGGTCGAATGTTTTGATTTTAATTTCAACCAAATGATACAGAAGATGACTTGTGTTGAAGCGAAAGGAAGTGCGGACCAGGGGATTAGGTATTCTTTTGTATACTCTCCTAGTTTTATTAATCAGTGTTACTGACTCCATTGATATATTATGATGAATCCGTTTGGGTTAGTGATGATATAACTGACTTTTTTTAAACCAAAACTTGTTTAGATGATTATTTAAAAAGCAAGTTTAGATAGAAAATAACTGAAAATGATATGGACCTTATTAAATAATACTTTGATTTTAGTCAGTCATATATAAAAATTAAATATATGGAGCAAATGGGATCTGTTAGGTGATATTTTTTTTTTTAGCTAGTGATGATAGAAATAATAGTGATTTACTGACTTCCTCCTGCTTAGCCTCTTAATTAATGTCATTTTTTTGTGTTTTCCTTATTATTTCTCAAACAAATCGCCAAATTTAGATTTTGTAATGTCATTTATACTTGTCATATTTTTTTCCAAAAAAAGATAGTATTGATAACTTTGATTTTAGTCAGTCATATATAAAAATTAAATTGAAAATAATATGTTACTACTGTTATTAATTAGCAAATGAGATCTGTTAGGTGATATTTTTTAACCTATGTTAGGTAATGTTTTTGGGAAGATACTGTTTAGTGATAAAAATATTAGTGATTTACTGATCACTTCCTCCTGCTTAGCCTCTATGGTGAATAAATGAATAGTCACTGCATTCATTTTTTGTGATGCAAAGGATATGATGACGTGTGATGGAGAAGATGATCATATCAGAATTTTTAATGCCCTATAATACCGCAACATTGAAAAAGCAACGAAAATTAAAGTTGCTTCTAACCTACCGTGGCTTCTCAAATAAAAGTTCAATGAGTTTACCCTAACTCAAACACTCTTACATACTGAAAGTAGCTTTTCAAGGTGGAAAAGTGGTTTTTTCCCTTTCCACTGTGATTCATAGAATTGTTTATCTCTGTGTGTGCTTTTGCTTTGTATTTGCGCAATATGGAGTGGGGTTTTAACAAATGTTTATGAAACCAGATCACTTCATCGCTATATATACTAAAGCCAGCTTTATTAGTTTTAAAAGTGAACAGTGAGGGAAGTGATCTGATTAATCCACTGATTCCTGTTGTGATTGGTTACACAATCCTTTGAGGACTGAACCACCTCAGACCAATATATTCTTGGGGATAGAAGAACAGAAAACCTAGAAATATGCACACACACACACACACATAAAAGAAGAGAAGGTGATATGTTTTACTTTGAAATTTAAATGTGGAAAGGAGGCTTCTAATTTAATCTCTCATTTAACAATTTTAGGGCCAGTTTATTTACAATTTAAAAACAATAATTTTGGTTGATTAAATATACTAGAGTTGTTGGGTTAAAGATGGACGGACACGTTTGAAAATAAGATACCCGGTCATCCTATCAAAATACGACCACTTTTTTTTTTTTTGTTAGATCACCTTCGAATAATTAATATTTAAATGTGGGTGATTATACTTGGGAGGGGATATAAAAACCCTCATAGGACGCATCAAAGTTGAAGAGAACGAAGAATTTAATTTAATAAAGTAGGGATGTTGATGATGCATGCGTCGAGGCTTTTAGCATAGTTTAAGAATAAAAGAAGGATGGTTTCTTGATGCAGTGAACCTCACATGGTTTTACGTGAGCACTGAACTTCCCTCACCTCCACTCCACACACGTACGTGCTCTCTCTCTAGGGATCATACATAACACTCACCAACCAATCACTCTCGTTTTATTGTTGCACTTATCCAGTCAAAACCCAATCATATATATATGAAACCGGTTTCTCTGCCAAGAAAAAAAAACGCTTAGCAGTTAAGGATATCTGAATTATGTAGGAGATGAATCTAGAATTTTCTCTTGATATTGGATGAATTTATTTAGAACTTTCCTTAAAGAAGTTCGAACATAGATACTATTGCTTCTTTCAGCTTAGATATTGGCAATGAAATTAATTAGAAAGTTGTATAAATTTTTAATATATAACTAGTTTAAAATAATTTTCTTAATTGTAGGAAAGTAAGCCTTGTATACATGCGGGGCTTGTCGTAGGAAGAGGAGAAGAAATCTTAAGCTCCCAAGTTCGAACATCAATGTATATGCTGAATGGTACTCCATATCATAATGCTTGTTGATAGAGAATGATGGTATTTCCAGAGACACTATATATAGTCAAAACGTAACTAGTCACATTATGTGTGATCCATTTTTAATTTCCTCCTCGATTGTCAGATTTTCAGCTAATTAATATAGTCAAAACGTAACTAGTCACATTATGTGTGATCCATTTTTAATTTCCTCCTCGATTGTCAGATTTTCAGCTAATTTAACTCACTAACCCGCACAGGCAGGCAATTTGTGCCCAGCGATTATTATTTCTAATTAGTGCTAGCAGACGTATGCACCCAGATTCCTCTATTCTGTGTGGGTGGGATCTTCCAGATTCATAAAGATCTTTGTCTCTTCGACATGATATTGTAAGACATATTAAATCACCATATTGAGAAACTTGTGGGCCGAAAAAGAGGCTTTACTTAAAGGCGTGTCGTAATAATAAGAATAGGAAGTGTATGCTAAAAGTCAATCGATTAGTGTTAGGTACGTCAGAAGATGGCTGTAGGGCTCTACAATATACACTACCGTATAGAGGAAAGGCTAGGCAGCCTAGCTAGCCTCACTTTCCAGTTAAGTACATTGTTTCTAGGCTGAATATTTGAATTTCATCACTGCTCTCTATAAAACAATAAGATTCATCTTTTGCCTTCTTCAAAAAGTAAGCATCAAAGTTGTCGGGGGCGTCTCAATGAACACGCACGGTTAACTTTCTATTTTTCAGCAAAATGACATCAGTCCATAGATAGCAAAACACACTATTTATGCAGGTTATAAACTAATGACCCATAACTTAGTTTCTTACTTTGCATATATAACATAATTTTGCCTATGACATGGATTGTCATTAATGAATCTTGCATGAATTAAAGGACCTTGTACAAACATAATTACTGAAACCCAACACTATAGCTTGTCATAAGATGATATATAGATATATTGTATGCAAAGACATGAAATAAACAAGATAATTAATGTAATGAAGAATATTTGAGATAACGTTGGCGACCCTCCACTTAATTATTATTATATATACATATCTTTTCACTTTCTTCTGCAAGCTAAGCCAAGGCATATCTTCTCAGTTATTCTGATATGAACCTTTTCTTTTTCACCTCTTTATAATCAGAGTGGTTTAAACAGTGATACTGCTTTCACATCTTCCAATGCCAATTTTTAAACACGACCCTCCGCAATCTTTTTGCCTATTGTGTCGATCAATGGTTATATATGCAAATATTAAATGGACGTACGTATATACATGGAGATCCAATAAAAAAGAGAAGTAGCCAGAACACTAGTCACTTAAAGGGAATGATATCTGATATACATAATAGTTTATCTTTGCTAAAAACGGTCACTCTAATTGGCTCTTGAAAGCGAACTAAGGACGACTTGCCCTTGAACTTTTTTGTCTATATACATAATAGTTTATATCAAGCCATTTAATATTATGTGATACCGGCCTCACCCTATAGGCCTATATGTTACCTCCCAATCGTACTACCTTGGTTAATTTTTTAGAAATTAAAGAAACTAATTAAATTATTTTAAATTATTTATATTTATCGTTTTTCTCTAAATTAATTTGGTTGACTTATAAACTGATATATAATCCAATGATATACAACATATGATTTAATTGAATAATTTATTTAACTTATTAATCTCTCTGAAAAAAATCAACTGAATCTTATATTTAAAATCATTGAGGGTATTAGGTATGCTTATGTGCTTTTACATAAAAGCTAAGTTGGATCAAGTGATTATTAGGAGTGTTTGGTACTATAGCTCACAGATAAGAATGTTTAAAGAAGTATCAATTAAATAATTTACTTACAAATAATGTAACATATTGCTAAATATCGAAAAAAAAATGACGAGAATGACCGAAAAAAATACCCAACCATTATATTTTTATATGATACATTAATTAATTGCATCAAACTGGACCGAATGGATACAAATATTAAAAAGCAATAGTTCAAATTAGCTATTCCCCTTATAAACCATTTCTCCATTTGACACGGATGACAATTTTTTTAAAATAAAAATACAATGTTTAAAAGCACAATAGATACTCTGTCCAATCCTATTTTTAAAACTCTATATCTATTGTCTTTTAACCCAGGACTCTTGACCAAATTTAATGAAAAATTCATAACGCATTTTTAAAAGTATTATTTTGCACTTGCATTATTGTCGATTAATTATAGAGTTGTTAATCTCATATAGAGTTGTTAATGATATATATATATTTTTTGTCGAGAGTTGTTAATATTACCTTATAAAGAGTAATGCCCCGTTTGGCAGAAAAGAATTAGGGGGTGGAAGAAGTGGAGGTGGAATCCAATTCTGGACTGTTTGGTAGGTGAGAGCTCATTTTCATGGCATTTTGGGTCGGATTTTTCTCATGATCCATTTTCTTATCATTATCATAATCTTTAAATTAAATCCGTTCAATCAATTTGAAAGGTCGTGTTATTAAGTTATTACTCATTCATCTTCCTAATTAATGGTCTAAATTAATGATCCAGAGGCTTATACGGACCAATGAGAAAAATAAGACGGTTAAGGTGCAAATTAGCCAACGAAGTGTTACGCAAAGAGCACCCGACATACAAATGTTTTAGAGGAACCAAAAATACAAATGAATAATTGAAAATGAAAAAAAAAAAACCAATAAAGGTGCAAATTGGTCAACGAAGTATTACGTCTGTTGCCAGTGACTCTCACCTTCATCACCATCGTTGCCAACAACATCCCTTCTTCCTCCTCTCCACCATCGTGCTTCAGATCAGGAGGGAATCAAAGCCACGATTCATCATCATTAATTAATCGTTTTCAGAGAGGGAGAGTGGAAGTAGAACAAAGGCGCGCCACTTTTCGATACGCTGAACGCTGGAACGATGAAAAGATCATAGATGCAGAATGACTTCACTATTCATTGTCCTATTTCTTAGAACACACAAACTCGTTTGTTCTTTAATTTTATTTCCCTTTCATTTTGATTTTCTACTTAGTGGGACTGAGGAAAGGCTGTGCTGGTGGCGCCAATGACAACGTCGTCAGCTTGTTCATCCTCCTCCTCCATGACCACCGTGAATGAGCTTGAATTCGAGACAGATATGACGACTAATGACAGATGGACCAACGACGTTAAATTGAAATTAACGGTGTTATATTATTTTCCTATTTTTAATTATTCGTTGGTATTTTTTTTTTTCATTTTCAATTGTTCATTTGTACTTTTGGTCCCTCTAAAACATTTTTGTGTCAGGTGCTCTTTGTGGAACACTTCGTTGGCTAATCTGTATCTTAACCCAAAATAAGACGAGGAGAGGATTTCCTCCCATTTCCATGTGTCCATCGCTTAGTCGTAGGAACTGACTTCCATCTTCACTTCCATGCCTCAGTTTCCCCACTTGCCCTTCCCTCTTCCATTGCCTTCATCGTCCTCAACTGTCGCCGCCGCCCTTTGCCACCCCATCCCATTTTCTTCAACCTCCGCTGCGCCCTCACTCCCTCCTCGTTGTTCACATCTATCGCCCCTCCCCGCTTGTACTTGATAGATCTAGAGGAGTATTAATAATTGAATATTTCATATACTTATTTGTATCTCTTGGTTAATAAATTTAAGACTGTTTAGTTTTTTTTTTTAAAAAAAAAAAGTTTTTATGCTTATTTGGGCTTTTTATTAGATTTAATTCATTTTAATCATAAAATTCCAGATTTACATTGTTTCACTATTTTCACCATAACTCTTGAACTAGATATCCGATTAGCCTCATTCTTGTCTTAGTTTTTAGATGATTCAGAGGGCTACAATTAATATGAAGACTTGAAAGGAAAATTCGGACAAGAAGGCAGATGAAATTGAAGCTAAAGTCAGACATGTTTTTCTGGATTTTTATTGGGCCCGAATTTTGTAATTAAGGACCATCTATTTTTATTTCCATTTTGGGCCAGACTTGTGGAGCCCCAATCTATTTTCAAATTAGGTTTTTACTAAAGTCAAATGGTGGCTGCAAACAGAGGAGACATTACGTTTTGACAGATTTCTAGATTGAATATAAAAGTTTTTATGTTCTCTAAGTTGTTCTTCGTGTTCATGATGAACTTCGTTTCTTCAATCCATTTCCGTTCTATATAGCCATGATGGGCTAGGTTTTTGTGATTAACCCATGGGTTAAGGATTCCACATAAATCTAGAGGACTTGTGCTTAAATCAGTAATGAACTCTTCTCTGATTTTTTTAGTCGGATTCGATTTTGCTTGCAGATTGGGTATTAGATTTAATACCCATATTGAATCCCAAGGACGTAGTTCAAACCAAGTTGAAGTGTTTACTTTGCGATCACATAGTGGTGCGTCATGTGTTCGAACAAATTTTGGGCGATCATTCAGTTGAGGGAGTTTTTGGACAAACGCAGAGATTTCGATTTGTCCAGAATCAATAACGAGTTCGGTCATTCTATTCTATGTTCGTTCGATAATGAAAAGTTGTGGAATTCAAAATTCTAGGTTGATCGTTCTTTTAATCTGGTATCTCGTTTTTATCTATTATGTTCGGTTTAGTTTTAGTTTATATTTCATTTGATCTAAAAAACCCCCAACCATTTAATGTTTTATAGTTTTTCTGTTTCTATTGTCAATTCGGACCTACTTTAAATTCTTTGAGAGAAATGACCTAGGTTCCATTATACTGCAAATTTTACAGAACTTGATTATTTTACGAGCCTCAGCAAATCTTGATCAAGTATGCAACGGTGAGGGTGGAGCACTTGACAAAGGACGGAAAGGTCGTCAATAGCCCCTATCACTGACCATTGCTTTATTCTTCAATCTTTGTAAGCTTCAATCTCCATACTCATCTCTTCAATCTCAGTGAGGATGGAGATCTGACGATGGAAAAGCACTGATAACAGTGAAGATGCAATTCATATCTGCGAGGAGGAGGCGACGACTTTAGATTTGTGGCGACCATGGAGAGAGGTCGTGCAATGAGGGTTTTGGCCAAAGCTCTTCTTCTTCCTCATGATCCTCCTCTTCTGCGACACCTCACTTATGGATCCTTCTTTGTTTTTTTGTTTTATGTACTCTATTATTTAGATTGATTTTTAAGGATTGAGTTTAATGTGATTTCTCCCGCAATGGTGGTGGACAATTTCCAATGAACATTGGTTGTGGATGCAGTTTTGGTTGGTGACAATGAATATTCGATTTGTTGATATTTTGGCGGGATAGATTTTTCTTGCCTGAGGGTATTTTGCTATTTTCCTGTTATTGATACATATTTCAAGTAAAAATTATATCTCACTTTCATGATTGTATCAAATACACTTTAAATCTCATTTCTACCTTCAATTTCACTTCTAATTCCATCAAAAACTCTTCCACTATACCAAACCAGGTATAAGTATCAAAGTGGGTGATATCAAGGAAATAATAAGTTTTAAAACTCTTCCACTTCTAATTAAGTTTGTACTCACTCATCAAATACACTTTAAATCTCATTTTTATTTTATTTTATTTAGATCTACCCAACAAAATTAATTCAGGTATATATATGATGAGTGAGTAACACGTCATTAGCTTTGACCTGTTATTTTTCTTATAAATGATCAAATTACAAATATAAGGATAAATACGTATGGCAACTTATATGCATCATAATTGGAGCTAACATTAGATACACTTAATTATACTTGACGAAAACAAACAATTAAGGATTAGAAGATTATTTTATAAAAAACAATCAAATTAATTATGTAAAAAGAATGGCCCCATTAGTGGCGGAAAGAATTGGAAAGGGAGAGAAGCCGCCTCCAACAAAATCAAAGATACATCCGCTAAACAACACAAATTGTTTTTTTTTTTTTGGTATCTCTCCGGGTTCATCGGTTCTGATCTGAATTCGGGTTCTACAGTGACAAGGGTGACCCTCTCAACAGTGGTAGTTTCATACAAGACGGATTACAAGTGCGTTACCGCAGCTCAAACCCTAGACCTCTTAAGAGAATCCAGCGCTACATTCCGCTAAACCAACAACCTTAATCCGGATTGGTTTTTGTTTTTGCAGGGAATCGGATTGGTTTGATCGTTTTTTGTAGCCCATATTAGAACAAAAAGACTGATCCAAATAAGGGCACAATTGTAGAGAAGAAAGGCGCCAAGCCCAAACTTTGAACGGGCATGGGACGCACTGACCCAACTTGTCCATCGCCTTCTGGTTCGCCCTTCCGCACACGTGTCTCTTTCTCCTGCCTCCTGGACTAACTTCAATCAACCGGAGCTCCGTTATCTTTTCCCAACGTCACCGACCGTTTCAGGTCCAGAAATGTGACCACAGTTTGGTGCCCACTGCTCGCCGCTCATGAGTCATGACATGACCACTTCTCTTCGTCTTCTTCTTTATCGACAGAATTATCCTCTGTGATCTGCCATCTTTCGTTTATGCGAACATCCTCGAACTCCAAATCTACAGGCAATGTGCGGGTGGAAGAGGACGACCACGAGCCAGAGGTGAGAGGATTCTTTAAAGATTCCGAAGATACATCGATCATGAAGGTCTGTGTCGTTCAGGAATGTAATATGAGAGCAAGCGCTAGTCACGCGAGGCTGCTAAGCCTAGTCTCACAAGTCACAAGGTTCACATTTTTGCTCACCTTACCGTTTACGTTTTTGTTGTTGTTGTTAAATTAGATTGTTGGCAATGTTTAAGTTTCCGAGGGATTTGGTTTAAATTTTATATTATATAATAGAGAGCTTAGGTATTAGATTAGACCGAGGTGATAGTGAAGCTGGAACTCGGCGTGGAACTTTGGTTTTTTTTTTAGAGGATGTGATGTGCAATTTACTTAGAAAGTCTGCAGATAGTTCGTGCTGTTGTGTCTATGTCAAAGAAAGGATCGAAAGAAATAGGATCATCAGTAAGTTCTAGAGCCTTTGCTATCCATGGCTGTTCTGTTTTTAACACCATGCTATTTCCTTTCACTAGCTCATTCGTTACATTGCAGCAATTTCTATGTTTGTATTTTCACTGACACAAGTCTTAATGGCTAATGCCATGGTCTAACTACCCCTGATTAGCTTGACTCTTGTTGGACTGTCTAAGATTTAGAAGATTTTAAAAAACATTATTCATATCTTTGCACGTTGCACTATTGTCTGATGTTATTCCTATAGGCTGGAATTTATTAACAGAGCAAAGGACAAGCTTGAAGCATATATCTACAGAGGTAATTGTTCATGTCACGATATCAGACACATCTTTGGAGCTCTCCACCTGAAAGCTTCAGGCTTTGAAGTATAGTTATCTGATGAACGTGCTCTAAAGTTGATCCAATCATGGAGAGTAAGCTTCAGGTCATGAACTTTGCTTCTAAGATCTTCACAACAATTGGCATGCATGCTATAAACCTCCCTAAACTGATACTTGTTACGGTGGCAGAATTCACCGAAATAAGTTGTATTCACATACTGAATGCGAAAGCCATACGCTGCAACTACGTCTTCACTCTGCACAATGTACGAGCAGAGGGACTTGCTGACTCGTGAGTTCGGATATAGAACCTTCATGAAATTGAAGTACTTGAAGAATTCAATTGATATTGCTGTTGATTTCAGGAAGAAAAGTCCCCCATCTTGCGCGTTGCCTCCGCTTTGCTCGTAACTTGATAAATCACATGAAATTGAGAGTTCATTTTGGGGATGAAAATGCGAAAGTGGACTTCTGAGCCACATCACATCTGCATCCTGCAAAAGCAAGAATCCACAGTTAAAGCAGTTCAAGTTCATTGGTTACCAATTGTCCGAGAGTCATCAGTTTAGAATGTATATTCCAACAGGATTTAAATATTACAAATATGGGTATAATTTACAGTGAACTTTTAAACTATTATATTTTCCTGTGCATTCCCCCATAGAAAAGATATATAGTTTAATAAAATGAATGGTGAGAAGCAAGTTATAAGAAGATCGAAAATCTTACTGTGAAGATTATATTATAGCCCAGTTCAAGAACTTGGAGCAGAACGTAGTTTCTTTTCCAAATGTACACATTGTGATCTGGGCTCGTTGTGGATTGTGCAATGGAGCGAAGATAATGGGAAAAGATGGACGGATAGAAGCAATAGGGATGCAAAGATCTGCAGTAGTTAAATGCTTTTGCGTCCATGACTATGATCACCAGGTGATCTAAAAATCTCTCTGTCCCTTCCCCAACTCTGAAACTTCGTAGGAAAACGTCAAGGACAGATCCATGGCTTGCCCATGCTTCATCTAGCATTGTGAGTATCACTGTTCTGTCTGGCATGGTCGCTCTTGACAGCACTTGTTCCAGTTTTTCTCTTTCTGAGTGGGACTGATTGGAAAGCAGCATCAGGTTTTAGAACAAATCAAAAAAATACCAAATTGTTGTGCGTTTATATGTGTACATCCAATATGATGGAGATTTAATAGGTGTATGGTTATTTTCTTTTCTTGGATCACTGTTCTGTTCCTGATTTTATGTGACAGTTTTTTCGTTTTATGTTCTTATGTAAGAGCGAAAGGAACAAAAATAACAAGCGGAGCAGATTATGATGCTGATATCAAAATACGGTTATTATTGTTATGCGGCTGTCACATCTCATAATTCCACTCCATATTTTCATCGTTGTTCAACCAAGCTTTCATTCTTTTTGTTTCTTCTCTTTTGGCCAAACATACTCTCATATTCAATTAGTTATGGAAGAATATGAGCAAAAAAAAAATTAGTTATGGAAGAAACAGTAAAAAAAGAAAGGAAGAAAACAAGAGCATATAGAAGCAGTGGTACTAGTTGACGGAGATCATGGGGACGAATACAAAATCAAATATGAGAAAACCCAGAAAAATATGTAGATATATATAGCTAAACAATAATGCTTACAGTTGGAGGCTTGAGCAAAATCCTCCTCCGATTACCACTTCGAAAAAATTCAGAAGAGTGAAACAGAAGGAAGCAAAGCAGGACGATGAAGAAAGTAGCAGAAAGAGAGAGAGACTGCCATTTTCTCAGTCCCAAATCTCTCATCCTTCCCAAGGCAAAAAGAAAATTAGCAGCTTTTTAGGCCAAATCTGTCCTTTGATGGCTGCAAATTTAGGGCTTCTTTTGCTTATATATGAAGAGAAGGGTCGTCACTGAAAGGGAAAGCAACGGATTGAAAGGAAAGTGGTTTGGCCCTCATAAAGGCAGAATGAATCGGGGAGATCTTGAAAAAGGAAAGGCATTAATTCATTTGGATTCACTTCAAAAAGATAAGAGCGTCGATGAGCAATGAGCACAATGCCATCCCATTAAGCACTTGCCACCCAGGACGCTCTTGAATATTTTGTCTTTCTTTGATTGTCTGACCAGGGGTCAAACCGAATTAACAAAAAAAAAAAAAAAAACCGAATAAACACTGGATAAAGCTAATTTTAAACATTGAGTAGAAACCGATTAACCAAGATAACTAAAAATATTTCACTTCGGTTAATAACCGATTTTTTTTTGTTATATTATCTAAGAAATAAAAGATCTATGAATGGATTTTGTAAGAAGATTACTTTTCATCCTCAAGATTATATATGAGGAAATATATATAAAATAAATTAAATAGATATAAAATTTCTATAGATTGGATATGATATAATTAAAAATCTACACATATCACTCTGGTCCTATTTGTAGTTCTAAATTATCTGATTTTCACATACAAATTATAGTTAGTTAACTCAATAGATATGAACTAAATTGATGGTTTTTTTTTTTAAAAAAAATCCCTCATTTATAAATAATTATTTTTCACCTCTTTTTTCTCTCAATCTAAAATATTTTATAATTAATGGGAGTAAAATTGTAATATCTCATTTATTACTTGATAATGGATTTATAATAAAGACCATCATTTTTTTGAAATTAAACTTATAAATAAAACCATATTCATATTTAATTATAAAACATATATTTATCAAATAGTATATTTTATATAGCATATATACATATGGGTTTTTACTGAATTATTTTTCTAAACCGACAAGAACGCCAAAAACCAATTTTTTTTAAAAAAACAAATATTTAACTAAAAATTGAATTAAGAAAAAACCGAACTGAATACGGTTTGGTTCACCGTTTCAATCCTAATTTGCTCACCGTTATGTTTGACTGCAATATTGTGGATATGATTGGATAATAAGGGGCCCTCTTAAATTTTCAATCTCTCTATACCACTCCGTGGTTCTATTTATAAGTTCATTTTGATCAAAACACATATACCAATGAAAGGTAGGTAGCTTAATGATTATGGGGTAAATTTTCAACTTTTCCCTTATTTATGATTGAGTATCTTTCAACTCTTTCTTCTTTCTCTATTTTCATTGGTATAACTAATATGGGCCAAATTGTCATAATCTCATCTATTACCTGAAAGATGACTTATAAATAGAACCAAGTTTTTTAGTCAAAAGGGACTTATAAATAAGATCAGAGTGGTACACTTAAAATGAATCTTCTATGTACCACTGACAGAGATTTGCCGTGAACTCCCAAAATAACCAAATTAGAAAAAGATTTGCAGTATAATGTAACCGTGTCGTTTCCCAACGAATTCTGATCGATCTAAATCAAGAATAAATAAACATAATAGTAACAAATTGGGGGAGTTGTTTTCAATGCAAGATAAAGATTAAAACAGAAAGCAAGAAAACGAGATTAATCGATTAAAAACGATTAACCGCAATTGAGATTCCATAACCTTCATCGTACAAAAATATAATAACCAAACTCGTGATTGATTAGGACAAACCGAAATCTCGCATTTGTCAGATATTCCCTCGACTAGACGATCGTCTAGCATTTGATCGAACACGTGGCGAGCTCGCATGCGATCGCACAACGCTCTCTCTAACCCGGTCCGACCTATGTCATTGGGATATCAATCTAGGTATTACATCTAATACCTAATCCGCAATTATAATCGGATCCGATTAAAATAAACAGAAACGAATTACGTTACCAATTGAAGCGCGTGTCCTCTGGATTCGTGGAATCCTCAATCCATGGGTCAATCACAGAAGTCTGGCCTATCATAGCTATGCAGAACGAAAATGGGAAAGAGATGAAGAAGTTCATCATGAACACGAAGAACACGATGAACAGATGAAGAACAATTGAGAGAAAATGAAACTTCTGTATTTTAATCCAAAAATGAGTAAAAAAAACGTGAATGAAATCTGTTTGTGGCTGCTGTCTCACTTAACTTAAAATGGAAAAACAAAACGAGGCTCCAATCCACAATCAGGCCCAAAACAGAAAATAATAAAAAATGGGCTTTAATTACAAATTCGAGCCTAAATAAAAATCCGACTTCGGCTCCAAAATCAACCTCCCTCTTATCCGAATTTGCCCTTCATGTCTTCATAACAATTGTAGCTCTCTGAATCATCTGAAATATGAAACAAAAATGAGGCAAATCCGATGTCTGGTTCAAGAGTTATGGTAGGAATAGTGAAGCAATGTAAAACTGGAATTTTATTATTAAAAATGGTTAAAATATAATCAAAGGTCCAAAGCCCAAATAAGTCTAAAAGCCATTATTTATTAACTAAAAAATCCTAAATTATTAATCAAGAGATAAAAAGAAGTGTATGAAATATTTAATTATCAACCACAAATATGATTCTTGTTTGTTGGTTGAGAAAAAGTTAGCGCACCCCATAAAGAAGAGAATACAAATTTAAATCTAGGGAAGCGCATTTAGTGAAAATAAAAGAAAATCATTTACACTCTAAGCCTCAAAATCGAAAACTCCTACATTGTACCTAGAAAAAAAAAAAGAAAAGAATCTTCTTTGATATGAGAATTAAATTTCATCTTTTTCTTAATAAATAAATAAATAATAGACGGGTCTTTTTAATTCTTTCCGTGTAGACTATGGCCATGAAGCCCAAAAGAAGCTCAGTGGCCCTGCCCAAGCACACACAAAAATTGCTCCGCTCTATCAAGTAGCCTGGAAAGAATTGGGCACAATCAGATTGGACATTTTTATGGGACAGTCCGACATCGCGGCGGTATGCCGCCCGCCCAATAAATATATATATTATTATATTTTATATAAATATATCTTATAAATCTAGTGATATGTTTCTTCGGCCTTTCACTTTCTCTCATTTTCGCCTTTAAAATTTACTAGATTTCTTTCTTTCCTTCTTTACTTTTTGATATATTAAATATAGTTGCTTTTTCCCCCCTTTCCAAATGCTTCATCATTTAATCAACTTTGGGGACATTGATACAAACCACTTGGACTTTTGGTTTGACAAAATTTAAAAATCATTTTTCCTGAGGACAAGTTTAGAAATCATTCTTTGCATGAACAATTTTTTTAATGTTACTTTTTTAATAATTAGAAAAGGTTTAGTCTTACTTAGAAATATTCTTCCATGCATAAAACAAAATACTACTGCTCCTTCCCAATATGCATAATCATTTGCCATGTGAGCTTCTTTCCCCACACACAAGCTCATGAGACAATTGTAATATGGGCGTGCTTTTATATTCTACATGCTGCTACTTGGTTTCTTGCATCTTACCCAACGAATCATTCCTCTTACCTCAGTTTCAATTGTTCGCATCTTCATTCGATGATCCTGCATTATTTTCAGTTGAATACAATGCTTCTACTTTTAAGCATTATGAGCCGTCACATAAAGCATTTGCCACCACTTAGACAACTAATTTATTTTAACGTATCGCCATAGTTTGATTTAAATATATCAACCACACAAATAAATAAGATACTTGAATCTCAAGAAGTTGACGTACAACAAAAACAATAACCACAATATACGCGGAGGAGAATAAGATGTGGTACAAGAAGTTACCATTAGTAAGGTAGATCCATTTTCATTTTTAATTCATATAAGCTTAATTATTATTTAGTACTGAGTTTTTTGTCATATATACTTCATTTGATTAATATACACCTTATCTTGATTTTGTAATTATTATTTGTATTATTTTATAATTATGAATACTTTTGCTGGCCAAAAGAGTGGTAGCAATTATTAATACTTTTTTCTCCAATCATTTAGTCATGATGTTTTGTTCAATTCAAATTATTAACAAGAGAGAAGGTGCGGTGCAAATATTAGGAAATAATTTTCATTTAATTCTTCACATCATTGTGTAAATGATATCATTTCATTTAAAGGCAAACAAAAAATGATATCATTTCATTTATTAGGAGAAAAGGTTGTCATTTATTATGAGAGAGAAATGTTAGGAAATCATTCTTGATGAAGAAGTTTACAAATCGTTCACCAGAAAAATGATTTTTATTCAGTTCATTCATGATTTCATGTAACGGAGCGCCTAGTATTGAAGAACTTGTTCTTCAAGACATCGATTTTAAAAATTGTTCATATGAAGAACGGTTTTGACTATAATATTTTGGTTAATTTTTCACACACTATAGATTTTTTATTTATTTATTTATTATTGTTTATGGCCTATAGGTAAAAACGACCTTCTTATGTTTATGATTACTAGTAACTCACTATTGCCCTCGTCGTTTGATGTTTTGGGTCAAACCCTTCATACTTTAGTAAACTCAAATTATCCTCTGCAGTGTAGGGAGATGGGATGGGGATAGGAGGAATTGGAAGAAGAGAGGGAGATAAGAATTTTGTCAAATTACTCGTCTTCTTCTTCATTCTAGCCCAACATAGGCTATTTAAAGAAAATACAAATCCTAATTTTGAAATTCAAATTACTGAATTAAAGGAACAACTACTCCTACGAACAAGGACTGAAATAACAAACTTCCTAAGATTTAGTTTATTTGAATTTAAATGAGAGATTTATTTAGTTGGATGCCAAACTTATTGGTGCGCAAGTTTGACCCAATACTACTGAGAATAATCCTTCATGTAAGCTGGACTCTTCCTAATACGTATGGGCCTTTTAGTTGTACGGTCCGCTACATGCAGCTAGAGCCTAGAGGTCAACAAACAACAATGGACGATGTTTTCCTTATTTTATTTGTTACTTCTTCTGTCCTTAATGCTGGATTTAATTAGGTAGTTTGTCTTGAGATTATAAATATAATAACTGTTTTTGTATTTATCATTTTTCCTAAATTACTCTTATTAATGTTATGAAACTAAGTAAAATACAAGAGAGATTAAGATGAGGGAGATGAATAAATGCAAGAGACAAATGGAGAGCAAGGAGAGAGTGATTCTTCTTTTTATTTCCATCTTACAACTTTTGATACATGCCTACTATATATAGGCAAAAAATCCTTGACTTCCATTACAAGAGTTACATACAAAAGAGTAAATCTACATAATGGTATAACATGAAGTTTTGTAAGTTATTTGCATTAATCATAGAAAACTCCCACTGAGTCATTCATGTCATAGGTTATATATGGTTTTAAGTGTAGAATTCCAAAAGACCCATCTCGAAAGGTTATGAACATTCACACCAATATTGGAATATTTATAACAATTAATAGTTTTTCAACAATAATTAATTAATACTCCTTCTAGTTCTTACAAGAGCCCGACACGATTTTTTTTCTCCAATTTTTACCCATCATTTATTATATGTATTACATTGATTAAAATGTTGATGATACTTATATTTACTTTATTTCTCTACCTCATTTTCCCTATTACAAATAATGACATGAAAAAAAAATAAGTTTATTGCAAACGTACTAATTATTTTTAACTAATTTCAATGACTTTCTTACATTACGTAATTTAGTTATCGGGCTCTTATAAAGAGGACCGCAGGGAATATTACACACAAAAAAGTTCTATTGTTTTTAATGATCCTTAAAAAAATAATTTGGTAAAACATCAATCTCATTAGTTTTTATTCAAGGCTAGAAAAACAAAAACTTCCATTCATATTTCATCCTATCAAGTGCATGTTCACTTAATAGAAAAAGTTTATCTCTGAAAAAAATCAAGAAAATAAGAAAAAATGAAATTCTACGCATCAGAAAATCTATGACCTAGTATCTCATGACGATAAAAAAAAAAAAAAAAAAGGTCATTTCGAATCCATTATAAATTATTTTTTTAAAAAAATTAGAACACAAAAAAGATCACTATATAGATTGTAATAAATTTAGTTTTTTTTTTCCTTTATTTTTAATTGGTTAAGTGTTTTTCAAGCTTAAATGGTAAAAGCTTTTAGTTTTCATCTTTCTCAATAAGTACACTTATTTGAATTTATATTCTCTTTATTACAAGAGTGAGACTACTTACCAATTTAACCCTCAATTTGTTGGTGATTTTGATTAATTTGGTTTCAAACAAGGATAATTTAAGAGAAGCATATCATATTTTTTATAATTAATTGTAACAATCTTCCTAATCTAATCAATTTAGCTAATATAAGGACAAGAGGTGTACAAAACCATCTATTCTACTTTATCGAAGCCCCATATCAATCCCATATCCCGACGTTCATTGTGATTGGAAGATGGATGTAGGAAAAAGACAACATCTAATGGTAGGAAAAACTAAACTCATGAAAAATCAGGAAGCTGATCCTCTCATAATCTATTTTTCCTATTATTCCTCATGAGTCTATGTGAGCCGTTGATTGTGAAGATGATGAAAAAGTTAAAGTAACATCGTGACTTTTCAGATTAATTGGACAGATATAATTTAAAGATCATAAAAGATAATTAAAAAAGAATGATGAGAAAAACCAGACACAGAAAATCAGCATACTTGGAAATATATCTTCAAGGGTTGCCCCCCAGTTTGGCATTACTCGAGCTGAACTTAGAGATGGATAATAACATACAAGATACAACAACGATCTATAACTATATTCATTTATTACTATTCCTTTGAAACAAATTAAACTAATCATGAAACAAAATGGCCTTTTCTATCAGCACTGACATGACACAGGAAAATCTTGAAAGCCTTTTCCCCTTCCAGATTGCTACTACATTTATCCCTATTTGTTTATTTCACGCAAACGAGCCTTGCTGACTCAGTTGAAAATGGAACTACCTGTCCAGTTGAAGCACATGCTTATCTCATGTACCGCTGATTCTTACAATCGCTTCTTCTTCTTTTTTCCTGATTTTGCTTTCCGATGGCCCCTCTTGAATACTGCTAAAACTTCAATGCTGCATCGAAATGCCAGATAGAACATAATTACCATGGTTGTTCTACTTTGTTTCATTCCCCTCCGCGGCGCGGGGGGGGGGCGCTATAAGGATTGATAGCATCTAAGTTGATGATTGAATCGCTGCAAAGCATGCATTTTTCAATGGAAACAGGAAATGCACTGCCTCTAGGAATTTAGACAAAACAATAGAGTAGTTGTTGTACTTCTTAAAACTCCAGCTGGTCAAATGCTTAATCTACTGACTTAAGCCCGTAGACATCTCTCCGATAGCAAAAGGTTTGTATTCTAAGTTTCTAACTGCTGCCCCACTAACAAGCCAAGAGAATATATGACGTCTGAAGATAATATATATATATATTCTTTATTCTGAGAGCTAATCAAGCTCCCCTAATATATGCTAAATTTGCTTTAGTCTATTACACAATTTTTGCAAAATTTTGTCTTGTTAAAGAAACACAGCTCAAGTCTGGGCTTTATGCATGGGCTTAGGCCACTACTTGACCTTTAATAACAGATCAAAATTAAGGTGGACCCAGGGGCTAGTCCCTCACAATGTTGTGAACTAAAGTTCAAATGCTCGCTAAGAAAGGTGCCCATATTTTATACCAGACAGTGACTCGAATGAGATTGCATCCAAATTGTTTAAGATAAAGGAAACTGAGGAGTACTACAAAGAAGGTTTACAATAAGTACCTTTGGGTGCCAGGAAAAAAATTAAAACCATGGGCTTTCTCCAAGTGCCATGCCTTACTAGATAACAATGCCTTGCAGTCCTGTTGACAGTTTGTTGCATTAACATACGATAGCTCAACTAAGATAAATGTCAAGCACTCTTACCCATAAAACTCATCAATGTAAGTACCTCTTTGAAGCTTTCCCATCCACAACTTATATATATTAGGGTCTGAGGCAGTGACTGTGTGCTTTCATCCTGAGGTGTTTTGCTTCCAACCTGGACCGAAGCTTCCTTAGCACGCAAAACCCAAGGTCTTTTCTCTTCTTTGACTCTTGAGCTCGAGCTGCACTTAACTTGAGTCAGTAACTGGCATAAGGCAATACTTTCAACATGAAAAAGCTTCATAAGTCTATTGAAGGAACAACCTTTCGGATGATGACAACACTCTACGCTCTATTGATGATATATTTTGCAATGCATCAACAAGAGACGTGTCTAGTCCTTTTCTAGGAGGATCAATGACAACAACATCTGAGCCCACGAGCCAAGAAAGAGGTTCCTGTACAATTTGCAAATGATCCATGAAATCAGTTTCAACAACACATGGCCCGGATAGAAGCTACACAACTTGAAGCTCTCCCTCTTATCCATGGAAATAATAACAATTCATGAAAATATTTGCTCAGATTGATGCAAGAAAAATGAAAACCATAATTTGTTCTAACCATCATTTTCATATGAATTAGAACACTTAAATTTCTGGAGTTGATAAATGAAATATATGACAAGGTTGCAGATGTTTAGTACAGACTTTTGAAGCATCAGCGTGATGCCAGGCAATGCTACTCTCAATGGTTGCAGGCAAGCGATCAACCGTCTTTTCGAAAGACAGTTTCGACTCTTTGTTAATCTCAATGCATTTTACAGATCTGTACAACAACAACCAGAAATATATATATTATCCTAAGCTAACACAAGCAATAGTCTAAAATGCATTTTAAAAGTTCAAAACCATCCATTAACCTGCACTTTCTTGTAGCTGCTAAAGACAAACCAATGACCCCTGCTCCAGCATACAAATCTGCAACAGATGTTCCATATGGAACATACTTCTGTAACTTCTTAAGCAAGATATTGAAAGCCTGGAAGAAAGAAAATCAAACTAAATGATTAGGATTCTCTTAGGCCTCAAGCTCCCCTAGATAGTGTTGCCAATTTATTTTGCCAATTTCTTATAAGGATGACCCACAGCTCATATGCAAGCAACACAACAGCCCAAAAGTCGGTAATTTAGGCAAGCAAGGCATGAAAAAATTATTCCTTTCATGAATAGATACATGATGACTCTAGGTGCAGAAGAGTATACTGGACACAGAAGTGCAAACATTGAAGGCTTGTTTTAAATAACTTGCTTCTCTTCCCTGTCACTGTCAGAGGGATTTCCTTTCAAAGCAGTAACTAAACCGAAATATTAATTACGTGCATTTGCTGATTACAAAATAAATTACTATAAGTAACTGAATCAGGATCTTCACCCGCGTGTTTGCCTGGCCAAAACTGGAAGGAGCCAAGGACACATCAATGCCACCAACATGTTCCCAAAAATCTCTTTCTCCAAGAAGATGCCTCCATCTATTCCCAAAAATGACCTGCACTATCAAGTAAGTATCCAAAAGGCATGAATCCTATGAAAACGACTATTATTCATGTTTGAAACCAGACCATATACTGTCCAGTAAAGTTTAAGAAGGGTCTATACTTCATAAATTCCAAGCAAATATAACATGCATATGCTACAAATTACAATTGCGGCTGAAACAAGTATATCTCGACATCATTCTCATATGCCTCAAGTTTACATGATATCATTTTTAAAGAAATGCTAAATTCCAAGTCCAGCATCATTTAGTCACAATGAAACAAAATTTGATAACGAGATCTTGTTCCTTTTTCACTGGATCAAACTAGGACAATAACACTATGTTCCGGCAAGAAACAAAAATGTTAAAAGATTTGGCCATAATGAAACAATGTGTCTTTTAATTCAAAGTATTGTAAAGATGTGATATGGCATCCAAAGCTATAGTATACGCAAAAGGGAAAACTATCTAAGTTACTCAATGTTCTACAGAAATAAATTATATTTGACCAAAAGAAGTTCAACAAGAAATAACCCTAGTTCCGACTTCAGCAGATATCTTCCGATTTCATCAATACCAGGTCATCATTTTGTCTCAGATAAACAGTTTAAACTCACATTGTTTGTCGAAGTCTGGAAATTGGCCCACACAGAGTGAATTAAATGGATATTGTTCCTTGGCCCACCATTTCTCCAGAGAAACTGCAATCAATCACATCAAATAATCACTTTGCCTATGTGAGTGCGCACGCGTGTGAGAGAGAGGCAGAGGAATAGAGAATAATCTATTTTTGTCAGAAAAACTAATAGAGGAAGAGAGGAAAAAAATACGGTGGCTAGCTTACATTTGCCAATGCATTCAGTTTGTCCGACCTGGATGAATTTTCGTTTCTTGAATTCCAAACTAAAGTGACCTGTACTTTTCCTGAAACAGTTTAATTCTATAGTTTAAATAATGGATAACAACTCGAAAAAGAAATTGCCAAGTTTTGCATTATTTTGGATAAGGTGAATAAGGTCACCGTTCTTATATCTCTCTGCGGCGGGAAGAGATGTGTTGTAAGTTGTAACGGCCATCTGCACACGCCGGCCAATGATTAACTTTCAAAGAATTGAGAACTTAACTTGTTATGTCAATTCAGTATCTACCGTATTCAATTTCATAATTGTTCACCTGAACGTATCGTAAGTCACCAGTACCCTCATCTTCATCATATGGCTGGACTTCCACCTCAGTAATACCTTGAAAGAATTGAGGGTAGACATAAACAACTTGAAAATCAACTAAATAGACATCCAGATTCCAGACGACTGACAGGGGAAAACCTCGTTTAAGCAGGTCCACGGCAGCATTAATATTAGGATGATGAGCTGCGTAAGGAAAGCATGGGAATAAACGCGTTAATAACGTTAATAAAAAAGTTTAACCAATGGGCACAGCAAAGCAAAACGAATAAAACAAATTTACGGACCTTTGCAATCCGGAATGTCAACTACGTTATGAGTGCCCTCCTCATAAAGTCCGATAAGAGGGTTAGTTGATGAACCGCGCACTGCCAGTTTTGCACGGCATCTCCAACCCCACTAGTAAAAGCATAAAAACCGATACCAAGTGTGAGAAAGGAAAGAGGAAACAGAGATTGCAAAAAATTTGTGAATGGAGCGGATGAATAACGGAAATACCAGTTTACAACTATCAAATGTGAAATCTGAAACTCCATATTTTTTAAAGAAATTGTTAACTTCGTCGACAATAATGGGATGGTGCAGATTGAGCTCGTGGGTGCACCCTGAACAACTGAAAAATAACGACTGTGAGAGGGAAAAAAATCCGTAGTAAAAGCGAAATTTAGTAAGAGATAATGGAGGGAGGGAGGAAAGCGTACGATTGAAAGTGTGGGCAGTGAAGAGCACAAGTTAGTGAAGGCAGTACGGATGAAATAGGGGTTAACGGCAAGGTTAGAGAAGAAGGAGGCGGCGGCGAAGGGTGGGTGGGCAAGGCAGCGGTGGCGTGGCAGGTGAAGAGAGGAAAGGAAGGCCGACTCGAGACATGGAAGAGGTTCATACCTCCGTCGCGCCTGAACTCAGTGGCCTGCTGGAGCTGTAAGGCGGGAATGGATAACGGTGTGTAGGACGCGCGGCGAAATATCTTGTGCTTATTTAGTTATTTTCATTGTTTTAGGCTTGGGCTTGACCCATCAATAAATATAGGGGCTAGGCTGGCAAAGGATTCACGTCCAGTCCAACGATGTTTTTTGTAAAAAAAAAGTAAATGGTACCTTTTTAAAAAACTTTTTGGGCCTGAAATGCACTACTTTCAAAAGTCTAAGAAAAACAAAATTAATTCAGTTGCATGATGTCCTGTACTGTAGGATTACAAAACTTGTTTTGTGATTACTTGGAAGAATCTGTCTCTTCCTAGCGAGGTGCGCGCGACCCGGGTCGGATCTGGATTAGTCAGGGCGAAGCTCTGAATACCGGATGGGCAACCAAAGAAAAAAAAAAAAAAAAAACTTCCAACTTCCAAGAGATGTTCTGGTTTGAATATAATTGATGGGGGTTTGTCCCCATTTGACCAAAACAATAAAATGGGAGATTTAAGCTATATAAATTTTTAATAAGAATTCGATAAAATATATTTAACAATTTAGCATTATATGATTAAACGTGTTTTTATATCTGTTTATTAGAGAATATACATCTGAGGCTTTCTGCATCCTTTTCGACAAGCACGATAAAAGATTCACAGATGAAACAGCCAAGCAGAGGTGCTGATGTGCCTTTGTTACTGCCGTCTTATTTTGGTAACCTTTTCAAATGCATTTTTATGGTTCTTTGAATATTGTGAGGAAAAAATGAAATTGTTTTCAATTTTGTAGGATTATTTTAAAGATTTAAGAGTTTAAAAGCACGCAAGTTCTTATTGATTTTAAATTTTAGAAAAATCGTAAAAAAATTAAAAAAAAAAAACTTCATTTTTTCCTCACAGGTTTTCGATGAACGTAAAAAAAGCCTTCAAAGGTTAAAAATAATAGAAATAAACAAACAATAGAGCAAGAAGTTTGGATATGATCAGTCATGACTGCTGATCCGGTTGCCTGGTTGGCAATAGAAAATAATTGATCAGAAGAGTTTCCACACTACCGGGCCGGTAGAGAGGAATTGAGAAAAGGTGGAGTCGGAAAAAATTGCAGAATTTATACGAAATATTTTATTATCGCTCGTCGTCAAAAGTCGAAGAACCAAAATCAACAAATGTATAAGCGGAGAATGACCATGACCATAATCAACCAAAAATGCCGCTAGCTGCTATTGATTTTCTATGATAAAGATAACAGCCACCTCAAAGGTCATCATTATTTGTTATGTGAGTAATCATCGGTACCAAAGTAGCGATCACCAAACTCGCCCATTCCGGGAATTACACGGGACACTTCGTTTAGGCCAGCGTCAATCTCAGATGTTACGATTTTCAAGGACGGAAACCTTTTACACACACATTGGATTCCCTCGGGTGCCTGATTTCACAAGAGTCCATTAAGATCTAGACTTGAATAAAAAACGGATAATTATGCTAACATCTGTAAAAGAAGGCATCGAGACTCACAGAGATGAGATTCAGGAATATTATGTGGGATTCCGGAACTCCTTTCTGAATGAGTAACTCAATTGCTTGGCTTGCTGAGTTACCTAAAATCCAGGTTATCAATGTCAGTTTTAAATAGCCAGAACAGTGTAAACTTCAATACTTTCAGTAACCGTCAGACATTTAGACAGGACAGGTTCTAACAACCATCCACAACTAAATAATTTCATGCAGCTTCCCTCGACATAACTATTGGCTATAATTCATTGAGTAATATCAACCAGATTAAGGGATAAGGCTTTCATGTTTTATTCCGTCGTTGGTCCACACTACCTTCATCTTTTACCTGCTATTCAATGCATTTGCTAAAATTTTCTTTTTCGTAATACAATTTTCCCGTCACTTGCTCTTTCTAGAAAATGCTCTTCCATTTTAGAAAATAACATCGTTAAAAATTTAAAACCACACATCTTATATTGCTGATACTACCCGGTAACCTCAAGTATACCACGTTATACTCTCTCCAGTCCACTGTTTCTTTCAACATGCCAAATCCCAAGAATTTAAAGAATAAAATCAAAAGGTGGTCTTTATTTGCTAGTCATAAATGTCTCTGGAGGAAAAGCATATACAAATATGACGCAGTAAAGGAGAACAATAAATAAAGGAAATACGTTTCAAATTATCGAGAGTTCAGAGCACCTGTAGCAAGGACAGGGTCAAGAAGCAAAATATGACGTTCTGAAATGTCCCGGGGAAGCTTCTCATATATTAGCTGCTCAGAGGAGAAAAATATTTACAGTTGAATATGAATCACAAATGCACAATTTTAGAATCAATAGAAGAGACAAACTTTTACGAAGGTCAATTTGATAAAAATAAATAAATATATTAACCTGTTTTCCGTGGTCCCTCTGTCGGTGAATCAGAATTTTGCCAATTTTAATACCTTTGCAACATGCACGTAGCGCATTTTCCATGCTCTCACCACTATCATGCAAAAAACATCGAGAAATATTCATCTTTAGAGGAACTGCCTCAACAGAGTGCAGAAGTGAATGATTCTAAGTTAGCATTAAGGTTCAAAATGCTCACTGCATGATTAACACATCAACAATGAAAACCCATTATTACAAATCTAACTGAATACTGGAATGCATCATATCACCTGCTTAGTTGTATTTCTACTAGCATTGAATCATTTAGATATTGGAGTAGCCAAAATTAATACCCGGTTCAAAGCTCACCTTCGAATAATTGAAACACCACACAGTTTCTTGCAGAAGTCAACTCCAGTATAGATAGATCCTGCAAAATAAAGTGGAATTCTAATTAAGTTTACAAATTGCTTGTCATATGAAAATTTACACATGTATAAGGATGCCTGTACACATATATAGGCACAAAATCCAATATGGAAAGACACAATTCTAAATGCTCCAAGACCACAAGAAATTTAATAAGCTGCACAATCAATTAACAAATCAATATTGGAGAAAATTACAGTGTTGCATTTCACTAATACTCAAGCTGACATGCGTCAAATTCAAGTTAGTTTCTATGGCAAAACGATTTATAGAGCAGGACGAAAAAGAAGGGAAAGAAAAAAAGTTGTGATATGTAAGGTGTAGAGAATATATTAGTTAGTTAGTTAGTTAGGAGGGTTAGTTAGTTAGTTGTTAGTAACCATTTTGGATTAATGGGTTGAGGGATTGCCTATATAAGGCATAGGACTCTTCATTATATACTATGTTTTTATGTTGAATGATGAATATGTGAATGAATGAAGATGCACAATGATGTGATTCTGTGTATTCTCTCTTCCCCTCTCTCTTTCTCTTCTCAAATCTTCTACATTTCTACAACTACTGTATCAGTACTATCAGAGCGCATCCTCAGCTCCCCCGCTGTAAATCTCTGCAATTCTTGACTTAGTTCCAAGCCTCTCTCCTCTCTCACGGCTCAGTTCTGATCAAGAAATAACCAATTGACCAAGTGCAACCTGAACCACCAGGCGGAGTCATGAACCTAATGGTTCAGTTCGACATTTGAGTCAGCAGAAAAATCCAAAAAGACACTCACGACTATTCAAGAAGAAGGTCAAGACTTCAACGCTGGTTATTGGAAATTGTTTTGGTGTCAACAGTGATTATTGGAGTATTTTCTTTGGCAGCTTCAGCATTCTGAATGGCGGGCTGCATCAAATTCGGGAATTTAGCATGACTCTGTACGCTTCGGCACTAATTCTGGGTTTTGATTGTGTCATCGGCTGATTCCAGTCTTTCTTTTGGTTGTATCGTTTCGGAAATAATTCTGGGTTCAGGTTCGCTGAGTTCGCTTACGTCGTTGCCTGATTCTGGTTTCCTGTTGCCTGATTCTGGTTTCCTTTTCAGAACGTGCGAAGATTTCTGCTTTTGGATTCGGCGAGCGTCGTTAATGTTTCTGGGTAATCTACGGACTAGAAATTCTCAGTCTTCACCTGAACTCGTCATTCTGATTACTGTCTGGTTTTGGGTTCGTCATCTTGCCAGCGTCGACGGCTCTGGTTCTTCATTTCCGATTTCATCGGCAGATTCTGGGTCTTGTTCCACTTCATCAGATTCTTAGTAATCGATCGTCTGCTTCATGATTATGGGTTCTTCACTTCTGATCACGTCGCATGATTCTGGAATTCCCTCGTCAAACTCTGGGTTCGGCTCGCTGAAAGAAAGGGTCTTGATATGGCAGCAAAAATATTGGGCTGGCTTCTGATTGTTTAAAAATAAAAAATAAAAAGTTTGGAAAGGAAAAAAAAAAGTTCTTTTACTGTTGGTATGGGACAACGGCTGAAGGAAACAAAGAAAAAAAAAAGATTCCTCTTCTTGTTGGTATGGGACAACAGTTGAAGGAAACCACAAAAATCAATGGTGTGTTCTCGGAAGCGGTGGCTTAATCAAGAGGCTTACCTACTGAAGGGTCCGACTGCAGTGAGTGACCAACAAGAGGTTGAGAAAGACCGTGTAAAGTATCGTGGAAAGTGAAGTCGTCGGAAAGTGAGAACTTTCGAAGGAGATGTTGTTGATTGATTCAAATTTGTATTTTTGAGTTTTGAAATTTTTGTTCTTTAGGTTTGTATTTTTGTTGTTTCACATCCTTGAGGGCAAGGATGTTTTTGGGAAGGGGGTATTGATATGTAAGGTGTAGAGAATATATTAGTTAGTTAGTTAGGAGGGGTTAGTTAGTTAGTTGTTAGTAACCATTTTGGATTAATGGGTTGAGGGGTTACCTATATAAGGCATAGGACTCTTCATTATATCTTTATCTTTTATGTTGAATGATGAATATGTGAATGAATGAAGATGCACAATGATGTAATTCTGTGTATTCTCTCTTCCCCTCTCTCTTTCTCTTCTCAAATCTTCTACATTTCTATAACTTCTGTATCAAGTTGTAATTGTTAGTTCAAATTAAAAATATAAGTGAAACAAGAATTCTTTGAAAGCACCCACTATATACATGAGGTTTAGAAAAAGAGTGCTAATAAAACCTGGCACTTAAATTTAATGTCAACTTGTTATCCATAAATGATTACTCAACTAAACCCTATTGGATGTGATCAGTGCTTATAAGATAAATATCCAGATGTAGAACTACTTCCATTGCATATTAACCATAAATGCTGCAGTGTTCAATGCGTCGTTCCCACTTCCAAAGCAAGAGAAGAAAAATGAAGATGGAAAAACTTCACATGTGATGGCAAAGATGCATAGAATTACCTGTTGGAGTAACTACTTGCTTTTCAGTGAATGGTAAATGGCCAAGGCCATGCTCAACAACCTGATAATGAATATATAAAAAGGCAGCCATGTCCTGTGTTCTGAGTATTAAGGAAGCAAAAACCAATCATGAATAAAAGTCAAGCAGAGCTATGAAGCATAGAGTACCAGCCGTATAAGTCTATCTGAGTAAAACGCGAAATCATGCTTTGATATGTCTCGATCACGGATCAATGTATGCATTCCTCGGATCTGAAATTTACCAGCATAAATGTTGAATGATCACATATAGATGTACTAACTCATCGCTGCATCTTACAGCTTATAAACAGGAAACAGAAGTGCGAACCCTACCATTAATCACCTATGTTCCTTTTCTTTTAGGAACCAGGAAGGGATTTTCCTCTTTCTTCAGTCCTAATCTATGTATCTATATGATGTAACTTTAGACTTCCCGGTGACAGCACGTGGCTTCTGAAATTGGTTATCCTAAACTTCTATTTTCTTTACCTAGTTATGCAAAAATCCAACTCCAGTTTCATTCAATATCATCTCCACATGTCCTGAAAAATTACTTCTTTTATTGTTTATCATAGAACAAGTACTTCTGCACCCCAAAAACTATATTTCATTGTATAAACTCATCAAAGATTTGCAATGCAAACAAGCAAAGCTTCAAAACATATTATTTTCTTTCTACATTCAGGAAGAAAAACAAAATAGGAATATGATCAGTGATGATGCTTTAATATGTTCTCTAAAATAGGCATAACAGTCTGCTTCTGAGGGAAGCAAGGATGTCTGAAAATGAAGAATAAAAATAATTTATCAAAAAGGTGATGCTTTCACCCACGAAGTACATCATTACCTGGAATGTTGACTGAATAACATACAGATTAGAGTATATCTTGCACAGATCATGTTGACCAAGTTTTGTCTGGATATGTTGTACAATCAGATCAATGGCAACTTGATTATCACTTCCCCGTGGAATGATCACATCAGCATACTTCTTTGATGGATGAATAAAATCATCAAAAGAAGGCTTAACAAACTTTGCGTACTGCAGTGGACAATCATGAATCAGCATTTGGGCAGCTAGACACCATAAATTGAGACTAATTCCCTCTCATGAGGACTATGAAATAATGGTTCTATTGAAATATTTGAATTTTAGCAAAAATCAGAACATTTATATGAGAAAAGGAAAAGTTCTATCCCTGGCGATGGAAACAAAATACTAATTCAAATACTGGTTTACCTGTTCAAGAACAGAGCATACATCCCTACCTCTTTCCACTGTATCACGTATAATTCTACGGGCAAGTCTTACATCCGCATCTAGAAGAAATCAATGAACACATAATTCCAGTGAGAGTCAGACAGATGAGTAGTGTTATCATTTACCTACAAAAATTTCTTTACCATTACTGAATACATATGTGATTACAAGGACTCTTCATGAGACAAAGACCTTGGATCTAATTGGAATATGAAATGAAATTTAAAGTGTAAACTCATAAGTGCACCATGCCATTTATTAACAGAGTAGTAAAATATGAGGCAGGGTGGAAGATAGACACAATTTTTCTCTCATGAGTCATCGTTAGGAAGTAGGGTGGAAGATAGAAATGGATCAAACCTGAATCAACAAAAATTTTCAGGTTCATCAGATCACGGACACGCTGTTCATGGAAAACAAGAATTCCTTCTAATATAATGACATCAGAAGCATTGACCTAATCAAATAACGTCAACTATAATTTAGCAAAGGGAAAGTAAGGAAAAAAAACAGAGATCCATGGAGCTAAAGGTGAAATGAAACAATACGATACATTATTAAACTCAGGTGCCCATAAAATATCATAAGAGATCAACAGGAGTGACATGTTATACCTGCTGCATCCTGGTGATTTGACAAAGGGAAGTGTAGAGTCTAGTGGTCATAACGAAAATATATACACAATCAGACTGAATAAAGGAACGTTGTGTATTTCATCGATGAAGGAAGATTTTCAAGAGTAAAACCTAGTAATTTAGGATAGAAATAGGCAATTAATATGCTTAAACATCTATCTGCCTTAGAACTCTAGGCATCCTATTTAACAAATGCAGGCATATCATTCAACATGAATTTGACTTCGATACCTGCCGAAAGGTAACAGTAGAGCGCTGGTGCTTCTTAAAGTCATAAACTGGGACTTGGACGCTGTGGCCGCCTAGTAGCTTTTGCATGCAATCTAAAAGCTGCTCGGTGTCAAAAGCGTCTAAGAAGAAAACCAACGGGTAGTTACTAATTAGCAAGTGATGGAATCAAGAAAACCTGGCTCCTATCTCTCCAAGTATATAAAGTAGAAGTATAACACAACAGACGAGTAGTTGAACAAATTCATGCGAACTAAACACGATCAATGATAATAATTCATATATATATATATATATATATATATATATTACCGGGATGATCAAAATTGTACTCGTGCACGCGTTCCATTTCTGAAGGCGTCAAACCACGATAAAATGAATCCTAAAAACCACGCAAATCAAATAGATGAGAAAAGCAAAAGCGTTAGAATATAATTTCTCAAATACGATAAATATTGAACTGATTTCTCCAAAAATTTGCCAGAAAAAGAAAGGCAAGACAGAAAACCTGATTGACAAGCACGACTCGATGATCGTGAAGCTGCTGGATAATCATATTACATACAGTGGTCTTACCGGAAGCAGTACCTCCCGAAACTCCTATACATCAACATAAAATCCACCCACAACGTAATAGAATTCAAAAGAATGTGGCAGGAGATCGGTCCAAATAACTCAAGAACAATGTAAGGGTGAAAAAGTGCAAATATCACGCATGGTTAAAACTTGCAGAATTAATTTCGGAAACAACTAACGAAATTCAGTGCAAGATGCCTAGAGAGATCAAGATTCAAAATGTAGGGAAGAGTATGAAAATTACCAATAACGAAAGGCTGTTCATGAGAAGAATCAGGGGCTACGGTGGCAGAAGCAGAGAAACGATGGACAGGAGACGTATATGGAGAAGGTAGAGACGAAGGGAGACCGTCAAGGCGTAGGCCGGAGAAATGAGGCCCTGAAGCACCCTCCATCACGTAGTCAGGCATTGCCTCACTCTCTTTGCGTCACACTTTTCCGGTGTTGTTGTGTGTGGGGCACGAGTATTGCGAAAAACTGAGGAGCGGGGAAACGAAGTTGTAGCTCGTAACAGGAGCATGAAACTGCATTTGATCACCGTTCCCCTGGCGCTCTCGAGTCTGGCCTTTTTTAGTCTGGCCCTTTTTTCCACCAAACAAAAAGAAAGTACATACGAGTTTTTTTTTTTTGCCAATAGTATATATGAGTTTGCACACGTTCAAAAAAACCGTCTTTATAGTTTATAATAATCTCAATTGACGAAATTTTAAAAAATAAAATTATTACTATTTTTTAAAAGTTTTTTTCTCATAATTTCATATTAACAATCCATGCAATTATTCAAAGATCGAGGGACAAATAATTGCCAAGCATGTGTTCTCCCACTTGTTCGCAATTTAGATGATGATTGGTTGTGCAAACTAAGCTGAATGCTACACTAAAAATTAAAGATTACTGAAAATTAACAGAGAAAACACGTTTAGCAAAATTAAATCTTCAGAGTTTAAGAAATTCTGTGTGTATTTTTTCTTGGGAAATGTCTTTATTCATCATCAACACATGAGTAAGGGTAAGTGACACTCATTAGGACACCAAATAGTCTCAAGTAGTCTTTTAGGAGGCACTTCAGATCGATATAGATCATCTCTGCTATCCACATTAAAATTTCTAAGCTAGTCAGACACAAAATTATTTGCCCTATAAGTATGAGAGAAGCATACCTGAATATAATTAAAGTCGTCAAACTCATAAGTTTAAGAAAATTTATGACATCAATTAAACTATATCATAAACTCGTGAGAGTTTACTTTTATCATTAAATAAGTATTAATAGTGTATAATTAAATAATTAAAAATGCTAACAGTTTGATTTAAATATATTAAAAATTTAAATAATTGAAATTAAATCCATCGATATTCATAATTTATCATACCAAGCAAATAAATTTATATAAAATTCATATATAAAGCTTTGAAGAATGATCAAATTAAAAAAATTAACACGAGTTTAACAATAAGTTAATACGATTTTGTAAATTAAAAATGCAAAAACAATAAGTTCGATATTTAAATTTCCGAGTTTACAAGAATAACACAATTTCACAAAGAATCCTCGACACGATTTTGTAAGGTAACAACATAAAAATAGTAAACTCAGAAAATTAATTCGCGAGTTTGATAACAATATCAGAATCTTCTATAATAGCTTCTATAAGCCATAAACAAGGTATTCTTTGGGTTAAGTTAAAAAAAAAAAAAATCAAATTATATTTTTTAAAAAATCCTAATAAATCCCAGCAATATGCATCATGAAAAAGGTGGGGTATTGGCGGGAACGGTCGACACGTAAGTAACGGACAAGATACCATTTACAACTCCCAGGTGAGATTTATTTTTGTCGTTGTGCTGTAGTTAACTACCACAAACACAAGGAATGACGAGCCTCGTTCAAGACCAAAAAAAAAAAAAAAATCCAGATCCAAAGTAATCTCACAAGTCACGGGAACTTCTTATTCAATTAGGTATAGGGCATGATAAAAATGATATATTATATAGCTCTTCTCTCAATTCTCAAACTCACTAATCATACAAAACACTCAGGATTCTAAAATCAAACTCAAATTTTTCTCCTCAAACACTTTGCCCCCGATTCAACCCATCAGCCTTCAGATCCTCAATACAATTAAAAATGCAAAAACCAGCATGCCGGAAACAGTAAACCCTACTCGTGAAGCTGAAGCTGCAGAAGTAGAAGACGGGGAAGACGACGACGAAGGGGTAGAAGGTGCATTCCCAGCAGCTGTTGTAATCTTCACCTTCATGCCTTGCGCGCAATGGCCTGCGGTACCACAAGTGAAGTACCTCGTGCCTGGCTTGTTCAATTTCACCACATCGTTCCCGCTGCTCATGGAGTTCACTGGATTGCTAATATCACAGCTGTTGAAGTCACTCTCGCTGCCCAGTTCAACCACACTATGCAACCCAGAACTGTACTTGAAAACTACAAAAGGAAGACTTCATTTCTTTTATTGATTGTAATGAAATGGGGTAAATGAAAATCATGAAGAAGCTTAGGAAAAACAGAACGTACCAAGTTGATCGCCGACCTTGAATGTTTGTCCTGAAGACCATGTGTTAAAATCTATGGATTCATCCCAACCTTGGCTTCCACCAACATCAATTTGAGCTGCCAAGGCTTCCTTTGTAAACAGAGCAGCAATCAATGCCAAGAGGATTGTGTTCTTCCGCCCCATGTTCTTCTTTTGTGTGTCTCTCCCTCTGTTTAGTTACTTCTGCTTCGCTCTGGGTTATGTTTGAGGGTTAATAATCTGCAACTATTTATACAGGTTCGCTGCACCATAAAACAGTTTGTTTCTCCATATTATGAGCTGAAAACAATTTTAAATTGAAGGTCGTTATAGAGTAACGTGCTAAATTGTTGATATATTCAATATAAAGAAAGCTTCAGCTTAGTTGGATCAACATCACCCGGTCATTTCTTTAATTCCAGGGCAAAACAAAGGCAAACTTCTTTTGTGGGCTTACTCTCTTTGTTTCGGTATGTAGATTGCCCGCTAAGCAAATTCTGGTAGATACCAAAGACTGTCAAAGCTTAGCGTTCAAACAAAGGGATCATACTTATCTTTAAGCATGGTTAGTCTGGAAGCTCAAATTTTCAATTCAGATCAGATAACCGATTCATCTGGAAGTTTCGATAGATCATAACACTCTGATTAAGCCTCAATGAAATTGCAAAGCATATATCGAGTATTCAAAGCTCGTGAGGGGAGTAACTTTATCTGACCGCGACTTTAGTTTTATTATGTGAACAAAAGTAGTCGTTTAGGTGCGTATATCGGTATATGTACAGAATGCTTCAGTAATCAATAAGAAACATTCATTTTTCCTACTTCCATTGGTACCAACTTGTGCAGTATTAAGGGATTTCAGTCTGATATCATCTATAAAAGAACGTTTTGTAGTAGTCTAACCATTTTTTTGTACATTATTTTAATTTATCATATCAAATATTTTTTGTTAGTTTTATTTCATGATTGTTTGCAATGCACGGGGTAATTTCTACTTAGACATAGCTTTGAGATAATGCTTTCCTCAGCGTTTACATTGTTTTGTATCACATATGTTGAAGCAGAGACAGCCTAGACTGGGCCAGGAGTCTAACTGGATAGATATGGGTTGTGAAGATAAAAAAGAAGAAAGTTCATATGGATAACTTAGATTTGATGAGATAGATAACCCAATACATTGGCACTTTGGTAAGACGTAGTTGTAGTAGTTTTAACTTTAAAGCTGAGCATTGCTGCATCAAGTATCAAAATGGCGCTTAAAGAATGCGAGAACCTCATTGTAGACCAAGTCCCTGGCATTGAAGGCCATGACGTAGTCGGCATGAGCATAGTCCTTGATGAACTGAACACTAAGCTTATCAACATCATGCAACTTGAGGGCATCAAGTAAGCTCTCAACATCAACAACATCAGATAAAGCATCTCGTCCTCCATAGCTAACGAAGAGAGGGAGGTTATGGGGAATGTTGGACAAGTTATAAATTGGAGGGAATGCATCTCCATAATGCATAATATTATAGTCTGGTCTCTCGTAGTTGAATTTTGTCAGAACCCCATGTCTCACAGCTGCAAAAAAGCTTCACCTGGTCAGTCCTATCTGAAACACTGCATATATAATAAGCTGCACTAGTGAAAGCTAAGGTAAATGATCTTACTCTGAGCCAAGTGCACCATGTTCTTTGTTGATGTGGGCTGGGGTTCATTCTTTAAGAACAGATCAACCGTGGAAGAGTTGAGACAGCAATTTTTACCAGTTAGTGCAGTTAACAAGTCGTAGCAGTCTACTCCTGGGTAAACGCAGAGAGATTTGACAAGAGCAGCAACAGGTAACCTAAACATCATAAGGATTACATTTACAAGTTACAAACAAGGGTGATTCCTCTGTTTTATACAGTAAATTGTAGTATTTTCTTACCCTCGGGGATTAAATTCTGCCAGACCGAACAAGGTAGTGATCTGTTTGGTAAAAGACAAGGAATAATTCCACGAATCAGAAAATGTCACTACTTTGTTTTTGTGTCTCAAGTATATATTATGGTTGCATAACAATAAGAGAGGTTATTGATAGTTGTTTTCTTTTTTTCTTTTTACCTCACCAACAAAAGATTTGGCTGCCAGAACTCCAAGTGCGGTGCTCATATGGCTCAGATAAGCAATGGGGCTCAACAAGGCTGCTGATCTCAACTGGTTCACCAAGTTCCCCTCCGTGAAGGATGCCAAAGCTATCAAGGTTCCCTGACAAACAGGGTTTTTTATTTCAGTGGAATAGTGAACTAAGATCTTTCTTCGTACACAGGGTTTGAGTTTCTGATGCTGTACCTGAGAATGGCCGACGTAATTTATCTTCTGCCCTGTTTGGCTGAACACATAATCAAAAATAGCTGGTAGATCATAGCTGACCAGTTCATCCCAAGACCAATTCCAGAAGTCCTGTCATTTTCACCATGTATATAATCAATTAAAATCAAAACAAAACTTTCTCCCTGAGAAGGGAAAAACAGAGAGAGAAGAAAGAGAAAAACAAACCGGGCTAGAAGGGTCCAGAGAGATATGTTGGCGGCTATATCTGGTTCCTCTGGTGTTAGCAATCCATACGTCGAAGCCATTATCAACTAGAATGAAGGGCAAGCTTTGCTCCGGCGGATTCAGAAGCCACGTCATTCCATCCTGCAAGGGCACCAACGTCGTCGTTTAGTGCTCATCAAGCCAAGCACGCGATATTATTATCATATTCAGCATTAGAAACATAATCATAACTCCTTGCAACACAACTATTATGCGTAAGATCAGATTCGATTAAAATTGCACGTCGCATCAATGATCATCTGTCTTCCAAGAAGCCGGGCACGACTAGGGCACATTTGAGAGAGTGATCATTTATTCAGCATTTATTGTAGATTACAAGATTCCAGTTTTCATTATTCTGGTTTTGAAATACAGTATTCAGTCCAAAGGAGATAGCTACATGTTTGCCCTTTTCACTGCAGATAATCAGAAGTTAGATTGTTACGGCTACCTAGTATGCCATATGCGGATGTTTTGATTTATCTGAAAAGAGTCAAATAATTGTAAAATGTTGTCCTCGAATTTCATGCGCGGGCTTGGGATTTCTTATACAGGAGGGGGGGGGGGGGGGGAATTCTTTGAAACATGATGTTTATAGAGAGTTACGAGATCAGTGTCCGAAGACCCCGGAACACACCCCATCCGTCAAACATCTTTACCTAGCTTAATCATATCGTAGCTTTCCCATCAAGTGTAAAGTTTAAGTAACCCGACCCGACCATGATGAGCGGCACTTGCGCTGTTATTTATGGGGACGAGGAAAAAAAGAGACTTTAGAGACGTAAGTGTAACGAACGCGGAAGTGGACCCTTTCTGACACTTTGACAAAGCAAAGCGTCAACTTCACGCAGCTAGATTTGCAGATTCTTCCCCCAAAGTGTAAGTTACTGGTGCAGGTTTCAACATTGAACAGATTGAATGTGGAAGATGGGTCACTCGAACACTTACCACAAGGACTCCATGTTGTATAATCACAGGCTGCTTCTTAGTCGCATTGTGATCTCTTCCCTCTGTTCTGCCTTCTGGGATCCTCTGCAAACTAAGAATGTACCCATCCTTGGTTGTAACCTGTAAAACAAATACGATTGATTATTTTTAAAACCTTGTTGATCAGGGTTTAAACTATCATGATTATGAGATCTTACTTTAAGTTCATGGCATTTGTAGCCACGTACAGTGACGGAAGAAGCACATATGCCATCTGCTAGAGGCTCAGAAGCAGCATCTTTTGGAATATAAGCCAATGCTCCATGAGACTCACCAGCTATGAGTAGGATGCAAAGAGAGAAAGTAGCAAGAAAACCCATAGAGCCCTGTTGAGCCATACTTGGTGCAGAGTTGAGATCGAGGGGTGCTCTATATGTAGGAGAAGAAAGATGAAATGAAACAGAAAAAGAGGCACAGGATGGGAAACCAAGTTTGTTGCTTTGGTTCCTTTTTCTCCCTTTGCTTTTTCAACTGACTATAATATTCATTGGCCAAAAGTTGGAAATTCGTTCACATTGTGCGGGACCCATTTAGGGTCTTCCTTCTAATCGATGAGCAAAGTAGGATCTCATGGACTTGGACTTGAATTAACAGAGACTTGCCAGAGCAAAGTCTGTAGCTCTGCTGGTGCTGGCATGGTATGGGCATGGGTAAGGTTTTGGTCCACTTTTACTTCTGCTTTGTGTCCATCTTCCTCTGCTAGAACCAAGTCCGTCGAAAAGGTTGGAGAGATTTGTTGTGCTGGTTCTGAGATTGATTCTTTTTCATCTTGAGAATCCGTGCGCTTTTAAGTTCAAAGCAAGGAAAATTGATTTTAAAGCCATGTCTTCTTTTTATATTTGACATGTAAAAGAAGTGAGCATTTAATTTGAATCACAGAAATAGTTGTTAAGGCGAGAAAATAAAGTTGGGTCAACTATGAAAATTAAGATATATTACATTCATGAAAGTTGGTCAGGACTACTTAATTACTAATTACTGGGAGTTTTCATTTTCACCAAACAATGGAAGCATGAGTTTGCTTTTCACTTCGCAAGTTTGGGTCGTGTCCATGTAAAATGACTTCGCATTCATTGTTCCAGACAACGTTAAAGCTGACGCAATTGAGAAACTCGATCTAATGAAGAATGATCTCGTTTAATTATGGCTTTGGTCTCTCAGTCTTTGAAGTTTGAAATGCATCCCTTGTTTCTTCTATAAGCCTTTTCTTTTGTTGGGCTATTTGATCCTTAGATAGTCCATGTGTGATATTTTAAGAACTGGTGAATTCAGGCCTTTTGTCAAAATGACAAAAAGATCCAACTTGGCCCAAATATACGCAATCCGCCAATCAAAACTTCAGAATTCCGAAATGTTGCATACTTTAACCATGGACGTGTAGTATAAATTTACTAAATTGTGTTATTTTCTCTAAAATATCCTTCTTTTACTCAGGATATTAAATGTGGGAGAAAGAATAGTGTGAACAACTGCAGAATTAATTAGAGTAATGTAAAAAAATATTAAATGAGGAAAACCGTGGATCAAAGTTCCTATATTTAAAACAAAACCATATCCATTAACTAGATTATACTGTATGTTTATGATAAGAGTGAGAGGGTTAGGTTGTTGAGACTTGAGAGCATTACCTCTTTATCTTTAATATAAGATCTCATTTATAACATAAATTGCATCTAAATGAAAGTTAAGAAACACTTCTTCCACCTCCACATTGTTGAGCCATCATAATTTTAGTTTAAGACCTTAACTTCCAACAACTTAATCACACTAGAAGCTATAAATCACTTATTGCTGGCATCAAGCTCTTATTTTAAACAGGAATAACATAAATGATTCAAAACTCCCCATTTTAATGCACTAAAGAACGCTGAATTGGTTATTGTCTAGTCATTCAATTTCATTATAAAAAAACATAGTTTCCAATTATAAAAAGATAGCCACTTTGATTGATTATTGCAGCAAAATCCCATTGCAGTATTGGCTTATAGCATCTATATTCCTCTTGCGATATACACGCTGTCAACTCATACACTCTGGATTCTTTACACTTCTATCTTAAGATATACACACCATCAAACAGCAACATTCAGTGTGCAAGACACTTTATTTTCATCACATTCCAACCGGGTTCAAGTTTTTCCATTGGCTGCAACAGCAGGACTCATCCTCCTCTTCCTCTCCCTGAAGCTACGGCATGAAACCAAGCTTGGAAGGCAACCATGAATCTGCATCGATTTCACTGCTTTCTCTTTAATTGACACAGCATCCCCATTTGGGGTTCTATCACTGGTACTCACAGAGTCAGTCCCTGAAGATTTTGAAACAGTGTTATTAATACTTAGGCTTGCTTCCTGCTTTCCATTACCCGCGTTTTGGTTAGCAAAGTGGTTTACATCAGGATAACGATCATTTCCGATACTATCTCGAAAAAGCTCCAACAAGCTCTTTTTCTTTCGAGAGGGAGGTCGTCCAAGAGTGGAACCAGCAATTCTGTTGACAAAAGGGGATTTATTCCCTTTAGGAGTCCCAAAGGGATGAACTGGAGTGTTGCCACGAGACGGGGTAAACTCTGGAGAAAGATGAAAAAGACATTAAGAAATCAAAGCTAATTTGGATGAACAAGGGTCTCATTATATACTTCCATTACAATAGAAACTGATTATGAATAATGAAGTTTTTTGTTTTATGCCAAATTTTGTCTGCTGCTTTGAATTGAGAACAGGGCCGAGAAGTGACAAGTATGAGAAGGAAAAGCATTGAACTCTTACCACCATTGACGCTGTAGAAATCGTCATCACAGTCAGAGTCTAACCAGGGCTTGGAGTCAAAAAATGTCTCCTCTTTGCTACCTGTACAAGGGAAAAAATCCAAGTTATAACAATATCCTCACGAAGCGTCACATATAACATATACTACCTCCGGTCCTAATTATAAGAACACTTATTTTTATAGTACAAATTACACTATAATACAAAAGTGTTCCTATAATTAGGACCGGAGGGAGTAATTCAAAACACTTGCAAAACTAATTCGCCAAATATAGTAATTTTTACAAAAATAAAAATGAATAAATCAATGTCATTCTTCTTTTGAACTAAAGATTTAAGTGCAAGTTTGCTACTAAATAGGATCTTTACAAGTGACTTTCAATTTCCAAGACTTGACCAATAGTCACTTCAGTACCTTTTCACCAAGAAGTTATGGTGGAACAATCACGAAATATGCAGCAGATTATACATATGGCTTAACTCCACACATTTTCCTATAAGAAGGAATTAATTAAGTAGACACCACCAAAACAGTTTTATCCCCGTCCCTGTGCCAATAGAGAGCAAGCTTTTACCACCTATAAATATCTCCCACCTAACTAACAGAAACTGAAGGCTCTTGCTTTCTTCCCTAACAATAAACCATGTTGTCATCTCATGGTGGCCAATTCTTCCACGTAGAGGGCAAAAGCAAAACTTGACATTATACTTGGAATTGCCATTCAAATATCTCACAGAGACATCAATTTGTGACCAAGCTAGTCTAGTAGCACCACAAAGACAGAAGATAGAAGTTCCAGTGGGCGATGATGATTGCAATAAGAACTACAGTCCAGCACAAGGAGCAGTCAGAGCATCTCACATAATCGAAACAGGACAGAATAAGGTTACACTAATGCATAATAAAGTTATTCCAGTCAGAGATTAATTAGCATAGAGAAAAGAAAGAAGGAAGAAGTAGTCTCAGTATCTTGGATTGCCTAGTTTTAACCAACAAGAATGTAACAAATTGATCCAGATCAAATTTATCATAATTAGCACTATTGCTTTGATGTGTTCACTCAATATAATCCACAAGTGTACACCATATCAGAAAAAGTCAAATAACACGAACAAAATATCTGCTTATCTATTTTAGAGCAGATTGAAAAAAAAAAAAAAAAAAAAAAAAAAAAAGATATTTCCTCGCATCGTACAAACATTCAATAAACGATCTGATTATAAGGTCTGGATTTATGATAGCAAGAAAAATAACAAAAATAAAACCTTGAAGACCCCACAGCGGTTCAATTATACGTTGGGGAATCCAGAAATATTCACAAGAGTGTTAAGCTTCTCTCCTGATATGAAATATATTAATAAAAATTATAACTTTGTATTTAGAGAGAAAAGTGAAGACGATTAATCAAATAAAGCTGGGGTCTTTATTTCTAAAAGCAAAGCAAACTAGAAAACCACCCAATAACCTATGACAGCTTTTGAAGTAACAAACCCACAAGAACCATACCGTAGTCTCTGAAGGAAGTGGTTGACCGAGTCGGCGACCGCTGAGACTTGATATCGTCAATTCGAAAGTTGCCATTGTTGTGCTTTTCCTTAATGGGGGATGGTGGAATCATCAGATTCTCAGTCTTCGACCCGAATGACAACCCGAGTTTCATTTCCACCTCCGGATTTCTATGGACTGAAATAGAAGCACAAGAACCCATCAATCGAGAGAAAAGACGATTAGTTTCTGATCATCACGGACCCAGAGAGAAGGGGGGAGGGGGAGTAACGTGAGAGAAGAAGAATAACGAACGAGGAAGTGGAGGATGTTTTTTATGGCGTTATAACAAAGGCGCAGGGAAAATGCCTTTGGAAGAAAAATCGCCCACTGAGGGGGGGAAAACAAAGAAAAAATGGGCGAACGAAAACAAAGATTGGGCTTGAAAGGGAGGTTATGTCGCAATGCGTGTGCTACAGACAGGCTGCTATAAATTGGATTGTATGGCGATTCCATGGTTATCAAACCCGGACCGGACCGGCCGGTTCGAACCGGAAACCGGCGAACCGGCCGTGAAACCGGTCCGGGCAACCATAGGAACCGGGGTCACAATTCGATGTTTTTTTTTTAAAAAAAAAAAAAAAAGTCGCCTGAAACTTGCCAGAGATAGAAGGAGAAGGAGAAGGAGGAGAGGGACGATAGAGAAGGGACGGAGAAGGAGTCGAACCCAGATCTAAGGAGTCAACCAGATCTGAAGCCCTCTCTCACTCATTTCTCCCCACCGTCAATAATCTCACCGCCTTTGAAGAAGAAGAAGAATATGATGTCGACGTAGAGGAGATGGAAGAATATTTTGAGGAGTATGAGAAAGATGATGAAGAAGAAGAGAATAAACGGAGGAGAACGGGATTCAAAAGTGAGCCAGAGCAACAAGCACAATGTAACCTTGTAGATTTGATAGTGTGTATAGGTTAGGAAGGCTATCCCTTGTGCATAAGTGTCTCTCACGTGACCTAGCTCAATCCCCAATTCCAAGAACCTTTCTGCACTCACACCACACCCCAATCCCATCCATGCCACGTTTCGAATTAGTATTTGCCAAGCTCTCATATCATAGTCCAATCTTCATGCTTTCCAAAACATTATTTTATGGTAAATATAATTTATTTATTTTTTTATATATTTTCATATTAATAAATCCACAATATTTACTTTTTCAGGTTTAGTCAGGTTTAGGCTCCGGTTATTTCGAGTCGACCCACTAACCCTTAACCCAAGCACTGACTGGGATTCAACGACCGGTCCTAGGTTTAATAACCTTGGGCGATTCACAGGGATGGGCCCCACCACCCCTCGAGAAACTGAACAGTTTTTTCTGCAAGGATTTCAGAGTCCGTCCGTAAAATCAAGGATCAAAACTACTCCATGGAATAATAATGAGATAATTAAGAGCGCTAACCTCGAAGTCATCGATTTAAATTATTTTTATAGGAACTTGCTTTTTTGAAACGTTTGTGACAAACGATGAGTGCACTCGATTTGCTTTTTTTTTTATATATATATATATATGTAATGAGGGCGCTCGATTTTAACAAATGCACATAGCCACATACTAACGATTTGTGTGGTTGAGGGTAAAATTTAAATCAATATTACTGTATTCTGATTTAGGCTGAAAATTTTTATGAATGTGGTCCTCGTTTAAGGGTAGAATCTTTAGGCTTCAGTTGGCCAAACACGTAAGGACTCAAATATAACAGCGGTTCTGTTATATCTTATTTATAAGTCTAAATTAACTAACTCTCACATATTAAAGAAAGTTAGTTAAATCATTAATTATAAGCTAAACATTTAAATTTACATATCTATGATTGATTCAAAAAGTCACCATGAATAAATTTTATTTATTTATTGCAATTAACTGAGACAAAAAAGTAAGAAAAAAACAGTATTTAATTTTTTTATCAAATAGACTTATAAATTAAATAAGACCAGAGTGATAGTATTTAAGAGGGAACGTTTTGTTTTTCCATTGGGATTTTGATGAAAACCAAATTAACAAAGAAAAACGAACTAATTTAAAATTTTAACTAAATAAATAGAAACTGACTTAATCAAAATATTCTGATTCGGTTAGGTTTATACTGGAATTAATAGAAACTTTTGATTATATTATCTACAAAATAAAAGAAATATGGATATATTTTGTAGAAAATTACTTTTTAGATTCAGAAAGGAAATATATGAAATAAATTAAATAGGCTAAAGTATACATTTAGTCTTTTATGTTTACTTCAAGGTTCAATTTAATCCCTTAAATTTATAAAGTATACTTTTAATCCCTCAACTCTAATACCGTTAGTTTCATCTAACAGAAAATGCTGACTGTGTAATTAAATAAAATATGTCCATTAATGGCTTCACCGCTTCAATTTATCTTGTCTCTTCTATATCCATTGGTTGACCGAGTCATGAGTTATCTTCAACACCTTCTCGAAATGAACATTCACACACATTTGGATGTCCAATGGGTTACCTTCTTTAAAAAAGGAAAGTAATCAGCCAAGTTTGGTCTTCCAACGTCTGCCATGATGTGACTCTACCTCTTTGAACTCGTTCCCTGTATCGGAGCAAACCAAATCAACAGAACAAATGAAGTTCAACAACAATTCATTGGAGTCATGAAAAGCAGATTTTCTGATTTCTAATTTCTTCTCTGTTGAGGAGGCTCCAATGGATATGAGTGAAGAACTCCTGCATTTCTATGTGGTTTCAAGAATCTTACTGGAGAATAATAGGTTATGGCATAATTTTTTTAGGTGGAATGATTGTCGACTGCCAGGATAAGAGTAAGAAAAAGGAAGGAACATTGGACCAGAGAAGTCATTAATGAAGGAGAGTGAGGAGTGCATATGGCTGGGAGGAAGATGGGGTCCGGATCCTCTCCTCATCCCCCTCTCCCTATCCCTCACAGTCCCATCTGAACCGTCCAAATTTTGATCCAACGGTCCAGATTTTTTTTAAAAAAAAATTATTATTTTTTTGACGGGGACTGCATCTCGGCCGTCCAAATCTGGATTGGACGGCTGAGATGCAGCCGGGCAGAGATGGGGAGAGGGGGGGACTGTGAGAGGATCCTCTCCCGAGGAAGATGGGGGTGGTTGTTGTTTTTAAATTATTAATATTTTTTAATAGGTTAAGATGCAGATTTACCAACGAACTATTATTTAAGGAGCGTCTAGCATAAAACACAAGTGAAGATACCAAATAGGCCAACAAACTATTAAAATGTGAAAACAAAAAAGGGAAAATCCTTTTGAGGGCATTTTTTAGTGTAAAAATCCCAAAAAAGACCCTCAAAATCTAACAATACCCGAAAAGGCCTTGTGCAAGCATTTTCGTATTTTCATAATCTACGCGAGTTGTTAATTTGGGCGATATAGTTGTTAGTTAACAACTATATCGCCCCATTAACAACAATTTTTTAACAACTAAATCAGTCACCATTAACAACTATATCAGTACCCCGTTAACAACTATATCATCCCCATTAACAACTCACGCAAGATTCTGAAAAGGCCTTAGGCCTTTTCAGGTATTGTTAGATTTTGAGGGCATTTTTTGGGATTTTTACACCAAAAAGGGCCCTCAAAAGGATTTTCCCAAAAAAATAATACCAAACAACTATCACTATTACGTTAAAATATGAGGTATTGGCGTAGGACGGTGGCGGAGACGCCAGAGAAAGGAGCGGTTAAGCCTTTTTGTTGGATAAGGCAAACACCAGCAGAGATAGGACCCATGCGAGCAAGCATTAGCGTGGCGATTCTTGATTGGCACCAAGAGACGCAACCAGGTGCAAGGCGTGTCTTGGTCGAAAGGCCGAAATTTCTTTGGATGAGTTCAAGAGAGTGAGTGGAACACCCAAAGAACAATGGAAGCTTTGGAGACGCCGACATCGCCGACATCATGACGATCAATGGAAAACGGAGACACCAAGACAATGACGGGGTAATAGTTCGTTAGAGAATCTCCACAAAATTGTTTTTTTTCCTTCACTTTTTAATAGTTCATTGGTCAACTTAGTGTCCTCAATTGTTTTTTGTGTCAGACGCTCCTCGGGTAATAGTTCGTTAGCAAATCTGTACATTTACCCTTTTTTAATTAGTTAGTACAATAATTCTTTTTTATATTTTAAAATTTAAGCATACTTTATTTAATTACACAGTCAGCATTTTCCATTAGATAAAACTAACGGTGTTAGAGTTGAAGGACTAAAAGTATATTTTATAAACTTAAGAGACCAAATTGAACCTTAGAGTAAACATAAAGGAATGTGTGTATACTTTAGCCAATTAAATATGTATAAAATATTTTTATATTTAATCTAATATAATTCAAAATTTACAGCTACTTAATTATAAAATTTGCAATTATCAAATAATATATATTAAATATAAATACATTATGGGATATGATATTGTTACTATCAATTAGTGTTACTACCAGTTTGTTTCACTGTTAAATCATAATCTCAATAGGAGAGATAAATTATAGAGGTAGATGAGATTCTAATCTAACAGTAGAAACAAACTGGTAGTAACGTTGTTAATAACATTAATTGGTAGTAACAATATTTTATCCCATATATTATATATATTTCAGTTTTAATCAAATTATTTTCCTAGTAACTAAACGGAGCACAAAAAATTGAAATTTTGAAAATTAAAATCGAATCTTCTAACAAAAATTGAAGTAATAAAACTAAAAAAACGAAATTAAGTTCAATTCATTTTTTTGGTTTTGGATAAGAATTTGCTCAGTACTATTCCCCAAACAATGTCAGTAGTAATTTACTTTAATTGGAATGCCTAGGCTTGTCCTGTGAGAATTTAATGAAGGCTAAGACTAAATTAGATAGATGAGCTGGATATTTAACACGATTGCATTTTTAAAACTCAAATTAAGCAAACACAATCCTGCCAGTAGAAACTTCAAGGCAAAGGGGAAAAAATCCAGTAATTTGAACCCAAGTTAGTCCCCTTTCAGAGAATCAGAGCAACAGTGGATTAGAATTTAGAAGGAACATTGGAATGCATGATAAAAATATTAGAATACGCAATTTAAAAAAAAAAAACATAAAAGAGGGAAGTGGGAAGTGGAAACGGTCAAACTTGTCAAGTCCATATCACAGACACTGATACACAGCAGCAGCTGCCACTTTCTTTTTGGGGCAGTTTGACTTTGACCAATAGCTGCACAAAAAGTAGTTAAGGTAAAAAATACATGATTTTTTTTTTTTCCAGAAATTCGCTGAATACCAGATATTTTTCTAAGGACAAAAGTAATTATAATTTTTTAAAATATATGTAAAAATATTAAAATACACAATGACCCTTGCTTGATCGTTAAATTTTTCTTCTCCAAATGAATCATCAACCAACTCAAATTAAAATAATATAAGTTGTTGTATTCTTATTAGATAAAGTTTAGATGACACAAAAGCAATTAATTTTCACCTAACTCTTTATTTCCATCTCATCACTTCTTTAAGAGAGAGATGGAGAGGAAGGGTTACATGGAAATTAATTTTTCTTGTCTAGTAAAACGATTATTATTCTAAGTTAGAGAAATATTTACATATTTTATGAATACCATGTCATCTGAATCTTGTTGAGTGAAAATATAACAACTCATATTATTTTAATCCTAGTTGGTTGATTATTCATTTAAAAAAAATCAAATTTAAATTTTTTTAAAGAAAAATATCTTCTTCTTTTTTAAAAAAAAGTACTAAAGCAAAATAATCAACTAATATTTCTTTATAAGAACAATATAAAATTATTATTTTTTTAGAAGAGTCATCCGTCAACTAGGATTAAAATGATATGAAATGCATGTTTTTATTAGACAAAGTTCAAATGACGTCGTATTCATGGAGATGTAAATATTTCCTCCAAATTATTTCTTAATCATCTACGTCATCCTCAATATCACGATCTTTTGTCAAAAAAATCAAACAGTCAACTAATAATCAATCTGTATTTTTATACCTATCTTGGAAGTTTACATTTACTTTTTCTCCTAAAAACATTTGTATTGGACGCACTTTTAATAAAATTTCATGTGTATTTTTAAACTTTAACCCTTACAAAATTTAAACGACCAGTCGATATGTATTTTTACACCTATTTTCAAAGTTTATAGTTACTTTTTTCTCTTGAAAAAACTTTTGGTCTTCAACGCACTTTTGTAAAATATATCATGAGTATTTTTTCACCAAAACCCTTATAAAATATTACCTCTGATCTTAGTTATAAAATAAAATTTATAGTGTAATTAATTTGTAGTACAAATTTCGTCCTATAATTAAAACAGGAGGGAGTCTGTGACTAACTGACCAGTGATTAAATGTGCTTCTTTATACGTATTTACATATAAGAAAAATATTCGGGAATGATAAATTCCCAGCCCCTAAAAATGAACGTTGAGCTGTAATGTGAAAACTTATTTATTATAGAGTTAAGTAACAATTATAGCTGCAGCCATTAATAACCTACAAAATATTTTTTGTCATTCTTATTCACTACTGGCGGGCAAATTGAATTGCGCCTTTACTGGGCAAGAAAAATATTCCTGTCTATAACGTAGAAGAAAAGAAATGATTTTTTTACTCAAGCCATTTTTTATCAATCTCAAATCTTTATTTTATTTGCTTCACCTCTAATATTCATATTTTATAAAATGTTTTATATTTTTTGTTTCATGGAAGTTAATTATTTTCTGTAACTTTCTTCTTATTTTGGGTTGCGTTACATCCAGATCCAATGACAGACCTTCTTGAATATAATGGGGGACATGGCCCCCTAAAAAAGGTATGTTATCTTATACATTAAAATTGTTAAAATATTTTTACTATACATTTGGTCCCTAGTCTTGTAAAATATTTATTTCAAAGTCTGCCATTAGTTACGTTAAAAGAGTTATAATAGTAATTCTTAGAAAGAAAAAAAAAAAAAGTGAAAAGTTCACGTTTTAGATGGACGGACGTGATACTTGTTCTTATCCACATAAATGATACTTTGTACAATCTTATAGACAAAGAAATATGAGTATCTAAATCCAAATTCTTCTCGGCCAATTAAATTTTGAAGTGTGGACTTTTTAACTGATTTTTCTTTATTTTATTTTTTATTTAAATAATTTTATGCTACCTCTTATTCTCAATATAAAATATGATTTAATGAAGAAATTGAATTATAGACTGAATCCTATATTAAGAATGTGGGAAAAGATTACACAAAAATGTGTATAGAATAAGAAATGTGCTCCACCGATAATATGGACTAACATCCTTCAGATTACGTAAACCAGAGTCCCCAGACACGCAAATAATGGAAGCAAGTGAAATGACCATTCCAGGCGGCCGACCAGTGATGAGTCAGCTTCAATTAACATGTTGAATGATTGATAAGGAGAAGACAAAAAGTAATAATAATCAAGTCGTATTAATAAATGGATAAAAAATCAAATCAGTTTTGTTTCGTTTCTGATCGCAATCATATCAGTATTCAACTTGAGGATGCACCAATTTGAATTCCACTTTGTTATTATTAGAGACAAATAAATAAAATTGAGAGTGTGACTTCAAATGAGCTGGGTTTAGCGTCACCCTGAAAACGATTGAATTATTTTAAACTAAAAAGGATGTCGACGTGTAACAGTATAAACAATTTATCAGTATCGAATGAATAGTGGTGGTATCTGATAATTGTATTTTAAAAATAAGTACGGTTAACATTGACATGAACGTGAATATATATAATACTCCATTCGGTCTTTACCTTTTAATGCAATAAGTTATTTAGAAAGCAGTTAGTATTTAGTACATAGTATATTTGGGGTTAATGTTTCAACGCTCTTTGTATTTTTTTTTTATTTCTATTAAACTTTATTAATAAGGATAAAGTCAACTGTTATTCATTTAGGTAACTTCGTGGAAGTTGCTCTGTGCATGGGATAGGATGGAGTATTTTTGGTTCTTTATTGGGTCTGTTTGGGTTGGCGGTAGGAGTTGTGGCTTAAAAACTATCTGACTTTAAAAAAAGCTCGGTGGGAAAAAAGTTAAGTTATAAATAATGATTTGTGTTTGGATTGATAGTGGTAGAAGTGGCGGGGCCCAATTTACCACGTCAAAAAGTTGAGAACGTTATGGAAAAAATTGGGTTTTGAGCTTTTTCCTTAACGCTTTTTTGAGGCTTTTTAGATGTTAAAGTCCAAAAACTTAACGCAAGAACCCAAACACACCACGTTGAGCTTTTTCTTCAATGCCCATTAACTCTACCGCTAACGCTCCTAACGCTCTCCTAACGTTGATTCCAAACAGGCACATTGTTGAGTTGGAATATAATTTAGCCTCGCGCGGTGACTTGTGGGTCCTTTTCAAATGTGTTTTTATAATCTATATATTTGACTACCTCCGTTTGATATTAATTATAACATCGAGTTGATTTTTTTTAGAGAGATTAAAGAAGTTAAATAAATTCTTAATCATATCATATGTTGTAAATCTTTAGATTATATACTCCCTCTAATCCTTATTATAAGACAACAACAAACAATTGGGTTCTCATTAGGTGTTATTCCCTCTAAATAGAGGAATTAGGAATTTTTTTATTTTTTTATATATTCTATTTATTTAGATTAGATTATATCTTGGATCTTGAATATTTTTTTATACCCAAGATCTCAAATTAATTAATTTTCGGTCTTGCATTCAAAAATATTTTTCCGTAACTCAATATCCGGAAATTAATTAATTTGAGATATTAGGTGTAAAAAAAGGAATTCAAGATGCATCATATAATCTAATCTATATAAATAGAATATATATATATATATATATATATATATATATATATATATATATAAAATTTCCTAATTATAATTAGAGGGAATAACACCTAAGAAGCACCTAAGGGAATAGCACCTAATGTGAACTCCAAACAATTTTCACAAACAAATAAAAACAGTTAAAGTCAATAAAGTTATCCTATAATTTAAGTAACTTCCAATATTACCCCTACTAATTGCACTAAACTCTAATATCATATTAATTATTACTCTCACCCACTAGCTTTATTAATTATGGGTAAACATGAAAAAAGATATTTAATCCTCCTTGGGAACAAGCAAATGCCTTATAAAAGGGACCAGATACACTTGCTAGTTGGTACCTTATAATAAAGACTAGAGGGAGTATTAGTTTATTAGTCAAACTAATTAATTTGGAGAAAAATAAAAATACTCTAAAATAATTTAATTATTTTCTTTAATCTCTTTTAAAAAAGTCAACTTATTTTTATAATTAAGATGGGAAGTAATAATACCAGTTGCACAGTAGAGTTATGTGCGGTCACTTGTCAGAGGGAGCTAGAAAAGATGATAATGAACATAGTATAGGGATTTTATTTTTGGCTAGATAAACGTGGAGGATGAGTTCGTTGAATTATTGCTTTCTTGCATTTGACCAAAAAAAAAAATGCTTTCTTGTATGGTGAATGGCGAATTATTAGATCGTTTTTGTAATACTCTAAAATTTGGATTACTTTGATCCTATTTATAAAAAAATTGATAAGAGTTATATGAGTATTTAATAAAGTCTTTTTATTTTGGTTAAAAAGTATATTTTTAAATTTTAAGCTTTTTAACGATCATCTTGGCCCCTTAACTTTGAAAGTATCTTTTGGCCCCACACTTAACACCGTTAATATTGCTAACGGAAAACGCGACGCTGCGAACTCAGTGATGATTAATAGTATTTAATTACATAAATTTTATGTATTTTAAAATTTACCATATTTTTAATTTAAGTTTAATAGTATTTAATTACACCATCATAATTTAAAATTACATTATTATTCACTTGAGTTTGAATTTTCCGTTGAAGCAAAATTAACGGTGTTAAATTATAGTGACTAAAAGTTTACTTTATAAAGTTTGACCAAAAGATACCTCAGTAAATTTAAAGCGACTAAAAGATACTTTTAAATTTCTTTTATTTTTTACCCTAATTAATTATATGTATTGAATTAACTAAAAAATTTATGATACTTATATTTATTTTATTTCACTTTCTTACATGATTCTCATAAATAAATGCATACTTAATAAAAAAATCATTTTAAATAGATATATTATTATTAACTAATTTTAACTATTTTCTTAAACAATATAATTCAATTATCAAACTGTTAGAAATAAAGTAGGAGAAAGAGAAAGTATTAATCTACTTAATTTGGCATTAAATGTGGCTCAAGGACGGGTTGGTTAACTGTCTCTTTCTCTCGATCTTTCCTCTCAATCCTAGGTATTAGGGTAGTTGAACTGCACCAGCCAGAGTTGGATCATCTTAGTGCCTACTAACTCATGGCTCTAATGGGCACCTGTCCAATTCTTTTATTGGACTTCTTTTTCTTGTCAGAATTTTTTTATAAAGGGAAAATCCCACCTCAAGTAACTAAAATATTATGAAAAAAAAGTCTAAAAAAGTCACATACAGAAAAGGTCTTGAGCTTTTTTTTTTCAGTATTATTTCAGAAACGTTAACAATTATATTAATACAATATTAACAACTAAATCAGTACATGTTAACAACTACTCCCTCTGATTCTTATTATAATACACCAACTAACAATTCTCACAAATTAATAAAAACAGTTAAAGTCAATAAAATTCCCTAGAATTTAAGTAACTTCTAATATTACTCCTACTAATTACACTAGACTCTAATATTGTAGTATTAATTATTACTCTCACCTACTACCCTTATTTATTAGGTGCATACATGAAAAAGAATAATTAATACTCCTTGGGCACAACCAAATACCTTATAAAAATGACCAAATAAACTTGTTATTTAGTGTCTTATAATAAGGATTAGAGGGAGTATATCAATACAACATTAACAACTAAATCAGTATACGTTAACAACTAAAGCCTTTTCTGATATGTGACTTTTCTTTCAGCATTTTTGATAATATCTTAGTTACTTGGACCTTAAGGGAGATTTTCCCTTTTTTTATAGGACTTGTTAGAATGATCGTTTAGCTTATAATATAAGTCATTGAGAAAATTATTATTACATATTTATCAATTTTAGATGTAGTTCAACATTTAACGCTCATTGTACTCCCTACGTATGAAAATATAAGCTTCAAATAATTAGTTTATACAACTCAGAAAGTTAGCTAAAATTGATTTAAGATAAATATGTAAAAATATGCAATTATTATTTAAAAATGCCTATATTTAATGAAAAGGTTGAGTGAAAGAGAGAGATCAAAGAATGAGGGGACAAAAGAGACTAAACGAAACGGGACAAACATGTAATCAATTAGGAGATAAAAATAAAAGAAAAATTGTATTAAATGACATCAGACATATAGCTGGAGGCTTATAAAAAAAATTCAAGTTTACATCTCATAGAACACAAGAAAATACCATTTAAATTTTAAAATTTAAAATTAGTGAATTCCTATTAAAATAAGTTATCAATTGCTACACAAATCCATTTAATACGTATACTTTTGTAACACGATTATTTTGAAATTTTAAAGTTCAATTAGTATTTTCTTATCTTTTTCTCTTTATATTTTGAGAGTAATACTCCCTTCGTTGGTTCTTTTTATAAAAGCTCAAAATTTGAATTGTTTTGATCATTTTTATAAAAGCTCAATAAGAGTTGTCTGAACATTTAACAATTTTTTTTTTTTTCATTTTTTAATTATATGTATTGCATTAATTAAAAGGCTAGTAATACTTAAATCTAATCCATCTTTCTCTCTCAATTGCACCTTGTAAATAAGGATATATATAAAAAAATAATTTAGACATATTTATTATTTTTGATTGATTTTAACCACTTTCTAAGGCCCGGTTTGGTACGAAGAAAATTTGAGGAGGAAAAGAACTTAGATGTAGGAAAGGAAGGGAAGGGAAGGGAAAATTTTGAAAGATGAGGGAAAATGAGTTGTTTGGTAGGAAAAAACATGAAGGGGTAGTAGTTGGTAAAAAATTAAGAAATATCTATTTTACCCTAAAAAATAATTAATTCAAAATAAAAAAGAAAAATAAATTTTTTCGCTGAAATAATTTTTTTGAAAATATACTTTTGTCAAGTTCGAAGTCATATCAAAAAAATTTCCGCCAAATTCAAATTTGAGGAGTAAATTTATCAAAAAATGTGAACAATTATGTGACAACTTGATATCTCACTGATTTTAGTAGGATTTGATCTTCTCACATATGAGGGAAGATTAGTGGTCTCAAAAACTTGGGTTCCTAAAAAGATTTATATAAAATACATATCAAACAGAACTTATTAATATTCTTTTTCCTTCTCATGGAATCCATATACCAAAGGGTTGAGGTTCTCTCATAATTTTTTTCTCATTATCCCTCATTATCTCTAAATCATATCCGTATAATCAATCACAAAACTACTTTAACATTTCTCTCATCTTTCCAATCAATGACCCAAATAGACTGATGGGAGAAAAAAGATGAAGAGAGAATCCTCTTCCTATACCAAACGGGCCTAACACTTCTCTCGCCACGTAATTTGATTGTAAATGTGGCAGGAGGGACTATAACTTTGACTAGGGAACGCCACCTATAATTGGACTTGGCGGCCACGTTTATGGCTTGAACACGACACGTTTATCATTGTACTCATCTAGTAGCACCACTTTGAGCAAAAAAAATCTAGGGAAAATTCCATTTAAATACTGGATTAATTGTAAAACCCTCGTATGCGCCCCGACTCAGAAAAAAGTAAGATGCATAGGACCCATGAGGGATATCAAAGTCGCGTGAAATTACCTTTCTACCCTTACTTTTAAATAATAAAAAAAAACCCCACCGCCCCCACCCCCACCCTCACCACCACCGGGCTGGGGCCCACCACCACCACGCTGGCCGCCGACGGTAGTGGTGGTGGGGTTTTTTTAAAAAAAATTTATTTAAAAGTAAGGGTAGAAGCGTATTTCACGCGAAGAGATATCCTCATAGTCTTTGTACCTCTCGCCTTTTTACAAAATTGAGGACTCTGGGGTTTTGAAATTCATCCTGCATTTAAATGGAATTTTCCCAAAAATCTAGTAGCACCACGTTTTTTTTATTTTATTTTTTTATTTTTGTGCCAAAAAGATTGACACACGATTAGGCTAAAGCGTCTTCACCCAAAAGAGAGGAGGTTCGATCCCGCATGGTCGATGTGGCGCCGTTGGTGGCGAAGCGATCTGTAAGATTTACATAAAGCGTTTTTTGAACTTGGAGACGTCGCGGCGCGATAAGACTAGGTGTTTTCCTCACCTAAACTTTTTTGTATAAAAAAAATAAAAAAACATTTTTTATAGGATTATCTTTAATATAAAGAATATTTTTTTTAAAAAAACAAATGTAAGCTTATCTTTATACATTTACTTTCATCAATTATATTATATTTATTATTTCCATGCAATAAATGTTCACATTTTATCTCTCATATTACTATGTACTCCATTTATAAACAAAGTCGTAAAGGAAAGAAAAAAGCACATTTCACACCGTTGTTCCTTGTAACTAAAATTTTAAGCGGCATGAATTTGATATTTAATTTTGTATAGAAAGGACTGAAAGGAATATTTTATAGAGTTAAATGAGATTTGGTTATGTTAGATGTCTACCAAAGTGATATAATAGCTGATGCCATGTGGAAAATTGGAAGCACAAGGAGACAAGCAACAACAGCAAACCCGTCTCTCAAATTGTGAAGCCTGTTTTCCACCGTGATTGGCGGATCATGCAATTACCAAACCCGTTTCATCTGTACTGAGTATTGACCATTCACACATTTGTTTCTTCTGAGTAGCGCAGTGGTTTGATGAATCCGATGGGGAGAGAGAAAATGGATGAGGATGTTGACAGAACCCGTCAATATATATTTATGGAGTTCTCAAATTGTGAAGCGTATTTTGGTCGGCATCCTCATCCTGATTGGTACTCAAAAGTGACCTCACACAGCCTCCGCCATTTGTTTTTTTGCCAATTAAATTAGTGGTTTGATGAATCCAATTAATAAATATCATCCTTCTCCACCACGCAACTATTATGCGCCTTCTATTCCAAATCTTACTTTTTCACCCTATAACGATTGCTCCTATACTTTGTACAGTTACTGTCCTAATTATAAGATATAATTTACTTTTTTTAAAAGATTAAGAAAGTTAAATAAATTATTTAATTATATTATATATTGTATATCCTTATATTATATATGTGTTCATTAGTTAAACTAATTATTTTAGAAAAAAATTAAATTAAAATACTCTAAACTAATTTAATTAATTTACTTAATATCTTTAAAAAAATCAATATTATCTTATTATGTTTATACGCTCGGAGATCTACAATATATAATATAATTAAGTAAATTTATTTAGATTTCATAATAATTTTAAAAAAGAACAATTATGTCTTATACCTAGAATTGAAAGAAAAATATAACAACTTTAAAAATCAGACATCACAATTAACTTCTCCCCAAATCACATCAACCCCCAAGACTGTTATTTTCCACAACAGCACTGCCCATGTCACTAAACTAAAAAAAAAAGTTTTTTCTTCGACTATGAACAATAGCAACTAGCAAGTCTATTTTAGGCTCAAGTTTCTGGACTACAAATGCTTACCCTTTTCATTCGGCCCATCTAAGCTGGGTTTTTAGAAACCCAAAGTTTAAAAGCCGTCGTTTGAATCCTATTCCTCAGTCAACCCGGTCCGGTCGTCGATATGCAAGTTGTAAAACTAAAAATGGATGCTTTTTCTGTTGTGTCATTGTGCGCGCCGTGGCTCCCCGTTTCACCTACCCGCCACAAGAATCCAACGTAACGCTGCTTCATCGCGCTGTGTCCGATCTTTAATCCAGAACTCGTGGAAATTACGAAATCTAAGAGCATCACAATCATGGGAGTGACACCGAAAATTGCACCCTCCATGCTATCATCGGACTTCGCTAATTTAGCTTCCGAGGCTGCTCGCATGCTCAACGATGGCGCCGATTGGCTTCACATGGATATTATGGTATGCTTTCTCAGCTTCAACTGCTTCCTTTTTCATTTCTCTCCATGTCCTGGTTTATTTTCGCTTAACTTTAGTTCATCCAAGAGCTAGGATTTATTGAATGTTTCAAGTCAGGCTTTCTATCAGAAACATATTGAAGCAATAAAAGGATTTTACTTTATTCATATATTGTATTCTTCGACTAATAGTGTCGATGCTGCGATTGTTAATGCAATTTCCATGGAAGGGTGCAAATATTTGTAGACAAGGAAAATAATTTGCTGATGGCCTGAATTTCGATCCAATTATCATTTTTCGTCTTTTCATTCAAAATCTAGTACCACAAAAAATCCAGCTTGGAAAAATCTACTTGAGGAGGAGCCGGCGCTAGCTAAATTTCTAATGTGGTTCATTAACTAGTTTGCAGCGACCCTGCTGTACTTATGTGGATAAATTGGTTCAGTTAACAAAGGATGAATAAATTGTGCGTGATCTGTCATTGCCTAAGTATTTATGTGTTTGCATATCATATACTTCACTGGCAATCATTATTCCTGATACTTCCCTTTTTCTCATTTTGGTTCATTTGCAGGATGGGTAGGTGCCCGTGTTTGCTCACACCACATTATCATTGTGCTTTTTCCTTGTTATTGTTGACTGTAACATCTACTTCCTTTCACTGTTATGTTATTTATGCTTTGAGTAGAAAACATTGTCTTTCTTTTCCTTCTTGTTGAATCCAGGGTCCTATACTAATTACTATTTGTGCTTATTCTGTTTGATTAAAGTTCAAGTTTTCTCGGCTAAGTGGTAAAGTACATATGTGCTTGCCCTTGACATCCCAGCAAAATGTTCACGATGGAGGTCTTGAGTTTTGTCTCTATAAAATTTTGATTGGAGTTTCTTTTCATTGAAAGGAGTAAAAATTGAAGAAAAGGAAATGTTGTCTTGTTGATGACAGTACAATTTTTTGCGGTTTCCAGCATGATCTTATGTCATTAGTTCTCATTCAAATCAGAATTCATACTATATAGTCAATAGACTCATTTCCAATAGGGATGTTGTTAGGCATGTGCAAAGATTTGCAATTGCAGTACTTTATCATGGCCATTGCTCACTATCTTGAAAATAAGTTTATGCTTATATTTTAATTTGTACTTTCTATTTTATTAGTTTCATGCAAAAGGAAACTACTTCTATCGACTTCTCTTGGTACCCAAGGATGAATGAGGGGCATGTCATGAACTTTATTTTATATTTGTTGAGTTTACTTTCATTGTAGTTAATTTGACTCTTCTGGCTTTCCCCCTTCTTCCTCTCCTACATGCAGGCACTTTGTCCCCAATCTAACTGTTGGTGTTCCAGTCATTGAAAGCTTACGAAAGCACACAAAGTAACATCATTGCTGCTTTGCTGATCTAAGTTTTCTACAGTGGATATTTTACCTCTTGTTAAGATTCCCTGTCTTTTAATAATTTGCTTTAAACTAATACAGGGCATACCTTGACTGCCACCTGATGGTCACAAATCCCCTTGATTATGTTGAACCTTTGAGAAAGGCTGGTGCTTCTGGTTTTACGTTTCATATTGAGACATCTAAAGGTTGCTACTCCTTATACCTTGTTTTCTTGACATTTCATTTTGCTACATCTAAAGGTTCCTACTCCTTATTTAGTTATTTTCTTCTCTGCATGCTCAAAAGCTGTTATTGTGGACAGATAACTGGCCAGAACTTGTCCAGAGAATAAAATCAGGGGGCATGATGCCTGGTGTAGCATTAAGGCCTGGGACACCAGTTGAAGAGATTTATCCTCTGGTATGATTTCCTTCTTTTTTTGTTCTCGTTTGATCATATGATTATATTGCTGGATTTCATGTTTACAGTGGTAACTGGTAAGTATGATTTGAGAATGTCCTGCCCCACGTTTGAATAATGGGTAGCCTTGAAGTTGAGGGTAGATACAATGTCTGGCTAGATTTTATTCTTTGTAGGATGCTTCTTGTTTTTGTTTTTAAGCAAATATTCAGTTCACAGGTTGAAGCAGAAAATCCTGTAGAATTGGTCCTTGTGATGACTGTGGAACCTGGATTTGGAGGACAGAAATTTATGCCTGAGATGATGGATAAGGTATACATACTTCACCCTATATGTTAAGTTAGTTCTGACTGATAACTGTTGTTTATTAACTAACTTGCACTTACTTTTTGGCTAATTGGTTTATTTCTGAGACCAGGTACGGCTGCTAAGGCAGAAGTATCCATCACTTAACATTGAGGTATTTCAGCCTGTTTGTTTTTTGGCCGTAACTCATTTTTCCATCAAATTGATTTATAACAGATTATAAGGTTTTTTGGGCTCAATTAACTCTTGAACTCGTTTCATCTCTCACATTTGATGCTTTGTTATGTCTCACTTGTTCTTTTTGGACTCTGAAAGCACTTTTGAGTTCTTACTCTTGGTTACTTTTCCTTCCCTCTATTCTATTACCTAATGACCTTTACCTTTACCTTATCCTTTGAGGTTTCTCATGATATTTTCCTTTGTGTATCCTTCAATGTTGCCAGTTCTTGTATTCATGAGCACGAAATCTTTCTGTTTGCAAGTTCATGCAGACAAGTGGCGATATCACTGAAGGAATCTGAGGTTCTGAACATGTTCATATTCAATTGTAGGTTGATGGGGGACTAGGGCCTTCAACCATTGATACAGCTGCATCTGCAGGAGCAAACTGCATTGTTGCAGGAAGCTCGGTATTTGGAGCCCCTGAGCCAGCTCAAGTAATATCCTTGTTGAGGAGGAGTGTCGAGAAAGCCCAGCAAACAAGCTGACAAAACACAGGAAAGATTGCTGATTACGAGTTGAGTTGCCCTGAACACACCTTTGCATTTAGAATTTATCCTCCAAACTGTTCAATGTACTAACATTTTGACGTGTTAAATAAACGAGAAAGTGATTGTTTGTGTTACTACATCCACTGTACGCCCTATGGAGTATATAAAGGCGTATTTTACAATTTGATGACCAGTGGAATTCTTGTTGGTAATTGGATTTGACAATTATTGTCACCACCACCATCTATATTAAACCGGAGTGAATAATCTAAAGGTGATTTATTTTCCTTGAGATTGTCAATTTAAGGTTTGGATTTGTTTCTTCTGCACCTACACCGCTTGTCTGGATAGCACGCACTGACATGCGCACCAACATACACGAATCTCTTGAATGGTCTATGTTTTTCCCTTGTGCTCATTTTTGTGGCGACTCATTCTCTTTAATCGAATGCCAGCCACTTTATTTGCCCGTCAATTCTCTGTTAAACCATTATGTATGGTGGCACCATTTTACTTTGAGAAACGGGGGACTTGAAAAGTGTATCGGAATTGGGGTAAGGCATGGCCGACCAAGTTTCAAAATTAGCTTAATTTTCTGTTCACAAAGAACAGTGGCTGGCATGTGTTCTCACGTGCACGGACACGCCTTATGTTTTTTTCACCACCATGGCTTGGATCCTATAAATTTTTTTCTAAAATTGTAGAATGCTGTAATTCAAGAAAGATGTGATGCTAAACCAAGGAGAACTTTGAATCGCACTCGAATGACCAAGTTGAAGTCTGACAAAGCTGAGCACTAAGTACCATAACTAAAAGAACTGTTGAAACACTAGTATAAATTTCTCACTCACTCATGTTTCATTATCAATCAATTATAAGCACTTTTATCAGACAGTTCCAAGGCTTAGCAATTCCCGGTCCTATTCTCTTATACAGCCAAATTAAAGTAACATGATTTCACATTAAAATCCTACAGACAGATAATGACCATATTCCATCAAAGAAATACACCAAAACATTCATTCTGGCCTCAAAGGTCTAAGTAGCTAAATGAGAACAAATTCCTCACAACTGCATCTTAAATTGACTTCACTAATGGCATCTTTCAACAGGTTGTCGGGTATGGCATCGGAAAGGGAACATAAATGGAGCAGAAAATACCCATAGAAATTTACCTTTGGAGTAGACAAAAGCCTCTGCATCTTGTTTATTAAGTCTAGAATGCAAAAGTACAAAATAGACTTTCCAAAAGTAACCTTCACTCGTATGGCAAGGACACAGTTCAATTCTGAGTGCAGCTTATCGTGGAGCAAGTCTTTCTATGATAAAAGCATCCTCCAGCTGAGCATCAGACATGTCAAAATCTGCAAGTCAATCAGTAACATGAGTTGTGGAAAACAGCCAAACTGATCGTTAGAGCAATTGATAAGCAAAACGGATGACAAAAGAGTAAAAGATGTGAACATTTTGTAGCATAACTCTACAAGTTTTTCAACATTTGTTTAAAGTATCTCCAATTTGTTAATTACACTCAACTGGAATATTTTGTTAGGTTCAGGTTCATCCCAGCGTGATTTTATGTGTAATCAAATCAGGTCACACGCAATTTTTCAAAGAACCTCATGAAAGTTAGATTATTGCCATAATAGATAACCACGCCATGGGGACAAAGACAAGTTTGCGAGGCATTTCCAAAGACAACAATAAGAATGAGCTAATGTCCATGTCCAAAACGGAATAGTTAACAACTCAAAACACACCAAGAATTTCAATGGAAACTAATGTCCATGTCCAAAAACTGATAATTAACAACTCACAACACCAACAATTTCAATGGAAACTAATGTCCATGTCCAAAAACTGATAATTAACAACTCACAGCACCAACAATTTCAATGGAAAAAAATCATGTTGTGTCCGATCCTTAATCTAGAACTCGTGGAAATGACGAAATTTTTCACAAAACTTAAATGCAATTTTGAGATTTCAATGAACTATTTTATCCTATTTTTCCTTGTCCAAGACCTAAATATATTTCTCCCAAACTAACTCTTCCCTGTAAACAAAAAGGAGTGTCATTGCTTGGACTATAAACAATAGCAAGTCTATATTAGGCTCAAGTTTCTAGACTACGAACTAGTCATCCGTTAGCGGACTCAAATGCTTACCGTTTTCATTCGGCTTATCTAAGCTGGGTTTTTAGAAACCCAAAGCTTAAACAACGTCATTTGAATCCTATTCCACGGTCAACCTGGTCTGGTCGTCGATATGCAAGTTGTAAAACAAAAAATGGAAGCTTTTTCTATTGAGTCAATGTGTGCGCCGGGGCTCCCCTATTTCACCTACCCGCCAGAAGCAACCAACCAAAATGCTGCTTAATCGTGCTGTGTCCAATCTTTAATCCAGAACTCGTGGAAATTTGTCCCCGAACTTAAATGTAATTTTGAGATTTTAAGAAACTTTGTCGTACTTTCTCTTACCAACACCTAAATATAATTTTCCCAAACAAAAAATTCTTGAGAGTGTCAATTTCGATTACCAGTGGAATTCTTATTTGTAATTGGATTTGACAATTATTGTCACCACCTCCATCTATATTAAACCGGAGTGAATAATTTAAAGGTGATTAATTTTCCTTGAGAGTGTCAATTTCTGGTTTGGATTTGTTTCTAATGCACCAACACCGCTTGTCTGGATAGCACGCACTGACATGCACACCAACATACACAAATCTCTTGAAATGTCTATATTTTTCCCTTGTGCTAATTTTTGTGGCAACTCATTCTCTTTAACTGAATGCCATCCACTTTATTTGCCCGTCACACCCTTTTTCCGTAAGCCAATCATGACAAAATTTCTCTCACATTTTTACCTTCTAAATTTAAAAACTATTCTCTAAAAGTTAATTCAAACACACAAAAACCATTATGTATGGTGGCACCATTTTACTTTGAGAAACAGAGCACTTGAAAAGTGTATTGGAATTGGGGTAAGGCATGGCTGACCATGTTTCAAAATTAGCCTAATATTCTGTGCACAAAGAACAGTGGCTGGCATGTTTTCTCACGTGCACGGACACGCCTTATGTTTTTTCCACCACCATTGTTTGGATCCTATAAAAAAATGAAGCTTTCAGCTCAAAAGTTGCTTTTTTGCTTAGAAGTCGCTCTAAAGTGAAATGATTGGCATTCAATATTGGTGTAGAACTACTAAACACTCTGTATAAAGATGCTTTTGTTCACTGCATTCACCATGCCTAACGAAGGATACAATAGAATAAAGAAAAACTAAGTTAATTTTTTATATTATCGTTCTGTGATACCAATTCTGTCTTGATAATTGGGTGGTTCCGTTTTACTCTCCTTTTTAACATACAATGTACGGGTTTTCTTTCTGAGTTGCTTTTTGGTTCCAACGAGTGCAATGAGCAGACGAAAAGAGACACTATCATCGCTTTCAGCGACTATAATGATGACGATAATCTTCATTCTCATATCATCCTTATTGTAATAAGCGATATTGTCTGTAACATTAGCACCTGAACAGCATTAATAATGATAGATCGTGGGAAATTTTTTTGGTGAGAGATCAGAGAGAGAGAGCAATGAGATTCCACTGAACTGAGTAGTGGCGGAGCCACCTTATGCCAAGCTGGGGCCTTTATCTTATGTATTTGTATGTAGGTATTATATAATATTTTATTTTGGCCATTTAATTTAAATTACCAAGCTAAGTGGCCGAGCAATGTTATGGAAAGGCCCCAACTAACCTTCACTTATCTTATGTATTTGTACGTATGTATTATATAATATTTTATTTTGGCCAATAATTTGGCCCAGCTAAGCTCTTATCTTTTCTATAATTAATTAATTATACTTTTTTTTATAATTATTATTAGGACAATGTTTGGTTCATTACTCATTGGGCTTTGAGAGGAAAGTAAAATTCTTGTTGAGATACTCTACTGAAAATGTTAGTATCTTCTTATATCTGTCGTTGTTCATCTTCATTTTAAGGATTAAATATGTACTTAAAAGCACTTTTTTTCACCTCACTCCTTTAATGAAAGTTATTCTACATATTTTTCTCTTTTTAATGAGAGTAATATTGTGATGATTAGTGAAAATTTTGGGGTTATGATTTTGGGAGAGTCTTGAGTTTTGACAATAGATGACTATATATATATATATATATATATGTAGAGGATGATTAATGACTAATTTTAATCAATTTGAATTTATTATTTGGTTGTCTTATGATTTTATAATGAATTTCTCTTTAAAAAATATATTATAATAGGTTATTTGCTTAGCTAAAATTCAATCAGATTTGTATGCTTTTTTTTAAAAAAAAATTTGGGGTTCACATTATATTTCTTTTATTTTCTCCAATTATTTTGTTTTGAGGTAGCTAATGGAATGTACATTTAAGTGTTAGTTTTGTGGATTGAGTAGTACTATAAGAATTAATATTTAGTGACACAAGATACTAATTAACACGATAAACAATATATATTCGGGTCACTAAATTTGTTGTAGGTTGAAAGGTATGAGTAAGGATAAAAGAAAATCATAAATGTGTTCTTTAAGAAGAAAATAACTTGAGAAAATGATATTTATAAGAAAATAATTTCGAAAGTGATGCACTCAGAAAAAAGTCTCCTTCCAAACGTTATAAAATTTTATTTACTATGTTATCTTTTGATTTATAATAGTCGGCTATTATTTTTTTGTATTTTCAATGTTATGCGATATTATTTAATAAATAGTTTAATATGTTTATTTTTTGGCCCGGGTTAAAATAATTTCTTGGTTCCACCACCTGGAACTAACTGTCTGAAATCGATATGATGACAGTCACTTGGAAAAATGTTTTCTTTTAATGAAAACTTGTTCCTGCCCATCTGATTAACTAATCAAAACCCACAACTTTTCTTCCCCTTGTGTACGTTCTTGACATTAAAAAAAGGAAACCACTTGAAATTTGGTTTTATCTCACTGAACCCAAGTGAAGCATAGAGACATGAAGTTACAGAAATCATGGTTCTGTGGATTTGGGCCAAGTAATCCACCAGATCTCCGCCGAGTGTTGACATGTACAGCAATCTCGTAGCGCCAGGGGCAATGACATTTCTGATTCAGAAATCTCAATTTATTGGTTCAAATGTCAACTCATAATATACTACCACCTTCTTTATCTGTTCAATGTCTTTACTCTTTAACCTAATTCATTCTTGAAAAACAATTCCCCATACCCACTACAAACATCATTTTATGGAAATCCCAATGAAAAGAAGTACTCCATAATTTATGATAAGAAAATGAACCTTCACCATTCATATAACTTTGTTCTCATGTACAGCTAGCTATATTGACATCTAACAATAGCAATGATGCATAAAAAGAAAAAGATGAGCCAGCAAGCAAGCGATATGCTTACACAGAAAAGGCTATAGGGGCTGGCATGGGCGGTGTGGGTAGTCAGTTTCCAAAGACCAGAATGTTGAAATGTTACCGGCCTAGCACTTATTGGATCTGTTTGGGTTAACGGTTGGAGCGGTGGCTTAAAAGTTATTTGACTTTAAAAAAAGCTCGGTAGGAAAAAAGTCAGGTTATAGATAACGATTTGTGTTTGGATTGATGGTGGTAAAAGTGGCGGGGCCCACGTCAAAAAGCTGAGAGCATTTTGGAAAAAGCTGGATTCTGGAGTTTTTTCCTTAACGAGTTTTTTGAGCGTTAGGAGCTTTAAGTCCAGTAAACTTAACGCCGAATCCAAACACACCAGCTTTTTCTCCAAAGCCCATTAACTCTACCGCAAACACTCCTAACGCTCACTCCAAACAAGCTCATTATCGTAGTAGCTTACTCAAAATTTTAAAAATATTTTTAAAAAGTAGTGTTGTATATATGCACTGTTCATTCTTCTATTTGTCTGCTTTTGGAACCCATACTTTCTCCTCTTTCATCATTTCTATTTGCACAGTTTTTTCAAACATTATATTCTCTCGTCTGCAGCATTCATCTTTCTTCCTATGAAAGTCAAGCCAGATCTTTGGCTTTCATTTGTAAAGTTTTGTCTGTGTACTTGGAGCCCTATTGGCTAGTGCTTTCCTCGTAGGCTTCTTTTGCATTGATGGAAATGCAAATTGGACACTTGATCGGAGCATGAAAATAATGAAGATTCTTATCTTCAATGCGAAACCAGGAAGCATGGGGGCCAATAATGTTGCATCTTATTTTTAACCCTTGCTATAAACGTTGTTGTTCTATTCTATGTTGTTCATAATCTGTTGCTAACTCAGACATACATTAGTATACTGGGTTATTTTAAGATATCTGGAGATTTTAACCCTAATATCCTGAGAAATATAAAATATTTTCACTTTGTACAAATATGCTTTGTCACAAGCTATATGCTCGCACAATTACATCTTTCGTCCTGTTTTCCTTGTAGGCCCTCTAATCCCCATCTGGCCTTCTCACTCATAAATTGCTTAAAAAAACTAAGCAGCTTTAAATATTCTTGATGGTTTGCGTGCACCCCCTTATTAAATGAATCAATCTCCTGATCTGAAAGGAACTTAGATTTTAAATTTAGCAAAAAGCAGGAAGAATCTATGCATTAAGCTTGTCAGGTAAAAATTTCAGGATTACATGATGCGACAAAATTGAAAATGACTGTAAAACACACGCACAACGCGCGCGAACGATAACTTCTAGACGTTTAATATGATGAAAAAAAATTTAAAACGGTTTGCTAAGATAAAATGTAAGTTATAAATGGATTATTATTAGGATGGACTCTCACTATATACACCTCTAGTTAGATATAAATTCATTTGAAAGCTTCTTTAAACAAATTAAATGGAAAAAAAAAAAAAAAAAAAAAAAATCCTACACGTGATAAGCAAATAATGGGCATCCTCACATGTACAGGTAGATGAATATAAAGGCAGGTTTGAAGCACGAGGAGCCTCTGAAGTAGTTATGAGTGTTTGCTGCCTATAAACACTGACAAACAAATCTAGGGATTTGGGATAAATGCCTTCATATCTGTTGTTGTAGGAATCAGAGTCAAATTAAACTTTGTGATCCCCAAGAACCCTGTCTCTGTACAGATTTTGAAAAAAAAAAAAAAAAAAAAAAAAGAAGAAGAAAAATCTGTGATGTTGTTGCTTACTCAGCTTTTGTATAGATCCAAGAGTGAGTGTGTGAGAGAGAGACGAAGGCTTTTATAGTATTTTATAGGCCATTCCACGTTTAGAGCTGAAGTGAGTGGTCCTGACTGAGCAAGTGAGCATAATAGCAGAAATGATCACTAAGCTTCTTCTCCACCTGAGAACTTTAGCCTTTTTGTTCTTCTGCTTCTTTGTCATTTCGCTTGGAGAAGAGCTTATCAGCTGCAACACAACATCCCCAGATGTTTCTGGCTACAGTTGCAGTAAAAATGAATCACAATGTGGAACATTTGCAGTTTTCTTCACAAATTCATACTACTCATCTCTCTTCAACTTGAGCTTTTACTTGGGGTTCAATCCTTATGTGATTGCAGATGCAAATGGGTTTTCTGCAGAAACAGAGTTTCTTCTTCATGACCAACCTTTACTAATACCAATAGACTGCAAATGCAAAGGTGGCTTCTTTGGCGCTGAAATAACCAAAACTACCATTAAAGGTGAGAGCTTTTACGGTATTGCTGAATCGCTTGAAGGCTTAACAACCTGCATGGCTATTAGTGATAAGAATCCAGGTGTGTCACCTTGGGATCTCGATGATGAAATCAGATTGCTGATTCCTCTGAGATGTGCATGTCCCTTATCACCTAAAGTTTCTCCAGAGCCGAAGCTTCTGATTTCTTACCCTGTGCTAGAAGGCGATACAGTTCACAATTTGGCATCAAAGTTTAATACTACAGCTGAAGCAATAATCTCCGCAAATAACTTGTTCTCCAAAGATTTTAAACCTGAGAGGCTCACACCCTTTACCTCTCTTCTGATCCCACGCATTGGTAAGCCTGTTCTTGGTTCTCTGGCTAAACCCAAAGAACCTGGTTCAGGTAATCGATCAAGCAACATTACAGTAATTAAACCATCACAACACAGGAAGCCCAAAACGTGGAAGGCTGAATTGTACATTGGCCTAGCTGGGGTCGCAGTTGGGATTTTGTTTGCTTTTCTAGCAGCTTTTGTTGTGGTTCGATTGAGGAACGAGAAGAAAGAGAAATCATCATCAGCCAAAAGAAACAATTTGGAGCTGCAACATCTTAATATAAGCGTAAGAACCACCAGCGAGAAGAAAGTTTCGTTCGAGGGATCACAGTCTGGGAAAATCATCGACACAACACCTCGTAAGATGCAGCTTGAGACTTACGCTATTGAAGATCTCATAAAAGCAACGGATGATTTCAGTTCAAATAATCTCATTGAAGGATCTGTATTTCATGGCCGTTTAGAAGGGAAGAACATGGCAATCAAACAAACAAACACAGAAACAGTGTTGAAAATCGATATTGGGCTCTTCCACAACTCAATCCACCATCACCCCAACATTCTCAGGATGCTTGGAACGTGTTTAACAGAAGGTCCAGAGTCATATCTGGTTTTCGAGTACGCCAAAAACGGGTCTTTAAAAGACTGGCTTCATGGTGGTTTAGCCATAAAGAACGAGTTCATATCATCCTGCTATTGCTTTCTCACATGGAGTCAGAGGCTCAGAATCTGCCTCAACGTGGCCATGGCCCTGCAATATATGCACCACGTCATGAAGCCAAGCTATGTCCATAGAAACATAAAGAGCAGGAACATATTTCTGGATGAAGAATTTGGTGCCAAGATTGGGAATTTTGGGATGGCAAGTTGTGTTGAGAACGACACAGAGGATCCAAAGTTCTATTCAACCAACCCTGCTTCTTGGAATCTTGGTTATCTGGCGCCAGAATATGTACACCAAGGTGTGATTTCTCCAGGTTCTGATATTTTTGCTTATGGGGTGGTTTTGCTGGAGATTTTGTCTGGTCAGACACCTATAAGCAGACCCAATGAGAAGGGAGAAGGAAGTGTTTGGCTCACTGACAAAATAAAGTCTGTTTTGGAGTTAGGGAATGAGGGAGAACTTAGAGGGTGGATGGACAAGGCATTGGGTGAGAATTATTCATTGGATGCAGCAATAACAGTGGCGAATATTGCTAGGGCTTGCGTGGAGGAAGATTATAGTATGAGACCAAGTGCAGGGGAAGTTGTGGAGAAGCTAACCATATTGATCGAGGAACTTGCAGAAGAAGATCACATGTTGATGTCTGAAAGTTCTTGCAAGCCTCTGGTTAAAGCACTGGCAAAGCAGTGATCCTAGTTCCTGTTCTGGAAACTAAATCCAATATATCTTTGGTCCAATCTATTGGCCTTCTTAATTAAATATGTGGTTATGTTGTTGTACATGTACTTCCTTTGGTCTTTAATATAAGGCATATTTTTCTAATTTGATTATATTAAAGATATTAGTTAAGTTAGTTAATATAACATGTATTTTCTAAAACATCTTAGTCATCTTCCTTAATTTCTTAATTTCTTCTCATCCTTGATTATTGTTAAGAGAGCATCAAGAAAAGTAAATTAGTAAAATATTGACCAGTATGAAAAATTTGTCTTATATTTAGTACCAATATTAACTCCTCAAATGTGTCTTCTTGTATTAAAAACTCGAGGAGTAATTAGTATATTGAAACTGATCAGAACAAGTAACAAACAAGGCAGTTTTCTACTTACTATAGGTCTTTTTGGCTGATTCAATCTGCAGAGCAGTTATAAAATGGCGCATGATCAAGTTTGGGGGCTAAGAGGAATTGTAAATGAGTCTAATAATTTTAAAAGTAAGCTTGTACCGGTAGAATTTATGAATAATTAATTCCATAATCAGTTTGACAACATCAATTGTAGAGGACACATTTTGCTGACAATGTGGACCAACATTCCATGTGTTTAAAAGGAACAGTCACAAATGATTGAATGTAACTGAAATGTGTGTTGTCAAAGAGATGATATCATTCATTGGGAACCTGCAAAATGCAAATATGCCATACAGATAACAAATCAAGATGATATCATTCGATTGGGAACCTGCAAAATGCAAATATGCCATACAGATAACCCCTCCAAAACTTTTATGTATCAAAAAAAAAAAAAAAAAAAGAGCCTGAGCCGTCAAGCTATGGTTGATGTGAGAAAATCCGGAAAAGCACCAAAATAAGACACTTTTTTAAAAAAATTACCGGATTGATGCACTGTTCAAACTATTTTTCAAACTAATCTTTGGGTGGCGATGAGCCCGACAGCGCCGTAGGTAGAGACTTTGTCGATTCACGCCTTCGGGAAGGAGTTAATTATATTCACGCCTTCCGAAGGCGTGAATGATATTCACGCCTTCAAGAAGGCGTGAATGACAATTAACGCTGAAGGCGTCAATTTTTTTAAAATATAATTTTATAAATATGTTTAAAATTATAAATAATAATTCTATTTACTTATAATTAATAATTAATAATTAATAAAATTGAAATATTTAAAATTTATTATGAATCTTATGATATAAGACTAATTAGTGTATTTATTATAAACCATAAGATAGATGACTACTTAATTAGATCCCGCGCCTGCAATTAATTGCACAATATATTTGACTAATAAAAATTTACAATAACACAATACAAATCCCAAAACAGAAGAATCTTTTGTTATAACCAAATTATACCGCGTAATCTTGAATATATTGTTAATCTTAACAATATATTCCAGATAGATGACTACTTAATTAGATCCACGAGTTGTAATCTTAACAATATATTCAAGATAGATGACTACTTAATTAGATCCACGCGTTGTAATCTTAACAATATATTTAAGATAGATGACTACTTAATTAGATCCACGCGTTGTAATCTTAACAATATATTCAAGATTACGCGGTATAATTTGTTTATAACAAAAGATTTCCCTGTTTTGGGATCTGTATTGTGTTATTGTAAATTTTTATTAATCAAATATATTGTGCAATTAATTGCAGGCGCGTGGATCTAATTAAGTAGTCATCTATCTTATGGTTTATAATAAATTCACTAATTAGTCTTATATCCTAAGATTTATAATAAATTTTAAATATTTTAATTTTCTTAATTATTAATTATTATTTATAAGTAAATAGAATTATTATTTATAATTTTAATTATATTTATAAAATTATATTTAAAAAAATTGACGCCTTCAGCGTTAATTGTAATTAACGCTGAAAAGGCGTGAATGACAGCGCCCTCGGGCGCCCGTCATCTCAAGCGCCACACCAAAGATTAAGATTAGCTTGGAAAATAGTTTGAACAGTGCATCAATCCGGTAAATTTTTAAAAAAGTGTCTTATTTTGGTGCTTTTCCCGAGAAAATCCAATAAGCAGGGTATTATTTGACATGCCCATACAAGGCAAAATATTTCTCTTTTTTTTTTCTTTGATAAGATTTCAGTTGAAGAAAGCTACATAAATAGGAAAATTGGTATGGGGTATTCAATAAACTGAACCATAAAAAAGTTTTCAGTTTATTACCACATAGGAAGTTGTATTCTCTTCTGCTCTTCATTCACCCTTCTTTACTTCTCTTCGAGAAAAGTCCAGCAAAATTTGAGGAAAAAAAGAGTAGCATGATTTCAAATAATATTAAAAATAGTATAAAAAACGTTTCATAAATCGATCTCTATAACCATAGGCATCCTTATCCAACAAGTAAACTGGTCAACAGAGAAGATCTGCTGAACAGGTTTCTTAGAAAACTCACAATAAAACTGCAAGATTTATCATTTATCAAAAGAGAATGTGTAGGAAAATTGGCCCAACTAAAATAAATCTCTGGATTAGATTAATCGTGGAAAAGTAAAAATTGGAAGAAAAAAATGGAGGCTCTTTTTTTCACTGTGATATTTATGGTATTTTCATTATTATTCAACAGTACTTTAAAAAAAAAAATTAACAGCAACGTAGATCCCCCCCCCACCAACAAAAACATCCTCCTAACAATTTTTTTTATCATATCTAATGTTGTCCACTCTGAACAAGTAAACATATAGCACGCTTCTCTCTAATTCTCTACGCCCTGAATGTGGATTCTCTGCTCCTGCTGTCCAGCAAAAAGGAACAGAGAGATGCTGCTCTTAGATTAATATTAGCACTATTGACTATTGTCATCATCCAATTTATAATGCACCCTATTTGTTCATTCTGTTCTTGCGTGGCTAGTTTTTTTGACAGTTTCTCTGTTCGGTCTTTGCATTTTTGCTACAAGCTTCCACAAACAGAACAACCATACTCCCTCCGCTTCTTAATAAAAGATGTATTTATCTAATTTAATTATACTAAAAAACTTACTTAAATTATGGAAAGATTCACAAATATAAAAATTATATTTTATATTTAAGATTAAGATTAACTTCTTAAATATGTCGTATATTAAAGACGTACGTGGGTTGGATAAGTTTTCTACGCTTCTTGCCCATACTGGTCATCTTCAAGGTCCAATATCACTGTTTATTACCTAGGTTTATGGTGAATGTGATTTTCATTATGATCCTAGAAAAAAGTTTGTTTGGTTCATTTCATAGCGCAACTTGGGTAGGTCAGAACTGCATTAAAAGCAGGAACTATGAGTTAATGCACCGTGACGCATCATATAAATAAGAACAAGTAGCTTCAACTTTTGGAAGCCAAAAAACTTCAAGTTTAACTTAATACTACCAAAGATGGAGTTTGGGCCTGAATATGCTATTAAGGCATGTGGGAAGTCAATTCGGAACCCAAATGCACGGCCTTCTCAATGTTGAGATTTATGTTAGTTAGTTAGTTAGTTAATGACAGTGATATATGTAACCTACTTTGTCAAAATTAGCCCGCCAATCAAGAACAAGCCCCTCGTATATTTTTCTGATGATCGAGACATGACCGTGTCGTTGAATATGCAAAGCAAGTAGAGCATGAAATGGTTTGGCAATGGATGGCGTTACCGGCACGGGGGGTCAACATACATGTATGAACTCTCAATGCACGACCGAGTCCCAATAGTACAGTGAATAAAAGTTAACAGTAACGTACGAAAATAAGAAATAAATGATCGACCCATATATATAGAGCCAGGAAGACAAACTGGTGAAGAGAATCAAGTATACATTAATACATCTATCGATCTAATTATAATCACTCCATTACAAAAGGAGGGAGAAAAATATAATAACATCAAAAACCTCCCTTCAATGAATACTCCCCGTCCTTAATATAAGATCAGTATACAGAGTGATCTTATATTAAGAATCGAAACAGTATGAGATCTACTTTTACATTGTTCAGTGAACAACGTAAAATATGCAACCTAAAAAATGTATGCTCATGAATCACTCGATACAAATATGTGTCTGTGCATGTAATGAAGGAAACAAAGGTAATAAATAATAATCACGACATCATGACCTTAAACTCATCGAAAGTGAGGACGCCATCACCATTGAGATCAAATCTAGAGATCATGACTTGACATTCATCTACACTTCTGGATTCACCCAATCTGCTAAGCATTTTGCCCAAACTCTTTGGCGTTATACACCCACTTCCTTCCATCTCATACATCTTAAACGCTTCTCTCAAGTCTTTCGCTTTCTCTTCCTCTTCCCCTCCATCCACAAACCTCAAAAAGTCCTCCAACCCCACCAGCCCATCTCCGTCGGCATCCAAATACTCCACTGCCGCCTCCGCCTCCTCCTCCGACAACCCCCCGCCTATCGCCTCCACACATTGCTGCAGCTCCTTCGCCGATATCCTCCCGTCTCCGTCTCCGTCAAAGAGCTCAAACACACGCCCATACTGCGTCGCCTTGTCCATAAATGTCATGCAACAATAATCAGTAATCTCAAGTCTGTCAATGGAAGGCATGAAAAAAAAGATGAAGATGAAGAAGTAACAAATTAAAGAATGACTAGAAAATGTGAAGAGGTTAAGGATAGAGGTGTGTATATTAGTATATATACCCACACATATATGAATGACGCGGGCGTGGATTGGGTTGACCTTGACCAATGTTAACTTGCAGGACGTGGCATGGTTGTCTTTTTCTCTTTGGGGCTGTGTACGACGAAGGTGCGTGGCCCTTTCGTAATTAAATGTGAATGTAGAAGGAATCAATTAGGTTCGAAAAATACTGGGTGGAGAAAACTTAGGCTGAAAATTCAGGGGAAAAGGGGGTTGAAAAATTTAAACATCTTTTGCTACTAGTCATGATCCATGGGACACGAGGAGCCGCCCAATAGTCTTCTCCCACTAAATCAATTACCTCGAGGTGATCACACGTACATGTAGGGGGATGAAATGAGAGAAAATTCACCCAAAAAAATAAATAAATGAAAGAAAGAAAATACTCCATCCGATCTTAATTATATAAGACATATTTATCTAATTTAAAGATATTAAAAATGATAATTAAAGTAGTTAATTATATTTATTTTTCTCAAATACCCTTATATAAATTCAATTCCCAATTTCCAAAGTGCAACTGCCAACTAAACAACCAACAGTAATTTATACTACATCTGTTGAATTATAGAAATATTTTTGTAGTGTAAATTACACTATAAAAGCGTTTTTATAATTAGGAGTGGGGGAGTATTAGTTTTCTATTTTTCCTTTTGTGATTCCATATGAAGGTGACTGAGGGAGCACAAGATCGCCGCGTTGGATTAAGGGGCTAAATATAAAGCGCACTGATAAATGTTTTCTCAAATAAAAAGCATAAGAAAAAAATTATTAAATCATTAAATTTTATATTATTTTTTCAACTTAAAAAATAATATAAATTGATAGCTATTTAAAAATCATCTCACTATATAGAATACATAGGTGCATTATTAAATTTTTATTATATTTAATTATTATTGAGGAAGTATCAATAAAATATTTAGGGAAGAAATTGACAAAAATTAGAATTATGTTATGTGTTTAAAACCAATGGCAACTCTCAAATGTTGTCCTATAATTAGAACCAGAGGCAGTATCTTATATATGTTCTATTTAACACAAGATGAAGGGTGATATTCATGGAAATTAATAATGGGTGTTAGGGATATATGGGTTTATTTTTATGTAATGGCTGACATATCCCAAGGGCTAAACGACACCGACATAGTTTTATAATGAAATTGGTTATTTAGCAGTTGGTATTAAAAAAAGAAAGAAAAAAAAAAGAAAGGAAGGACTTGGCAATTGTCGATTGTACGTCAAGAAAGAGCAGAGAGGTTTCCACTGTGTATTTTATGGCTGAAATTTTAGATTTTATAAGTTGAGTGGCTCCACAGAGATTGGAAGATGAATATTAGAGCATGTGATATCCACCGGTCCTAATTATAAGAATTAGTTAACTTTTTTGGAGAGATTAAGGAAAAATTTAATTAAATTAATTTTTAGAGTATTTTTATTTTTATTTTTTTCTTCAAACTTAATAATTTGACTAATAAACTAATACATAATATAAGAAAACATAACATATAAAATGATTAAATAACTTATTTAGCTTCCTTAATCTCTCCAAAAAAAGTCAATTAGCTCTTATAATTAGGACCAGAGGTAGTATAATTTTTTATTTCAGAATGGAAGTGGCTTTTAAGTACTCCCACCCAACCCATCGTTTTTATACCAGCCTAAAATCTAAATTAATATGAAGATTTAATGAGGATTTTCTATTTTTGCTTTTCGTCAACGATTGATGATTTTTATATTTACTCTATTTATTTTTCTTGTTACCCTCACAAATAAAGGTATGCTTGATAATATATATATATATATATATATATATATATATATATATTTTAGATATACGTATTATTTTTAACATATTTCTTAAACCATGTTATCAAGCTCTTATAAATATGACTGGAAAAATGGAGTGCCTAGTTAAAACTAATGAATTACAGTTAACTCATTAAATATATTTTAATTTTTAAAAACTATGAGAAATATAAGGGATTAGTTGATAGTTGATTAGGAAATTAGGGCCTAGTCTATAAATATAGAGGGTCTTAACTATTGAGAAGTGCGTGTTGGATGTAGAGTCCTCTCATCATGTTTAGAGAGGGAGTTAATTTGGTCTCCTTCTAAGAGAGAGTTAACTTGGTATTTCTCTAAAAAGGAGTTAACATGATCTTTTTCTATGTTTTAAAGATAACCATGAGGATTACTCATTGTAAGAGCTTGTTGCTCTTTGTTGTAAATACAGTAGCATTTTTCATCTTCTTTCTCCATATTATTTCTGAAATTACATTTGTTAACAAAAACCATTAACATTTTCCTTGTCTAAACTCGTCTTCTCTTGTTTTTTCCAATATTCAATATGTATCACTAATAAATGAGTAAAATTAAAATGGTGATATTTATAATTCTCTACATTATCTATATTATAGACAAAAAATTCTTTTCAAACGAAATCATATATGTTTTATGGATATATGTGTATTTCAATTGAAAACAATTATATTCGAAATATATATATATATTTTAATCTGAGACTCACTAAAATTAGGACATACCTCCAATTTAAAGGACGTTGAGCCGACAAGACCCCAGTTCTTAGAATAGTAAATAGACTAATTATAAATGCTGCGATGTGCCGGCCGAACGCCTGAGCCGTCGGGAAAAGGTCAACCATACATTGTACCATGGCCGCCCACGGAGGACAACGTGACTTCGGAGTTTTTTTATTAAAAAAAATAAAAATGCACGCCAATATTTTGACCACCTCTGTCCTCTGATTCAAAATTAATACAGCAAATTATTTTAGGTCCCCGTGGAGCCAAGCGCTTTGCAGGAAATTAATATACGTATATCGAGTATTTATAATAAACATTGTCACTTATTATAAATTTTATATTTATATTAGTATTCGTGTTGAGTGTCGATTAATAGTAAACTGAATTGAAATAATTGATTAGACCTCGTTCACGCATTACGCGTTGTTTCAATTGAATGCCCGTAACTAACTCCAGTGACAGGGTTAGAATCCTTCCCCTCGGTCAGCTGATTATATTGAGTTTGTTTAGGTTAGCGGTTAGAAAAGTAACTTATTTTTAATCTGACTTTTACAGAAGTACAATAGAATAAAAGTCATATTGTAAATGTGAAATACATGTTTGGATTTACGGTGACAGAAGTGATTTTTTTTTTTGTTAAATTGAAACGTGTTTAAATTATTATTTAAAAAATCAATTGAAATGGAAAATGACATAAATCTTATTAAATACCACTACATATGTTATGTAGTTATATATAGGATTAAGTAGCAAATTCACGTCGGAAGTATACGCCTAGGTGTAATGTTCCCCTAGAAGTTTTTTTATGTTCAATGTCACCTCAAAAGTTTTAGAACGTAATAATGTTGTCATTTTCCGTTAAAAAATTAACAATTAACGTTAATTTTTTAACAAAAGATCGCGCCATATATTCATACGTTTTAAAACTTTTAGAGTGATATCAACTAAAAAAACTTTTTAATAACATCTTTCCTAAAAGGTATCTGCATTTTGTATGTATTAATAAACAAATGAAAGCAAATATTTTTCTCCCTATCACAAGCTCTGTTACTTCGGATAATAGATAGCAAGATTCGTGTTCGTACTCCCATCTTTAATGAAAGAGACGAAGTGAGAAGAGTAAAGGTCGAGGAGAATCAGAACTAAATAAACAAAATATTAGTGAACCCACAAATTTCACTGGGCATATGAAGAAGAGAAGAAATCTGGATTTATTCTACCAGACGAGGGGGGGGACAGGATGACGATGATGATTCCGGAAAAACTCGAGCTAGATTGATGATGAGCAGAGGCGGTTGACGATGATGCTTCAGGATTTACCCAACGCGGATGACAATGATGAGCAGAGGTGGAAAACTAGATGACGATATTTTCTCTCTTTTTTCAGGCTCCGGTGACTTTTACTATTTTAGGCCTCCAAGTCAATAATAAACAATTCAAATATTGATCACTTTTCTCGCCTAGAGACTTTCCTTTGGCCTTAAAACATATATGCTCAACCTAGAATAATAATATTTTAAATATTAGCTAAAGATATATTGGTCGTTAAAATGTCAACAATAAAAAGATATTAAATATGAATTTTTTCCATTTTATTTTAATCTGAAATATAAATATAAAATAAATTAAAAGGTAAATTTGATTTTAAGTTGATCAGACTGAAAGTTATGCATTTGTATAAAATTTAAGTTATATGACATTCATGGTCAGGGGACATATAAAGCAGTTTAATTATTATAAGAAAGATAACTAGTTAATTGTTAGTTTGATGCCTTTTTTCATTAAAAAAATAAAAGAAATATAAGTGACAAAAAATAAACTACCTCCGGTCCTTTGTATTACAAACTTTGTCTTATATTTAACCTAGGAGGAATCTACTCTTTTTTTTATATAAAGATAAAAATGCATCAATAAAACAAATGATTATACAATCAGAAATCTACATTAAAAAAATACTAGTCAGATCCCAAATATACAATACAAACTTCTTTTAGGGAAAAATCAAAGTTCGGGTTTCACGGTACAAGCCACAAACACGCAGGAATCAGTTTCCCTACCTATCTTTGGGATAGGTAGGGAGAGCTCTTCCCATCTGAACCGTCCCGATAAGACTTGGACGTTCAAGATTTAATTTTTTTACTTTTTATTTTTTAAAATAATTATTTTAATAGGTAGAGAATCTAGAATAAAGATAATTTTTCAACTAACATTTTTTAAAAAATGATTTTTTTCATTTAAAAATTGATAGTTAAAAAAATTAAATCTGGACCATCTAAATCAAATCTGGACGGTCCAGGTTTAGAAAAGCTCTCCCTACCTATTCCAAGATATGTAAGGAAACTAGTTCCCAAACACACATACGCTAATGCTATATGTTATCAAACATTTATTTTAATAATTAATGAGTAAAAAGGAGAACATCGATTAGGAAGGAAGGATAAACTTGGTAGCAAATCTCAATTTAGAACTAAAACCAACATTAGTTGATTTTCTTAACATGTGCAGCCTTCAGTCTTTAATATTCCTCTTACAAAAAAACTTCTTAACATGAACATAAAACCTCTTACAAAATTCAACAAAGCATCTATCATTCACTTTCAAGAACAATTTTTTCACTATCAGCTTAAATAACGGATTTACATTTTCTCTCATCTGTGAACCATCACAGGGGGGGGGGGGGGAATATGTGTATCAAAGTTTAAAATAAATTAACGGAGGGTGAAATTGCTCCTAAAAAAAATTCCAGATACCCACTGCTCCTCAGCGAGAACTTCCCGAGCAAAAATGATACTTAACCTTATTTTGGTTGATAAGGTGGCAAGCATGGAGTGCGACATATACATATCAATTAAACTTAACAGTCAAAATTAATAGTGAAGCAAAATTGCTACATTTTATAAACTTACAGGGTAAATTTGCTCCTAAAAAAACTTTTGGATATCCACGACTCCTCAGCGAATACTTCTAGGACAAAAATGATACTAAACCAATTTTATTTTTCAGTTTTTGATGGAGGAAAAATTAGGGCTTAATATATTTTAAATCTTTGATGCTTCTAGTCTATTGTTATGATAGTTATGAAGCTAATGGTATTAGAATAAGGATAAGTACTGGTTAGATTTATCTAAATGGTTGATTTGAGGAACTTAAAGTTAGAGTTTGGTTAGAAAATTAAGATTTACAACAATAGGTCCTTTAAATTCGAATTTCAATAATTATTCTAGCTTGTTGGAGTTTATATTGAGGATTAAATTGATTGAATTTGAAGTTCATAAGAAAATGTGAGTATTTAGAATTTTGGGTGAAACTTTAATCGTTGAAAATTAGGTGTTTTTGAATGAATTGAGGAGGTTGTGATTAATTGATAATTCTAAGGAGTGAGAAAGAATTAATGGGATAAAGAAAAGGGATTGTGACAATGATTTGATAAATAGTTGACCTATTGACATTTTGTTCCTAAGGATTAAAGTAAGCAAAATTTTGAGCGTTTTATGATGATTAGATAGAATATTATTGTCAATAATTTTAATGAAATGAATAGAGTTATTGGATGATAAGAATATGATTGAGATAGAGAAATTGAGTTATAAAGGTAAATTGAGAATTTTGGGGTTTTATGTTAAAGTGAACAATTTAAAGGTTATATGAAGATTTGAGTTAGATGTTTGATTTTTGAGTTAGGATTTGGGTTGGTACTGATGATGGATTGATTGAAAATAATGATTGATAATTGGGTTCGTTAATATGAGGTATATTTGATGTTTAAATGGTTGATTAAACTTGATTTTTTTTCAAATGGTGTTTTGAGGTTGGGACCCTAAGTTGCAAATTGGGGATTTTGATTGATGGGAGTAAGTGGAAGTTAATGGTTGGGTTGGTTGAGTGGTTTGAGTTATTGTGACATTAATTTTGATGTTGGGTTGATCGGGAATGGTCAAATAAGATGAGAGTTAGGAGTTAGGACTTCTAATAGGATTTTTTTAAGTCCCTAAACTATTGTTGTAGACCAATCAATTAGTTTGAATACTAAATTATGATTATAATTTATTGTTATAGATTGATTTGTGACTTATGGCTAAGCTTAGAGCTTGGATTCTTGTGTAAACTTAGCTTCGACGATACGTAACCACTTTCTTCTTGTTGTACATATTTATATAATGTTTGTGAGTGATTTTTAATTATATAGAACTACATATTTGCTATTGGTTTATAATATGGACCATGAAACTATATTGTTAATGAAATTGTCTTGTGTGACTTATTTTTATTAAGAAATGACTAATGACATTTATATATATATATATATATATATATATATATATATATATATGTATGTATGTATGTATGTATGTATGTATGTATGTATGTATGTATGTATGTAGATTGATATTGGCTTATGAAAAATTGTGTTGATAGCTTGTGAGTCGATAATGACATGTGATATCCCATTGTGATTATATCTCTCGAGTATTAATATGAGAAGGGTCGGTGGATGTTGATTTGATTAGAGGTTATTCATCGAGAAAACAATGAGGTGAATTTTTATATAAAAAGAGGAAATAAGGAGGTGGGTTTCAAGTGCATACTGGCTAGTCATTTGGCCCATTTGTGTTTTGTAAGGCCTTGATATCCTACTAGTAAATTAGAAGGGGAATCCATAGTCTGTTATTGTGCTCTATGGATTTTGGTCAATCTGTATCACTTGTCGAGTTGAACTACCAATCATATGGGCATGTACTAACTCATGGGTTCAGTCAGAGGAAATAGGGTGAGAGCAAATAAGGGAGGTTAGAAAATAAATTGTTGTGTATCGATTTTTGTGCACATATGTGATAAATATGAGGATAATATTATGCTATTGTAAGTTGATACATTTGTAATCATGTGACATTTGTGACAATGCTATGAATTTGTAATTGTCTCACTTGACACCTCACGTGTGCTTGCTCGTATGCCTGATGAGATGGATTGTTGATTGGTGAGGCTTTTGTCTCACCCTATTGTTTTGACATTTATCCAAGTGATAGTTTCTATGTGAGTTTGTCAAGGAAGGCTTTAGAAGTTTGAGCTACTACTACCAATTATAGTGCTCACGTCCCTTTTGGTTTGTGTTGAGTAGTTGTAATTGTCAAGATATGGTTCATGTCGCATATTTTGATTTGTTTGAAACTGATTATAGTAAGTAAAGACTTTTGATTAATTGTTACTGGATTGCATTTGGATAAGGGGCGAAGTCCTATAAGTATTTGCATGTGTTTTAAAAAATAGTGGATTTACTTATATGGATTTAAGACTAAACATGTTTTGGTATTTCAATGAGATTTTATCTAGACATATGTACTAGGCTTGATGGTGAATGTCTATTATGGATTTCGTGAAATCCATAGCACAATTGTGTGGTTGAACTATTATTAAGTGGTTTTGTTTTTTTTACCATTGTAGTCCTTTTGAAAATTAAGTTCTAAATTTTCTATTATGGTTAACATGTTTTAACAATCAATACTCTTTCAGAAACATGATAGTGTTTGGATGAATGATTTGGTTAAATATTATTAATTATTGTTATAAGGAAATGATTTTGCACTATGCCCTAACCTACATTAAGCTCAATCTCACTTTATTTAGTAAATATGCTAGGCCTAGCTAATTGTCAGGTCTATTTTGGTAAATAGGCCAGACTTATTTTCACAAAGTCTAACCTACAAGCCTGCCTATTTTGTTTTTTTAATTTATATTGTATATAACTATACATAATATAAGATAAACCCTTTATAAATTATTTATAAAATCACTAACTCAGTATTTACCTTAATTTTCACATCTCATCATTCACCCACAGACTCAACTTCTATATTCATCAATCGAACACGTTTACCTTTCTTCCCTTCAATTGTTTAAAATTGCAATGTTAGCTCACTCCAGTTCCCTTTATTTGCGTCGTTGGTTGAAACAAAATAATTGTATAAGTTTATTTCAGAGATGTCTTAATGAAATATTATAATTTTAGAGGAGTTTGTCTCGGTTTCTACTGGAAAAGAAAAAAAGATAAAATTTAGTTTTACGTGTTACTACTTGTATTTTGTTCAATTTTAGAAAATATATTTTCTTAGACCGGTTTTTCTTATTTCGACTTGCTTGGACAATTGTTGTTACTATATATTCTTTTTCTTAGTAAACTCTTATATTGCTGGTTAGAATAAATCTTATACTCTTAAGACATCACATGGGTTTTTAAATAGGTTTGAGAGGTTGTAATAAATAAATTTGAGGCACGTGATTTATGCATATTTAAATGCTTACATGTCAAATAGGTTTTTAAAAAGGCTTTAGACATTGTCAAGCTTTTTAAAGGCTCATGCTCACGCCTAAGTGTGTGTTTGGTATGAGGGGAGAGAGTGGAGACTAATGCTTTGGGCCAATATTAGCCCAAAACATTAGTCTCTACTCCCTCCCCTCAAACCAAATATACTCTAAGAAAACACCTATATACAACCTTAGACTTCAAATCTCTATTACAGGTCCAGGCTTTTTTAACTAAAGTTTGACTTAGTCTAACATATTTTTACCCCTAGCCCCACCTTTTTTCTTGTCAAAGGGACTTGGCTAATTTTTGGGTTTTGTATTCCCTTTCTTTGTTGCAATTCTCTTGGGAATTAGTGGAATCCAGCGTGAACAAATTGTGATGGGGTCTCCCGTCAACTCCACAAACTTGCATGTCGTCATCAAGACGTCACGATGTCGCTAGCACTTCATTTTCTTCTCTCAGGCTCCCCCCCAAAAAAAAAAGAAAAAGAAAAATCAGCCATGCAAATTGAAGTTTAGTGGCTATGATTCTAGGGAAAATTTCATTAAGCCTCCAACTGTGACATAATTTCAGTTAATCATCAAAATTTTTTAAAATTTTATTATATCTCATGGGTTAAAATGAAATTAAGTTTTATGGGTGAAAAAACGATGATGCCATTCTTTTATTTTTGTAAAAGAGTATTTACAAGATAAATAATGATATTTATAAGACAAATAAGGATTCCAAAGAACCTAGGGAATTAAAAATATTTTGTTTATTTACAAGATAAATTTGAAAATTCACAAAAAAAATATGAGCATTAACAAGAAAAATAAATATATTTACAAGATAAATAAAGAGATTCAAAGGAATGTAGGGAATTAAAAGCATTTTGATCATTTAAAAAACAAGATGAAAATTTATAGGATAAATATGAGCATTTACAAAACAAATAAAACAATTTATAAGACAAATAAAGTAAGGGCATTATTGTCTTTTTATCACAAAACTTAATTTTATTTTTACGGGTGTTGAAATCATTAAAATTTTTAGAGATTAACTGAAATTACTTACTAGACTAAATGAAATTCTCCCATGTTTCTATGCTCACTACATGGCTGCCTTTTTTTTTTTTTTTTTTTTAATTATTACATATGGCAAGCTTAGTTTGAAATTGGAATTAATAAACAACACTACCCATATGAGGAAGATCCCCCCACGATAAAAGACATATCCTTTCAAAACTTTGATTAACAGTACTCTTGCATTTCTGGGAGGAGAAGTATGTGGGGGTCATTAAAATGAGCCTCCCTAGCAAGCTTATCTACACATATTAATATTTCCCTGTGAGCATAACGCACCTCCATAGACCAATCAGCATATAAAAGTTGCCGGGTTTCAAGAACACTTGTATATCCCTCAGGTGCATCGATTGACATACTTCCAAACTTGTATTGATCGCCAAGACTTCAGCCATTGTGACCGGATAAAGGCCAAGTGTTTTTTTAAGACCCATAATCCATTGTCCTTTATTTGTTTGGGATACAGGTGGGCAACTGGACTTATGTAAAAGTCAGATTGTGAAATATGATTTATGTTTGAATTGGTGAATGCATAAGTAGCTTTTGTGAAATTGAAACTTGTTTGGAATGACTTATGGATAAGTGACTTTTGAGATAATTATAAGAGACAAATTAAAATCAAAATTACCAAAAATATGAAAAATGCTAAATTACAAAATTTGGCAATACTAAAATACATAATTTGATCAGGTTAAATATCAATTTTGCCACGGAAGTATTGGCTAGGGAGCATTCAGCACCCGGAAGTTTTTTTTGATATCATTTTTGCCCTGAAAGTTTAAAAACAAAGCAATCTTAACCCATCGGTTGATCTTGATTGTTGAATTGTTGCTCTTCTTTTGTAAACTTCCAGAGCAGATTTACTTCTAAAAAAAAACTTTCGAGACATATTTGCTCATTTTTGTAATTTTTAAGGGAAAAAATAATACCAAAAAAACTTTCGGGTGTTGAATGCTCCATAGTCAGTACTTTTATGGCAAAAATGGTATTTAACCCTAATTTGATCAAATAAATATTACATAAGTAACTAGGAAATTAAGCCATATACAATTTGGGATCTAATTGTGCCACGAATTTTATTCATTTAAATTGAAGATGACTGATTCATTTCGGTTGAATCTTCAGTTAAGGAAGACTCTTCATATACACCAATATTCTCATTTTCAGCTTTCATGAAAGTAACATCTGATAGAGAATTTCTCCTAATAAAATTAGGAGAAATTTGAAGAAAAAGCCACAAACTCAATTTCAAATAAGCTCGATTGGCCAAAGTCAGGAAAATTGAGCTTTTCAAATAAGCTCATTTTAACCCATAAGCTCAATTGGCCACAATTTTCATTCAAACGAAAAATTTGAAGAAAAAACCATAAGTTCAATTAGAATAGTATATAAGTTCCAAAAGCTCCTCAAATAAGTTGTACCAAACAAGCCTGGCCCTTAGTGAATTAATAAGTAATCTTTCAACAACTTACTAAGAAATATTTTATTTTTTCCGGCACGTGCCAACTGCCAACGTCATATGTTGTTTTTAATTTCTTACGTGGCTGCCTTTATGTCAAAGCTTCTTTGCATATGTCGCGCGAACGAGATACACGTGTCAGTTCCTCAATCGATCAACTTCCAACGATCTCGGATCCGTACACTGAGCGCCCCCGTCAATCCGTCATCATATTTGTACGTAATTTACTACAAGTGTCATGTCATTTACGGCTACAAACTGGCAATCATTTATTTTTGGCAAAAAGTTAAAAACTTACTATATAATCAAGCCACTGTTTTATTGTTAAAAAAAAAAAAACCACTGTTTTCCCGGAAATAAAAAAGGAAAATCCTTTATAAAAAACTTTAAAAATATTAAAAGACATAAAGATGTTTCTAATATTTGTAATATTAGAGAAGTGTTAGAGTGTTATCTATCCTTTTCAAAATTAAAATAAAATTACACAAATGTCCTCAATAAAATCTTGTCTTCTCCATTTTCAATAAAATCATAATTGGCGACGATTTCTCCGAGTAGTCATCGTCGGAGACGTCATAGCCGAGACCAAGAATGAAAGGGGAAAATTGTGAAGACATAGGGAAGTACGACACTCGCTTGTGGAAACTAGTTGATGGATTCTACACCAAGAGTGATAATCAGGATCTATAAGCAAGAAGCCTCTACAAGAACCCTAATATTTGCACCAAGAGGAGGTGACAAAATCAAAAAATTAAGGTTTGCAATCGCAGAAACATCATCGAGCGATGAGTGGAAATCTATGGATTGAGGTCCAGACCTTGATGAGGTGAACAATTTTATTGGTGATCGGGGAAGACATTTTGAAATAATGACGATCAAAAATTGAAGAACGCCGTAACTTACATACTCCTTAAGATATCAATTAGCAATTGTATTTAGTCATTTTTATAAGGCGCTTGTTTGTTTCTAAAGTGCATTAATTAATTTTTTCTATGTATGCTAATAATTAATAAGGATAGTGGGTGAGAGTAATAATTAATATAATATTAGAATTTAGTATAATTAGTAGGGGTAATATTGGAAGTTACTTAAATTATTTTTATTGGTTTGTAAGAATTGTTAGTTGGTGTTTTATAATAAGAATTAGACAAAATGCAAATCTAAAACGAAATATAGATTTGACCAGCAATCTCAAGATGGTAGTGACAATTAGCTGCTTAAGGAGGATCACCATGCTGGCCACACACACTCAAGCAAGCCATGATCAGAAGGTAGGAAGAACAAATAATGGGAAGGGGAAACACATTCAGAGGTTTGCCTGGTTGGTTGGTTGGTTCTTTGAATGGTTTTAAAGGCGAAAACTACAAGAAAATTCAACTTATGGCCCAAAAAGGAAAGAAAAATAAAAGGATGAGAGGAAGACGTACGTCAATGCCATTTGTGCCATAGCTATGTAGCAATCTGATCAGCTGCAACAAAGTTTCAACAACAAACTAGACCCTGTAGATCCATATGCAACTCAGCTTCTTGGAGAAGGAACAATGCTCATCGGTGACAATGACGCGCTGGTCTTGCAGTGAAAATACAATCCCAACCTTAATAGATAAGGCTCACCGAAGCTATTAAAGGCAGCACCTGAGCTGTCAAGTTTGTTCTGCCGACCATCCTCTTGACCCCCTGTTCTCAAGACCGTCGTTGGAGGAGGAGGAGGAGACTTAATTTTATCAACGATGGAGAAGATAAAGATTTTATTAAGGGTATTTGTATAATTTCCTTTTAATTTTAAAAAGGAGAAATCAGGCCCTAAAACTTTTTTGGTATTATGAATATTAGAAGCATCTTTATGTCTTTTAGAATTTTTAAAATTTGTTATAAGAGATTTTCCCAAGAAAATATAATCAAGTCCGTGTTTTAAATCACTAGTTTTTTATGGACAAAATTTAAATTACTAGTTTATTTCATGTGAATTGTATAAAACTGTGAATGAGATTATCTCGTAAAATATTAAAATAAATTTTTAGATTATGGGTTTTTCTAAACACATTTAACTACCCAAATGCCTTGCAATTTTTATTTTCATGCTACTAGAATTTGTTGAAGCTTTATATTCATATTTAAAAATATCAAAATTTGTTTTTAATAAATATTCTGATGATTTTATTTTCAACTATTAGAAAATTACTATGGATCCATATTTTAGATGTCTTAGGGCTGGCTTATTATGGATCCATGACTCCAATATGGTTGATATCCATGATCATAGATGATGGTTGTCAAGGGGGATCCAAAAAATTTGTGAAGGGTAGGCATCAGTGGCGGGGATTCGGGAATTGCCCCTGATTTTTTTTTTAAGAAATTTTTAAATGCATTAAAAAACAAAAGAATATAAACAAGAAAAGAAAAGAATATCAAAAAAATATTCATGAAATCAAATGAATATCGATGATGTAATAAGAGAGACGGTTATTTTACGCACTGTCATTTAGAAAAGTAAGGCTAAATCTTTGTTATAAATGCACCTACATAAATTACAATGAAGGGTGGGCATTCAATAAGTTCAAGTACATATATTTTAATGACAAAAGTATATTACAATAAAAATAATTACAATGTCATTCTTCTAGGCTTTATTTTTTGGAATTCCATTATAATTGTTTTATTATTAATGCTATCAAATACATCTTTTTCAATATAAGGCACTAAACAATCATTCAACCATTCATCCCCATCTGATTACGAAGTGCAGTCTTGATGTATTAAGGGTAAACAATCATTCAAACATGTTTTTTTTTTTATTAAAAAAAAAACAAAATCCTAATTCAAGGGTGGGCACTTACCCCTAATCTCATACCTGAGTCCGCGCTTGATGGTTGTCACATGTGTTAATAAAGCATTACTTTGGTACCTTGTAGCATGGTTATTAGAATCGCACGATACGCAATATGTATCGTGCGATCCAATACAAGTTAGGAAAAAATCGATTCGAACTGTGTATATGAATCGTTTTTAATTTGAATCGCAATATTGAATTGACAAATCGTCCGATTCGGTCCGAATAGTGAATCGCTGGAAGATTTCCAATTCAAATCTTGTTACCCACGAGGCCACGACTCTTGGTTTTCCTTTAGACAATTTTTAAACCCCTGACGCTTACAAAACCAAGAGCCGTCAAGGGAGTTTAATGATAATCTGGCTTTAGAAAAGAACAAAAAGAAAAAATAAATCGAGAAGGAGATGAGAGTTTGAGAGAAGAAGAAAGAGTGTACACTGTACAGTGATTGCAGCAGAAGCTGAGGTACCTTGTAGAGAAGACGACTTGAAGAAGACGCCTTGAACTTGAAGTTGCAGAGAAGACGCCTTCAAGAAGTTGCAGAGAAGCATATCGACGGAGACTCGAAGAGGAGTATCTTCAATGCTTTGACTGAATGGGTTTCTGTAAATGTGTTTTTTTAAAACTTTATTTGCAGTGCACTTCTTCTGTCGTTTCTTGGTTTGATGGGACCTGACTACCCATTATCCTAGGGCCCGTTTGGGATAGCAGAGGGAAAAGTGGCTTTTGCATCTGATGAACTTATCTTGATGGACTTATTTTCTGATGGATTTATTTTGATGTGATTTGTGTTTGGGATAACAGTAGCAGAAATTGCTTTTGTTTGTGATGGGAAGTTGTTTGACATAACTTTTAAAAAGATAGATGGGATGAAAAATGACTGAAAAGGGCATGAATCAAATTCTCACACACACACATATGTATTGTATAAAATGTGATAATTTGGGATAAAAATTAAATATAAATATAAATTTGCTAAATAAAATAGTAAAATTTCATTAAATAAATTACAACACAATAAAGTGCTTAAATAAATCTAGTCCTACAAGTTCATTTCGATTTGATCACGAAGATCATTCATTCGTGTTGATGAGGATGCTTCATCAAGTGGATCATCATTATCTTCATCACCCATATTTCCTTCTTGACTTGATCAAATTCCACATCATTTTGAGAATATCTCCGGATAAAATTATGTATCGCCATCAAAAACTAATATATAAAATTTCAAATTCATTGTTTGGATTTTCTCCTTCCGTTATTCTACAACGTTTTTTAATAATTATTTACATAAAATTTCAGTTTTATTTTTTCTTCTAAGGACCATTCTCAATTTTAACAATCCTAGCTCAGTGGATTGCCAATTGTATTAAAAACATCCCAAATCTAAATATATATCGTCCACCAATCCCCTCAGGTGAGAAGCAGAAAAACACAAATCCTCAAGAACAATAACAAAATAAGAAAGATAAAAAAATTAGTATCATAAGTATAATCCAATGGACTAGGGGGTGAAGTGTCATTTTACAAAGGACCCCACATGTGGGATCGAAGTAATGGGATATAAGGCTAGGGGAAGTGGCTTAACAAAAAAACCTCATCACACCTTAAAGTCCATTAAAAATAAAAGCAACCCAAACACCTAAAAAATGAATTTTGTCTCTTAATGGACTTATTATCCATTACATGAGATACCCAAACAGGCCCCTACTCTTACAGTTCCTTTGATTCACCTTTTTCTAAAGTAATGAATTTATTTGCCAATGCACTTCTTCTGTCGTTTTCTTGGTTCCTATTTTTTTTTTTTTTAATCAAACCATATCATCAAATGTCATTGTATTCTTAAACCTTTGACTAATGGAACAAGGGATTTACGCCCCAAGTTTAGTTCTTTAAAGCAAGGAATTTTTTTATTGAGGATTTTAAATTTTTAACTGACTGCCTTCAGGTGCCATATCATCTTATGTTATGTATTTTGGTATTTGGATTTTTTTTTAATTTAGATTTATATGATATTATAGTGATTATACATTTTTCCATCATTTTTCATTTATTTCTTAATCTTACTATTCGATATGATTCACGATTCAAAAAAGCAGTCAAACGATTCACGATTCGTATTGCGATTCAACAACCTTGCCCTGTAGACTTGTGTTTTACTTGAAATATCATTTTGTTATTTTTCAAAAAAAAAAAACTATTTAAATTCTGCTGAAGTTAAGAATCTAACGATTTTTAAAAATGACAGCTGGCAAAACTTCACGCGAGGGTTGCTCCCGCCACGAACCCTCACAATTTGGCATGGCAGTTTTGTAATTAATACGACTTTTTACGGCATTTCCCCCAACTTATTAGTGTTTTGAGTTCCTCTTAAAACCTTGTTTTGAAATTCTTCTTACCCTCTTTGCGCTGCCTGCTCTTCTCCCTCCTTGTGTGAGACACAAGCCCTACTGCCAATCGCCGCCGTTGCAAATGGCCGCGATCAGCCTTCGGAGAGTGGTTTCACCGCCGCCTCTCGGAGCCCTTGGGTTCCTTTCCAACCGAGCTTTCGGATCGGCGGCTTTGGCTGTTCAATACGACTATGATGATGACGAAGATGAGTACGAGCTGTGCAGGCCCAGAGCCATGGCCGACTCGGCCGGTTGGGCACCGGAATGTGGAGTTCATTGGGTAATGATCGGGGAGCCGGGCACCAAACGGCACGTTTTTGCGGAGAGGCTCTCCAAGTTGCTTGAAGTTCCCCATATTTCTATGGGCAGTCTTCTTCGTCAGGAGCTGACCCCACGCTCTGCTCTCTACCAGCAGGTCATTTCATCTCTTGTAAATTAAGAATTCATGTTGCTACAATATTTTTTATTGTCTTGGAAAGTTGCGGCAAGAGCATTCGGGAGGGAACAATTAACCGTATGATGTGAGGAAAAGGGGAATAAGCTAATTTCCCGGATCCTCTCACAGGTTTTGTTTGTGATGTTTTTTTATGCACCCTTGTGCGAAGAGAGGAACACACAAACACACAAAAATACACCTTGAGCTTGTGTCAAAATCGAGTGAGTTCAAATGTTGTTTTTATTTAATATTTGATGAATCGGAAAATGAGAAGTGAAGTCTGAAAGTTCATCTTACATGCTTCAGCTCTGTTGATCTAAATGTTTTTCCTTCCAATACATGTCATACTTTTGTATCTTACTTATCTTTCTCCATTCCAGATAGCGAATGCCCTGCACGAAAGAAAGCTTGTTCCGGAGGAAATAATTTTCGGGCTGCTATCGAGAAGGCTCGAGGAGGGATATTCAAGAGGTGAAACTGGCTTCATTCTGGATGGAATTCCTCGTACAAGGATTCAAGCTGTAAGTTTAATTGTTTCCGCTTTTAGAAGTTATAAATACTCATGATACATTATTTATTTGTCCGTGTGAATTAATTTTCTAGTAACACAGGAGATTCTTGATCAAATTGTTCGTGTTGATTTGGTTGTGAATTTCAAATGCTCGGAAGAAAACTCGGCGAAGAAAAATCTAGGAACTGGAAAATTTACACCTCGTCAGGAGTATATTCGAATGAGCTGCTGCGGGACTCCATCTGAGCAGCTGCAGAATGGACAATTAAATTCCCATTCTGGAAGTTCTCGTGAAGAAAATTTCCGCAACTTTGGAGAACAGGTGACAATAACCATTTCTTCCTTTCTATAAGTCACACTTGGATACGAACTATATTTGGTTCTATTGTGAGTTACTTGTCTTATTATTAGTTCTGTTGTCTTTTCCAGAGCAAGCCGTTGGAAGATTACTACTGTAAGCTGAAGAAGCTTATTAATTTTGAAGTAGCCGGTGGACCTGGAGAAACCTGGCAGGGACTTCTGGCTGCATTACAGCTTCAGCGCATTAATGCTAATAGTTGTACACAGAAGTTGACTGCCTAATAGGCCATCAATCTTCCACTTCCACCCAGCGTTTTTACTTTGCGGCGTTCTAATACTTGTGTATACGAGAGCCAGAGTTAATCGGAAATTTTAAAAAATTTCCACAAGTTTTGTTTTGTTTGTTTGTTCGTTCGTTTTTTGTTTTGTTTTTGTTTTTGGAAAACCTCGAGAGTTTACCTTTGGTATGTTGCCTAGAGTAAAGAAAGGCACAGAATACGGGCCTGTATGAGTATGACCACTATATATTTTACAAGTGAGCATGTTATCTTCTTCTCTGTTTTTGTGCACTTCTTTTCAGCTCGTTAATTTTGGGTTACATTGCCACCCTATAATTATGTGACGATGGCTTTTGGATTCCAAGGATCTTAACTGTTCTCTGCCGGTCTGCTATCTCGCAAGCAGCCACTCAAAAATCAAAATGCACCCTGATGGCGGAACCAGACATCATATTTCCGAGCGTCCTCAATCAGGTTCTTAATTTTTCACTCCGTTATTTCAGGCTTGCTTGTAATTAGATTGTTAAAGCAATAAACAAAGCTAGCCATCTATTAGGTCAAAGCCTCTACTTCTGCATTTCCATTTTGGGACAAACTGTTTTAAAACAAAATTAGAAACAAGCGTATAAAAACACCTCAATTTAACAGATGCCTGTTCTAGGACCCTATATTATGTACTAAGCTGTATGTAGTGATTGTCTACGTATTATTAATATACATTATGAAGTTATTTCTGATCTGCAAAAGAGATATAGCCGTTTCGTTTGTACAAGTGACATCCCAAAAAGGTAGCAGCCAGAGTAGTAGCATGGCTTTGCGGATTCTGCAAGACTATTCGCTGTCCATCCATACATCCATGAGGAGTTTATATCTGACAGCAGATGAATTTTGAATCTCTTTAGACTTCCAGTTGGATTCTGTAGAATGTGCTTTAGACACGAAGCCATCGTTAGATATCAAAGATAGGGGAGAGTTCAATTCATCGAGCTCCTCATCACTGGCGTATGCTTTTCTGAGAACCGAAGATTTACTTCTTCTCAGCTTAGATTCGCTTCTGACCTCTCCAATTATGCTTGCTATGGAAGATGCAGGGGGAGGTATATAGGCTATGGGAGTCGCAATGCATGGGAAGTTTTTGACGCACTCCCCACCATCCCCCAGATTATCCTGTTCAAAATAAAAAAAGTCCAGAGATTACAAACAAATTACACAGAATTTTTGTCCCATTATAAATGGAGCATTGTATGTCAAATAGCTCAATATCTGACACTGAGCATCTCTCCCTGGCTGTGCGGTCTTACAAATTAGCCAACCAATGAGTTAGGAGTCAGCCATATGTTATCTTAATAAATGAACGAAATTAAGATAGGCTGCCGATGCTCAAGTGAACCAACAAGCAAATTTAATGAAATATACAATTTTTTTTTTTTTTTTGGCCAGAAGAAATATACTCTACAAATGAGGAGGGAATTCATCACGACATGAAAGTGAATTATCAAGAAATTAAGTGCATATCTGTTTATCTAACCTCTGAATCCAGAGCTTCAAAAACAGCAGCTGGAATGGGATCAGGACAAAACTCATCTGGGGCAAAATTGTTTAAAACCCTCCTGATTACAGGTGCGCTAAACATAGGGCATACCTTCACAAACAAAATTCCTATCACCATGACTGAGGAAAGAAATTTTTTGCAATTAAGTTAATGGAGAAACTTAGAAACATGTCAAGTTCATCACTAAAACCTCTTTCCTGGCAGATGTACCCAGTAGCATATCCTTAGGAAGCATCAAGAGTTCACTTAGTGCATTAAGAAGATGGAAGGACTTGCAAGGTCCGTCATTATTAGTTGATTCAGAGTCATCGTTGCCTTGAAGTGAGTCATCGTCATCAATACCAAATAGGCCGGTAAGCCATCTAGACCAGGTCCCAATCTGGGAAGTACAGCCCACAAGTCAAAAGAACATATTGAGTTAATTAATATTTTATAAGCAGCCCTCTCATAAAGCGTGAATTGAACTCATTTTTAGGTTTATGTGAAGTCATAGGTGAATGGCCTGATATTGGAGTTGACGCAAGGGTATGAGAAATATACCACAGTTTTTAGCTGCACTCCGGCTCCAAAGCTTGTTTTACCCAGGGGTATTGGAAGAACCTTGGGATCACTGATTGGATCAGATACAGGATCAGTTGGGATTTCATCAGCAGATTCACGAAGAATTGCATTGAACATAGCCACATCTAATCTTGCCACACATTGCTCCATTATCTAGATTTAGCAAAAGAAGCATTTTGATGTCATGATAATTGATAAAGACAAGTAAGAGTTTTTTTCAACCAAAACAACGAACATAGTTACATATTAAAAGGAAATTATCAATTGATTTTCTATCTGATACAGACATTTGCAGGTCAGGAGTTTTGTGCTTAATTACATATCAAGCAATTTGCACAAATCATATGCATGAAGATACCTTGCAAGTCAACCACCCTGATTCAAGTGAATCAAAGATTGCACCAGATATAAAAGAGGCAACCCTAATAACCTCAATTATCATGAACTAAAGATTTTACATAGCAATTTCTGTTAAAGGTTAACTTGATACCAGGAATCTCTCGTACTAAATTCCATAGAGAAAGAAAAAATTGAAATCAGGAACAGTAATAGACCAAAAGAGAAAGAACAATAGAAGTACATTTTGACACCACAGAAGAGGGGGAAATTTATATACTAACCAATCCAGACAGCACTGGCAAACAGCCACACGTATGCCCTCCAGCTCGAACAGGACAGAGCTTTTCATAGGCTTCCCTAAAAGCATTCTTCCAAATATCTTGTGAAAACTTCCCTTGTTTATGATCACATGAGCTAGACAACTTTCCAAAGGTTTTCCATGAGGAAGAGCCCACACCCTTCTTGGTGACCTTTGCCTCACCATGTTGCATGTGTGGAGTCATAGTCTGGATATAGACCAGGAAGAATTCAAGATCAGATGCCAATAGAAATTTGTAATATTTAACCAGACAAGTATGCTGCTTTAGGATTGTTTAGCAGGAGAAAATAGTTAAGGAGTTACCAGCCACCATATAGATTCCACAATGCGAGAGAAGATCCAAGCTTCTACCTTTTCCAGTGCTGATGTGTATACCAGGGGGTCATCCCAGTTACCAAAACCTCCTTGCTCAACAGTTGCATTTTCATTTTTTCTGGGAGATGATCCCTTCCATCGCAGTGAGGGAGATATTTTGTCATTCAAATCTCCCCCACTTTTCCTTTTTACACTAGGTCCAGCAGAAACAGAGGGCGCCACTTTTTTGGTGGTTTGGCATATAATTGCTCTTAAAACAATAGCATTAGACAGCCAAAATGTCAACCTGTAGTTGGATGCCAGAGGTCAATCAGCTGGAAGAGCTTATGATAAAAATATATTTTTCTCATGGAGCAACAATTGGCAAAACATCAGTTCATCAACCTCTAACCACTATTCTGACCCATTAGATTGGACCATTGGCAAGATATCTACTTCATTCACCATTTGATCTTGTATCTCATTATATGAAAAGTTTAGATTAAACTTAGTCTCATTTTGTTAAGTATTTTGACAGAGCCATCTGGGTAAGCTCTACAAATAATGAAGGAAACTTTCTTTAAGCTGTAGAAGCCTCTGGTTTTCTCAATTTACTGATCAAAGCAATATTATTTTTACCGACCTCAAACTTTTTATGATGATAAAATTAGTGTTGAGGCTTGAACTACAGAATATATCAAAATATTAACTTGGTTGATGACATGATGTGTTAAAGGATAAATGATATAATATAATCATTCATCATTCAGAGAATTAGCTATTAGTGGGAGTTTATTTTCTGTTTTCTGTATTTATGACTATACTCAGTAATATTATAAATTGAAAGAAGTAGATATGATCAGTTCTTAGCCTTCGTTCCTGTCCTCTAAGTCTCAGTGTTAGAACAGATTTCAACAAGTTGGTAGGAAAATGCTTAAAATTATATGCAATTGAAAATATGTTTAGCTCGCGTGTACCTTGGGACATCGTTTCCACACGCCTTTGCAACATGTACTAGTCCAGAAACAGCACTTCTAGCAGCCCCAGCCCTTCTTGCTTGAAAATTTTCTTTGCAAGCATGAAGATAAAGCCTAGAAAGGCGCCGAGCTGGGGCATATATCTTACTCATGGAGCTTCCATGCTCAGCAACTACAGAATATAGAGAAACCTCTATAGCCGCAGCTTCTCTTAACTCTCCTTCAAGCATCTTTACCTTGCCTTCCAAAAGATTGATTTTGCGAACTGAAATTGAACTCCTTGCTTCCTTTGGGTAAACCTTGGCATCTTTTTTGTCACTGACTCTGATATTCCCTCCATTGTTTTGCACTTCCCCAACCGTGCCAGCATCCTTTACTTCAGCATGATGATCACTGCCATGTGATCCAGTACTCAATGTTGAGTCTGTAGTTGATCCTACAGACTTTACATGCTTTAATCTTTCACCACTTTTCAGATTATTTCCTTCTAAAGTATATGCACTTGTGCTCAATGGGATTTGATCTTTGACGCCTTCAGTTACAGATTGTTCATCTGTCACATGGTATTGCTTATACAAATTAGAAACTTCATTGCCATGTTTAACCTCAAAAGAACTACCGTAAAATTTATCACTTATGCCTTCCACATGATAACTTTCAGCTTCCTCCCATCCCTTATAAAGTTTGTTGTTGGTTTCAGGATCATCCTTGTATTCACTTCGCTTTAATTTAGCATCTGTAGTTATAGTTCTACTTGTATCAGCATTTATTTGAACATCCTGATTCAAATGCTCGTAGCAACTGCTGTCAGTCTTGGTCTTAGGATTTTCATCTAAATTTTCAAGTGCTAAAGATGGGGAAGAACGATGAATAATTGAGTTGGCAACATGCTTTTGGGATGTCACTGAACTATGATGAGAACTAATAGAAGTTTGACCATTTAGTGGACTCCCAAGCTCAGATGATACATCCACTGACGATGTGTATGGTAGACTCCTCTCCAGCTTGTTATATGTGTCTTGTGGTATTATATTCAATTTTTCAATCCCTGTTCCTGAAGCCAGTGGATGCTTCTTATCATTCATACCTGTGTTTTGGGTAGATCCATTCTGCAATTTGGTTGCAATAATCATATCAAATATAGTATGATGAGGATCTGTGATATTCTAAGATTCAACAAACACAAAACATCTAAAAGTTGCACTAGTCTGAAGCAGATTCATTAAGAGGAAAGCAGTTGAAGCGATGCATAAATTCATTTTTGAAAGATGGATTTTGCAATGCAAACTTAGGTTCTACAAGAACCATTGGAATTGATTATAATGTCTTCTTAACGTGCTGGCAACAAATGAGTTCCACATCACACATAGATGTGCTTGTAACTTCCTCCCAAAGTGCTATCACCAAGAAAAAAGAACAGCAACACATTGAAGTTCTTGGATGCCTGAGCCAGTATTTGATTATTAGCATTTGGAACAGTTTGTAAAAATGTTCCCAATACCTTGAAAGGATTTTACTAGCGATTGCACAAGTGCACATAGAACATAAATCTGCACTGTAAAATGCCTTTTCAAAAATGCTTGTTCATCGAAAGTAACTAAAAAGCCTCAAATAAAAGATCCACGTTTTGTCCTCTCTATGCCTATAAATGGTCATGTTCTATATTACACGAGACTTGAGGCCTATACGAAAAAATAGTAACACAGTTACAATAAAAGTAGAGTGGATGCTTCTATCAATACAAGGAAGGAATTAGAAGAAAACAATGGTACCTCTTGAAGTTCCGGAGTTATATTTCCATCGGACTCAAGGGCTGAAGTAACTGCTGCCAGAGCCACAGATGAATGTGAGGAAATATCGTCATCAATGAAAGAAGCAATCTCAGCCTCCTCAGTGTATTCTTCATTCATCAGTTCCAAGACAGAGTCACCAACACTATTTTCCTTCGACACAGCTTTTGAAGACCCATCCTTTAAAGTGGAGCCATTGTGATCCTTTTCGATAGGCTGAATTTTAATGAACAAAAGTGGCTGATCTGCGTTTCTGTAGTTTCTCTTGCAGTTCAATGGAACACTAATGCTCAAAGTTTCTTTGAGTATACCATATTCAGCGAAATCTATAATAGCAGTTCCCAATAACTGACCTTTAACAGCCTTATCTCTTCTCGGCTCATACAAGTTGAACTCCAAACAATTCTTTTGGAATACGTCGGCATTACCACCTCTAACAGACATATCCCTCATCAGAGTGACAGGAAGATTAAATGACTCGTTAAATTCAATTTTTCCTTCACCAATAACAGAACCAAGAGAAGGAACAGCAAGATTGGTAGAACCTGGACTGCGGCCACCATTTCCCCATTGTAGTAATACAGAACGAAGGGATCTGAGGGATTGAGTAGGTGGCCAAGGCTTGATCTCCTCTATGTGAACGAGGTAATCAATTTGAACAGCGGAACTTCTCCTGTTCTTTCCTCTCAAACCTAGAATCATCGTTGCTAATATGGTGACTCCCGTATTGATGAATCATTCACTTCAAACTTTAATGCTGTGAGATGTGTGAGATCACCAGCCCCCTGAAGCGAAACAGACCCTCTTTGGCTGTGAGTGTGCTTCGACTGACTCAAGAATGAGAAGAATGGGATTGAACCGTGAAAGTGAAGCGAGAACTACAGTGAATTGGCTAAACAAGACACAGCATTTGAGAATATATCTTAGACTTGGACACTGAAACCACCACGCAGATTATTTGAAAGTTGAGAATGAAGGAAGGACAAAACATCCCACCTTTCAGAAAATCGTTGCATTCAGCATATAAACAGAGTTTACGAGCTAGACTAACATGCAAATGCGGAAAATTCTCAACTGCCCAGAATCAGAACCGAAGAAAGAAACATCAGATCCACTGAGGTCGAGTGCGCCAGAAAATCCATTAAAAGAACCATGCAAGTTGAAGCTTAAAGCAAGCAGAAATTTCATGAATTTACTTGCAAGTTAAATAATAAACACAGATAAGAATGCATATTGAAAAAAAGGCGAAAAAGATAATAAGAGGCAGATTAAGCAAAATGTAAGCTCACCGGAAAAAGTAGTGGGTGGGGGTGGTAGGAGGACAAAGCTCTAGCTGGAGAAGTTCGTTGTCATGACTTTCTGAGACTCGAAGTTATCTGGGTCGGTGGGACTTACCAGCTGACAGTGAAAGATGACTAAAATGTTATTCCTCCACAAAGTAAAATAATAATAATAATAATGGAAATTTTTTTAAAAAAAATTGAACATGGGTAATTTATTATATTTGTATCATCAGTGTTAAATTTTCATGACAAGTGTACTAAGCAGCCAAAACAAAATTTATGGACATATATAGTCCCATTGAAATTGAGAATTTAGGGATAGTGACCTCCTTTCGTTTTTCAATTTGTCAGGGCCCTGGCTCGTTTCACCATGGTTCTCACATGCATACTGTCCTTATATCATTCATTATTTCTCTTCTTTGTCCTCTTCGAAGTTTGAAGCACGATGACAAGGCTTAGTTATATGCTTCAGGTGCATGTTGGAGTTTCAATTCTAATCTAGTGTTTGGATTAGCTTTTAAATAATGATTTTTACGATTTAAGAAATAAGCATGTAAAAAGAATTTTGTCTTAACTTGCGAAAAATGGATTTTGAAATCGCGATTTGAGTATTATGCATCCAAACACTCACTCAATTCAGTATTGTCATCTTAAGGTTTGTTTAGATCATGGTTAGAGTCCTTAAAAGTGTTTATTTATATAAATCAACATAACTCTTTTACATTGTATAGCATACATCACGATTGAAAAGTTCTTTTTAAAGGTTATTAGCGTTGTTCCAAACAAACAAACACGTAATATTAGCAAACAATTCTTATTCTTTCAGCGTCCAACTTTTTATTTTTATTTTTTGGTTCTCTCTTCAGCCAATGTTTTTCTTCTTTCCGAAAGGTTTGTACTTGCTTGGCTATGTCGTGGCCAAAAAGAAGAAACACGCACAGAGACATGTGTTTGTCTGTGTCCAATGTTAGAGCTAATTTCGCTCGCTTAAGGAATCATGCTAATAGAGTGATCTACAATTTCAGACTGCAGGATTTAAATCAAGCAAGCCATCCCTTCAAGAAAAGCAACATTAAACTTGTTTTGATGGTAATTAGTTTAGAGTTTTCAGAAACATCACCTAGAAGAAAGGGGAAAATATCTATAGAAATTAGAAAACATAGCTCCCTGCTCTAGTTGGAACTTAAAGACAATTGAATTTCAATTTGATGCGAGTATGCAGCAATCAAAGCTAGCAAAAGTACAGCTTATGTGCTATTTATAATATGCAGTTAACTAGTTTGCTTTGTAGAGCTCAACCTGCAAATCCGTTTTATTTTTTGGCATAATAATGTTAACTTCATTCTCCAAAGCGGATAATGGCATGGGTTGCGCTATCCACTTCAGATCGAGACTGACTGAACTAATTAAACCTTAAAATATGTGATTTTTTTCCTTTGCGTTTACGTTATACAATTTTATTTTATTTTTGGCCAAGAAAAAGCTAGAGATTTGTGTCTATCCTTGAGGTTCGATTTGACACTCCTCCTACCCTTTCCTTTTTGTTTCAGTTCAACAAAGAGATATTCCCTCCGTCCTCTCCAAACTGATAACTTTTGTTTATTTTCATATAGAAGGACAGACAAGTTCCTTTTACCTCTACCCTATCAGAACTCTTATAGAGACATTAAAAAAAAAAACATTTACAACTCATTCATCTGTTATTGCAATCTGACACTACAGTTACTTTTGGATCCTAATGATGATTCTGAGGTTTAATAATTTGCTTTGTTGGAGGAGGATATATATGAACCAGTTGAATACCAAGTTTTGTCCCTCTTACAAATCTTGAGATTCTGACGTAGACTCTGACTTATTTCTGGTCAGCATCTGCTGTGGCCTGCACTTGAGCTGCATACTTAAGTTCCACAAGATAGTATGAATCCCCTTGTCCTCTTGTTATGGGTCCAACAAGTGATTCAAACAATATGAATTCAAAGTTATAAACATCATCCTCAAACGATGCCCTTTGGCTGCAATACATATGGGTAGAATGGTTTCTTTGTCATAACGACAAAGATAGAACCAGAGTAGCCAATATATCATTGAAGGCAAGGAAAAAGCTTCAATACTGGATGTAGGACATACTAAAGGAGATCGCAGAGAACAAAATTGTTGGAAACCCTCCGCTGCCGTGCCCCAACGATACCAAGATAGGTGGGTACCTCTTCAATTTTCTCTTAATCCCACAAGATTTTTTCATGTTGGAGTTATAAGACAAAGTGGATATGTCAAATGGAACAAAGTCTCACGTTGGGAGTGAGAAAATACAAATGTATATATTACACTTTGTGAGTTTGAGTGAGTAAATGGGCCAAGGGGAAAAATGGGCTCCAATATATAACAAAGGCTACTGAAAGGCAAATACGCTGAAAATTTGGCAATTTCCCTCACATTTAAATTTATCAATTTAGTTTAAAAAATGAAGTGGATGATACCTTTGTGAATAGTGTGTGTTCGGTTCTACGAACACAAATGTCTAACCTCTGAGTTAGTATTAGGTTAATATAGGATCTGAATGACCTCCAGTAAGTATATAAGTAATACCGAAGAGAAGATGAGTACTCAGTGATGCCTATGAGGAAGACACCAAAGAATATCGTATGATCACTGTGTTACACGAGAATGTCGATAAGCCAAAGGGAGTGGGGTGTGTACACAGTGTAACAATATAGTAAAAGGATATGAACAGAATCTGTGTACCTGGTAGGTAATCTTCTATTTATAGAAATTACCTAGGGTTTCGTTGTCTTGGTTCTACGCTCATTGCTTCAACGGCATGCACCCCCATGTTCTCTAGATGCCTGCTTCACTATCTAAGAAAACTCTGCTCCACTATCTGTACGGTTGGGGTTAGTGCCGAGATTATAGGGAGATTAGCGTTTTCCCTGCTTTGTGAAATGCTTTAATTACAAGATGCCTTTATTGGGCCATATCTCATCTGGGCCCAAAATACGAATCCATAACAGTTGCCCCCAAGCTCGGGAGTTCAGGGTTCTGAGCAGCCGAGATTGATTGTCCGACTTAATCACTTTCATCTGTTTTGCTTCTTTAGCCGCCGGATTTTGCTAAAAGCCGGCTGATTTACAAGATTGATTGCCGTGGACCGAACTATCTCCTTGTGCATTTACGAAACGCCTATTTTTTGATAGCCGGGATTCCATCTGTAGCTTTGAATGTTGGGTTTCCCACCTTGCTTATATCCGTACTATGTATATTGCCCCCAATCCGGGATATCATGTAAATGAGGCGTTGGAATACGAACAAACCTAGCCCCTTATTCATAACGATAGTTGTTCGCCTGCCCCCATTGGGGTGTGTAATCGTCCTTTCCATGCAATACCCATCCTGGCGCTTCCCTAGTTCTTGTGCACACTTATTGCCCGCGTCTCATCATTCTTGTTAGTTTGACACTTTCTGGAAACGCCGCGTCTCATAAATGTGCATTTATTGTCCGTTTGTCGATTGGAGGAGCATTAAATTATCACCAGTGCTTCGAAATCAAAACGCCTATAAATTCATGTTCCCTCTTCTTTCTTCCCTGCCACAAAGTAGCATTCTTCTTAAAACTCAAAGATGGGTTGCTGTTTCTCACGAGTTGAATCAGTCATGTCAAAAGAGTCAAGTAGTCTTTGTTTATCCCATGTTTCCAGCATTCCAGGAACGTGGGGACACAAAGCAAAGATGAAGGAGAAAAGGTTCATCATGACGCTAAGGCTCCTTCTTGGCAGCCTCCTCCTTCAGATGTATTTGTCAGTCTTCAATCGTACGGCCCTACGAGCATCTGGGAGCCCAGATATATTTGCCAGTCTTCATCTACCTGGCTCAACTTCAATCTGGGATTCCTGAAGATTCTCTGGGATCTGCACTACTACGATGGTCATCTGAAGCTTGTCTAGCATGTGAATCTGCCGACTACTGCTAGTGACTTTGGGTGCCCATTGTTTGTGACAAGTTGGGAAGTTCACATTGTCAGTTTGCCAATTCTGACTGTGCTTGTATTTTGGTTGTCTTTTTCTTATCAAGTCTGCCATTCCGTTTACTTTTCTGTAGAAATGCCATGTAAATCATTCCACTATCAATGGAAATGCATTATCTTGAGCTATCTTCTTTTTGTATGATCTGCACACTGCGAACTTTTGCCAATGCTTGTAAAAATATGATACAAATCGACTCTCGGCGTAAAATATTCTTCTCGTCGGCCGACTTATTTGCAGTAAATCTGACTTAAACTTTAACTTGCCCTCCGAGTTAAAGGACGGGTTACTTCTCCATAATTATTCACCTGCCTTTGAGATAACCGACACAATGTTTCTGACTTAAATTCGGTCTATGCGAGGTATCATACAATCCTAGCATAAAACTGACCCATGCCTTCCGCAAACCCGACTCACATGTCGATTTGTCCTCCGAGATAAAGGACGGGATACTTTTTCATAAGTACCAAACCGCCTTTACAACATCCAAAACTTAACATATTCAAAACAATGATCCCGTGCTAAACTCGGTCTACCCAGGGTATCATACGGACGTGTCTTTATATGAATAGACTCACCCCTTATGAATAGCGATGGATGTTCGCTTACCCACGTCGTATCGCAAAACTGTCGTTTGCCCTCTGAAAAACCATGCGTCCACGTCAGCCACCTTCGGTTTCCGTGTGCATTTAATGATCGCGTCATTTCGCATCCGCCATGATTATCCATTATGGGATTTTAACCCTAATTTTCCTCGTACTTTTCACTGTGCCTCGACTCTTCAAATTCGCAACGTTATATATATTCTTGCTTCGTTTACCTTCTTTTCACTTTGCTTTCCCCATCACTCTGCATTTCAGAAAAAAGCTTCCTTCTTTTTACCGTTTTATCTACGCACAACTCCTAACTTCCTTCGCCATTTCTTCGCCTAGGTATTGTTATCGCTCCTTCTACTTCTTCTTTGTCCTTCTTTCTGGGTACAAAGTTTGATTCTTTCAGTTCTATATGACTGTGATGACCAACTGGTAATTCCTCACTGAACGGAAAAATGTTGAGGAAAACCTTAAAGACCAACTATATGGTCTGAGTCATTGTAATACCTTTGATTCCTCATTCTCTCCTTTGAAACTTTTTGCATTTAGAGACATTGCTTTTTATACTTTCTGGCTTGCCTTTGTGTGCTTTCCCATGTGTTCTAAATGCTATTTCTGGATTTTCTGGGTTTAGAAATACGCGCATTGTGATTTGCTGGCTTTCATAATCTTTTTCTTCCAAGTTCTCCTGATCTTCGTCTTTAGACATGTACGGTAACCCTTTTTCCGAGGAAGATAAAGATATTCTTCAAATCCTCCCCAATGGTCAGACAATGTGGGTTTGGGCAACGCTCCATCACGAGGAAGAAGAAAGGGACGCGTTACTACGTCAATCCCGGGTTGGTGGCCCAACGTCTAGACTTCAAACCCAATAACTTGTTTCTTCCGACTTAAACACTATCATACCTGGCCTCATCATTGGCCCATCTTCAAGCCGTCACCCAATTAATATCATTCCTAATATTCCTTATCCGGCTCCTCATACTTGCACCCCCAATACCGCTCGAGGTACACCGGTTTTGAATCCGGGAAACCTTTTTGATCCTTGTGATGAGTGTTGCGAGCAACATATTAACCTTATGAAGGAGGGCTACGAGGAAGAAGCTTATGCGGTCTTGAATACATGCCGACATAAATATATTGCACATGCAATCCCGCAGTATACCAGCCTACCCTTTTTCGACATTGTTCATAATTCTTTGTACTCAGGTATATTCTTCGTTTCTGACCTCTACTTTCTTTCTACAGGTGTAAATGCGCACATCCTCCAGTCACGTAAAACGATTCATGACGAAGGATAAAAGCTCTGCAGGTCTCTCCTCTGACATACAAATTCCTGATCCATGAGTTACCGAGGAAGTATTACACACAAGAAATACCATGACCATCGGAGAACTTCGCAAGACCGGTCTTTTTAACCAAGAGGATTACTCTATCCGCCTTCCCTCGTCCAAGGAATCCATATCCAGCCGCCGAATTGAAGGGAAAGAAACCCACTTCTTCTTCTTTTATCGGGATTGCATTTCCCAGATTGGCGTTGAATTTCCTTTTACCGAATTTTAGATCAACCTCCTCAACCATCTACACCTGGCCCCTTCTCAGCTTCATCTCAAAGGTTGGGCACTTGTTGTTGCCTTTGAAACCTTTTGCCGGCAGGAAAAACTGGCCTACACCATCCCGGTGTTCCTTTATTTCTTCCAAATCCCGAATGCCGACGAAAAAGGTGATGATGGCGATGCTCCTTCTAGGAAAGGTTGGACCTTCATCCAGAGTGTCCCTGATCGCCCCCTCTTTAAACCTTTAAACTTCCCCATTCAATCCTACGAATCCGCCTTTTTCAAGGTATCTGCTGAAGCCGGGAGACTACCTTAGTTTCTTGAGAAAGCAAAAACCGGGGAAGTCGAAGAGAAGTTCCCTCTGTATTGGACTTATGACCACTACAAGCTTTCCCCATCCGACTATGAATTCCAAGCCGATCAATTCTCTGAGGCTGAGATAAAAACAATTTCCATACTGGAACACAGCGTTTTAGAGCTTGGCCCTCTGAATCCGGCCAATCGTCTCTCTAAATCTCGGGAAAAGAAACGATTCATGACAGGTACAGATGCATATTTCTATGATCCTGTTTTGTACATTGCTTTTTGAATGTCGGGCTAACCATCTTTAATTTTTCAAATCTGCCTATAGAAACATTGCCCGCCTTTGCTCTTGCCTTGGCCAACCTTGGCTTCACGCAACCCAAGGCTACCAAAAAGAGGACGGCCCAATCATCCGTCACTTCAAGCATCAACGAGGATGATTCGGCTAACCCGACTAAGAAAACAAAAGTCGGCCCCTCGAGCTCCTCTCCAAGATTCACGAAATCTGCGCCCCTCACAGAGCCGATTATCAAAGTTCCCCAATCTCCACCTTCAGCAAATATTCCTCCTCTTCCTCCACTAACCCTAAAGCTCCCTTAAGGTGTGGTCTGGAACCAAAGCGTCCCTATCGAGGTTAAATCAGCCATCCGTCCTCCAGAACGTTTCTCCGCACCCACCCCATATGGCGATGTTGAGCTCAAAAGGATTGCCGAGATAGAGCAATGTGCCTTGCAATGTGCTGGGTTGGCTCAAACTCTGATTACTGTACATTCACAGTATTCTGCCCAAGCTGTCGAGCTCCATCAGCTGAAATTAGAGGCATGAAGGCATATCCGTCTGATGGAAACTACAAAATCTGTCGCTCTAAAACAAGTGCGGACCGCTGAACTGGCAAGGGATAAATTGAAGGAAGAGGCCGAGACGGCAACCACGGAGCTAAAAAAGGTGACCCTTTGCTTGAAACAGTATTAGGAAGCTCATGCCAAGGACAAATCTTCCATTAACCAGTTGTCTCAGCAACAGGAAGAACTCCAAAATCAACTGGGCGGGTGCCGAAAAGCCTTGGATGCCGCTGACATCGCCATTGAGGAGAAGGACGCGGCAATACAGGAGAAAAATGCCACCATAGTGAAATCTATTGGGGAATCTTTTGAAAATGCTATAGCACAAATTCGCTTGTTGAATCACGGCCTCAACTTTGACACCTCTGGAATGGATTGTATGTCCATTGTTAGAGGGGACGAGATAGTTCTGCTCTTTCCTTCCTCCGAGGCTGTCTCTGTGAGTCATTTCGAGGAAATCCCAGCAGAGGATAAGGGTAAGGAAATGCATCAAGACACCGGAGCTCCCTCTCGCTAGTCCCTCATCCGGGTGATGATGATCTGGAGCATGTCCAGTAGCAGAAGATTTTATTTGTTTCTTTTTGCACTGGCTTTTCTCTTTTCCCGGGATTCTAAGGCCCCGTACTTTGTAATGTTTTCTTGTGTTGACAATTCGGCTGTTGTGCTGCAAAGTATTGTGTAAAAACTTGATATTTCATATATAAATACTTACTTTTGTTGCCGAATATCTCGATTTGATTATGTCAGTTTACTCCAAATATCCCTCCGAGTTATGCTTTATGTCATTGTTGCTATGTCATGTGAACTTATTTCAAAGTTGCTTGACTTGACCAAAGTCAGAGGATTCGTTGTGCACATACTGGTCTGAGATCATCCATGGGCAGTATATCCTCCTGAATGATTCACCAGAAATCAATTGAGTAAGAGTCAACCGTCATATGCCTAGGTTCCGTGTTGCAATCGAACTCTAAACACTCCGACTTAATCAGGGTCGTTATGGCGATTGACTTTTACTTCCTTTAGCTTTGATGCATCGTAGCCGTGATAAGCTTTGCTGGCTTAGTCGTGCCCCGGAGAGGCACGCGATAACCATTATGTGGGCGTTAACGTATCTTGGTTGGAATACGTTTTAGCCAAAATCTTGGCTTTATCGTGTCCCGAAGGAATGCTCGTTAGCCTGTGGGTTTCACCGTACTTCGGAGAAGTATGTTTTAACCATTATCTTGGTCTAATCGTTCCTCGGTTCAGACCCTTGTGTCGGTGTTACCGTATCCCGAAGGAATACGTTTTAACCGGCGCGGGCGTTACCGTATCCTGGAGGAGTACGTTTTATCCAAATTCTCGGTTTGACTGTATCTCGGTGTTGACCTTTATGTGGGTGTTACCGTATCCCGGAGGAATATATTTTAGCCAAATTCTAAATCATTTCCTCTCAGAAACAAAACGTAAAATTTCATTGACTGAACGGTGGTCTTACAAAGTCGGCTTATCAAGGGGATTGACATACATGCAATCTATAAGTCACTCAATTGCATTCGAAATCAGCCTCCAGGTAATCATCATCATCCTTCCACTCCTTCTTTTTCTTCTCGCTCTTCTTCTTCTTCTCCCGACCGGGACTCTCGTTGCAACTCAGCTCCTTGCACTTGGTCTTCTGTCCAAGAGCATCCACCACATATTGTCGCAACTTCCCTCCTCGGACCAATTTCTCTATCACATCACGAAGGTGATAACATTCATCTGTGGTATGCCTTGAACCGTCGTGGAATGCACAGTATCGTGATGGGTCTGCTCCTGGTCGGCCGAAAGAAGGCCAGGGCCGGTCTACCCTCTTCATCTTCGTCTGAGCCACCTCTCTCCAAACCCGTGCTCGTGAGACATTCAGCGGGGTATAATTCTTATATCTCGCTATCGGACCGCTCCTCTCTCGCCGGTGTCTATTATCCGGGATTCACTCGCCGAATTCGCGCCCATGCCCGCCATATTCTTCCTTCCTACTCGAGTGCCTGCTAGGCTTCTACTTTTCCTTCATCGATGAACTCATCCTACCCTCGCTCTTCAAAGCATCGTTTGTCATCTCCATCTGCTCCAGCTCGAGATAGTGCTTAGATCGGTCACGGAAGTCTGTCAGCGTGTCCGGAAGCCGTTTCATGATCGACTTCTTTAACCGAGATGACTTATCTAACCGAGCTATGGCACAATACAGATGCACGTCCTCCTTTAGCCCTGGTACCTGCAGCGCGGTAGCAGTGAAGCGATCCAAATATTCTTGTAAGCTTTCTCCCGGTGATTGCTTCACTTGCCCGAGCTGGAACTCGGTTTTTGGTTGCTTCCTGTTAGTAGCGAAGTTCACCAAAAATCTCCTCTCCAGGGCTCCCACATCTCGAATAGAGTGCAACAGGAGGGAGTGAAACCATATCTGCGCAGGTCCTCGCAAAGTTCCCGCGAACAACCGGGGGATGACAGGTCCTACAATCCCCTTCACCATAATCATCATGCTAAAGTTGTTGACATGATTCTATGGGTCCTGACTCCCATCGTATTTTGGCAACTCTTTGGAATCCAAACTCTTAGGATAGGTTGCAGTCATGATCTCGTTTGAGAATTGACTCGGGATTTTATCTTTGCCGCGTCCCTCTTTGTGCAAACCAAGCAATCTTTGAGATTCCATAGTCATGGGATCTATGTTCTCGACCAGCTGCTTCTCTTTTGCCCGAGCTAAGTCGGCATGAGTACCCTGGGGAACGCCAGCATCAACCTCGGTGGCCGTTGTATCGCTGACCCTGCTAGGATTACTTGCATCCCGAGCTACATTCTGGGCAGGATTCTCCAGCATCCATATCCATTCCTCCAGTATCTGTATTCTCCTACTATCTTCTTCCGGTATTTTATCTCGGTCATTGGCAACCAAATTCTCCTCCTCGAGATCCTCTCTGGGCTCTTCAACCTCGATGTGCACGGAAGTCGAAGCCATACCGTGGCTGGGGCCGGCCTCATTTCGGCCTGCACTCCGAACTTGTTTTCCTTTTTGTCTTGAACGCTCTTCCAGCATCTGTTGCATTCTTTGCTGCTCTTCCTGCCACCATAGGGCGTTTTGGCGTTCCAAATCCTCTTTAACTCGTCGGGCATCCTCTCATTGCTGAAGACGGTCCCGAGTCTCTAATCTCTCCAGACGATGGACTACCGCTTCCATAGTGCCGTGTAACAGGCAAATGTCGGGATTGTTGATTTGAAACTCCTGAGGGGATTGAGGAGGAAGATTTTGTTGCTGAACCAGCCGCTGCCTTTGCTAGAAACCTCGGCTTGGGTGAGAAGAGTTCGCGGTATCCTCCGTCTCACCCTCAGTTCTTATGGAAACATGGTTTGGATTTGGGATAACAGAATCAGAATACTGGATGATTTGCTCCGACACCGCTTTGTGACTATCCCTCCTAAGAATCGATCGGGCGGGGTGCTCGATGCGACTCTAGTGTTTACGGCCATAGTCAGTGGCTGTTTCTGTGACTTTCTTTGTGGTTTTGGGAATCGAAGTTTATCTCTCCCCACGGTCGGCACCAATGTTTGGTTCTACAAACCCAAATGTCTAACCTCTTGGTTAGTATCAGGTTAATATAGGATCTGAATGACCTCCGGTAAGTATATAAATAATACCGAAGAGAAGATGAGTACCGAAGAGAAGATGAGTACTCAGTGATGCCTATTAGGAAGACACCAAAGAATATCGTCTGATCACTGTGCTACACAAGAATGGCGATGAGCCAAAAGGAGTGGGGTGTGTACACAGTGTAACAGTATAATAAAAGGATATGAACAGAATCTGTTCACCTGGTGGGTAATCTCCTATTTATAGAAATTACCTAGGGTTTCGTTGTCTTGGTTCTACGCTCATTGCTTCAACGGCATGCACATCCACGTTATCTGGATGCCTGCTCCATTATCTGAAAAAACTATGTTCCACTACATGCCTCTGCTCCACTATCTGTACGGTCGGGGTTAGTGCCGAGATTATAGGGATATTAGCGTTTTCCCTGCTTTGTGAAAGGCTTTAATTACAAGATGCTTTTATTGGGCCATATCTCATCTGGGCCCAAAATACGGATCCATAACAGTGTGAATGCTGTATAAAATAAAGGATAAGTACGAGCTGCAGACAACAGTGTGAGTGCTGTATAAAATAAAGGATAAGTAGGAGCTATGAAGGTTGAGATTGGATAATCTGGTCAAAGTTGGTCAGAATATAGTAGGACTACGGAACTATTATGATATAGTGTGGGAAGACAATAATTGAGGAGGCTAGAGACGAATGAAATGAAGAAAGGGGATGTTTAATTGGATTGAGGTAACCACTAATTGACAAGAGAGAATTAGGAAGCGATTGGGTGTGGACAGTTTGTGTTCATGTTGCCCATCACAGGTTGGGACGTGCCAACTAATTAGCTGTTGAATTGATTCCTCGAAAGCTACATTCTTATCAAATCGGGCCTGTCATTTCATGAAGGGCGTGTTTGGTTACTTTGTTTGATTTGATAGGAAGAGAAATAAGTAGAGAATTTTTAATGATCCTTTGTCTGTTTGGTTCATGGGAGGAGAGACAATAACTGATTTATTATTTTATCCCTTTGTTTATATTTTTTACTTATAGAAATTATTTAAATTAGTTTACATCTCAATATAAATTACATAATTTATGAAAACTCATTCTCATCTCAACATATTGTTAATATGTATATAAAAACTTATATGATATTTTTATTGTTATTGATATAATAAAATAATTTCAAAATTCAAATTAACAAATTTTATATTTGAAGCACTAAGCCAATCAGTATATTATTTTTGGGGCATTAGTAAATATTGTTCAGGTTTTACTGACACTTCATATATCAGCATCAGGTAATCAAACTTGAATTTTCAAAAATAATAATAATAATCTTAAATATAAGTCCACTTATATGTTATTAATAATATTTTCTAATTTTACCCTTATTTATTTCTTGTTGGGAAGAGATAAAGAGGAGAAAAACGTGAGAATAATTTGTAAATACAGTTAGAGATAAAGAATTTTAATAAAGGTAAAATAGAAAAACTCCAAGCATATTTAATAACTTAACTAACAATTCTTAGTACATAATATGTGTACTGTGTTCAAATATACATGATATAATATCATGAGGGATGAAGCTAGTTAAAAGGATATATATATATATATATATATATATATATATATATATATATATATATATATATATATATATTCTGAATGAGTAGATATCAATTCGCTTTATCTTTTAAATTTATAATTTTTTTCAAACATACACATGTTAATGGAAGTTTCCATCAAAAGTTAAATACAATACAAATAATTAAAGATATTATTGTAGAAAAAATAATACACTTTTTACAAATAACTAACTTAACTAATTTTTTAAAATATAAGTATATTAATTCTTTGTCTTTGTTTTTTCTGTGTATTTAGGGGTGGAGGTATTGATTGGCTTGACAATCATTGTGCATGTTTGAAGAACTTTATTGGGAGAGCCTTATCGCCTTATTTCTTGTTTGAAAAGTCTTTATGGGTATTTTTTTGGTTTTTATCGTTTGGCTAGAAAAGTTCAATCAATCGAGCATAGCTTATGAGAAGAGCATGATAAGCTCCATTTCCTACCTTATTTACTACTCCGTATTTGAATCGGGCTTACATGGTTTTTTCTCTTATAAAAGTCACTTTCTATAAGCTCACTTCAAAACAAGTTTATTTCACAAAAGCCTACTTATCAATCATCAATCCAAACATAAATCATGTTTCACAATCTAACTTTTACCCATCGGATTTTTACCCAATCGATTTTATCGATAAGTCCAGATTCTTTCCACCGATATCCCAAAAAGCCCATTGTTGTTCTACAAGTCACCGTTGACTTTCAGGTATTCTATTTTCCTTTTTTAGAAACTATCCTTAGAGTTTTTTTTTTTTTTTGCCTGAACTATCCTTAGAGTTGAAATTTGGAGTTTGAGTTCTCTTAGAATCCTTTATCTCATTTTTTTTTTCAGAATTTCATCTTCAGCCTCAGATTAAATAAATAAATAAATAGATGGTTCAAATTTTATATTCTGTAAAACTGTTATATTTTAAGCGTAAGTAAAAAAAATTAAACTGTTAAAATCTGATTTACGCAAATTAGAATTGCAATGCAAACAAATTTTTTTAAAAAAATTATAAAATATTATAATAATAGCTATAGAGAATATTAAATCTAGACCATTCATTTTTTAATCTTAAAATACATAGGAGATTCTAAAAGGAAAAGTAGAAAAAGGATTACAAAAGAATCCTCTTGTTCTTAGACAATTACTCACCCTTGCCATTTTCTTTATCATACTCCCTCCGGTCCTAATTATAAGAACTATTTACCAAAATTTGGAGAGATTAAGGAGAGAAGTTAAATTAGTTAATTATAATTATTTTCCGAAAATACCCCTGCTTAAAATTGAAAATTACTTCAAAGGCAAAATTAATTAGAACATATATATATATATATATATATATATAAGGAGTATTACAAAACAATGCCATACAAAACTGAATCCTTATGTCGTTGATTCATACGTAGAGAATCTAATTAATTAATTGCAATTTAAGCATAACTCGAGTATAATTAACGTGGAATAATCCCTCTTGCAGATGCTATACGGAGAAGATGGTTTATACAAAGTCGTCTTAATTATGTGGCCTCAGCAAAATCTGATAGTCACAAAAAATATTTTTAAAGGAATATGAAAATTATTTTATTTGAAAATAATAAAATAAAGTAGAATCTCTCACTTGATATAATATAAGCGTATTGTTAAATTAATTATTGCGGAAGAAGTATTAGTAGGGGTGATATGAGAAAATATAACAAAAATTGCTCAAAATTATTTTATAAAAGAAAAGTATAATTGAGGTGTATATAACATTAATGAGTTGCAAACATTATTTACTTTATAAAATATATATGTGTATTATTAAATTATTATTGTCTTTAATTATTATGAGAAAGTATAAATAAGGGTATTATAGGAAAAAATTGACAAAATTTAAAACTTGCTCTTATAATTAGGACCAAGACTAACTCCAAAATGTCTTTCGTATAATTAGAATGGGAGGGAGTATCAGATAAGAGTCTAGTTTTTCCTTATTTAATCTGCTTGATGTTGGCTTTGGATATTTGTTTCATCTTTATATATATTTTTCCCAAATAAAAGTGCTCATGAAACGCATAGAAACTAGCTAGCTAATGGAAGTCTAAAAACTACTATAATAAATAGCTTTTACTTCCCTACTTGATGTGCTATTCTAAAAAATGAAAGTTAAAAAAAAACAGGCAGTGACATTTTATAATTATATGTGAGAAAAGTTGACTTTTAGCGTCTAACTTTTGACTTAAACACCAAAAGTAGCCGAATTTAAAAGCACGGGTGGCAAAATGAATTGTTTGGCGGCAAAAAGAAATACTTTTAGCTTCTAACTTTTGAACTTAGACTCCAAAAAGAAAACTTTTGGATTCTAATTAAGTTCAAAATTAGACACCAAAAGTGACGTTTTTGGCGTCTAATTTAAATATTTAGACGCCAAAAGTGGCAGAATTTAAACCATCTGTGCTCTCATCTCGCGCACTCTACCTTCACACTCTCTCTTTTTCAGCTCTCATCTCGCGCTCTAGTAATACTCTTCGTCTTTGTTGCCTCAGTTGACCTCAGTCCTCCGTCCAGAACCAAACGCCTCTCCTCACAGACACCGGTATTGTCTCCCTCTCGTCCTTATGTCTTTTTTTTTTTGGCTCTGCGTAATCGATCGATTTTTGCATAAAAGGCTCTCGTCCTCTAGATCGTCGTGACCACTCTCCTCCAGATCGTCATGCTTCGCCATGATCACTCTCCTCCAGATCGCTTGCTTCGTCGTGCTCCTCCTCCTGTACCGCTAAATCTCACTCGGTTTTCTGTAGATATCTTGTTCTTAGATCTGGAATTTTATATTTTTAGATCTGCTTTGCTCCGTCGAATCTCACAGCTGATTTATTGTTGAACATGGATCTGATTCAATTTATTTTTCATCTCATCTGGACTGGATCTGATTCGATTCTGAGTTCATCTCAGCTTTGTTCATTGTATTGTTTATGCATATTTGGTTCTGAGATTTTTCTTGCTTTAAGATTCTTAGAATAAGCATATATATTTTGTTAACCTCTTCTTATTATTCCTTGTTCTGATCTCTTGATTAATTTTGTTTGGAATAATTAACTTGCTCCTACTTAGAATCTCCCAAACCCTGTTTGAGGTTTTTTTTTTTTTTTTTTTTTGAAAAAAAAAGGACTTAGGACGTCCTAAATATTTTTAGGACGCCATAGGATACCAATATGGCGTCCTAAAAATTTTAAGATGCCGTAAGTTACACTTTTTTTAGGCCTCCCTGACAGGCGTTCTACGAAAATAAGACGTTAAATGTCCAAAACTCGTAGCCTTGTTTTATAATAGTATTGACCTAGAGTATATTTTAAGATAATACCCCCTGTACTCTACAGGTTGGTCTTTGTGTTTTGATTTGGGTGCTATCTTGCTTGTTGGTCACCTTGTCTTCCTTCTCTTGTTTTGTTGATGCTATTTTTTGTCAGTCTTGTATTTGTATTTCTCTTCTCTATAATAAATTATACTTCCAATTGAAAAAATGAGGAAGATAATGTGTTTACAACAAGTCATTTCATACTTTAATTACGTGTATCTAAAAAATATTAAACATTTCTTAATTTTGTCACATGTCCTATAAATAGAAACAAATCAATGAATCACATCCTAAAATTTTGGGGAAAATCTTATTAAAAGCCTTTTAAAATATCCAAATGCTGAATTAAGCTTTTAAATATGACAAATTCTAATTCACGTCAAATAACCCAATTCAAAATTTTATAATTGAGCGATTTTACCTATATGCCCTGTTTTACCATTCTGTAGCTTTCTCTCTCATTCTTCTACCTCCCATCTTGTGCTCCGCTGAGCCTCACGTCTTTTGTTCATCATACTTTTTCTTTAAACCCATTCACCGTCTCCTTGATTTCACGCCGCTATGAAAGAGGTGCTCAATAATAAAAGAAAAAAGTGGCTTCATTGCTAACAAGTCAAGGAGCGGCTGCGAAATATGGTTGCAGCTAATTGTCCTGATGCAGGGACCCATCTGCATTGTCAAACACAAACAAAAATGAATGATCATATGTTTAACTTCAATCAATTAAATCCGCCATTTGATTTGCGGTCGTTTCGATTTTTAACACAGATATATAAAATGACACTCTGAAGTCAAACCTCTAAAATAAGAATTAAAATTTGAATCGGAGATACAGTGAGAGTGACATCAGAATAGGACTTGAAGGGGAAGAGAATGATTGAATGAGACAAAGAATAAGAGGGTATATAAGTAAAATTACTCAACTATAAAATCCTGAATTAAGTTATCTGACCTCACTAAAAATATGTTAAATTCAGAAGCCTAATTTAGAATTTGAGTATTTCAAATAACTTTCAATGTCATTTTCCCAAAATTTTGTCCTATTAAAAAGATAGAGTATAGTCTCATAACGTACAAATTAATTTTTGTTAACGTATTATTAATTCCATTCTATAGACATGCAGTTACTAAACAGTAGGTATTTATATTTTGAACTGAATTTTGTCTTTCTTATTCATAGTTGGACCTAAAATATACTTTCCTCCAACAAGCTTTTAGAGTCTGTTTGGATTAAAGAAAACGTTGAAAAGGAACCATAATAGAAATTAATGGAAAATATTTTGTCATAAGGGTGTTCGGTTGGCACTGAAAAAGAAAATAAGTTGATAGAAAAAAATGATCTAAAATTTTTGCCCTTGTTTAAAAAATACTTCCTTCAGTTCTAATTATAGAAACACTTTTGTAGTTTAAATTACACTATAAAAGTGTTCCTATAATTATGACCGGAGGTAGTACTATTTAAAGGTCCTTATTTTCATTTAGTCTCTCTAACCATATGCATTCTATGGGCAACCATGGTCATAAATCACTTCAAATAACTCCTCCATAGCCACAATTTAACCACCATAAAATGCATGTAGTAAAAACGTGGAAGAAAGAACTTTGTTTGCCCCTCTTTTTTCATAATGCAACTGAGCAATTAATCATTACATACCCATCACCTACATGTGGCCACATCCAGTTTGCCCCTCTTTTTTCATAATGCAACTGAGCCATTAACCATTACATACTCATCACCTACATGTGGCCACATCCACTCTCAGTGGTCTTATTTTGCTCATGAATACGTCATGATTACACGGTAGTTATTTAATTTTACTCTCACTCATTGCACAACCATCAACCGCACAAGGTTAACACCACTTTTCTTGTGTGGAACATCACAAAATTAACTACGTTCACTGCATGAGTACTTCATGGATAACCAATATTTCATCAAATTTTCTCTCCGTCATGGAGTTCCAACCACCTCCCTCTACTCAAACTTTTGATAGGGACTCGGTTTCCAAAGTTCAAAAAGTTCAATAAAGTAAATTTTAATACTCTTATAATTTATCATGCATTTTTTTCATTCTCTTACTCACACACCGGGGCTCTTTCTCTCCCCCTCTTTCTTTTGTGTTTTTCTTTCTACAACTTTTTTTATCTAAATTTCTCTTTCGTCCAACCTCTTCTCCTCCTAAAATTGGCATATACTTTATTAACAATGATGGGTGCATCAAATTCAACACAAATGTGAACACAACAACCACAATGACGAAGAAGAAGAAGGAACCCACTTGTTCTTTAGGATTGATTGGATGCCGCATCGTCGCTAGAAAAAGCCGCTCGCCCTCTCTATTCTTTAGTTCCCTTTGTTTTCTCCAGATCTGTCCGTGTGGATTGCCCTTAGGCCCTTCACCTCTTTATATTAAATCCATCATCACATCAAGAGTGTTTGAGTCTTTAGCCATTTTCTTTAGGCGCAGGAAAATGGGCGCCACCGAGAAAATATTTTCGGTGAAAAATGAAGAACCAAACTGTCCTTGTCAGTGGGAGAATTTAATTTTCCCATTCTCACCCCCGATTTTCACGGACTTGGCTTCCATCCTCTTTCTTTCACATCGTCTTTTCATTCTCAACTGTTAGATTGAAATATAAATGGTTTAAATTTAATCTTTTATAAAAATATTATTTTTAAATATTTTTTAGAAATTTAATATTTTATTAATACTTTTATAAAAGATTAAATCTAAACTATTGAGATTTCAATCCAATAACAAAGATAAAAAGCAGGATGGGAGCCTCCATCCAAACCGGCCCTTATTATTATTCTGTCGAAGCGTGCGGCTAGTGCGAACACATGCCCCCTCAATTATGAACGATTGAACTTACAACGCGACGGTATAAGCGAGTGGAGTTCAAGCACTGTGGCCCAAATTGGTAGGCCAATCAGAACGCACCATCCGCAAAGTTATCATGAAAGGGACGTTATGACACGCGCCGATTGAGGAGTGACAGAAAAGGAAGAGTCAACTGTTGAGAGAGCAACGAGGTTGTTAATGACCAATGAAAGGGAAGCACGCGTTGAGGTCGGGTAGAGAAAAGGGGATTCCACTTGAAGCAGGAGAAGGGGGGAGAGAGAATAGAGAATATGGTGTCGCTGTCAGGATGCCACGTACCCCATCTCTTTCCAGGAGTGCTGGACACTCTCGCGTCTTTCATTGGCTCCGCCGTGGGACCAATCACAGACCTCGATTTACGCCTCCCAGATACGCCACTTTTTTCACTGCAGGCCCCACGTAAATTAAAATCCATCCAATCACATCCCTCTACTGTTTTCTGTTGCCCTAGACACGTGTTGGTTCTTCACCCAGCCACCGTGCTACCGTTATCATTATCGTTTCCTCCCTCTCCCCCAACCCTTCTCTCGGCAACATTGCGAAACAAGCGACTTCGGCTCACCCTCCCCAGAGATCCAAGCCCCCAGATTAGGAACTCCCGAAGATTGATGGACAGTGGAGATGTATGGAACAGCATAGCCGCACGTGCCACCGGGGATGCTGCTCGCGATAAAACCGTAGTTAACAGAATAATGCTCAGATTCCGTCCGATCGCGCCGAAGCCGGTCGACGGAGGATCTGCCTCTGGAGTCACGGTGCCTGACAACACGAGTAAGGTGTTGCTTTCGGCTAAGAGAGCGAAGCGGAAGTACATTAGGGTTCGGAGGAACGGTGGATGTGGGAGAAAGGATAATAATAATAGATCTTGTGAGAGATCTGAGATGCGAGATGGTCCTGAGAACGCGGTTGTGACTCTTCAGTTGATGCCGGAGAAGAGTGAGCCGTCAGAAGGCTCAATCGTCGGGAGCTCATGGTGTAAGAACGTTGATCTGGACATGACAGTGGAGAAACTCGAGATCCCGAGAAATCCCGAACCGGCGAGGCTGTGGACAACGACGGGCCCGGTGAACGGCGTGCGGAGGGTGGTGGAGTCGTGGGTGACGGTGGAGAGCGTGGGGGACACGTGCGCGAACGTAGGAGGGTTAGGTGGTACGGACTTTGAGAAGGTGAATAATCTGGAGAGGGACACGTGTCCAGGGTTCATATCAGACGGTACGGGCAAGGTTGGATGGGTGAACGAGGCGTACAGGAGGATGGTGAGGGGGAATGAGGAGGGAGTGTCGGCGGAGGAGGTGGTGGTGAGGTTGAAGGTGAAGGATAACGTGATCTATTCATACCAGGCATTTACGTGCAGGGTGAGATTACAGTATACGTGGCAGAAGGAGAAGTGGACAAAGATGGTGCCGTGTGATGTGTGGAAATTGAACTGTGGGGGCTTTGCATGGAGGCTAGACATCACGGCCGCCCTCAGCTTAGGCCTCTGAGAAACCAGAATTCAGAAGGATAGGGATGAATTAGAGTGCTGGAGCCTATGGATCAGGTACTACTTTTTATAAATATATTTGAAAATGATAACTAATATTAGCTAACTGCCCGCTGCTTGTTCGCTAGGGGTGGGATGGGAAGTGAGAGAGAGAGAGCGAGAAGGAGAGAGAGGACAAAAGCTAGTAATTGGGAGGAACAACAATACTGGCAATTATCTTACCGAGAAAGTACTGTACTGTTCCTCCCTGAGGCTTGGCCTTGGGGATGGATGGACTATTATCTGTATCTAGTTATATCTCACACTCTAGCTTAAGTACTATTAAGTACTGAGTATGTAATAATATATATTGCCAGTGACGCTCCACAGGGGCTAAATAAACTGTGGTACCTATATGCTTAAGCTAATAATATTAAATAAAATGTATGTATTACTATGCTCAAATATTCCTATTCCTATTCCTATTCCTATTATACGAGTATATAATAGAGAGAAAGCTAAGAGAGAGAGAGGAAAAGGGGGAGGTGAGAGAACGAGCTGGCCCGGGGCTCTAGAGTTTTGGGGCAAGAGGAGAGGGTTGGGGCTGAAAGAGGGGAGCAGAAACAGGTGTTTTGGTAGGAAGATCGAAGTGCTATTTATTTGGGTAGGTAGGGGGTCGACATTTGCTGTTGAGATCAAATGTAATAGCTATAAAAGCAGCAGAGAACTTGTACATGTTTTAATAATAATGACGATGGAGGGGTGAAATGGAAAAAATAATAATGATGATAATGCAGAGGAGGGGACACACAATTTCGATCGGATGGGAGAGATTAAAGGCGTCGGTAGGTATTACCGAGAAAAGTATATAAAGTGGGGTCTTGTTATATAGAAGATGAAACTAAAGAAATTGTATGGTAGGTTTAATTAGCAGGCTAGTTTCTGAATATATTTGTAAAATAAACAATTATCTTAAAATAAGCTTGAAATAGTCTCGTGTCTACACGTAACTGAGCCATCATTTATTGAGCATCCAATGCGAAATTAAACTTGGACAGCGTCGGGAATCCTTTATTCTTATGTATTATTTTATGCTCTATATGTGCTTAATGGAATCCGTTCATATGCAAGCTTTTTTCTAAAAAAACAATATTCATGACATATAAACAGTACACGCTTACTTAAGTTTTTACTTATAATTATATTCACTCTCATAGATTTTATTTTAATAGCGTACTGTGCGCGCGCACATACATGTACATAATAATACTAAATTAAACCGCAAACCCAAAATAGGCTCTAAAATGAAGATGGTAATTTGAAAGAAATGATTGTGATTAATTTGTTGAGTAAATTTGGTCTAGTGCAAAAATATGTTATTTGGTGATACTAGTAGGATATATTTTGCGCTACTTTTTATGCTTAGCGTAAGATACATTTAATTATATGATTTGAAAAAATGGGATCATCTCTTACTATTTTCTTGAAGAAGCTAAGAGGGTAATGAAATGATCAAAATCAAACTAGGTTAGGATCATTATTAGTATACTAATATGTGAAGGGGGATTAGCACCAGAAAAAGAAATAGATAAACCCCACCCCCGGGGGGTACGTGGCAGGGATGTAACATCTAACAAGAGACAGTGACAAAAGAAATCTGAGGGGAGATACGCTTATCTATAAAACTGCAACGTGTCTTGTATGGGACATCCATTAATATTAATATTGGAACATCTTATTCTTTGGCCCTCACACGCGTGAGACTCACGCCACTCGATTCTCAGTAAAGACAGCCCTCCGGGTGGGTCGTGAAGTTCACAACTTTGGTCTCGAGTGGCGGCCTCACCACCAATTACATATCGAATAGAATCCAACCACATGTGATTATTCTGGAAACTCCCCCAATTCATTCCACAGTTCACAGGACTCCTTTGTGGAACAACCCACGTGTCCCATGCTTTCGGCAGTGCTGGACACCTCCTCGTTTGTTATTGGTCCTTGGGTGGGACCGGATCTGCGTACTCCTTTGTGCCGGGTACATCTCTTTATCGCTGGCCAACTCCAATCTCCCCAATAGAATTGGACTTTTTCACTGGACACCTGTCCTTTCACCTTCGCCTTTTTTCCCCTCATCATCGCCCTCTTCTGTCTGGTTTGGTATCGGTCTCGACCCTTCTCTCTCTCTCACACACACAGCCCTCCAAGAGAATAATTGCATCAGAACCTGCACACGCGCCCGCAGATCGAGAAGAGAGAGAAACACAAATCTGGATCCAACCATAGTGCGCGCTAGGTGGGTGGGATGAATATGAATGGTGGGGAGGGATGGCGTTCCATGAGATGCACCGCTGGTGAGCAGGATAAGACGATGATCAATACGTTGATGCTGAGATTCCGACCCATTGCTCCAAAGCCGGCCGCCGGGGGGCCTCTGCTGGGTCGATCGCCGACGTTCAAAGATAACGCCATCATTTCTCTACGGAGAACCAAGAGAAAGTACGTTAGGGTTCGGAGGAGTTGTAAGGAGTCTAATAATAAAGACAGGGAGCGTACTGTGGCAAAAGAAGAAGTAAAGAGCCGGTCGGCGACAACGCTGCAACTGTTGGAGGAGAATCGTGCGGAACAAAAGGTATCATCAAAAGGTGGAGCTTGGTGTAGTCTTACTAGTCATACAGTCACAGTAACAGATAAGGAAGAAGAGGAAGCTAGTAACCCTTTTATTCGGCTGAGCTTGAACTTGAACTTTATGAATAATGATGGTAAGGAAGCGTTAGGTCAGACGGCAGTGATGCCTCCACCGAGGAATACGGTGGAAACGTGGGTAACGGTAGAGTACGTGAGTGAGACGTGCATGGAGGCGCTAGGGTTAGGGTGTACCGACACGGAGAAGTTAGCTAATCTGGGTGGGGACACGTGTCCAGGGTTCATATCAGACAGTTCAAATAGAATTGTGTGGGTGAATAGAGCGTTTAGGAAGCTGGTAATGAGCCGGAATAATGATGAGGAGGAGGAAGAGACGCCTGAGATGGAGGTGAGATTAGTGATGAGAGGACCATTGGCGTACAGTGCTTTCACGTGCCAGGTGAAAGTGCAGTACACGTGGGGGAAGGAGAAATGCTCGCAAATGGTTCCTTGTGATGCGTGGAGAATGGACGGTGGAGGATTTGCATGGAGGCTCGACGTAAAAGCTGCCCTCAGTTTGGGTCGCTAATTATGTTAAACCTGATCAATACTGCTTTCCAAGCAGAATCGTACAGGTATAACAAATATAATTAAGCAAGCTCAATATCAATGAATGCTTCTTATAGTATAAAGCAGAATGGTAGTGGATACACACACTGACACACACACATATATGTAGGAGTTAGGCAGGATATCTCTATCCAGTATCCACGAAAGCTGCTTACCTATTTGCTTTTCATTTCCTTAGAATCGTCAGCAGACTAACCAATAGTTAGTGAGTATTTGGCAAACACTCACATAAGTCATTTTTCGCAAGTTGAGATGAAACTATAGTCACATTCGTATCTATCTCGTAAATTGTAAAAATTATTCTCCAAAAGCTAATTCAAACACATATTCACACGACACATACACTGACCTATGTCAGATACGACATTGTTAATTTGCTGCTATTTCTAGCTTTTTGGGTAGACCAATGATACCCTGCTAGTTTATTATACAAAATTACCACAACTTCCTGTGGGCAGATTATAGGGTTAATTGGAGAGAACTTCAGATGGCCTTGGGCTAATGTGAAGCAATCACACTTTGCCACAGCTGGGCCACATCCCTCCTTCCTTGCATGATCTTATTAGCTAGGGTGAATGCATGCATGATTTAAATTGTGAACGAGAGCTGTGTCTCATATTCGATCAATCCAATACAAACAGGGGGAAAAAAGCAGGTTACATGATAAAATAAATTAGGATTGCACTTAAACAAGATTCATAGATCCTGTATAAAGTAAGCTTATCCTATAATCTAGTCAATACCATGGCTTGGTATTTTTTGCTCATCCGATTATCTATACACCTACTTGGACAGTCAATATTTGACCAAACAAGTTTATCGGTAGAAATGCAAAAGCAGTCCAAAGACTGGAGCAAGGTTTCTAGTCTTAATTTGAAAGTGTGTTGTGGTTCGTTATTTGTTAGGCAGTATACAGGACATATATACACGCACTCATAGAGGCACACACGCATTCTTATTACTTGTCATTGCTATCAGCATATGAGAGTAAAATCTATGACACAGAAACGCACGTAAAAGAGAATAACATATTCTGTTTAAGGATGACTGAGGAAAAGCTTATTGTTTTAATAAGGGACATTGCATAAACAGTGAAGATCTTTGGCTTCAAATATTAATACGTTGGATGCATGATGGGACACGTACAATATAAAATGAACACTTTTCTTAAAGGATTACATAAATAAATGCACCGAGTGGTAAAGGAACGAAGATTTAGTAAGATATCCAAAGATTTGGTATCTAACCATTGATTTATGAGATATTGAAAAAAATATTAATTGTGATTATAATGAATAGTGCATGTTGATTTGATAAACCAACAACTTGGAGAAACCATGTTTACTTTACTTGGCCTGGAAGATTGGAAGCTTGGATGGGGAATATACTTGGAGTTGAACTATGGTCACAATTAGCATCAAACTTAATATTTTATGCTTGCTTTAAGTTGGGATTTATCTACTTAGCCCTACAAAAATTTGACAGGTGAAAAATTTTATACCAGCAATTCTGTTATGATGCACCAATAATAGCTTGCTTCAATAATGCATCGCCCCCCTTTTTTGGGTTCATTACATTTTAAAATGACCATTAAGGTTTAAGTTATCTCGAAATGAATGTAGAGTTTTTTCCTATATATATTTTTCGTACCCCTATCGATATTTTGTCCTATCTTTATTATATGAGATAGTCTCATATACCTTATTATTTATTTTTTATCATAGCTTGTTAAAACATTATTCTTACATTTAATTTTGGACTTTTGTTTTCTCTTAATTTTCTATGTTTTTACTATTCATTTGAATTTGTTTATGCACATACTCTCTCTCAAGTGATCTAATTTGAAAATCTAGTTCTGGTTTCTCGAAAAAAATTATTGATAATTTGAGTGTGTGTGTGTGTGTGTGTTAATCATTTGTTTATATTATATATCTCATAAGTCATAACTCCTCTTTTTTTTTTTTGGCCAACGAGCATCATAACTCACCTACCATGTTATGTCACGTGTATATCTTTATTTATATCTCATTACTTGTTAGATCAAGCTTTAGCCAATACATAAGTCATTGTTTGACCAAAAAAAATAAAGAAGTCATTGTCTTAGGGTCATTGTCAGCCAATACATGCAATATTGTGGACGAGGCATTTGCTTACGAATATGTGCGTGCGCATTTAATAGTTTACAGGAGTACTGTGTACACTTTTGTATTCATCTTCATGACGTGTTTACAGTTAAAGTCAACTATTCTTTTGCTCCACTGTCCACTACTACCCGGTGATTGGCTGATTACTTACTTTTCCTCTTTTTAGCTGATAACTATATACCCTATGGAGCTTCGTTAAGGTATTTTTTTCCTGAAGTATCTTGTGGATATGATAAATTAATGCTGTTAAAATATGTTATGAAGGTCGTACAAACTATACATATAATTGTTGCATAGTTCATATTAATTATAAATGTGACATTTGGTAGCTTCGTATTGGACAAAAGATGAATTTGTGGGAGGCTTGGTGAGGTAATAAATTTATTTATTATGCTCAAATAAAAAATGTACACCCAATTTAATATATTATTATTGATAAATGATTAATATTAATATATAAAATTTATATGAAGACATAATATTTATGAATCATAAATATCTTAACTCACATTTACTCAATATTATGTGATATGAAACATCATCATACTTGTTTGTTAAAATATACAAGTACTGTATGTATGGTTTTGAAGACATGTGTCTTATTAAATCCTCAAATCAAAACGCTAATAAAAGAGAGAATCCAACTTTGAGCTAGGGTAACTCTAATGATGTAAGTTCAATGGATAACAAGAAGTTACCATAAGTTGATTATTCAGTAAAATATATATGTTTAAAATTTCAGTTCGCGGTGTTTGCCCATGTGGTGTAAAATACTATAAAAAGAGCCTATGAAATTTATAAGGGTTTTTGTAGTAATGGGGATATGAATCATACCTTGTGCATCGTCCCATGGAAGGAGGGTGACAACTGACAAGGTCTTACTGGAGACGTCTATTTCAAGTAACAAGGACATAATAACAAGCTCTCTCTCTCTCTCTCTACACACACACACTCTTACATATATGTGTGTGTATTTATGTACATGAACATATGGCAGAATAATGATATCATGTGTGTAATTATTTTTACTCTTGGCACAAGGAGCTGTGATTCAAATTTTAAGATCCCTAGAATTTCATGAAAACTTTAATGCTTTGTTTCTTTTCTTTTCTTTGTTTTTGTTTGGGGGGGGGGGGGGGGAGCAATGAGATGTGAGAAAATGGAGAGAAGATAGAAGAGTGGAGAGAAAATGTTCTCTTATTTGTTTGAATGAATAGGAAAGAGATAGAAAATTAAAGAAAATGTGATTGATTTACAATGAAAATAAACTATCTGGAGAAGATGCTGATCTATTGTATGGTGTGCTACAGCCTTTGGAATAATTTTGAAAAAACATATTTTCGATCTCTTAAGAATCCCACAACTCTTGAATAGAAAACTTTAGGGATCCCCCCACCCTTCCTTTCAGCTTTTTCTTTCTATTCAGACAGGAGAAAAACTATATATTTTCTTACTTTCTCCTCTAGTTTTCTCTTCCCCACAGTACTTTTCTCTCCAATCAAAAGTAGGATAGATGACTACAATTAATACAAGTTCCAACTGTAACAAGATATTATCTGCTATACATGCATGATATTATTAAATAATGTAAGAGAATGTTTGTATAATTTTTAATATAAATATGAGTTTTGAAGTCTCTTGCTACTATTAGAGGTTGTCCTCCATCGCTTTAGGATAGAATCGAGAACACACGCACTGGCCAACAAAATTTCGAGCAGTTTCTATATTGTTTATGAATGACTTAGTGGAGACATTGTGGCAGTTTCTATTGCTATTATACTTGAATTAGTGGCTTTACTCTATTCGCGTTTATAAATATTGACAATTCGTTTTTTTTTTCCTGATTTCAGATTCTAAAAATTTTGGTGGAAGGGGACCCGGACTCGTGTACTAAGAATCCACAAGTTAAGTGTACATAAGTTTGCCTAATTTTAATTTTAGTATTTTCATCAATGCTTAATTACCACTTGGAATGAGCCCAAAGGTACGGGTGGGTTTACCGAAGCGGCGTATTAGACCAGCCTCAATAAAATATGTCTCAGAAAGTGTGCTGAGAATCTGCGAGTATCAGTTTGCGGCAAATACGCAATACTACTGATCCAAAGGATGGTGAGGAGATCCTTATTCCAGGTCAAGTGTAGTACAATAATCTATGACGCTTGCTTTGCTTTTTAAAGAACTCGAAGACGCTTTCTATGTACTGTATCATATCATATTGTGTTGTATTGTGTTGCGTTTTGCCTCTTTCTGGTTACTATCAAAGGTTTACTGTTGAACCCTATCAGCTTCCTCTACTCTCCTTCCATCGTATGGGTTTCTTGCTTTTTTCTTTGGGTTATTACTGTATTACATAGGACATGTTCCTGGGAAAATCTTTCATGTTGGGGGGGGGGGGTGTTCAGGATAATTTCTGATTCGATTATTCATATATAAAGTCTGAGGACTAGAGATTAATTTTATCAGTTACTTTCTCACACGTGTCTTACTTTGTCCCTGTGTGAGGAGGTGGATAAGTATACTTTAGGATAAAAGTACTGTAGTTTGTCGTCTTCCCAAATGATCATTCCCCTCTGGATTCTGCTGGTGATTTGCCATGTTTACCCATAACAGCGTCACAGATACTCGTGAGTCGGTACATTCCTTGGCAAAAACAAGAGACAGTTAATTAATAGACACGTAGACAATAGTTGTCACTTTGTCGTTTTCATCAGAAAGCTTTGTGCTCTCTCCAATGATCACCTGACACTTGGATGAGTTATCCATATGTAATGATTTTTCTCCCCGATGCGGAGATGCTTAGTAACTTTTGGGGTCACATGCATCTATTACACCTCATATTGTAACTTTAGTTTATTCAAACTAAATTTTAAGGATTTAAAATTTTGCTTATATTTTTGGAAAATTGGGATAAATCCCTATTGGGACACTAAATTTGCTCACTGCTGGCATATGATGGATCCTAATTGCATACGACAGATGCTTGCTTGTGTGTTCTTAGAGCTTATTTATTGCATATGATGGATGCTAACTGCATCTGACAGATGTTTACTTACATACAGGCTCTTATTGTTTGTTATTGCCTATGGCAGGTCTTAATTGCATATGTTGGATCCTAATTGTACATGATGGATGCCTATTTGCATATGGATTCTAAGTGCTTGTTATTTGCATATGATAGATATATGCCTACTTGCATATGGGTTCTTAGTGCTTGTTATTTGCCTATGATAGATGCCTACTTGTATATGGGTTCTTATTGCATATAACGGGTGCACTACTATAAAAATATGATATTACTACCTTAAAAGACGTCCTTATTTAAAAATATGAAGTAAAAAGTGAACGTAGTGGCATTATCGTAAATATTTGATTGAATGTTGAGCCTTAGGCGTCCTAAATCACATTTCAGGATGCCTAAAAAAAACTTTTGGCGTCCTAAATTTAAAATTAGGACGCAAAAAATGAGTTATTTGGCGCACATTCGAAAAACTTTGGCAATTTTGGCGCTGGTGAAAATTTTTGGCGTCCTTAATTTAAAATTAAGACGCTAAAAATGAGTTATTTGACGCACAATTCAAAAAAAAAATTGTTAATTTTGGCGTCCTAAATTTAAAATTAAGACGCCAAAAATGAGTTATTTGGCTCACAATTCAAATTTTTTTGGCAATTTTGGCGTTGGTTAAAAGTTTTGGTGTCCTAAATTTAAATTTAGGATGCCAAAAGTCTATTTTTGGCATCCTAAATTTAAAATTAGGACGCCAAAATTTTGTGACTTTTTTGTACTTTTTTTTCCCTGCCTGTTCTCACATCCCATCCTTGACCTATTAATTGCCTCTCACCTTTCTTTTTTACTCAAAACCTCTCTCTCTCTCTCTCTCTCTCTCTCTCTCTCTCTCTCTCTCTCTCTCTCTCTCTCTCTCTCTCACACACACACACACACACACACACCAAGGTATCATCCATCTTGCACCATCTCAGATAACTCGCCATCGCTCGTCACTCACCGTCGCTCGTCGCTCTCCATCGCAAGGCTTCGCCGTCACTCGTCGCTCTCCATCGCAAGGCTTCGCCATCACTCGTTGCTCGCCGTCGCTCATTGCTCACCGTCGCAAGTCTTCACCACATCGAATTTAAGCTTCAGAAGAGATCATGCCTTTCGCCATTGCTCGTCGCTCTCCCTTCGCTAGTCTTTGGGTTTCAGATCTACAGTTCTTCTTAGATCTGCATTTTTATATTTTTAGATCTGCTTTGTTAGATATATTGTTCTTTTGTTTGCGGTAGATCTCATTGAGGAAGAAAAGTTCGATTTCTTGTTGAAAATGGATCTGATTCGATTTATTTTTCATCTCATATGGATTGCATCTGATTCGATTCTAAGTTCACCTCACAACTCTGTACATTTTGTTCTTCTTTATTAGTGATTGAATTTCATAACTTGAAAGAATATTTAGGGGGAAAATCCCTCCTCTCCTTTCAAGAGAGTTTGTCTTGTATTGTATATGCGTATTTGATTTTGGACTGTATCTGATTCAATTTATTGTTGAACATTTACATTCCGAGAGTTTGCCTTGTATTGTGATATGCGTATTTGGTTCTAGACTATATCTGATTCGATTTATTGTTTGGGTTTTTTTTTTTTAAAAAAAAAAAAGGACATATGGCCCTAAATCATGGTTTAGGACTCCATAAATGGAGCATAGGCGTCCTAAAATAGTATTTTAGGACGCCTTAAACAAAACTTATGACATCCTAAAATAAAATTTAGGACGCCATAACTTCTAATTATGGCGTCCTTATTTTTTTTTGGGACGTCATATCTACTACGTCCCCCTAAAAAAACGTCCTTTATAAAAAGGATGTAGATTGGGCCTAATTTAGGATGTTGTACATGTTTTTTGTAGTAGTGGTGCAATTTTTTTTACTTGCGTATGTTTTTTATTGCATGAGACCGAAGGTAATTGCATATGGAGTTGTAATGCATATAATGTACAAATTACCCACAGACAAATCCTCTATACATAATGAATGTTGCACACATTAAAACAAATCATCCATAGGAATTACCCATACACAAGTCACATCTCCGTCACAAAATGTCCCCATAATAAAGTGGTATATATACCGCGTTGATGAGAGATATATATTACTTTTTCTTTGTATACTTTTGTACCTGAAAGCTATGAATGACCTTGTCTTGGCTTTTCCTACTTGAAGGCAATATTTGCCAAAATAGTCAAGCGAACATTTTCGAGCAGGTGAGAAAGTGCACAAAGCAAAACTTGAGAAATTTCTGTCAAACTTGACAGCACTTATCAAGTGCGCATTACAATGACAATTGAGATAAGTCCCAAAATTCAGCGGCACAAAATCCAATACCGCTAATTCTCATAACACATTTAGGAAATATACAATCAAATTCATGCTCTAGTTAAACACAAAGTCAGTGACTTGAGTCTAAAATGATCTATGCCATATAATAGAAAAACTGGTTATGCAGGCACATAATTCAGTAAGCACCCAAACAAAATGGGCTAGCACAATAAGCAAGGTTGTTTCTCAGAACTATGCGATAGAGATTGAGTTAGGACCTCTCCAATTAATTTTTCACTAAGGTACTTCTGCCCAATTTTCCCTGATATGTTATTTTATCGACAGTCAAATTTGAATCTCCATTTACTAAGCGGCAGTGAAGTTTTTCAGATTGATTTTTTTTTTTTTTTTTGTATCCCATTCGGTTCACCGAAACCTTCGGTTCCGACTAATCCGGATTTTGCTCCGTGTTGGGCCCACGGTCGTAGGGGAAGAGCTCCCAACATCTTTTTTTTCCATTCCCACGCCTCGAACTGAGGACATGGTGGTAGGAGAGCAAGTCCCTTACCACTTGCTCCCAAGGTATGTTGGTGATTGAATTTTATTTGATCAATGAGATAGAGTACATATGGATAGAGGGCCGAGTCCAAATTAGCATGGGCCCATGGCGACATTTAAAGGTACATAGCTCAAAAAATTTTGAGAATGTAATAGGATCGCTGACGCTCTTGCAAAGTCAGGATTATTTTAATTTTGTATTTTGGGTGATTGCTCTATGTATCTAAGAGTTTGGGTTGACCATAAATGTTTGAAATTAATTTCCCTTATGTTTTAATTTCTGTACTTTGTTTTTTTTGGCCTTATGCCTTGTTTTATATTAAAAAAGAGAAGAATCTCCAATCGGTGTCACTTTAGCCGCGGGAAAATCATATCCAAGCCCATGTTTTCGGGTCTTGTACCAAAAAAGATAGGTAAAACTGCACTGACGTCCAAGTGAAAGAAAATATTACTCCAAATTCTCTTGAAATCTATAATGTGCTAGCAAGTCTCAAGGGATATTAGAGTAATATACTCGAATTATTGAAAGACCCAATTACCCTTAATGGAATAGAGAAAAAAAGGGGAAAGATTCAAGCTCACCCTATTCTTTCACTTCTCTCTCACCCTAGTTCGTTGCCTCTCTCATCTCTATCGCATGTAGGGGTGTTTATGATGCCCATGACCCTGTGCGGCCGTCCGAGCCCGCAAAAAAATCACTCTGCCCAGTCCAAGAAAAAACAGCTCAAACAAAATTGGACACAATTGGGCTAGGTATTGTTTTTGCGAGCAGGGCTGGGCATCGGGCAGGGTATGTTGCCCTACCCATTTGGCCCTACCCTGTAGTATACATAGTATTTTTTTTTTTTGATACAATAGTTTTATATATTTTTTATTTTCACTTACAGGTATTTGACTATTTGTTAAGATATATGGTTGTCTTTTTAATTTCAAGACTTAAGTTGCAGACTTATTTTGGAATATTCTAAAGTGTAGAATTATGAATTTCATTTGAAATTTGCAATATCGTTTATTAGATATAATTGAAGCTATTTTTCACATGGAGTGTGGCAGAATATCGCTACTTAAGCCGGAAAAGCCCGCCCTGCCCAGCCCAAAAATGTTTTGGCTTTTATCAGGCAAGGCCGGACACTAGGCTGCGTTTGATTACTCAATGATATTTTGAGTAGAGCATCAGATAAGGGTCTCGCCCTACCCATAAACACCCCCTTATTGCATGTTGTCGCTGTCGACAAATTGTTGCCGTCTTGACTGAACGTAGCCATGAAAGCAGACGCGGCCTCCCTTCCGACCTGATTACCCTTCTTCTACAAGTTTTTGTTCGATTTCAAACAAAATTTGTTGTAGACATATGCTCCAAGTATATTTGGCTTCTGCCCGGGATTTCTGGACTCTGAGATACACTACAAGTTTGGACAATGGAAGTCTCGTGGTGAGCTTTTTTGTGTGCTTTCTTACATTTATATAGGGATGTTGTAAATATTATTTAGAACGGTATCTTTTCGTTTTGTAATTCTCCCAGTTCGAGATAATTTACCTGATTGACATTTCTATGAATCTTGAATCCTCATCTAATGGTTTGGGGGAGATCACTATCTAGTTCAGGTGCTGGCCATAGCGTTGTAGTTGATGCTTAGTTTGTTAGAGTTGAAATGCACCCAGTCCCAAGTGGCTACCTCATTCGGCCATGTGAAGGAGGAGGATCAATCATCCATATTGTTGACCACTTAAATCTAAGGTTTGACTCATTAACAAGTACACATATATCAGCTTTTTTTTAGATGACGTATTTAAATGCATGGCGATTTTTGTTTAGGTATGGATCAGTGTGCTACAGTTGCTGAGATCATTGTATGAATCATAAAAATGGTTGCGCAGAAAATGACAATTGCGTTAGGTAGCCTTTTTCAATCTATAGAAACTAATAATTTACCATTACTCAAAGTCATGTGCTCTCTGCTATAGATATACATTTTACATTTTAGCATGTGATGTATAATAATAAACCTTGAAGAGGATGGTGCATCTATTAGAGATGGTTGCTTTAGAGTTTTTGATTCAGAAATATTTTCTCATTTTGGGTAATTCTTCCCTTTTCTCTTTTTTGACTACCCCCAATGCAAGTTTGGACAATGGAAACTATCATTTGACATATTGTGACCAATTAGTGTGATTGAGATCATCTCCACCATTGTGTCATGCGTTTGGGAGAGGGAAGAAGTGAGAATGTGTATGAATCCCACTTCTCTTTTCACTAGATTCTTGGTGTATTATGACTTGTCATTTAATGGTGCATTATTTGTCAATGCATTATGCGTAGTTGTGACCTGACCTGATTTACTTTTTTTTTCTAGATAAATTGTTTCTTTATGCTTCGTGTAGTGAAGCCACAGTTGCAAGGATTCTTGTGGTGTGTATGTACCGTCTAAGTTATAAATGTGGGACGAAACTGAGCAAAGTGATAACGGTTACACTATGTCTTACCACTCAATGCAATATCTCCATGAATTGAAGGCGAGTGCTTGTGGTGGCTTATAGGTATTTTACTGCCACCCATAAGTTTCATGTAGGGCGCAGTACTCATACCGGCAATTATGATCAAGGATTACTCTATCAACCATGAGTTATCTGAACAACAAACATAGTGATAAAGTGTTGTCTTTATTACAATGAAATGGTCAAAGGAAGAGAGCAAAATAGGCAAAGAAATTTGATTGTAACTAAGATTAGTCATGAATATTCATAAAATGTATTTTGTAACTTAATGTATGATCAACTTAGTGATTTATTGCATCAACATAACATCAATGGTAATTTAAGCTTATCCAAAATGTGTCTATCTGACTGGATATTATTATAGCGACATCTGTAAACTTACTGATATCATTGCAATGTGACCAGATTATGTAAACCTACATAAAGATACATTGACAAGTTGATAGACATCTACTGACAAATTCATGCACCTGCTTTAACAAGTCAGGGACAAGGAAACAACTATTTGGTTGGTCAAAAGAATAATGAAGATAAATTAATAAAGGTTGTTTATAAACTGAAATTTTAATAAAAAGGTAGTTTAATAACAAAAGTTGTTTACAAAATTGATTGCACTTTGCTCTCATTATGTTAACATACATGAAGATATATTTACAAGTGCAGGTATTGCACTAACGAGTCAATCATAAGTGTCTATTAACAAGTCCACGAACGTCCAGTGACAAGTTTATGATTGTTCATTGGCAAGTTTATGGGTCTGCTTTGACAAGTTACTCTCCATTCATTAACAATTGAATTTACAATAGGATACAAATTTTCATATTACTTCCCTACTATATCCAATTTTCATTTACACCTTTAAATACATCTACAAGGTACTAACTCCATATTCATAGCCCATCCAAAAAAATCACATGGCCTACATTTCTATCCAATTACCCACTAACTTTAAGTGTGTCTAATGACATTTACAAAAAGAGAGTATGAGATGCATTTTCTAAATAAAAAAAATACATAAGCCACCAACATTTATCAGTTTGGATTATTTGAAGTACTCTGAATTTTTAAAGTCTTTTAACTAAAAAAATTTAACATTTGGGGTCCTTATTACCCCTAACTTTAAGTGGGTCTAATTGTTGCTCATACAGTTGTCAACGCATGCTCCCTACCTTGTCAGTCTCTACCATTTCACTTGTCATTCAGATTCAAAATCTGATAAAACTACCATATAATAATTTTAATTTCATTGTGGTTTACACCATCAGTTTCTAAAATGTTGATGAATTTATAACCATTGCACCATCAATTTTTAAATAAAAAAGAGCTTTTGCTAGAGCACCACCACCCGAAACTCCGGCTCTAGCCAACCTGCAATTGTCGGAGGCTAAACTTCGGCCGCCAATCGCCGGAGCTTCAGCATCGGGGCTTTTTGGGGGTGGGGTTGATTTTTTTTTTTTTTTAAAAAAAAAAATGCATGAAGGGGTAAGGGGTGAGATCCTTTGATATATACATACATACATACATACATATGTATTGGTATATACTTTCTCTGGTCTTTATTATAAGGTACCAACTAACTTTTCTCACAAACCAATAAAAACGGTTAAAGTCAATAAAGTTGTCATAGAATCTAAGTAATTTCCAATATTACCCCTACTAATTGCATTAAACTCTAATATCATATTAATTATTACTCTCACCCACTACCCTTATTAATATAGGCAGATATGGAAAAACATAATTAATGTTCATTGGAACAAGCAAGTGCCTTATAAAAAGGACCAAATAAACTTGATAGTTGATGCTTTATAATAAGGACGAAGTATATGTATAATATAATAAAGGTATAATGACATTGACAAAATAAGTAATAAAAATGACTGAATGCGTAATGATATTTACTAAAGGTGTAATGATATCGTCAAAACCATTACGATTTTTGTCAAAATCATTAGTTCATTAGTCACAACTCAAACTTGTTGGTCAATCCTTTTACACATATTATCCGTAGTTACCGATTTTTGTCAAAACCATTATAGATTTTGTTAAAATCATTACTACTTTGTCAATCTCATTAGTAAATTCTTTTACACATATTGTCCATACTTATGGATTTTGTTAAAACTATTATTATTTTTGTCAATCTCATTACTCAATTGGTCACAACCCGAAAATCTTTGTTAATCCTTTTATACAAATCATTAGTACTTATGAATTTTATCAAAACCATTGCTCTTTTAATAAAGGGCACCAGTCGGAGCACTTATCATAATAGTTCCTCCCACCATCTCGCTCTCACCCAACCCACCTCTTCCTCCGCACATAACAACACAAAAATGAATTGGCTAGCATTGACCAATGAAAATAGGTACCAACAAATCCATAAATCTATGAACAAAATTAAGACAAAAGCTAGAAAATAAATCAAAAGAAATTAGAGTTCCTGAGCGACTTGAACTTCAAGAACAAAGGAGAAAATTTATGGGGAAATTATGATAGAATGGGAAATTAGAAACAAAATCCATAAAGAATTTATCAATGGAAATGTGAATCAGATCTAGAGAAGCTCTTTGCCAGAAGCTGAAACAGCTGGCTGGAATATTCATAAGCTTGCCAAAAAAACTCATGAACTCGCCATAAACTACAGAACTTCACCGAAAATTGGTTTTCTCGACATTGTGATGGTGAAAGTGAAGAGAAAGAATGAAGTTGAATGGAGAAGAAGAAGATAACGGTGGTGGCGGCAAAATGCATCTCCTTCGACCGCATGTGATAGCTTTACCTGGTTCCTGACCTTTCACCCTCAAACCTTTGTTTAAGGATTCAATTCTGTTTTTTGAGGAGCTTCAACAGAGAGAGTAAGGCTCAGATTGACGCATTAGTGATAGGATGAAGGAGCTTTAGTGACCCAGGTGAAAGGAAGGAGGGGCTTTCAACGTTGTTGTGCTAACGAGCCCTGAAAATGCTGGTGCAATGGGCGAAGAGGAAGAGATGAAGAGAGGGAGAGGAGAGAGAAATAGTAGGCTTTGCGATTTTATGTCATGTGAGGGTATTTTAGTAAAATCACTTAAAATTCAAAATCTCATATTTCTCCCAATCACCTCTTTGTCTTTTTAATTTTTGAACCAACCCTTAAAAGTTTTAAAAATTTAGATGATATTTAAATAAGATTTTCTCTTTTTCTTAATCAAGACCAGGGTTCAGATGTTGTACATAAAAAATAAAGGTTAAATATCAATTTTGTCATGGAAGTATTGATAAGGGGGTACTAAGCACCCGGAAGTTTTTTTGGTTTCATTTTGCCCCGAAAGTTTACAAACATAATGATCTTACCGATCGGTTGATCTTGACCGTTTGATCGTTGCTTTCTTTGTAAATTTCCAGGGCAAATTTGCTCCTAGAAAAAACTTCTGGGGCAAATTTGCTACTTAAAAAAAACTTCTGGAGCATATTTGCTCCCTTTTGTAAACTTCCGAGACAAAAATGATACCAAAAAAACTTTCGGGTGTTGAGTGCCCCTTACCAATACTTTCGTGGCAAAAATGATATTTAACGTTAAAATAATAATAATTGCATGCTTGTTTTAGCTTATTAGAAATGCTTATGTTACTTGATATAAGTATGTAAGAGAAATTTTATTTCAACTCGAAGAAAAAATGTTTGACCCTTTCCCAAACAAAAAATAACTATAAGAGCTGCTTTATCAAAATATTTTTTGTTATAAATATATGTATTATGTGGATGTCATTTTGCATAAGAACCCTCGAAGGTCTATATATAGAGGTCTTGTGTAAACATTCAGAAGTTACTTGAAATGAGAATTCCTCCATCTCTCTAGAATTTCTCTCTGACTTCTCTCTACTTTTCTATACATTTTCTTCAGTTTTATAACACGTTATCAGCACGAGGCTCTAATCAATGGCCCCTAACACCGTTCATCATCACCGTCGTTCATCTTCCCCGGAAGAGGAAGAAGTTTTTCAAATCGCTCAAAAAAGGAGGCGTTTCAAAATTTGAAAATTGATTTACGATCGGTTGTAATGTGATCTCTCCACTCGGTATGTTTTCTATGAAATTTTGTTGGTTGATTTTAGAAATATATGCACGTGTGTCGTGAGGAAAAGGAAGAAAAATCGAACCGAGACGCAGAGAGGTGAGGAGGAAGAAGGAAAATTTACGTGGGTCTCATGTTTTATTTATTATTAATATTACTATTTGCAAAAAAAAAAAAAAAAAAAAAAAAATCATCATCACAGACGGCGGGTTTGAAAAAATTGTCGGTGGGCCCCACGTGTTTTTAATATTTTATTATTTTATAAATAGTATTTAAATAGTAAATTTCAAAAAAAAAAAATCTATTTTAATTACTATTTGCTCATTTTATATTATTTTAATTTTATTATGAATAGTAAAATACTATTCACGAAAATAAAAATTTGATATTTTTTTATTATTATTTAAATTTAAGTTTTAATATTTTACTTTTATTGTTGTTAATATATTTATGTTTAATCATTTATTGTTTTAATATAATATTTTATTTTATTTAATGCTGCTAACATATTTATATTCAGCATTTTATTTTTATTATTGCTAACATATTTATATTTAATTATTTATTTTTATGTTAGCATTTATTTATGTTTATTTGTTTATATTTTATAATTATTATTAATTTCGACACCTACTTGGGGTTAAACCTCCTAACCTAGGAGTCTTGATTTAATATTCAGCATTTACCTTTATGTTATTTACTTATATATTTATATTTTAATTTCGACACCTACTTGGGGTTAAACCTCCTAAGGAAGTCTTGATTTAATATTTAGCATTTATCTTTATGCTATTTAATTTAAGCATTTACCTTTATGTTAACTAACATAACATTTACTTTTATGTTATCTAACATAATATTTACTTTTATGTTTGCTAACATAACATTTACTTTTATGTTATCTAATATAACATTTACTTTTATGTTTGCTAACATAACATTTACATTTATGTTATTGTTTCTAACATAACATTTATTGTTTATGTTTAATTTATTATTTGTCATTTTATTATTATTATTTTCATTATTATTATTATTAGTATATTTCTTATTATATGATCAGACGTCATATATAATGGCGAAACCATATATATAAGTTTATCGCGAAGATAAAAGTTTAAAGCCATATTGTGATATGAGCTAAAAGTTGGCATGAAGCGGAAGAGGCGATAATTTAGACAAGCAAGAGAAGCGCATAAATTGTCAAGAAGCCAAGAAGAGGCATAATTTGGCCGAAGCCAAATGATAATTTGGCCGATCTTTGAGACATATTGGCCTGAAGCAAAGAGATAAATTTGCCTGGAGTTATGAGCATGGCACGATCCATAATTTTTGTATGGTATCATTTGTATGAAAGTCTCAAAATTATATATTTGGCATTAAAATATTCTTTTGTTCTTTAGAATAAATTAATAGGAATGTATGACCACCAGAAGATGGTTGTTCTTCTAAAAGTTTATTATATATGGGAATATTCAATTTGCTCCTGAAGTAGCAATATTGTGAAAAAATCAAGAAATATTTTGATTTAATTTCTTGCATGTGATCAAACAAAACATTGAGTTTTTGTTTTAAGGATCATGAATTTCCTCCAATGAGAATGAACTACATTCCCGTTAAGTGAATGTAGTAATGAATTAATTGTGGTTATGGATATGTGTGTAAATTTGTTTACATATGGACATGGTTGTAATTATGGTGGTTCAAATTCTCAGGAAGTGAGGAAAGATTATTGATAAGAACCATAATAAGAGATATTATTGGGTATAATAAACATGATAGTAATTCATGTTATTGTTGTGGTGCAAGGTCATTAGTTTTGTATTTATTATATGCCATAATATATTTGTTAAAGGTCAAATATTTGATATAAATTATCGATAAGATAATTATTATATGTAAATCAGCCTCAAAATCAATTTCAAAAGTATGAGGCGTTGATTTTCGGAAAATAGGACCAATTTGGAATTTTAAATATTTGGGTATTATTTTATAATTTTACGTGGTAGTAAAATAACATTCATAGAATTTGGGGTCAAGTTATGTAATTTTTCCCAAGCAAATTTTTCAATGCTTCCACGTGAAGGCGGGAGAAATTTTTGGCCTACCCACATTTTTATATTATTTTATGAATAGTATTTACTATTCACGAAAAAAAAAATCAAAAAAAAATATATGATATTTTTGAATGGCATGTAGCCATAATATTATATTTTTATGGCAAGAAGTAGTCATAATATTATGATTTTATGACAAGGAAATTTATCATTTTTATTGCCATAAACTTATTATTTGATGTTTAAGAAATTTATCAATTTCTATAATTGTTCTTTTATAAAAGAACAATATTGGTTTAAAGAAATGGCATGGCAAGAAAATTTTATAAATTATTATATAAAGACGAAAGTATATGTATCAAATATTGAATGATACAAAGAGTTTTAAGTTATTGTCTTAAAGACAAATATTTTGCATAGAAATTATGTCACATGAGTAATAATTTTAAAGGCTAATAGTCTTGGAGACTAATTAGCATAGTTTACCCACTTCATTTGAAAGACCAATGTTCGGACTATATTTGGTAGTATAAATTTGTTTTAAGGCTCTGAAGAGCTAATGTATTGTTTTTGAAGGAACAAAATTATGCATTAAATATGCATTTTATTCCCTTCAGATATGAAAGAAACTTGTTGAGTTTCAAAGATATCTACGAAATGGATATCATATAGAAAAGTATTGAACCACATGCTCATTGTAAAACGAAGTTTACAATATGACTAGTGAGGTCATAAGTGATTAATAAAGATATGAAAAATTATTGAGAATTCATATCTTAATGTGTAAACAAATATTATAAATTCATGACCAACAACAAGAAAAATTGAAAATGAATCTTCATTTTTCTAGAGCAGTATACAAGGAGGAGATATTTGAGATATTTTCCTTTGGGTGTGCGAAGTACTGCCTATAGCACTATTATAATGCACTAATATAGTCCTCAAAGGAGGATAAGAATATATGTTAGGTGTTAATTTCATTTGATAATGAATTAAATGATTTGAAAGTGAAAACCTACATTTGGATTGAAATCCATGAATGTTTGTGAAGTATTTTTAAAGGACTCACACTTGAGGGGGAGATTTCTAGAATACAAGTGTGAGTGAAATTTTGAAGAGTTATATACTTCATTCATTAAGTCTCTTTTATGAAGAACAAAATCTAGTTTTAAGGTGAAAGTTAAATCTCACACTTGTGGGGAAATTGTTAGTATGCAAGTGTGAGTTAATTTGTAGAATGTCATACCCATACTTCCCACATAATAACAAATATGATCTCCGAAAATGAATGATAAATTATGATTGTGGATCATAATGTTACAAGAAACTTAAGTTTACTAAGATGAGATATATGTTACAAGAAACGAAAAATTTACTGATCAAAACATATTTATTGTTGGCATGACTTGTTTGATCATCCAAGTCATATATAATACAAATAAGAATTTGTATTGACATCCATTGAAGAATCGAAAATTCTTCATAAATAGCTGCTTGTTCTCAAATATAAATGACTATGAAAATGTCATAGGTCATAATTGGTAATAATGAATCTCGGAAATATATCAAACAGATTTATATGGGCCCATTGAAATAACATGTAAACCATAGATGCATCTATAAGATGGTTACATGTGAGATTATTTGCTTGCAACATGATGTTTGCGAAATAATTGCAACATGAAGTTTGCAAAAGAGATTGCAATATGAAGTTTGAAATAATGTTTGATGTTTGAATAAATTAAGCGCGTAATTTTTCAGATGATATGATTTAAGAATCATAATTAAAGCCTCCATAAATAAGTTTGGATGAATGCTTATGAGAACAAAATTTTATGTTAGTATATTTGATGTTATATAGCAAGTGCTTATATAAGCCAACGAGAATTCTCCGGTAAAAATGGCTTTTGGTCGAAGCGGACAAATTTCCATCTTAAAATGGTTGAATGTGCAATGATTATTAACTCACCACAATGCACATAGATGGATATAGAAAGATATTTGAGATAAATGTTGTATAAGTACCTTCTATTTCTTGTTTGTCTCTATATGAAACGAAAGATGTTTTAAAGGAAACAAATGGATTTAGGAGACTTATCTTGCATGATTAGTCAATTGTCGTTTGACATTGTTTTTACCATGAGGGGAGAAATTGGATAGGTTTGGAAAAGACAATATATGGAATGCATTATAGTAAAGTATATATCCTCGAATAATGTTGTATGAACCGAAGTTCATCAGATTATGCATTCATGAATTATTTGCCGGATAATATTATCGACTCAAATGAGATTTATTAAATCTCATACTCCAGCTGAAAATGCTCCAATCTGTATGAATATGAATGTGGCATGCTCGAAGCATGAGAAATTATTCGGTTCAAATTATAAATGTTATGGATAAATTGGAGCAATAATTAAGATGATCATATTAAGGAGGTAGATACTCCAGAAGAGTATCGAGACATAACTAATTGTAAAAACCTCAAGAGATGTTCAGGTACCTGAATTATATTGATATTGATAAGTTATGTCGAATTGGAAAATTGAACCGAAAAGATGAAATTGTCGACAACAATTTTTGATGATGATATCACGTGATCAAATGAGGATATTATATAAAGATATGTCACAAGAAGTTGACATATAGATTATTGGCCAAGAGGATAAATGAAATTGAAAATGACTCAATTATAATCATATTATGATAGTTATGGACCGAAGTCAAATTGAAATATATGAATGTTTATGTGAGAATAAAGATTTTCACAAAGTCTAATATAATATGATTATGATGTGATATATGATTTTGTGGTGGATACAATAATTTTGTATATATATTGTTAATCCTGCAATTTATGAAAGAAAGAAAATTATGCGTCTCTATTAGATATTGTTATATAGCCTATGCATAAGGCTTATAAATTATGAAGATTACGGAAGAATCTTCAAAGGATCAAAAAGTGCTAGTAGCACATGTCCTCAAAAGGACTTAATGTGGTAAGGTAGGACTTAAGGTCTTAAAGCACGTGGTAGAAAAGACTTAAATGGCGAGAAGACATGTCGCGAAAAGACTTAAGGTCAAGACGCATGTAATAGAATGATTTAAGGTGAAGATCAAAGGATTTAAAAAGCGATCAAATGATTTAATGTCTTGAAGCGAGTCCTGAAGGACTTAGGATCTAAAAGCATCTAATTAAAGTTATTGAGAACAATAAAGGGGAGGAGTTTTTGTATGACTTAAATCAATTAAGCGCGAGAGGTATAATCTTCTCAAGAAATATATGTTGAAAGAAGGGTATAAAGAAAGTAAATCAATATGCCCATGCATCTTTATGAAAAGATCTAGATGTGAATGTTTTAATTGCAAGTCATGTTGATGATATCAACATTATTGAAATATTTGAAAAACTTGATAAAGCAATTAATTGTTTAAAGAAAGAATTAGAAATAATTCATGACTTGAGAAGAAACGAAATTTTGTATTGGATTACAGATTTAATACCTAAATAATGAGATCTTTTGTTTATACAAAAGGAGTCTAGATTTATTTTATATGGATAAGTAATATCAATTATATATTTTAAAGTATTTGCAGTGTGGATAAAGAACAATTTCAACCTCAAGCAAAGAAGTTGAAGAATGACACTTATGTATCATGCTTAGCATGAGATAATTCTTCACCAACACAAAGACATTAGAAGTAATGTAGTCATCGGGGAGTAAATCTAATGTATTTTAGTAGAGCGATTGATGTCTGTTAAGACTCTTTTCCTTATCTAGGTTTTGTCCTGGGTTTTAGAAAGGTTTTTAATGAAAGCAAAGATTAGAATATCGATGTAATTAAGAGGGGAGCGTATCTGCGTTGTCTTCTTTTTCCTTATCTAGGTTTTTTGTCCCAGTTTTCCTAGAAAGGTTTTTAATGATGACATAAGAAAGTGTATCGATGGATGATGTCTTTCTTTTTTTCTTTATTTAGGTTTTATCCACAGGTTTCTAAGTAAAAGTTTTTAATGGCGCATATTCATAATGGACATCCGAGGGGAGTGTTATAAATATATGTATTATGTGGATGTCGAATTTCGATAAGAACCCTTGAAGGCCTATAAATAGAAGTCTTGTGTAAAGCGTTAAAGTTCTTGAAATGAGAATTCCTCCATCTCTGCAGAATTTCTCCCGACTTCTCTCTACTTTTCTATACATTTTCTTCAGTTTTATAACATTTTTAGTTTTATGGAGTACTCAATGCCAATGATGATTTGCGCGGTTTTTCTTTATTCGCTAATTTCGTAAATAATGAGTTAATTAATATAGCTGTTAAAATTTAATCACATGCGCGGGCGGTGAAGAAGCTTCCTCAGATATTTATTTTTCTCAAAAAAATGTCAAGGAAAAGAGTAGGCAGATCCAAAAGTTCTTATCTGTAGCTGTCAGACAAGTAAATCTATTTAATAATCTATTTCACCGCATCTAGCGTAAGCGGTAAGAAATAATAATCGCCAAATGCATCTCATCCGTTGAATGTACATCCGAGGGCCGTCGATTGTCACAGACGCTCCCTGTTAGATCTCTGGAATTCAATATCCTACGGCTTATATACGTTTGACCGTGACGTAAGAAGAAGGTGGGGGTTGCCGTTTGCCATTTATTAGAAGCGCCTAGAGGTTCGAGAGGTGGCTTGCATATTTCCGCTTCTCTGGTTTGGCGCTCTCAACCTCATCTCGAAGTCCTGGTCCTGAAGTTCGCTCTTGCAGTCTTGGTTTGAGCTCTTGAGAAGTTCGCAGTGTCTGCTTCATCGCTTGTCGACTTCTGATTTGGTGTCTGCTACTGCGATTCTGCTAGGGTTTTACTTGAGCTGCGATCTTTCATCTTGCCGCTTCTTTTTCAACTGCGGCCTTTGGGTTTTCAGTGCTTCTACTACTGATTTTCTTTTCTAGGAATCATTTTGAGTGGTATTTGGTGATTGGAACAAGTGCTTTGAACTTCCCTGGACGCGCCACAATTTTCAGTTAGAGACCGGTAATTGTTCTTCTAGGGCTTGGGTTCGTTTAGATTTGAGTTCTGTGGTCTTTCTGATTTTCAACAGCTGGTTTATAATTGCTTCATTGTTGGAAATTATTCCGTTAGTTCTAAGTGGAAGAGTTGGTTTTTGGGATTCGAGGATCGCTCGAAGGGACTAGCGTTTATCTGAAAACCTCGTATTTGTTAATGCTCATTTTCACACCATATTAGATTACAATAATGTTGATCCCAACCGTCTGTTGTATGCTTGTAAAATTTTACGCCCAAACTTGAAGAGCGTGATCCTTGAAAATCACCTTAATTTTCTTTCTTCCTCTACTAAGTGTTCACAATATTATTGTGTGGTTTCAAGAAATTAATAATAATATACTAAAATTTAACTTTTATTTTCCGGGAATCTCTCAATAGTCAAATTACTACACCCACCTTAAGTCATCCTGGGACAAACAGAGGCGGTATTTATTTTTCCATGATTGGTATTGGACGTTAATCTGAGGGTGACAGTCCCTTTCTCATGATATAGTGGTGAGATCTTGTGCGTGACGATGGCAAAGAGTAGTAGGTACTCTGAAGGTTATTGTGGCAATGCAGTAGCGCCAGCTGGTGAATCGGAGGGGTCTGGTAGCTCAGGACAAATTGACACTGAAATAACTGTTTCAGAGGACTCAAGCGTTCCGATGAGGAAATGTATTAGTTTAAATTCAAGCCACCCTGACACCTTTGGTGTTCCCATGCAAGTTCTTCCCTTATCAAAATTATCACCATTTGAAAGAAAAGATTTGGTACATAGGTTGAGATCAGAGCTTGAACAGATTCGTGTGCTCCAGAAAAAAGTTGAATTTCAAAGAACAAATGCTATTGCATTGTCATCCTCTAGTGATATTCTTAGTTGTAACGGACAAAATGGTCCCAGAATAGTGAACAATAAAAAACCATCCATGTCCAATTCTGTACCAGGGAAGAAATTGAATCCGACCGCTAACAAGGTTCGAGGATGGAACCGGGGCTCTTCGGGTAAGTTTGAGTCTGCAACACAGACTTGTTCACCAAACACTGCAAATGCTATGTTGTTGAAACAGTGTGAGGCATTGTTGAAACGTTTGATGAGTCATCAGTATGCTTGGGTTTTCAACACCCCTGTAGATGTTGATAAGTTGAAACTTCCGGATTATTTCACCATAATTAAGCATCCTATGGATTTAGGAACAGTAAAAGGCAAGATAACATCGGGAGCTTACTCAAGTCCTTCGGAATTTGTTGCCGATGTGAGGATAACATTTTCAAATGCAATGACCTATAATCCCCCTGGAAATGATGTCCATATCATGGCTGACACACTTAGTAAATATTTTGAAGTGAGATGGAAAGCAATTGAGAAGAAACTGCCAAGAAATGATTCTCTTCTATTGCCAGAAAAATCAGACACTCACGGAGCAGTGGAAACTGCTAGACCAATGCCTCCATCAAAGAAGAGGAAAATCACTGCATTGCCCCCTAGTTCAGGAGTGATGCCACCTGCTAAGCAGATTATGACAGATGAAGAGAAGAACAACTTAGGCAGAGAACTGGAGTCTTTGCTTGGAGAAATGCCCGTGCATATAATTGAATTCTTGAAAGAAAAAAGTTTAAATGGTAGAGATTGTGGAGAGGAAGAGATTGAGATTGATATTGATGATCTGAGCGATGATACACTGTTTGCACTACGGAAGCTTTTGGATGATTATATGCAAGAGAAGCAAAAGGATATTGCAAAAGTTGAACCTTGTGAAATAGAGGTATCATCCTCCCACGACTCCTTAAAAATTGTTTGTATAGCACTTCGTCTGATCTTTACTTACATTTATCTGAATCTATTGTTGCAGCTGTTAAATGATTCTGGACCTAGCAATTCATCACTGCAGCCTTTCAAAGGTGATACAGAGTCCCTGAGTGCTTGGGCAAGTGCGTGCACTCTGAATTGACTTTTCATTTAATTATTTTCTGCTTGTAGGCAATGACCTAGCTGATGAGGACGTAGAAATTGGTGGAAATGAGCCCCCTGTATCAAGCTGTCCACCTGTGGAGAGTGAAAAGAATAGAACTGATGGAATTAATCAACGTTTGAGTCCAGGAAGCTCCAGTAAGTGATTATTGATGTTTCTGTGACGCTTTTTTGTTGTACTATATGATGTATGATTATGATACTTTCTAGTACTCGTGATGTGGCTAAAATGACTTTATATTTGTGATACTATCTAATACTTATGTAACGTGGCAAAGATGTAGGGATATATAGGATACATGAGGGACATTGTGGGAAAAAAAACCTTTTTTGAAATAAAATTTTCATGTACAATTTACTTTATGAATTTTTTCTAAATATAAATATTAAATAATCCTATTGGTTTTAAGCTACTTAATTTTATGCTCTTTTTTCCTTCTTTCATCTTTATGTTTTTATGTTGTTCTTTGACTAGTGAGATCTTTAATTTTCTCCACTCGTGATATTTCACTGTGGATATTGAATCTTTGATATGTAATGATTTTTGGATGTTCGTCATGATAATATCTGAATTTTAATTTTGACCAACGAAACATGTTTTTCCTATGAGCTTATTCTCCCTAACTCCATATATCTTAAGATCTATTTAGGTCCTCTCTTTTCAGTAGTTATCAATATGACTATTTCACAATCAGTTTTTTTGAGGATTCCTGTCCTCTATGTGGGTTAAATCTCTAACAACTTAAATCTTAGAGAGAGGAAGTAGCCTTAATTCTTAGTTTGCTTGGACTGCTGTCATTTAAAGTTCCAGGGGAGGATGGCATTGACAGATTTGCCTGAGTCAAGTATTCTTGTCTTTTTTCCTTTGATATGTGAAATGTGTTGACCATTTCAAAAAATGAATCTTTTCATTTTCTTTTCAATTAGACAGTATGTGGTAGATAAGAAGCTCAAGAGATTGCATCTTTATGGGATGGCTTAATGCTTTCCTCATTGCAACAATACTTGTGGCTTTTATCTTTGTCTTCATTTTCCGTTTTTTTTTTTAAAAAAATCTATCCTGGTAGGGAATGTTTGCAGAAGGACAAGAATCAAATGCATCCTTATTCAATATTTTAGAGCTAGTTTTGCACATAAACTTCCTTTGCTTTTTCATTTTGCTGGGTTGTAGTGTTGTAGGATATTATGAAAATTAATTGAAGGTAGATATTGTCCCCACTGTATTGGATCTTCTGTAAGGAACTGAGATATTTAACTCATGGCATGGAAATGAAAGATGAAAGTAAAATAAGGAGGCTTGTGAAACTTTAAGGAGGAGTGAGGGGTGACATCCTCGTCAGAGGACCCTGTCTGGGATACATTATAAGTATTTCTTGCCATTGATGGCTTTAATTAAACTAGATAAAAAAGAAACTCATAGGTCTGATCCCCCTGGATCACACTTCAAATCTTTTTAGGGGAGTTTGGCGAATGTAGAAACAATTTTGCAATGTTTGAGCTTAAAAATGCATGAATTGGAATTGGTTTTCCAATGATACTTATTTTAAAATAGTTTAAATAATATTATTTGGATCAATAAGACATTGTTAGTTGAAATCAAACTTATTGCAGTATTTATCTTGAACTATTTCTAATTTTAGAACGTATTAAATAAACAATTGTTACTCATAGATTTGAATGCTTACCGACACAATATTTTATTATTAACCTTACTTTATCTAATTATCCAGTTTTTGGAGTTTGTTTAATACCCCTTTATACATGAAACAGCAGTCAAGTGATGTTTCTAATTTTACAACCTTGATTTCTATCCTGTAAGCATTTGTCAATTCCTTTAAATTACTAATGTTAATAGTGTATTCTTTAAAATGATGAGTAATGGCCCGCGCATATTTATATACATGTGTGTGTTTCAGTCCGAGTTCATGTTTTAGTGGTACTTATCAAATGCGAAAAGTCTCAAGCATCTGTTCTGCTACTATTTGTTCCAAAGGATAAAATTTGCTCTTCATATTTTTCTCTTTGGCCACTTTATGCTGGTGCATAGTTGTATGAAACCCAATTAAATTCCTGAATATATTTTTTCATTATTTCTATTTTCTGATTGTTAGTGGCTATATCTGATGTCTGAATTCAGATACAGGTTCTAGTAGTTCATCTGATAGTGAAGGTGATGATGTTAAAGCAAGTCAAGCAAACGCATCAGAGGTATCAGTGGGAAATTGGATTTCTCTCTCTCTTGTTGTTGAATGATTAGCATAATGCCCCTTCAATTCTCAATGCTGTTCTCTTGGGTTCTCCCTGATGTTTTTTTTAGCAACATGCACTGCATTTATCCATCTTTGTTCTTCTCCAGGCACCAGAAAACTTGGGTTCTGGACCTCAGTTGGATGAAAAGACCAGGGTTGTTGATACTCTTGAGAGACAACGTGAGTCATTGTTCTTGGCCTGCTTGTCTGTTTTTGGTTAAACCGTCAGTGCTACTAGCGGAAAATGAACTATGATAAGTTGTTGGCAACTTATAGAGTGTCCAGTGTATACTCCAATTATTTGACCTTCCTGTGGTGCATGCTTTGTTCTTTTCTATGTTGCTTCTCCCTAATGTAGGCTGGTATTTTTTGTGGTGAATGCTATAATGTGTTTTGCTATTAATTGCTAATTGGCTTACAATTATACTATTTACCAAATACTTTTACTTTAAACATTGAGAAAAGAAAGAAAAATTTGTACAAATTTGGTTAACCTTTAAGTACTTGTTTTTGTGAGAAAAAAGTGCAATGTGGGTTGAGACTACACTGTTATTTCTCGAGAGCTTGTGTTGAAGGGTGTATAATACCCGTAAAATGGTTATTTTCTTGAAGTATGTTTAACACTATTTTGTGCTGCATGATTATATCTCGACTAAAATGAATTGTTTGCTAGAAGTGCTGTTTTCCCGGTGCATTATCAAATTTAATTTTTCAAATGTAAAACTATGAACAGCATTGTTATAAAGATGCTGTCTTTGGGAACATTTGCATAGCTGATAAGGGAAATGTCTTGGTCAAGTGATTTCAACCTTTTGGGTCTCCTTATTAATTTCCGAGTTTATATTTTGTGCTTAAATTTGTTCTGAATCTTTTGTTTTGAAAATCATTTTTTGCATAGTCATAATTTGGGCCAATGCAGTAATGATTTACTATCACTAGCCATGTGGACCCTTGCCCATTTTTCCAAATAATTCAATATTTTGAAGTAGGCTCTATATTCTTTTACTATCAAGATTCTTGGCTATTGCACTGGCTTGAACTCTTAATCTCTATATCTTACAGAATCTGTAAGTGGGTTGGATCAACTTGAAGATAATTCTCAGCAAAAGCGAAGTTCTTTTGACTCAGACTGCTGTCAAGATGGTAAAAGAACATTTCAAGTCCTGGCCATTTACGGTTATATCAAATAACTACTAATTAGCTCTTGAATATGTTGTAGGGGAAAGCGGTCCAAATGAGAGACAGGTCTCTCCTGAAAAACTCTATCGAGCTGCTGTGTTAAAGAATCGGTTTCTTGATACCATCTTGAAAGCCCGAGAAAAAACACTGGCACAGGTATAGATTAAAATTTGGGCTACTTGAACTGTTGAACTTACTGCTGATCCAAACAAACAAACATTGAACTTACTCTGCATGTGATTTGGCTGACATCAGGGCGAGAAGGGGGATCCTGAGAAATTGCGCCAGGAAAGGGAAAAACTGGAGGAGGAGCGTCAGAAAGGTGGATTGAATGTTATATTAATATGCTATTTATAGAAGTACTTTGCCTCTTTAGGCTCTTCAACTTCATGTATTAACTGGTCTCCTGATTTAACAACTTTGATCATTGTGTGAGCAGAAAAAGCCCGACTACAAGCAGAAGCAAAGGCTGCTGAAGATGCTCGAAAGCAGGCAGAGGCAGAAGCTGCTGCAGAAGCCAGACGAAAGAGGGAGCTTGAGAGAGAAGCTGCACGGCAAGCATTGCTACAGGTATAGAGCAGTGTATAAGTTGCTGGTACATTTGTCCATCCTCGTGCTCAGGATTTTATTCCAGCATATACTGGCATCTGTGCAGATTGAAAAGACTGTTGAAATCAACGAAAATTCTCGCTTTCTTGAAGACTTGGAAATGCTTAGAGCCGCACCTGCCGAGCAATTACCAAGCTCTGTAGACGAGACTAGTCCCGACCACTCGCAGGATGGCTTGGGTAGTTTCAAGTTTGGGAGTAGAAATCCCTTGGAACAGCTAGGATTGTACATGAAAGTGGATGATGAAGAAGACGAAGGAGAGCCACCTAGTGTTCCAAATCCTGTAAATGATGTGGAAGAGGGAGAAATTGATTAAATTGTGCTGAATTTGTAATCACGAAAGAATATAAGAGCATATTGTCCTAAAAAAGAAAGAAAACAAGATCAACGTAAACTTAACCTAGTCCCAATGAACCTCTTGATCTATTTAATAATCCATCACAAAAGGGACGAAGCATCTCTTCTTTTGGCACAATTCAGCCTGTAGGAGACAGGACATTGAGTTTTGGCTTCTCTACACTACAAAAAGGCCAGTATGATCAGAAACGAAGGTACTTTTCGGCCCCGTCCCATATAAAATGGCAGCATATATTAAGCCCACTTCTTGTGATAGCGGCCTGAACATCTTTTTTCTTCGTCTTGTCAGATCTGTACAAAATATAGTTGTTTAGATTTTCATGATTATAAACGACCGGTAAAGGAAGTAGCTCCATACATCAACATGCTGTGTGCCTGTGTTTGTAAAATGTTTGTTGTATTTATTGGTACAATTTTGATAGTTTGTCAGTTCCATTTTCGGAGCACTTCTTAACGTTTCGGCGTAGTGAAAGGTGATTTTAGTGGAATGAGGGCCGTAATGTCATCATCTTTCAATATCTTGTTTCCCATTTTCGATCTGCGATTATACCACGAAAATACTGGCTCCTGTAATGGAATATAGAATTTGAGGCATTTGCAGTAAAAAAAAAGAATAAGGTGGTGTGGCCTTGTGGCCCGTTAGCAAGCAGTTTAGCAAGTGGTGTTCAAATTTTGTTGGGAAAATCAGTCTTAAGGGACATAAAAAATAACAAAAAAGTCCTAATCCAAATTCATATATTATTCACAACAGAAAAATCTATATTGACAACAGTAAGTGCTATATTCACAACAGAATTTAAAAACCTAGAGCTATTTTGAAACTCAAGTCAATATAGCACTTATTATTGTTAGCACTTTTTATTGTGAATATAGCATTTTCTGTTGTGAATGACCTCTGTACGTTTAGGGGCCTGAGTTTGAAACAAAATCCAGGTTTTTTAAATTTTGTTGTGAATATAGCACTTTATATTGTCAATATAGTTTTTTTTTTCTGTTATGAATGGTCAGGTTTTTAAATTTTGTTATGAATATAGCACCTTCTGTTGTGAATATAGCACTTCCTGTTGTCAATACAAATAATATAAAAAAAAAGTCCCTACAAATAATATTAAAAAGATATGTGAATTTGGGTTGAGAATTTTTTTGTTATTTTTTATGTCCTTTGGAACCTAGCTGTCATTTTCCCAATTTTGTTTCATGAGTCAGCAATATCTAGAAATTAACAAGGTATGGAATCTAACCTGGATTGGTCGTTGAACCGATCTAAGTAGTGGATTAAGGGTTAATAGGTCAGATCGGAGACAAATCAGAGCTAACCTAGAGCCAGACCTGTGAGGAAGTGAATTTGAACAATAACATTTTTTAGAATAGTTTTGGAATTTGAAAATCTTTTAGGGTCAAAAGATAATATTTTTAAGCTTTCCGTAGAGTCTTCAATTGTAATTTTTGTAAAATGTGTAGAAATAGATTTGAATTTTTGAAGTCTTGGAATTCTGAATAACCAATGAACCATTTAAACCGGTTGGACCGGACTGGTTTGGTGACCATTTCGCTGGTTTTGTAGTCGAACCAACCGGTCTGGTCTGGTTTCAATTATCATACTCTCACCTCTCTGCATATAAATATCTTCAAAAAGATTTGTGAGGATACTTGATATTTTTTTGGCAAAATTTCATTTAAATACTAGATGAATTTGCAAAACCCCCAGAGGTCCTCCGAATTTGTAAAAAGACTGAGAGGTACCAAGGAAAGGGATATGCAAATTCGCGTGAAATTACCTTTCTACCCTTACTTTTAAATAAATTTTATAAAAATAAACCCCCCAACCCCCACCCCCACCACCCCACAACCACCGTCGGCCGCCGGCCACCACCACGACCACCACCACCACGCCGGCCCGCCGACGGTGGTGGCTAGCCTAACCGACGGCGTGGTGGTGGGGGTGGTGGGTTTTTTTTTTTAAATTTATTTAAAAGTAAGGGTAGAAAGGTAATTTCACGCGAATTTGCATATCCTTTATAGGTCCTTGATACCTCTCGTATTTTTACAAATTCGGAGAACCTCCGGGGGTTTTGCAAATTCATCTGGTATTTAAATGGAATTTTCCCTATTTTTTCAAGTTTTTTTTTTTTATATATATATATAAAAGTTTAAGTGGGAGTAGTCACTGGTACTTACACCGATGAAGCCCTCATATCGACCAACGGATATCGAATCTCTTCCTTTTTGAGATGAAGGTTAACGCCTTAGCCAACTGTGTTACTCCTCGTTGACATATATTTTTTCCAATTCTACTGATTTCTAAACCACAAACATTTGAAAATTATGTTCTAGTCTGTTTGGTACGAAGGAAATGGAGTGGATGAGAGGGGAAGAAAAATTTTATAAGTTCAACTGAAAATTATGTTATAGTCTTTTTGGTATAAGGGAAATGGAGTGGATGGGAGGGGACGAAAAATTTTACAAGTCCAATTTAAAAAAATTGGTGAAGCGGGGATATTAAATTTTAATTAAGAGAAGACAAAAGATAAAATATCAGAAAAATAATAATGAAGTTTTTAAACCCACTTCTCCAATTTTTTAAATCAAACTAATTGAAATTTCTCCTCATCCCTCTATTTCCTCCATGCCAATTGCCAATATACCATATCTTGAGGAGCTCTCTGAGATTTTTTTTTTTCAAAAAATTAATCAAGGACTTGAACTACGATGACATGAAAGCTCCTGTACAAGTGGTCAAGTGGGAGGTTAAAGACCTTTTCACCGGTGGTAATACATTTTGGGTGCACCGTTACTATATTTTACATCAATGCTCACAATATTGATTTTAATGTTATTATGTAAAATATAAAAATTCAATAATAATGCATTTTTAATAGCATTTTATCATAAATCATAATAATCTAGAGCAATAAATTACTACTTATAGTCTAGAAATAAATGGCGTTTATAGCTTATGATGGCAAAATCAAAATATTACTATTTCGTATTGGTCATTTTAATATAAAAGATATAACAAAATCTATTGAAAAAACAAAAAAGATAACGGCAAGAAAAAGATTTCCACTCCCTCCTGTGTTATTGTTGTAAGTCCTATTTAACTTTTTATTAAAGAAATTAAATAAATTAGTTACTCATAACATATGACATCTATTATTTAATTACATATCAATTCATAAGTCGAACAAATTAGTTTAGTATAAAAAAGATTAATATAAATACTTTAAATTAATTTATTTAGTTTTCTTAACATCTTAAAAAATAAATTTTTTATTATATTTAGAATTAGAGATTAGAAATTCAAATTCAAAGCAATATCCGAAAAATCATTACTAAAAAAATGACCTTAGGAAACAGTAATCGCAATATCCAATGTTGCAAAAGTAGAAATCTCTCCGAAGTTGTTTTTGATATCTCCAAAGTTGTATAATCGTATACTCCATAATCATATCAACTAACACGCAATTAGTCTCTCAAACTTCAACCTCCATTGATTGAAGCTCCCATTTCTTTAATTACTTTTATCAGATCCCTTCTTCTTCTTCATATCAACCTCCTCATTGTCTGGCCTTTATTTTCCTTCCCACCAACATAACTACTGATGCTAATGTAATTATTCTCACCCACAATCGAACCAAATTCCCAATTTCTCAGAATATTCCACTGTTTTAATCCCTAATTCCCGTCCTCTCGTCTGAGGCTAAGGTTTTCAGATGGAGACTTCTGCTGTTTCCGATTCCTCTCCTGTTCCCGTTCTTCTCCCCTTCTTCTCCGTCTTTCTACTCTCCTACCTCATCGCCCACTTCATTGTATTTCGCAACTGGAGCCCTAAGATCCGACCCGAAGCTTCTAGCTGCTTTATTTCTCTTCTTCACGGCACCCCCGCCGTGTTCCTAGCCAGCTTCGCCATCCTCAAAGACTCCAACCGCGGCTTCGATGGTTTGAATACCACGTTTCAAAAGATGGTTCTTGATTACAGCACCGCTTACTTCCTCATGGATCTTCTGCACTACATTTTCTTCTTCCCTAGCGATGTTTTATTCATAGCTCACCACCTGGCCACTCTCTTCGTCATTTGCACCTGCCGCTACGTTGTTTCTCACGGGGCTTTCGCAATTCTCTTTCTTCTGATTCTCGCCGAGGTGACCAGTTTGTGCCAGAACGTGTGGACGCTTGCCGGAGCGCGAAAGAACGACGTCCAGATTGCAGCCAAGGTTTATGCCTTTTTGTCTCCTCCATTTTATACTTTGTATTCGCTGGTTAGGGGTTTTGGTGGTCCCTATTTTATCTACAGAATGGTAGCGTTCTACACAAGCGGGCTTGTGGATGGTCTGATTCCAAAGTGGGTTTGGATTTCATGGGTAGCTGTCGTGTTGACGGCTATTGGTGTGAGTATTATGTGGATTTCCAATCTTTGGATGGAATTGTATAGGGAAAGAACCAGAAAATTAGAGGAGAAAATAAGATAGGGAAGACAGTGTCCCGAGCATCTGTAATTCTGTTCATTAATTACTACTAGAAACTTATGCTTTGGGTCCAATTTCTTTCTTTCCACTTTTGGGTACAGGGTATTTGGGAGTGTGTCATCGCCGTAAGTTGCTTCTGGTGCAAGTGTAACTATGAACTGGAAATGATTTGATGGCAAGTTCATTGTTTTTAATGCTCTTCCAGACTCTCTTTTCTATATTTTTCTTGGTTTGATTTCTTTCTGTGAGTAATGAATATAATCGAATTCACTGGGTAACAATCAGTGCCTATACATTTGAAGCATACTATAAATTGGTTCTGACCCTGCTTTCACTGCTTTTGGAACGGGGGACTAAATTTTAATCTTGTGCAAATATATTTTCATTTAAGCTGTTTCAAAGTTCTGGTCTGCAAGAGAATCATATGCTGGTTGAATCGATCCTTAAAACATAGTTTGGCACCTGAACGCTACTAGGATTGCTAAATGGTAAGTCAAATGCTAAAATGAAATTGTAAAATAATAATAAGAAGCAGGATCCTTCTTATGCTGTTGTGAGAGAGAAGTCTAAATTGTGCTAACATGAACACACTGCGTGGAAGAAAACGAGTGATTGCAACATAGTTTGGCACCTGAACGCTTTCTAAATTGTGCTTACCAACATGAATACGCTGCGTGCAAGAAAACGAAGCTTCTGGGCATAAATTAAACAAACACGCAGTTGGCATGGCGTCAGTAAGGGCAGATTCTAGGATTATTTAATCGAAAGGATAACGTTCTCCAACTTGGATCGATGTGTGTGGAATCGTACATCATGGCAGAAGGAAAAACATGACCAAAGACTTTGACGTCGGAAGGATTTTTTGGACTTTTCCTTTTACGATTGTGGGTCATAGAAGAGGGCGAATATTAAAGTCGAGGTTACGAATTGACGTCACATGAACGTAGTGATAAAGAGCAAGTTTGGTGGCACCTACAGGCTACAAGAATCTCAGGTTGATTCCTCTGGCCTCCCAGGAAATGTGACACTCTATTAACGCATTCCACATGACCACATCATTACAATTAGGGTTTTGTTTTATCGTATACGTCTTAATTTAAGAATTGATATTGATCATAAGTATTAAAATTATTATATTTTATATTTTTTTTTAATTTATCCCTATTAATATTTTCTCGACAATAATTAAGAGAGAAATAACTAAATGGATGGATATAGAGAAGCCTCAAGGGGTTCATCGAGTCTTAATGAAAGACTGCCCCTTTAAAGACAAAGCTCAAATTTATGAACTGCCCTTCAAAATTTTGGTTATTGATTTGCTATCGTGATAATTTTCTCTGGTAAAAAAACAAAAAGAACTCGTATAATGGAGGGTGTATCTGATTGTGCAAGCATAAGCGTTTATTGTTATGAGCATTTGATATTTGCTAGGTTACCATTGAGTGTGCTTCAACAAGTCACTAAAACGTACTAAACACTGAAACTAATATTCATCGTTAACGAACTAAATACTGAACTTTGGCCAAAAAAAAAAAAAAGAACCAAATACTGAAACTTATATTCATAGAATCATAGTTGTGGTTGGTGGTACGGTGAGCATCATCTTATTGGTAAAATCCAAAGGTCTTGGCGCTGATTATGATATTCCTTAGACCTCCGATAGGTGCTAGAAGCGTCAGCATGATTCCCAAAATAATGCAGATCTGAAAATAGTGAAAAACGGTAAATAAACCATTCCGTAAAAATAATAAGAATGCATCATTCAAGTGAACGTACCCAGTTGGTGAACCATGACAAGCTGTATCTTTTAGGCTTGTAAATAATAAGCCATATTATGCAGGGGAGCTGTGCAATTAGATTATGTCACAAAATAAAGTTAGCGTGTGATGACCTATCACAAAACTGGTAGAAATGCAAGTTATATACTGATTACATAGAAAGGAACAATGAGGGACTTACATAGTAGCTTGTTGGAGCAAAAGCAAATCCTCCTAAGAATCCAAGTAGAGCTCCAAAGAAGGGGAATGTAATTCCCACAAACATAGTGAATGCTGAACCAAATCATTCATATGCATAATGAGAAGCTATAAGTATATAGATGTGAATCCAGTGATAGGAACTTGACACAGCTAAGAAACAAAGAAAAGAGAATACGGATGCTTCTGTTCTCACCAACATATATATTACGAGTCCAAAACCGAAGTTTCCAGGTTGGTCTGAAATGACATTTCTTTACCAACAGAGTTTCCATCATGTCAAAGACAGGCATAGCAAATAGCTGCAGAGCCAGTGACACCAGAAGAGGTGAGAAACATAGAAAATGATTCAGTCAGAGTCATAAAGGAGAAGAGTTTTCAGAGGGAAATTAAAGCACTAGTTGAACACCTGGTAGCTTCCTATAACATGAACCACAACAAATAAATTTGCTGTTACTATAAGCCAAGTTGGTTTCTCCAGAGAGATGAGGATATTATCGGCGACTCCCTTACCAAAGATCCAATAGCCTATAAGAGCAACAGGAAAGTAACACAGGGCCACAACTATGTATGCTATGACCACTCCTTTCCACATAGGCCCTGTTGATTTCTTCTCAGGAGTAGAGGGGATGGTTGCTTGGATCTCCAACACCACATTGTGTCCGGCATAGGCGAAAGCAACGTCTCCCAAAGCATTGAGGAAACCGAAAGTATTTCCTGCTGTAGTACTGTATTTGGGACCATAACTAACATCTGGTTGAACACCCTTGTGAATAGAAGCCGTCCAGGCAATAATTGAGTAGCTGCTCAATCATATAACATAGCAACACATGTTAATTCTTTAAGACAAGAGGGTGAAGCAACAGAAAATGGAATCAGAAGATTCAATTTGTTATATCTGTGGACTTAATACAGACATTTAGTGATAGTCCAGCTCAAGTTCTTTTCAAGGACGTGTTCTTTTTGTGAGTTAATGTTTACTGTATCATCCATGAATCATAGCTAGTCAGATAAGATTAAAGGAGTTAAACAAACATGCATGCCCCTTGCTGTAGAGTGTTTAGTTTTAGCCTACACAATTAATGAATTCATAAGGTAGTCATAAAATAGTATAAGCTCAATAGTAGCCACATAAAAAAAATTCCAAAACACTTCTAGCATAGGTTAGTCAATTTTTAGAATCCATAAATTATTTGATACAATAACTAGGACGAAATTAACGTCACTTTCAAGCAACTTGTTGACTAATTTTACCAGGAATAAATGACTCCAGCTAAATAATACAGAAACCACGCGTTTTTATAGACGACTAGCGGTGCTGTATTGATCACAGGTCATCACAACCCAAATCATGTGATCAGGAGGTGGGCCAGATTTTGAAAATAAAGAGTAGAGACATGGAAAAAAGAATAAGAAAAAGGACATAAAAAAAAGAAAAGAAAGGCACATGCTGGGTTTACTTGGCTGAGAAGCGTTGACTCGCCATAGATGTTACCTCAAAGACATGATAGCTGCAGCGAGAGAGACCATAGAGATGGAATTGAAGTTGGGAAGATGAGCGAGAAAGAAGTGAACGGAGGCGAAGATCATGATGAAATAAGAAGTTTTCCAGTTGTTGCAGTTATTACGACACAAAAGGTCATGAACTTTCTGCAGAGATTTGCCTCCGGTGACCATATAAACTATGTCCACGCCTACTTCACACATCAGTTGCTGTGGCACAACAATCCACAGTCCTAGCTTCTCTCCAAAGGCGTGTTGCCCCAGTTCATGGTATCTGTCAAACCTCTTTCCTGGAACCATCTCGTGCATCTCCACCATTTGCCACAGTGTGTACAGAGTTATTACCCATGATAATATCAGAACCACCACACCAGGTCCCCTGTTTTTGTTTGAATGAAGAAAATCGATTAGAGTTTTAAAGATTGTATTTTTATTATGGTGAGTGTATAAGACGTACCAGCCCAGGGCTGCCATGGCGGAGGGGAGACTGAGGACGCCGGCGCCGACCATGGCGGTGATGTTGTGGAAAGCAGAGTAATACCATTTTGCGTTCCTGGAAGAAGTTATGGGAAGCCATTCATCTATCTTCTTCTGCTCATCTGTTCGCTTGTCTATCTATCATTTTTTTTCCACGCACATCTCAATATATTCAAAAAAAACAAGAACAACAAGCAAAAGCGATCGATCGAGAATGCAGAAATAAGAAAAAAGACACGACAGGTTTACCTCAAGAGAGGCAGGAGTTGCAGACTGAGACTCGGTCCCCATGGAAATCAAGTTCGGAGCTTTGTGGTTGCTGAGAAGGAGGACATGAACAATAAAACAGAGAAATAAGAAATTGATATTTAATTTCAAACTTTTAAGCCGAGATCTACGTGAATGATTTATTATCTTTTTTGACCAGATAACCGTTTACTATCTTTAACACACGCATATATACACCTTTTACCAAACCTTTGACATCCAGGTCATATCTCAGTGTTTCCTTTCCGATGTATCAGAAAAAACAGATCATATCTCAGTATTAAGGCCAAATTAATATATGACTATTGAAAGATTAATGTAAAAGGTAAACAAACACATTCATGTATTTATATTGTTCATTAAGTAGGGGATGAACAGAGGATGAAGAGCAAAAACTAAATACATTTTATGTTCTTTCCCTACTGGCATACATATTTTGTGAATATAAGCTTTCTCATACCTGAAGAGAGAGCCAGAGAGGGAAGCGACGGAAAATTCAGTACTGGAGACGAGTCTGAATCGGTGAATCCTAAAACTAAAAGGGCCTACCAAGACTCTATTTATATAGGGAACCAGTTTCCTTCCTTAATTAATTTTTTTTTTAATTATTTTTTTTAAAATATTTTAAATGATAAAAAATCTAAAATAAAAATAATATCTCAATTAACACATTTGAATATAAGCTTTCTCATACCTGAAGAGAGAGTCAGAGAGGGAAGCGACGGAAAATTCAATACTGGAGACGAGTCTGAACGGTGAATCCTAAAAGGGCCTACCACGTATTTATATTATATAGGGAACCAGTTTCCTTCCTTAATTAATTTTTTTAATTTTTTATTTTTTTAAAAAAAATATTTTAATGAATAAAAAATCTAAAATAAAAATAATATCTCAATTAACATATTTTTAAAAAAATAATTTTTTTTAATTTAAAAATCGGCAGTTTTAAAAAAAAAAATTAGACCGTCCACATCACATTTGGACGATCCATATTTATAGAGTTTAAGAAGAGTAATTAAATAACAATAATTTCAATTCAAAGTTTATTCTAAAATCTAAATCAAATCTTAATAACAAGATAACGACGCTGATTACACGATATTCTATTTTATTGAGATATTACATATCTTAAAATATAAATAAATAAAATGCTAATTCTTTTTTGGCCAGTAATAAATCCTAAATGGACGATTATATAGATAACTTCATATAGCTTAATTAAATTTTAGATATTGCTTATCTCATGCTTATTTACATTGAGATGAGTTAAGGCCTTATAAGTTAATTTAGGGTCTCTTTGGATAAGAGGTGATTTTTATTTTATTTTTACAAAAAAATATTTTTGCCAAGATTTTTTATAAAATAAATTGGGGTATGATCAGTTAGTTGTGATTTATTTTTAAGAAATACTTTGTAAAAGGGTCAATTTGAAAAACTAAAACTTGTTTAGAAGATATAATTAAAAAAGTTTTAAATGTAGAATGGCTAAAAAGGAAATGAATTTATTTTAATACTTATCTGTGTTTATATCCTTATTTTTCTTTTTCTTTTTGGAAAAATTCCATATAACACTGCATAAAATAAGGAAGTTCAAAATCATGTTAGTAAATTTAATAAATTACTAATTAAGTTATTAATCCAATTTATAATTTCAAAATGTAGGTTAAATGACTTTACTGCTATCTTCTCTTGAAAAGGTTTCAATGCTCTTTGACTTATTTTTAAAATAAGTATATGTGTCTATATATCAACATTAATATATAATTAAAAAAATTATTAGCTTAAATTAAAGAATTTTTGTGTGTTGTGGAAGGACCATAGAAAATAATTCAAGTAAAAAAAGAAAAGAAAATAATAACCCCAATATTAATTAAATGATTTTTAATTGAATATTGGGAATAGGAAAAAATTTATTTTAGACTTGAATTTTTTCGATCAATGTTAATCACCAAAAAAAAAATCACACTTGTGTTATATATCAAATATTTTCATTAATGCCATTAAATAAGAGCTTCATTAGCATAAAAAACCAAACTATATATCGTACAAATAAGAATTTTGTGATTAATGAAGTTTGATTTTATTTTTATTGACAAAAAATTAAGTCATTTTCTTCCAAAATAAATTTCTTATTCAAAATATTCAAATAAAAATATTCTAGTTGATATTGGGGTTATGCTTTTATTTTTATTTTTTGACATGAATTATTCTTTATCATTCTTCTGGAACATAAAAATTCCTTTGATTTAAATAAATCATATTTAATTTTATTATATATTAATATTAATATTAATATATATACACATATACTTATTAAAAACCCAAGTTATAGAGTAATAAAAAAAATTAAGAGGAAAGATGATAGAGGAGATTAAGAGGGTGCAATAAAATCAATTTACCCATATTTTGAAATTCTAAATTGGATCAATAACTTAATTATGGATTTATTGAGTTTAACAACCTAATTTAGAATTTTTCTATTTCAGACAGCTTTATATGAATTTTTTTCTATTTTTTATAATTTTAATTTTAATATTATTCATTAAATTATTGTATATATTTAATGAAACTTATGTCCTTTTAAGTCCTTTTACATGGAGCTTTGAAAAACAGGTTTAGATGTAAAATGGATAAAAATAAATAAATTTTATTTTAATATTTATCTCTCTTTATATTCTTATTCATTTTTTATAACTTTAATCTTTGTTAAATTATTGTATATGTTTAACAAAACTTATGTTCTTTTAAGTCCTTTTACATGTAATTTTGTTTTTTTTAATTATATCATACAAATTAGTTTTAATTTGTTGAACAAATTTGTTTACAAAATAATATTTAAAAATAAATCACAGTATATGTGTGTTTGGATTAGCGTGGCAAAGTGACATTTTTTCAATTAAACTTTTAAAAAATTAAATCAGCCTAGAAGTTAGATAGCACAATATAATTTTTATTTCAATTTTATTTTGAAAAAAAAAATAGTTTGACAAATTAAATTTGTTTAAATGATTATTTGAGAAGCAAGTTTTTATGAAAAACGACTAAAAAATATATGGATCTTGTTAAATAATACATATATATTGTATGTATATATTTTGATAATTTTATGAGAAATATTAAAATTAAAATTGTAAGAAATAAAATTAGTTAATTTATTAGTGAATTTTTTAAAAATATACTAAAATATTAATTAAATATATATTAGTGAATTTGAAAATTTGGGGAAAACTTCTCCTTTGAAAAATCAAAACATCGGTGCTTTGTGTATATAAAAATTTATTATGTCCTCATCGCCAATTCAATTTCTAATGGTGACTTTTCCCCAAGTTTTTTTTTTTAATAAAATTTAGTATTTAATTATTTCCTTGTTTAGGTAATTTTGTAAACGCGAAATATATTAGGTGTCGCGGCCGGTGAATTTATTCCGTTTCCTTTAAAAATATATTAGGAAATTATTGATTATCATACATGGTAGCTTTTCATCCAAAAGAGCATCCCATCAATCATGAATCCAAAAGTTAGGTGATTTAACCTGACAACTTTGTTTTTTTTTTCTCCCCGCGCACACGTGTGGGAGCTTAGGTCTCTCCGCCCAAGCGTGAGAGTGGTAGGAGGTCTGGTGGTACGGTGGTTGGTCGGAGAGGGTGTCTGGTAGCTCGGAGGGGTGTAGGAGCTTCCCGATAGGAAGAATCGGTAGACAGAAATCGTTCAGTGGCGGTGTAGGAACCAATCGCTCCCATGGATGTCAATCAAATTTCATCGCCGTTAGTTTGGAAGAAGGTGGACGTTGAGAAAATCCTTATCGGTAAGGTTTTATCAAGCAAGATCTACATGCGTTCTGCAATAGAGGCGATTCTACAGAAAGCCTGGAATCTCCAGACTGGTTTGGAGGTAATCGAAGTGACCGGCAACGCTTTTATGTTCAGATTTGCCGATAGTGCGGAGTACAATAGAATACTTCGAGGTCGTCCGTGGTCGATCAATGGCAGTTTGCTCAATCTTATGGAGAGATCGAAGTTTTCTTCGTGCTTAGATTTTGAATTCGATCCATTGTCCGATCGGATCCAGATGCACAATGTGCCGTTGGAAGCCTTGTGTCTAGATAATGCCATGATGATCGGCGGCTACGTTGGAGAGGTGGTGCTTGCGGAGGATCCACTGTATAATGGCAGGTATCTTCGTAATTTCCTTCGTGCTAGGGTTGTTCTGGATTTGCGTAAGCCTTTATCACATGGATTCTGGCTCCCTACGCCGAGTGGTAGTAGAGTTTGGATAGCAATTCAATATGAAAAACTACAGAGTTTCTGTTATAACTGTGGTAAAGTTGGCCATGACAATCGGAATTGTCGATCTGAGAGACTAATGTCAGTAGCTAATCCTAGTGAACCGAGGTTTGGACCTTGGATTTCCACGAGAGCATGTCGAGTTTGGGAGGAGGTCCTAGCGGTGGTTTGCCCCGGGGAGGAGGCGGCTTATTTTATTAAGAAAAAGGAAGGCGGACCTTAAAAAGGGGGAGGAGAGCAAGCAGAAGGTAGATAAGGTGACTGCTATTGAGGAGGAGGACCTGTTCTGCATTAAATTGGGGAATTTTCCAGGGAGAGGAGGTAACAGGGTTCCAAATAGGAACAGGATGGGGGCGAGTATGGGGGTTAATGGGAACGCAGTTGAGGAGAGAATCCTCAAGGACGTCGGTAATGGGAGTGACCTCACGACCGGGCGGATGATACCGGGCTAAGAAAGGATGAGGTGTCGAAGGAGACATGTGGTTCTAGAGGAGTTTCGGTGGAAGGCCTTCTTTGGAGGTTCGGAGGAGGTGCGTGTGGCATCGCTGAATGCTTTGCGAATGTCTCGAAACAAGCGCGGGGTGGTCGGGAGGCAAATACTCTAGCGATGGTTTTGTATACTGGAGAATCCCTAAATGAGGTTATAAGTGGCTTTAATGGCTTGGGCCTGAAAAGGAATGCAGAGGTGGTCCTGGAACCTTTGACATCTAAAAGGAGGAAACTCATGAGGGTGGACCCGAGCCCTCCTAAACCTGACATTTCCTGTTATGCAGATAGCTTAAAGAGGGCTAGAACAAGGAAGAGGAAAGCTTTGAATGGGAAGACAAGGGGTGGGAAGGAGAACTTGTTAGATGCTGATTCGAGTCCTGATGAAGCTATGAATGACGCACTGTTACCTAGCTCCCAGGGGATTAATTTTGTCTTTAAAGCAAAGGGCGGTAGGAGAAAGAAGACTGCGACTGATGGTGCTGGTGGCTGGCCTCAAACAGCCACCAAGCAGCCATGAAACTACTATCCTGGAACTGTCAAGGCCTAGGAAGAGCCTTGACAGTCAAGAACCTAAGGGATATGGTGAAAAAATATTGTCCCTCTATAATCTTCCTAATGGAAACTAAGATAGGCTCTGTAAAAGGTAAGAGGATCAAGTTGAAGTGTGGATTTGAGCATGAATTGTATGTAGATCCGATTGGCCTCTCGGGTGGACTGGCAGTGTGGTGGCATGGTAATATCTCCCTGACCGTGCTATATAAGTCGAAGAATATTGTTCATACAGCTATTGAATCTGACTGCTTGAATACACCGAAATTGATTTCGCTCGTCTACGGGCCACCAAAAGAGCAGGAAAGGCGTCTTGTATGGGACTCGCTGAGGAACTTGGCTTACGGTATTCGACTCGTGGGTGGTTGTGGGTGATTTCAACGATCTCTTGTCTCAAAGTGAAAAGGAAGGAGGCAACCCTAGATCAATGAGGAAAATCATCAATTTTCGGGGGATGTTAGCGATCGCAACCTCATGGATCTAGAGTTTAAAGGGTCCCAATTCACCTGGTGTAATAAGAGAGGTGAGGCTCTCATAAGAGAAAGATTGGATAGGGCCCTTGGTAATGTGGAATTCAGAGTAGCTTTTGACCATGCAATTGTTTTTCATGTGGACCCAATTGGATCAGATCACCATGCGCTGATTGTTGATTGTTGCTATAGTGAAGTGAAGTCTCCCAAGTCTTTCAAGTTTGAGGCAAGCTGGATCCAGCATGTAGGGTACTTTACATTTTGTCAAATTGGGTTGGAATAATGTGAAAGGGGCTGTTGATGAGAATCCTTGACCTAATCCGTAGACTTGATGCGTGTAGGAGGAAGCTGGTGGTGTGGAGTAGGAAGGAGTTCCCCAATTTCAGGAAAGTGATAGAACAGCTAAGAGGGAATCTAGCTAGCTGTTATGATGGGGCCCCATTTGAAGTAAAGATCTTTGGAAGTTCGAGAGATCTTTGGTGCGTCAGATTGAAGATGCCTGGGACAAAGAGGAATCTTATTGGTGGCAACGGTCAAGAATATCATGGTTGAGCTGTGGTGATAGGAACACAAGGTTCTTCCATAACAGTACTATCCAGCGAAGACAGAGAAACAAAATTCTGAGGCTAAAAGGTGACAATGGGATCTGGTTGGAGGACAGAGAGATGATCAACAAGTCCTTCAGCGAATTCTACAGGGAGTTATTTAGCTCGGTTGGCTCAAGACCTATGGACCAAGCACTTGCATATGTAAAGAAGGTGGTCTCGGCGAGAAGATAATGCGAATTGTTAAACCGGTGACAAACACTGGAAATTGAGGAAGTTGTCTTTTGTTGGGATCTAACAAAGCTCCTGGGCACGATGGCTTTTCAGCCCTCTTTTACCAAATGACTGGAAAGAAATCAACAAAGAAGTATGTGGAATGGTTCACGCATTCTTTGGGGGTAGCTCGGAGTTGAAAGGTATTAACTCAACGGATATTGTCCACGATCCCGAAAATTGATAAACCGAAGGAGTGCATCGGTTCGGACCTATTGGGTTGTGCAATGTATCTTACAAGATAATTGCAAAAATCATGACGAATAGGATGAGGAGTCTTATGTGTAAAATCATCTCTCCTAACCAAAGGGCTTTCATTGCTGGAAGAATGATTCAGGACAACATTCTCATCACTCATGAGGCCTTTCACTATCTAAAGCACAAGAAAAAAGGGAAGAAGTGGGAGCTGGCCTTGAAGATTGATATGAACAAGGCGTATGACCGCATAGAGTGGGACTTTCTTGTTGAGGTGATCTTGAGAATGGGGTTCTCTTGTGAATGGGTCCATTTGGGTGAGGCATTGTATCACGTCCGTGGCCTTTAATTTGAAGATTGATGGTCATAACGTGGATTCCTTTAATCCTGAACGTGGTGTAAGGCAAGGTGACCCTCTGTCGCCGTATATGTTCATTATTGCATCCGAGGTATTATCCCTTATGCTCCAATGTCACATTGATAGGAAGGATTTAAAAGGTGTGAAACTTGCCAATAGAGCCCCTGTTTTGTCACATTGCTTCTTCGCCGATGACGCTATTTTGTTCCTTAATGCGATCAATTGAACTGCAAAGTGCTTAAGATGATTTTAGACGTTTACTGTAAAGCTTCGGGGCAAGTAATAAATCTGGAAAAGTCAAATATCTTCTTCTCCTCTAACACACCTGTGAGAATTAAGCAAAGTATCGCTGCATGCCTTGGAATTAATTACTCAGATCTGTCTGGAAAATATCTGGGCCTGCCTATAATTTGGGGGCGATCGAAAGCAGCTGCGTTGGCATTTGTTAGAGACAGGATCGGGTTGAAGCTACAAGGGTGGAAGCAGAAGCTACTCACCTTCGCTGGTAGGGAAATTTTGATTAAAGCAGTGGCTAATTCCATCCCCATCTACCCTATGACTTGCTTTTTATTTCCCAAGAAAGCTTGCATGGAGATTGATCGTTTAGTCTCGAATTTCTGGTGGGGGTAGAAGGGAGAAGGGGGTTCTATCCACTGGAAAAGTTGGAAACGCCTAGCCACAAGGAAGAGTGAGGGTGGGATGGGTTTCAGGGACCTCCTTTGCTTTAATAGGGCGCTATTAGCCAAAAATGCTTGGCGATTACTTGATAAACCAGAGGACCCTTGGTGCAGGATTCTCAAAGGTGTTTACTTCCCAAGAGGGAATTTTCTTACGGCAAGGAAAGGTAGGCACGCTTCAAATTTGGACAAGCTTATTGGAAGGAAGGAATTTCTTGTTGAAAGAGCTTTGTTGGAAGGTTGGTGATGGGAAAACGATTAACATCCGGATCGATCGGTGGATATTGGGTTTGCCGGCTTTAAAGCGCATCATGATGAAAGCTCGTGGTTGATGATAGAAGCAAGGTGGCGGGTCTCATAATTAACGGGCGCTATTTGGAATCTCAATCCTATTGCCTCTAGAATAAGCTCGGTGGAACGTGAGTTGATTCGAAAATTCCTATGGGTCTTTGTGGGTGCGATCGTATAGTGTGGCTTGCTAGCAAGGATGGCGTTTACTGCTTGTCAAAACGGGATATGCAGTAGCAAGAAGCAATATGGTAGGGGAAAAAATAAAGGATCCAAGTATGTCCTTCTCGGTACCCAAAGCCTTGTGGAAGAGCGTTTGGAGGGTCATGGTTCCTCCTAAGATCCAGCATTTTATTTGGAGGGTAGGAGCTGGTGCTATTGCTACTAAGGACGCCTTGTTTAAACGTAAGTGCTCCCAATCTCCTGTTTGTCCTATTTGTTTGTCTGATAGAGAAACCTTAGAGCACCTATTATTTCTATGCCCTTGGACTAAACATTGTTGGTTTGGAGGTCCTTTGGGGCTCAAATTTAGCAAATGGTCCATGAAGAGGTGTGAGGAGTGGCTATGTGACATGCTTCATGGGAAGGAAATCTTAGACGATTATGGAAAGTCCTTGTTTGCAACAACATGTTGGTGGATATGGAAAAAGAGATGCAGCTGGGTATTTAGGGAGGAGGCACCTGACGCTGCAGAGGTGGTTAGGCTGGTGATGTTGCAGGTTGATGAATTCTGGAGGTCCATGGCTTTAAGGGGGGAAATCAGCTCTAGGAAAGTTTATGAAGAGGTTGCTGTGAGAGGGGTACAGTGGGTGGCGCCCCCTGCTATGGCAATCAAGTTCAACATCGATGGTTCATTCAGGGAGAAATCTGGAGAGGCGGGGATTGGCGTGGCATGTAGAGATCATAATGGTCTATTCGTTGGTGGGTTGGGCAAAGCTGTGAATTCTGTTTCTGCATTTATGTCTGAATGTATGGCCTTGAAAGAAGCTCTGATGCACAGGAATAAATTTCAGAACCACAAGGTGATTATGGAAACTGATTGTGATTCTTTGTATAGATTGGTTAAAAAGAATTCAGTTACTGGCTGTGATTGGCAGTGTAGGGATTTATTGCTGGAGATTCTTGGGTTGTTGGAGTCATTGGTGGAGGTGTCCTTTTCCCTTGTGTCCAGACAAGGTAATAAAGTTGCTGACAAGATAGCAACTGATGCTGCAAGGAAGATGTATCAGCATTCATGGCTGATTAGTGCTCCATCTTCTTTACGCAAGTTTTTACTCCAAGACTCTAATCCATCCAAGGTACCTGACGCTAGTAAGAATAAAGAATTGGATAGAGAAGGCGTGGGCTGAATGATAGCCTGATGCAGAGGTGTTAACTGATAGACTTCCTGGTATTATTGTTTCTTTTATTGCTAGTATCTGTTATTCCTTAGGTTTCTTAATTTCTTTGGTGTGCTGTGTGATAGGTTGTAATGGTAGGTGTTTTGAGTGTTTCTTGGCTTCGGCTATTAGTGTGTGTATTCCTTGTTTTGTTATTAATAAAATAGACTGTTTTTTGGGCAAAAAAAAAAATCATGAATCCAAACATCCTTAATTTCCCAGCAATGCACGGGTTTTCTGTCCACATGCAAATTTAGAACAGCAAAACAAGATCACGACGTCACCAGATATATTTTTGGGGAAACAGAGAGGTTAAGGGCTGATTTTCATCCTAACTTTAGTTTACAGATTCGGTATCTCATCTACACATGCCCTATGGATGCAGGCAGGGCTCAACCGTCTCACAAAAGAAAGGACCTCACGTCAACCATATTATGGAAATGTGACACCAACACAACATGCCTATTACTTTCTACTCACAAATAATATCAAATTCGTGCAACAGAAATGATCGACAATAACAAAATTGAACCAAAAGTAAACAGAGAGATAGAAGAACCATGGGAATAACTTGTTAGGCGTGGAGATTCTTGCTATCGCCGCCTCTTGAGAAACAATGCATCAAATTGAACAAGTGCGCATAGGAAACTGTCACTACTAACGATGGTAAGGTGGGCCCCTACTACTAAGCTGTCATTGGGGAAGAAGAAGAAGAAGAACAACCCCATGAAATTCGTTCCATTAAAGGACAACATTTTCTACCCTCCCTAATTCTCTGAGCTGAGTCATTTGTCTCAATCCATCAATCTTAGACGTGGAGCATCAAACACCACATCATTGTCCTTCATAAATGTTATGAGCATTTGATAATTGCTTGGTTACCATTGACTCTGCTTTATTAAGTCACTGAAACGTATTATTTTTGTTCTTTCCTTGATCGCGTCAGTTTTAACTTTCTCCATCTTTTCCTGATTATATTCTCGCGTGTCTTGACTAGATCGAGCAAAAAAAAAAACTAAAAACTAAAGAAATCACGGATCTCATGCCTACATAACATCTGCCGGAGAACAGGGTGCATATATAGGATACTGATACGTCATTTAAAACAATAAGCACTTGAGCACACACAAAACAAGCTTTATCCAATGAAAAACCACAGGGAAGGGAGATTTCCATGTTTTGATTCTAAGCTCACATAGCTAGTTTTCACAATTGCTTGTATTCCTAGCATCATAGTCGAGGATTTATTGGTAAAATCCATAAGTCTTGGCACTGACTATGATATTCCTCAGTGCTCCGATTGGTGCCATAATCGTAAGCAAGACTCCCAAAACAATGCAGATCTGACAACAGTAAAAAAAAACCATTAAGTAAACTAAGTCTAAGATTCAGCAACCACATTTATGAAGTAAAAAATAATTGAGAACATACCCAGTTGGCGAACCAGGAAAAGCTGAACCTCCTAGGTTTGTAAATAGCAAGCCATATTATGCAAGGGAGCTGTCATCAAATTGGATTATTATGTCAATAAATGCAGTTAGCCAGTGACGACCTACCTTGTTTTAGGGTAAAAACAGAAATCACATTGGATTTTGGTTTGTAAAGGAACAGTGAGAAACTTACATAGTAGGTTGTTGGAGCAAAAGCAAATCCTCCGAAGAATCCAAGGAGAGCACCAAAGAAGGGGAATGTAATTCCCACAAACATAGTGAATGCTGAACCAAACCATTCAGACGCATAATGAGAAGATGTGAATCCAATGAAAGGAACTTGACACAGCTAAGAAACAAAGAAGAGAGAATAGGGATGCTTCTGTGCTCACCAACGTATACATTGCGAGTAACAAAACGAAGTATCCAGGTTGGTTTGAAATGCAATTTCTTTACCAGAAAAGTTTCAAGCATGTCAAAAACAGGCATAGCAAATAGCTGCAGGGACAGAGACACCAAAAGAGGCAAGAAACGTAGAAAATGATTCAGTCAGAGTCATAAAGGAGAAGAAATTTCCAGAGGGAAATTAAAGCACTAGTTGCACACCTGGTAGCTTCCTATAACATGAATCACGACAAAAAAGTTTGCTGCCGCTATAAGCCAAGTTGGTTTCTCCAGAGAGATGAGGATATTATCCGCAACTGCATTACCAAACATCCAATAGCCTATAAGAGCAACAGGGAAGTAACAAAAGGCCACAACTATGTATGCTATGATCACTCCTCTCATCATAGGTCCCTTTGATGGCTTCTCAGGAGTAGAGGGGATGGTTGCTTGGATCTCCAACACCACATTGTGTCCGGCATACGCGAAAGCAATGTCTCCCAAAGCATTGAGGAAACCGAAAGTATTTCCTGCTGAAGTACTGTGTTTGTTCCCATACTGAACATCTGGTTGAACACCCTTGTGCACAGAAGCCGCCCAGGCAATAGTTGAGTAGCTGCTCAATCATATATAACAACCCAACACATGTTTATTCTTAAAGTTTAAAGACACTAGGGTCAAGCAAAGGGGAATTAGGCAGAAAGTTCATGACCTTGTAGGTTATATTCACTACATTATCTGTGAATCATAGCATGTCAGGTAAGATTGAAGGAATGGAATGTTGTAAACAAACAAATATGTCCCTTGTTATATAGGGTCAATACTAAAAAGAATTTCCAAAATGCATTATTATCAATGTTAATTCAGAGACCATGAGTTTGTTTTTCATTGACAACTAGCGGTACTGTTTTGTCCTTCACAACCAAAATAATGTAAACATTTCCTTCAGAAGAGGCGGACCAGATTTGGAAAATGAGGAGTACAGACATCGAAAAAGAATAAGGAAAATAAACTTTCTACAGTTGTTACCTCAAAGACATGATAGCAGCAGCGAGAGATATTCCAGAAATGGAATTGAAATTGGGAAGATGAGCGAGAAAGAAATTAACAGAGGCGAAGATCATGATGAAGTAAGTTGTTTTCATGTTGTTGCAGTTTTTACGACACAAAAGGTCATGAATTTTCTGCAGAGATTTGCCTCCGGTGACCATATACGCTATGTCCACACCTACTTCACATATCAGTTGCTGTGGCACCACAATCCACAGTCCTAGCTTCTCTCCAAAGGCGTGTTGCCCCAGTTCATGGTATCTGTCAAATCTCTTTCCTGGAACCATCTCGTGCATCTCCACCATTTGCCACAGTGTGTACAGAGTTATTATCCATGATAATATCAGAATCGCCACACCAGGTCCCCTGTTTTTCTCAGATTATCAGATAACTGGACTTGTAACTCAAGGCTTGAATGAAGAAAGTGACAAGTGTATTGTTATACCAGCCGAGATTTGCCATGGCGTAGGGGAGACTGAGAACACCAGCGCCCACAATGGCGGTGACGTTGTGGAAAGCAGAGTAATACCATTTTGCGTTCCTGGAAGAAGTTATGGGAAGCCATTCATCTATTTTCTTCTGCTCCGCTGTTCGTTTGTCCGCCTGTCATAAAGCTCTCTCCAGTCTCAACAACAAAAACGATCAAGAACGTAGAAATAAGCTAAACAGACACAGCAAGTTTACCTCAAAAGACGGGACAGAGGCTTCATGACTAGTTAGACGGGTTTCTGACGCAGACTCTGTTCCCATGGAGATCAAGTTTGGAGCTTTGTGGTAACAGAGTGATAGGAAATGAGCTGTGTAACAATGAAATCAACGTCAGTGTGTTCTCTGTGACGAAGACTCTAAAGATAAGTCCGTCAGGAAGATGATCAATTCGGCAATTTGTTTTACACCATCAACACTTTATATCTTTGGCATATGATGTTATAGTATCTCATACCGAAGCGTTTCGGTGCCTAGGCACCGCGCGCGCTCGTCCCATATTTCTAGATTATTCAGATGGGATCAGTGTCAATGGGAAATTAATAAATGACTACCTGTTAAGGAGATTATCGTACACGTATTTACGCAAAAAAAAAGTAAATATATTCATGTATTTATATTGATCATTAAGTAACGGGATGAACAGAGGATGAATAATGAAACGGCAGAGAATGTATGAGCCTTTATATTCAATGAATATAAAATTAAATGCATTTCCGAACGAAGAGTTTTATGATCTTTCCCTAGCGGCCTAACTAAACCAGAATGCCGTTTTGTGAATATGGGATAGGTCATAGGTGTTTATCTTTTGAGCTGTGTACATTTTGGCTTTGATGAATGAAGCTTTTTTTTCCTACACCCCATACGTCTTATTTCAATTCAAATTTAAATATGGATTAAATGATAACGTAACTAATTTGTTTAATCTACCAAAATTGATTAAGAGGATGCAGATGAAAAAAAAAACAAAAAACAAAAGTTAAGTGAGAGGACGAACTTTGGAGAAACGAAAAATGTTGCATGTTGATCTAAATATCGGGGTTGAAATTCTAGAAACTATAGTGTAAATAAATGGAAAGAGCAAATGTGTTACTGAAGAAGGTTCGAATTTTTGTTGGGAGAGATGTAACTTTTTTACATCTTAAATATAAGATATATTTTTTATATTTAGTAAAAAAAATTCAATCCACCATTCCTGATGATCTTTTAATAATAATCAATGAGAAGAAAGAAGTAGGGAAGATGACTAACCTATTTTAAAAAATATAATATATATTAACTAATTTATTTAACTGGTTTCTTTAAATTAAATATTGATGGGACAAAGTAAAAGAGATACACCCACTGAGAATGGACAAATAGAATGCATCTAATCTTTAAACAAATTTCAGATACAATTAACTAATGAATTTTGTAAAGAGATTTTTTCAGTAATTTTTTCTTTAAAGTTCACCAATTCCTACAGCCAAAGATACATTGGGGAACTCGCTGCGTCAATAACAACGAATGTTCTGGAGTTGACACTTGACAGTGATATACTCACCCTTTTTTTGGTTGTCAATATAAAGTCATCTTAATTAATTTATTAAATTTTGAAAAAATAGTTAAGCCTTATAAAATACGGAGTAAGGGTTAAGAGCAATTTGACTAACAAATTCTTAACTCAAGAGCGTCGAGCACAAATAGCTTTTAAAGATTCCAAAAATACCAAAAAGCTTTTAAAAATATATAGTCAGCACAAAAAAATTTTAAAAATGTCTGATCAATGTGTAGTTAGAAAAAGATAACGTCTGTTATATAAGGTGTAAATTAGTAAACAAACTTTTACTCGAGCGCCCAAAGACAAAAAAATTTATCTCCAAGATGTTCAAAGACAAAAAAGTCTATGTTCAATCCACCAAAATATGACTATTGTAAATCTTTGCCTGAACCTCGAACCATGTGCATTAGGGTTTGAAAGAGTGAATGCAACAAAAAATCACAAATTATATTAATTATTATTATTAGTTATCTTATGCAATTATTGACTATAATATAGTATTATTTACTCTTTAAATTAAATTTTTGTTGTTGTAATTCTATTCAATTTTTAAAAAATATCACATATTTACGTGCGTATGATATACGTAAAAATTGATATACAGATGATGAGAGTTTTTAGTTATTCATATAAGCGTGTATAATATGAGTAATTTTTTAGTTTTATTTAGCATCAATTTAGAATAGTTAATGTGATGGGATCTTTCAGTTGCCCGAAAAAAAATTATAAGCCTTCGTCCCATTTTTAAAAGTAATACTCCTAGAATACCTACTTAACCGACAATAAGATTTGAACCCATAGTATGTTAATCTCATCAGCCATATATCAATTTTCATAGGCAAAAATATTATATTTATGGGTTTAATGTTTCTGCGATTCTTTTTGAAACTTTTTTTTCTAAAGATTTCACATAAAAATGAGTGGGTCCCACTAATAATTTCTCTCTCATCTCTCTCCAATGGGGGACCCACTCATTTTTATGTGAGTCTTTGCGAGAAAAAAAGTTAAACCCTATATTTATACACATAAATATAAATGAATTCAATCCCTTTATTAGTAGAGACAAGAGAGAAGGACATACTCAAATAAATAAAGGTGGCCTATAAATTATGTGATATTTTTAGTAGATTGAAAATAATTACAACAATAAAAATTTAATTTAAAGAGTAAATAATACAATATTATAGTCAATAATTGCATAAGATAACTGATAATAATAATTAATATAATTTGTGATTGTTTTTGTTGTATTCACTCTTTCTAACCCCAATGCACATGATTGGGGTCCGAGCAAGGATTTACTTTTGTGTTGGGCGCTCCTGAAGTAAAACATTTTTGTGCTCGGCGCTCTTGAAGTAAAAGTTTGTTGGCCAATTTTCATCTTAGATAACAGACATTATCTTTTTCTAACGGCGTTGTGCTGACTGCACATTTTTAAAAGTTTTTTGGTATTTTTGATACTCTTAAAAGTTATTTGTGCTAGGCGCTGCTGAGGTAAAAATTCGTTGGTTAAATTACTCCTTAACCCTATTTATAATTAAGGTTAAAGTTGATTCAGCGTCAAACCCTTCACTAAAAAGTGTTTTTTTTTTATATGCATTATTTTTAAAAACACTTTCTCCCTTGAGTACAATCTCTTACCATACTTATCAGAAGTAGAAAAAGGATCAAATCGAATTAAATGACCTGCCATTTCATCTAAGATGACATATAAGCAATATTTAAGTACTGTCCATAAATTCCTATTAAAATGTGGTTTATATAGACAACTGGGGGAGTATTATTAGGAGAAAGAAAACATTAATGTAGAAGTTAGGAGAGAATGGAATCTTATATTGATGAATATATCAAAGGAGATCAGGAACATCTCATTATCCCTTCCCATTTATAGCTATTATTATTAGGTGAACATTTAAATGGTTTGGGTTTGATCATTTCTAAAATTATGAGAAAAATATTAAATTATAAAAATAAATCAATCAATTAAATTCAAATTGCTAATTTTTATACGAATAATGTAACCCTACAATAAACAAAATAATAATAATAATAATATAAAACTACATTTGAATCATTCAAATATTGATCCTATATAGAAGGAAGAAGATGGCTAATGAAAAGGAGAGGTTCATGTGCGACAATACGAGATTGGGACATCTATCCATTTTCTTTCTTTACTTGTTTAGTGAGAACTTTTAAAAAAACTGAACTCGACCAAAGAAACCAGAAAACCCCAAAGAAAAAGAAACATTTTTTTTTATATATAACAAAGAAAAAGAAACATAACAAAACAATATCATAAGATAACAACCAATTAGGGATTATGGCCTTTAATTTGTTCAGGTTAAGGATATTTCCCAAGTAGTGGGGTCCATGTTAGGCATCCAGTAGGCTGATTACCTGAACCTGCCGATTGAGAGCAAGATAGGCTATGCCATTGTTGAATAAGGCGGTGCAATTTTTCCCAGTCGGAGTTGAGAAGAAGAAGCAATGAGCAAGAGTGACTGCTGTGTGTTTTGAATATAGTGATGATAGAAATGAGATTTGAGTGACACTTATGAGTGAGCCACAAATAGAAGGCCACGAGGTAATATGAGGCTACGCGATTTTGGCGCCTTTAATTTAGGAATTTGAAACTGACCCTTTATCAATTTTGTTGCACTTTTTCCGTTGTAGAAGAGTTCTTCCCCACCGTATTCTCCGAATGAAGAGAAATACTCGTTGCAAACAGAGACCCCTGCATCTGTGCTATTCCGCTGTATGGTTATTGATTTTTTATTAGTGCTTGGCTTCTCCACTCAGTTCATAAACCTTAAATAACTTCATTATCATCGTTTTCATGATTAATTGATCAATTTAAAAAAAGGAAGAGTAGATTGAAAGAAAAACCACACCGATCCAATTTTGATTTTCAACATGCTCCTGTCATTGTTCCCCCCACCCTATTATATTCCTTCCCAGATATTCTTGTAACAAACAAATAGACAACGACACTTTTTCTCGAAAATTAATGTAAACTCTAGTTTTGCCCGAACAAACACAAAGGCGATATGTACTTACATCAACAGAAATTAAAAAAAAAAACCCACAAAGCCAGTGTATATAATAAGATCCCTCTGGACGTAGTTTTCTTTTCCATGAGCTGCTTGATAGATGCATGCATCATGAGCCAATCTATTTCGACCACCTGCGGAGATCTGCAAGTGAATCCTAGGAGCACGCAACCATCTGCTTCAATTCATTCGTTTTGCATCACTCTTCAGTGAGTGAAGGTCTAAGAGTAAAACTTGTAGGTCTTGGCCTCAACTATGATTGTCCTCAATCCTCCGATGGGTGATAAAATCATTAAGCACACTCCAAGCACAATGCAGATCTGAATTCCATAAAACAAGAGTTCAATCCAATTCATCAAAGGGCAATTGATTGAAACATCAGAAAGAAAGAAAGAAAGTATAACACACCCAATTAGTCCACCAAGACAAGCTAAATCTCTTTGGTTTGTAGATTGCGAGCCACATAATGCAAGGAAGCTGAAAGTTCAAAGAAAATTATCATTAAACCAAATGTTAATCCTAAGGAGATCTCAGTTACTGGATTGAGCTTTTACAGTCACTCGAGGCTTACAAAATATGTCGTTGGAGCAAAAGCAAATCCTCCAAAAAACCCTAGGAGACCACCGAAGAATGGGAAGGTGATAGCAACAAACATCGTAAATGCTGCAATCAAAGCATCAAGATACGGTTACAGATGGAAGCATGCATATTGACCAAAAATAGTGTAGAAGCCCCGGAGAGTGAAGTTTACTCACCCACATACACATTACGCACGACAAAGCGAAGCAATTTACTAGGCCTGAATTTCAATTTCTTCACCAACAGGGTTTCAATCATGTCAAATACTGGCATTGCGTAAATCTAGATCAAGAAACATAGAACAACAAACTGGTTAGATTTAGGTACAAAAGGGCGAGCAGCCTACAAAGAGTACAAGTCATAGCAATTACTATCTTCACCTGGTAACTTCCAATAACATGGATAACGACGAACATGTTAGCCATAGCAATAAGCCATTTTGGTCTCTCTAATGTGATGAGAATGTTGTCATCAACCTTGTTTCCAAACATCCAATAACCAATGAAAGCAACTGGGAAGTAGCACAAAGCCACGACTATATAGGCCACAACAACTCCTCTCCACATAGGACCCTTGGATGGCTTCTCTGGTGTGGATGGGATTGTTGCTTGGATCTCCAGCACCACATTGTGCCCAGCGTACGCAAAAGCCACATCCCCAAGAGCATTTAAGAAGCCAAACACGTTCCCTGCAGTGTTCTTTTTGTAGCCATAATCCACATTTTCTATAACACCCTTTTTCACAGAAGCTGCCCAAGCAATTGTAGAGTAACTGTAGGACAAAGAAAAGGGGGAAAAAAAAAATTCAAACTTTGCTTGTGTGGCCATGTATATCTAATGGAAGCTTCAATGCACATATATATACCTCAAGGACATGACTGCTGCTGCCAAAGATATACCAGCAATGGCGTTGAAGTTGGGGAGATGGGATAGCAAAAAGTGAGCAGAGGCGAAGATCATAATGAAGTAGGTTTTTTTGATCTTATGGCAGCTGGAACAGACGGTGTCATGGAACTTCTGCAGTGAGGTTCCTCCAGTAACCATGTACACAATGTTGACCCCAACTTCAACCACAAGCTGCTGAGGAACCACAATATAGAGGCCCAGCTTTTCACCGAAAGCATACTGACCCAGTTCATGGTACCTGTCAAAACGTCTTCCCGGAACCATCTCGTGCATCTCAACCATTTGCCAGAGAGTGTAGAGTGTGATGATCCATGAGAGGACTAGCACGGCCACACCAGGACCCCTGCAGAAAGAAAACCATTGTAACCGTCATATCGTCAAACACCTAGCGTGCACTATGTACGTGTTACTTGAAATGTGAACATTATTGCAGAGAAATCAAGCTAAAATGCAATTTGGATTATGAATAATCTTACCATCCAAGCTCAGACATGGCATAAGGGAGACTCAGCACGCCAGCTCCGACCATGGCAGTAACATTGTGAAAAGCTGAGTAGTACCATTTTGCATTCCTTGCAGAAGTAATGGGAAGCCAGTCATCTATCTCCTTCTGGGCGGTTGTTTTTTCTTCAACCTGCGGGATTCAGATAAAATGGGTAAGTGAACACACGATTCATCTCGTTCACAGGAAGAACAAAGGAAGGAACAAAATAAACAGAAATGCAAATGAATAGAAAAATCCATTTGTGGCGGCATTGGAGGTAATTGTTGAATGTGAGTGAGGGTGTTTTTGACTTATTGCTTTTAAATGATTCGTCAAATCGAAAGGAGTAGGAGACAGAGACATGGCACTCAGGGACTCCCAAACTTTTGGGAGGTTCAATTCAAAAGCAAAAGCTATTCGTTGGTTCGTTAGCTCGCAAAGTTCCCATCTTTATGTTGGAACACGTCATCTATGACTTTTACATCTCCTCATGCCCCACAAAGCTTTTATCAGCTACTCCCTCCCCCATTTTTATTACCAGACATTAATTAATAATTTTTATAAATCAATAAAAATAGTTAAAGTCAATAAAATTATCTTAAAATTTAGATAACTTTCAATATTATCCCTACTAATTATACAAAACTCTTATATTATATTAATTATTACTTTTACCCACTACCTTTATTAATTATGGGCATACATAGAAAAAATAATAATTACTACGCTTTAGAAATTATAAAAAAGACCAAATACAATTACTAGTTGGTACTTTATAATAAGAATCAGAAAGAGTACTCCAACAAAAGGCAGTTGGTTTAAGCGGCCTAGCCTCTTAATAATCTTGGAAACATATATTTTGGGATTAATCTTATAAAGGGACCAAGTGTGTTTAAATTAGTTTTTGAAAAATAGCTTTTACGATTTATAAGGTAAGTATGTAGAAGTAAATTTATCTCAACTTATGAAAAAAATATTTCTGAAACAACGGTTTCAGAGTTATCCAAATACTCACTTGTGACACTCTCTCACTTAAAAGAGAAAAGCTTAACTACCAATTTTTCATTTTTTTAACCAAAAAATAAAAATCTCGATTCATTCATTCACACGTTAGCAAAACTGCTTGGCTAAAAAGTGTTGCCATAAAAACTAAGTTAGAGTCATCTGGGTTTAAAATTACATTAAATAAGTGAATTAAACCTCAATCCTCGTAGTGAATGAACTTTCCATCCTTCATATATAGAAGCAGAATTTGAACCGAAAATAAAGATAATACCAACTGGCCGATTTTGACAATTAATTACTATAAATTACTCAACAATAAACCTGGCGTCATGTACTAACTATTAATGTATGGCCCAACCGGCTAATAAAAAGTAAAAACACAGAAGGGAGGAAGCTTGTGACAGAGGAGAAATTAAAGTATGGCCAACTCTGCCATTTGAATTACGATAATAACCTTGTTTCCCCTGTAGAGTCCTACGCACAGAAAGGGCCCATCTGGGCATATACAATTAACCTCAGTAACATTTTCTAATGCTCGCCCATAATACGGCGTTTACTTCTTATCATCACGCCACATGGCAGCAAGAGAAGTCAAATAATGACGAGATAGCAATATATATCAAAATATGAGATTTCGCTGTGTATTGACTCAACAAGCGTATTTTACGTATCGCCGTATAGTATTAATTAACTAGGTAGGAGGAGATATTTTCAAAGCGCCCAAGTGGGCTGATTGGTCAAATGTGTGCGTCCCCACATAGTGTATCTTTCTTTTCCAAACGACGATTCAGAGAGAGATCAATAACATATTGGTCAACCGTATGGGGCCGGGAATTAAACTCAAGTCGTGGGTTCTCTCTCTGGTTGTCATCCTAATATTTTTCAGGAAGAGTATACCATAAGAATAAAGATCCAGTGGAAAGAGGTGCTGTATTTCTAACTAAGGTTTTCATTTCAGACTATTCGTTTTCAACAACGTAACGCTACCTAAAAACTAAAAGGATATATATGCCTCAGGGGTGTGGCTGGTTTCGATCAAAAGTCGGTAGTGGATGTTTAAATGATGAGGCAACATGGTTGTGGAGATCAGGATTCATATTGAGATGCCCAGAATAGTGCATAGGATCTATCGGAGGATTATAGGATCTCAACACTCAGCGATATCACGTGACTGTGCTACGTACATCTGAGCCGACAAAAAAGGTCTCATCGGTTCATGTTTTTTATGAAAAGATTCAAGAAACTAACCAGATGAGACAGGATTAGAAAGCAATTGCAATCTCCTTCATATTAAAATAATAATCAAACAAAAAACTCAAAATTGCAGGAACATTTGCAGAAACTAAAACTGGAGAAAACTAAACAAGCACGGTAGCCAAATAAAACGAGAAAAAACTGGTGGGAAAGAGTGTTAGTATATGTATATGTATGTATATATATATATATAGAGAGAGAGAGAGGATGATGGAGAAAGAAGGGCATACAGAGTTGGAGCGGGCATAGGAGTCGTTGTTGGGTGCTTGAGTCCCCATGGGGTTGAGAGAGACGAAGACGAGGAAGAAGACAGAAGGGTGAGAGCTCAGCTCCGATATGTGATTATATTCTGAGGGTTCAGGAAAATCACAGGCCGAACCTCTTATAAATATATAACAAAGTCGCAAACAATGACATGCAAGCAATGGTGACGTATATAATTTGTTGACTTTTCTTTTTTGAGCAAAAAAGTCACTTATTAATTTTCAATCAAAAAAATTACCCACGCCAATATCGCTGTAAAGAAATACCAAACAAAACAACCTATAAAAGGAAGCAATATAACAGAACAAACAAACAAATACAACCAAAAGCTACACAAAAATAATCATTTCATCATGTATATATCGTTCCCCGTTTAGATCCTGCAACAAATTAAAACAGCTTCGACCAGAGAGGATCGATGATGGCTTATCTAAGCCAACTTTCTATATCTCACACGTCATACAAAACCTGTACTGCTATACCATCTGTAGCTTTATTGTCTTTGCCCGAGACCAATGACATAGACCAATTGCAAATGGATCTTCTCAATTCAAAACACTTCCTTAATCATGATTATGAATAATTCAATTTTTTTCATCATAACTTCATCTTATTCCCATAAAAAGGCATCATTTTCAAACATTATTTAAGAATTTCCATTTGGTTTAGTCTTATAAGTTCAGTGGATTCTAATTTTTGTGTCAACCTTTTACCTATATATATTCGCCCCTGAACCCGGTTTTTGCATTTTCATTTACAACTTCGTGATGTGTTTATTTGGAACTTTAATTAATATTCCCTCGAATTTTTAATATAAAACATATTTAGATAGTTGATCTTGATCTTAAATCTAAGATATTTTTTTTTGCATTTGTAGATTTTTTTTTTAAAATTTATCCTTATTAATGTTCCCTCAACAATAATAAAACGGGAGAATGGGGGAGGGAATTAACAAAAATGGTTAGAATAATGTCATATTAATTAAATTTTTTAATCTAATTAAATTAGATAAATATGTCTAATATTTAGGATATTAAGGAGTATAAGATTTTTGGTATTAGAAAATCTTGAAGTAAATTAAAGGCTATATATATATAAGCTTCAATAATACGAAATATATAATAAAAAATACTGCCATGGATGATGGTGGTTCAGAGCCATATGATATAGTTTTTAAAAAATAAATTCAAAATAACCATAGATTATAATTACAACAATGTACTCTCATTCCCACGTGCCTAAATATAAACTTTAAATAATCGATTTGTGTTTATCAATAAAATAATTAAAATCGGTTTAAGAGTAGTAAATATGTACTTCTTCTGTTTCTTATTATAAGGCACCAACTAACTTTTCTCACAAACCAATAAAAGTAGTTAAAGTCAATAAAATTTTCCTAGAATCTAAGCAATTTCCAATATTACCCCTACATATTGCACTAAACTCTAATATTATATTAATTATTACTCTCACTCGCTATCTTTATTAATTAGGGGCAAACATGGAAAAAAATAATCATTATTCATTGGCAACAAGAAAGTGTCTTATAAAAAAGACCAAATAAACTTATTTGTTGGTGCCTTAGAATAAGAACTAGAAGTATTATTTTTCCAAAGATACCTTTATTTGTAAAGAGGAAGCTAGAGAGAGGCAATAGATAGGTACAAGAAATACAATCTAAAGGTCAAGTTGTTAAAAAGAAAAAACCAAAATAAATACTTTAACAAAACTAAAGTAAAGCTTACATCCTGAAACAAACTTATTCATAAATTTAAAACTTGTATTTAGGGATGGAGGGAGTACTATTGATTACCACTTTGGCCTTTTTATATGTTGGGTTTATTTAATTCTCACATGCTAAAGAAAATTAGTTAACTCAATAAATACATTCCAAATTGATGCATTTTTCCCATTTTAGCCTCATTTATTAATTATATTCTCAATCTTCTCTCTCATCTTTCTCTCTTTCTAACATAGGGTAACTCTTTTTTTCTTTTTCTTTTTTTGTATTTAGGGACAAAATTATAACACTTAATTAGTCTCTATGTAAGGACCAATTTTTTTTTTTTTTAGTTTTTTTTTTTTGAAATGGTCTTATAAAAAGAATTAGAGTGGTAACGTGTTACTTCCGAGAGTCTCGGTGACGTTTATACTCAAGAAATTAAATATTTTATAGTTAGATGGTCATAAAAAAATGCGAGACAAGCAGACATTTTTCCATGTATCTTCCAAGAGCAGACGCTGTAAAATATAATAGTAATTGCCTTTGATGTTTCGAAACTCATCATCAAGAATTTTTTTTTTAAAAAAAAAAAACTGTTAATTTATTCACCTAATTACATAAATTAATTATCCAACCAATGGATGCATTATTTAGTAGGGCAGGTAAAACAAGACCAAGAAAGAGAGAGAAACATGTGGGAGGGCTACAAATTCCGGGGCTCTTCTTCAAAAAGACGCAACAATATGAAATTATCAATGATCACATCACGCCTATGGGATTTCACCACGACCTTCTGAGCTCTTCTTTGTCATTTTCCCTATTTGATATAGATAAAATTAAATATTTATTTTAATTTAGAACGAAAGTAATGACTTAACTTGTGGGAGTAATTAAAATTATAAAATTTAAGAGATGAAAATGCCCATAAATTTTTTTCAGATGTCCACCCACCATTGTATACTTATTTTTTAGTGCAAATTGTCTATTACTAATTACTAATATTCTAAAAGAGCTAAAAACGGCCAAGTCTGCCGATAGAAGGTAACGTCCGTTACTCTCAGCAAGTAGGACCCACTTTTCTTGTCCAGTGTACAGTAACCCTCACTCCCCTCTTCATGCCTAATAAGAGACAACCGAGCCCCTCTCTCTATCCCACTCCAGAGTTTTAATTTGCAGCAACTTCTGAAAGTGGAGGTTTCCAAACACAAGGATCAGAGGTGAATGCACAGAGACTCAAGCTATTGGGAACATTACTGTCGTCACCCATCTTTAAAGGAGGAACGCTGTTCATCATCTCCAGCCACGAGTTGGACGACGGGATTAGAAGGCCGGAGATTACAGTCCATCTTCTTCTTCCTTGGAGTTGAGAGAAGATGAGACGGGACCAGAAGATGATTTTAGTTTCACTGTTCATAGTCTCTTAAGTATTATTGATTTTGTTTGTAAGCTCCATTCCACTCACCTCTCTCTCCCTCCCCCTCTCGCTCTCCCTCGAAGCACCTGGATGAACTCGTGGGTGACATCAAATTTGGCATTATAAGAGCATGGTACTACTGAATAATATCCAAAACGCATAAAAAGAACGATATTTGCTTCCTAATCCAGGTGAATGTTGGACAGGTGGTTCCGGTTGGAGTTGGAGAGAGAGACACTTGGTTGTCTCATTAGGCGTAAAAGAGGGATTGAGTCCTCCCTCTTAATCTCTAAACATGGCTTCAATCTAATTTGATTAATTAGAGGATGTGCTTCCAAAAAAAAAAAGTGAGAGTTACTGTACACCTACACAATGGGACCCACTAGATAAAAGTAACAGACGTTAACTTCCATTAACGGACTTATCATTTTTGAAACTTTAGTTTTTTACACCCCAAGATGAGTATACGATAGCTGATGGACGTTTGCAAAATATTCATAGCCCAAATTATGATGAAGAAGGTTATTTGTAAGGTTCTGACTTGAGCAGTGGAAAATATGACACGCGTATAGAAAATGAAATAAAGTTGAATCGAGAGATAAAAATATAAAAGGTAAATATAAATTCCTGTCCTAGGGAGAGGGAATCAGTGGCAAGGTGAACGGATCCGGATTCTTTTAGAATCTCATCTCTCCTCATCCTTTAATATTTTTTTATTTTAGTCATCTAAAAATTGATCCTAGTGTCTAGAAAAAGATATATCATTAATTTCAAAAAAACAGTACGCGGTGGATATAAAATTTTTAAAAGTAGATGACGTGTCTCTTTCTAAACGTTTAGATAAATTTTTGGACGGCTAAGATGAAAAGATACTGAAGGATGAGGAGAGAAGAGATTATGAGATAATCTGCTTCCTGGCAGTTACATCACATTAATTTTTTGAAACTCCTTGTTAAACACATTTTTTTGGAGCCTCGTGCCTAGTTTAAGTGTGTATTTGTATTAGCTTTTAGATGATAACTTTTACAATTTATGAGATAAGCATGTAAGAAGAGTTTTTTTTTTTTTTTTCTGCATGTGGAAAAAAGGCTTTTGAAACTACGGGTTTAGAGTTGCTCAAACACTCCATATTAGTTTGCATTTGACCTAGAGCCGCAAAAATAGGTCGAGTTTTTCTGGTCAGCCTATTTGATAATGATTTTAATTAGAAATTTATGAGTTTTGATAACAATGTATCTCAATTTAGAGTAAAATAATAACTATATTGTAAAACTTGAAAGTGAATTTCATTTGACTTAATGTGTAGATTGCAACTTGAAAACTTAAATGAGCATATAGTATAAATAAAAGCCCCTTAACCCCAACAAAAAAAGAAAGTTAAGTTTTGCTCATTTAATTACGTTGCGGCTTCGCTCATCCCATAGGATAAATTCTTAGGTGCATATACTTATAAAGATTGTTATTTCATAAAAAAAATTAAGTCTACTATCATTTAGCTACTAGTAACAATTTTCATATATGTGACAATATAAGCATGTGTGTAAAATGTTGAAATTTTCCTCCACAGTACATTGTTATTTTAACTTTATTTCTTTACAATTTAATTTTGATAATATTTATGTCTTAAATTAAAAACTTATTGTTTTAACTTTATTTCTTTAAAACGATTAAAAAATAGTGTTATTTAGTTAACTAGGACTAAAGCCCGCCAGCCCGGCTCTATTTACCCCAATAGCATAAGGGTTGTGCTTCATGAATTTGAGTTTTACGAAAGTCGGGTTTAAATAGGTCGACCCATTTATGTCTACGTTCGTGAAGGGCTAACCCTTATTCTTAACTCTAATTGGACCTTTATGCTCAGAGTCCTATCATGAATTTGAATTGTTGAATCATTTTACCCTGTCTCTGAAATAATGTTAGTAATTTTCTTCATTGGCTGGACAGCAATTAGCCAAGGCAAGATAGGAGGAGTATTATTTACTCGGACAATGATTGAATGATTCCAACAACAACGGAAAAATACTCCCTCTATTCGATAATTGAATTGTATGATTTAAAAATGTAATTAAAATTAATTAATTAAAAATAATAAGTATGTCTGAAATAAATAAAATTTTTTTCTTCTAAAACATCCTCTTATTTATGAAGGGGCAAGAGATAACAAAATAAAGTAAATATAAGTATTATTAACCTTTTAATTAATACAATACATATAATTGATAAATGACAAAAATAAAAAAAAAATATTCATTAAATGTTCATATAATTATTATAAAAAGTATAAAGATAATTTAAATTTTATGCTCTTATAGAAAAAACGAACAAAGTATTTTCTAGGACCATCGCTAAGATGGCTTTCATTTGATTGGTTTCGCAATATTTTCTCAGTCTTCCTCCATTATCTCATGATCTCATCTTAATGAACTCTCATTCACTTATTTTCCATCTCCACTTTGGCTCCATTTCTTACCAACCATGCCACGTGTGAGGTGCAGGGTCTGTATTCTGTTCCCAAACAAAAATATCTGCGCAGAAAATCTACAAACAGCAACCTTGTATATTGCTCCCGCTACATCAATATTTCTCCTAAAAAAAACAGCATGTTCTCTCCATTAATATGTATTTTATTATATTTGACTTCAAATATTCTGTATTAACGAGAATCTGGGGCAGTTCGATCGAAAATCGAAAGTGGTTAGGTTTCCCAGAATAATCTCACAAGAGGGAAAAAAAAAAGAATAATTGAGTTGGCAGTCCAATTATATTCCCATGCGACTTAAATATTTTTTTATAAATAATAAGTGTTTGGTTTCTCACTAAAGTGTGAGATATATATACATGAACGACTGGGTCAAATTTTGAAGCATGTCTTAGTTGTGAAACGCAGCAGATTCCGTTATGCCAGAAGCCGGCCGCAGTCACTTGTTTATATATAGAGAATAATATCGTTGCAATGATTCATATCCGAGAAAGGGAATATATGTAATGTATAGTAAAATTCAAATACTTACAGCTTCAAAGAAAATTCGCCGTCAACTTATTGCCGTATCCACATGGAGTACGATACATCTACGTGTGATTCAATGTTAAAATTAAAACCTATGATCACACACGTTACAATATATTATTGGTGGTCATCTCTCAACGATCTTATCACCCGACATTATAACGATACATATAAATTTAAATATCAGATAGCTTATTCGCTCACCTAAATTTCAGGGGAAAAATCAAAAAGAATATATAATATATATATATATATATATATCTCACTTAATAAGTTTTATTGATTATAAGAGTACATGAATTAACTATAAGAGTATAGGAATTCACAACTCATGTTAATATAAAATCATTGATTTAAAATTTTAAAGTTTAAATTGTAGGGTTAAGTAGCAATTTTACCCCGTAAGATAACCCCCAGGAACAATTTTACGCGGAAGTTTTTTGGGTTGATTTTTAGAAAGTTTTTGTTTAGAAGCAATTTTGCTTACTCCATTAACAACCATTACGGTTGTTAGTTAGGGTTGAATGAAAATTGCTTCAAACAAAAACTTTCGGCGCAAAAATCGCTACTCGACCAAAAAAAATGTTAAAAATGTTATTTATGATATTATATATTTTAAATTCTTATTTATATAATATCTAGGGGTGGAAAAATTGCGCAGCCAACCTGCGCTTCACCCTTAATGTTTAGGCACGTTTGAAGAACAAAGTGGCGTAGTCGGCGTGGCATGGCTATTAAAACCATTTTTTCACTGAACACTGCTGTGCCCAGATTAAGGAGGCCTATATTTTTTTTAAAAATATAATTAGGCTAACAGGCCACAGGCCTCACTGCAAAATAGGTTTATTTCAAATATGCCAAAAATATGCTTACTTTAAATAAGTAGAATTACATAAATCGAAGGTAAAAATAAAAAAGGGTTTCATTTTCATTAACGAGTTATTATTGCAAAATTAAATATTATATATAAAAAATGGTTAAGTAACATTTTTTGCCCCATAAGTATACGGTTAGGAGCAATTTTGCCCTGAAAATTTTTTTAGCAATGTTATAGTTGACCGTTAGGGTTAGTATGAGGGAAAAGAAATTGCTCCAAACAAAAACTTAGGAAAGAACATTGAACCTAAAAAACATCCAAAGGGCAAAATTGTTCACGAGGGTGTCTTTCAGGACAAAATTGCTACTAAACCCTAAATTGTATTTTATGCTCTTCTTCCTAATTTTTTATGGGTAATTAATGAATCAATTAATTTGTATGGAATTTTCGTTAGGTTCATGTGAAGGAGAGTAAAATAAGGCAAGGAAAGTGAGAGCTGGTTTGACCTTTTTTCAGATATTTTTGGCCGGTAAAGCCAGGAATGCTGGGCACGTCTTCCCTATTCTTTAATTCTGTCACTGGCAACTGGCAATTGGCAATTGGCAATTGGCAAATGGACAGAACGCATCCATCGTCGATGAGTGGGATCCCGTGAAGCACAATAATTTTTTAAACATAAAAATATACAAATTGTTCCCACTTTACCTTTCTTTGTTTATTTATTTCGTTGGTGGCTTGGATCAAAATTCTCTTGAAGTGATCTCTGTGTGTTTTGTCAGGAAGCTGTTCGTTACAGCTTTTAAAAAAAAACGCTTTTACATCTTATGGCCGGGATAAAACCGATCCTTCATTTATTTATCTTGTACGATATAAAATTAGTTAAAATGGGAAGATTATCCAAACAAGCACTGCTAATGTAATGAGTTGAAAGCTGAGGTGGGGATGACATGTTCTTAGTTCTTACCGTTGAAACGATGGGGGAGTCCATGAGCTGCCCAAGTTTGAATCCACGTTCAAATAAAACATGCTACTGTTGTAGGGTTGACCTTTCTGGCAATTACAAGCTCTCTAGTTGCCCTCCCGCCCCCTCTCTCAAATAATAGCACAGATTTTTAAAACATTTTAGTTGACCATCCTTTTTTCAGTTACTACCTCGTATTATTTTATTTTTCAATTGATACGATATCTCTCTGGCAATTTGTCGGCAAGAACGTAACGTGATGATCCTAGCTTTCAGATTCAGTTGCAGGCGTTCAAATTAATTAAACTTCAAAGTTTTTTTGGTTGACTTAATTCCCTACGCACCACTTTTTCAATCAAGCACACAACTGGAATTCTTAATAATCAATTTTTAGGAAAACTGAGGTTTTTTAGTGGCAACAAAATTGGTGAGATACAATATATATATATATATATATATTTTTTTTGGTGTGGTGCATCCGGTGTCCTAAGGCAGATCATCTTTCAGGCAGATCAACGGTCCTAGACTAATCCGGACCGAGACCGGGTTGGGCCCTTTCGGGGGGAAGCCTCTACCACCCACACACGCTGCATTCCTATATCTCGAACTCAAGACCCGTGATTAAGTTAGGACAGCCCCTTATCAGCTGACCTAAACCTTCGGTGGTTGTGAGATACAATTTTCAAGTGGAGGGAAATGACTTAAAAGCCTTTTGACGTGACATTAGATGTGCTATAAAAAGATAAGTGAGGTGCATGAGTCCCATAGATATTTAAATAATATTTTTACTTTAGGGTAAATTAGTTTTTTGACTCATTTTCTTCGAACCAGATTAAATTTTGCCTAACAATGACTTATGTAGTAAAATATTTTTCACTCTTTTATTTTCCTGCCCTTTCGTTGAACCATACCGGCTCTCAATCATATATGACAATAGCAGTGCATATAGAAATTCACTTCTTAGTATCTTCTTGGTAGTTTCTGAGTAATTAATTTAACAGTAAGAAAGATTCCGAGATCGAGAAGCGTGTTCTGCTTTGGATCTTCATTGGGAGGGGTCCACTGTAGTGGGAACGATCGCTTTTAGTGGGGCGAAAGATAAATAATTGAAGAAACAGGGCGTCATTTTAAAATTGTCGATAAATAATGAAATACTCTAACATTGTTTTTCAAAGTCAATGGAATGATGAGCAGATACATGGAAATGTGAAACGATGGCATGCGCACACAATTCAGTGGTTTCTGCGACGAAATTTCCGCCCAATATCATTATCTTATCACAGTTTGGGGGTGAAGACTGAAGACCAAAAACTGTGAGTCAGAGTCAACACTTGAGCCCAACAAGCCATTTTCTAAAATTTTGCCACCTTTAATGCCTCCATTATACTTTTCTCTTCTTTCCTTGTCTATTACTAGCTGCTTTCCGTGCATTTTCATGGCTTTTCCCTCCCATGCATGTCCATCTTAATATATACTAGTATTAATTCATGACATTTTGTTATAATCTTTTCTTTTTTTTGGGTCAAAACACATGTTGTTATATCTGAGTATATATATTTGTAACGATGACTACTAGATGGTTCATTGTTATGTCAGCCCCTATGTCATCAAATCCCCTTTCACATCCGTATAATTAAAATGTGCAGGTTTGTTTCTAACTAGAATCACTTAAACTGCATATCAAAAGCCTATCTTTTTTAAATAAAAAGAAAGTTAAAATATTTAAATTTCACTGGAACATTACTCCGGATGAGATGGGGATGAACCCCAAATAATCTAAACAAAATAAAAATTGTTTATTTCTAATTTTTTGGTGACGATTCACATTGGAAATAGCTTGAGTATTTGAGTTCGTTTGGAAGTTAATATTGAAAATAAGAAGGTTAAAGCAGTAAACTTACAGGTGACAGTTTATCCATTCAGCTCTGGAACTGATGAAGCACACGCATGCATTGTAGTAGCAGTTGATAGAGATGCGATCACTTTGAAAAGTATTTTTGATTAGATTATTGTTGAATTAAACACATTGTGCTTTAAACAAAAGACTCATTTTGTTTTGAGAAATGTCATAAGGGGTTATGATTTTGAAATCGTGCAAGCGGTTGAAAGTTGAAACTGAACACGTCACAGCCCAGTTACGAGGTTGTGGCCATTTATGAGAAAACCAATGGCGTGAAGCTTCACGCCACGAAGCTTAAATAATGCATATAAGTAAGAAGGTCGATGGGTGCAAAGAAATTAATTATGGGCAATAATTTCAACGTAACTCAGCTCATTTGTTGCTTGTGGATGTTTCTGAATGGCTTCATCCTGATGAAGTTATCACCCAGGGATTCAGAACACCGATTTCCAAATTCTCATTTGCTATATTATGCTCCCTCTCTGGTCCTAATTATAAGAGCTAGTTGACTTTTTTGGAGAAATTAAGGAAGCTAGTTAAATTACTTTAGAGTATTTGCATTTGTATTTTTTTCTTCAAACTACTTAGTTTGACTAATAAACTAATATATAATTTAAGAATATACAACATATGAAATGATTAAGTAACTTATTTAGCTTCCTTAATCTCTTCAAAAAAAAGTCAACTAACTTTTATAATTAGGACCGGAAGTAGTATATGGTAGAATAGAAAAACGTGTTTTTTTTTTCCAAAGACATGATATCATCTACAAGATAATTATAGACGGCAAATATATAAAAGCCGCAAACTTTGATTTATAAAAAAAAAAAAAAAAAAGTGGAGTTAAGACTCATAATCAATTTTTTCCACTCTTTTTATCTTACATATTTTCTTTATTAAATTTTGATAATCTCACTTCTTCAATTTTTTTTTAAATCCAACTCATAAAAATTATCTCTTTCATCACCTCCCCTCCAAAACCTTCATATCAAACAGATAATATACACACACACACACACACACTCTGTCTCAACTCTCAAGAGTATAAAGGGAGCAGAATGGAAGCCATAGATAGAAGGAAAAGCGCAAAAGCGGAAGCCTAGCCTCAAGTAAATAAAGTTGACAGAACCCATGAAGAGCCCAGTGGGCAACAACAACACTTGGGCCTCAAAGTCCATTTCACTCTCTCGCTGGCCCACGCATTCAGGCTTCAGCTTCTCACCTTCATCTTGAATGTTTCTTCTTCTTTCCCTGGTGCAGTTGTAGTGGCCACAAGCGGATATAATCATGCTGCCAAAGGCTAATAGGAAATGAAGCATAATTAAACATACAGCAACCAAGTATAATCTATAATAAGACTTGCATTACATCTAAGGAACCAGCTGCTCTTTATTCCAACGTAGAAGTTATTACATTAAACGAGCAGCTTTTTATCCCTTGATACTTGTCAGGAATTAGCAGCTGTAATCTCACTCCTCAACTAATTATGCCACCGAAATAACATAATTCTTAAAGTCCTGGCTTTCCTGATGCTTGCTGCTGCTTGCTGGGTTCTTCACATTAAGTCCAGCTGCACCGAAACAGAAGTAATGTCCTTTCAATCTCTGACTCACAGAGGCTCGCTTCACCATGTGTGGCGAATCATCTTCATCAGGTGCTTGATTCGAGTAAGATGGTCTAGCCACGTCATTCTCAATATACACACCCTTTTGCTTGTCCCAAGACCTGGGCGAGGAAATTGATGACTTTGAGAATGAACTCGATCGAGACCTGCGAGAAACCTTCACTTGTGGCACAGATTGCATCACTCCATGCACTAACCCTGAAGCAAACTTTTTCTTGGCGTTTGGACTTGACTGTTGACTCCTCACAGACAGTGTTCTTTTGTTGTTTGGAAGCGAGGATGGCCTAGAGAATCTCTCTCTGAGAGGGGTTGGAGTTTCTCCATGGAATATCTCAGCTTTCTTCTCCTTCCCGCGAGGCCATTGAAGGACTCTTTTCAGTCTCGCCGCCGTGACAGAACTAGGCCTTTTACCGGCGGCTGAGCCACAGTGGTGGTTGTCGGCGGCGTTGGACTCGTATAGATTGTGCTCTGATGAAGATCGACTCGGTCCTGGATTTCCCTGATCAGCAAAAGTATGTGAAACATTATTCTCAATACCTGTGTACAGAAATATCTCTGCGTCTGAGATTCTAAAGGACGTCCCAGGACTGCTTCCACCTTGCTGTTTCAAGTGTGAAGCTATGGCTTTTCTTGAATCATAGTCTCTGCAGCCAAACATTCCTCCAGCTGAGATCAACTTTCTGATGAGTATATCCGAGGATGCTGAATTTGGGCGTTGCCTGAGATAATCAAGTGGGGTCATGCCATCCACGTCACAGGCGTTCAAGTTTAAGGATGGAGCTGTCATCAAGAGTTGAACAAGATCAGTGTGGATGTTTCCTATGATGGCCAAGTGAAGAGCTGTTCTTCCGTCGTTGTTTTTCTCATTGATGATTTCTTCTGTGTGCAATTTCTTCCCACTCAGTAACTGCTTCAGGAGTGACACTTGTCGGTCCAATCGCCGGAAGGCCGGAGTCTGGAAACCAGACACAGCCTTGTGGAGAAAGGTTTCTCCTACGTTGTTTGTCTGAGATATCAAGGTGGGATATGCAGAGACCAGGGCTTCAACTGCAGCTAATTGACCCCTATATGCAGCCACATGCAGAGCTGTGTTGCCCTGATGGTCCGTGGAGTTGATAATGTCGAAAGTTGATGTTAAGTATTTAATTACCTGCATGAACCCCAACAAATTTTATTTTTCAGCTGTACCTATAATCACAAATAACTGCAACAATATATACAGCTTCTCATCTCCCTCCTATGGCATCACAACTGTTTGAAAATAGTCCAAGTTTTTTTCTCTTTTAATAATCATGCTCATCATTCTTCCTTAATTTTGTATACACATTCAATTTATTCTTCTCATTCGATAATATCAAGGCCATGCTCCATCACATTACCTAATCTTTGCTGGTAATGTAAATGCAATAGTTGAACTTAAACCCCAAAACCCACATCCATTAAAAAGAATCAAATTTTCACCTAAACTAATAGTATATATGCTTCTTATAGACTCACCACATTCTATCTCCACCTGTAAATGCATAAAAATAGTATCTTTAAACTGTCAATGAGAAATGAAGTGAAGTAAGAGACTTACCTCAACCTGTCCCCTGCCTGCAGCTGCATGCAGGATAGTAGAGCCCTGAGAGTCTCTATAAGCCAAAACATCAGAACAATTGGCAAGAAGCTCCTCCAGAATCTTGACATTACCTCCTCTTGCGGCTGCATGAACAGCCCTATTGGTCATCTCCAACCTGTAAACAGAAGGAATATCTCCAATATGCTCCACCCAGACACCATCTTTTCCGGTGAGAAACCTGGGCGAAACTGCAAAATCAAACAGCAGCCTAAAAACCTCACAGTTCTTGCTCCTCGCTGCAGCATATAGTATATCAGTGACCCCATACTCTCCTTCTCCAAAAACCAGAAGTGGGTTCCTCTCAAGAAGCCCTTGAACAAAGCCAAAATCTCCAGCTGATGCAGCAGTGTACATAAGCCATCCACCATAGCCTGCACGAATGAGAGACTTCTTGCTTTTCTTGGATTCACACTCCTGAAGCAGCTTCTGGGCCACCTGTGAACGGAACTTGGCAACGTCGTTGAACTGCTCTTCGTCGTCCCACACGGTTTCCAGCCGCCGAATACGACGGAGGGAGGTCAGTTTGAAAAGGTGGTTGCTATCAATACGTAGAAGCTCTCGAACCAAGTCATAGTGGCCATTAGCAGCAGCCCAGTCGATCGGTGAAGCATACCACCACTGGTCACCGGTGCTCTCCCACCGGAGAGGGAAATACGTAGGAGGCATTGCTAAGACTGGTATACTGAAACTTTGTATTCAGAAAGACCAACAAGAACCAAGGAAGATAGATGAATAGATAGATATTACGTATGAGATGAACAGAACAGCCCAAAATCAGCTAAATCTGACACAAAGGAAGAAAGACTGGTATACAGAAACTTTGTATTCAGAAAGACCAACAAGAACCAAGGAAGATAGATGAATAGATAGATATTATGTATGAGATGAACAGAACAGCCCAAAATCAGCTAAATCTGACACAAAGGCAGACCATTTGCCATCGAATTCTGTAATTCGGGATAGTGCTTCTGTAAATTAGAGATGAAAATGACCTTACAGAAAATGCAGGGCCAATATGAGGATGATAGAACTAATACAGAAGAATAAGGCTTACTGGTAAATTATGACAGTAGGCAACCAAACCAAGTGAGTGTAAAGGGAGAGGAAATACCCCACATCCCTTAAATACATAAAACCACTAAATCATCCACATGAAGACAACATAAGAGGCTAATAATCAATTAAGCAGTTGAACTATCAGCAAAACCCCATTAGAACACCGACTAGTTATAGTAAGCATATGTAAGAAACATGATAAAGAAAGAAGAGGGGGTGTCCTTTATGAAGATACGAGGGTTATGGAGGATCGTGATTAATGATATGAAGTGGATGGGATGGGAAAGGAAACACCCATGATTGCTCTCACAAACGAGACCAGAGAATGGAGCAGGTGCTTCAAAGAAAAGTAAAGAGTAAAAGAATATAGCTATAAAAGGATCACAACACCATTTGCACAAGGTTATGGACCAGGAGAGAGGATATTCTCAATAGATGATCGGTTGTCTCATCAGAATCTCAAGGGAAAATTAGATGCTAATAGAGATTTCAAGGATGATTTTTTTTTCCTTCTTTCCTTTGTAACAGTGAAATTCAATCAGGGTGCACGGGACATAATTATGAAGGAGGGTTGTGAGGGGAGAGAGAGTAGCTTCTTATTAGTTGTCCTCAATGATGGTGGAAAGTTGGAAGCTGAACCAATGCAAGAGAACTTTACTGTACACAAAGATGGTGAAGTAAATTAGGTGGGCTTTTCTGAGGCATACTACCTTTTTTTCAGCTTGCAGAGACAGAACTCATGACACCATCGAATGCTGTGTGCTACTTGTAATATGATATATTATCTTAGTCCTTGGACAATCAATTACATTCTATATGACGAGTGATGACATGGTCGAGGTGATAGTTTAGTTCTACAATCCACATCTTACCCTTCTCAATTATTCCACCATTATATCATAAGCTTGCTAAATTCCGTTGAAAATAAGGTTAACTCTCCAATTTTCCACCTTTTTAACTCAGCCAAATGGGGTTTTTGTGGTCTTTGAGTATATCGGTTTAATTCGTCTTTTGCTTTTTGAACCTAAGTCTAAATTTCAACTCATAAAGCAAAATCTTTTTTTGGGCTCAAATCAGCTACTATCAACCCATACTTCAATGCCATGTTGGTGTAAATAGGGTATGGGTATTAATTTATCATAAAAATACAATTAAAAATGGTAAAAGATAAATTGATGCTGTAAATTTATCAAATCTCATGTCAGAATTGAAGTAGGAATATGAGATTTTTAATTCTGACCAAATTTTCCCGAGTTAAGTTGTGAAACATGAAAGTGAAATCGTTAATGCAAAATCTGATGTTGTTAATACGAATACATATATTGTTATTGACTCCTGAAACTTATGTCTTCAAAACTATTCATGATTTTTTGGATATGAAGTAATAAAGTCGTTAATGTAAAATATGATGTTGTTAATATAGATCAGATGTTATTATTATCGACAAAATTTGTGCCCTCAAAATTATTCTTTGGTTTTTGGGATATGAAGTCGAAAAACATGAAAATAGACCCGTTAATGTAAAATTTGATATTGTTAATATAAAAACAAATGTTATTATTGACCTTGAAACTTGTCCCATAAATTAAGGGCATTTTGGTGATTTGGTCATAATTGGAAATCTTAGATTCCTACTTCAATTCTGAATTGAAATTTAATAAATTCGAAACACCAATTTATTTATTTTTTTCATTTTTAATTTTTATTTTTCTGAAAATTTTCCTAATTTCTCTTTCAAGAAATGGTCCATGCCATAGCTTCCAAAAAATATCTCTGTTTCGAATAAATTGATCATACGCAATGAGTGCTTTTATCATTTACAAAATCAAACTCATCACACAATTATTTGGTACATCATAAAATCATTTAAAATAAGTTAATCCGATCTAATAATTTGGTGGGTAGTAGAATGACGAACAGAAACAACAAATTAGGGGGTCAATTTGGCGTTGTCGTGTTACACATCAACCCACATGCAAGATTCCAAATTAATGTAAACATGAAGAAAGAAAATGTGTGGTGGGCTTTGGCTGATGGCTCTCTGTTAAGAACACATACAATGAAGCTCGAACTGTTTCCTGAAATCTTATCTTCTTTCGACCAAAACTTTCTGGGGACAAAGCAAAAGTATTTGGTAATGGCGGGGTCATATTAACCATCATCCATCACCATCTTTAGCTACTTTACTTCAGTATCTAACCTCTCTGATTCTGATAGATTTTCTTAGCTTTTCTTCTGACTGACCATCTTCCTTAAGAGGACAAGTCAGAGGAACACTCAGCAATAAGGGTGCAATTTAGCAACAGAGAAAAGAAATCCCTGATAAGATAAGACGTTCATTAATATATCTTAAACCTAGTATATCACCTCAAAAAGATTGAAACTAGAAACTAAGTAATCACAAAATGACTAGGAATGAATGAGTGAATGAGGGTTGATGATCCCTTGAGACAGAGGCTGTTTACCTTGGTTCGTACATGATACTGCAAAATTAAAAGGATTAGATTTTAAAGATATGGTGAGCTGTCCTAGATAGGGAGGTTCATGAAGAAATGGCCCCAAGTTCAACCGCTCATTGGTGAAAGAACGAAACACATCCTAAAAAGCAAAAGTGTTTAAACATGTGAAAAGGCAGAAAGGCAGCTTTTTTTTAAACACACACCAAGTAGTGCAATTAAAAGCCTTATTATATAGGGCAGGTTGGCCTGCTTTTTAGGACAATGATCATTGTGATGAGAGTATAAGATTGTGATGTGATGTCCAACTCCCTCCTCCCTCTAGTATTAATATACTTATTTGAAAATATGTAAGAGAAGTTTTATCTCGTTTTATATAAATAAGCATTTTTTAGGACCCTAATGATCCCAAACAAGCAAAATGTCTTTGCCTCCACTAACACCAGTCTTTTTCTTTGCTTTAACAAGGCTCTTTGAAGCAAAACATCTTCACATGGGCTTTACAAACACCAACACCTACCACTGTAACAATAACAAACCATCCAATCCTAGTTAAATACTACAATTAATGCTTTGCGTTACACATGTCAGGGACCACTGAATTATGATCAAATCCGGATATACCTAAAGCCATGGTAGATGAAGGAGCAAGAAAAGTTGCAGGCTCATAGAAAACCATTGCTTTATGAGGGAGTATTAAGACCTGAGCAAATGGCCCACCAAGTTCAATCATAGATAAAAAGAGATAATAGCATATTCATTTTCTGTGAATATCCAAAAGCAGGATGGTGTTTTACCCCTGCCTGGGAGGCACAAGAAGGTGGCTTCCACCCAAGAAGTTCAATATCCAAGTCAAAACTAGGACCCATGTCCAAAGAGTGATACAGTATTTGATTCATATTGTATTACAAAGTGGAATTAGTTTATGTTTCTTAATTATAACATGACATGCTTGTATCAACAGTAGGAGACTCTACTAGTGGGAGCAATGCCACCTGAAAGTTAACTTTCAATGTTGATCTTCCCCCAAATGATTTTCTACAAATAATAATGGTGATGATCAAGTTTTAAACAAGAAGGTTGATTAATGATAGTTTATAGGTGAACTCTAGGAAAATAAATTAGTGGTAATAAAGTTAGGCAAAGAGAATCTCTAGACCAAAATTCTACTATGTTGCCATGAAGAAGTAATCTTTTCAATGAAGAAAGATGATGAGCTTTAATTTTCTAATAAACATCCTGTGGGAGAATAGAGGAGACTAACAAGTCAAAAGTAATTGGCAATCAATAACTAAATATGCCTTTTATGCCTTCCTTTCCATTTTAATTATAGCCAGAAAAATTAAGTCTCTGACAGAGATGAATTATAATTGGCAAAAAACAGAGTCTTAGCACATTTTCCCCCTTTGTAAAGTTCCTTTTGAATCAGATGTTGGCCTTTACAGAGTTATTCGATCTCCTTGATTATTGCATTGTTATCCAGCTTAACAAAGTGTTTGAGAACTTTGCTAAGTGTTTCAATATTCTTCCCACGTAACTCACTTAGTGCTAAGCATTTATCAATCAAAGACCACAATTACAAATTAGATTATCTTCGTTAATGCATTTAAAAAGACACAGACAAAAAAAAAGGTAAGTACAAAGGGGAACAGATAAAGAAAAACTCAACTATCTGTGTACATCTACATAAACCAACCAACTGGCACATTCATATTTTCTAGGAAAAATCCATATGGGGCCTAAATAACAAAGAAAAATCTAAAAAAGCCCAAAAGTTTTGAAAATCCCAGAAAAGGCCCCAAAGCCTTTTCTAGTATAAATTCATTAAAACGTGAGTTGTTAACGAGGTTGATATAGTTGTTAATATGTATGTCATTAACAACTAAATCAGATCACCATTAACAACAATATCCTAACAACTAAATCGACAGTTAACAACTATATCATCTAAAGTTAACAACTAACGCCTTAATGAAATTATACCAAAAAAAGCCCTGGGGCCTTTTCTGGGATTTGCAAAATCTTTGGGCCTTTTTTTAGGTTTTCCTTTGTTATTTGAGCCCCCATATGGATTTTTCCTATTTTCTATTCCTGTGGTTGATTGTGTTTGGTAAATTAAATTAATTGCTTGATTGAAAATTCACTGTTCTTTTTTTAAAAATAAATAAATTGGTGGACGAATTTACTAATTTGCTTAGCAGTGTAAGTTTCCCTTGTACTTGCCAGAAATTTTGACGTAATAATTGCAGTTATGTTTAAGCATTATTGATTCCCATCACTTATTATTGGATGGTTTAAACTTCAAGCTTTATAGAAACTGGGTTATTTGATTTATTACGCCGATTGAGTTTAAACGCAAATTAATTTCTTGACTGAAAACTGATACAGCATAATCTTTGAATCATTTTCCACAAATTAGAGTCTCCATTAATCATTCGTTATGTTAAGTTGTCAATGTCATTCCATCCACCCTCTAATCATCCACAAGATGGGAACGACTCCATTTTTTAACCATTAAAAAATATATATATATACTAAAGAAACCAAGCTTAGGAAATACAGCAGAAAAAGAAAAATGAGAAATCATTAGATTAAATAGATCAAAAGGACAATAAGAACCGCCAAAAGAAACGAGTCTCTCATAAGATATGATTCATATTATGCTAAACAGGAAGAAATCTGATACATAGAACTTCCTCTAGTTTATCTCATAATCTAATGAGTCTGCATTATTCCTAAAACTATTTTATATGCCTAATGGGTGTAGTCGGTTGAATGCTAGCTTCAAGATGTGTTTGATCAGGTCAACCACACGGGAACTGCATCAGAAACAAACAAACATTGAAAATGACAGAGACAGCAAAATATTGAAGACGATCTGATGGTTGGACGGCACTGTTAATAACTGTCGTAAGAGGAATGGATTATAAACCAAGGATCCATTATTTTGGTAGTCCACAGATTAAACAAGATACTAGCTGAAAATTAAAATATGATACTAACAATGACGACGTCAATGATAATAATCTGTCGACTTGAAGAACTGTGCGTGCATTTTTGTTCGAGTGAATATTTACACTTGACCATAAGTATTAGCTGAGGGGTCATACTTTTTGGGAAAACGCCAATAAAATACCTTTTGAATTTGTAAAACCCTAGAAGTTTTTGAATTTGTAAAAAAAGGCGAGAAAGTCTGAAAAAGACGCTATGAGAGATATGTAAATTCGGGTGAAATTACCTTTTTTGTCTTTAATTTTTTTTTTTTTTAAAAAAAAAAAACCAAAAACCCTCCACCCCCGCTTGCCCCGCCACCACCACCGGCTGCCGGCCACCACCGCCGCTGCCGCCGCCGGCGGTGTTGGTGGCTAGCGGAGGGTGGAGGGTTTTTGGTTTATTTTTATTTTTTTAAAAAAAAAAAACTAAGGGCAAAAGGATAATTTCACCCGAATTTGCATATCCTCATGCGGTTTTGCTTTCTCCGTCTTTTTACAAATTTGGAAGACTTTTGGGGGTTTTGCAAATTTAAAAGGTATTTTATTGTCATTTTCCCTACTTTTTATCCCAAAAAAAATTAAAAATTTACACTTGAAAATAGAAACCTTACGTGGGCTCTTATGTGTTACAGTGTTACACAAAATTTAACAATTGAGTTTTATTATTTATAATTAATAATTAACTTATTGGAATTTATATATCTCACACACACATTAGTTTGCATTTGAGGCTGTGCAATGGATCAAATTTTTATATGAAATACCAATCCTTTCGAAGAAAATGATAAGACGAACGTGTTAAATTTACTATTTGAATGTTGATAAATTTAAGAGTTAAGTTGCAAATTGGTCAACAAAGTATTACGCTATGAGCACCGGGCACATAAATGTTTTAAAGAGAGCAGAAATACCAATAAACAATTGAAAGGGAGTGAAAATACTAATGAAAAATCTAAAACTTCAGCGAATGGACCAAATCGGGAATTGAGCTACTTTCATCGGTGCTCTTAGCGTAACACTTTGTTGGCCAATCTACACCTTAACTCTAAATTTAATTTAATTACAGGCACAAAGGGTAATCTTATCAACATTTTTAAATGAAATAATTTCAAGATTATTTTATAGCAACGAAAATTTTGATATACTTATAGTACATCTTAAAGATTCATAAAAAGAGGTTGAAATCCAAAGTAATTTTCCCCGCCATCCCCTATGTAAAGAATTTACCTTGTCATTAGAGAATGCACCAAGTGCTTTTTACTTCTATGGTTATTCACACATTATTTACATCTAATTAACCATCAATGTGTTGAATGGTTCAAAATAGGTCACAAGGCTTTCCTTGTACCTAATCTGCACTTCAATCAGTAACAATCCACAAGCACAAGGATGCATTCAGCATTCAACAAAATCGAATCCGCAATGAAACACAAAAATGGGATGCATTTTTTACTATGGCAAAAGTATTAAAAAAATCACACATTATCCGTATCTAGTATGGGTACCATAAGCATAAAAGGGCATACAAATCCATTGAAATAAAGTTTTTTATTTACACCCATCATTGGTCAAAGTAAATCCCCTATGCAACACTATTAGGAGACGTTGATAAGCCCTGATTTTCCATCAATTTCTCCACAATCTTCTTCAGTGCAGGAGCGCTCACACCACAACTTTTATCAGCAAAGCATGATCTCCCTTCTTCAGCTGCCTTACAGAGCTGTGGATCCAATGGAACATGACCGAGAAAAGGCACCCCCGTGTCATTGCACATCTTTGCTGCTCCACCACCGCTACTGTCAAACACTTCACTGCAAGCAATCAATTCTAGCATTTCTGGTGCTTTTTCTCTCAAATAGTCCAAAGCCCACCTTGTGACATCTCTCTGCTCGCCTGTGCCTGTCATTTTCATATACTTGAAATCTGTGATAGGTTGGGAAAGACCGCTCATGTTCTCTACAACCCCAAGAACTTTCACTCCAACTTTCTTGCAAAAACTCACCTCCTTCCTCACATCAATCAAGGAAACTTGTTGGGGTGTGGTAACTATGATTGAACCATCTATTCCAGTGGCTTCAAGGCACTGGACAATTGAAATGTGCTCATCAGAGGTACCAGGTGGAGCATCAACAACAAGAAAATCAAGTTCCCCCCAATAAACATCCTTCAGAAACTGCTTGATAAGCCCATTTTTGCGGGGACCCCTCCATATGACAGCATCATCAGGGTGAGGAAGCATAAACCCAATTGACATGACCCCCAAGTTGGACTCCACATAGACAGGTGACCAGCCAAGGTTGCTCTGATGTATCTCTTGCCCTTCAAGGCCTAACATCTTTGGAATGCTTGGACCACAAATATCAATGTCAAGAAGGCCTACTTGAAAATCCATAGCTGCTAAAGCAAATGCCAGCTGGGCAGAGAATGTGCTCTTGCCCACCCCTCCCTTTCCCGATAGGACCAATATCTTATGCTTCACTGTAGCCATTCTTTCTGCAATGGATACCAGATCTGCCGAAACAAATCCAGAAGACACGCAACCAAACTTTTTAAGGCAAGGGGTATCAAAACAGAATTGCATATATGTCATATAAAATCAACCCAGTACGACCAATAACATCGAAATATTGAGTTTGTTTGCACCATAAATTAAGTGCATTACTGTACTAGCAATTCCATGTCTCATCACCAATAAGCATAACAAAGGTTAAAAAAGTGATCAATGCATTTAAATAACATAACCAGCCAATCATTCATCAATACAATATTGGAGAGGAGAGGTTCAGAGTGAGGGGAGGCTATCCCATTCTAAGGCCAGGGCATGCCATAAGCTGGTCAAAATACTAGCCTGATGATAATTTAAGCGAGGGCAGTGCCAAGTTATAACAGTACACACAACTGATAAATTGGATATGAAGCAGTGAAACAGGCTTACATATTATTCTTCAGATATAATCGTCATTGTAAAAGTTGCTATGACTATCTCTCAATTAGACAAATCATGCCAATAAAGCGGGGCAATATATCTGGAAATAAATTCCAGAGCATCACATGGATGTAAACAATTTTATTCAGGTGCCAACGCTCCTAGAATAATTGTACACGTGAGGTGTTCAAATGGGAGACAGCCAACAAAATAAAGAACTTCTAATTATATGACATCCCCAAATTTTCGTATTTCTCTAACTGAGGAAGAGGTAAGAAGGGAGATCAAAACAGCATAGAACCACAAATTCCTCAAATAAACAAACTTAGCTGAACTTCAAAAGTTCAAGAAATAATTAAACCAAAGCTTAACGCGATTTTAGTCATAAAGGTACGGGAAAGAACCTGGGTCAGGCCCTTTCGGAGCAGTGGCACAAACTTGTTGATTGGGACATCCTTCACATGCGTCGGATTTTCCTGCCGACTCGGATTGAGGACCTGGGCAATCTGAAAATGAAAATAAAAAATTGTATAAGAAAACCTTAAGACTTTTCTCATATAAATCATAAAGAGAAAGAAGGCACAAAATTCATACGCTCGTTGGCGTTCTCTGGGATATCTCCGTTCTCCATCCTCACACTTGATATTTGAAGATCAGTTTTCCTCTTATAAGCAAAATCTGTAGAAGATCAGAAGAGCAACAGTCCGCAAGGAGAGATGAAAAAGCAGACTTAACTGCTTCGGCGACGACGGATGGGTTGCGGCAGAGACGATGAAGGACGACGGGTAGACTGCCGCAGGGCAAGACTTCGGGGACAGCACGGCGAGAGGAGGAGCAGACGGGCCGAGGGAAGGAAGCTTTTCTGAACGCAGAACTTCCGACAGCGAAGGGTGAGAACTGAAAAGGTGATGGTCGTAGCCGTCGATGAGTTCCTTTCTCACACGCTAGGGCGCTATCTTCACGAGAACACCGGCTTTGTCTTTTTTTTTTTTTTTTTTTTTTTTTTTTTTGTTATTGTGGGGCTCAAGGCCCATGGATCACCGGCTTTGTTTTTTCACCGAAAAGATCATCCGCTTTATTTAGAACCCGTAAAGCCTCAAACCTCTTATAAAATAAGAATAGCCACAACAATAATAAAAATAACACATGTTAGGTCTAACAAAAAAACTAATATTACCTCTACTCTGGATTATAAGAACATTTTTATAGTGCAATTTATATTACAAAAGTGTTCCTATAATTAGGACGAAGGGAGTACCTTACAACAAAAATGTCTTAAATACGATTGCCTCTAATATGAATACCTGAACTTAAAAAAAAAAAAAATTATGATGCTAACAACGGCCACGACGTCAATGATAAATTGATAATAGTCTGTTCACTTGAGAGAACCGTGCTTGCATATTTGTTTGACTGAATATTTACACTTGAAAGTAGAAACCTTAAGTTTTCTTTAATAATTAACTTATTAGAATATATAAATATATTTTACCAAAATAATTTATACATCACACACTATTTTGCATTTGAAGCTGTGCAACGGATCAGATTTTTAAATGAAATACCAATCCTTTGGAGAAAATAATTTTAATTTTTTCATGCACAAAAGATATTCTTGTTAACTTTTTTAAATTAAATAACTTAAGATTCTTTTATGACAACTAACATTTTGATATATTTTTTTGGTATAAAAAATGGTGGCGAAGTAAATACAACCAAGGGTTCTGGTCTGCAGGCTGACGACCCTCCCAAGTGGTGGTAGAATCCATACAAAGCGGATTACGAGTGGTTTTTCGCTTTATTTCGCAGCCGAACCCTAGCACTTAAGGAATCCAAAGATCATATTCCATTTGACCAACCACATTCTGCTGGACGACCCTCCCAACATTTTGATATATTTATATTACATCTAAAGGCTCATGAAAAGAGGTTAATATCAAAGGTATTTTACATTATTTTGTTTTTTTAAAGATAATTAGAGAAAACAACGCAATCATTTTTTTTAATAAAAATAACAATAACAAATCTAATTCAGACTCAAATCAAAATCAAATTATATTAAAAGATTATCTAAATATCTGATTTTGATTTGAAATGTATATGTATAGCTATATATTCAGGTTTATATGTATAAACTGAAATATATATATATTTATTCAGCATATAAACCTGCCATTTTATTTTTCCAGCATGAAACCATAAACACATATATTTCTAGGGAAATACACTTCTCATGTTGTAAGAGAAGTGTATCTTCATGTCATAGATACAAAAAGATGTGGATCCCACCATTTCCATGCTTAAGTTTTTTTATAAGTAAACTTCTCTAAAAATTATCACTAAATCTTAAAAGGACTAACATTCAATAAGTCATGGTTCAACTCCTGGACAAATATATGTTAGAAGCAGTTGACTTCTTCTATAGAAACCATAGAAGTAAACATAGTACAATATGTTATAATTAATGCCCTGGGTTCAACTGCAACTGACGTAGACACCGGTATTCCACCAAGGTCAGAGCACGCCTCAAAGCTTAAAGAGCGCTTACAAAGATACTTACAGATCGCCCACCAATGAGACTCTCACATCGACCATCGGGTATCAAATCTCCTTTTTTTTTGGAGTGAAGACCGACGTCTTAGACAACTTTACCACTACACGAACATGAATTTGATTAATGCATGTGTAAGGCCCATCTCACTAAAGCACTCCAAGTCACTGAATGATGGCAAAACGCCCAAATTGATCTCTTCCAGTATTATGTGATCTACTGAACAAATAGGCGGGAGAAGAAAGAGCTTGAGCAATGAAAATATAATAATTCTGGATTTACATGCTTCCTGTGTAAATCAAATCAGCAACTGCTCAATTGTGTTCCAAACTTCCTGTTGATAGAAAAGATGCGTATAGAATATTGACATTGGTGATGGTTTCCAAGCCCAGCCACTAAAGCATGTTAGGAAAAGGTACTCCCACAAAGTTTCAATTTGTATGGTTGAATTTTTTAGCTTCAATAATTACACAACTAGAAATAAGAGCAGAATAAAATTGTTGTTCCGACCATCTTCTCCCTAGTCTCAGTTCTTGGGATTGTCTTACAGCTTCAGACTCAGTTACAGGCAACATCAGGAGCAACACCTTCAATGAGCACAAATCTTCCCACTGTCATGCAGTTGCCCTCCTTTTGAGAGAGTCCTATGCCAGCAATCAGTACAAGGAGAACCGCGGCACCAAATTCTTCACATAAACTCAAGACAATGTCCACTGCATGAGGCACCCTATTGCGAGAAGGGATTGCTAAGAGAAAAGATGTCCCCGACCAACATGAGCACACCGACCTTCAAGAACTCCACATTCTTCATGTCAGTGAACTCTCACACACAACTGTAACCCGCAGGAAGCTGCATATCATGTTTTCCCTAATTCAGTAAAGGCCATGAGCATGAATCTCTCATCTACTCCACAGCCACATTAAATCAAGTATAATCATTTTTGCTCCTTTTCCTTCTCCTTGGAATCTGATTTCTCGTTTCCTTCCAGAATAATCGCATCTTCTTCCTTCGTCCTATCTTGAGCAGTTAAAAGTAACCCATCTACAGACAGTTCAACATTTTGCACAACATGCAATTGGAGATCAGTTCTGACGATAATCAGCCCCCTCACAACTTAGATGTTATCCACTGGCATTAAGTGCGTACCCTTTCAATCGATACTAGAAGATTGTTCAGCTAATTGATGGCATCATTGCAGTGGAGCCATGCAATTTATCTGGGTTAAGACTGGACATCTCAACTAGGATTGGGTTTCCCGAAAATGCACAGCTTGAACCTTTATATGACTTGACTTTGCGGTCATCCTATCCAATAATCACCCAACACAGCAGGGCTAGAAGCCTTGGCAGAAGCAAGCTTTCATCCATGACAAGTTCAACTTTCACATTCAAAATCCATATAGCCGAGCTTGCATGTTCTGGATCAAACAATCTACAAATATACTGCTGCTTTCGCAAGGGCTGGTCCATTAGCCATAGAGGCAAAACTGATACATAGTCCTTTGGCTAATAATTGGCTTATCCGGACAACTCACCAGCTGGTTCCAACAATCTAAACAACGTATTTCCAGACAGAATGTCTCTTCATAATCAAAACCCTTAATGCACTGTCCACAACTAATGCACCGTTCTATGCACGCTATGCAACCCCTACACGACTGAGAAGCCTGCTGCTTCTGTTGGCAACTCTCTGCAGGGCAATCATAGACAGCTGTTAGCATCTGGCATATAGGACAGAGCTCTATGTCAATTACACGGTCATCATCACACATGGTATATGGAAACCATCTATGGTAGAATCGCGGCCTCCGGTCTCTTTGTTGCAAATACTTGTCCGCATCTAGTAAGACCTTCAACTCTTCAATATGCTTGTCTGTCACATGTGGAAGCCCACGAATTTCTAAGTGCTTTATCCCAGGTTTCCCTGAGGACTTTAGGGCTCTCAGATGGAGTAAAATCCCTTCAACAGTAAGTCTAATACAACCAGGCACACTTAGCTGAAAGAGGAAAATGCAAATGTCTAAGTTCCTCACTTAAAAAACAGATGGACATATTTATTCCATGATATAAGATATAGTCGCATAAAATCATGATATCAAATCAATAAGCATAAAGACGGAGAACAGTTATTGCAAAAGATATGATAGAATACAGAATGATTGCGCTCACAGAAAATCAGCAGACATAGACAGTATACACACAAGTCAAAGCATCTTCAATTGTCTTTGTTTCTTAAATCAACTTATGTAAAGATTCAATCATGCTTACATTGCCTTTATCTGATGTCACGATTGATAAAGCATACATCATTATCCTCGGGACAAATAGTTATAAAAAGACTACCAGTTGTGAGCATGAAAATTTGCAACTACCATTTATCCATTTAATACAGTTCTTTTCAGTTGAAGATCAAGAGAAGAAACAAAGAAAAATAGTAACTACATATACTTATATAGCATACAATTCTGATTGGACATCCTACAGTATATGATAAACAGATATAGTAAAACTGCTCGTAAGTGATCATGGAATATCTTCAGATACTAAATAAGTGCACGTCAAGTTTGAGATCACGTTACAAACACTGACCTTGATTAGCCCAGGGTTGCTTTGGAGAACACATCTCAGACCACTATCAGTAATCCTTGTGCAATTAACCAGGCTAAGGGATTGAAGAAAGCCTTGAGCCCTGTTAGTTAACTTAACCAGTGTATCATCAGTAATCCTCAGACACAATGACTGATCTATGCGTATACTCCACCAATACTCAGGAATACCTCTAACAATATCACGCAAAGATCTGCAAACCTGTTCAACTGAAAGAAGGTCCGTGACACTTAGATAATCCAACGCCAAGAACAACACCAAATGCATAGCATCATGTGGGCTACCTGCTTCACCATCAAAATCAATTTTAGTCGGATTTTTCACTTCTTCAGCTTCACCCCTCGAGACCCAGCTGTCCCCGTGACTAGTTGGTAAAACCATCTCCACTTTTCCATCGGATAGGAGGCTGCTATCAAACAACCCATCAAAAAGTAATCTATCGTAAAACTCATCAGAAACAGACATTTCATTGCCTTTGTCGTTGCCTCCGGAAGGGAAACTACCAGCACCATTCCAACCCCAATATAAACCCGCAAAAAGATTATAATCAAACTTTGAGTGGGTTTCACCCACCCCAAAGACATCATACTCTGACGGGAAATGCGAATCAAAATCTTGAATCAAATCCGAGAGTTCTGGGAAGGTTGACTTCATTATGTTCATACCAAATGGATCCCTGGGCAAGCGATCAAGAATATCATCAACTACCACAGCCGATGGTTCATCGAATTCCCTCAAGTCAGCATTGACTAATTCACCACAAGGGTTATCTTCCAATGCCTTATTGAAACTACAAAAGCTCCAAACATTACCGAAACAACCAGATTTCTTAAACAAATAACCATCGACGACTGGCTCAAGGCGTTGATACGGAGTCTTCTCCGGTGAAGCCAGAAAGCTCGAGTCCGAAGAAAAATTCAGAGCCATGTTCTAATAATAGTCTCTGCAACTAACCAAACGAAATTCCACAGAACCCCTATTAGAAGAAAATCAGCTCAAAGGAAAACCCCATCTCGATGCGGATAGATCCTTCTGCCCAGGAGAAACAGAAAACCCAATTATGTCTGGTGCAAGAGACATTTTTTCACCCAACAAACACACACTAAATGCATAGTTCCTGAATCTGGGTAACCTAACCAGCAATGCTCATGCTTTCAATTTTCCAAGCGGGCTGAAGGGGAAACAAAAACTCAACACCTCAAACGAAACTTACAAACAAAATATGGCAGAAAAGAAGATGAGAATCAGGCGGGTAGAGATAAGAATAATGACAGCCCGAGGAAGGTTGGGAGGCAATCAATTCATTCGTAGGTCTAGAGCTTGCAGAAAGTATAGAGAGACCATAAAAGGGAAGTATGGAAGAGCAGGAGATTGTGAAGTTTGGGAACTTGGGTTTGCCGCGAGAGTTAAAAAGAAAATAGTTGGGACAGGAGAATGTAGGGTTTGACCCACCCCACTCATGCAACACAATCCAGGGAGAATGGAGGGAAGGAAGAGAGGGAGAGCCAAAAATATGAGGGAAAAGAGGGACTTCGAATTTGGAAGGGACGGAGCATATAACCAAGAAAATAGGAGAGAGAAAGGGAGGGATAAAAAGGCGGGCCGAGAATTGAGTAAACAAGGAGACACGTGTTCGAGTAGGAACCGATGTGATTGAGCAAGCAGCCAATCACCCTTGCCTTTGGATTGACTTTCAAGCCCTTCTTTTGGGAGCAACCCTCATTTTTCCATTTCTATTTTTTTTTTTCTCAATATCATATTTCCATCTTTAAATAAAAAATAAATCATTCAGACTTAAGATTTCATCAAAATTATTATTATAATATTTTATAGATTACTTTTCTAATTTTTCTGTATCAAAACTATTTTTTTATGTATATTAGATTTTAACGGTTTAAATTTATTTATTTATTTATATTTATAATAATAATTTTATGAAATATCAAATCTGAATCATCTTTTTTTTTTTTTTTTTTTTTTTTTTTTAATTTAGGGGGTTGATATAAGATTTAAAAAGAAAATGAGAAGAGTGAGAGAGGGGTAACTGTTGTTGTTCATCAATTCCATAATATTTTTGTCATCTCTTCCCCAAATCACGGAGGTCCGGTATATTTAACCGTCCATTAACCAGGTTTTTTTAAAAATATTGTTTTTATATGTATATTTTTTGTAATTTTACCGGAACAAAGAAGATAGTGGTGAAGCTATTGATGCGTAAGATAGTAAGCACTTTATTAGGATGGAGCAAGGCAAGAGTGACAGACAACTACTAAATCAGCAGATTCTCTTGTGCGCAATCATGTGCATGTCATAAAAACTGTGTCAAGCTCCTGCAATTTTTATTCGCTTGCTTTTATGAACACACACACAAACCAAGAAAGTCTCGTCCATACAACATTATCAAACTTATTGACGTGTAAGACCCTGAACAACCTCAAAAGGGACGCTCTATAAAGTAGGAGGGATCCATATGTAACCGTGTGTTTGAACATAGCCTGCTTTTTCCAGCAACTCATCTGCTTCCGCGGGACCTCTGCTTCCTGGTTTGTAAGGAATTGACTCGAACTTCCCTTCATCAATTTTGTGCAGAAGTGGCGTAAATATCTCCCAGGATGCCTAATATCAAACAGAAAACAACCATTAGATTTGAAGCCTGAAATCAAGAATCAAGATTCAGAAATCTCTTTTGTTGACAACTCATGCAGTGATCTTACCTTCAACTCGTCTCTTCGAACAAAATGCTGCTGATCTCCTCTTATTCTGTAAAACAAATACAGATTTCCATTTTAAGTATTACTTGAAGACAAAATATATGGCTGGGCGATGCAGGTAAATCCTAGTACTTCTGCAATCTAATATTGGTGGAACTTTATAGTTTATACATCTGTGTTGCGCTTAAATAAATTCCTAGTTTAAAATGCAGAAACATGCACTTGGGAAAAGGATCATACGTGTCGAGGATTAGACGCTCATAAGCCTCTGGAATGGTGACATTTTGATAGCGCTGTCCGTACGACAAGTCTAGTTCACTTTGCACTGTTGACATCTCCAGTCCAGGTTGCTTGACCTAAATAAAGAGGCAACGAACCGGTCAGTCCACTGTTACTGGAATCATGGATTTTGTTTCAGCATTTTATGCCAAGACTAAAAGCGTAGTTTCATTCCATAAAGTACAAATAACTGTGATACAGGAGCACATATGACCAAGCCAATTTGCTACCTCACTTCCAAAAAGCATCATTGTACTAGGATATATATCCTCAATAATTGCAAATGACGTATATATAAAGAGAATTACAAGGGGTAATCAGGTCCAAGAATCAGTAGAATTATTCTGGTTATAAGTTATCAGAATTCAGAAATAGAATGACTCACCGTAAGCTTCATGTACATAGCCTCTGAAGGCTGCAGTCGTATGACAAACTCATTTCTGCCCTGCTTTTTACCTGAAAGTTTTACCAGTAAGGTTTATGCCTAAGTCAACACGTAGGCAAAGCTAAGGCATCCGTCATCTAGACATGGGAGAATAGAACAAAGATAAACCTATCGTTCATTAAAATACTATAGACACCAAAATGAAAATATAAGCCCATCAAAGAAGGAATCATAGCCCAGGTTGCTAAAATGATGACCATTTTTCAAAGTGATTGAGATCTATGATTTCTCTGATTCCACATTCATGCCCAAGATTAATTAAGTGTTCTTTACAAAAGATACATGAAAAGGCTTGTATTGAAGATAATCTATAATCCACCCAAATATCCAAAGGTTAGGTGACATACACTTGAAAATATCACCGGGAACATCCTTGAACTGAACCCGTATCTCTGCCTTTCTTGAATTTAGGGCCTTCCCTGCCTTTAGAATAAAAGGAACACCTGAGGTAAAAAGAAGTTTGGTGTGGAGATGTTATCAATTGTTATTTGATTGATCAAATGCACACCAAAAAAAAAAATCTATACCATATAGCATGGACAATTAACACTAAAATGAATATGTGCTAATCTCTGTAATATTATTTATCCAAATCATTCAGAAAAAATAGGCCAAAGAAAGGTCCGAAAAACTGGGTTTATTTCAGAAACAAAGGCAGGAATTTCACTCATACCTTCCCATCTTTCATTGTGGACTCGCAGAACAACAGTAGCAAAAGTTGGAGTGTTAGAATGGTCAGGTACTGTTGGATCATCTCTGTAGCCTTCATATTGTCCAAGAACAACCTCATCATCTTTAATAGGAAGAACTGATTCAAGAACCTGCACTTGACATGGCAACTAGTAAGATGCATAGAGGAACACACAGAGCCATTTTGAATAGAATGAACAGAGACACACCTTCACTTTCTCATCACGAATGTGCTCTGGCTTGAGAGAAATAGGTTTTTCCATAGCGACCAAGCAGAAACACTGAGTAGGCAGAAAATTAATGGGCAGCATTCACGAATTTATGATATAACAAGGTTATGGAACCTCCATAGATAAGATAATGCAAAGTGCGCTAAAACATAGAATAGGAGTGAACAAGAGTATTACTATTACATCCACTAGATATACGAAGGTATCCTCTTGACAATCCAACTTACATAAATGGAATTTATTTCAGTTAAAATGAACGCCTCACCTGTAGCAGATGGTTTTGAATAATATCACGAATAATCCTGTCAAATAGAAGTCACGAATCAATTAGTTATAGTTTTAGCCATAAAATAGCTATTCAATACAAAATAAGTCAACAACACAAATTTCAATACCAGCAGGCATTTGAGATAACATTTAGAATCTGAGCTCAATATCTGATAAGAAAACAAAATTTGAATATACAGACTTGTTTTCTTAATTTTCTTCATCTCAGAACCAATAATTGCCATAACTTGTCATTTGACAACATGTTCAGCAAACTAATTAGAGACAATTCACCACACGTACCCATACTGATCAAAATATCCACCACGACCTTCAGTTCCAAAATCCTCCCGGAAAACTATCTGCCACAGAACCAACATCCAAATACCCAGGTTTAAATTGGGAGCAGGCCCTTGCTAATGCCATAGTTTAATTTGGCAAAAATAACAGTAAAACACACTTTGCCAAGGCGGAAAAAATTGTTGAAGGTGATTTTAGAGACTAGTAATCTTCAAGCACACTGCACACAACCTACCCTAATTTCAAAATCATTACAAAAGTTTAACCCTTCATCTATTGATATACCTTTTACAAAACAAGAACACTCACCTGAACATTGTCAATGTTATCACGATTCCAAAGAGGTAAGAAAAACCGATTTGCAAAACGAAGTACTAACTGCCAATATAAGTCAAATAAAGAGGAATTAGAAAAGTCCAGGAAAGAAACGCCAAGCAAGCTATTGTACATCATTGCTTACCATATTCTGCACTAATTCCTTTCCCAAGTAGTGGTCAATACGGTAAATCTGTGGTTCCTCAAACAACTCTCCAATCTGGGCACTAAGTTCCTCAGCAGACTGTAGATCCTTGCCAAAAGGCTTCTCAACAACAACACGGGTCCATCCGCCAAGATCAGCTAAGAAATGGAGGTAGATGAAGCCACAATGAAAACATCAGATGCTTTTTAAAAGAAAAGGAAATTTGCCACTTTCAAGTTATGAAAGGCTCTAGTATGTGTTCATCCAAGGGGGAGAGACTATGGAGAAACTAGAAGCCCAAAGATCAGGTCTGCCAAAGCTTGCTATCTAACGGACATGTGTCTTTTTTTCCTAAAAAATCAGCCCAAACTTCCAAAGCCAAATTCTAGGCAATACTTAATATTTGAAGCGGCTACATAATACATGGTATTGTTTTCAATTTTAGTTCCAGTATTTACCAAGAAACCTAGAAAAGGGTCTGGCAGAAATCAGAGTAGTAGCCTAAAATTTATTCAAGGAAGCAAAAACGAGCCAGAAAAGTCAATCTGAAGCCTAGACTAGTTGTCCAGCAGATCAAGATCTTCAATAGATGCTATACTAGATCATAGAAAGTTTCACAACCCCCCCCCCCCCCCCAAAAAAAAAATAAAAAATCATTTGTATGTCACAAAAGAAAAACATTCATGTTGATTACCGACGTGACAACTATAGATTATACAATCATACATTTATTCATGCAACAAGTCTTGATCATTCTGCAAACAGACGGATATACTGACGGAGGGAGTGCAAGATAGAAAAGCCTTCGAGATGAACCCTCCACGCTATTTTTTAAAGATTCATGTTGTGAAATCTCTCTATCCAGTAGGCGGAAACCATCCTCAGAATCATAAGATCCACTTACATATTTGATCTAGAAAGGAAGAGAAAAAGAGAAAGCAAATATTGGACCAATGAGAAGGGTACTTTATATAATTAGTGAGAAAATAAAAAGGAATCTACGAACGATGCATGAAAAGTGAGCTAACCAGTTGCAAAAACTTTGCAACATCATCCAACAGCTCAGGGGATGCTTCTTTGTCATTAACAAGATAGCTGCATCAGATCAAAATTTTCTACACTCGTAAGCATTTAAAGCACACAAGGATGAAATTCAAGAAACAGCAAAATACCGATAAGAAAACACAAATAAAGCAACTTTGTGAAAGCAGAATCAATCACATCAGTACAAAAATACTGTACTCTGGAGAACAGTCAAAAACCTGTAATTGCAGTTTTATACAACTCGTTTTCATTTCAAAGGACATTATTTCATCAGAAATGCAAGGGAAAAACATTATAAATCAGTAAAATGCCTCACCTACGTATGCGGCTTCTCAATTCATCATCAGATATTTTTGTCCTCGCATAGCCAAAAATGTGAGTTTCATTTGGTGGCAAGAAACCCTGCAAATAAGACCACCAAAGGTCAAAAAGAAAGTAACCCTAGTTCTTGGTTAATGAAGAGAAACTTCTGGCTGTTAAGAAAATGTATAGGTAATCTTCCATGAAAGAGAAAATCTGAAAGAAAAATACTTGATTTCAGATTAACACGTAGAAAATGTGAATAGCCACAAAAAATTCAACTTGGAATCGATTAGAATCACAAAATAACATAGATCCATTTGGTTAAGGGTTATCAATAGCTCCATCCTTAGTTCCTTGATTTTCTATTTCGCACACTGATCAATATGATCCACAATGATTTAGTACATGTTTCATAAATTAGATGCTAGCGAACCCGGCGATATAGGTGGAAAAGTGCAGGAAACGTCTTCTTCTTAGCGAGATCACCAGAAGCACCAAGCACCACAATGGAGAGAGACCCAGTTTCGGGTACATTTTCTATATCTCCTAGAAGGGAATCACTCCTAAAGCTGGATCTTTTTTCAACAGTCCATTGACTTGATCCCATCTTCTAGCAGAACCAAGAAGATAGAAAAACTTGAAATTTACCGGTATGATCTGCAGCAGCTTTTTTCTGCATCAAACACATCAGAAGTAAGCAGATATCCTACATTGATATTGATGACAGAAACTAAATTGCATGGCGGTGGTGATGATAAGTTCCCAGCCCCAGGCTCCAATAGAAACGACCAATATTGAAAAAAACAATGGATTGGGCAGTGAAACAAATAGCACAACAGACTATGTACATCATCATAAAAAATCAGAGGAGGATTAAAAGCTTGCCACAATTTTGCGATAAGACAATACAAAAAGGGATAGTAGAGAAGCTACAACTCAAGAATCATACTTTAAAATCAAACAAACGGAAAGGTTATTGTTGCATGGATCTGAAATTGATCGCAAGGCATAAAAAGTAAATCTATCGAGGCTCACAACGTATGTCAAATCAAAAGATATCTTTCAAAAATGATGAAAGCCTCCCAGAAATGACAATCAACAAGTTGGACACCATGAGATCAAACCCGTGATCCAAATCAAATTAGAACACGATGATAACTCGAGGGGCGAAACAGAGAGATTAAGTGGAAGAAGTACCTAACACGGCGAACTTAGCGGGAATAGCACCAAATTGATGTGAAAAAATGGAGCAAATCTCGAGGATTTAGAAGCTGGGTATTCCTTTTAAGGCTCAGCCGTTCGGAGGTAGTTGATGGGTTCAACTACTTTCTCCTTGGTCATTGAGGGTCATTCGGTCTGCACAGTCGACGAAAGCTGTTGTAAATTCGCTTTCAACTCATTTTTCTTATTTGCGTTTGTGCCCCGCTTTTTAGACAAATTCTTCGCTGGCGCGGCTACTTCCTACGCATGCATTAAGGCTTTGTTTGGTTGGTTTTTTTAGGGAAAATGACAATCATGTCCCAAGAACCATAAAAAATTATAAAAAAGTCCCAACAGAAATTCATATATTTGATATTATTTGTATTGAAACAAAATCCAGGTTTTAAAATTTTGTTATAAATATAACACTTCCTGTTATGAATATGGTTTTTTCTGTTGTAAATGGCCATGTTTAAAATTTTGTTGTAAATATAACACTTTCTCGTTGTAAATCTAAAGATTTTTTTTTGTAAATGACCTTTGGCGTTTAAGGACTTGAATTTGAAAACAAAATTCGGGTGTTTAAATTTTGTTGTGAATATAAGACTTCTTGTTGTAAATATAGTTTTTTTCTATTGTAAATGGCCAGGATTTTTAAATTTTGTTGTAAATAAATATTGTCAGTTGTAAATATAACACTTCACGTGTTGTTAATAGAAATAATATCAAAAACAATTCTAGGGACTTTTTTATATGTGAATTTCTGTTGGAACTTTTTTGTAATTTTTATGGTTCTTAGGACCTGATTGTCATTTTCCCCTTTTTTTTAAGGTTGAGTGAATGTTTGACAAATACTAAAACCGTGGTTTTACAAGCCATTCTTTTATAAGTTGAGACAAAATTTTCTTTACATAATTACCTCGTAAATTGTAATAACCATTCTTCAAAATAAAAATTCAGATGAAACTTTAATAATTTAATTTATAAATAAAACTAAAAAATTTCTCTCCACATATAAATAGTAAGTGAGGAGTACGTACTTATTGTTTATTTATCCACATAAACAATTTAATCATCAAAAAGTCATCCACATAAACAATTTAATCATCAAAAAGTCTTTTAACAAGTGAACAGTATGTTACAGCAAGTTATGATGTAGAAATGAACAAGAAGTTACCTATACTTTTAAGGAAGAAGTTATCTATTACCTATTTGTCATTAGACTTTTTAATGATTAAATTGTGTATTTTTTACTTAGAAAAAGAATATTTATCAACTATTATTCGAATAAATATATCAACTCAACAATAAAACAACAGCTATTTATTTAATAAAGATGCATTTCAGCGAATATGTCTTGCTAAACAACACACGAGAATGTCTTGCTAAATTTACAGGTTTCTTAAAGCTGGACAGGAAATAGTGAAATAGGGACTACGCCATCAAATTGGAAAAGGAAGGGCTTCTCTGGGCAAAATACCGGACAATGGGAGGGGTGCAAAGCGAATATAGCAATAGTATGTTTGACTTTCTTGAATGACGGCGTCGAGGAAGAAGAGACAACCAATATCGCACAATCAAAAATTATTGCTATATCTCAAAATATAAATTGAATTCACATTTGATAGTGAGGGTACTTTGTCCATACTCAGGGCCCACCCACCAAACGCGGGGGAATTACTTTCTCTTATTATCTTACATTTTCATCATTCCTCTTCATTCAATCTTAACTTTTAATTTTTTTTCTCAATCAATATACATCATTAATTTGAATTAATCTTGACTATCCCTCCTAAAATGCTTTTTAATATCAGTCAGTATTTTAAAATATTTTTTCAAGATCCTAAAATTTAGGATCTTGAAAAAATATTTATCTGTATTGACTGGTACTAAAAAAAATACTTCAAGATACTAAAAAATACTTCAATATATTAACTGGTATTAAAAAAAAATACTTCATGATCTTAAAAAAATATTTTAGGATACTGACTGATACTAAAAATATATTTTAAGATACTGATTAATACCAACAAAATGAGAGATAAGGAGGGATAAAGAGAAATAGGCCAAACAGAGAAACCGAACCCTCCTCCGCAACATATCTCATTTCACACCACAATACATTCTTATCATTATACTTCATTACTTGGGGCGAAAACCCCATGCTATAAATTTTGAAATGCATATTAAAAGTGGGTAAATTATATATTCCCTCCTATCTTAACTTAATATCATATATATTTGGGGAGTTGATCTTAGTCATAAATATAATATAAATTTTCATTCTGTCAATTTTTTCGTAACTTATCTCTATTTATATTTACTCAATAATAACCTAGGATGAATGTAATGAGATAATTAAGTAATATGACTATGACATTTTAAAAAATGCATGTCATATTAACTAATTTAACTTACTTCCTTAATCTAATCAAATTATATAGATATATCTTATAATTAAGAATAACAGGAAGTACCATGTTATGAGATGCATCATGTACCAGGAGAGATTTGAATATTTAAATGTTTGCTAAAAAAATATAGGGAAAATTCGATATACACATCACTGTAGCAAATTCATTTTTAAAGGTCCAAAAGAAATTTGAAATTTTACTGTAATCCCATAAAGCTGCAGCGAAATTAATTTGTGAAGTAAAAAGACAAAAATAATCCGTTCAAAAATAGGGAGAAACAATATGATTTCCAACTAGCAACTACATCATGAACATGAGAAATACTCTTATGAACAAGTAGAAAAGTCTTATGAATAAATAAAATTAATTTCTTTAAAAAAAAAAGATTGGAACGGAGAGATCAGGTATATTTCCATTTGTAAGTAATATACATGTCATGAATAAGTGAAATAGTCTTATGAATAATTTCAACACTGTACACTGTGAAAAAGTGGAATTCCACTTGTTCATTATGTGTTTGCTGCTTACAAATAAAATTTGATTTCAGATATATAGTTAAAAAATTATTTTCACTATTCATATGATTATTACACTTCTTCATAACATATTTATCACTTGCCAATCAAATTTTTTCTTATTTGATTTTAAAAGGGTTATGTTTGTCCTTTTACTCCACAAATTAATTTCACAGTGGTCTGATAGGGATTGCAATGAAATTTCAATTTTTTTTTTGGAACCTACTAGAAATTAATCCGCTACAGTGGTCTTTATCCCAAAAATATAAGTGGTATGTCACATGTGGTCTTGTGCATTAGTTTTTTCTATGGAGTAATGAATAATGTTATTTTTTTCTCCCACGAGAGTCGAGAGGCATCAATAATGTTTTTTTTTATACAATGACGTCAATATACATCAGGGTGGGTCCCAACTTGTTGTTTTTAAATTTTTTACTATCATGAGTCATGAAATGGATGAATCCTAGGACGGACGCTAGAGGCTAGAGCTGGGAATCAGGGACAAAGCCTAATAAGGTCAGCTTTCTAGGGTTTGAGCCTTCGAGATAAGAAAAATATTTATTTTTCAAAGTCCCCAAGAAAGCACTTACTGCCGCGGGGACCCGGAATTTACTATTCCAAATTTTAACTATTTGTCTTCTAATTTTTCAAAGAAATATAATAAGTAAATTACAACAATTAAAGTTCCAATTTATTAAATAAATGTTGTCAACATTAATATCAAAATAACACGAATCATTCAGCAAATAACCACAGTCACTAATTTATAATTAAAAGCAAATTATGTTCACAAATAACTCATATAAAACAGAAGAAGTATACCATTAAGCGACATTAGTACGATAATTATTATTGTCATCATCTTCATCACTATCATCAATTTCAACGACATTTGGTTCATGAGTAAGAATATTATGAATTTCTTCTCCCGCATCATGAATACATCCCTAATCTTTATCTGCAACAAATAATAAATTAAATCATAAAATTAAAGTATAGTTATTATGTATTTGTGTATTTGTACTTAAATGGATAAATAACTCTATAACAAATACAAATTACATATAAATTAGTAAATTGTCATCATATGAATAATCCATGATCTAAAAAATAAGAATAATAAATTAAAAGGGCGCATGTAGGCCCTTTTTTTTTAGTTTCTATACTGCGTGCGCTTATTTCATTAAGTTCCTCTAATTTTTAAACCCGACCCTTGAAGGATCCGGGCTTAAAAAGGCCGACTCGATAGACTCAACTCCATTTTCCAACTCTACTGGAGGCTGGACCCATGCCCATGCGGGGTCAAGGGCACCGACAAGGGATGGTGGGGGTATTGTGGTATTTGACTTTTAAAATGAAATAATTAGGGGATAAAATTAACAAGTACCAATTATTATCCTTAGCCGCCACGATAAGATATGGATAAATTAAAGAGATATTTCCCTCAATAATTTAAATAAACACAATAGCCTCGGCGGCCCAAGACTGACCGAGAATCAACAGATTGAGGGCTTTGAGAACGTTGGTTTATTCTTTAATTAAGATTTTTATTTCAGTTTTGTTCGTTTTCGTTTGATTGTTATGAATTTAATGCTTTGAGAACGTTGGTTTATTCTTTAATTAAAATTTTTAAGATTTTTATTTCAGTTTTGTTCGTTTTCGTTTGATTGTTATGAATTTAATCTATTCTAATCTTTAATAAACCTATTAAAAAAATGTAAATTTAATATATAATTAATAGAATTGCAGCAGCCCTATATTAAATTATTGTTTATAAGTCGGTTTATTTTAAAAACAATATTTTCACACGCATACTATTTGTTAATAATTTGTTTTTATCAAACAATTTTATTAGTCTATATGGTTATATATAAAATTAACTTCTTTATTGGGGACAACTAGAACCTATAACACTCCCCTTCTTGTCTTTTTTATAAACAACTTTTTTTTTAAAGCTGCTTTTTAATACTAGTATAAACAAAATTTGTGTGTATCTCAACATTTAAACTATCTTTTTCTCTTATACCCTTGTTAAATGTATATATTTATACTAATTATCTGTCACTCATCATTTATTCTCATTCATTCAGTTATCTATTACTCATTCTCTCTCATATTTCTTACCAATTATTTTAATAAATAATGGCAGTATATTTGAAAGAAACTTGATATATTTCATAAATTTATTGGTTTTTTTTTTTAATAATACAGGTAAGTCAGAGTTTGAAATGATAAGGTTGGGACTAGATTTTGACAATCTAGCCCATAATACAACAAACTAGAAAATAACCATTGATCCTTCAAAACCATATTAAGACATGTTATGGGGATTGTTGGAACCATAGCCACCCCAACATCAACAATAACACTATGACCTGACCATAAATTTATTATTTTTAATTGATTTAAAACGTTAGTTTATATTGCTTATAAAAAGGAGAGGAGGGAGTAATTTTTTCTAGGCCATTAATGGTACCTAGGTAGTGGGCATAAAATTAATTATGTATTTATAAGTAGTAGATATAACAATATTTGGGTCAACATAATCAGCAGTATAGCGTCCATTGAGTGAGAAATATTTTTTAAAAGAAAACGAATCCGAGTCTCTCTGTCTTTGAAGTTTGAGCACACAATAAAATATTATGGGTTATTGATTAAACTGTACTCAACAATAAATTTCAGCAACACAAGAAGATAGAGATTTTTTTTTTTGCTCAGAGGTAGTTATATATGGTTAGTTGATATTTACACTTAGTTATACATGGTTAGCTGCACTCATAACTCAATAATATTACATCCCATTTAATATAAGATTTAAATAATTAATTACTAATAAAAATGAGTTAATAATTAATTGACATGGATTAAAGAACGCTAGTTAAATTAATTCTCTATAAAAAAACAAAAAAAATGTGTTTTTTTTAAAACAAATATCATATTTAATCATTTTTATATTAGAAGTGCAAGTGATGAAAACTCTCGATATGTACAGTTATTATAAATATTTCATAAAAAAGTACCATGGGTGTTATAAATTTCTATTTTCCCCCGAATTAACTGTTCGTGATTTTATCCTAAAATTACAAATTGTGCAAGAAAACACCAGATAAATTAGAGCAAGAGGTGAAAATTGTGCGGTGCTTGCTTGAGACTTGAGAGGGTTTATTTGCACAGTGGTGATCACGAAGTACCTAGTAAATACAAAATTACCATAAAGTTATAAATATTATTTCATTGGCCATAAATATAAGATATAGTTGACTTTTTTTAAGAGATTAAATAAATTTAAATAAGATATTTAATCGTATTTATATGTTGTGTATAATAAGTTATATATTAGTCTATTATAAGTCAAACAAATTAGTTTAGAGAAAAAATAAATTAAAATACTTTAAAGTAATTAAATTAGCTTAATTAATTTCTTCAAAAAAAAAACAAACAAACTATATTTTATATTTAAACAAAATGGAGTACTATATTAAATTGTGTAGATATCCATGACTATAAACATTTCTCAATTCTTGACCTTTCATGTCCTACACTCTTCCGTAACCTCTAATGAATGATTTTTACTTTTCATAACTTAAAGATTTACACTGTGCAATACACTCATGAGAATTGTTTTGGGAGAATGACATTCAAGTTCTAACTAAGAGAAATAATCAATTAACAAATGTCAATGGTAATTATTACACTTATTAATTCCTCTTATTCACTTGTCAATGAGGACTTTTCTGACATTATTTCCTTTAATTGAGACCTCAACATTATTCTCCCAATTATTTTTATGTGATTATTGGTTGGCGTTGGAAGGCTGGCCATGATTAGAGATTTAGAAATGCATATGGGGGTCTAAGTGACTAAGATATTACTCCATTTTCTCCCTAATTCTCACTTCTCACAGTATAGAATAAATAAAACAATAAAAGTGGGAACTGGGTCAACACACAAAATAATATATTACCTCAAAACAAATCGTATCAGTTCATATCAAATTCTTAATTAGATTAGGATCAGGAGGCAAATGACAAAAGGAAGACTTTTTTTTTTTTTTTTTTGTATTTTGTAAAGGAAAAATCAAGGTATGTGGATGAAATATGGTAGAATACAACATTTAGGATTCAGTTTCTCTCCTTTTATTTTTCCATCTGCTCTCATCATTTACTCCAAAATTACGTAGTTTTAGGGTAAACAAAGCAAGGCAAACTTGTTTTTTTTTTTTTAAAAAAAAGAGAGCATAGAGCACTTTGAAATATTTTTTTAGTAGTATTTAGTATTTTTAATTAATTTTTAGTATACACAGCACTTTAGAATATTTTTTTGTTGACAACCGGCATTTACTATAAAATACTTCAAAGTCCTAGGTGCCAAATACCGGGTGCCACTAATAAATATTTTAGAGCGCTCAGTATATTAAAAATTAACGAAAGCCAGGTGAGCCTTTCCCGCTAACCAATCAAACCGATGCTGACCGTAGGATCAATCAGGTGGACTAGGTCTTTCTGAAGAAGAAAGGATAGAACTTTGGGAGGAAAAGAGCTTGATGGGGCACGAAGGAAGACCAGAATCCTTGGATGCACGATACTGGAAACTAAAGTTTCCAACTTCATACTAGAAATCTACTAACAAATATTTTAAGGTGATATATTTCTTTTTCTTTTTTTCTTTTTTTAAAAAAGTGTTTCCTTTTCTTTATTTACCCCAAAATTACGTAGCCTTGAAGTAAAGAGTCGCGGGTAAAGAAAAGAAAAGGAGCCAAGGCCCAACATTTGAAGCAATAAGGATTCTGGGCATGTCTTCGACTCCCTCCGTTCCTATTTATAAGAGCTCGATAATTAAATTATGCATTTTAAGACAACGGTTAAAATTAGTTAAAAATAATAAGTATGCATTGAAATAAACTTATTTTTCAAGTATGCCCTTATTTATACAGGGGCAAGTAAGAGAGAGAAATAGAATAAATATAAGTATCATCAACCCTTTAATTAATGCAATATAATTAATGAGAAGCACATATGAAAAAATTCACTAAATGTTGAGATAACTTTTATCAGACAAGACTGTTTAAATGTTGAGTTCTTATAAAAAATAGCCGGATAGTTCTTTTATTATCAGGATGGACACACCAACATGACCTGAGAAACTAGGTCCAAACAAGGACCAATTCCTAACTTCAGTTATTGTCTTGATAATTCTATGCTTTGCTTTGTTGCTTCCTGTATTTGTCCCTCTTCGTCTTCCGAAACTTCGCTTTCATTCACCAACGACGCTTTCTTTTCCTCGTTGCCAAATCTCTCACATAACTGTCCCCTCTAAGACCACCTTTACGAGGACCTCATTATCTTGGTTAAGTTTTTCTGGGCCTGTTATTGTTATTTTATAATGTCTATGGTAATAAGAAAACATGTTATACCTGCTTAAAAACGTTCAACAACAAACAATTCTGACTCGCCCTGATACCAATATTTTTCTGTATAACACAAGAAACCTTAAACCTATCAACAACTTACAAATCGCGTGAATATCTGAGGTTAGTCTTTCTAAATTGGCACAACAGTTTATTAAAATATGGAGCAATAAGTGTGAGTGTCGGCATCATGTCAACCAAATAAAGGCATGTGATTCCCCTTACTCATGACCACCGCTAAAGTAGATAAGAAAGTTGGTTGAGATTTGGCTTCAATTAATTATCTAACATTCAAATTGATAGTTGCTCAGGTAAATCCAATAAATTGCACCAATAATTCAGGACAAAAATAAATGTAGCTATCATTATTTTTGACCAAACGGACCACGCTATTTCTGTTCAAACAGGCCTGTCCACACATATGGCGGGTAGTCCAAAGTGTACAGCCCACTCTAATATGTACCAAACCTTATTTTCATTTTTGAATATAATTCTTGTACCAAACAGACTTATGGATATAAATCTCATAAAATCGACATGCACGCTCCTTTTTACATTCCTTTTTTTTTTTTTTTTTAATAAAAAGACAAAATTATATTAATAACTAAGAAGTTATAAAACATTATGCAAATTTCTAAGAAATTAGAAGAAATACAAATTAGAAAGATGACTAAATTCACTTCTTTTTGACAATTCTCATGATTGATTATAAGATCTGCATTTCGATCTTATTTATAAATTTCTTTTAACTAAATCACACATACAGCTTGAGGAAGGAGAAGTAGTTATTTCAATGATTATGAGATAACTTTTTAATTTTACCCTCATTGATGAATGAATATCTTTTAACATTTTCTTCTCTCTCAATTTTCATTGGTAGAATTAATATAAAGCAAAATTGTCACAATCTCATTTATTACCCTAAAATGGGACTTATAAGTATGACCAAATTTTTTGATCAAAAGTACCTAATAAATAGGACCAAATTTTTTAATAAAAAAAGACTTATAAATAAAAACATATTGATAAATGACTAACTTGCTCAAAATAACCGGCAGCTTGAATTGCAGCTAACTAGGCATTTCTTTACCCTCCCTTGTTTTGAGCTCTAAGCCCCCAAAGCACACGGATCGAGAGAAAAACATTAGCAAGAAGCAACAGCCATCACATCTTCCAGGATGCATTCTTTTGGATTCATCATAAAGATAGAGAGTCAGATTTTTGTATACACATTTCGACATGAACCCTAGAGGTAATGTTGATATTATAACCACACACAAAAGGGCGCCTCATTGGACCATTAATTAATCCATATTTAATTTATATATCAAGCACAAGCAAATCTCCCCGGCAGCAATCACCAAGGTCAGGATGACTGGCCAAAAGAACAAGTGCAGGCCCGCTTCGACCATCAACAAATGAATGAAATGATATCACAATTTTAACCACTTCGGCTTCACAGCTTTTTTATCAGTAGGCTTGCGTTCTTGAACAGCAGGGGTTTGTGAAGCTTCAACGGGTTCTGGTGCAGGTTGTGCAGGTTCAGATTGCTGGCCTTGATCATAAGTAACATCCAATCCCTTCAAAGACATAATATCCTCCAATAGGAAAGACCCCGTATGGTCAGCCATGGCGCTTGAACCTGAAGATTACATTTAAACCAGGAAAATTAAGTATATTAGAAAGTCAATGACCTCTACTACACCAACCAACGATGTTTCCTGGTAAGGTACCCAGTAATCGAACTGGCAATCTCTTAGTCAGTTTATAATGCCAGAAAATGTCACAATTAAACACAAAAAATAATGTGGCCGCTCCCTTAGAGTAATGTGCTAGTCGTTCCACTCCCCTCTCAGCTCCACTTTATAACACTAGTCACCTTCCCAACTTGTTAATTGTGCCCAGGTCCCATGTTCATCTCCTCAACTCCATCCTTCTACCTGTCTAAGGGTTAGTTTGGATTGAGGGAAGGGGAAGGAGGGGAGGGGAGGGGAGAGAAAAAAAATTGGGGGAGGAGAAAATTGTACTTGAATTTAGTCTAGTGGGGCCCATAAAATTTTCCTCTCCCCCATTTTTTTTCTCTCCCCTCCCCTCCCCTTCCCTCAATCCAAACTAACCCTAAGCGTCCTAAACTCTGCTAATCATGTGATACTCTATCAATGTACGGTATGTACCATGCAGTAAATTCATTGAATGCAATTTTACACATTATTAGGTGCAACTGCGAACATTAGCAAACAAAATATATTTTCTTTATGCCAGGGTGCACACCACAAACAGTCAACCATAGCAAACAAAAGATGGCATCAAAAAAGAAAAACGACTGATCTTGCAAAACAAATGTTCTAATCACCCAATGTGTAAAATTAAGAACAGATCAAAGGACAACATTCAAAAAAGATTCTACAGACTGCATGAACTCACCTTGGGGAGTACCATGTGAGAAGTATACAATGGCACCAGGGCAAAAGCCAGCAGTATAAAAATCTTGAGACATGTCTTTAATCAGCTTCTTCGGTGGAGTAGTATCTGCATCACCAAAAAAACAGTTCAGAATGAAGGCCACATACAATAACGATATTTTAAAGGTCTCCATACTTCAAGATGTCAGATATGACTTTGGGCATAGTCAGCTGGAGGTAAAAGAGTTAAGGGCATTCAAACAACAAAATTGGTCATTATCCATTCAAACAAAATTTTGATCTGATAGAAGTTATCAATTTGCTTACATATATAAAATGGCTGTTCCGGATGTGCAATCATTTTGGTGAGGAGATCAACTAAACTCTGGAGTGTTTCTGAAGGGTGAAAGGTAGCCTCTAATGTGTGATTATCAGGAAAGCGAACTCTAATCACAGCCTGGAAACATGAACAAATAAACTTAAAAGTAAGTCTACCCCTCACAGACTTCATCAGTCTAGCAGTTACAAATTCTATAACTCTATGAAAGAAAGAAGAAAGAAAACTTGTATGCATCAATGGCAATGATCAATTTTTTTAAAAAAATAAAAAATTGACATTACTTTGGTTATTCTTGATCTACGAGCTGCCTCTTCTGCTTCTCGAATTTTGCGAGTCTTCAAGAACTTATCTGCACATAACCAATACATTTAAATTTCAATATTCATGAAAAATCGTATGTTCTTTCTGCATGCATCCTGAAACATGTACTTAAAATTAATGATTTTCCTGTAATAATTATCCTTAAGATATTAGGCTAACAACAATTCTGATGGGCAGTGGCTCCCAAAAGAGAGAGTTTTACAATCATTTCGGATAAAGCGTAAATCAATGCAGTAAACATATAGCTTCTTTAATTACTATTTAATTCAAGTCCTTCATAGAATTTAAATACATTGACATGTCCTTCCAGTAAAGCAGAACATTAATGTTTGGCAGTTTGGGGTTGATACAACCTCGCTTCCAGGATAATATAATATGAAGTATAATTCTTACCTTCCTTTTTAGTAGCCAACAGGCGATAATAATCTTCAGCAGTGAATTCAAAGAAATCATCAGTCTCTTCTGCCACCAAAATGCCAACAAGAAAAATTCATTCAGGAAACCAGAGTCTGTATATTTAAAACTCTTGATAATTTAGATCACACATTCTTCAAAAGGTCGAGGAGGTGTAGAAGTCAAGGTTCTATTACGATTGTCAGTGGCAGTATTAGGTGCCGCAGAAACTGCCAATGTTTCAAATACACGGATATCTCGTCCAAACCTTTCCTTGATGGCTGCAAGCCTGGCCTGGTGCCAGAAAACACAACAGAAAAGAAAGAGCATGAAGTAAAACAGCAGATCAAGTAAGCAATTGTGCATCATTCAAATGAACAAGTCTGCAATACAGATAACTAAAACATACATCTACTTTTAGAGTTTAAAGCAGAATCTGTGATACCTCACAGAAAGCTAAGGTAACTACTATTTTAGGGGAAAGGAATGAAGGCATAGTAGATCATATTCACGCTGGTACCGTAGTAGGTAAACTTGAAGGGGAAAGAGATATCAGTTTAGGCTTTACTACGTGATGATTTTATTGAAAAGGTCCATCACACTTTTGTCTCAGCAGAGGAAACTGTAATTTAGATGCAGCAGATGGAGATTGCTGAAGCTATCCAGGAATATTGCTCTAATCACATGGAATAGGGTAATTTATGATAGATGATTTAATAGTACATGATCTGCATTAAAGTCGCAAAATGTCAGCGTCTTTGATTCTTAAATTGTCATGTATTATTGTTAACACATTTAGGAGCAAACCTAGAGATTAGTAGATTACTACAATTTTCTACCGCTGAAGCCTTTAATTGGCATGCACAATACTACTTACAAATAGGAGAAAGCTCGGCTTGAATTTACTTTTAGGTATGCAACTTCAATTTAGCAAAATCTAAATGGCTAAATTCTAGGATATATATTTATTGCCACGTTAAATGTGCAAAAGCGCCTGATGGAGCCAGAAAGGGGATTCAAGTCTTGTAATTAGTTATATTGAAGAAGTTGAAAAGGAGCCAAGATTTAAGACCGCATAGAGCTAATATTTTCTATTTCATACTCACTATTCAGAATTAAATGACACCCACACAACATGAGATGGTTTGACCTAGTATCAAGAACACGTTAACAAAGGATGGATTCCGTATCGCCACCAGATTAAGGTTTGGTAATATATCAAAATACTATGTTATATACAGAGTGCTATCTAATAACGCAAAGTCTTACACTTTTTGCCTGAATCAATTATAATCTAAGACATTGCGATTCCAGTAGGTAAGTTGCTACGAGTTTCAATATTTTCCGTATCAAATTTCATGTTTTGGCACTGCCAGATATTAATGCCAATCCCAATAAACACTTGAACCCACTGATAATAGAGATGAAGAAAACTTGCAAGAAACCCTTAGAACCAATCTAGAGACAATCAAGAAGTAAAGCACAAGAGACGGAAAATAACCAAACCTAGATAGAGAAAAAAGAAGAAAAATATCAGACGAGAAAGGAAGAAAGAAAATCGATTACCTTAGTTGCTTCAGCATCCATGGAATCAACCGCTGTCACCCTTCTCCTCTTCGAAGTTAGAGAAAGAGGATCATCCAGAAACATGAGAAACAGAGAAGTGGAGAGCGAAATTAATGAACACTGATTACGTCTGGATTTGTATCTGGGTTCAGGTGACCAGCATTTATATAGTGGACCATATCGGTAATTTCACCCTTCCTTTCCTCTCTTTCGGAAATTGATCATCACACCAATCTCTCATCATTCTTTATTATCTTTTAATTATACCCATTAGATATTGATTCAATAGGATATACATCATTCATTTTTTAAAATTTTATTAAAGTGGATGATTTGTCTCTTTCTAAACCGTTAGATCAATATCTGACGGCTATAATTAAAAGACAATGAGGATGATGAAAAACTCTGCCGTTGAGAGAATCTGGACCCTTCTCTTTCACACCTGCATATGCAGAGTTCTCGCTGGCTTAATTCATAGTCCTCTAGACTCCATCCTTAATTTTATTTTATTTTTATTAAAATCACTGTTTATTTTATATTGATACTTAATTATTATTTTTTATCTTCCTTCGCCTCATAAAAAATAATAATCAAATTTAGGGTATAAGAAAATATCAAACTTATAGCCGAACAATTAAAAGGGGTGTTTTGTGTTATTGAATCTATTGTTCTTAAACTCATGAATTCTCTGAATTTAATGTCTTTATGTTTATAACTTATAAAATCATGCCGAGTTGTAGGTAAATTTGTGCAGATTGTAAACCCTATTAAACTCGTGAGTTTAATTTATTGTTTTTACATTTCTATCTTATAAAATCTTATTAACTTGCTTTTAAATTCGTATCAACTTTTTTGATTTTCTTATGCTCAATAGTTTTATATGTGAATTTTATAGATTTTTTTTTGTTAAGTACTCCCTCCCGGTCCTAATTATAATAACATTTTTATAGTGTAAATTCTTATTTACAAAAAGTATTTCTATAATTAAACCGGGAGTAGTATGATAATTTATGAAGGTAGATTGGATATAATTTTAATTATTTGTATTTAAAAATATTTAAATCAAATTGTTTTCTTTTTATATTTTAATATTTAATGATAACATCAAATTCTTAGCTTATGTTATGAGTTTACATAAACTCATCGTTGATTGGATCACAACACCACTTGGTAAACAATGACTTTTGTTTTATCAATTATTCATAATTAGTAACAAAAAAATATTAATAATCAGTAACAACAATCTTAAATAAACATCCAAGAAAAATGTTATAAATTTTATCAGCGGTATTAAATTTTTTCACTTAGCTAATACTTTCTGTGTATAAGTATTTATCAGACTCGCTCCTCACCAATACAATTTTTAATAGAAAATTTCTCCCCATTTTTCCCCACACACACACACACATATATATAAACATCCTTTTATTGAATACGAGAATTAATTCATAGCATGATTGTTTTCCCCCCAATCCTAGCATGGTGTTTAAATCTTTTAACCCAACTTTTAAACTCCACGCAATTGTATGAAACCACAATATAGAATACTCAAGTTTGCACGAGACTATTACAAACTTTCAAAGACGTGTCATGTTATTTATGATATTTTTAAGAGTTAAGAGTCATTTTTTCTTAAAAAGTTTTGATTTTGGGGACAATGAATATTTGGAAGTTTTCTTTAAGAGCAAAATTGTTCAAAAAGTTTATAAAACATAGTAATAGTAATGTTGCCCTATCATTCTCCTTTATTAAATTTGACTGATAAATTAATGAGATATCCCACGTATCACGCGACCTTATCATTCACATCACCAAACCCATGATGATAGCTCATCGTCTCTTTCTTTCTCTCTTCCTCATTTCCCTCTGGAAAAAGAACAAAAAAGAGTTATTCCCAGTTCTTTGGCCACCCCCGCCCAAACTAATATATGTTCATACAAGGGTGATTTTTCCCCCCTTGAAAAGGGATAAATCTAACATCAAACCATGTGAAGAGAGACAATACGTGTTCTCAAGTTCTAGTTTTTACTGAGTTACATTGAGGTGGTGATCGAAATTGAGCGAAGATCATATCTGAGTGTAGCCACCTTTGGCCTTCACATCTGAACCACACATGGGTTACTCATGGGTCCGGATCCTCTCATTAGCGTTTTCTCATTGTCCCTCGTCGGCTTTAAATCTGAACCATATATTTGATACAACTGCCTACACCAACAACTAAATCAATGGTTTGGATTGGATGGTGAGAAATGAAGAGAAAATTAGCTAATGAGAAAATCCTCTTCTGGGTTCTTCCTTGCCTACCCCACCCCCTCCTCTTACTGTTCTGCCTCACCTTCTTCTCCCATTCACTCCCTGAGACCTGGTTCAATGAGATCCGCAATGACGACCACCTTTCATCTCTCTAGCTAGTTTAATATTGTCATGATGTTTAAGGTTTGGGCCTTTTGAAGTCATCTCCCTACCTCTGCTCTGCTTCTAATCTGTCATATTGAGGTGAAAGAAATAATAGAAAACTCTATCTCTTTCTCTCTACACTGAGTTTTAATTTAGGATAAGGGTATTTTTCAGGCATTGTATCCTCATGATTAGGTTTTCTTTAGAAGTACAATGCTTGATGGAAGGCGCTGGATTAGTAATTTATATTTATATTTCTATAATTTCAAAGATTTTGTTCTCTTTAATCTTTAGCTTTTCTTTCGTTTGCCTAATATCTATTACAAGAAGTGATTGTCTGCTGTCTGTTCTATTTCTTTATGCTCGTTGATATCATGGTTGGCTTGAAGGCTTTGAATTTTTTATGTGAGGGTGAAGAACTGGGAATAACTTTTTTTTCCCCATAGGAAAGAGGGAATGAGGAAGAGAGAAAGAAATAGATTATGAAGTGTCACAATGGTCTGGATGATGAGGTTGCTTGACATGTGGGATGTTCAGCTAATCTCTCAGTCAAATTTAACATTGAAGGATAACAAGGTAAAATTGTTACGTTTTGTAAACTTCCTGAATAATTTCACTCGTGAAAAAACTTCTTGATACCACTGCTTCTCAACCAAAATTTCTGTGGAAAAAATGACCACTAACACTATTTGTAACAACGACGACAACAATACGAAGAGAATGTGTAAATTCAAGAATATTTGAAGAATTAAAATATACTAACTAAAAAAGATCTTTGGATCTATCAATATAAAGTAGATTTAGAGGTGTAAGAACTCATTAAATCCCTTTAAGCCTCGAGTTCAAGTCTCATTTGAATAAAGAACAACATTTATGAACCCCAAACCAAACTAGATACTTGATATAATAAAAGGAAAAAAATAAAATAAAATTTGGATCTAACCTGTTTTTATTAGGTATAACAATATAAATTATGTTAGGCCTAGCTATACTAATTGCAAGTGAAATGATGGGCCGACCAGTTCTCCTCACTGGTGCGGCCCAAATACTTACAAGTTTCAGATTCTTCGGACTTTTAAACAATCTCTCGCTACTCTTCAATGAGAAAAGGTTTAATATAACCAGCGCCTTTGTAGCGCAAATGGTGTTGGAGCTGGTCTCCTCCCCCCATGTCCTGGGTTCAAACCCTGCCCCCCTCCCCTATGGTCTAATATATAAAAAAAAGTTTATTATATATATATATATATATATATATATATATATATATATATATATATATATAAAGGTTTAATATAACCTACTCTTCAAACAGTTTTCAGTTTATTGAGCTGATTTTTTTTTTTTTTTTTATAAAAAAATCGACAAGTGATATTTTTTATGAACGTATTTTTGATAAACTAAAAATAAAAAAACAGGCTTAAAATGTAAGTTTGGCGGAATCTTAATTTAACCTCTGTGATTAATTTTAAACCACACGACAGGACCTTTTTGTCCCTTCAATCAAAGAACAGATGCCACCAATGGAACAAATGTCACCGTCGATATCCAATTAGAACGAAGAACCGCATAAGGACTGACGAAAAGGAGTAGCTTCCATCCCAATAAAAGTGTCCATGGCATAAGGGCTGACGAAAGGACTTGTAAGCATTACACATTGGCTTAGCTTAACACAAAGAGCTCGGGACTTGTAATTTTCCCTTTCAAGTGATGTTTTATTTTTTGTTTTCTTGCACTTATTATTATTATTATAGAATAAACAAATACAGTTACAATCTCCAACTCATAATCAAAATCTATTGATATTAATATTTTATTAAGATAAACTCATTTAAACGAACTTCACGCTGAGATATCAGATCAATAACTGCACATTCATTGTTTTGAAAGTTCTGCGTGACGTAAAAATCTCAATGAAATATGTGTGTGTGTATTTATATTATTCTTGACATTTAAAAATAGAGGAATAAAAAGATACCGGCTAGTTTTGTCGTTAGTGCAAACTGTGAAATGACAATGGGTCTGTTTGGGTTAGCGGTAGGAATGATAGTTTAAAAGCTATCTGACTTTAAAAAAAGTTCGGTAGGAAAAAAGTCGGGTTATAGATAATGATTTGTGTTTGGATTGATGGTGATAGAAGTGGCGGGCCTAACATCAAAAAGTTCGAGAGCGTTTTAAAAAAACTAGATTCTAGAAACTTTTTTCCAACTTTTTTGACTTTTTTTAATTTAAAGTTAAAGCCAACTTCTGAAGGAATCCAAACGCGGTTAGGCTTTTTTTAACCGTGTGGCGTTGGTTTTTTTAAAACTACGTATTTTTTTTTTCCTTTAACATTTAAATTTAAGTGAATCCAAACGGCAAAATATATATCAAATTAACCGGCCGGCAGCGACGACAACGCGTTTTCCCAAATCCTCCTGGTGCCTACGGGATTTCAAATTCTTGTGTTGGCCGAACGTGACTCCGAGGGGTCCCATCAACCATCATAAACCAGTAATATAACTATTTACTTAATTGATTAACCATTAATTTAAATCACAACAGAGTGACTGACCCCTTCCCGTATTTTCTTCCAAAAAAGATTAAATAATAATAATAATAATTCTCTGATGATTCAAATTATGGTCCATTTCGTAATATCGAACTCTTTCACAAGGAGATCCTGGCTGACCTGCGTTTTCTAGAAAGACATTCCGTGGGGTGGATTAAGCGGAAATAAAGATTAAAGAAAGACGATAGCGCAGGATCAGAAAGAATTCAAAAGGAACCTTAGATAAGGAACGGTAGAGAAGAAAGTTGTTGTTGCTGCAACAATCTTTGAGAGACAGAGGGTGGGTTCGGTGATGACGATGGACAGAGAGAAGGAGAGGGAGATAGAGCTAGAGAGTGCAATGTATACTAACTGTTTGCTGTTAGGTCTGGATCCGGCCATTATCGGTGTTGGAGCCTCCAATGGCACCCCTCGCGTCGGACTCTTCCGCCATTCCAACCCTAAATTGGGTGAACAGCTCCTCTACTTCATACTATCTTCCCTCAGGGGCCCAGTTCAATCCGCTAAAGTACCTTCTCTGTTCTGATATTTTGTCAACTCTTCATCTTTCACCACTTGCCCACACACATTACATCCATCCATCCCTGTCTGCCTGTTTTGGCGGATGCTTCTAAATTTTTGTGTGATTTGCTCCTAACTGTAACTTTTTTGGATCTTCAGGATTTTGACAAGGTTTGGCCAATTTTTGATTCGGCGCAATCGCGAGATTTCCGTAAGGTATTACTATTTTAAGTACAATTGGCGGTTCTTTGATATTTCTCCTGTACTATTTCCTGGGTTTTGGTTCGTTTTCTCTTCCCCGTTTGAATTTTAAATTCGAATTGAATTTATTTAATTAGCGCTGGGGTTGTATTACTAGGTCGTGCAAGGGATTATTAGCGAGCTCGAGTCGCAGGGTGCGCTTCCAAGGAGCAATTCGAGAGTTTCTTCACTTGCTACGTGTTGTGGACCGAGGTCAGTACTTCTGTTTTCTCTCTTTCCAGCTCACCTTTGCCCCCCTGGAATCCTCAGTTTTGATTTGCATTGTTGATTTCTGGGAAAAACTGCAAAACATATCCATTTGAAATATGTGCATTTTTGCTGGTTCTGTCGGAGTTTTGTTCACCAGCATATTTTGCTGATTGCAGTTGCTTGTTATCCTGATCCAGTTGCCAGAAAATGTTAACATGTTTGTGGTTTTAGAACAATGCATTGTACATTGTCTGCTGGTGACAAGCAAATTTAGCTGCCAATGTTCTTAATGCATTGTTTTTATACAATTAATTTCTTTGAATGTTTTTTGGGTCGTTGAAAAGACGATGTTGTAGTGTCTACAAACTTATTGAAACTTTTTATTTCTGAAAGTTAAGAAAGTTGGTGAGGAGAACTGTTTCTTCACAAATTGAACTTTTTTTTTCAAGTACAAAATGCCATTCAAACAAATCTATTAGCATGCCACCGGGGAATCTCATGGTTTATATTGCATATGAAGGCTTGGAATTTATATTCCTGTTGAGCAACTTCGAAGTTATTCAGATGTACATGGTGGTGCAGGTTTGTTGAACTTCTATGGCAGCTTTCCTTGCATGCTTTGCGAGAGGTTCATAGACGAACATTTGCAGCTGATGTAGCTTCTAACCCTTTGCCTGCTCCATTGACTGATGTAGCATTCTCACATGCAGCTACTCTACTTCCTGTTACAAAGGTATTACTAATAATTATTAAAAAAATAATCCAAAGATCGACTTAATCCTGACTATATGCTTGCAGCCTTGTAATTGAAACCGTGTTTGGCTTGTCTACTAGAGAATGAAAGGACTTCTGAGGTTAATCTTTACAGCCTTTTCTATTGTGACGATTTTCTAGATGTAATTGTGTTCAAGTCTCATTATATCTTGTAATGTTTTATGATATACGTTTCTAGTTTACTTTTACTTCTATTGCCATATTGCTCAATATGAAGGTTTCCGTAAGAAAAGGATTTTATTGTTTTTGCCTAGTATACTCTTTAGCGCTCTTTGTAATTAACATTTCTTTTGGGTGATGTCACTCTTGGTTTCCTAGTTATGGTAGGATGTTGTATTCTTTATCTTCATCATTTCTTTGGAAACAACTGGCCTGAACTTGAGTAAGTGAATCTTGTCCCTTGTCTCAAATAGGCTAGAATAGCACTTGAAAGAAGGAAGTTTCTTAAGAACGCAGAAATGGCTGTACAACGGCAGGCTATGTGGTCAAACCTAGCTCATGAAATGACTGCTGAATTTCGTGGCCTATGTGCTGAAGAGGTAAGCAGTTACTGAAGGTTATTTTCTGAAATTGGTTCATATATCATACTCCCTCCGATCCTAAATATAAGACATAATTGAATTTCTTTTTGGAGAGATTAAGGAAGCTAAATAAGTTACTTAGTTATATTATATGTTGTTATATTATATGTTGTGTATTCTTAAATTATATATCAGTTTATAAGTTAGACAGGATAATTTGGAGAAAAAATGATAAATATAAATATTTTAGAGTAATTTAATTATTTTTCTTAATATCTTCAAAAAAGTCAACTTTGTCTTATATTTAGAACCGGAGGGAGTATATCTTTTCCCTTTTTCTCCCCAAGAATGTGTCACATTATATTTCTCTGAAATGTTTGTTATGTACAACCTGGATGTAGGCTTATTTGCAACAAGAACTGGAGAAACTTCATGATTTGAGGAATAAAGTGAAGTTGGAAGGAGAACATTGGGATGATCTTGTATCCACTTCAAGTCAGAATTCTCATTTAGTTTCAAAGGCTACACGCCTATGGGAGTCTTTATTAGCTCGTAAAAGTAAGAATGTAAAATAACCTTTGTGCTTTTGCAGTACTCCAATTGATCATGTCATTTTACTATCCTCACTTTCAAAGTCTTTTAAGCATGTGATGTTGTTATAATTGTATAATAGGTTTTCAGTAATGTCATTTTGTTTCTATAATTGTATGCCTTTTTTGCTCTTACCTGGAAGAGTTAATCAGTAATCGTGCACCTTGAGTGTTTGTTTGTTGCTATAAGACTTACTGAATTGTTTTTGAATTTTAAATAGCATAAAAATAAATTATTTTGATCTCATGTTGGCTGATTTTTTCTTATTTTATAAACTCATAAACAGGGCCTCGAGTCTTTCTTCTATCTCATAGATTGTTCACTGGTTTTGTATTCTGTTGGTCAGATTTGGCTCTTCTATTCACTATTTTTCTTGCACATACACTTATTTTGTATGATGAATTTCTTGTCCATTCATTCAAGAACATGACTGACTTCAAAGTTTGGTGCAAATTTTCTCTGGCAAAACCTAGCTAAATTTCCTTAGGCATTTGTTATTAGACTTAACAAAAATATGATATGTATGAGCTAATTATTCTTAATAGCAAACACCTAAAAACCTCCAGTTATATATAGACTGTAGTACATGTTTCCATTTAAATTTCTGATTTGCTAATTATACTTTTCCTGTACTTTGTGGTATTTTTTATATCATGACATTCCACACTCTATCTTCCTGTTCTCTCTTTTTATGAAAAAGACCTTTGCCCCTCCCTCTTAATATTTTGTTCTTGTTTTTTGAATAAGCTAAAAGAAAAAAGAGAGACCAAATAATGATGATGTTGATTTTGTTCATCATTGTACAGGTCAACATGAAGTTCTTGCATCAGGACCTATTGAAGACTTGATAGCTCACCGTGAACACAGGTAATTTAGTGATGCATCAGGACCTATTCAATATAGGGAGACCATTTGTTCGAACTCACTTTCTGATGCATAAATTTCAGGTATCGAATCTCTGGGACATCCTTGCTTGCAGCAATGGACCAGAGTTCTCAGGCACCTTATTCAGACATATTATCTGGACAGCCTGGGGATTTGCCGGCTGTGCGTATGGATGAAAATGAGGAGAATGAAGGATTTCATCTTAGTAATGAGATGCTTACAAAAGCTGATGATAGAACTGGAAGAGTCCACCAAACAGTTGATGTAGCTGAGGTTATACGGCGATGGACGCATGCTTTGCAACGTATTCATAAGCAATCGCTTCATCTGGTATGTTTTTTAAGCTGTTCCGTTCTTTTCTTATGCCTCCTTTTTTATACTTTCCCTAGCTTCCTTTTTCTTTTCTTTTCTTTTTTGGGGTGGGGGGTTCACTTGGCTTAACTTTAGGATACTTCGTGATTTTCTTTCTAACTGTAGAAAAATGTATTTTAGTAAATTAGTTGTTGCTTAAAAATGGTTGAGACAGTAGGATTCTCTGTGCTGTTTTCTTGATGAGATTCATTAGCAATAAGATATTCTGGAATACATTACATTATAGCACCAAAGAACAAAAATAACTTCCTATTTGTCTCGTTTGGTCCCTGTTAGTTTTTATTTTTATATATGTTGTGATATTTTTTGGTTCATATGCTATATATCAACTTTATGGCACGGGATTTATTAGGTTACTTGAACTATCGTCTATGCAATTAGCTCATATATATGCACGTTTATCTTTTAAGTGTTACATTAAAACCAACATATACGTAAATATATAAGCACATACATGTATATATAATCTTTAACTATAATAATTGTTATTAAAATGGGTACTAAGGATAAGTTACTCCAAGACTACCAGCGTCAATTGTTTTATCCATGGGGAATCTTAGGCATGCCTTAATGATTCAGGAAAAATATGATAGACTTCTAGACATAGAGAATATATCCACAAAAATAAGTTTGTCTCACTCTTATTTAAATGATATTTCTTTTTAGTTTTAATTCTAACTCTTGGAACCAGGATGACCTGACTTATAAAGCTCGTAGTGCTTTGTGATTAAAATTATCAATTATGACATTTTGTCATCTCTTTTGTCATGGTTCTTTTCTGCCTTATTTTGACTCATGAAAAACGATGTCAAACCTAATATATATATAATCTTTTTTCCAATGAACTACATAGAGCATATATAAACTTCTCACTATGTATGATCTGTAGGCAAAAGCAAATGATGGAGAGGGTCCAGATATATTGCGAAGTGCACAAGAAGGAGGGTCAAGTGGGCATGCTGAGTCGTTAGCAGCAACTCTTGCAGAGCATCAGCAACATTTGGCTAGCTTTCAGGTCAAGAATTAAATCATGCTTAACCACCATAAGATTTTTCCAAGGCTGTAGCACTTCCACTGGCAGCTTCGTCAGAGTGGTTGTGTTATTGAGGAGTTACATTCCTCTCATTGTCTTCTTGTTCTATACTTAAGCATCAATATATTCAAATGTCAATTCATCTTTCCTCTTTCTTTGGGAAGGAGGTGGAGTATTTTTGTGGAGTTGACATACTACTGCCATCCCTATACTTAAAAGATCACTCTCCGTTGTATTTGTTACATTCAAGCGCCTTTTATGTGCAGGTCCTTATTAACCAACTGAAGGAAGTTGCTCCAACAATACAGAGGTCCATATCAGAATGTACAGAAAAGGTGAACAGCATAGCCTCCAATATACCCCCATCAAACAGACATCATGGGCAATCAACATCCCCTATTCAAACGCAGAGTAGTGTGAGGATGGTAACTATTCATCATTTATTTCCTTCAATTATCAACAATTTCCCTTGGATTTGGTTAGATTTATGTAGAACTTTCTGTCATTTTTGTGCACAATATAACACTTGGGTCCTAAGAGCTAAAACAGAATAGTCACATTTGTAAATGTTGTTATTTTAATATAAATTTGTTGTTTGTTCTTATTTTAAAGATAAGAGGGAGGTCTGAACATATGGGAGGTCGGTTTCTATTTTCCTGTTATTTTAGTGCTATTACTTAACAATCAGAGATCAGATTTTTTCCCCTTGAACTTGAATTATTCAGGATGGGAGTATTGATGATGTTGGTGAGGTGACGTCAAGAATGTCTAATATTCAGCTTGATAAGATGTCAGCTAGTCCTCCTACTTTAAAGCTTCCTCAATTATTTAGCTTGACTCCAACTTCTGGAAAAGCTGGAAATGTGCAAAGGAGGCAAAGTACAGCTCCTCAGACCAGCCAAACTGAGAATCTTTCTGAAGGGAAATCTTTGAATCCTAATTCAAGTAATCTAGCAGAGACTTTACCAGAAGGTTTCCTGTGTCTACTCTGTTGCTTGACTGGTGCATTCTTTTTGAAGCTTATAGGGTTTCATAGAAAACTTGGGGGAAAATTACTCCCAAGGTCCCACACAACACCATAAAATACTCCAAGGTTCCTAAAAATCATCAAATTATTAAAGAGTCCCATTTGCCTTAATTGTAAATAAGTTTTGGAGTAGATTTACCAAAATAACCTTAATTAAATTAAGGGGCCTTGTAGTGTTTTAGGATGTTGTGTGGGACCTTGGAGTAATTTTCCCAAAATTTTTATCCATGCATTGAACGAACTGGCTGATGGCCCTATTTCGTAGGTTTTGATTTTCATTCTTTGTTTTGCAGAGAGTGATAGTTCCTATGTCCAGAATTTGAAGAGGTCGGTAAGAGAAGCAGCATTGTCATTGCGGTCCTGCAATTCAGAATCATCACGTGACAGTCATTCCGATGGAAGTTCTGAGCACTTCTTTGCCCCTCTTTCAGAAAGTGGGTTTTCTCATTTAGATGCTGAAAAAAAGGCTGCTTCAAGAAAGGCTTCTTCATTGAGGAGTAAAAGGTTATTTTTACCTCAAATGGATGATTCCTTGCTTGAGAGTCATACATCTGATAGTCAGGAGGAGCGCAAGCTGGATGATTTTCCTGATATGTTGAATGAATTGGAACGGCTTTCTGATTATGACCATGTAAATGGGTTTCTTTCATTTACTGGCTCAAATGCAACTTCTGATGCTCAACAGTCGGTGTATGACTTTGAGGATGCTCAAGATCAAGTATTCTCACCACCTCTTTTAATGGACTCATCGCTTCTAGCAGATTCATTTGAGGACTTGCTGGGTATGTTGAGTTTACAACAAACTGTTCTGATTATAGCATCCTATTATTGTGGTTTTCTCTCTTTTTTTGGCTCATCTTTTGTCATTGTGATATATTACATGGCTAGCTAGCCTGAGATATGGTGTGGGGGCCAAGAGGGGGAGCGGTTGCTTTTCTCTTGAGGATTTGATTATCCAACTTCTGATAGGATGCAAGCTTTTAGACCCAGTATTCTTTAGGACTGGAAATGCAATTTGAAGTTTTTCCTTTTCTCATTGTTGTCCCCTCTATCTTCTTTATACACCAAAAATAAATTGTCACATACTTCTTCCGGTCTTAAATATAAGACTTAGTTGGCTTTTTTTTTTTGAGATATTAAAGAAGCTAAATAAGTTACTTAATTATACCATGTGTTGTATATGATTAAATTATATATCAGTTTATAAGTCAGACAAATTAGTTCGAACAAAAAACGATAAATATAAATACTTTAAAGTAATTTAATTAGCTTCCTTAATCTCTCCAAAAAGTCAAATTATTCTTATATTTAGGTTTGAAGATAGTATTTTGGATCAAGCATGATTGATTGAGATAAATTTTTATGCATAAATTCTAGAAACTTGTAAACTCAGCTGCTTTTAAACTTATTTTCTCAAGGGAAAGAATGATTATGTTTTCATGTCCAAGTTAATGAGGGAATCCTGTTTGATGCAGCTCCACTATCTGAGACTGAAACAGCCTTGATGGAGCACTGAAATGATAATTTGGCTAACCTCTGAACATGATTGGGGAAACGACATTATAGTTGTGGTGGGTTGCTCTTCATATTTTTGTCGGGACGTTCACCTCCTTCACCTTTTATAACACGATGCGTGTGTGATTTCTGTTATCTCTGTTTGGTATGTGTTTAACATCATCTGTGCTCATCGGTTGTTCTTCTGCTCGGAGGGAACTGAGGCACCTGTGTTTTGATAGCTAAATTTGGGACGCATTCAATAAAAGTCCAGCCTGGGTTTTGGAGGGTGAAGTTGGCTAAACAACCAAGTGATTGTTGTTTGGACTTTAATTTTCCTCATTGGTCTCCTCCACTTGAGTTAAAATCTGTGACAGCCAGAGAGGAGCGTTGAAAAACGTGGTGACATGAAGTTCTTAGCCTGATTGTTTTTTCTGCTTCAAATTTGCAGGCCTTTGGCATCTTTTTTTTTTTTTTTAGCTAACTGTGATTAATTCTTGTATTCCAATTGATGTATTTTACACTTGTGTATGAGTTAGGCGTTATATTTTGGCGATATATCAAGAATTAAAAAAGTGCATTTTTTCTTATATAGTTTCCAGTAAAAGTACAACGCTCCCCCATGTTATTCCAGCTAATGTAACTTCCAGTGCTAGGGATGTGGATCCTGGTCAATGGAGTTTTATAACTGATGTGTATACTACTGTATAGAGTAGTATTGTTCTTCCAATTAATTATACTCCATCAATTAAGTTTTTTTAATTGCTGCTTGTTGATAAATATTTTAACGTGAGGCCAACTATACCTGGAACTTGTTCTTGTTATGGAAGGCGATATTTACATTTCTTATAGTGATGACTGAAGGTTTATGTAGTATGTAAATTAATTGTGAAGCATTTGTTTACACTAATGCTGAAGTAGATTTTAAGGAGTCCAGATTTATGGTCATTTTATTGTGTCCCTAATCACTACTCATGATGTGTGGAAAAAAGCTACTCCTATCATACAAGAGTTGACGAGGGTTACGACTGTTTGAAGCAAACATGGAACAAATCTCGCCCCGTGTTTGGTGGTTTCACATCATATGCCTCATTCGCATCAAAATGTCAGCAATCGATGTCCATCTTTTGTTGGGGTCATTTACGTGACGTTCCTAGTTGATACCACATACCTTTCAAGCCCTTTTCCTTAAAAATCTGTCATATATGCATTGGATATCAAAGCATTGCCTTAAAAATGATCTCCTCTAATACTTTGCCAGAAAGCATTGCACTACAATTATAGGAAGCCAGAATTCATGTCCCTAATGATATATGTTATCAAGTGGAGACCGAGGACATGTGTGCTCCACTGCTCCCAGGCCCCACACTCCATGCACATAATATTTAAGTTTGAAACACTCAAAATTGTCCAGCCCAGCGAGGGGCCCCACTGATGGCTGGGACACCAAGCGAGTAGCATCTTCTTTTAATTTATCGGAAAGGAAGGAAAACTGTGCTTAAAGAGAGCTCCTCTTCTCTTTCCAATATTCGCCCCCCAACGACGACACATCATTCTCTCTGGTTGGACGAACCCCCAAGTCTCACTCACCCAAATGGTGCGTGTCACGTACGCCCCCGTGAACCTTTCCCTGTCCCTACTTCCGGGTCTCAAGTTTCATGATATTTGTAGCTTCACACGCTACTATTCATTGAACTAAAAATTGATGTTGGTTTTGAAGCGTTTCTAAGGGCATTTTTGTCGCCGAGTTTGACTGCTAAGGAGCAAAAATCATTTTATGATATTTATATTTTTTAGAGGAGAGTTTTGATTTGAGGCTTGAATGATACTGAGGAGGAAAGTTAAAAGGGAAAGTAGGAATGAAGATGAAAAAGGCAATACCGGCGGCAACAACGTCATTTGGCTAACAAAACCGCTATCGCAACTACTGATTGCTGTTCCTTTCTCTTCTCTTCCTATTTTTACTCCTACCAGAAGGCAACCTTTCAGAGATAGCGTGGCTGAAATTCAATTATTCTTGTTAGTATGGATTAAACTTCTTCATTCTTAAAAATTCCTCTGCTTTTCCCGCTCCACTTTCTACTTTTTCATATTCTGCGCTCATTTTATTTCAAAAAATGGAGAACTAAACGTTGTTGTTCCATCTGTACTTTTATTTATTTTCAAAACTTTGTTGGGTACAGTTGCCGCGGCTGCTATTTGGGTTTGGTAGATCAGAACCAGATCTTGTGACTGACATCCAGCTGTATTTGCTTGAAACTCTTCATAGAGAGGGAAATGGAAAGATGAGGTAACTGTTCTTCATTTTTCCTTTGCTTGTTCTGCTGGAATCCAGATATCAGGGTCATCTGATTGTTCGTTTTAAACAGGAATAGTCTTACACGAACTCTTATTTTAGTTTTGGGTATTTTGTGTAATTTTGAGCTTGTCATGTCTTTGGATTCCAGATTTGTTATCAGATTAAGCGGCTTAGACGACTCTGTTCCTGGCTTCTCCCATTTGAAATATCATATTGACGAACTATGGACAGATTGTTGTTCGTGATGGTGGAGATGATGTCCTCAGCTCTTCCTCCAACTCAGCCAATGCATTTTAGCATTCTGGCTTGTCTGCATCTTGCTACTTGGGTTTGATGCTTTGCTGAATTTTGGAACGAGTTTCATCACGTAGTGTCTTCTGAAGTGCATGACATTAATCTTTTGTGGAGCCAACTGGAAGTTATGATCAAACAGATATTAAATAGGCTCCCACGGAAGCCCTCCAAAGCAGTGGAAAATCGAGGAGGGGGAACGTCGACATCCTCTTCAACTGCTTCCAACAATGGTAGAAGCAGTGATTTAGCAAGTTACCATTCTGGGAATACAACTGCGTCATATATCTCAGGCCTTAATTCTTTCTCAAGTCTTGGACTAAATCATGGTGACAACTTCTTTGAAGCTGTGAATTCGAAGCTTAACGGGAGTTTGCCTGCTTCTTCTTATGAAGCTTTGCCAAGTTTTAGAGATGTTCCAAACTCGGAGAAGCAGAATATGTTTATCAGAAAGCTGCAAATGTGTTGTGTTGTTTTTGACTTCTCTGATCCAATGAAGAACCTCAAAGAAAAGGACATTAAGCGGCAGACATTAGTAGAGCTTGTGGATTACATTTCTGCAGCTAGTGGCAAATTTACTGAAAACATGATGCAAGAAATTGTAAAAATGGTGTCCACAAACTTGTTCCGGACACTCACTTCTCCACCTTGTCAAAACAAAGTTCTTGAAGCCTTTGATGTGGAAGAGGAAGAGCCTTCAATGGACCCGGCATGGTCTCACCTGCAAATCGTGTATGAATTCCTTCTAAGGTTTGTTGCATCACCTGAGACCGATGCAAAGTTAGCAAAAAGGTACATAGATCATTCATTTGTTCTGAGACTGTTAGATCTTTTTGATTCAGAGGACTCTAGAGAGCGGGACTACTTGAAGACTCTTCTTCATCGCATATATGGGAAATTTATGGTGCACCGCCCATTTATTAGGAAAGCAATCAACAATATATTTTACCGATTTATTTTTGAAACTGAGAAGCATAATGGAATTGCAGAACTGTTGGAGATTTTAGGAAGTATAATCAATGGCTTTGCTTTGCCACTGAAAGAAGAGCACAAGCTGTTTCTTGTGCGAGTGCTTATTCCTCTTCATAAACCAAAATGCATACCTCTGTACCATCAGCAGTTATCTTACTGCATTACACAATTTGTGGAGAAAGACTGCAAGCTTGCTGATACTGTTATACGGGGATTACTAAAGTATTGGCCCGTTACAAATAGTTCTAAGGAGGTTATGTTTTTAGGTGAACTGGAGGAAGTCTTGGAAGCCACTCAACCTGCGGAGTTTCAGAGATGTATGATGCCCTTGTTCCACCAATTAAGTCGTTGTTTGAGCAGTTCACATTTCCAGGTTTGATAATCTTACTGGCTTTATCAGCTTTCTCTTCCTCTCTTGTTTCCCCTTTGATAAATTCTCGCATAAAGGAAAAGGCTTGCTTTTTAAGCTTGATTCCACACCTACGGTGGAAGGAATTTGCTGTAGAAAATCATTTTTCATTTCCAAAGAATACTTTGATTTCGTTCAAAATATTGTCATAATGCATTTGCCCCCAAAGATAAACTACTGTCTCACTGAAAGTTATTTTGAGATTTGGATTTGTACTACCAATACTAGAACCAGTGTCATCGTCTAAATTTTCTTAAATTCCTCTTTATTCATGCTTTTCTTATGCATTCAAATTTTGCTGTTTATATTTTCTAATGTTGTCAAGCTGGACATTTTATGCTGATTTCAATGTTTTGTGGTCTTCTCATATTTTTCATTTTGCTAATAGATTTTTAAAAATCCGTGGATAAAATTATGGTTTTGTTTATGCTTTGACAAGTTAATAGCTCTTGGTTACCATGTACCACCATGCCATATATGTGATCATTTAGATCATCTATTACAGAGGTGGTTATACACTACATCAAACCATCAATTGTCTGGTTGTCATCTGGGACTCACCTATATTGGGAACTTTAGCGGTTGTCAATTGTTGAAGGTTTTCAACCTGAGTTTTCATTGTCTGACACTTGATTTTTTTGGTCTGTTGTAATATGACAAGCTGGACATTGTGAAATTTTCTTCTGAAGTGCGACGGAATGTAATTCTTGAGATGTACTGCCCATAATTGTTAGCTTCATGTTTATGAATAAATTATTTATCATATCAATAATTGGAATTTGTTCAAGGAGGAGGAGGAGGAAGTTGAAGTATGAGAGAAATAATAACCCTGTACAGTTGCTAGCGAGCTCTACTATTGATCAGAATATATATATATAAAATTTGTGTCCGTTTTTTGTTGCCCTTTTGGGCGTTGAAAAACATACATGTCAGTTCTTATTCATTCTTCGATTTTGTATTTGTGATGTCAACTATATTGTACCATTGCTTCCCATGAAATTTTGTCAAATTTGTGACGAAAGCAATAACTGTAAAGGTAGCCTTTGGCTATCTCTCTCTTCCTCAGTTTCCAATCTGATTGTTTGGACTGGATTTATTATCTCATGTTTGCTTTTCGTGAAAAAATACCAATTGAAGTAGAGGTTCATTTTCAGGTAGCTGAGAGGGCTTTGTTCTTGTGGAATAATGAGCATATTGAGAACTTAATCAAGCAGAACCGCAAGAGTATACTTCCCTTAGTGTTGCCTTCTCTGGAGAAAAATGCAAAAAACCACTGGAATCCGGCTGTCCAGAGCTTGACAATAAATGTCCGCAAGATCTTCTTTGATGCAGATCCGGAGCTCTATGAGGAGTGCCTGATCAAGTTTAAGGAAGATGAAGCACAGGAGGAAGATGTTAAGTCAAAGCAAGAGGCTAAATGGAAAAGGCTGGAAGAGATAGCAGCTATGAAAGCTGCAAGCAATGAGCCAGTTCTAGTTTCTCCCAGAAATCCCTCCCGTGTACCATCTGGCTAGGCAATTAGAGATTTCTTTCAGTCCAACTGTTCCTTGATTTTTGATCTTGCAGAGCATGAGAATCTGAGGAATGGCTTTAAAGCAGCTTATGGTTAGTTTTCTTGGTCATATAACATTAAGTTGAAGCAGGGTCAAAGATGGGGCCTGCTGAAATGGCTCCATTGTATTTGTAAAATAGCTTCATTTGGATCCATTCTCTTACCTCATATAACAAGCATTTGATGTATATATGGCATTGGGTGGACATAAAATGGGTGGTTTAGCCCCGGTTCTATCAGAGAATTGGCTTTGTAAAGCCTTTTTAGTTTGATGTTCTATAGAATCGCAAAATGGCCTATAAAATTCTTTCTGTCTCCATGTACACTGGCCCGGTTTTAGTGTCAGATATGGGTTCTTTTTGCTGTTTTCATGAGGGGTGATATTTTATATTGACAACCAAATCGAACAACACTTTTCCTCACAAATTGTGGACCGAGCTCCCAGTCTTATCCCTTGAGTATAAGGATGCTGATCATAGCATTCTATGATAAGGGATGCTACGTGGCAACAGCAACGGCAACTCTTCATTCTTTTCCTTCGGACTCTTCTGTTTTTCCTACCCCTTAAATACATTTTTGGTTGCTTATTGCTTTAGCATAATTATGTGTTGATGGTCTGATTAAGGATTTCTTTTGGGTGTTAAGGATTTAGTATCATCTACCGTCACTACAACAGATCAATCTCTAAGGATAAAGAGTATATATCCCCTACTTAGGTTTTTTAGTCATTGTATATTTGCTTTTAGTACTACTCCCTCTATTACTTAATGTAATACCTATTTACTTAATTTAATTAACTTAAAAAAATTAGTTGACATGTTTTTTCCGAAACATCATAATCTTTTTCTTTAATTCCCACAATCTATTTCTTACTTGATTATTGTTGAGGGGGTATTATTAGGAGTAAATTAGAAAAATATTGATAAATATAGTAAATAAATTTTACACTTAAGACCAACATCAACTTCCCAAATAGGTCATATATTAAGAACTAGAAGGGGTATAAACTAATTTTTTTTGAGACATTGAGGATAAATGATACTATTTCCAATATTTAATATAAAATCTCATTTGTATTTTGCATTGCGCACAAGATTTTATATTAAGTATCAGAGGCACAAGATTTTATATTAAGTATCAGAGGGAGTACAAATTTTTTAAACGAAATTTGTTCCATGCTAAGGTTAAAGAATAAATCACTAGGGCATTAATAACTTTGGATATTGAACAGTTGTTCATATTAATATATTTATTACATATTATAGTCATATGAGGGAGGTCAGATGATTAAGGGTTTGTTTGGTTTGAGGGGAGGGAGTGGGAGGGGAGGGGAAGGGTAGGATGTAAGTTTTCAAACCCTTTCACATATATATATAATATATCACACTCTAATCCTATTTATAAATTCTTTTTGACAAAATTTTTTGGTTCTATCTATAAGTCGAGTTTCAGAGTAGTAAATAAGATTGTGACAATTTTGTCCATACTAATTGTACCAATGAAAATAGAGAGAAGAAAGTTGAAAAATACTCATTCATAAATAAAGACAAAATTGAAAATTCATCCCATAGTCATTGGATTAACTATCTTTTCTTGGTATGTGTGATTTAATTAAAAATGACTTATAAATAGAGTGGTAGATATTAAATTCTCCCTCTGGTCCTAATTATAGGTGCACTTTTGTAATATCTTTAATGTAGCTGGTCCCAAAAAAAAATCATACTACCTCCAGTTCTAATTATATGAAAGACTTTTGTAGTGCGATTTTGTACAAAAGTCTTTCCTATAATTTAGGGAGTATATATTTTTTTTTTTGGACCAGCTACATTAAAGATGACTGAATAGTTGGTCCATGTTGGCAATTATGTTGGGGTTCTCATGAAAGGCATAAAATTGTGTTTGACTTTTTCTTGCCATCTCATCTCATCATCCCAGATTCCCAGTTTACCAACTGCTTCGTATGTGTTCCCTTCCATGGCATAACCTAATACTCGTAGGTCATTAATTGAACAAACATGCATTGCCCTCATTCTATAATCTACAGGATACATTCTTTAATTCATTTTATATAAAATACAAGAGTGCATGTTTTTGACATTTTGTTTCGAATTTTCATTTAATATACTCCCTCTTTCCCGATATATAAAAGTCCCTTGGTTTTGTCCTTAAATATAATTCTTTTTTTTGAGTTTGTCTCAATAATAAATATTTTTTTTTTCCCATTTCACCTTCAATTAATTAATATACTACATACATTTTATTTTATCCTTTTCTCATTATCACTCCCTTACACTCATTCATAAATATGAGTAGTTTTGAAAAAATAATTAAATTTTCATTATAATTATTACATTAATTTTTTTTTAAAATCTCATGATTTAGTTGAAACACTTTCATATATATTAAATACGAGTGAGTAATCTTTACTTTTAGTAATAATAGATTTGAAATAGTGTTATGAACACTTGTACTTCATTAATTAGTGAAGTCACTCCTTTTGGTAACTTCTATAAAGTATCCTTAATCTTTTTGAAAGGACATTTGCTTAATTTGATGGAGCATTAAATATTTTTCCTTTCACATATATCCATATTTAATAATACAAATCAAAGAGAATAAAAATTCATATGATATTGCATATATTTGATAAGAATAATATAAAAAATCACTTAAATTTAATGCTTCATACTTTTTTTTTTTTATCAATACACATTATTTAGTAAGGAACAACTTATGTTTGGGACGTATTTTGCGCTCCATGTGGATGTATAAATCCTAAAATATTAAAGGAGAGGGGACCCTGCAGTATTAAATGATATCTGGAAGTACAAATATGACCATTCAAATTTAATTAAATAAAGGATGATATTTAAAGTACTCTTTCTAATCTTTATTATAAGGCACCAACTAATAATTTTTATAAATTAATAAAAACAGTTAAAGTTAATAAAGTTGTATGAGAATTTATGTAATTTTCAATATTATCCTTACTAATTGCACTAAACTCTAATATCATATTAATTATTACTTTCACCTACTACCCTTATTAATTATGGGCATAGATGAAAAATAATAATTAATGTTCATTGGGAATAAATAAATGCCTTATAAAAAAAACAAAATATATTTATTAATTGGTACTATCTTCGGTCCTAATTATAAGACATAGTTGACTTTGTTTGAAGAGATTAAGGAAGTTAAATATGTTACTTATTGATTTCATATGTTGTGTTTTCTTAGATTATATATTAGTTTATTAGTCAAACTAACTATTTCGAAGAAAAATATAAAAATAAAAATACTCTAAAGTAATTTAATTATCTTTCTTAATCTCTCCAAAAAAGTCAACTATGTATTATAATTAGGACCAAAGCGAGTATCTTATAATAAAAATTAGGGGAATAAGTAGCTTTCTTTTGTGGCAACGTCTGACTGAGAACGGGGGCGGGTGATGATATCATCAATAAAACACGGCAGCCACCTTAGAAATCTGTCTTCTAGAACCAACCAAAAATTAGGATGACAAATGGGAATAATGTTCATAATATAATAAGAGAAATAATACGTAATTGATTAAGAAGTCAAATTTGATCCTTTATTCTTCGATTAATCGTCAATACGTAGAATGGTCGAAAAAATATGAGACCTGGGAAGATAAAGTTTGACCATTCCCATCTCCAATATTTGCTAACCACATTTACAAATTGAAATGGTCCTTCTTTCACATAAACTCCCTTCGCTCCTCCTAATATCTCAATTTCCGAAAACTGGTAACAGTGACACTTACCATCCACCACGCCCAACTGGACGTGAAGCTGACAAAAATTAAAGTAATTACTGTTAATTAATTTGTCTTATTAATCAATTATTGAAGATTCCTAAACCTGTGATTACTGTTAATTAATTTCTCTTATTAATCAAATTTCCTTTCACATAATTTCCGACGCCGACTTGGTGCTCGCGATGACATCTCAAAGCTTCGAAGTGGCAGAGTCAAGTTCACATGCCTCCAACACTCAGCAGGAGGGAGCCGCCCTGTACGACAGTACCACAAATCTCTAAAGCAGGTGCACGCAGGTTTTGATGCAGCAGATTATAGCCCCCCTCTCCGACCGCCACATGGCACGGGAACCCCCCGACACACAACCAATAAAAATGCATCAATATATTAATTATTTATCATTAAAGCCAAAAAAATTATCATTATAGCCAAAAACAGAATTATTATTTCGGAAAAATGTTTAAACTTTATATTTAAAGGGTAAAGTTTCGTCACCGTCATCCCCAGCGCAAACAAAGCCTTCCCTCTTCCTGTCTTTCCTTTTCAGCTCGCCACACCATCGCCACTGAAGCAATTTCGGGTTTACAAAGCCCTAATCCTCTGTCACCCCGTTAAATCTTCACTCTAAATCTGATCCTACTTTGTTTGTTTGCATATGCGAACTCCGAGGTGATCTTCATTTCTGGTGTACAGAAAACAGAACACAAGTTTGTACAGAAAAAAGAGAGTTTTTTACTGTGAAACGAGTTCAGATTAGGGAAAGGGGGAAATGCCAAGTGTAGCTGTGAAGCTCTACAGCGTGTTCTTCAAGTTTCTTTGGAAGCAACGTTTGCAGAGTCGGATTCAGGCTCCCCCGATGAAGCCGACCCATTCGGTGTCACCTCACGACCCGATGAATCCGTTGCCGCCTCCAATCCTTCCTTCACCGACGGTGTTGCCACCAAGGACATCCATATTGACCCCTTTACATCTCTTACCATAAGAATCTTCCTTCCCGAAACCGCACTAAGTTCCCCTGAATCGGATTCTATGGCTCAACCCAGACCTAGGCCTAGACATACCAATGGGAATGCAGATCTTGCATCTCGATCTGCTCATGTTGATACGACTAATCGCAATTCAGATTCTCATCCCTTGCGGCCTAATAATCATGGTAAAAGCAATGGTGTGGAAGGGTCAAATTTGGCCGGCGGTGGGGCGTACAGAGGTTACTCGCCGGTACTAAATAATCGTCGGAGACTTCCGGTAATGTTGCAGTTTCATGGTGGTGGTTGGGTTAGTGGAAGCAACGATTCTCTTGCAAACGACTATTTCTGTCGGCGAATTGCCAAACTCTGCGATGTGATCCTTATTGCTGTGGGGTACAGGCTCGCACCTGAAAATCGTTATCCGGCAGCTTTTGAGGACGGAATGAAGGCATTGAATTGGTTAGCAAAGCAGGCAAACTTAGCTGAATACAACAAATCGATGGGGATTGGTCGAGGTGGTGGGATTGAGCTCAAAAAATCAGATGCCCATAGTCATATTGTGGACACTTTTGGAGCTTCAGCAGTTGAACCATGGTTGGCCGCTCATGGAGATCCTTCAAGGTTGGACTTGTCTCCTTATGTGATTTTATTAATTATATTCTGATCCTGCTGGCGCTAGATTAATTCAATAAAGCATTTCAGACTAATGATAGTAGATGATCAATTCGGCTGTACAGTAATTTACAGCCCATCTATTGAGCTTAGCGGACGCAAGTTTAAGTTGATATAAAAGTTTGAACAACTAGCACTCTGACATGAGATTTATCCTTGCACATTGTTTTACTTTCACATTTACATTTTACAGCACTTTGCATTTTGAGGATTCTTTAGATTTGGGCGGTTTAACAAAACATGTGCCAATTACTAAACGCAAAGTGTTTCATATGTAAAAGTAAAACATGTTGCACTTTACGTAATTGGCGCATGTTTCACCTCGCTCATTGCCCTTGCACCGCCAAGGTGGTCACAGAGTGAGTGCGGCCATCATAACCTGCTCTGCCTTCTAGCTTATGCTAGTTTAATCCAATTTCGAGAAGGGGCTTAAAGTTTCAATGAACACTATAGTTAAAAGAAGATAAAGCTATACGGGTAGATTAGATTAATATATCTCTATGAAGGCTAATAGTTAAATTATCTTGCTCTTCATCACCTTAACATTGCATCTCAACTAAGTACATGTTCAATAATCATACACAACTGCCATTTTTCTTAATGAAGTGATTTTTATGAAGTATCTGATATTTTACATAATATCGTTGCATCTCCCCAAACCTACCTCAACTTTATACTGGACTCAGTTCTTGAGCGTGTTCCTTTAATGACCCAAATCTTTGTAATCATGAAGCCTGGCGATGAAATTGGGTTAATTCTGGTTATCTCCCCAATTCAATTTAATCCATAGGAAGCTTGCTGGACTTACTTTTCACTAGATGTATTACTTTGTCTTGGAGCATGAAATTTGCATCATAGTGATTGGGTGAAGCGTAAGGCGTTCTTGTTTTCTGCTTGATTATAGTATTATCCACGAGTTCATGAAGATTTTATCTGTTGCCTTTGTGGGCATGGTGGATTAAGTAGTAGTTATTAGTATGACGTTATGCCTCTCCATAAGGGATATTTGTATGATAATTTGTAAGTTGAAATACAATGCTGAAAGCTTATGTAGATGGGTAACTTTTATATGGATAAGCTCTCAAATTCTTTGCCGAATTTGGATTTCTAATTGTCATGCTTCACTATGTTATGGTAGGAAGCTAGTCCTTACTCCTTATAACGCATTTAACACTTGTTTTTATACTACTGGTATTGAAACAGGTGCGTTCTTCTTGGGGTCAGTTGTGGTGCAAATATTGCAGACTATGTGGCTCGAAAAGCTGTGGAAGCAGGCAAGCTTCTGGACCCTGTCAAGGTGGTGGCACAAGTCCTCATGTATCCCTTCTTTATAGGAAGTGTACCTACTCAATCTGAAATAAAGTTGGCAAACTCCTACTTTTATGACAAGTCTATGTGTATGCTTGCATGGAAACTATTCCTGCCTGATGAAGAATTTAGCCTGGATCACCCAGCTGCCAATCCCCTTGTTCCAAACCGGGGGCCTTCTCTTAAGCTTATGCCTCCAACATTGACAGTGGTTGCAGAACATGACTTTATGAGGGATCGGGCTATTGCTTACTCGGAGGAGCTCCGGAAGGTAAATGTTGATGCACCCGTTCTTGAATACAAGGATGCAGTACATGAATTTGCAACGCTTGACATACTTTTAAAAAGCCTTCAGACTGAGGTTTGTGCCGAGGACATTGCCATCTGGGTTAAGAAATATATTTCACTTCGAGGCCATGAATTCTCATATTAGGTGCCTGTCTTTGAAGTTAGCTACTGATCACTCTCTGGCTACCACCACCTGGGATTTTGTGACATACACTAGTTTTTCCGTTGCTGATAAGGTTCTAGTCGTCAACAGATTCCATGTTCTTTCCTCTTGTCAGTTCTATTTTTTGTACATGCAGAGTTTTCTGTAAGATTAGTTGAGCCTAAGATGCATTAACCTCGTGCACCTCCACATTTAGACGTTCCTCCGTCATGTTCCCCCCTTTTTGAGGGTTGTAATGTATTATTTTTGACGTAAATATATGAAATTTAATGAGATTTATTATACTATTAGTCTGTAAAGATAAGTGCAGTGCTGTGCTATTCAATAGACCGGTACTGCCCCGCAGAATTCTTCAGGTTCTTCTTTTCCAACAGAAAATAAACCTTGAGGGAATTTGAAAATATAAATTGAAGGAGGTCGCAAATAAAACTCTGCAAGAAATAAGATTTTCAATTGGGGGTGTTGATTATTAGACAGCTCAAAGTGAAAGAGACTTGCATATAAGTTAACATGTTGAGATGACCAAGGATATAAGAAGCAGGTTGAATATGTTAGCCAAAATAAAAACCTTGTAGAGGTCACGGCATAGTGTGCTTTGATTTGTGCTTTGATTTGTTTCTTATAAATAGGCGATTGCATTAACATGAGAGCCCTGGGGAGTCGGCCCGATGTTTGCTAAACAATGATCTACCATTTTTCTTATAAATACCAGAGATATGAACGCGGAAGGAAAAAACAAAAAAGGAGGCTTCCTTGTGTGAGTGCGTCTGCGTGGAATGGAAGTATTGTCGGTTTTTGTATTGCATTATAGGCTTTCTGTGTAACTTTACGATGAATGTACGGGTGCTTTTAACGTAATTGCAATAATATTTCCACCATGTAATACTTAAAACCATAACTTAAACATATGATTTGTGCTGCAAAAGAAGGGCTGAGATTAAAATACATACGTACTTTCATTACACTCATAAAAAGAAACGGTACCATCAATGGATAATTTTTTGAAATATTATAAATTTAGAAAATAAAATGAATTGAAGTCTTAAATTAAAAAAAAAAAAAAATCTACTTATATTTAATAAATAATAACTAATTTTTATATTAAAGAACCGAATGCAATCTTAAACATATGATGCTGCAAAAGAAGGGCTGAGATTAAAAAAATTAGTTAGGTTAGTTATTCGGGTAGATTAAGAAAATTAATAAATATAAGTTGGTTTTCTTAAAAATAAAATATTTCATTATGACTACTCATAAAAAGAAACGGTACCATCAATATGGATAATTTTTTGAAATATTATAAATTTAGAAAATAAAATGAATTGAAGTCTTATATTAAAAAAAAAAATCAAACAAGTCTTATATTTAAGAATAAATTCAAATAACTAACTTTTATATTAAAGACCGAATGCAATCTAAATTTGAGGGTCACGTCCTGCTAGGTCCCCTTCCACCACCACTGGTTGCCCAACCTAATAACATTTCTACCAATCAAGCTATGCTTGGGTAATAAAAAATCACAGACCTGTCCAGTTCAATTTTTAATTTGGTGAAAATATCAAGGATGATAGAATCTAGGTTGATGATTTTGATCACAGCTTTAACAAGACGCATGCAGAAGCAAAATTATCAGCAACTTGGCTAGAAAATGAAAGAAAACCTTGTCGAGGTTCCAATCCATCTGCATCATTGCTTTTATTTTTGGCATGTGAACTCAACCCCGTCCTTTTTACCCAAAAAAACAAATCCGTAGTGTTAATATCTTAGCCGCTAATATGGCGTGCAATTTTTGTCACTATCTCAAAACTTGGCGCAAAGAACATAAATCTCTGGAAAGCATATTTGATGAATATGAAATGAAAATAGATATACGGAGGTTAAAGCATACATTTAACCTCAAACGACACATTCAAACAGCACAGTTAATAAACGTTTTTGGTTCAGTCAAATGCTTGCGATTGACAGTGTTTATCATGATCTTCGGTCTCTAATTCGAAGATTGATTGCTCTAGAAGCCATGGCCCTCAAATTTGCTCTGGCTGAAGACATTGACATTGACCCACTTGTTTCCGAACGTTCTTGGCTTCCCCTGAAAGCCTGCATAAACTCTTCCCTCTGCAACCTCAGGGCCAAAGCAGCATCCTCGTCTTGGCTCGTTATCCTTCTTCTTGACATCCCTCTTGAAGATGAAGACAAGTTCCTTGAATTATTATTATTATTCTGAACCACCCCATTTTCCTCTCTCTGCAACCTTCCTGCCAATGCAACATCTTCATCCTCATCTTGGGTGGTTGTTGTGATCACTACTCTTCTCCTCTGACTTCTTGTACTTCTGCTTGGTACCTCAAATGTTGAAATCCTTAGGTTGTCATAGAATGCTGTTTCTGGAATCTGCGCTGCTGAGCTTCTCGTTTATTCAAGGCACCTGCTGCTTTCCTTGCTTCCACTTCCTTAGGAAAAAGGAGCTGTATTGTATTCCAAAGGACTGTGTTCACGTTGCAAGGTCGTCCATTACTGAAATTCCCAGAAATAAATAGGAATGAATAAGCCAACTGTAGATTTTGGTAGTATGAGGAGTATCATATTACTACTAGCTTATATTACTTTCGCAAGCTATAAGCTTCATAGTTCCTAGGGATGTTACCTAATCAGTTGTCTGCACTTTGGGCACTTTCTTCCACATTTATCTGCTGCAGATCGAAGGCATTTTCTGCAAAAGCTGCACAGTGGTATATATTGAGTTAAAAACCCATCGAAAAAGTCTCTCATTATTTTACCTCAAAATGAAGTCGATCGACCACGTTCTTGAATAATCAAGCAATTAAAAGTATGGAATTGGAGATTTACCTGTGCCCACAAGGAGTAGTACTTGGTTCAAAGCATATCTCCAGACAAATCTGCCAAAGCAAATCGAATATCAGCACGTCAGATCGGGAAAAGAGAAGGAGAAATTGACATTAAGACGAGATCTTCAAGAAAAATTAGCGCTCTTACCGCGCAGGAAAGCTCCTCCCTGAGTTTATCAATACAGGGAAGAGCAGATCCAGAAGAAGAAGAAGAAGAACTAGAGTTGTTCTGGGTCAAAATATTCCCTCCCGCTTTGTCAGCACTAGTTCTGTTTTCTTTCATCTTCTTTATATTATCTGTGCACGAACAGAATTCATTTAAATGACGAGAAAACATGAATTGAACAAAAATAAAATAACAAATAATAGAAAGGAGAGATACTGACCCTTTCTGGGAGTTTCATCTTGGTCAAGGTCAAGAACAGTCACAGGGATTGGAAGTGGACTCCTCTGAGCTCTGCGTTTCCTAAACACACGACAGAGGCCACATCAAAACAATACTTGAAGGTCGAGCGATGATGACAAGATAAAAAAGAAGCAGGCCATGACGAGAGAAAAGAATACGAAAATTAATACCTTCTTGAATTGGAGGTCGGAGTCTTGATGTTAAGATCAAAGTGTCTGTCATTCTTCAAAACTCTATCGGGAGTGTCTTGGACGACGAGGCTGGCGAATAGAAGGGACTCCTCATCCCAACCGGCCAAAGCAGCCGCAGATTTGAATCTGGGGCTGAACACTCCGTCCAAGTTGTCGCCATTTTCCAATGACCTTGTTTCTCTTGATGGGTTGTTTTGGTTGTCCGGGCTGCGTCTTTGTTCTCCGTTCACCATTTCCGCTCGGTACGGTTTGGGTCTGGGAGATCGCAGAGAGAGAGTGTGTGTGTGGCTGCACAAAGAGTAATGTGGAAGGTGTGATCTTGGCCTAACGGTCGAATATTTTGAATGTAGTTGTAGGGTTGGCAATTGCAACGGCTTTAATGTCAGGGCACAAACATTTTATACCATACGAGTTCTTCGGCTCGTTGTTACCTTTCTTTTTCGGCTCCTCACCCATTTGATATAATTACCTAATTACCCTTCCTATTCCACTGCTTGTCTTTGTCTTACCGAGGTTAATTTCGGGTATAACCGGATATATCATTATATTGTAACACAACTAGTCAAATTAGATTTTTTTTTTTAAAAAAAAATAGAATACATTTCATTTTTTTGACCTGATAAAATACATCATTTAATACTCACAAAATACTATTAAATTTAAGACAAAATAATACCTCAAATAAGCTCGTACGTAGCTCTATTTTAAATCATTGATTATTATTTTTTTTTTAAAAAAAATCATTGGGCGACCATCTCTCTATTTTAAAGACACTGGATAAGATTTAGCAATTTGCCCCCAAAGAAACAACTCTAATAAAAAAAAATACAATGACTACTGTATTGTGTAATGTAAGACATTGCTGCATGCATTATGTATCACAACATTGCTAGTTGCTCCATATGATTGTATCAATATTCAAACATCACACACTTTATTGATCATTAATAATGTAGCCCCCTTCATAACTCATGTTGAACACCTTATCCTGATCATCTTTACAACAGGGCTTCACAGCCAGGCAGAGAAAAAAAACCAAGATTATTAAATTTAAAGTATCATTTGATCCTTTATGTTCCTACGGTATTTTAGTCGCTTAAGTTTGTAACGCCGGCCGTTTGGTCGATCTTAACAGTTAGTCTAACTAAACGGAAAATACTCGACTCAATAATTTTAAGCGATGACTATGCAATTAAATGCTGACTAAGCATGCTTATATGTTAGTATTTTAATAAATTAATATTTTAAATCCTATTAATTGAAAAACATTTAATTTTCTTCGACAAAAAATATATATTTAATCTTCACAAATTGTGAAAAATCACAAAACATCAGTAAAGATTTTTTTTTCAATTAATAGGATTTAAAATATTAATTTATTAAGATACTAACATATAAGTACGCTTGGTCAACATTTAATCGCACAAATCCATCGTTTAAAATTGTTGAGTCAGTATTTTCTGTTAAGTTAGACTAACGGTGTTAACATTAAGGGACTAAATGTACACTTTACAAACTTAAGGGACTAAAATGATACCAGAAGCAAACATAAAGGACTAAATGTATACTTTAGCCAGATTATTAAAACTAGACCGGTCATTGAACCGGTCGGACGACTGGGTCAAGGGTTAGTGGGTCAGATTGGAGTCAAACCAAGGTTAAATTGGGGTCAAACCGATTATATAATATTTATTTAATTCACTTTTGAAGAGAATATCAAAACCATATTTTGCGTGCCGTGCATATCTTGGCCCCACAAAGTTTTTTCAAAAAGTTTAAGAGACGTGGAGCAATCTGATTTAGTCCTTCTCTGATTCTAACTTAATGACCCTCCTCCTCCTTCACATTATTTTACTTTTAGAACCTTGATTTGATGAGGCGTGTGAAGGATGCCTTCATGTTCCTCATACCCTTGCTCTGTAAGCTCTCTTTCTCTTCTCCTTCCTAATGGCTCCTTTCTTGAAGTCTGACTCTGCCCTTACCATGGTGAATCATACAAGCCCAAGCAACCATATGCAGGACAAGTGCAAGAGGACGAAGAAAGCATCATCTGCGCCATGCAAGTGGCTTCCTCCTCTCTTTTCTCCATGACTCTGCAATCCGTCGGAAGCCGACAAAAAGTGCTCTCAATCGGCGGGAAAAAAAACACTGACCCCAGTTTCTATCACAAACTGAACCAGTTTCACGGCCGGTTCGCCGGTTTCCGGTCCAAACCGGCCAGTCCGGTCTGGGTTTAATAACCCTGAAAAAAACACTTCTTATTTATGAAAATAGAAGTTTACATCACTATCTCAATTGACAAATTGAACAACTATATATACAACCTATCTAAATCTAACTAACTGTCCAGTAATTACAATTAATTGTACAAGTATTAATTGTTATACACAACAATATTATATATTCTAACATTCCCCCTCAAGTTGGGGGCGCAAAAATATTAATAGACCCTAACTTGCTCAACAATTTGCATTGCACATCTCTAGACACTGACTTTGTTAATGAATCAACTTCTTGCTCATGTGATCGAACATGCTCAAGGTCTATCACTTTCTCTCGCCACTTGTCACGAATGAAATGATAATCCACTTCAATGTGCTTGTTCGTTCATGGAAGACTGGATTTGCAACGATGTGTATGGCTGCAATGCTGTTACAGTAAATCGGTACTGGCCTGGTCTGTGGAATCCACAAGTTGCGAGGTAGGCTGAGCGCCCAAACTATCTCGGATGTAGCCATACTGAGGGCCCTATATTCAGCTTCTGCAGATGACTTAGATACTGTGGTTTGCTTCTTTATTTTCCACATCACAAGAGAGCCTGCAAATTTCAATAGGTATCCAGAGACAGAACGTCTTGTAATTCCACAAGATGCCCAATCTGCATCACAAAAACACTCTAAATAAGGAATTCCATCATAACTCAATCTAATACCAAGGCCAACTGTACCCTTTAGATATCTAAGGACATTTTTGGCTGCCGCCATATGTGCCTTAGTCGGTTGTTGCATAAACTTGCTCAGCGTCTGCACACAAAAACAAATGTCAGGTCTTGTCATAGTTAAGTAAATGAATTTACCAACCAACTGACGATATCGTTCTGGATTTTTACATAGAATCTGAACATTATCTTTACCTTCTTGAAAAGGCATCAATTTCAGATTTTGTGCCATTGGGATAGTCAATAGTTTACATCCACTCATTCCTGTTTTAGATCATAAATCTAAGACAAATTTTTGTTGAGATAACACCACACCCGTTTCAGATTTAGCTACCTCTATACCAAGAAAATATTTCATGTCCTAAATCTTTAATCTTAAAACTATCATGCAGCAAACCCTTAGCATAGCTAATACCTTCCTTAGAGCTCCCAGTAATGAACAAATCATCAACATATACTAAGACAAACACCACACTATTTTTCTAATCCATAGTAAATAATGAGTAATCACTTTTACTTTGTACAAAACCCCTGATGATCTTTACAACAGGGATTCACAGTCAGACAGAGAAAGAAACACTTCTTATTTATGAAAATAGAAGTTTATATCACTATCTCAATTGACAAATTGACAAACTGAACAACTATATATACAACCTATCTAAAGTAACCACCTAACTAACTGAGCAACTAACTGTCCAGCAATTACAATTAATTGTACAACTATTAATTGTTATACACTTATACACAACAATATTATATATTCCAACAACCCATTGCACAAAAAAAGAGTGTGTAATAGTAGTAATTGGAACTGGCCTCTCTAGTCTGTTAAATAATACTATACTCTATACTGTATTATTCATGACAAATTATAGGGAGTGAATTAAATGAAGTAATTTGTATACGGCCTAAATCAAGTCATTTGAGTAAGCACGTGACAAAGTTGTTGTAAAGAAAGAAACTAGTATGTATATTCACTGACCATTATATAGATAGATTGAAAGGGCAGGCATCTACAAGTCATGTATTGGTTGAAATATGCTGTTCCTGCTGACTATGTACAAAAAAGAGCCAATGGTATATCAATCATCTATCTCTATATACTCCCTCAAACTCTATACTCTCATTTCCACGTCGTCCTCACTTCAACACTACTTGTTTGGGTGTCTTCTTCGTTATGCCTGCTAGAAACTCCACTCTGCCTTCGTTTCCTTCTTCGTGGTTTTCTGAGTCTGAGTTCTTGCTTTGGTTGCCACGGAAGCAGACCCGTAGTCGGGTCCATGAACATCCGCTCCACCCGTCTCCTCAGACCCCTGTCCCACACTTCACAAAACCGGTTCGCCCAATCCGGCGGTTCAACCGCACTGCTCCCTAACCCGGGCACTCTATCCTTCGACCCTTCGTTCTCTCTCGTCTTCCAATCTACCACATATGCCGACACCCTCCTCTCGAACTTTCCCTTGAACACCTTCCACACCTGGTACTTATAATGATTTATCACCATGCGGGTCCGGTTCGCGTCCACCGCCACAAACCCATCCTTCAGGTGAAAATGGTGCACCACATTTATCAGATTCTGATTCAACGCTTCTGGTCTCACGATGCTCTTGTGCCTCTCCCTATCAGCCTTCCTACACGTGTACCCCATCATCACTCCCTCTCGCGGTATCTTATTCAGACCCGAAGGCCCAAAACTATAGCAACCCGTCCGTATCTCCCCCACATTTTTAATTCCTCTGGTTTCCTGAACGATCGCTTCTTCTAGATTTTCCTCTGTTTTCAAGTTGAAGAACTCGTCGACGTCGATGAACCCCACCCACTCGCACACATCACGGGCCCGTAATGCGCAGTCCGCGAACCCGGCTTCCTGGGTCTTAACCCACGGCCACACGTGGCGCGTGATGTTGTATCCGGCTTGCAGCAGGAGCCCAATCACGTCGGCGATGTCATCATCGCTGTTGTTGTCGTAGATGAACCACCGCTGGACCCCGATTCGATTGTGGTACATTATCCACTCCTTTATGAACCGAGCCTGGTTGCGTAACATGGTGCACATGCACAGTACATGGTGTTTCCGGGATGGTGGGTCAAGTTGAAGTCGGACCCCCGGCATGGCGATTGTGGGCAGCAATTTTCTGCCGACCGCCTTAACTGAAACCTTGACGGAAGATCTCACCCTGGGGTGGCTGGTGAGAATGCTGGAAGGGGTTCTGCAGCGGACGATCTCCTGGGCGATGGAAATGACGTCGGAGGTGAGAAGGTAGTTGAGGGAGGTGAAATCCCAGCCGAAGAGGCACTCGAACCTGGAGGCGTCAGCTTCTCTGGCGGGTCGGAGGTTGAAGCCTTTGACGAAGACGATGGTGCTGTTGTCGCGGTCGAACAAGGCTTCGTAGACGAGCGGGTGCCACTTGTAATTGGGGCGAAAATAAGGCTTGGATTGGACAGTGACGGAGACGTTGAGGTGGAGTAGATGGAGTGGGCACCGAACCATCTGCTGGCGAACTTGGGGGTACTCTATTAGAAGCGGAGGCTGGTAAGTGAGGGAGGAGTTAGGCCAGGAATACGCGCATTTAATGTCATGTTCGGCAGGAAACCGGAAAGATGGGGGGTAATCTAGGAAAACAAGAGCTTGATTGGGAAGCACCACCGTTTCTCGGACCGTAATTTCTGGAGTTTGGGAGGAGCGGCTGGATTTAGCTTGCATCACCCGGGCTGGCTGGCGTGAGAAGAAGGCGGTGAAATGAAGTGGTTCTGTGTGGAATGAAAAAAGAGGGAATTAGAGACCAAGGGGGGGAAGGGGGAATGAAGAGAGAGGTACGCACCTGAGGAATAAAAGTGACGGAGAGTGGCGAGGGTGGTGAAGATGGCAGAGGAGAGGACGACGAAGAGAGTGCACCAGAAGAAGGAGATCCATGAAAGGGCGGGGGTGTCACCACGTCTCCGACGAACTTTCATGGCAAGGAGAAGGCAGCAAGTGGGATGAAATGGGAATGGTGGTGGGAGCGCGTCATGTCATTCGTGGAGGCTGAGTTTGTTTCGTGACAGAGGAAAGAGGAAGAAGGAGGGAGAGAGAGAGAGAGGTGTAGAAGCGCCAATCTCAGTCTCCTCTCCCACACCGTACATGTCGGGTTACCTGCGGTCGTTACATGCCCAGTGCTTTCTACCACTCTCCTGCATTTTCCATTTTTTTTGTGAAAAATTACGGTGCCCCCAACCTTTCTTAATTGCATGTCACCTATTTTTTACCCGAATTTGCCTTCCACATGACAAATATCATATACTAAATAAATTAAACTATTTAATATATTATTACTAGAATTATAATTATAATTATATACTTTCATATATTGATAACATCATGATGAGATATGTTTTCATCGATTATATCATGCGATTATATCATGATAACTTCCTTATCTTAAAAACATAAAAATAGATTAGTAAGTATCTTTTTAAGCGACAAGTCAGCAAAATTGTAGCATCAAAATACTAAAATAAAAAAAAATAATAAGGAGAGGTAGTTATAAAAGATAGATGATAGGGAAGGTAGTTACATAATATTTTATAAATTAGTAATGAGAGAGGTAAATACAAAATATTAAGTAAATACTTAATTTAATATTTTGATTGTTCCTTTAAGATCTTTAAAAGAACGAATATAATACTATAATTATAAATATAAATATGTTCAAATGAAGGGGAACTAATCAATAGAAAAGATTGGGATTACAATAAATTAATTAGACTTTTTGAATTAATAATGGAGAGGTAGTTACAAAATATTAAGTAAATATTTATTTTGAGCAAAAAGTAAATTTTATTTTGATTTTTCGATTTTTCCCTTTGAGAACTCTAAAAGGAAATAATATAATACTATAACTATAAATATAAATATATGAAAATGCTTAAATATAAGGGGAACTAATCAATAGAAAAAATAGGGATTCCAATAAATTAAGACTTTTCTTGATTATATAAAATTATAGCAATAAGCATCTCCCTTTTCATTGGACGATAGCAAAATTGCAAGCTCAAAACACTAAAATAAAAAATAATAATAGTAATGAGTGGCATAACAAATTGCAAGCTCAAAATACTAAAATAAAAAATAATAGTAATGAGTAGAAGTTATGAAAGATAGATAATGGGGGCGATAATTATGCAATATTTTGTAAATTAATTATAATGTTGAGGTAGATACAAAATATTAAATAAATATTTAATTTAATATTTTGATTATTCCCTCTTAGATCTTTAAAATGAACGAATATAATACTATAATTATAAATATAAATATGTGCAAATGTTCAAATTTTGGGAACTACTCAATAGAAAAAAAATAGGGATTTCAATAAATTAATTATGATTTTTTTTATATAGAGCAATTTTGAGTATTTTATTTACAAATTGAGAAATGAAAGTCAAAATTATTATAGTATCGCATCTCTACTTATATATCTTTATATGGGTCACAGTGTATTCTATACTACAAAATATTATAATAAATCTTAGTTATTTTTTACCTAAACAAGCCTATGCTAGTTGTTAAAATCTTGTTGACCAAAAAAAAATTATTCTTAAAATCTAAATCTAAAAATTCTGAACCCCTATAAATTGAAACATTTGATTTATTATAAAAATTTGCAAACAAATTTTATGTATATGTCGTGATTATAAAAATATGATATACTTAATATTTCATCCGTTTTGAAATATAGGACCAAGTTTGTAATACAAAATTACACTATAAACTTTATCCTATATTTAAGACCAAACGCTAAAGGTAGTAATAACTAATTTTTTTTACATACGTTATATAATTTTTATGGTAGGAGTATGGGAGGAAAGCTAAGTCTTAATTTTTTTAATAATCCTAATAAAAAAAAAATATATAGATAATTATATATATAATCTAGAATTTTCTCTTTATTTTGTGATCACTAATTTTTCTCTTTAAATTATATATTAGATAATTATCTATATAAAATTCGATTCGATTATTTGGATTGTTTTTAACAATTGGATAAGTTAAAAAAGTTATTAGGATTACGAGAAAATTTATTAAGCTATGACAGGTGTATATGAGGATTAAATATTTAATATTTTTGTAATAGATTAAATATTTTAATTTATACTGTCCGCTTTCAAAAATCCGCTTTGAAATTTGTAATTAGTTTTAGATTTTTTTTAAAAAAAAATTAACAGAGTGGCCCCATAAAATAATAATAATAATAATATTAAAGAGTTTAATTTACTCAATATAAGACACTATCCCTCTGCTAGGTGGCATTCAAGTAGGATTCAACCAGTCACACAACTACCTATTACCAATGTCTCTTTTTTTGTGAACAAGTAGCTTTCATATTATATAAGTAATACTACCTCTGAGGTTAAATATAAAACAAAAACTTTGTCCTATACTTAAGACAGGAAGGAATAGATAATAGATGTTATAATTGAATTAAATATATGAGTTTCAAGCATGCGGTAGTTCTAAACTCGTTATATAAAAAGCCCCAAACAAGCACTCTAACATAATATGACATTTTCATTTGCTTCTTATTTCTTATTTTATATGAAGAAGTGAGGGCGAAATCGAGCTACCACTAAGACATAAAACCACTTAATTAAGGCAGCCAAAGTGGTTACAGTCAAAGTTTTATGGGGCTTCTTTAATTCCTATTATGAAACATTAAAGCAGAAAGCTGCTCGTTTGAAAAGGTTGTTCAAACTCCATTTATGCATCAATTACATAACTGATGGAAAATTGGGCCAACATACCATATAATAAAAGCATATTATTACAAATTAATTTTAGCCTCCATTACCGTAAATACTAACAACACCTTTGACCTAAACTTGAACTTGTTTGATGTTTTTTTTTTTATATATAAGAATTTTAGGAAAGGGGTTGGGTTTACCCACGATCCAAGTCAGAAAGCGAAATCTCCTTCCTCCTGGTCATATCGATGTTGGGCGGGGCGGCCGTGCCTATTACCCTCGGGCGTTTTTACCAGTGAACCTAGGATTCCTCTCTTTCCAGCTTCGACTAATTCCAAGATCGAACTTCCTCCCTTTAATGAGAGTGTCGACCCTTTACTTAGTTGAAAGACAAAGACGAAGGGGTAACTTGTTTGATGTTGCTGACCAAGCTTCTTTTCATTTTGATAATTTTCCTTCGTTTGATCCATTCTCAATTGTTTGCCATGTGTAATGAATGGGCTTGGGCTCGAACTTTCTCCATCTCAGGATCCTTTTGGGTTTTATATCTCATCCCATAATCCACATCCCATGCTTCCCCTCTGAATAAAAGACAAAGATCCATGAGCAAAATCATTTTTATTTTTATAGTTGGACTACGTTTTGAAGATAGAAATTGAAATTGAAATATTGTTATGGTTAGAATTTTGAATTATTGTTATGTTTTGTTTTTTGAATTATTGTTGCTATTGGATAGGAATAAATTATCTAGAAAAGTGGAATTTTGAAAAGTAGTTTCCTACCCTTGTGTTCAGATTGATGGTATAAATTTACCTCATCAAAGATATTTATTATGCCAACAGTTGAAGTGATATTTATTGAATCAAAGATATCTTTGAGAAGTGGAATTTTGCCAACAATTTGTTATTTCTTCATGGGTGTAGTGTTTATTATGGATAACAGTTGGAGTGATATTTATTGAATAAAAAAAGATAAAATATTATTTAAGGCAGTTTAAACATGTACAAAGAAAACAATTAAAAATACCAAATATGAGGATATTATTAAACAAAACATAAAATTTCTCAGATTTGAAAAACATTTAGTAAAGTTAATAAGGGATTGGTACACTTTGATGTGACCAAAAGCTGCCCATGATTCTGTGTTTGAGAATCTATCTGTGCAAAGCATGAAAGCTTCAAAATCAACAACTTAGTTTAATCTTTATGAAAGAGCTATTTTATTGTCAAAGCTCATTAATTAACAGAACATGTTTAACAATTATTCAATGATTTAGTTACTAATAGAAGACAATGATATATTTGTGATAGAGAAGTATAAGTTTTTAAAATTAATTCATATAAAAAACTATTTTGTTTTGAGTGACTACTACAAATTAATATTTATAGTTTTAAAGTGATAAACCTCCAATCTAGAGGTGATCCGGGACGGTTCATGAAGAAAGAATGCATGGTTAAGGGATGATAAAACCAAAAACTAAAAGCTGCAAATCATTGTTGTCAAACTCGCGAGTTGACTCTCCGAAGTTTCGTTTTTTAGGCTTTACAAAAACGAAATCGAATCAATGATAAGAACTTCGGTTAAACTCATAAGTTTATACAAAGTTTACCATTTTTACGTTTCTTTACAAAACCGTGTTAACTTAGTCTTAAACTCGTGTTAACTTTTTTGATTTGATTATACGGTGGCTTTATATAGAAATTTCTTTATTAAATATGAAATGAATATTGATGGATTTAATTTCAATTATTTGAATTTAAAATATATTTAAATCAAATTGTTGTCATATTTATATTTTAATTATTTAATTATACACTACTAATACCTATTTAATAATAAAAGTAAACTCTACGAGTTTATGATCTGTCAGTTCACGCCACATTTATTTCTTAAACTCGTGAGTTTGACAACCTTAGCTGCAATGCAAGATGAGTGAAGAACAATAAAAAAGGAAGGAAAGGGGTGTAATGGCGAGCAGGTAGGTGTAATTGACAACTTAAAACCACTTGGATTAACGTTAGTGCTTAATCTATGAACTTATTAATTAGGCCTAGCTTGTTATTTATAAACAATTGGGGGCACAGACACAGAGCATTGGTCCCCAACACGGTCGCATAAACTATGAACACCTTAGATCTCTAGAGATTTTGGGGAATATTCCAGTGCATGAACCCATCTTTATTTGTTTTAACTTGTTTCATATACGAAATACGACTACGATATTTGGGGGGATGTATGAGATGTCTGTGTGTATACTATATTATACTATTGTTTATTTGAGGGTATAATGGCGTGGCGTCCTTTGGTTCAACGTATGATCCAGTCAACACGAATCTCTCACGCCCAAAGTCAACCATTCTCTATTATCCCTTCATTTTCTTCCATCTTATGTCTATATTTCATCCATCCGATCCATCAAAGAATATATGAGTTCTCAAACTTAACTAAATCTTCTATACATAAAGATATTCGTTCAATTTCTGACATACAGATATATTTGATATTGACGTGAAGATCATAATCTTTTAATTTTTAAAGTTTATATTTTGCAAGCAATAGTTTCAGACGCCGCTTGAACAGATAGTTCAGTTTTCTGTACTGATGTATGTATTATTTCCCTTTTTTATTACTGTGGTTAGGTTTTTTAACGAAACACACTTGGTTTTTTTTTTTTTTTTCCAGTATTTATTGTTGTTGGAATATATTAGTTCCCTCTTGGTGAATTAGGGCACAAGCCTAATTCAAAAGGGGTTATCATTGAAAGATATGAGTTCATAAAGCGAAATATCCCTTTATAATTTAATAGCTATGTATATTCTTATACACTACTACAAAATATGGATACTACTACCCTAAAAGATGTCTCTTTTTTAAAAAGGGAAGTAAAAAGTAAAAGAGGTGGCATTCTTGTAATTATTTACTTGTTTTTGAGACTTTAGACGACCTAAATATTAATTTAGGACGCCTAATTTTTTTTTCGATGTCCTAAATATATTATAGGACGCCTAAAATTTAATATTTGGCGTAATTTAGAAAATTTGGGAAATGTTTTAGCAGTAAATCTTTTTTTTGGCGAATTAACGAAGCTTTCGGGTTCTTAAAACATTTTTTTTGGCAACCTCGAACCTAAATAAGGTTTAGGTCGCCAAATTTTTTTTGACGATTCGAACAAGGTTTAGGTTGCCAAATATTTGACGTCATTTAGTGATTTTTTTGAAGACCTTAGGAAAATTTAAAAAATGATAAGAATTTTGAGACTTTTGGACAACCCAAATATTAATTTAGGTCGCCTAAAATGAAATATTTGGCGCTATTTAGGATTTTTTGGTCCGGAAAATTCTTGAAAATTGATAGCAATTTTGAGACTTTAGACAACCCAAATATTAATTTAGGTCGTCTAAAATGAAATATTTGGCGCTATTTAGGATTTTTTGGTTACGGAAAATTCTTGAAAATTGATAGCAATTTTTGAGACTTTAGACAACCCAAATATTAATTTAGGTCGCCTAAATTTTTTTTGAGACTTTAGACAACCCAAATATTAATTTAGGTCGCCTAAAATGAAATATTTGGCGCTATTTAGGATTTTTTTGGCGTAGGAAAATTCTTGAAAATTGACTTTAGACAACCTAAATATTAATTTAGTTCGCCTAATTTTTTTTTGAGACTTTAGACAACCCAAACAATTATTTAGGTCGCCTAAAATGAAATTTTTTAATTTTATTTATCCTTTCTCTCATCTCGCACAAAGATTTAATTCCCCACGTACGCCTTCCTCTTCTCATTTTTGATCTCGCACATACGCCTTCCTCTTCTCTCCTCTACACCCCATCTTCTCTTTCGATCTATTCCTACTCCTTCAACACTCTTCGATCTAGCTGGGCGAGGAGACGACGGCGAGGAGACCGTGCAACGAGACGCCAGAATCTGCTCTTCGGAACAAGAGTCACCATCGATTTCATCCAAAACGTTGCCGGTAAGTGTTTTTCGTGATTTGACTCTTGTTGATTTTTAGATCGAGAAGGCACCAATTTTGCAGATCTAGAAATGGAGCCTTGCTTAGATCGGATTTTGGGCCGGTGGAAGAAGCTCGGAGCGAGAAAAATGGTGTATATATTTTTTGTTGGCGTTACTTTCTTTGTTCTTGAATTTGAACTTGTTTGTCGATATAAGTATGTAACTATGAATTTTGGTGGTGATAATATAATATTGGAATCTCCGAATCTATAGTTTCTCCTTTGGTTTTTTATTGTTGATTGCTAATGTGTTGTTCTTGCTGGTATTCTGGAATAATGTTGATTGTTGATGTGTTTTCCTTGCTCGTTCTTCTTCCAATTCCACGGCCAACCCCCAAACCTGAGGTTTGGAGGGTTTTTATTTTTATTTTTTTTAAAAAAAACAATATAAGGCGACCTGAATTTAAATTCAGGTCGCCTTACATAAGCGACACTGAATTTTATTCAGGACGCCAAAAGTCAAATTTTTTTATTACTCTGTCAAGACGTCCCTTTAAAAATGGACGTTAATTGGGTCTTATTTAGGTCGTTTTTTGGGTTTTTTTGCAGTAGTGATATAACTGTATGTTTATACTCCTATGTGACTATATGTATATAGTATATATATAGAACATGGGATTAAGGATTAAGGGAGTAGATAATGAGAATTAGACATATGGAATAATGTTCTCCTCCATCTAAAAGATTTCTCATAAGAGTGTCCTCTCTTGTTTTTCTCTTGGTACGTAATTTGTTGTATAACATAATCGGAGTCTCCATGAGTGCTTCGGTCTCATGTAAGTACATTAGCGAATAATGAATTCTTGGTAGGTCCTAAAATTCTTACAATTATAACTATAAGTAGGATTAAATTATCACTGCCGAATAAAAACATGCCAGCATGAAACAATGAAACGTAAGATAAAACAGGGACGAACGTTAATGTAAATCAAAACTTGAATGTAAGAGAAAAGAAGGTAAAAGCGTCGACTTTAATTTGTTAGTAACAAAACAGAACTCAAATTAACGACGAAATGCGGATTTTAAACTTGTCTTACACGACAACCTCGGGAAGAGAAAGTGTTTAACTTGGACGGTGATGTGAACTTTTGACGGTAAAAAACGAAGCAAATAGATCTGGGAATCTCCAGAATGATGAGAAGTACTAATACATATATACATGAATTATGTGAAGTGTTTTGAGTTGTTTTTGGAGGTTAATTTGCGGGTATACGCTGATGATCGTGCGGAGATGCACGTTCGGTTTATGTACTGAAACTTTATTCAAAGCGATCCCCCGCGTGTCTCCTGCGCAGCAGAATAATTATTATGAGACTCTCATTTTCTGCTCTAATTTTGGGTCATCTCATCCTCTTCGCATCCATCATTCATCAAAAGTCATAAATTAATGTGTGGCAATATAATTAATTTGTCAAAAATCAAGTCCGCCTTTGAATTTTAATTTACGACTTGGTCAAGCACTCCAGTTTCCAGTGAAAACCAGTCTACATTTTCCAATGATTATAAATATCAACCTCACTTAATAAGTTGGGATTATATTTTATGTCACTTTCGATGAATGTTATTTATAGTGAAGTCGTTTTCCTAGTTTAGTTTAGACAAGTGATGGTAGTGAAGGGTACAGTGGCAAGTGAATCCATGGGTGGAATTTCTCGAGGCACTAAGAGAAAGGTGAGAAAGCATCTCTTGGCACAAAGAAAGTTTGTTTGCTACGACAAAGCTGGCCAGCCTTTTGCGAACCAAGCTAAGGACTCCTCTCAAAAAACCATGGTTTGTGAAACCGGACCGCCGGTTCAGACGGGGAACCGGCCAACGGCCGTGAAACCGGTCGGTTTGGTTCAAAACAGGATCGACCCGCAGAACCCGGGGTGACCTTGACGGGTCATGGGTCGATTTTTTTTTAAAAAAACATTCTCCTTCAATTTTTAAATTTTATTTCTCCCTCAATTTTTTCCCTTTTTTTCACTTTTGTATGTAATATGAATTTGATTTGGATTCGTTTTTGGTTTTTGAAATTTATTGTGGTTTTTTTGTTTTCGACGACTTTAGTGGATGTCAAATGTAGGTTGTAAAAGAAGATTGTTAAGAATATCCGAATATGTCACAAGTATTGGAGTATATGATTATTTTGCCACCGATCCAAAATATTGAAATGATATATAGTATGTCAAATTTAGGTTGGTATAATAAGAAATTAATTATTTTCTAATTTTTTATACCTCATCGCGTGTACAGCCGGGTTCCTACCACTCGGGGTGACCCACTAACCCTTAACTCCATAGACGTCTGCAATAGGTCAAATGACAATGACCCGGGTTTCAGAACCTTGCAAAAAACCCCTTTTATTTTTATATATGCTTCTTATAATAGAACCTTACACAGACTAGAAAACAATAATGACTTCCAAAAAAGAACTTGTCAACGTGGAAAGATGACCCACGTACGTCTGGTTCTCCTCCATAGTTTTCTTATGGAGCACAACTCTCAGAGTAGTGGTGGGGGTGAGCTAGGCTTTTGATGATAACGACGAGCCTCCATTTGTGTGTTTGGTTAACTTTGAACTCAATGTGCTTTCCGTCCAATCATTGATCTCCCCTTCAGACGACACACTGCCCATTTTAATATGTGTGAATGATCTGGCAGCATCTTTGCTTCCCCCTCAAGCTCCTTTATAAGCCTCCCCCTTCCTCCTTTATATGCTCCACTTGTTGCACTCTCCATTTCCATCGTCATCAACAACATTAGTTTCCAAAATATGGGAAGGCAGCCTTGTTGTGATAAGGTTGGTCTGAAACGAGGCCCTTGGACTATTGAGGAAGATCACAAGCTCATCAACTTCATCCTCAGCAATGGCATCCCTGTTGGCGCATGGTTCCCAAGCTTGCTGGTATATACATATGTGTTTCTGAATTCTGAATATCTTCTTTCATTTTTGCCTTTGATTATTGCTATTATATGCATATCTAAATCCATGTGATTCGTTATTAAAGGTCTGCTAAGATGTGGCAAGAGCTGCAGATTGAGGTGGATTAATTATCTGAGGCCTGACCTCAAGAGAGGTGGCTTCACCGAGACGGAAGAGGATCAAATTATTCAGCTACATTCTCGTCTTGGTAACAGGTAATTAAGGATTTTTTTATATTGTGTCTAGGTTCATTCATATATAGGATATGATGATGATGACTGTTGAGTTTTACACTAGCTAACACAAGAATTGTCAGGTGGTCTAAGATTGCTGCACATTTTCCTGGGAGGACAGACAATGAGATCAAGAACCATTGGAACACGAGGATCAAGAAGAAGATGAAGATCATGGGTCTGGACCCTGTGACCCACATGCCGCTTGATCAAATGCATAAGGAAGTCACTGATAATAATAAGAAACAGAGAGACCAGTCAAGGCCCAGTTCTGAAGAAAATGTGGAGAGAAACATCAAGTCCTCCGACAGTAGTGTCTGCAGCACACAAGTTGTTTCATCAGTTTCAGAAGAACAAGGGAACAAGGTCTGTGATCTTCCCAACAAAAACGACTCGGGCTTGGAGTCATGGATGTTGAACCAAGAGAAGAACACCAGTACTGCTAGCTCTTCATCTTTTTCTCTGGAAGATTCTAGCCACCTTTCCATGAGTGAATCTTCTTACCTGCAGGAAAACTCTTTAATGGAATGGGTTGACAGTATTAGTATGGAATCTATTCTCCAATGGGATGACTTCGATCCTCTGGATCAGGATCTTCTCTACTTTGAAAATAGATAATCATCACTACTAGCTATAACAACTTCCCCTACTTTGACATTCTCTCTAAAGCAAGATATAGCATCATCTCTAAGGAAACGACCTAAATGTAAACAAGTTTGCTACGTACTTTGATCATATATATCCCTGCATTTTCTGGTTCTGTCGCGGATTAATGCTTGACTTTGGCATGTGATGATGCTTTGAATTTTCCTATTGAATGTGAATTAATTGGAGATATGTAATGGCCTGATCTCTCATTTCATTATTAGTTTGGATGAATCGGGGTTAATTAAGACAGGGTTGAGATAAGAATCATTACTTGTTCTTGTCTCCTCTGTAACTGGCCGTGTGTATAGATTTTATTCAAGTGGTGGTGGCACACATCATCATCGAAATGCCCAGGTTTTCTCACTTGGTCCCTCATGTCCTTTACATCAATCACAATAATTGAGTTGATCACAGATGCACACTTTGTTTTTATCGATCCCATGACTTTTTTTGGTTCATTCCCAAATTCATTCTCACATTTAGCTTTATATATGACAGAATTATTAACTAGAGTCCTAGACAGTTCGTATTTGACAAAAAGAATGAAGTTGTGTTTAGCCAGATAGGTATCCAAATGATGACCCATGAGTGTGTATGGAGGAGAAAAGGCAGGCAATACTACATGATACGTACAATTAAGCACTTAAACATGCTTAATTAACTGAACTGTGTACACGCTGAGACAAATTAAGGACTACTCGTGCAACTTTAGAATGTGAAGCATATAATGCAGCTTACTTTTGGACATATATAATTTATCAAAGGAAAAAACATTTAGGAAATGAATGATTGCAAAAACAAACAAAAAAAACATAAGAAGTGGGTCGTGCTAAGCACTGAAATTAATATTATTCGAGTGGGAATCTCCATCACTTCCACGGTGCATGAATCTGGGGAAAATTTCTTAGTATGCTATTTTTTTAGTCCTTGATAATTAGTGTGTGTGTGTGTGTGTGTATAAGATCATAATTTAAAGCTATAATTAAATTAAACAAGTTAAAACTTAAAAGATAATTAATTAAAAAGATTTAAATTAATCACGAGATAATTAATTAAATGGGAGTTGGATTTCTGTAATTACTCAGGTGTTTTTTTCTTGAATTACTTTGGATTGAAGTGCTCGTCAAATATTCGCATGTGGGGCTTAAGAATAAGAATGATGAGATCATAACTTTTTTATTGTCTTCTTTGGAAAAAGAGGTCGCAGGCATCATCATGGAGTGTTGAAGGTTTCTTCGCTTGGTCGCTTATTTCTTCCGGCTATAATCAATAATTCTGTGTTAATTAATAATTAAACCCACTTAATTCGGATTTGGACTCCTACTTTGCCGGCCCATAATTATTACTCTCTCTGGTCCAAGATATACTCCCACATGTCCTTATTATAACGCACTAACTAATTATTCGTACAAACTAAACCCTAATATCATATTAATTATTACTTTCACCCACTACCTTTATTAATTATGGGAATACATAGAAAAAATAATTAATGTTCATCGGGAACAAGCAAGTGCCTTATAAAAATGACTAAATAAATTTGTCAGTTGGTGTCTTATAATAAGGACTCGAGAAAGTAATAAGATAAAGTTAACTTTTTTTTTTTTGGAGATATTAAGGAAGCTAATTAAATTAGGGAAAAGTATTTCTCCAGTCAACTTATTTCCAGTGACTCCTAAAACTACGTCGTTTTGAATTAATAAAAGGTGTATTTGTAATTTTAGGTGAATTAATGAAGAGTGTTTCGGTAAAATTTGTATCATAAAAAAAATAAACAAAATTACGGAAACACCCTTCATTAATCAAAACGACGTAGTTTTGGGGGTCACTAGAGATAACTTATCTCTAGTGACTGGAGAAATCCTTTACCCTTAAATTATTTTAAAATTACATTTATAGTTATCTTTCCAAACTATTTTTCCTAACATATAAACTAATATTCTACCTCCGATCCTAATTATAAGATTGGGTTTACTTTTTTTTAGAAAGATTAAAAAAGTTATTGAATCATATCATATGTTGTGTATCCTTATATTATATATTATTTTATTAGTCAAACTAATTAGTTTGGCGAAAAAAATAAAAATACTCTAAAATAATTTAATTAGCTTCTTTAATATCTTTAAAAAAAAGTCAGTCTGGTCTTATAATTAGGATCAAATAGAGTATAATCTAATAATATACAACATATGATATGATTAAATAACTTATTAACTTCTTTGGTTTCTCCAAAAAAGTCAATTATGTCTTATATTTAAAATTGAAGGGAGTACCATTTTCTTGTTGATTTATTTAGAAAATCAACCCAAACTTTCTTTAAATCCACTTTCTTATAAAGGCTTGTATTAAATATTTTACATAGAAGAGAAAGGAGCCAATTTCATGATGTAAGAACGGAAACATGGTTCTTTAATTCAGCACTTGAGACATATAAATGAATGAATGGTGCAACCATATATCATGTGAGGATATGTGTTTTTATTGCAATAGATACTACATCTATTGTTGTCAAACTCACCGTCTCTCCAATTTTAACGTTTTTACATTTTTAACCCATAAAATGTGTTAACTTGCTCCTACATTCGCGATAACTACAAAGTCAACTGAATTTATAAGTTCACATATTGAGTTTATCATTTTTTGTGTTTTTAACTTACAAAATATGCCAACTTACTATTAAACTCATATCAATTTTTTGTATTTCATCATTTTCAGTGATTTCATATATGAATTTCACAGAAATTTCTTGGTTATGATAATCAAATTGGTGTTAATTTTTATATTTTTATTACTACCTCATTTTCTTAACATAAAGACATTTTGTTATTCGATTTACACTATAAAATAGATGTTACATTAAAAATCAGAGCGTGCAAGGGATGAAGGGATGGACGTGGATGTATAAATGCATGAAAGTGGGCATAATCAACGCAACATGAGATCCAATATGTGCCTTTCCACCGGTGAGAGCGGATGTGATTGATCCATTTATATGACCCAAACTTCAAAGATCGATCTATTTTGGTCACTGTTTCGTACAATTTTCAAATATTTTTGCTACAAAATAATACTTGCAATGTTACAGATTACCCATGAAATATTAAAAATGACAAGTTACGACTTGATCAAGCTGCTCTGGCCGTCCGACATGTAAAAAGAGGACGCCCTTCCTAAGTTCAACTGGAATTTCAGTTTTTTGGCCAGAAAAAGGACTGTAATTTTTGTTTGCGCCTTTGTGGTGAGAAAAAGAACGGTAATTCGAGTTTCTTAAAAACAAATTATATAAAACTCGTAAACTTTATATTACATACAAATAATGGGAGTAAGGTGGTGATTTTTGAATGAAAAGGATGAATTTCATTCCAGAGAAGAAAAGTCTACAAAATGGTCACATGAGCAAGAGGCTGTAAATCTACACAAGTATCAAAATCCTAGGAGGGAGATTGCATTTAAAAAGAGAAAAACTTTCCAAAGTATGAGCCACTGTGATACTGATCTGCGAAAAAATTCCACCCACTGTATATGTTTCTGAGTCGAAGATTCTATGGTTTCTGACGCGCCATAATTGCCTTCATGTTTCTGAGAGCCGCACAAATCCAATCAGAAATATCCTTCCCAAAAAAGTCGCTGCGCATATATATCCTGAGGAAGGATCTTCTTCCAAACTGACGTTGCCAATGGGAGCAACGCTGGTCTGTGGCCATGTTTCTTCTGCACCGTTCTTCATCGGTGAGCAGCCTGTTCTTCATCATCAACCAATTGAAGGCAACACGAACCCACAGTGAATTCGGGTTTGAGTGCATCTGGTAGATCAACTTCATTAGGAAGGCTTTGTTTTGAGATTTCATTTTCAGTGAACTACCTACTCCATTTTTAACCGGCTGACACATTGTCATTCCACTTTACCAGATTGATTTTCTGAGTAACCCCAAATAAACTTCCGGATTGGCTTTTCAGTATTACAACATGAGGTGGGTAGAAGGGTGCTTTGCATTTTATAAAAGGGAACCGATGCTAGTGCAGATTTAGCGATGGTGATCCTTCCAGCAAGAGCGAGAGAGTGACTTTTCCATCCCGCAAGCTTAATTAGATTGCAGCCTACCCAATATATATTTGTAGGTAGATTGAGAGACCCTTCCATTAAAGAGGGGAGAGTCGGATGATCCATAGCCCATCTGTTGACAGATTTCCCTTCGTCTTAAACTATCTATATCCAGAAAAATATATCTTGGTTTTTGACTGGCTAATTTTATGGCCAGAAGAGAGACAAAACTCTTGTAGGATTTTCTGAATTAAAGAAACATGAGAGTTAGTTGTGCTTCCAAAAATAATTAGGTCATCCGCAAAAAGAGATAAGAAAGAAGAACACCTTGACGACCCATTTTAATTGGCTGTCACTCACCTTTCCTTTCAGCTTCTATGAGCCCATTTGGAGTGAGCGTTAGAGGCATGAAAAGCCTAATAGCATACTTATATATATATATATATATATAAATTTTAAGAAAGAGGTTGGGTTCACCAAGGTATGGAAAGCCTAATAGCATGAATAAACACATAGTTGCAGAAAAACACATACTTTTTTTGATACAAAAACACATATATTTTTTTTGTTTGGGTTAGCGTCAAATACAAATGGGCTTTTCTAAAAAAGCCATGTTTGGGAAAAGTTATAATCCAAAGGTCTACATCTCGTCCACCTCAGAAGTTACAAACAAAGTAGGAAAAGTCTAAAGGAAAAAGCAGCAAAATTAAACGCCCAGTTAACACGCACTTGATTAGCAAGCAGCTTGGAGATGTGTAGCTTTCTTGTGGGGACCATTAGCATTGATTTTTGCAGCAATGTACTATTATTGACAGCAAATATTGTCATGTGTCACTATCTTATTTTGGCAAAATTAAGTTAGAAAATAAGTCACCGCTAACCCAAATAAAAATCATGTTTACAATCTGACTTTTATCCTATCTTACTTTTGTAAAGGTCATATAGAAAATAAATCATTTCTTCCACCACTAACTCAAACGGGCTCTATGATAGTATGTGATAAACGCTACATACATAACACAAAAATGTATGTTGAGAGAGGTCTCCCTGTCTAATTCCCCTCTTTGGTGTAAAAGCTGTTGAAGGAGTTTCATTCCACAAAACTTGCATTGTTGGGGTGGAAATGCATTTCATTATGAGATGAATCATTTCTGGTGGCAGGTTGGCATCCGTAAGGTTCCTTCAATAAATTCTCACCTTACTCTATCTATCAAAAGTTTTCTTAAGATTCACTTTAATGGCCATCTACTCACTCTTGCCTTTCTTTTTCCTCATGGAGTGAAGAACTTCTTGCACAATAATTATGTTTTCAACAATGCTCCTTCCTTGAATGAAGCTTGTTTGGAAGGGTCCTATGATGCTGGGGAGGATAACTTGGAGCCTATTAGCTATCACTTTGGTAATCGTTTTATAGACTACGGAACATAAGCTGATAGGTTTAAATTGGCTCAAGTCACTTGATGTAGCAATTTTTGGGACAAGGGCAATGAGGTTATTGTTTAAGCAAGGGTCCATTGAAGCACCATTCCAGAGATGTTGAAATAACGCGAGCATGCTATTATCCACAATATGCCATTGGGTTTGAAAAAAACACTGCATGAAGTCCATCCTTTCTAGGGGATTTCAGTGGTTTTATTTCAAACAAAGATTGTTTGATCTCTTCAAGAAAAGCCAATCGTCCCAGACTTGTGAGGTTGGAAGCTGTTAGTGAAGGGAATTTGAGTCTAGTAGCATAAGGAATATAATTGGCATTGTTTAAGGAGTACAAGTCTGTAAAGAACCTTCGTGCCATACCTGACAGTTCCTCTTTCTCAGTTATCCACACACCCTCATCAGATTTAATTTGAGTGACACGATTACGATTCCTCCAAATCAAAGCTTTGGTATGGTAAAAAGCGATGTTCCGATCTCCAAGGCATATCCAATTAAAGGAGGACTTATGGATTCAGAGAAGTTATTCTTGAAAACACATTTCTTCATATCATCTTGGAGGGATTTGTCTAACTCGATTAAGGAATCTAAGAAAGGATTGTCTTTAAGTCGCCGTTGGATCCCTCGCAGGCGAGAAAGTGTTCGTCTTTTCTGTTTTCCTATTCCGCCAAAAACGTCAAAATTCCAACGCTGGGCTAGGTTTTAAAAATGATTCATGCATTCAAGAATTTGATTGTTTGGTTTGGGGTCCGTCTGGGGATGGGATGTTCTATGTTAGAAGTGCTTATCTTCTTCTTGAAACTAACCCTATTGATTTACGGGATAAACTCTTCAAAGATATTTGGAGGTGGGGTGGTGTTGAAAGAATTCGTGTTTTCATGTGGAAAGTTGCCTACTAATTTATGGAGGAGCTCTTGGTCTCATGTTTCCGCGCTATGTGGGATGTGTAGTGCTGGTATTGAAGATATTTTGCATATTTTACGTGATTGTACTTATGCTAGATCTATGTGGTCTACTCTGATCAAACTGAGGTATGTTGCATCCTTTTTCTTGTTGAATTTGAGAGACTGGCTTATTCTTAATTTAAATCAGCAGGTAGGTATCAGGTGGGGGGTGCGCTGGTGTCTATTCTTTGGGGTAGCCATTTGGAAGCTTTGGGGTTGGCGGAATAAGTGTATTTTTAATTGTAATTTCGCTAAACCTCCTAATCTGGGATTTGTTATTTCTATGCTTTGGCCCCGTTTTGTTATGGTTGCTGATCCTACAGGTGATGTGGTTCCTTCGGATGCAGACCGTTTGGCTAGTTGGGAAAAACTTCCTGATGGCTGGCTAAAATTAAATGTGGATGGGGCAAGCGAGTTCGCTTCATCTAATGCTGGTTGTGGTGGGGTGGTTAGGGATTGTTGGGGTAACTGGATTGTTGGTTTTTCCAAAATGATTGGTGATTGCCAGGCTAGTTCGGCTGAGGAATGGGCTATTGTGGAAGGGTTGCAAATGGTGTGGGATCTGGGTTTTAGGAAGATTATTCTTGAATCTGATGCGGACTCGGTGATTAATCTTCTTTTGGATAACTCCTATAATTCCTGTAGTAATTTAATATTGAAAGCTAGAGAGTTGTTGTCTCTTAATTGGTAGGTGGATGTTAGATATATTCCTAGAGAGTTTAATAGAATTGCGGATGCCTTGGCCAAAAGAGGCATTTCTTATTCTAGTATTTTGAACGAGTGTCCCGCTAACTTGAGGAGTTGGCTTGAACATGAGTGTTTGGGATTGATTTCTCCATGGGTGTAATTTCTTTCTTTGTATTGTAGGCTTCCCTGCCATCTTTTATTAGCAAAAAAATTATACCTCCCCCTTCAACTCAAGCCTGTTGAACTAGCCCAGTAAACTCTAGGTGAGAGATCCACGATGCCAGAAATTTAAAGGGCTTGTCACCTGAAGAAATAGAAGGGTGTTCCCCCAAATTAATTAAAATAGGTCGTTGATCGGAAAGTAGTTTTGGATGAAATTAAACATTAATGGTGTCAGAGCGTTAGCTTCTTCTCAGGCAGGATGTGGATGTTTAGTGAGGGATTGGAACGGTAATTGGGTTGCGGGTTTCACGAAGGTAATTGGAGATTGCCAAGCGCATGGGCAGTATTGGAGGGCCTTAAGTTGGCATGAGACTTGGGTTTGAAGAAAGTGGAGGTGGAGTCTGATGCTGTTGAGGTGGTGACTCTGATTTTAAACACTAACTGCAATTCTAGAAGCTTGGCTGTAATGAGAGCTAGAGAAATGCTTGATTGGGACTGGCAAGTCATTTTGAAAATCATTCCTAAGGATATTAATAGAATTGTTGATGCATTAGCTAAATTAGGCATTTCTAGTTCTAATATTCTTGATGTGTGCCCTTCTCATTTGAGAATTTGGGAGAAACAAGAGAGTTTGGGATTAAATTCCCCTAGGTGTAATTTTTCTTTCTAATGTAGGCTTTTAGCCATCCTTTATATATATATAACAAAAGTAGTTTTGGAATATGGTCAACCCAACTATTAAATTAATGAACCTAAGATGGGTTACAAATGGCTCTATCTAGTCTAACCAATAGTGTCCCTCTTTTCTATGTGTACTTTTGCTCATGATATCCCATGTCTAAAAGACCATGATGCCATCAAATTTTTGAATAGGCGACAACCATAAGATGTAGGGGAAGATGGGTGAGGCGCTTGCTCCGTTAAGTCCTCCACTTCTTCTTGATTCTCGATTTCAACATTTAGGAGCTTGTCTTGAACATGCTCAGTCATCGGTGTTTCAGGAATGAATTATGTGGTTTGTGTAGCATAAACATAAGAGGTTGATGCATGTAGGCTTTGAGAGCCTCCTCATCCATATTATCTAGCATTTTTGAAACTATGTCGAGTTTCACCTTTTTGGTGGTATGAGCATCTCCTGGTGTGGTAGGGGTTCAGGTTTGGGTGAGCTCTCAAAAGAGGTAGGGTGCTACATTGTGCTAGTGGAATTCTAGAGAAAATGAGGAGCTTCTCTCTCTACAAGGCCATTCTCTCTCTCTCTCTCTCTCTCTCTCTCTCTCTCTCTCTCTCTCTCTCTCTCTCTCTCTCTCTCTAAAAGAGATATACTATTTATAAAGTAAAAGAGTTACAGTGGGGAAATTAATCCCATATTGTCATGCAAAGCCAGAGCCATTAAGGGTGTGCATGGTAACACTCCCAGAGAACGACTTTTTGGCCATTTCGTTTAAATGTTAGGGAAAAAATAAATGGGAATTGTGTTTGGTAAACCGGTTTTTTTTTTTCAGGGATGGCTTTATTTTTTGTGTTGGGGAGTAAAAATAAAAAGCTAAAATTTTTTGCTTCTCGCTCCGGGGCACAAAATCAGAATTCCTTTTTCCCTCAACCTCTCTTCGCTCGAGCGATACCTCAGTCTCCAGTGTCTCTCGTTCGGCCGCAGCTCTTCTTCGCCTCCGGTTCTTCCTTTCTCTGTTCGTGCTCACCGTCTTCTCCTCTCTTCGTCGGGCGTCGCAGCTCTCTTCTCTCTCGGAGTGATCGAGTCAGCGTCCTCTCCCCCTCCGTTGGCCGTCGCAGATCAACAACTCCTTTCTCTGTTCGTGCTCACCATCTTTCTCAGTCTCGCGAGTGGGGATAACAGGGAAGGAGATTGACCCCGGAGCTTACCAGGTGGTGTTTTTTATTTTGGATTCCTGTTTTTATTTGCATGACCTAGTTGGTTTGTTTATTTCTTCTTGAGATTTTTTTTTGCTGTTCTCGGCTAGAGAGGTGAATTATTGATTCTCTGCTTTTGCTCTCTCAAATTATCCATTCTTCTTGTTGTTCTTTTCTTGCGATTTGCTTCACGTTTTCGTTATGACCTAGCTGGTTTGTTTTTTTCTTCTGCTTCGATTTCCCAACTCAATAAATTATGCAGATGTTTTATTCATTTGGCTGAATGTATACTAATTGATTGCAAAGAGTGTTGGATGTTGATAGATTACCCAATAAATTATTTTTGCTGGCAAAAACTGCAAGGAGGTAAAAGAAAGCCGCAACTTTTTTCCCCTTACGCACAGAGTTCCTCCTGTTAAAGTCACAATTTTACTAGCATTTGTTAATCTGTGGAACAAATTTTTGAATTTTTAATTTTAACGACGTATCTGGGGTTCCCCTTCCCGTGCTGTTGGGTTTTAGGCTGTGTCAGCCTCCCTTGTAATCTAAAAACATAGGATGATTCTGCATTTTCTGGTGCCTAACATGATATTAGCTACTTCTAACTTGATTAGCCCTTTTCTCACCCTGATCATGCCACTTAGTCACAATGACCAATAAACATGCTACATTGTATATCATATGTTCTTCCTTCCATCTAATTGATAGCCACAAACTAACCTTTGGTATGGTATGTAAGGTTTTGAGCACAGTTCTATGGAGGAACATAATGTAAAACGATAACAACTATTTGATTTTAGTTATCCTAGACTCTGTCAATGCTAATGATGTTTGTATTTGCAGATTTAGTCCGAAAAATGCTGTAGAGATACCTAATTTTCAGATCAAGTCCTGCACAAGTCCCTGTTAATACATTTTCATTCAAATGGATTCAGACCCTGCTGATGCATCTAAATTGCCTCCTACTAAAGATCCTTCTACTTCACCTTCTGTTAAAGATCACGAAGGACAAACTTCTCCCCATGTGGTCTCTGGGCAAGAAAATTCTTCTCATGTGACATCACCTACGCAATCTTCCACTGGCATTTCATCATGGGCTAGAAATTTGAAAATTTCCCAGCCATTTTCTGGCTCTCATGATGATTCTGCAAGTGAAAATTCTGGGAAATCTACTTTTGCACGCTTCACTAATAATTTAGCAATGCGGTTGTCTCCAAAACCACCTTCGCCAGATGACAGTTCCAATGAAGCCGCTGCTCAGTCTAATTTGATTGAAAGTTTCGCAAAGGGTCTGGTTGACTCTTCTAAAAATGCTGTGAAAGCTGTGCAGGTCAAGGCTCGACATGTTGTGTCTCAAAATAAACGTCGATACCAGGTGCTGTTCATGAGAGTTCCAATTTACCTTCTGATTATTCCAGCATGGGTTCCTAAATCATAAACACATACCCATTCTAAACATTTTTTGGCCTAGTGAAGTGACTCTTAATTCCTACTTCCCCGTTTGCCTTCCTTCCTTTAACAAGGGGCATTGTGCTTATCTATTGACCCTATTCATAGATCCCTGTCGTGTCAAGATAAATATTGTTTATGCAGAAGAGGAATTTGATTAGACATTATTTTAAGATCCTTGATTCTCCATCATTTGATTTGTATGACTATGAAGGTTGCAGATTGTTGCCTGCTCTTTCTTTGAATATGCCTTGAATTTAGTATTCGGCATGAAATCCTGTTTACTTCAGTGATCAATATTTTTTGAAAATTTTTATAATATAATCATTCCCGTGCATATGTTATCTTTTTTATCTTGAGGAAGAAGGCTTCTAAATTACAATCTGCAATTGTCCTTATCGTACTCTTCTTCCAGGAGGGAGGATTTGATCTAGATATGACATATATCACGGAAAACATTATAGCTATGGGATTTCCTGCTGGTGACATGAGCACACGTAAGTGCACATGAGATCATTAAACCACCTCCTATAGATATGGTTCCAAAGGAAATTAGGGATAATCCTAAGCATTTCCCATATTATTTTTGCCCCCAATATGATGTTGATAGATTAAGAGACATTCGAAATACATTGGAGACTTGTCATATTTTTTTGTTCAATTCAACATCAATTATTTTTGCTTTAAATTATTGTGGTATCATGAAAATTTAGTTGAGTCACGTGACTAATGTAGATATATTTATTTATTTATTCATTTGTATAATTAATATTAAGTTAATATGGTATTAAAAAATGAGAGCAAAACGTAAATAAATATATTATTTTTTTAGACATGAAATGTTGGCATTTTAGTTAAAATATACCCCAATTTATTATTTTATACCGTTGATGAAACCTGTAAACAAAAAATAAAGAAATAGATTTGTATTGTATAATTCTAATTTCGGAAAAAAAATAAAAAATGTGTTAACAAACGTAATTCGATTCTCGAATGAAAAAAAAAAATTGTTACCAAACGTATTTCGATTCTCGAAGTAAAAATAAAATGAGTTACAAACGTCATTCGATTCTCTAACTCTTAGAGCGCGAATCAAAAACTGTTTCATCTCGTAAAAGCGCCGATCGTAGAATCAGAAAGTTGGCGCGCGCACACCCTAAAGACTCAGGACAACTATCTAAAAACATAGAAGAAGAAAGTCCTTGTTTTGCCAGCGCATCAGCAACCAAGTTTGACCCTCGTGGAATAAACTGAATTCTTAAACTCCATCTCTTCCGTATTTGCTGCTTGATCGTCCAGAGAAGCAGATTGCCTCTTATATTCATATGATCATCAGCCAGCATATCCACCAGTTCTTTGGAATCAGACTCCAAGATGACTCTACGAAATCCTAGATCCCAAGCAAGGTTTAGGCCCTTCATGACAGGCCATTCTCTATAGTTAGCGCTTGGGAGTAAGGTGGTGATGGGATAGTGATATGGGTAACAAGATTTTGCCACTCATAAATCATAATGCAATGGCCCAAAAAAAGCCCTTGGTTTGCCCAAAAAAAAAACTCGAGAATAGAGGAAGTCCTCAAATTCAAACGACCCAACGGTTGAGGAGGGATGAAGTTGGAGATTCGTTTCAACTTTTTCAAGGGCTATGTTTCAAAACGTGGGTCCCAAACGAAAAGTGAAGAACGAGTTCCTGGTTAATTTCATAAATTTATTTTAACAATTTTACTTTGTATGACATAAATATATATGAGAAAAAATTTATCTTGTAAAACTCAAAAGCACTTATTTTAAGTGGTCACAGTAAAATAGTGATCTCATAATATATATTTAGGAATAAATTAAAAAATTAAATGAGGACAAATAAATAGAGACGAAAAAACATGATATGTAAAAATTGATATTGAGCAAATAAAACGTAATGTAATTGTTATATTATTTTATGAAAAAGAACGTTGAAAGTTAAACCTCTTAAAAATTTACTTGTACGAAAACATAAAATAAAGATTAGAGGAGCTCGATCATAACATGGCCAGACCAAGACAATGCGCAGTGCCACTTGGTTTCCAACTCGAAGCTGTCGGCTTTAATGCATCGCGATTTAAATTTCAAATTTGAACGGTCCATAAACGCGAAGGGCCTCCGACCAACCAAACAAAAAAAATCAAGAAGAAGGAGAGGAAACAAGAAGGGCCACATAAATAAAAACGACAATCAAAAGAGTAAAAACTAGAAAAAGATCAGATTCTTTGAGGCTTGGACGTTGCAGAAAGCCAGAAACATGGGAGAATCGGCCTGTCTTTTGCAACAGCAACAACCATTCTGCTATGCTTCCGGCATTTCCAACGAAGCCAACGAGGTCAGTTCATTAACCCACCCACTCATAGTTCTGCATTATTACTCGATTCTCTAATCCTTTCGTCTCTTCCTTCTTCACGACGAAGCACAAAAGTTGGATCTTTCAGTCATTCCTCTGCTTCGCCCAAAAATAGTAGTAACTTATTCCTCTGCTCTCTCTTTCTCTTTCCCCGGACAAGTCCTAACGGTTAAGTTTTAACTGCTTTCCCCTTTTTTTTCGGGGGTACAAATGAAGTAAAAATAAATTACTTCATGTTGTATAGCTTGAAAAACTTGTGAAAATTGTGCGTTTCAGAGCAACCTAATTCAGGGATTCGGGCAGTCAATTTCATTTGGGGTACAAATGAAGCAAAAATAAATTACTTCATGTTGTATAGCTTGAAAAACTTGTGAAAATTGTGCGTTTCAGAGCAACCTAATTCAGGCATTCGGGCAGTCAATTTCATTTGGGAGGTTCGGTCCAGAGTCTTTGGCATGGGAGAAATGGTCTTCTTTCTCTCACAATCGCTACGTGGAAGAGGCAGAGAGGTATTCACGGCCTGGATCAGTTGCAGAGAAGAAAGCTTTCTTTGAAGCTCATTACAAGAAACTCGCTGCTCAAAAGGCTGCTGCTATGCTTGAACAAGTAAATGATGCTGGATCAAACAGTGTCACCAACCAAGAACACGACGACACAGCTAATCAGGCCACAAGTCCAACTTCTGAAGCAGTTCATAATAAAGAACAAGAAGTTGAGGTTGTTAGTTTCGAGCCAAATGCTATACTCAGCGACAGTAGCAGCAACTCACATTCAAATATACCAGATATTAACAGAGTGGAGGAATGCCAGCCTCTTGTGACTACTTCATTGAAGGTTGAATCACATAACAAGCTTGAAGATCTTCATACCCAGAAGGACGCAAGTGAAAAGGTAGAATACTGAAATGTGATTATGTTGATCTGTAACCAGTGAATCATATTTCATGTTTAAAATTCTTGTGTTGCATATTGCAGCTTAGTGGTAACTGTGAGGATGAAGTTTTGGCACCGACGAGCACCAAGAAACCACCAGCCTCATCCCTGAAGTCGATTAAGTCTACTGAAACTTCCAAGCTCAACTTGACACCGCCCAAACCTATTTCTCACAGAAAAGAAAACATAATGGGTACCCCAGTGAGCAGCAAAAAGCCTGCATTAAGCTCAGTTGACAAAAATAAATCAGCCGTTATCTCCACACCCATTAGCTCAGTTGATAAGAAGGGATCAACCATTAATTTTACACCCATTAGCTTAGCTGATAAGAAGAGATCAACCATTAATTCCACACCCATTGGGTCAGTTGATAAGACGAGATCAGCCTTCAATTCCACACCCATTAGCACGGTTGATAAGATGAGATCAACCGTTAATTCCACACCCATTTGCACGGTTGATAAGAAGAGATCAGCAGTTAACTTCACACCCATTAGAGAACTCAATAGACTGACTGCATCAGTCATGAGGAAGTTTGAAAGTGCAAGAGTTGGGAATGCTTCTTCCAAGGTTTCAAAGGATAGTTCGACTCCCTTAAGAACCCCAACCATGGTATTCTTGCTTTTTTTTTTTGTCATGTCAAATATATGTTTTATTTTTTTTGGTCCTAATCTGCTTAAAATTCCAACTTCAAATTGCCGTCTAACTGTAGGCTTCGAAGAATCAGTCACAAAAGCCTCCTGCATTGACCCCATTGACAGAAAAGAGAAGGTACCTGATACAAATTATTGTCATCGCTCTAAAAATCCGTTTTCTATTATTCTAGCTGATTATGGCATGATGTTGATATTAATCTTGTAACACTGTAGGGCCAAGACCCCTGTTGGTTCATTACCATCAGGTAGCAGCAATACAGCTGGACCCAAATGGGGCTTGCCCTCTACAGAGTAAGTTAATTCTTAGACTACTTTTCTACTAAAACTCTAGGGTTCTAGTCTTCTTGACAGAATTCTGAATTGTATATCATAGAGAATATATGAAGAATATGCCACGGAATATTAAAATTTTGCTCTACCCAATGCCAGTGTATGCTGCTACTATAGTAGAGATAGAACAGACATTCCAAACTCGTATTCTTAGCAATTATAATGTAAATGATTGATTATATAGCATCGCAGGCACCCCTACCAGCAATTACCAGTGTCTTGAAGGGGTTTCACTTTTTTTTCCGTGGTCATTAATTTCGGGTTTAGATCAATATTTCAAATTTTGAAAATAAATGTTAAATGCTTGCAGGAACAAATTGAGGTACCCGATTATATCCTCCCCTTTCAGCTTGAGAACCGAAGAACGAGCTGCCAGAAGAAAGAAGGCAACGCTCTGAACTTTGTTTCTCTTCTAAACCAGTTTATTCAAATTTGTGGCCTCTACTTGTTTCTCTCTTTGTTTACTGATCTTCATGGAATGCAGAAACTGGAAGAGAAGTTCAACGCCGATGAGGCACAAAAGGTGCAGCTACATACAAAGCTAAAGGTGGGTTCACAAGGAAAATTAACGCCAAGAGTGGTAGGGTCATGGGATCAATCAAAATTATTCAAATTCGATCGTCTTAATGTGCAGGAGAAAGCAGAAACCGAAATCAGAAGACTACGCCAAAGCTTTTGCTTTAAAGCCAGGCCACTGCCTGATTTTTACAAGGAAAGGAGAGAATTAAAGAACGAGACAAACCAGGTATCTTTCTCAATTCTGTACTTTCAATTCAATGCCAAGCCCTAAGAAGCCAAAAGTTAATAATCAGAGTTCATTATGTTTCCTTTTTCCTCTTGCAGTGCCAATTGACGCACCCTAAGTCACCCAAACAAGGAAAAAAATCTACTCCCGGTAGGTTATGGTGCAAATCCTCTGCGACTCCTCAGAAATCTACTATGAAAAGCAACGGCACCAAGAATCATCTAGAAACCAATGAGCAAAGCTCCAACCCTCATCTAACTTCAAATTACAAGATGATTAGGCAGGAGAATGCATCGCCTAATATTCAGTATGGAAACCAAAATGAATTTACGCAACTGCTAGAACAGGGCATCACCAGAAGATGTCGTAGAACTTGGCATAAAATTTAGATCGCTAGAAATGAAAAGCAAATGATGCTTGCAAAAACGGAATGTACCATTTTAAATCATTTTAGTCTATGGTCCCTCCACTAGAAAAGTACTTCATCTTGTTTGTTTTATTATTCTGCATTACATGTCTACTCTAGGAATAGAATTGGCGAGAAAGGGGAAACAGTTTTTCTTTAAAAATGTATGTGATAGTGGTACACGCACTGGGTAATAACTCAGGAGAAAACAGGAAAAAGCTATTAATAATCACCACCAAAAGAGAGAACAGATATCAGGAATGAGCCAATTTCAGTTCTACATGACAAGGAAAACAGTCAATTGTTCATCATTATTTGCTCTGATAGAATCAATGTTGAGGGAAGTGGTTAGGAATAGGACTCAAAAAGCCACTTTTTTTTTTTTGGCTCAAGCAAAAAGCCACTTTTCACAACCAAGGAATGCAGAAAGAATTCCGGACCCTGATAAGATTAACCATCAATGGTATGATTTATTTATATATGACTGTCACATAGCTGCTCTTTGTACATTTGAAAGAGGTATGACCAAATAAAATGATTCGCTTGTAGAATTAGTGCTTGTAGAATTAGTGATAATGCGGCAACAATTCATGTGATTATCACCTTTACAGGAAGATAAGGTACACCATCCACTTCTAATAGTGTTTTCAACTTTGCCTCCAAAGATTAGGTAAATTCTAAAACCAAAGTTTCAGAAACCCTTTTTCCGCACGCTGAGACAAAACTCCTCTCATAAGTTATTTCGTAAATCATAAAAAATATTCTCTAGAAACTAATCCAAACACACACCAAGTCTTGCATCTTTTGTCCATCTCTTTAAGATGTACGATGATGGAAGAATCTTTATATTCCTGTAATCAAGAACTTTCAGTGCATGGCTGCATAAGACTCCCATCGACTCAAATTTCATACAGCTGCAGCTGACGTTCTCGTTAGATGAATCAAAGGAAACTGTATACTCTCGTACGTGTTCATATATGTTAACTTTATACCTGGACAATGATCCACTCTCACTGCAATGCTTTATCACCAGATTTAAACAAGTTTCATATTCTTTCTGAAATAACTCAAATATCTTTGGTGTGTATGGATCTCTTGCATGCTTTAAAAGAATCACATCTCCCATCAGTGCTGGCATGCGCTGGCTCATATCATAATTGGCTTCTAATTCCTTATAGCGCCAATCAGCCACCACCTTCCCGAGATATTTGAAGAATGATAGCACATCGGTATCATTTGTTAGGTGCTTCTTCAAGCTACCAGTAAGATTTTCTCCCCACAGCACACTTGTTATGTCAGCACAGAAATTTTGCCTTCCATATGCTAAGGCCCAATTATCTCTACTTTCATATATATGACACAACCATTCATTTTCCCAAAGATTATACCTGCCCAGGAAGTCATTCCATGCATGAACAAAGTCTTCCTCCTCCTCATGATAAAAAAAGCAGCTTCTCAAATCATTAACAAAAGAATTAGATCCCACAAACATGTGATTGAGTTTATTTAGTGTATTTTGGTACACATGCCATGCACAGATTTGGCAGTTAGTTTCATGCAAGACAGAAGACACTGCTTCAGCTATTATATCATCTTGATCTATTCGAATGGTCTTTGGCTGCCTTCTGGACATTGCCTCCAAGAAAACTTGAAATAGCCACTTGAAAGATTCAATCGTTTCATCATATAGAAGTGCAGCGCCAAAGATAATCATTTGCTTGTGATTATTGACACCAAGAAATGGAGCAAATGGACGGGAGTCTCCACAAAATCTGTAACTACAATCAAAGCAAACAACATCACCAAAATCACAGTAGTCTCCTACCATCTTTGTGTCCGCCCAAAACATGTTAGTTATTTGATCATCCGAATCAAGTTGGAAAGCATAAAAGAAGGAAGGATTTTTTGATCGCTTGCTTTGAAAGTGAAGCTTTAGCTTTTCAACTTCTCCCTCTTTCATTTCTCTGGTGCGCTTGAAAGGCAATTTATTTCCATATTCTATGGGGCCACAACCCCGATCATCTAAACCTTCAATAGCCTTGCAATTTGATACAGACTTAGGAAGCACCCTGGAACCATCTTCCATGTTGCTCTTAATATCTTGATTCGTGGCTATTCTCTTCTGTGACCGTAACATGTGAACTCTACAAGCAGCAACAAGCTCATGATTATGCTTTTCTTCAAAATGAGTTACACAATATCTACCATCAGGTTGACGAGAAATTACCAGTTGTGCTAAACATCCGATTCTAGTTTCTTTACGGGGCCTCTTCACATTCACGTCACGTTTGTCTTTCTGTCGAAAACCTTCTCGAAAGCATGTGAACCTTCTAGATGCCACAGCACCATCAATTTTACTTCTATTTACATAATCTTTCCGGACACTGAAACCTACATGTCCAGCATATGTATTATAAAACTCATATGCATGATCTTCTGAATCAAATCCCATTCCGAGTTTTGGTACCCCATCCAACACAGAAGTATTAGACACGTTCGATTCAACTGCTTGAGCAAAACTCAATCTCCTCTGCGATGGTAACATATGTGCGGCACAGGGTGTTGCAAACTCATGATTGTGCTGTGTTTCAAAATGAGTCACACGAAACTTGCCATTAGGCTGACGAGCAATAGTCATTTGTGCCAGGCATCCGGTCCTTGTTTCTGGCTGGGATTTCCTCACATTGGCATTAAGTTTATTAGGCCGATAGCCCTGTCTGTAGCAAGTGTATCTTCTAGATACCACTGCACCATTAACCCTACTTTTGTTGACAAAATCTTTTCTTATGCTGAATCCTTTCAAAACAGCATACCTACTATAACACTTGTATGCATGGTCTTCTGAATCAAATTCCACGCCAATTTTTGGTACCATGGACGGCTCCCCCTCAGCTTTTATGACATTACTGTTACTTGATACATCAACAGAGGAAATGTCTGGTTCCTGAGAGAGAATTCCATTCGCAGCCTCAATCTGAAAATTGTTATCACAAGAAATGTTCGAATTCAGACAATCATCATTATTTCCCATCTGAATTGGGTCAACAGTACCAATGTTGAGGTTTGTACACTCATTCTCAGTATCAATGACCATGTCACTATCTGCAATCAAGGAAGCCTTGGGGCTTTGACTCTGTTGTCCAACATCAATTGCTGCTCCTTCAGGAGATATTTGACCTTCATTTTGCACATCATGTTCTGGTGGATGTCTTTTTATATCAGTTTCTATACCCTCCATGGACCTATATAAGAACATGCCAAGAAAAAACTAGTAAAGGGAAAATTTGCTGCAACAGCAGAAGAAGAGAGAATCATACAAGAAAGATTGGGGAAATGGTCAAATTTATCAAAATAAAAATAACAGACTTCTGTTTCAGCAGGAGAAAGATTAAAAAAACAGCAAAGTAGTACATAGAATGAATACTGGTCATGTTGGCATGTGTCCAAGCGACCTAAATGTCTCAAGGATAACAATCATCTGGAGCTCGACTGTACGAGGAATGCACAGAACGAAAATCAAAGGGAACCATGCTTACTGGCCTTTAGAATTGGAGCTAGAATTCCAACCACTGGAAGTCCGTGGATGCAGGAAGGAAAGCGGACCCCAGTACGAGATAAAACCAATCTGAAAGCCAGTGGTGCCAAAAGGAAATATTTTTAATTGTCGCATTGTGTTCAAACAATCATAGAGCACCTAATAAACTTGATTAGTCCAGAACCTAAATCTCAAATGAAATCAGGAAACCCCTTATACAGAACATTTGAGAAACAAAAAGCTCGAGGGGTTTGGACAGGGAATAAACCATAGTTAGCAGAGGATTAGCAAAGGTACCTGTATTGATCATGACAAGGATTGGGAGTTTGAGACGCGGGCAGTAGAGAGGAGGGAAGGGGCAGAATCCGGTGCGACGGCAGCAGAGAACATGTGGCGATAGGGAGGAAATCGAACGGACTAGATATTAGTTAGATGATGGTGTATGCCCAAAGATATATGCCAAGAGGAGAGCGGGTGCAGAGCAATCGGAAGCACTGGAGAGTAGAATATTAGGGCTTTCTGAGCAGTTCGCTTGTGAAAAGTGCGGTGAAAGTGAGGTCGCGTCTTTTCCATGAACAAACAATCACCCAGACAAATAACTTTTAAGTAGATCAAAAATATCTATAAAAAATTAAAAATATACCGTCAGTATAAAAATAGAGTAAAATTTTTATGTTGAGAGCTCCTGGAGGAAAACTTTTTTGTGCTGGGCGCTGTAAAAGTTTTTTTTTTTTTTTTTGCTTTGACTGCACATTTTTTAAAAAAAAATTAATATTTTGATCTATTTAAAAGTTATTTGTGTTGGTATTTCTAGAGGTAATAATTCGTTGGTCAAATTACTCTTTAACCTTTTATTATAAATCGCCAACAAACAAATGATTCTTAACTAAAATCCTTAGATTTATATTAAATTTTAAGTAATTTTTAATATTAATCCTATTAATCACACTAAATTCTAATATCACATTAATTATTACTCTCTTCCACTATCTTTATTAAATATGGATATACATGAAAAAAAGATTTAATGTTCTTTAAAAACATGCAAGTGTCTTATAAAAAGAATAAAACACACTTGTTAGTTTTTTATTTTGCTTGCAAGCACACTTACTCCCTCTAATCTTCATTGGGCTTGTTTGAAGTGTCAGCGTTGGTGTGTAAAAATTTCAATAGTTTTTAAGCCAACGACCCAATGAGAAAAAAAAACAAATTTTTTTATTTGGATTTTATTGCGTTGTTACTGAACTTTAAGTCAAAAAAGCTCAAAAAGTCAGTTAAGAAAAAAGCTCTAGAATCTAAATTTTTCCCTTTTTACCCTCATTTTTAATACTCATCAAACTTAGTGAATTATCAGCTGCTATACTCTAAAATTTACTCAGTTTTTTCATTGACTTTTTCATTTCCAATGGGCATGTTTTTCATTCTCAAGAATTCTTAAGACGGCTTTTCCCCATTACACTCCTATGTCTTGACAAATGATATTTTTAATATTTATAAATCTGCATCATTAAAATATGGGTAAAGATGGAAATATTTATCAACTAAATACTAATTTAATGACTAAATTGCCTTTCCTTGGTATAAGAGAGATAACAGTTGGTGCCTTATAATAAGAACCAGAGGAAGTATTAGTTATTATCTTATAATAAGGATAAGAGAAATTATGCTTAATTAAAGATTAATATGATACTTAATCCCTTAAATTTACCCTCATTTTGATTTTGATCCTCCATGGACAAGAGGACTCAAATTTTTTTAAATTATAGATACCCATGTTTTGAGAGGAATGAAACTTGAAGGAACAAAATTCTAATATTGACAAGTTTGATGGATTAAATGTTGCATTCCCAAAAAAATGGATAGTATTAGTGTACCATAATAAGTTAGTGTGCAATTTTTAAAGTTGTTCGTTATGAGCATATGAAACAAGTAAATTTTAAATGATATAAAAGTAGATGTAATCTTTTTAAAAATGGTATAATTTTACAAAAGGATTAAGGGTCTATTTTGCCCCTAAGTTTTTCATCTTAACAAAAATGATATGGATGACACGTGAATTGTCAGCTCAACATATTTGGTTAACTAACCGTCAAAATTAACTGAGATAAAGGTTAGAATAAAATCACTCATTTTTTATACTTTTAGGGCAAAATTGGTCTCAAAAAAGCTTTTAAGACAAAATAGACCCTTAACCCTTTTACCAAATCCGTTAAATTTTACCAAATAAGAGGAAACATGTGGGTCATATATCAAAAGAGAAAACTCGTTTAGGGTAAGTTAACTGAATTGTTAAAATTGCTCTGTCAAAAAGATTAGGAATGATTTTGCATAATTCAAACTTAATTTTGCCCTAATATTGAAAAACCTTATAGTTCTTAATCCTATAATAATTCATACTAACATAATTTTATAAGATATATTAAAAAAATTAAACTATTAATATATAATATAAATTTAGATAGACCCTTGTTTATAAGTTACTTTTAGTAAGATTTATTTTAACATTCCTCTTTTAAAAAAACTTTGGTGTGAAACAAATCGAAGTACAGATAATTCCATGAGAGCAGACAATATTTTATGAAGCAAAATGGGGTGGGTCTTTCCCTTTTCTTTTTAATTCACATGTGTACGAGATTTTTAGGTTAGTCTCTTTTTATATTCATCTCATTATTAATACTTAATTACTTATACATTAAATTACATTTCATCTGTATTAGCATTATTATGCACATGTCTCAAAGTCAGTAAATCTTTAAATATTTAGCCATATAATTTTTTACATTACTTTTATAAGTCAAATTTTAGGTAATAAATAAAGTTTTGTCAATTATACACCTATTGACTGGTTGGGCACATACGAAAGAGAAAAGAGAGAGATGTGTAAATATATAAAGATAAATAATGTGAGAAAAAATGTGCATCCTTTCATAAATAAGGACAAATATAAAATAAATAAAAATATTCATGTAATGTTTTTTTGTTTACGAGAAGGAGGTATAAGTAACTTATTACATAGTGGTAGATTTTATGGTTTTGATTCATGAATGAGGAGTAGGATAAAATAGAATGATTCATGAAAATCATAATTAAATTCTTTGAATCCTGAGAAGCCATTAACATCCAATAAAATATTGTTATATTTATAATAAACATGTCTAATTTTTTTAAAAAATAGCATACATTGTTAATTACCAAAACTGCACTCCCTACCCTGGAAACCAATTTAAATGTGTCTCGATTAGCTTTTACAATTTATGAGGTAAGTATGTGAGAAGAATTTTGCCTCAATTTATAGAGAAAAACTTATAAAACTTTGGTTCTGCAGTTACCCAAACATACAAATATGTTAAGTCCCCCAACAAATTTTGTTCAAACATAAGTTACAATGCAATTATCAATTTAGACAATTATAACATATGGGAATCTAAATTTTAATCAGCCATTTGACTAAAATTTGTTCTGTTCATCAAAGGTACTATGTGAAATAAACAAGAATCTTTTTTTAATAAATGTAATCACAGTGCACTAGTTATCCCACACATAACATGGCAAATTTTACAATGTATAGTCTAAGCACAATGTACTGCACCCTACATGCAACAAATCCTATACCTTTATACCTCCTCTTGTGGTAAAGGTCGATCACAAGATTTCTGCAAATCCTTTTTTTGTTGATCTGTAACATCATTTGAATTTGGGCAGATAAGCGGCTCTCTCATTTTCCCATCAGCTTTGGCACCAACTCCAGCTTTCTTCCCAAGATACAGCACATAGTGTTGAAACATAAACACAGAATCATAGAATATAGTTACCTGCATTATTGCAAAGTACTCCTCATTTAAATGTGAAAATACCACCAATGTCCAATAAATCAGTTTTATAAAATTATGGGTTTTATGATAGAGAAAAGGAGAGAGGAATCAGAGTTTTGAGTTGTCATACCAAGGATATAAGCACTTTCCCAAAGTTTCCAAAGAAGTTCACCCATGAACCTAAAAAACAGAGAAATTACCTGTCATTACAGGCTCAGAGAGATCTCATACAGTATTAATGGTTTGATTTTGAACAACCTTGATCTATAGATTGGACGGCCATTTGTGAGTAATTGAAAACTCCTCCAGAAAAATCAAGCAGAACCCCTCCAATGCTGAATCCATCTGTGCTCCTCCTCAAGAAGTTCATGATTGCCTATATTTCACAATAAAATCAGAGTCATAAATATAAACGCATGGCTATCCAACAGATAACGCCATATAGCAAAACAGGGAGGGAAGGAAAAAATTCTGACCTGGGGCATGTATTTGATCAGAGTCATACATACTTGAATTGAACTGCATTATAAATGATTCCCAGTATTAATCACAAATCAGCTCATGCACTATTAAAATCAGGGAAACAGAAGATTATGGCTATGGAGCTGAGCTTACTTAAAGATGGAGATGAGCCAAAGCCAGGAGTGGTTAGATAATGCTACGAAAAAACAAACTGCAGCAATAAGCCATATCAGGGAGACAGTTGCAATGGCAGGTTTGGAGAGTTTCTGATCCCCACGCTGCACAGAGTGGCATTGAATCTTATGAATAATTCACAAAACCTGTTGAGGTGATTTTAAGAACTGTGAAAATACTTACTTCATAGATTGCAACTTGGAATAACACAATTAAGGTCATTATAACAGAATGAGTGGAGAAAGCAACATCATTAGCAGCAACAGGAATCATCTGAAATTTTAAAAAACAGAGCAATGAGCGCGCAAAATGGGTGATTGAGGAACAGGAAGAAGTAGTTATTCGGAGAAGAAACCTGCCCAGAACCATATTTGTCGAAATATTGCTTCTGAATGACAGTGCTGAAGTATAGGGAAGCGTTGTAGATGAGATAGGAGGTGTGCTTTGTCAAGTTGAGTATCTGGAAATCAAAGTTTAAGCCAACCACACTGTTCCATACGAAAAACGCTTTTGAATAAGGATCACGAGAAGAACAGAATCAAAGGTAAAAAAAGTTTCTGAAAAAATGAGACACCTTTTCCTACGAAAGTTCAAGATGATTTGAGGGTAACAAGCGATGCCCCAGCAAACAAATGTTAACCAACCCAGTACTTGGTACAGAACTTGAAGAGGAATTGAATTCCAAGAAGCCATTTTTCTGTGTGTATCTCAGTTTCTCTCAAGAACTTTGATAATGGGACTTGTCAATTTATTGCTGCCTTTATTCCAACTGTTGGTAGGACCTTTCAATCTGTCTTAAATCTTAATCATCAGCTGCTATGAATTTGGTCCAGAAATCTATTCAAGTTCATTTGGGGTTGACAAATTTAGCAAGCAAACTTTTCTTTGTTTGCATTTTGGCTTTGTTTAAATGCTGAAATCAGCATCTAATATTATGACTGACATTTCTCGTGCAAATAAAGAACATAGACGCTATCCGGGGAAAATTCAATCCTCCAATTTGACCAACAAGGACGGAGCTTCTTGGTGACAAGTGGGGGCCATGGCTCCGTCCCTGTTGACCAAAAAATGATTAGAAAAGACCAATTGGACCACGTTAATAAATTAACATTTATACATGGTTAGTCTAACTGGCAGGCCAAAAAGGTTTGTGACATACATCTTGACAATTTGTGTGATGGCGTGATAAAGATCCACGCCACCATGCCACTAGGTGGCGTGGATAACGCCACAGTGGCGTGGATGATTAAATGAGGGAATTAGACCCACTTTAAATAAAGTGGGCACGATTCCATATTTTTTTAAAAAAATTAAATTAAATATAATATTAAATATAAAAAATTAATATTAATAAAATTATAAATGATAAAAAATGTGGAATAATTTAAAAAGCTCTACTTACGTTTAATTTGAAGTCAAAAGAAAGAAAGTATGGAATTTAAAATAACTCATTAAACGTCTTTTAAAAGATTACGGTCTGATTTGATTATAACAACAGATCAATACGGGGGGATCTAATATTTGTTATACACCTACAATTTGGTTATAACAAGGTGTTGATTTTGGGATCTGTATAAAAAAAGTGTACGTGTAAAAGTGTTTCGGGATTGGTACACTTTTTTATAATAAGTTATACAAATTCCAGAAACACTTTTACGCGGTACACTTTTTTATACAGATCCCAAAATCAACACTGTTGTTATAACCAAATTGTAGGTGTATAACAAATATTAGATCCCCTGTATTGGGATCTGTTGTTATAATCAAATTGTACCGCGTAATCTTTTAAAAGATTTCTTAATGAGTTATTTATTTCCAATGTTTTCTTTCTTTTGACTTCAAATTAAACGTAGTAGAAATTTTTTAAATTATTCCACATTTTTTATCATTTATAATTATATTAATATTAATTTTTTATATTTAATATTATATTTATTTTATTTTATTTTTTAAAAATATGGAATCGAGACCCACTTTAAATAAAGTGGGTCGATTCCCCCATTTAATCATCCACGCCACTGTGGCTTGGATGTTATCCACGCCACCTAGTGGCATGGTGGCGTGGATAACATCCACGCCTAGTGGCGTGGATCTTTATCGTCTCACGTCATCGACACAAATTTTGTCGGATGTGTCGATGGCGTGAACCTCTTTTGGGCGTCATTAGTTGGGCCCATACGATGCCCAATACGCGCCACTAATCGCATTATTTTGGTAAAATGTTTCCAATCTACTTTAATGTTGTAAATATTTTTTTTTCAAACATTATTTTGGTCAAAAAGCCGGCCATGGCTCCGTCCCTGTTGACCAAGAAAATGATTAAGACCAATTGGACCACGTTAATAAATTAACATTTATACATGGTCACTGACGTAACTCTGGGAATTACTTGGACCATTCAAATTGGATTTTCTATGGTAACTGTGGGTATGGTAAATCAAAACCTTGCATTGAGGGTTTTCCATGTTCTAATTTTGGTATGCCATGTGACAGTGGCGGAGTCACATTGGTTTTCATGTATGCAAGTGCAGACATAAAACTATAGGAATATATATTTCTTTTTGGAGGAAATCTTCAAGAAGAAGCACTAATGGTCTAGTGGTAAAATAGCACCCAGTCCCAGTAAAGACCCCAGTTTGATCCCGTGCATTGTTCTTTTCTTTTTGCAATTCTTCTTCTCCTTTTCCTTTAAAAATTACAAGAAAATACCCACTATTTCCATTTTTTATCCATTTTTTTATATTTTTAAAAAATTATAAATTAAATACATTTATCATATATAATTTCACTCTTAATTATAAATAAATCCTAAAAGTAAAAATTAGGATATTACAAAAGTCGTTGAGCTCATAGGGGTATCAACTCTATTGCAGTGATCTATTCGGTTTGGGAAATAAATATTTCATTCTTCTGTTGTTTGATTCAAAGTCCTAAGAAGAAATTTAATTCTTCTATTGTAGATATTTCAAATTCACCTTGCATGATCTTAGAGAACTCTTGACACACTTATGTTGAACGTGATATGTTTGATAAGATTGATGATGAAGATATAATGCAATATTTTCAAGAAATGAAGAATCGAAGAATGTTTTGTAATCATTGTTGTAATAGCTTAGTTGACTTTCGATTATTATTTTTCTATATTAAGTTGAAGTTTTCTTTGTTTTTCTTATTTATATTCTTTTATTTTTTAATGCATTTAAAACTTTCTTTATAAAAAAAAATTCAGGGCGTTGCCCCCAAACCCCCAAATATCCCACTAATTGTGCAAACACAAATAAAAAATCCTGGCTCCGCCACTGCCATGTGATATTTAATTTATTCCATATATTCGTTTGATTATCTCCTCATAAATTCTTGCGAGTAAGATGAGAATTTATTTCCGTTGTATGCAACTCTTCACCTTGACTTGTATTTTTCTCATCAAAACCAACCTCTGGCAAAAATGACTGACATTTCTCTTACTACAATTAAAGGAGAGAAACAAAATTAAAATTGTGCGGACATCTCCAAGATGCGACCAAAACAATTGACCCAGTCAACATGTGGTGAACAGTATTAGGAATCGGGATTCGTATTCCAGGGTGTCAGTGAATACATGGCATTATTCTCTCTCCTTCTGTGAGCGCTGTTTTCCCTCCCAGTGAGTGAGTGTTTGGTTCCCTGAGGACCATTCTGAATGTCGTTCCTTCGATCGGCGGTCATCTTCATCTCTTCCTTCTCGTCTTTTCCTCTTTCTTCTATTCTATTTCTTCTCCCTCTTCTTGCTTCTTTTTGGTTTTAGGTTTTGAGGTTTGGTTCCGAAGGTGTTTGGAGGTATGGAGGAAGGTCAGGGTAGTAGTTCTAAAAAGGTTTCGCAAGTGATCCTGAATCTCGATAGGAAGGTGGAAGGTCGAGGGGGTTGTTTAGTTGGAAAGATTTTAACCCAGAAAAATCTTAATGTTCCGACGGTGGTTACGATGATAAAGAAAGGGTGGCAGGTGGGAGAGTCGGTGGAAATCCGTGGGTTAGACCGGAAACAACTTATTTTCCTCTTTTGCTTTAGTAAATCAGAGGATTATGTCCGGATCTTAAAAAATCGGCCTTGGTCGATTCTGGGTTTTTTACTTAACCTTCAAGCTTGGGACGATGATATGGTGTTGAGCGATATAAACTTTGAGTATGAGCCATTCTAGGTGCAGTTCCATGGGCTCCCATTGGCTGCATTTGATTCAGAAAATGCTAAAATTCTAGGGGATTCAGTGGGAGAGACTGTCATGATCGAAAACCCGATGGTGGGTGGCAAGCTGGGTCGTGGCTTTATTAGAGTCAGGTCCCTTATTAATCTTGTTAAGCCATTGCTGGACGGTTTCTGGGTTCCTCGTGAGGGAAGAAACTCGGCCTGGGTTTTTGTGAAATATAAAAGATTGTAGATTTTTTGTTACCTAGTGTGGTTGCATCGGGCATGAAGGCAGAGGATGTATGGGCTTGAATGGGGATAGTGATGGGAGTGAAACAGAATCCAAGTATCGTGTTTGGCTTAGTACTCTGTCGGTGCGTACGTGTGAGGAGATCCTGGAGGTTTGCAGAGGCGATTGGATTGAGGCTAAATTTTTCAAGCAGAGAGCTCCGGCCACCCCCTTCACCGGAGTTATCCTTCGGTGGAGACGAGTGCCCATTTTGGCAACCTGGAGCCGAGGAGTGTTGTTGGACAGGACCATGGTTTAGCCACTTTGGTGATAGCGTGTCAGAATAGGGAGAACGTTGACCATGAGAAGTGGGCAAAAGGGAAAAGTTCTGCTATGCGATATGCTCGAGAAGACCAGGAGGTACAGGCGGCGGATAGTGATGGGACTTTGCATAAGTCTAAAGGTGTTCACGCCTTATTTGTAGAAGACGTTGTTAACCCTTTGAGAGGGGTCCACTCGGGGCCAACTTTTTCAATTTCTCCCTCAGATGGGCCGACTCATCTGATAAGAGTTTCTGAGTTGCATAGAGATAGCCCAATTTTTTCTTCACCGAGCCAAGTGTATCAAGTGGAGTTCCCAGCGAAAATGTGGCCACACAGTTTGGTATTATTCCGTTTAATGGGCTTTCCCCGATATCTGCAATAGCATGCTGCCTGAAACGCATTCAACTTAAACACCCCATCTGAAGACTTTCTTGAGACAATTGAATCAAAAGGACCCCGTCGTCTTTCATTTGAGGAACTTAGCCCTCTCTCTTTGGGGAGTTTCAGAAGGAGTTCTCCATAGAAAGGAAAATGAAGAAATTTTCGAGCCCTTAAGAATCAGATTCGAAATAAAAAAAGCGGGGAGTCGTTTGAGTCAAGTGAAGCGTTGCAAGGGATAGGCGAGATTGACTTTCCTTCAAGCTGGATTCTAGCTAGTCAGAATCAAGATGTTACTCGTGAGCTCTCTTCTTCTCACAACGCCGGTGGTAGGGTGGATCCCACCACCGGTTCATTATGAATCTTCAAGCTTGGAACTGTCAAGACCTTGGGGCTGCCTTGACAGTCAGGAATTTAAAGGAAGAATGCTTCCGGATAAAGCCCCAAATGGTGTTCTTAATGGAAACCAAGCAAAAGGCAAGGGTAAGGAAAGTGCGACGGCGTTGCGGATTCAATGAGGAATAGTTGGTTGATCCGGTTGGGCTGAGCGGGGGTCTAGCGTTGTGGTGGAAGGAATCAATCAAGGTAAATATTTTATATTCCTCTCCTAATGTTATACATACTCTGATTGAATCTGATGAGTTGGAAACCCTTCGGTATATTTCTTTTATTTATGGCCCTCTTGATGAAGTGGATAGAAATCGATGTTGGCAGGAAATCAGATGTGTTAGTGGTCCAATTGTTGATTCCTGGTTATGTTTGGGGGATTTCAATGAGATTTTAGCTTAGAATGAGAAATGTGGGGGACGACCTAGAACATGGAGGAGAATTATTAATTTTAGAAGGTTTGTGGAAGACTGTGGAATGGATGATTTGGGTTATAATGGCCCGCAGTATACTTGGTGCAATAACAGGGAAGAACCTAATACAGTTAGAGAGCGCCTTGATAGAGCATTTGGTAATTTGGAGCTTAAGGAATCTTTTCCGAATTTACAAGTTTTTGATGTGGTCCGCGGGTTCGGATCACCATTGTTGTTGATTAATTGTCATTTGGAAGAGCCTCGGAGGAGGAAGGTTTTCAGATTCGAAGCTCCTTGGATGAGCCATCCTAATTTTCTCCAAGTTGTGAAGACGAGTTGGCAAAAGCAGATAGCTACTTCCTAGTCTACTCTTTCAATCTTTGCTAACAAATTGACCAGATGTAGTCAGGACTTGATTCGTTGGAGTAGAAATGAATTCCCAAACTCTGCTAAGATTATTGAGAAGATCAAGTCCCAGCTTGCGGTTCTTACACAGGGGGAACTTACAAATGCCTCAGTTTGTGTTATTGCTGACCTCAAACTTCAACTGGATAGATTATTTGCTCAAGATGAACAATATTGGTGGCAAAGATCGCGGAGTAGTTGGCTGCAAGCGGGAGATAAGAATTCACGCTTCTTCCATTTGTCTACCATTAAGCGAAGAAGGAGTAACAACATTATATCTATCAAGGATGACTTGGGTAACTGGATCACTGAGAAAGAGGCTATCTCACAGAATATTTCCATATATTTCCAAAATATTTTTACTTCTTCTCTTAATTCACAGGATATGGAAGGTGTGTTAGATTATATTGAGGCAAAGATTTCGGATGATATGAATCGAAGTCTACTACTTCCTGTGACGCGTGAGGAGATTAAGGTAGCTGCCTTCAGTCTTGGTAGTTCGAAGGCCCCTGGTCCGGATGGTTTTTCAGGGCTTTTCTATCAGAATGCTTGGACAGAAGTGGGTGAATCTGTGTGTGCTATGGTTATGGATTTTTTTGTTGGGAATCTTCAGCTTCATGGTATTAATGAGACAAACATCACTTTAATCCCCAAGGTGGCAAAGCCGGAGCATGTTACCCACTTTCGACCTATAGGATTATGCAATTTCCATACAAGATAATTTCGAAGATCCTATCCTCTAGGATGAGACCTCTTTTGGATGTTTGCATCTCTCAAAGCCAGAGTGCTTTTGTGCCCGATCGTTGTATTCAGGATAACATAATCATAGCTCATGAAGTCTATCACTATCTCCGGAGAAAGAAGTCAGGGGACAAGTTTGAATTTGCTCTCAAAATGGACATGAGTAAGGCTTATGATCGGGTGGAACGGAACTTCTTGGAGAGGGTATTGTTGCGATTTTGGTTTAGTACTGATTGGGTGGCACTAGTTATGCATTGTGTGCGATCTACAAGTTTGAACATTTGTCTCTCGGGGGAGAAAGTAAATTCATTTACGCCTAGTAGAGGGTTGAGGCAGGGCGATCCTCTTTCGTCATATCTTTTCATTCTTGTAGCAGAGGTGCTGTCACTTATGATCACTAGAGGCCAACTTGCCAATAATCTGAGAGGTATTAAACTAAGTCTTGGTTGCCCGGTACTCACTCATTGTTTTTTTGCGGATGATGCATTGCTCTTCTTGAATGCGGATAAAGGGAATTGTATTGTGATGGCTGATCTCTTGCGGCAGTATTGTCTGGCGTTTGGTCAAACCATAAACTTGGATAAATCAATTTTGTTTTTTTTCGCATAATACCCTTGATTTGGTACGAGCCAATGTGTGTCAAATATTGGGAATTCCAGTGGTTGAGGATCCCGGGAAGTATCTTGGTATACCAAGCATTTGGGGTAAAACAAAGCATCAAGAGTTAGCTTATATAAGGGAGCGGGTCCTTAATAAAATCCAAGGATGGGGGAACTCATTTCTGTCATTTGCTGGGTGGGAAGTGATGATTAAGGCGGTGGTTTAGGCGATCCCTCTTTACCCGATGTCTTGCTTTAAGTTCCCTGTTCGCACATGTAGGGAATTACATAGTATGACTGCAAATTTTTGGTGGGATGGTAGTGCCCTTGGTGGAAGTACCCATTGGAAGGCCTGGGAGTCCATGACAGTCGGAAAGAGTCATGGGGGAATGGGTTTCCGAGATTTATGGTTATGAATGAGGCTTTATTGGCCAAATCTGCTTGGAGGTTGTTTATGAGACCAGATGATTTATGGGTGAAAGTCTTGAAAAGTGTTTATTTTCCCAAAACTGTTTTTATGGATGCAAAGAAAGGGGGCCGAGCTTCATGGTGTTGGTTAAATCTTCTTGAAGGGAGAGATTTACTAAAAAGGATTTGAAGTGGGATGTGGGGAATGGAACTAATATTAGAATATGGGGAGATAGTTGGGTTCCTGATGTGAATTTTCCTGAGCAACCCGTGGCGAGTGGCAATCCTCTAGTTTCTAGTGGCATGGTTAGTGATTTAATAGTTGATGGTCTTTGGGATTTATCACCAATTGCTCAATTCTTGTCTGGTGAAGTTCAACAAGCAATTTTTAATATTCCACTCCCAAATAATGATTTAACTGATAAGCTTATCTGAACCAAGGCAACCAATGGTGTCTACTCTGTTAAATTGGGTTACCAAGTTGGAAAAGCGGACCGATCGGTATGTAAACACACTGCTGGCTCTTCAGTGGTTATTGTGGGTTCAGTTTGGAAGTCGGTCTGGAAGATTAAAATCATCCCTAGGGTTCAACATTTTAGTTGGCGGCTACTTCATAACACCATTGCTACTAATGCTTCGTTGCACCACCGGAAACGCTCTCCTATGCGCTTGTGTCCAATATGTGAGGAAGTGGATGAGACCATCGAGCATCTCTTCTTCCACTGCAATTGAACGCGATGTATTTGGTTTGGCAATACACTTGGTGCCCGGTTTGAAGCCTGCAGAGTTACTAATTTTAATTCTTGGTGGCTGAACATTTAGGTATGAATTCCCTTCAACCCTATGATCTCTCTTTGATCTGCTGGACCCTTTGGCTTTTGTGGAAACAACGGAATAATCTAGTGTTTAATCATATTAAACCAAATCCCTATTCGGTTATTGAGATGGCTAGGCTAAAAAATGAGGAATTTTGGGGATATTTGGAGCTCCATCAAAGGGGGCCAGATGTGGTGAATGTTAGCCCTGGTGTCAAGGGATCTTGGGTTTCTCCGCCACCAGGTGTTCTAAAGTTTAATTGTGATGGTGCCTTCTTTGCAGGTGAGAGTGGTGTAGCTATTGGGGTGATTTGTAGGGATTGTTTTGGTGGTTTTGTATGGGGTTTTGTGGATAAACTGAAATCAATATATGCCTTTATGACTGAGGCTTTGGCCCTGAAACGTGCTTTGATGTTAGCAGTTGATTTAGGTCATGACAAGGTTATTTTTGAAACGGACTGCCTCTTACTCCAATCCTGTGTTGATTCAAGGGTTCCGGACTTATATGACTGGAAATGTAGAGGTATTATTTATGATATTCTTTGTAGTCTTTCTACCAAGGTTGGGTTTTCTGTTACTTTTACTCCTAGACGGGGGAACTGTGTGGCTGATTGTCTTGCAGCCGAGGCTTATAAAGAGGTGTGCCCTGTGGGGTGGGTCTACCAACCATCACCTGCTTTGATGTCGCTTCTAACCTTGGATATGAAGGAGAGAGAGATTATCCCTAATGATACTCCTGTTTCTGGTCCTGTTGCGACTGGGATCTGATTTTATTTCATGCTTATCGTTTTGATTCTGCCTTGTTTTCTGCCTTGTATTCATGGCTTGGTTTAGCTTAGTGTTGCTAGCTTATTTTGTCCGATGAACTTTGGTTTGTGTTTCTGCTGTAAGTTTCTGCATATTAATATATTACCTTTCTTGATCAAAAAAAAAAAAAGATGCGGCCAAAACAAAAAGGAAATTTCTCATATTCTGCAAATGTCGAGATAAGCCAAACATGTTATCCACTGAGTCAGTTCAGTCTATTTGCTGAACCATTTGTGTTTTGTGCAGTATGGAGTTAGCGTAACATGTAAAGTTAAACGAATGATTCTGATATGATTGTCAAATGAGCAATTGTATAATTTGAACATTTGGTACGTTGTTAAATGTTGATCAAGTATCGGAATTAAATCACAGATTTATTTACCAGCTGTGATTACCAACTGTCTAACTATGACCTCAATGTTTAAAGACTTGATGATGGGCTCAGTATCTGAAACAGCCCAGAGCATATAATTATGCTTGTTTAATTTGGAGCGGTTTATTATAACCATGATGATGTAAGTCAAAACAAAACTCATTTTATATACTTTTCTTGTAAACCATAAATCATAATTGAACAATTATTTTTAAAAGCTTATACCGTCATTCCAAACAAGCGTGGGATGATTATCTATATGTAATTCTTAGTTTGCCCCCACAATATATTCAGCTACTGTTGGATAAAATGATATTATCTCCAGTCCTTAGTATTAGATCCATCTATAAAATAATTATACTACGAACAAATCTAACATTAAAAACGGGAGATAGTTGTAACTGAAGTTACTATGTTTGACGTATTTAATTACAAAGGCATGATTACATTTGAGTGACAAATTTATACGCTAACGGATGGATCAGGTTCGTTTTTTATGAACCGGAGATAAGGACTCGTTTTTAATCGAGTATATTATTTTTAAAAATAGTGGTTCCATGGTTCCAATCATTATCACCTGGCTGATTTTTTTATCCTTATTTTTAATTACCACTTTGATCTTATTTTTAAGTTTAAATTAACCAATTCTCACATACCAGGGAGAGTTAGTTGTCATTAATTATGGGCTAAATTTTCAATTTTGCCCTTATTTATGTTGGTTCCAAAAGTCAACATGAATAATTTTTTTTTGTTTATTGCAATTAATTGGGCAAAAATGTAACAAGTGCATTTATACTGTGAAATTTGACTTATAATAAGGATTAAATTTTTTTGTTAAAATGAAAATATAAATAGAACCAAAGTAATAATCTCAACCGCTAGTTCGTTTTATGTAATAAAAATAAATGTTGCTTATAAAAACTAAAAAGGACCGAAGGGAGTATCATACAATTTCCCCCACCCTACCCTATCTATTTTTTGCAGATGATCTTTTACTTTTTGCAGAGGCATCATCAAGGCAAATGGAGGTTATTAAGGAAACTATGAAGAGGTTCTGTATGATTTCTGGACATAAAATCAACCCTAACAAATCTAAGGCTTTCTTCTCTAGAAATGTTCATTTTAATAGACAGATTGCCCTTAGTAATAAGTTAGGAATTGGGGTGCTCGCTGATCTAGGGCGATACTTAGGAGTTCCATTGATACATTCTAGGGTAACCAACGAGACATTTAGGCATATTACGCAGAAGGTTAAATCTCGGCTGTCTTCCTAGAAGGGTAAATACCTAACTATGGCAGGTCGGGCTATGCTCATCAAGGCTGTTATTTCAGCATTACCCTCATATCAAATGCAATCTTCTCTTTTACTAAAGGGGGTAATTCAGGAAATAGAAAAAATAAGTAGGAGTTTCTTATGGTGCCAAGATGAAAATGCCAAGAAAATGCATTTGATAGCATGGCAGAAAATCTTGAGCAATAAGAAGGTAGGTGGTTTGGGAATTAAAAACTTAGAAATTCAAAATAAGGCTTTTATTATGAAATTATGCTGGGGACTGATTACCAAACCGAATGCCTTATGGGTCCAGTGTCTGAGAGCAAAATATGAATGTGGTGATGATTGTGTTCCGAGAGTGGAGAAGAAGAAGTATAATTCTCTTACCTGGCAAGCTATCATGATGTATGGGGAAAGTTTTTACCAGGAGTAGGTAAAAAAATAAATGACGGTAGAACCACTAGATTTTGGTGGGACATTTGGACACCTCTTGACAGACCTTTGGTTGAATATGTTGTTTCAAATCTAGATCGAATTAACCCGGAGGAAATGGTTGTTAATTTTATTACTCCAAGTGGCGTTTGGGATGTCCAAAGGTGGAGGGAATATTTACCTGACTGGGTTATAAGAAAGTTGGTTATGCTACAACTTCCTACTGGTTTCCAATCGAATACAATCATCTGGCGTAATTCACCTGATGGAACCTTCACAGTAAAATCAGCATACAAATTCTTATCTGTACCAGAGGTCAATGAGTCACCCTCGGGATGGTGGAGATTTTGGCGTTGGCAGGTGCCTGAAAAGATAAAAAATTTCCTTTGGCAAGTAACCCATGAGAGATTAATGACAAATTCCATGAGAGTGAGAGTTGGGATTTCAAATACAAAGGAGTGTTCTTTAGGTTGCCAATGTGAGGAAACAATATTGCATATATTGAGAGATTGTGAGAGAGCAAAAAATGTGTGGAGAGAATTTATTAATCCTAATAAATATGTTGTTTTTTTCTCACATGGTTTACAGGATTGGCTTCGATGGAATGCAACAAGAAATCCAGGCAAGACTCGCTTTGGAAAGTGGACATGGACTAGCATATTCGCACATGTTTGCTGGTTATTATGGAAGGCAAGGTGTGTTCAACTGTTTGAGGGCAAAATAACTACGTCAAAGGAGGTGGTCTATCAATGTCAACACCATTTAAGGGAAGAAGTTGTGGCAGGGAAGCTGAAACATCAGTTATTTTCCGACACAACACGAACAGGTACCCATTGGGAGAAGCCAACACCAGGATATGTTCGTCTAGATGTGAATGTGTCGGTAAAAGATCATAACCAGGCAGCAGTTGGTGGTTTGATCAGAGATGACAGGGGAAGATGGATCACAGGCTTTACGAAGAGTATTGGGACTTTTCCGGTGGCAGTCGCAGAGGTATTGGCCTTTAAGACAGGGCTTGAGGTTTGTCAACTTTACAACTTTCAAAAAATACAGGTGTCTTCTGATTCATTGGAGGTGCTAAATATTTTATTGAGGGATAGCATGTTGGATCATCCGTTCAAAGCTGATATTGAAGCCACACGTCAACTTATATATGAGGATTGGCAGATTGTGTTGTCATACTCAAGTAGGGAGAGCATTGAGTGTGCAGATATTTTAGCTAGAGAGGCACATGCAGATGATATGCAACTAAGAGTAATTATACAGGTGCACCCAAGATGTAGAACTTGGTTCATGCTTGACATTACTCATGTTAGGAATGAATTAGGTTCTTTATCTTAAATGGTGTGTATTTTGAGTTTCAAGCTTACGCTTGCCAAATGTATTAAAAAATAATAATCTCAAAACACTTTATTAATGTCTGGATATTACTTTTACAATAATTTTGGCTGACAACTTGACGTAATTTACCGTCTCATTATTGTTCATAAAAACACTAAAACCAGAGTAGAAAAATACAGTCTTAGAATAGTGCATACAGTTTATCTAATAAATTACTATTTTCATCCAAAACATATTATTTTAGATAATTACTATTTATAAATGATTTTAGCCTATACAATTTATTAATACATATATGTTGGAGCTATTTTTTATCATGTTACATAATTGACTAATGTTATATTTTAATTTTGTAGACAAATTTATTTAATTTTGGGTATTTATTATGAAAATTAATGTTAAAAATATTTAAAATAAAATCTTATCCTTTATATGTAATTATCACAAAAGCTAAATGTCTTTTTCGATAATTTGAACATGAAAAAGTGATTCTAATAACAATATTTAAACACTATTATTTTATCAAAATCATTTTTTTTTCAGAAATCATTCTTCAAAAGTTAATCCAAACACTCTAAAATATATTGGTTGAAATAATTTAGCTATGCCCCGAAAATGGTAGGACAGACAAATCAAAGGGTATATCTTACCTAATATCTAGAGGCATGACATATAGAGGTTAAGGTGCAAAAATACACATGTACTTTTGTCAGAAGAGCGCCCAGTAGCAAGTGCTTTTTTTAGGTGCAAAAGTGACTATGTGGTTACAAAATAGGAGCAAAAGTCACAGTAACCATTAACAGGATGAACGTTGACCGTTAAATTGGAAGGTTTGACTTAAATTGATGATGTGGATGATGACTAGGAGTGTATAGCAGACAAGTGGAATCTTAATTGATGACTTGGAAAAAATGATTTATTTATCGAAAAAAAAAAAATTAGGGTTCGAAACATGTGGACTAATTGGTATTCCGATCGGACCCTGTCGGAGGATTTTGTTGGATAACAAAATTGCGGCGGTGCCCATTCGGAAAATGCAGTTAGAGAGAAGCATAGAGCGGTCGTTGCCGAAGTACCAGTTGAGGGTTATGTTCTCAGTGCCGACGACGACAATGGCGTAGGAATTTGGGTTTGCGTTTAAAAGGTCTTTGGCTAAATCGATGGAGATTAAATCCTGCACTGCAACCCATTCCTCCAAGATTGAAACTTTTTATGTTGGTTCTGAGTTTGTAGTGGTTGATGATCATGGTGGAGAGAGATGGAGTTGGGTTGAACAAGCTGCAATTCACAATGAGAATATCAATATCTCTGGGTTTAACTCCGGTTTTCTCAAACGGAGCGTCTAGTGATCCAAACATGACTTTTCCGCCTCATGACGAGCCTCTTTCATGTTCAAGTTCGAAGGTTTAGACACAATCCCTCTGGGAAAGTAAGTTTCGTCTCCTAAACCGGACCGAGTCGCGATTCTCGTCGAAATTGAAGGGTTTCGTCTTTAAATCGAGCTCCATTTGTAAATAACTCAAAGAAAGTATCTTCCTTTTCGTTTGCTTTGCAATGTGTGCGGCCTTATGGTCAAATCGACAACTAGATCAGGTTTGAGCGCCGATTGTCGATCGGCGGCGTGATCGACGTCGTTCTCCATTTTCTTCTTCAATATCGTCTTCTGTTCTTTCCCCTTTGTTTCTCCAGTGATCATTCTCTGATTGAATCTCGTATGAACAAAGCAAGTCCATGGTGGAGACGAGATTTGGGTTCCAAGACAGATGGTTTTGTTTAGACTTATGTTTTCTGGGTTTATTCGATTTACGGTTTTGTTTTTGTTATTCGATTTATGGGTTTTCCTTATAGCAAGCAAATCTTGAAGGATGCATCTACGTACTCCATGCCATATCTTGAAACATCGGCGTTCAAGCACATTGGTGCCTAGATTTGTTATGGCGGTGGCTTGAAGGATGAAGCTCTTTCTACGGTTTGTGTCGACATTTTCTCCCTTCATCTGTTCTTTAATATGTTTTGGTTGATTTGAGAGATCTGTAAATTGAGGTGAATGTCTTTGATGGGAGGAATTTGTTGTTTTGTTGATTCAAAATCCCCTTCTTCACTCCGTTTGTTTTCCGATTTGTAACAAGCAGATTATAATTTTTCCAGATAGATAAATCATTATTTTTTCAAGTCATCATATACACTCCTAGTCAGCATCACATCATCAATTTAAGTCAAACCTTCCAATTTAACGGTCAACGTCCATCCTGTTAACGGTTACTGTGACTTTTGCTCCTATTTTGTAACCACATAGTCACTTTTGCACCTAAAAAAAATCTTGCATCGGCGCTTTTCCCGACAAAAGATACATGTGTATTTTTGTACCTTAACCCTAGAAATAACAAACAAGAGAGCAGAAGAAATTCTGTGACGTGGAAATTCCAAATATCCACAACCACACCACAAATTTCACTGCATACTACATGCTCTCTAGCCTTATACCTTACACCTCTTGTGGTAAAGATAGATCAGAAGATTTCTTCAAACCCTTTATTTGTTGATCTGCAACATCAATTGAAGTTGGGCAGATAAGCGGCTCTCTGATTTTTTCTTTAGCTTTGGGCCAAGTTCCAGCTTTCTTCCCAGGATACAGCACATAGTGTTGAAACATAAACAATAAATCATAGAATATAGTTACCTGCATTATTGCAAAGTACTCCTCATTTAAATGTGAAAATACCACCAATGTTTAATAAACCATTTCTTTAAAATTCTGGGTTTTGTCACAGAGTGAGAGAGGAATCAGGCTTTTGAGATGTCATACCAAGGATAGAAGTACTTTCCCAACGTTTCCAGAAAAGTTCACCCACGAACCTAGAAACAGAGACAGTATCAGTTATTGCAGGCTGAGAGGGATCTAATACAGTGTTAATGGTTGAATTTGAGAAACCTTGATCTATTGATTGAACGGCCATTTGTGAGTAATTGAAAACTCCTCCAGAAAAATCAAGCAGAACCCCGCCAATGCTGAATCCATCTGTGCTCTTCCTCAAAAAATTCGTGAGAGCCTATATTTTCACAGTAAACTCTTAGTCATAAATATAAACGCGTGTCTAATCCAACTCATAATGCCATATCACAAAATAGGGAGGGAAGAAAAAATCCTGACCTGGGGCATGTATTTGATCAGAGTTATACATACTTGAATTGAGCTGCATTATAATTGATTCCCAATATTAATCACAAATCAGCTCATGCACTACTAAAATCAGGAAAACTAGACATTTTTATGTTCTGTCAACAGCCACATGTTCTGCATTATTATATGTTGTAAACTTCATAGAAAGAAAAGAATGGCCACGGAGCTGGGCTTAGCTTACTTGAAGATGGAGATGAGCCAAAGCCAAGAGTGGTCAGGTAATGGCACGAAAAAACAAACTGTAGCTATGAGTCATACAACGGAGACGGTTGCAATGGCATATTTGGAGAATTTCTGACCCCCACGCTGCACACAGTGGCATTGAATCTTATGAAGAATTCACAAAACCTGTGTGGTGGGTTCTAAGAGAGAGGATAACTATTTAGAAGAACTGTGGAAGATACTTACTTCATAGATTGCAACTTGGAATAACACAACTAAGGTCATTATAACATTATGAGCGGAGAAAGCAACATCATTAGCGGCAACAGGAATCATCTGAAGTTTAAAAGATAAAAACAGAGTAATGCACAAGCAAAATGGGTGATTAAGGAGCAGGATGAAGTAGTTTTCTGAGAAGAAACCTGTCCAAAGCCATATTTCTCGAAGTATTGCTTCTGAACGACAGTGCTGAAGTAGAGGGAAGCGTTGTAGATGAGATAGGAGGTTTGCTTTGTTAGGTTGAGTAACTTGTAATCAAGGTTTAAGCCAACCACACTGTGTTCCAAGAAGAAAAACGCTTTTGAATTAGAATCTCAAGAACAGAAATCAAGGTAAACAAGTCTCTAAACAATTAACGAGGCACCTTTTCCTGCGAAAGTTCAGGATGATCTGTGGGTAACAACTGATGGCCCAGGAAATGAATGTTAACCAACCTAGTACTTGGTACAAAACCTGAAGAGGAATTGAATGCCAAGAAGCCATTTCTCTCTGTGTTTCTATCTCAGTTTCTCTCAAGAACTTTGAAGAATGGGACTCTTGTCTTGCCTTAATTCCAACTGTTGATAGGGCCTTTCAGTCTCTGAAGTTGAGAAACTTAGAAAGCAAACTTTTTTATTTCGTCTTTTGGCTTTGTTTAAAAGCTGAAATCAACCTCTGATCTTATGACTGACGTTTTCTCTTACAAATAAGGAAGCATAGACGCTGTCCGCGGGATATTCTTAGGACCATGTTAATGAATAAGCATTTTTACATGATTATTGACGTAACTGTGAAAATTACTTGGACCGTGCAAATCAGACTTTCTATAATAAATTGAACTTAATAGAGATATGTTGCTGTGATTTTGTGATCTGTTCGTCCTACTTTGAGGAAGGGACATCTTTTTGTGGTAGTACAGCAAATATTGTTGGCACATGAATTGTGAATTTTTTGGCTTATTCATGAAGGTTGCGAGAAAATGAGAATTGTCATTAACTGGCTTCATTCCAACCTCCAAATCCTTTAGGGGAAGTGCCTGATTTTCATTTCGTTTTTTGCTATGGACTGGTCCAAAATAGTTTTCAGATGTGTTGGGGAGGAGAAATTTCGCGAGCAGAATCCGGCCTAAAGAAAAGGAAACTTCCCCATATTCCGCAAATGTTGGATTAAGGCCATTTTTTTCTCAGAATTTTCTCAACATCTCATTCTTTTCATTTCTGTTATCCCGCCGCCTTCTTCACTTACATCTCTCGAATTTCTGGTCTTGGCTAATGGTTTCAAAGTTTACCAATTTGATGTACATGCATATCACACCAAGTCATCACTGTTCTTTTCTGTTAATAACTTTCCTCCTTACTCAGTAGATTAGAAGGGGAGGGCATTTATATGTTTTGTTCAGTTAGATGGCTTTAAAAGATTTTCGATGGAGATGATGTCGTCTCTCTTTTCTTTTCATCTCTCCATAATTCTATCACTAGTAAGATACACGTCAAGAGAGACACACTTGTTTCCGAGCAAAGATAACATCAATACATGCTTCTCAGATAACAACCCCTAGCTGCTGGATGGTTTTCTAGAGGCCATATTGGACAAGTGTTAACAGCAACTGGTAGCTTGCACTAGCTTCCAATCATATATAATGGCTGCCAATGCTTGCCCACTTTGACGAATTCTTTCACCCAAGAAAATGAATCAAATCAAGGAAATAAAATTTTAATGGCCCAGACGTCACATTCTATAAAAATATTATTATTATTTTACTTAAAAGAACCGACAATACAATTTTCAAAACCCAAATTTTACAAACGGCGCTGAAGAATAAATTAGGAGATTTATTCCAAATCCAACATTAGCAGGGTTATCACCACATTCAGAGGGAAGCGAGTTGCCCGCATTAATGATTTAATTGAACAAACCACAAACTCATGCTTTGCCAACTCCCAACTCAAGCTTCTTGATGTTTTGAATTTGCTTTCCAGGATTTAAGCCCTTGGGGCAGGCACGAGCACAGTTCAATATGGTATGACATCGGTACAGCTTGAATTCATCATTAATGGCCTCCAATCGTTCCTCTGTGTACTCGTCACGACTGTCACTTATCCACCTGCAACAATATCATCCCCATATAACGGCTCTTCACCCACACTCAAGTCTCAACCAACACAAATACACGAAAAAATAAGGGAGAGGAACATGTTTGTATAACTTCTAAAACAAGAGAGGTATCAAGTATACTGTCTTTCAATTACTATCATCTGGAAATAGAATTGACATAGAACCCACAGGAAAGAATGAGATGCTACTTGATTATGAAGTTTGGGATCGAGGTACCAAATCCAAAAGTTACAGTTTTATCTCAAACATACACAAAATGAACCAGCAACCATTCAGGATGAAGAAGGTTACAAATTTAAAAAAGCAAACAAAAATTTATAGTAAAGCAACTAGTGAACGACTAGATGAATTATATCTGTGAACTCAACGCCTGAAATAACAGAAGCTTCAAGTTTTTCATGCAAAGTGCTAAACATTAAATTTTATATAGACATAAGGTTAAAAAATGGAATTACTAACCAAACTTTGACCCACAAATCCAAATCTTAAAGACTGAGAATGCCAAGAAGAAAAGGAGAGCAACAATCATGATTTATGCCAAAAGCAAGGTAATTGCCCAATTTATGAAATATATTACTAACAAAACAGCATATAGATTGCAAAAGGCAAGATAACTAAAATCAGATATGGAAAAAAAAAAAAAAAAGAGTAAAAAATAACTTGTTTAAGGAAAAAAGAGGTGAGGTTTCTGATTTGTACAAAAATGGGAAGGCAGAGAAATTCCTACCCCGTTCCATTTGCCTCCTTCAGTTTCTTCAAGAAACAAAAGAAAAGCTTTTTTCATTCGCTAGCCAGGACTATAGCAAAAATAATAACAAGCGCTGTTTCTTAAAAAACCAAAAGAGGACAGGCGTTACAAAAATATAGAACGAAAGATAATTTTCACAAAGCTTCAATTTACCAACGGAACAGTGAAAATCTGTTCTTTAAATCCAAATTCCCGAATTTCAAGTTTTTCTTAACATGAAGCAGACATTTAATAGAATACAGCAGATGGCATAACCTGAACTGAAGTTATAGATTTCAAACAAGTATGGCGTACAGGCACAGCCACATTACGCGCCCGTTAACTTAAAAAAAAATGGTCAAAGCATTAAAGCAGCGGTTACCTGTTAGCGTGGAGTAAAGAGGCGGGACCAAGATAGGACTCAGGATTCCACCAATAACTGGGGCAGGATGTGCTGCAGCATGCGCACAATATGCACTCGTACATCCCATCAAGTTTAGCCCTATCTTTTTTGCTCTGCAGTATCTCCTTCCCAGGTACAGGAGGCGAGGTCTTCCTCTTCAACCACGGTTCAATACTCTTGTATTGATTGTAGAAATTGGTCATATCCACCACCAGATCCTTGATCACAAACATATGGGGTAAAGGAGTAACTGTGGAGTCCGTTCCAGAAGCAATCTTGGTCAAGCAGGCTAAGCCATTGCAACCGTCAATGTTCATGGCGCAGGACCCACAGATTCCCTCGCGGCAAGACCTTCGAAAAGTGAGCGAGGGATCGATTTCGTTCTTGATTTTGATGAGGGCGTCGAGCACCATGGGCCCGCACTCCTTAAGATTGATCTTGTACTCCTGGAGCTGGGGTTTGGATGGATTTTCCGGGTTCCATCGGTAGATTTGGAAGGTTTTAAAGCTGGAAGTGTCTCGAGCCGTCGGTTCGACTTGCTGGGCTTGAACTTCGGTAGCGTGGGCTCTAATCCCCATCATCATGGATGCTGGCGACAATGAAACCCTAGAAACTACCCTTCTAACAATCCCCGTCGCCATTATTGCAGAACCGATACTCAAACCAGAGGAAATATAAAAAGACGCTACCAATTGAGTTGCGAAGGGAAAATGATGACAGAAAAGAATTGAGCTGGGAAAGGAAAAGGGATGAAATGGATATATATATTAGGCGGTGATTATAAAATCGTTCTTGGTGAGGAACTCATTGGAAAATCGACAAAGCACAATCGATGACGTGGCTAAAAATAGTACCACTGCTGTTTTTTTTTCTTTTTCCAAACTACAACCGTGGTTATCTTAATTTTATACCTCTCTTTTTTTGAAAATATATATTTTAATCCAAACTATTAACAGTATCAAAGAATATTCTAAAAATACTCTTTAAATATATTTTTAATTAAAAATGTTAAAGTAAATCTTGTTTACTAATTTGCCGCACATTATTAACAAATTCCAAATTTATCTGTCAACAAAAATATTTATTAATGATCTATTTGGTATTTTTATTACATTTTTAAAAAAAATTAAGTAATTTTTATGTTACAAATATGAACAACTTAATTGAAAATTTGAGTAATTTTTTTAATAAAAAATGTTTTTTAAAAACTTTGAATTATAATATATTAATATTTTTGCACGGCATGATATACGAATATAAGAATCTCGAAACTAAATCATTTTATGATTGTATAATTTAATTAAACAAATAAATCACTGCAAATAATTTAAGATTTTGATATTTAGACTATTAAACTACTTTTTTTTAATACAATCGTGGTATTGATATTGACGTTTCATTAGGTATTTAGATATTTTTCAATTTACACATATATTTGATTTAAAAATTAATAACATTTAATTACACTTGAGTTTATTGTATCAATCTTTTCAGTTAACAACCTTAACGGTGTGAGAATTATAGAACCAAACGTATATTTTATAAAGTTAAAAGATTGAAAATATATATCATGTAAATTAAAAGTATAATTTTGGCATATATAAATTATTGCAAAATATTTTAGGTAACATATACGAATTTATTAGATTACAATATTTAAAGTAAATTTTAATAAACAAACGAAGGTCTTTGATATTTATATTCACCAATGGCTTCGGTAATTCATGCCTTTTAAGATGCCTTCATTCTTCTCTGATTTGTTATTCTTTTTTTAACGTCAATAGCCTTTTTCTTCTGTGCACGGAGCTGCTGTAACATGATTTCTTTGATAGCCCCAAACAAATCATAAACCCTTTTAAGGAGATCGAATTTGATGAGTTCGGATCAATTCATTTGTGTATAATTCGTAGCTCAAACTATTTTTGTCATGATGGGTTCATTTGATATATGCATAATTTTCCCAATGAAATTACTCACCGCATCAATAATGCTTCCAGTGAAAGAGATGAATCTTCATTTGATAAGAGAAGTAGTAAAATTACAGCAACAGACAATTGAATTCTTTCCTTGAAGCTCCTTCACTTGTTATTGACCACTCCATACAAGCAATTCGGCTTCTGTTTATTTGACTTGCCCTTTTCTTGACCCATATGCGAGATCAACGAACCAATAAAAAAACTGATTCATTTTGGGTCTGTTTCAGTTCAGGCTGGGCCCCTGCGTTATGTAATTAGCCCAACCCATGTTCTTCAAGAGATTGAACAGCATATATATGAGACCCAGGGGGAGCCTAGAGATCTTCAAGTGTCGATGTTTTATTTATTTGTTTGGTGCCAGTTGCTAATTATATAAATAATGATGGATGAGAGTGTGTTATTAATGGAGAACAACAATAATAAATTCATAAAATTAGATCCTAGATCCAGAGGAACACATATGTTAATGTATTCATGATGAAACGAACGCGTCAATCAAAATGTGTGCTCGGGAGATTGTAGAATCAAATCAGAAAGATGGGCACACACAATCGTTGATGCCTTATCTTCCTCTGTCTCTTCTTGAATTGCATGAGCACAAAGGCTTCGTATATTACTGGCTCCTTATATCCTAAATATTCCTCCTGTCCAAATTATAAGATCTAGTTAATTTTTTTGGAGAGATTAAAGAAGCTAATTAAATTAGCTTAGAATATTTTTATTTTATTTTTTTCTTCAAACAAAATAATTTGATTAATAAACTAATGTAGGAGTATAATCTAAGAAAACACAACATATTAAATGATTAAGTAACTTATTTAGCTTCCTTAATTTCTCCAAAAAAAAAGAGTCAACTAAGTCTTATAATTAGGACTGGAGATAGTATAATATAAAGTTGACTTTTAAAAAAATAATTAAAGAAGCTAAATAAGTTATTTAATCATATTATATATTTGTATCTTTATATTATTATATGTCAGTTTATAATTAGTTAGGCAAATTTTTTTTTAAAAAAAAATATATATTTTTTAAAGTAATTTAATTAGCTTCTTTAATTTTTTCAAAAAACAATTTTATCTTATATTTAGGATCAAAGGAGTAATAGTTTTAATTAAGTAATTAGTGTAATAACCCGCCTAAACAAAAACGGGAATTATATGAATTTAATAGATAGTTTGAAGCCGTTGAAAGCGTAAAAGAGGTCATGGTCGAATTTCTTCTTCGTTAGGTTAACCACTGGATCTTCTGGTTTAGAAATATGTCATGTTTACGTCAGGTGTTTGACAGCGACAAGGGACATATTAATCAGTGCATAATAGTGGTTAGATCTCAACAACAGATTAATATTATATCCAAGTGTATTTATTTATATATATTTATGATTTAATTCTTCGATGGACAAATTATAATAAAAGACTTAAGAAAAATATTATGTATTAAGAATAACCATAAAAATAGTAATTATTTTAAAGAAACAGAAATTAAAACATTAAAATTGAAAGACTAAATTACCCTTAGCCAGATTCCTATATTCCCTCTAACTGAATCACTATCTGAAATGATTGATGGATAATAGTACTTCCGGTCCTAATTATAGGAACACTTTTGTAGTACAATTTACATTACAAGAATGTTACTATAACTAGGATCGGAGGGAATAACAAATAGAGACCGATTCAAATAACTTTATCCTTGCATAAACAGTGAAAACAAGTTGTCAACCATCCAAACGCCTAAAACCCACAGTCCCTACTATAAACCTTTACAAATAAAATCCTAGTTGATGTTGGCTCAGAAGTCGGAAAAAAGAACTAAGGCTTTTAAATGTAGTATCAAAGCAAGACACCGAGGAGCAAGTATGCGTAATTGATGAGAGATAGGGAGAACGAGAGAGAAGGGAGAAGCTGATGGAATTAGTGAAGTTTGCCTTTGGTCATCACCAGAAACCCTTTAAAAACGCACTGCCCTATTCGCAGCATCTTTAATTTCTCAACACAGAACACTTAATTACTTCACAAGTGATTATAGTCCAAGGCTCCTCACCATACATGTAAACGATGATCTAAGATATTTTTACGCTACTGCTTTAAAGCGAGAGGGCATGGGATTGGAGAAAGATAGTAAGTAATTAAGGAAGCATTCAGCACGAGAGAGAAGTTCCTTAATTACTCAACTCCTCCATATGAAATTAGAGAGAATATAGGAAATCTAACTAAGAGTAATTTAGTCTTTCTATTTTAATGTTTTAATTTCTAATCCTCCAAAATAATTACTACCTCATGTCCTAGTTATAAGACCAACTTTATAGTGCAAATAACATTTTTATGGTCTTTCTTACTACATATTGTTTTTTTAGGTATTTTATTATAATTTTCCCTTATTCGATTAAAATATGACATATTCATAATTATTTAATTTAACAGCAACAACTAACAAGATAGTTTTTGAGTGAATCAAATACTCACATATTTATTTTGGGTTAAAGTGCAAAAATATACATATATTTTTTTAAAAAAAGTGTGTTTAACACTAAATATTTTTTTTCCTTTTGCAAAAGTGACTATATGTTTATAAGATTGGGACAAAAAGTCACAGACTTTGTTAATATGAAAATACTGACCATGAAATGTGAAGTATTTGACTGAAAATGATAGGTGTGTAGTAGAGAATGGGAATCGGCGCCCGCCCGACCCTACTATGTGGCCGCCTACAGTGCAGCAGTTAAAAACATATGTTTTTTAAAAGTTCTCACCACGACTGTAGAAGTGGTGGCCCCCTGCTGCGCCTAAAAATTACTATTCCAAATTTTAACTATTTTTCCTTTGATTTTTTTAAGAAATATAATTAGTAAATTGCAATCATTAAAGTTCTAATCTATCAAATAAATGTTATCAACATTAATATTTAAATAATATAAATCATTTAACAAATAAACACATTCATTAATTCGTAATAAAAACAAATAAACACAAAGAATATGTTTTTTCCTATTTTTTCAAAAAATATTAAACAAAGGAATTCTTTATGTATGCCTACACGACAAAATGTCTTTCCTCTCGTAATTTTGTATGTGTCTGCAAATTCTTTTCGGTTCACGCATGATTTTACCGATGGTAAAAATAATTATACTTATTTTACACCAAATATATTTATAATTTATTACTTATATAATATTGTAATACCAAAGTATGTGTTTATTTAATATGAAAACATTCCTTCTTTAAAATTTATAATAACTAATTATGTGTTTTAATACAAAATAATAATAAACATAAAAACATCCTTTTTTTTAAAAAAAAAAAAACTACGTTAAACGGGGATCGTGCAGCCGCCCGACAGGTCGAGGCCCTACAAAAGGCCCGCCCCTCAGAGGACAATTTCAAATTTCGCCTATTTTAGTCCGCAGGCTGAGAACAGAACGGGCCGGCCGATGAAACGGGGCCCGATTAGAGCTAGTGTGTAGCATGACGTGGAATATTTAGAAGCCAACTGAATAGGAAAAGAAAAGAAAAGTAGGAGATAAAGTGAAAATAGTGAATAAAAATTATAAGGGGTAAATCGAAAAGGGGATCAGATCGTTCTAGGGTTTAACTGAACCTCTGGAGAGAAAGCAATCGAGCGATGTGAGTGAGAATGAAGAAGAATCACGCTAGGGATTCACTTGGAGATCGAGATGGACAGAAGGACACGAGAAATTGAGTAAATGAGCATTAAACGGACGTCAACAACATTGATCGGAGTCACTTTTACTCTTTTAAAAAAGTATTTAGTGATAAACGACACCTTAACTTTATTTATTTTTAAAGTATGGGAATGTGGCTGTTATTCAAGACTCACATATTTCTTATTATATTCAATTAAAAAGATTACATGATTAGCGGGGGTTGAACAATAATTAATCTGCGATTATTGTGTGTTCCTGGGAGGGCGAAGGATTATTTGAAGAGATTCAAAACAAGATTGGCACGTATATATTAAAGGGAGGCACATGCATGCATTGGTATATATATATATATAGATATATGTATGTATATCCAAGAATACAATTTTAAAGCGTGGAATTAATTAAATACAAACACGGTGGCTTTTGGCAAAGCTACAAAACGAGCATCTAATTTTATATGAACAAAAGTTAAACCGAACAGATGAGGAAGCATGCAAATTATTGTTGGATTCGGTACCAATACAAACACAGCCATGTGATGCAGGGAAGCAACATTATGGAGTATAACGTGAGGAAATCGTAAAAAATTGTCAGCGCCCCGAACCCCCAAATCCCAATATGGGTGGAGGTAACTAAATAATACTCCTTCATTCCGATCCTAATTATAAGATAAAGTTGATTTTTTTGGAGAAATTAAGGAAGCTAATTAGATTACTTTAGAGTTTTTTTTTTTTTCTTCAAACTAATTAGTTTAACTAATATATAATAATAAAATGATACACAACATATGATATGTTTAAGTGATTTATTTATCTTCCTTAATTTCTTTTAAAAAAAAAAATATCAACCCGGTCCTTATAATTAGGATTGGAGGAGGTAGTATGAAGCTAGGGAGACAAACAAGTCATGCATGTACACAGAGGTAGATAATACGAGGCCATACCAACGTTGAAAGAACAAAATTCAAATGTTTGTGGGATGTCCCAACTTTTTGCATATGCCCATGTGGTGGGTGACACTTGCAAACCAAACAGTAACAATAATCGCACCAACTGCATGTATGAGTGTTCTTTGATTATATATTACTCCATCCGGTCCTAATTATATGACAACATTTGGAAGTTTGTTTTTGTCATAATTATAGGACAACATTTTAATGTTTGTCAATTTCTTCCTAAAATACCTATATTAATATAAATGAGGGATTATGTGAAATCAATAAGATAGTTGAAGTGCAAAATTTATATAAGGACATTTTAGAAAAATGAATAAAATAAACTAATTTAACTTCTATCCTTAATTCCTCCAAAATTGATTAAATATGTCCTATAATTAAGACCGGAGGGAGTACTATGATAGTGTTTCAAGATTTTTTTGTGCATTCTTTGATTCTTTAATTTACTTTTTTGATCAGCTAGCCTTTCACGTGTGGGGTTGGTGCCTTATAAAATGACTGCCCAACTGCCCTCACGCCAAGTAAACGCTTTCATTAACAAGTGTCCCCCCTCCCTAATAAATTAAGTACGTCCCTCTGCATCAAGCTTCATTTTATTTATTTTTTTTTTTGTTACCATCTCGTTCCATTGTTTACAATATTTTGTACAATACGGGTGTAAATTTTTGTATGTAAGCTTTAATTAGAACATCAAGTACTCTTAGCTAGCGTTTTATATTCCACATTTTCTACAATAAAACGAGTTGTTAAATAAATTAGTGTTGATTTCATAAATGTTGACTTGTCCGGTTGTCCCTGCTTATATATTTGAAGAGTACTAGTAATTAATTAAATTCCAAATGGGATGGCTTGTTGTTTATTTGCATTGATATCTCTATAAATATATAGAGACTCTATTGCGAAGGAAAGGTCACTATGCCTTCCCTTCGATCGATTGTTTATCCCTGAGATCTTTCATTTTGTTCATCTTTTCCTTAAAATAATTAAAAACACAAATGACTGCAAAAGACAGAAGTTCTGATGAACGAAATGATTTTATTCCAGAGCATGAATTAAATAAATGATATTCCCCAGATCAATTTAAATTTACTCCTAGTTTACTTAAATACATCACGAGTTTAATGCAGTCAACCAATTGTTTAATAGTTAATACACCGAGCAAAAACAAGAGAGTTTTTTATATTATTATTTCAGTAGTAAAAGATGGAGTGCTGTTTTTATTTATATCGAAATTTAGGATATAAATTTATTTAATTAAAAATGCAAAACAAATTCCTTGAAACATGCCTGCCTGCATGACATGCACTTGAATTATCAAGAAAATAAAGCAGGTTACGTGGCAACCACCGATTCGTAGAAATAAACTGTCAAATTACGTATAAAAGTCAATTTCCGTCTGGCCAAAAAAACAAATCAAATTAACAAAGCAAAACCTTGCGTTTGACCAAAAAAAGAAAGGCAAAACCTTGATATATGTGCCGCGGATCGTCTTAACTAACAAGCTTGAAAAGTAAGACGATGCACGAAAACAGGAACCAAGATGGGTCCGGAAAATGTGGGGCTTTGTACATCAATAACAGTAACACAAAGCTCCTTTCTTAATTTTTTATAAAAATCTGATATTGTTAGTTTGAAGTTTTGAACTTTTATACCATATATATATATATATATATGCGCACTATAATGTATAAATGCGCAAATTAGGGAAACAAAAAACAAAAAACAAAAATGTTTAGTAGTACCACTACTTCATCCTTAAATATAAGGCTCACGCGTTCAGCCGACTATTTTTATAAGAAATTAAGAAAACTAAATAAAGTATTTTAAAATATTTATATTTATCATTTTTTTCTTTAAACTATTTTACCTAGCTTATAAAATGATAGTATATAATTTAATAGTAATATGGTTAAATAATTTATTCAATTTTTTCATCAAAGTTAATAATATTATATTTAAGAGGGAACATAGTACCCTATTTTTTTCTTTACAAAAACTTTAAGTAGGGGTAGACAGCAGAATTCCACTGCACAATTCAGATAAAAATAAAAAGTATTTACAAATTCTTCACCAATAAGACTCACATCAACTAACCAGATCAAACCTCTTCCTTTAAAAGCCTGACATATAAATCTGCGCCACTATTTTAATATCATAGTAAATTATAATATGAATATAGAAAGAGATTTCGTTAGTCCCGCAAATTAAGCATGCGTGTTGGCCATGTGCGTCTCCCATATTCCCAAAATTCAGCTCAGAAAACTATTCTTTCACTACCCCCAAGTGCTACCCCTTTTCTCGTTTCTTGTTCTTGTCATCTTCCTCCCGCTCCCTCTTTATATAACTTCCCTAACTGCATTCAACTTCCCTCATTCCACCCCACACAAGATGATCAACTTTAGGTCCAAGAGATTCACCAGAAGCTTCTCCAAGCTTGGCCATGCAGGCAAAGCGCCGCCGCCGCCGCAAAAGGATTGCAGGGCTGTCTCCGACATCAAGTGGGAACTCCGCCCCGGCGGCATGCTTGTTCAGAAAAGGGACGCCGGCCACGATGGCAGAGATGGGGTTATCACCATCAGAGTCTCAACTGTGTCGCACTGTCATGACATTTCCGTTCAACCCACTTCAACTTTCGGTGAGTTTCAACTGTTAAAATGCCCCAAGATTGTAACTTTTTCCCTTTTTCTGGATGAATTAGAGATATTGCTCTCAGGGTGTTTGACTAAAGTTGTGAATCAATTAATGGGTTTACAGGGGAATTGAAGATAATCCTGTCACTGGTAACAAGCTTGGAGCCAAGTGAGCAGAGGCTTTTGTTCAGAGGTAAAGAGAGAGAAGACGAGGAACACCTTCACATGGTTGGGGTTAGAGACAAGGACAAGGTTCTGCTGCTACAGGACCCAGCAATCAAGGAGAAGAAGCTGCTTGCCTTGGTCGGAGGTCAGCCCATGGCCGCTCCTTGTCCTACCATCATTGTCTGACTCCGATGATTCACCTAATAGCATCGCTGATTTAGGACTAACCTCAAAAAAGTAAAGCGGAGAAAGCCAATTAGAATGATGGGTCTTTCTTCGCCTGTCATATATTGGTATAGTACCGTAATTGTGTACTCGTCTATGTGGGTTGAGACCCGCTCCCTGAAAGTTGTAATGGAGTATCGTGGTAAACCCTGCTGTTGCAACAGTTGCCGTTACAATATGCAGAGGTTGCTCTGTTAATAGAAGTAGTCTGCTGATTCCGTTTCAATCAGAAATTCTTCGTTATGATGATGTTTTGTGTGTTGTTTTATAATACTGCATTACTAGTAATGAACGCACGCGAACGAACACGCGGAATCAAAAAGGAATTTATAATATAATGGGGGGAACAAGTTTAGAAGGGAAGCAGACACTGAGACCAATTTTGGGGTTTTAAAGTTGGGGTTTTTAATTTGGGTCACAATGGGGACACAAGGGAGTTCAAAATTAAAAAGGATGTGAAGAAAAAGATAAGCTTCGACCGGGGTCTCTACAAGAAAGTAAAGCCGGGGAGTACGGGAGGACCCATGGAAGGCATAGCTTTAATTAACGTCGTCCTCTTTCTTGGCAAGCAGACATGCATGAATGAATGAAAATTCGGGTGCCTAGGCTGGCATAATGATTTTGTTTTTAATTTGGTTCGTCTCATGATCTTGTTTGAGGATATATATAACTGTGGAATTGTTAGGTGAAGTTGGTTTTGTGGAGCATGGGTCAGATGAGCCAAAGCGGGATCACAGAATCACAGAGACTTCCAGAAGACAAGGATGAGTGAGGCGGGAGGCGGGGAGCATGAAGCAGTCATTAAGGAAATTCATTGTGCAGTGTACTTGTGCAATCTAGCATACTCTAATGTGAGGACTTCATAAACAACGACATATACAACATTAAAAATTCAGTATTCATCGACCTCCTAGGTCAAATTTTAAATGCAGGGTGAACTATCCTCATGGAGAAATATAAGAATGGAAGGAAAACTATTTGCAAATCATGGATATACTTTGAAGGATAAACTATTCAATCTTTATGTTATAAAAGTGTTTTTAACAAGTAGTTCATTTCTCTTCACTACTTAATAGCATTATTTTTTATGAATTTCCAAATCTCTGTTCTCCCAATTAGAATTTAACATATAGGGTTGCAAGTCTTCTGCAATGAAAAGCAATTTTTGTTACCATTGGAGACAAAATCTAACTCGACTAATATCCTTTTAAGGAACATTAAAAATTATCTTCATTTATGTCCCTTTGATAGGGTCTATTAGATAATATCAATAGAACTTTATTTCTTTCTCTGCAATCATACCCCAACATAATTGTAGAATTGTAATGTATAATCATTTTACTTTCAATGATACTTGATATTTATTAAAAAAAAAAAAAATTACGTCCCCTCTTCCCCCATATGCACATGATGCCTTTTGCGTCATCCATTGACTATTCCTTCCTTTCATTATTACTACTATTAAAATATGCAAAGTGAGTGCAAAAAAGAAAAAGAAAATTGGAATCCCAGTTCTTCTTCCCACGATGAAAACGCATATATGTTAATGATATGGGTTTAATTAGACCAATGAAGGAAACCGTTAGGGCTTTGTTGCTTACGCCACCTATCATGTGATAGCATTTGTGGTAAATTACTATACCATGCCACCTCCCTTTCTACCAAGCACCAATCATGACCCTCCTCTTTCGCGCTCTCTTATCCCCTCCCTCCCCATCCTCCTATTTCAACCATTACTCTCCCCACTCGTAAAAAGTAGTCTCCTTTGCACATCTACGCTTTCTTAAGTCGTCGCTTTGAAAATTCAATATCAGAGACCATGTCCTTTTATTAGCACACAACTTTGCTCGTTTTCCTCTCTGTATATCATCTTCTTCAGCCTTTTCTACAGCATACGTGCCTTGTTCTTTTCCAACCTGCCTCCCGTAAGTTCTTCTAACTCTTTCTTCTTGCCTGTTTCCAACTCTTTCACCTTTTTGATCTCGCTGAAATCTGTGTTCGATCTCTGTCTCTGGCAGATAGGGTTGGTAGCTGATTAGTGATGAATAGTTCTGTTTCATTGAAGCAGGCAGGCCGGAGAGGGAAGGCACGTACGTACGTACGTGGTTGACAGAAGATAGAGAGCACAAGTGAACATACCCAAAATCCTTGTTTGTGTTTGTGCAGTCTTGTGCTCTCTTTTCTTCTGCCAACAACATAAAACTACCTCTCTCTCTTACTCCACCTTCTATGCTTGCTTGCGAGGTATGATCCCTTTTTTATTATTCGTTCTTCTTTCCCCACTCACATTTATTAACGTAACTTGGAGACCGCTTCTTATTTAACTCGTAGGCAGGTCATGAAGTAGGGTCCCTTTCCCTTTGTTCACTAGTTTTTATTAGATTTAAACATGGCAACAGTAGGTTTAGGTGCTATCAAAACTTCAAAGAAGCTAAGATGTAATGTTTTTAGATTCAAAGATGCATGTGCCGTCATTGCAGAGAAGAAGAAGGGAGAATATAATCCAAGCTTGAAGGGTGTAGTTTTCTAGGGTTGTTGCTCGAACATGAAGACGAAATTGGGGAAACCTTAAAAAGCGTAGTCTATATTTCATTATTTTGTCCATTTTTCAAATTACCTAGGAGGTACGGAATCTTGCGTAGCCAATAGCCATGGATCAAACCAGGTCAGTTCTTGGCATTATTCCCATGTCATTCTCCGTCACCTGTTTTTGCACCTATCTTTACAGGCTGTATGGCCCATAGTTTGATTGTGATTTTACATGTTGGTTCAAACCTAATCTCACTCATCCCCCAATTCCGAAATTTGTCGGACAACATCAAAATATTTTAGTCCAGTCCAGCATTATTCTGTGCCAGGGTCCAGAAAAATAATTTTTTTTAAAAAAAAAAAAACAAGGAGAATAAAATTGAGGTCCTCACTCCAGTCTGTCCCGTCCAGGTACGGAACAAAGTTTAATATATATATAACTTAACTAATATTTTTAATTTTTACCTGAATATATAATATTTTTTATTAAAGATTTAATTAATATCTTTTTTATATGGATTTTAGTCATATAAAAAATATTACTATATTTTTGTTTTCGTTCCATCCATTCTCTCTCTCTCTCTTGCACCTATGTGCCTATTTTCTACCAAATATATTTATTATCATCGCTCTTATTAATTTTAAGTTAAAACTATTTCTTAATTTTTATTGTGCTTGCGATTTAAAAATGATAAAAGAGCATTATTACGCATTTGTATTATATATTTTCAATCATCTAACTTCATCAAAAAAGTGATATTCCAAATTTTTTAAAAATATATGGGATGTCCCGTTCCTGGTCTCGTCCTGGGAACGAGATTGGACACGGAACGGTTTTACTGTCCCGTACCTTTTATGAGATGAGACGCAAAATAGGACTGTCCGATTCCCGTCCTGTCACATGAACACTCCTAGTCCTCAGACTCAGATGCTGCTAACAAATAGCATGTTTATGTAGGGGGAAAGTCATAAGTGGACAGTTGGTAGCTGGTAGCTGACGGGCATTGTTAGCCCTTCAATGATATTACAGTGGTATACTGGTATATGACTGTTACGGCAAAAAGGTCGTTGATAAGGTGAATAATGTTCAAATGCTTAGAACTTGACTGTAGAGCATCACCCAGAAAACATGTGTTCAGGGCTTTTACCCCAAAAAAGGAAGGAAAATACCATAAGGGTACCGTACGAACCACAAACTTGATACTTTCTGCAAGAAACTTTGCAGTGTAAAGGCGCACCTTATATTCTGTACTTGCCAAGTGTGTGTTTAAATTAGAGTTTGCATACTTCTTGTTTAACTGTCGGTTACAGGCATACTTAAATTTGAATAAACTTCATTTTGCCTAACATATATAGAACAGAGAGGAATCTATTGTACTTCGGCTCTCACTTGGGTTTACGGTCGAATCTGCAATTCCAATGCCTGTTTAAGCGTGAAATCATACACACTGGGTAGCAAAATTCATCAATTTTTTCCCCCTTTCACTTTGTTTTAACCAAGCCAGGGGGTGAAAGAACTTTCCCTCTATTGGTTTTAACCAAAGTAGAAGTGTTGACGCAGCATCCTTTCCCACGACCAATCTTTACCGCTGACGTGAGACAGTTAGGAGATACAAAATCTGGACCTTTTTTTGGGAGAAAGAAGGTAATAAAATATTCCAACAAGAAAGAAAGATGGGAAGTTGATTGCCGTTTACGACTTCACAATCTGATAGGAAAATAAAAGTGTAACAAACAATGATGTAGTGATTAATGACGATGAAGCTGAAAACGCAAATCACACATGACAAGACCTACATTATTACGTGAGCATCAGCGATAATGATCACCTCAAGAGCTGCAACACAAACGAGACACACTCTTAATAAATTCCCAACATCAACATGATCATATCACAATCTTTGATCCTCATTTTAACTATTTCATTAAGTCAATTAATGAACAGAATATGTTGATACACATTGCCTTACTTATTATACTTACTGTTCTATACATCAACACAGAACTTTCCCTGATTCTTAGCCTCTTTGCCTTTTCTTTTCCACTGCAGAGTGCAAATACTAAAATGGATCCCCAATTTTTTCATCTCTAGTGTCAACATATGCTCAAAAAGCACCCGCCACTCTTGTTCCTCACATTATCATATCATTACTTGCTGATCATCCTAAGGAAGCATTTGCTTATTTGTTTATTGTTTCTTGCATAGCAGTGTCGTATTTACAATAATGCTATACGATCAATAAATCTGCCAAATCTACAGGAGAGGAAATAGGAAGGGAACAAATATTGTAAAAGGACGCTGGAATACTGGCAAACAACGTTCTTCTATCTCAATTCTTAATAGGAGTACCTGCCATGCCACCAGAGCCTTCCCTTTTCAGTCCCTTTTCACAAATCGTCCCTACAGAAAACAATTGGGAGAGAAATCTCAATGGAGAATTATCATGGAATCACTAATGGCTATGTGACTCAGAATCCTCCGCAAAAAGGTTAACTTCTCTGTGACAAGCAGAATAAGGTAACCATAACACTGGAAGCAATTACAAATATAAAGTTGAAAAGAAAAGGTACCTTCATCCTGGGACGCTGTTGAGCATTGAGCTTACGAACCTCGTAGCGGATTCGCTTGGAGAAGAGCCTGCTTTGTCTCTTCTCTCTGTATCTTAACACGCTTGCCTCCCTTTGTCCCATCTTCTTCTCACTCTGATCAACCTGCAATTCCACACACCCAATCATTCATTTCACATCATTCTCACTCTGTTCCCACCACCACTTTTAGCCTTTTACCCTCCCCCTCTTTATCCTCCTTCACTGCATATACTCCATAAAATATCTTCATTCTCCAGCAAACTATCTCTTTTAAATGGGCCCCGATAATAATTCTCCCCAACTGTTCATCCAAAATCCGTCAAAAACTTCCTCACACACTTCAACGAATAAAAAAATCATCAACCTCACACACTTGAACGAATAAAAAAATCATCAAATCTCTAAGTCAACACGGGATCCTAATCCACCATCGATTAAGATCATACTATAGCACAACATATTCATTAAAAAAAAAAAAACAGATTCGGCGAATCATAAGAACACATAGACGATCTTACTGCATACGATTCCGTGTGCCGACAAATTCATCGTAAACAATTTTAAATAACGAGGATCGGATTGAAAAGACAAATTACATGGGGCGGATGGCGGGGAAGGACATAATCCAGGAAGTCTGGGACAGCTTGTGGGGTCTCGCCCGGAACATAAAGAGGACCTTTATCAGACCAAGCATTTAATATACCCTCATAATTCAGCTTCAAGGACAGTAACCCAAAGGACGCCGTGGTAGCGGTGGTGCTCTCCGCCGTAGTGGCGCTGCAATAGCTTGTGACCTCCGAGTAACAAACCCACCTCTCCTCCCTTCCGTCCCCATCCTCCTCCTCGTTCCTCCTCTTCATGGCCTTCCGTACCAGGGAGCTCCCGTTGTCCTCGTCGAAGGGGCACGCCGTCAAACACTGTGGCGACATAGAATCCTCCTCCGACACGGTGGTGTAGGTGGTGGTGGTAGTGGGGGAGTCCTGTTCGAGAAGGCCGTTGAGGGTGGCGGGGCCATGGGAAGTGAAGAGGAAAGCGACGTTGTGGTCGTCGTGCATGACATCTTTGTCATGGATCAAGTTTTCAGGATGTAAGGGGAAGAGATTGAGCTGTTGATGAGGTGTCATTGGATCGGATTGGTTTGATGAAAGCTGGAGACGAAGACTCAGGAACTTGGGCTTCCTGGTTTTTGTTCTGTTCTTACGGCGAGGTGTTGCAAGACGACTCAGAGAATCTGTGGTTGTGAGAATAGAATCGGAGTTAGTGTGAGTGAGATCGGGAGGAGAAGAAGGCGGAGGAGGGGTGTTGCTGTGACACATAGCTACTTATGGCTTCACACTCACCGACCCCTCAATTACCATATACACCCAGAGACACGCTGCTCTGTTTTTGTTGGGTCTGAAATCTGATTTTCTCCTAGAGAGAGAGAGAGAGAGAGAGAGAGAGGCGTTGAAAAAGTGGAAAAAGTGAGCAAAAAGTGAGAGACTTTTCTTGGTGTGGGGGGTGGACTGACCCCATCGGGAGTGAGATAGCTCGTCGGGGAGATGACACTGACGTGGTGCTCTTTTCACACGTGGGGTGTTGTCATTGGCTGAAGAAGTGGATTCCCTTCTTATCAGGATTTCATTTTGGTTTGGATATATAGAAATAGAGTCCGAGTTCTTATAAAATAATAATATACAATATGCTTCGGCAATATGACATCGTTACTTGCTTTTTCATCCTCATCATTCAAACTATAAAGTATAATCCGATTTCTTTTCAGATGTCACGATTCTGTTCTTGTTTTTTTATTTGGTGAACATTGAAATTTTATATTAAGTATTGAATACATCTATGTTTTGACTTGTAATGACAGTTGAGTAAAATATAATTCTATATTTAGAGATCGTTTCAGCATAAAGACTATCCCAAACTTGATGGTATCAAATATCATTCAATATTCACGTGCTGGTGAAGAACAACAATAATAATATTCACGTGACCCTACCACCTGTTCTTCCGCTTTCACCACTCACCAAATAAAGGGCTTGTTTGGGATAGCGGTGGGAGAAGTGGTTTCTGTATCTGATGGACTTATTTTGATGTGATTTGTGTTTGGGATAATGATAGAAAAGTGACTTTTGTTTGTGATAACTTGTTTGGCGATAGTTTTTAAAAAGATAGATGAGATAAAAATGAAAATGGCGTTAATCAAATTCACACACACACATACGTGTTGTATAAAATGTGATAATTTGGGATAAAAATTTAAATTTAAATTTAAATTTGCTAAATAAAATAGTAAAATTTCATTAAATAAATTACAATACAATGAAGTGCTTAAATAAATCAGAAGCCAGAGCTCAAGTGTTTGTTTACTTCAGATGTGAAACTTGTCAGAATTGTGATAGGCGATCGCTGATGGTTACTTCATATGGAGATGAAGAAAATACACTGATACGATGATGAATTCAGATGGAAAGTAACAAGTAAGAGCTGCGAAGAAGAACAAGAGAACCTGCAATAAAAAAAGGAAGTATTTTATCTTAAAAAACAAAGAATTGTGAGTTTTTGTTAAGAAGACTTTATAACTGTAGAAGAGAGAGTGATTAGGAGAAGAGTCCGGAAGCTACGTGATTTGCAAAAGGCATATTCAAAAACAGTAAGTGGGAGGGGTAGGACGGTCATTATACAAATGGGCCCCACTTGTGTTTTTGATGCAGAAGAAGCTGATGGACTTATAAGCTTGAGATTTCAGCTTCAACAAAATATGCCTATCAAATCAATAAGTCCATCAAAAAAGAAATTCTCCCAAACACTAGTTTTTTTCTTGATGGACTTATTATCCCATCTGATGGATTTATAAGTCCATCTGATGGTGATCCAAACAGGCCCAAAGAGTGTTGGGTGAAACAATTTAGTGTGTGATCAGTGAGTCAATATTTAGTGCTTAGAATTAGGTGTTTATTATGTGTTTATACCTCTAATTAGAGGTATGAGTATATTTTTAATTTTTTTTTATATATTGTATTTATTTAGGTTTAAATTATATCTTTGTTTTTTGAGTTTTTTTTTTTACCATAACACCAAGGTATTATGAAAATTAATTAATTTGAAATATTAGATACAATTTTTTTTTTCAGAAAGTAGTATATAATTTAAATCTAAATAAATATAATATATAATTTTTTTAAAAAAAATGTGTTCATACTTCTAATTAGAGATATATATACGTAATAAGCATATGATTTTAAGCACTAAATGTGGACTCGTGATAAGCACGTAGAGGAATATGATTGAGTGTGAGCCCACGAGTAGTCTAAATCAATGGCTAAAAATATGTCGTCATTTGGTACGAGTATAATTTGAAATAAATATGAGGAGTCACATAGGAAACATACAAATTGTGGAAGGGGTAGTTGGGTATTTTGATACAGAACAGAAAATGTATTGGATGAGGTGAGTAAGGGCCAGGAATGAAAATAAAAAGAAAGAAATGAAACAGAAAATATTTTATCTCTTTCGATGCGTTTGATTCACAGTAAAAAAGAAAATGATTTTGATAAGAAAAAATTTATTAAGTTAAAAGAAAATAAGATATAAAAATGAGACGAAATACCATTTTACCCATAAAATGAAATATTATTTTATAAAGTGCACACTTGAGTGAAAGTGTGCAATGATTTTGGTGTGCACTGTGCACACTCTCAGTCAAGAGATCTGAAAATTCTGGAATACCAGATTTGAGGGAGAAATTCTGGAAAGTGCTGGAGGCAAGTGAAGAAAAACGAAGTATCTGAGCTCATCGGTAACACCTAAGGAGGCCCTTGAAATTGGGTTCAGTTCAGCACTAAATTGAAATTTTCAAGAACTAGAGAATGGAACATAAAACAACAACTCTGAATTAGCTATTTATAGTGTTTCAAGAATTACTTGATTCCAAAGTTGAAATTTTCGGAGGATTCAAAGAATTTTTACTTGTGGGTGTATCAACAGCTTCTTCATGCTCATCTTGTTGGGGAAGAGATATTTTGTCATTAAGCTACTTGGAACACGCAATTCAGGTCAACATTTCTGATCTCCTTTCTTGAAAATGATTTTTTGAAGCCACCCTTTATATATACTAAAATGATGATTACTGGGTTAACATGAACCAGAGCTCTTAATCGAAAAAGGCAAACACTTTAGCAGGATCCAACAAATTGAAGACCTGGGTCAACTTGATCGAATCGAGAAAGCTCCATTACTGCTCTGAAATAAAGCACTATGCCATTGAAGTTGAACCCAGCAAAACAAATAGAGAAGCAGAGAAAGACCAATATAATCAAGGGAGTTATAGAAACTGAAGCATAAAGTAGCAATGTCAAAACTTTTTAACGGAGCAGAGAGGGAGAGAGGAATAAAGGGAGGGACGGAAGATGATCGTTAATTCGCCCTGAACGATCACACTTGAGTGTGTGGCATTTTCGAGTCCAAATCATATGCACATAATTATGTGTTTTTTAGATATTTATATCTCTAATAATCAATTAGAGGTACGATCATTTATTTATTTATATATATTTTGTATTTATTTAGATTTAAATTATATATTTATTGTATTTATTTAGATTTAAGTTTTATATATTATCTTTTTCTTAACTTTATAAAGTATCTTTTGGTCTAAATTTATAACACCGATTAATGTTCTTAATGGAAAATCGCCGACGTATTTAACTTAAGTGATATTTAATAACATTTAATTACATAAATTTTATATATTCTTCAATTTACCCATATTTTAAATGTAATATTAATAGATTTGATTATCTAAATCATCACTTAAATTTACACCATCATCACTGCAGTTTGCGTTTTAGTTAGTAAAATTAACGGTGTTAGAATTATAGGACTAAAAGTATCTTTATAAAGTTAAGGACCAAAAGTATACCTCATGTAAACTTAAAGGACTAAAAGCATACTTTAGCCTAAATTATATATTACTTTTTGAGATTTTTTTCACCCAGTATCTTAAATTAATTAATTTTCATAATAGTGGTGTTACATACAAATGCAGAATTAGAAACTAATTAATTTGAGATGCTTTATATATATATAGTATTTATTTAGATTTAAATTATATATTGCTTTCTGAGATTTTTTTGCATCCAGTATCTCAAATTAATTAATTTTCATAATAGTGGTGTTACATACAAATGCAGAACTAGAAATTAATTAATTTGAGATACTCGGTGAAAAAAATATCTCAGAAAGCAGCATATAATTTAAATATAAATAAATATAATATATATAAAAAAAAAACTCATACCTCTAATTAGAGATATGAACACCTAAGAAGTATATAATTATGTGGACACGGCTGTTACGGACCGGAATAGGGCCCAATACCTGGGTGGCCCAACAGGCAATATATCAAATATTGGGATCTACCTATAATAAGGGGAAATCCTATCTCGGCCTATAATCAAGGGAGATCTATCTTATTTAAAGATAGATTCGACCAGTTATGATACTAGGCAATGGATTACGCCCACACTATCCCACCCGAGGCACACCCTATAAATACGAGAGGTTAACCCTAAGGTGCGCGCACACACACACACTGCCGGAGCATACACACCATCCCTTTGGCTAAACGCCAAGCGTGTGTCCTCGAACTACGTGGACTTTGATCCTCTTAGGTACACCTAGGCCCTAGGCGTCACGCCTAGGTCAAGTCCGCTCCATATAAGCAAACAATCAAACATGCTAGTCCGTTAGGCTAGCGTTACGTTCCACACCGGAACATTGGCGCCGACCGTGGGGATCGTTAAATTTCGATTCCCATGACCAAAGATGGTCAATACTAGAAGCTGTGAGCGATCGGATGCCTTTGCATGGGCAATTCACTCGAAAATCCGCAGTAGCCTCCGGCCTGCCCGCGCAATACTCGTTTGAGAATCCCAAACGAGCAAATAGGATAGCCGAGGTTGTTGTTAGGCCGAGGCCGATTAAACGCCAAAGGAGTTATTTTTACGACTTGGTGATGTTGGGAGGCCTTCATCTATGCAAGAGCAAAATGATAGTTGGAAGGATCGTCAAGTTCTTCTTTGGGAATTCCCTCATTGGGAATTCCTTTAAGAGAAGATGAGGAGAAGATAGCTTGGAAGGATCGGGTTCTCTCTTTGAGAATTCTCTCATTGAGAACTCATTTAAGAGAAACTCTAATATGGAAAACTCCTCAAAGTTACTCTCACCCATAAGAGACTCTTCTACATCCGGTATCTCAACTTGGGTATTTCCGAAGATCGCCAGGTTCTCTCTTTGGAAATTCCTTTGCACGGGCAGTTCCTGAAAATCCATGGCATCAAAATCTTCTTCTTCAGCTATTATTCTCATAAGCTTTCTTCGATTTCCTAATAGAAGATCCGGAAGAATCCTCTTATCTAGCGGTGGACTTCTCCTCTCGCATTAGATAATGACGAATTCATTATATGTAACCCTACAACAAAGTCATTCACCTCTATTGTTGCAAATGAGATAGTTTGCTATGGAATAAACTTCAAGCATTAGGAAGATTGCGGGTTCTCTCTTTGAGAATTCTTAAGAGAAGCTCCAATATGGAAAACTCCTCAAAGTTACCGTCACTCATACGAGACTCTCATTAGACAAGCTTGGCAATTGGATTGTATCCACATGACGAGAAGATAGTGGGAAGGATCTCCATCCTCTCTCTTTGGGAAGAGAGAACCCAGGATCGTCATCCTCTCTCCTCGAGAGCATAGGATTATAAGCGATCACAACATTTGAACTCTCTATGTCATTTACTAATGGCCGAGATTGTAATGGCCGAGGTGGCGAGATGGTTCTGTGATGCGAGATGGTTCCGCACCATTGAGAACAAACATTGTCGCACTTGCCTAGATTCTTTCACAACACCATTTTGCTCGGGTAGCCTCAAACAGTATGTCTACTTTCATTTATAGATCTATTTTAATCTCTTTTGAAATCGTACTGTTCTTCTATTGCACACAAGAAATCAATGTTGGTAATTACCCTGAGCACTCAAGGGGATAGACCCATTGAAAGTTGCAAGAAAGGAGAAAAGGCGGACCCTTTTAGCGAATCGGTTAAAATCCGGGATCCATATAAATTATCGAAGCGTGCCGGTTTAAACTGAATCTAGTTTAAACCCGGGTATATGTAAAGTTCCTTAATTGGAATTATTTAAAGGCGACTATTTAAAGAACCTATGTAAAGTTCCTTAATTGGAATTATCTGAGGTCAAAGCCGGGACGCGGTAAAACCGAAATGCACTCCGGATTAATCCGGTCGACCATGTCGGGCGTATAGTTCTCGGGCGGCACCGAGATGAATATTAAAGCGGAGGACCTCGGTTACACTCAATACAGTTAAAATCCGAGATCCGCAAAAAGTTTTGAAGTCGGATCCGGTTAACTGAATCTAATTAACGTTCGGGATCCGAGTACAGTTTTGAAGGCGGACCCAGTTACACTGGACACAGTTAGAATCCGGGCTTCGTGTAAAGTTTTGTGGAAAGCGAAAAGACGGCGGACTCCGGTTACACTGAACACAGTTAGAATCCGGGCTCCGTATAAAGTACAGTTGACTTCGCGCTCCTTAATTGGACCCCGGATAAACTAAAGATTATCCAGTTACATCTGCGCTCCTTAATTGGACCCCGGACAAACTGAAAATTACCCCGTTGACTCCGCGCTCCTTAATTGGACCCCGGATAAACTAAAGATTATCAGTTACATCCGCGCTCCTTAATTGGACCGGATAAGTGAAGATTTTCCGGTTAAATCCGTGCTTCTTAATTGGACCCGGATCAAGCGAAGATTATAACCACGGCTCATAAGCCTGGGTTTTTCGTCAAGCAAAGCGCTACGGCCGGCCTTCGCAATGCTGACCTCGTACACCGACGAGCAGACGTCGGAAACAAGAATGCCAGAGATGGCAAACTAGCTGCAAATCGGGAAGGCCCTTACAAGGTTGAAGAGAAGTTCGGCAAAGGAGCCTACACACTCGAAACCTTGGAAGGAAGCCAATCAAAAGGACATGGAACGTCGACAAGCTAAGAATCTACTAACGCTAGATCCGGCTCTAAGCACATCCGCAACACCTCAAACACATCATGTTTGAGCACGAATATGTTCTTGATCTTGATTTCAAATTTACGTTTATAATAATTTGATTTCCTTGCTTTTGTTAGATCATTACAGTCGATTATTTAAATCCCCAGTGGAACCTTCAAGAACGTGTTGTTTATAACTTAAGTTTAAACACCGCGGTCTTAGGATCCGGTTTCAATTTAACACCGCAGTCTTATAATCCGGTTTCAATTGCTTCAATTCACACCGCGGTCTCAGGATCCGGTTTCAATTGCTTCAATTCACACCGCGGTCTCAGAATCCGGTTTCAATTGCTTCAATTCACATCGCGGTCTTAGGACCCGGTTCAACTGAATCTTGTTGAAAACCGAGATCCGTGCGGAGTCCGTCCCTACGAAAGGGATGAAGGTGGAGACCGGTTTAAACCGAATCTAGTTTAAACCGGGATCGGTGTAAACATGTAGGAATCCGAGGTACAAAAACCCAATTCCAAAAATCATGTCAAAATTACACATGTAGGAATCGAGGCATCCTAGCCTGGTTCCAAAGACCATGTCTCAATTAAACATGTAGGAATCGAGGTTCTAAAACCCGTTTCCCAAAATCATGTCGAAACTAAACATATAGGAGTCTGAGGTGTTCTAAACCCGGCTCCCAAGACCATGTAAACATGTAGGAATCCGAGGTACATAAACCCGTTTCCGAAAATCATGTTCGAGTTAAACAAATTCAGGGGTTACAACACTCATCCCGGATAAACAAGTTCCGGATTATATTTCAGACGAGGACGAAACCCGATTACACTTAATACAGTTAAGATCCAGGATCCGCCTTGTTTCGAAGATGGACCCGGTCATACCAAATCTGGTTAACAACCGAGTGCCATCGAGACAGGTTAAAACGTGTTCCCTTGGAAACAGACGTGTTTCCTCGGGAGCACGACGTGTTCCTGGAAATGACGTGTTTCCAAGGGAGCACGGTAAAACCAAGATTATGGCTAAAACGTACTCCTCCGGGATGCGATAATGCCCTCATTATGACAAAAACTATCGATAGTCAAAAATACACCGAGGTATCACACCCGGTCGAGAATACACCGAGGCATATAAGCCCCGGTCAAGCAAAAATCCCAAAAGAAGGGATTACACCAGGGTTACCACACCCAGGTTGCGTATAGCTCGATTTGTGGCATTACTGATAGCCCAATTTGCGGTACTACACCGGCTACCACGCCCGGTTCGCGAGACGGTAAAAACACCATCTCTTTTAAAAAGATGCATCGAAAAATGCTCCTAAATAGGGAGGTGAATTGTCACGCAGCCCCGTCAGCGAGACATGTACAAACCGCGGTTCGAGACACCGCGATTGTGCATCCGACATTTTGCCCCTATTCTCGGATAAAACAACCCCGAAACGACCATATCCGGATCTCGGTAGCTCGGGTTACTCCCCTACCCCTTTTCCCGAAGTCAACCTATCGGAAGAAACATTTAGCGATCATCGCGCATATAAAGGCCCTGGCCCGGCCATAAAAAACAGAATGTTAACTTAAGTAAAGTTGACAAGACAAACTGATTGGTTGAAATCAAGTTTATATATAATCAAGGTAGCAATGTTTACAAAGTTACAATTACAAACTGGACGATACACGGTAGGAACAACAACAAAAAGACTCCGCTCTTAGCTCGGAGGAGCAATGTTTTTTTGAAGGGACCACCTCGGCCCCGGGAGCAGATCTCGAAGTCCCTTCTCCACCATCATCACCCAAAGAAGGATCTTCATCCCCACCTCAAACCTCCTCGTCAAACGACCTGGATCTCGAAGTCACTAGGAACGACGGTTTCGAGACCTCTCCAATCCACGGAGGCCGGGTGTCGGGAGGTCATGATGGCGAAGTCGAAAGGGTTTCGGCCTCGAAGCCAAGCGACCATCCGACACTACCTCGGGATTTCGAAAGCAACGGCGGGAGTACCGGACCTTTGAGATACTACCTCGGGTCCAGGAGTCGGATAAACAACCTTGGGTCCATGAATCGAATAGGTTACTCGGCATAACACCTTGGCCTGAGGGCAAGAGTGCATCCTGGTCGGAAGAACCGAGTGCACCACGACAGCCCAGAACCCTTGACCGCCAAGCTGGGGAACGACAAGACAAGCGTGGCACTGTAAAGCTGACAGCAATATAAGCAAGCCCGAGATCCGTTCCTCTTCGGGATTATTCGGATTGGGAGAGTTCGGTGTGGCGGGGATAAGTGAAGAAGAAGAGATCCGGCGGTCATGAAAAAAGACAGACGGAGTTTCAATCTTCAACTAACCCGGGACGCCACATGGCGGGGGCAATGATCGAGAAGGCGAAGGTTTTTAACCTAGACTCTTGGCCTTATCTCATACCTCGGAACCTGAGACAAATAGGAGAATCTTGACAAAATCAGGATTCGGCACACCTCCGTAAAGGACCTCGGATTCTTGAGAACATAACATCCATGGCCGAGGTAAATAGTGAATTGGTTCAAACCTTCACAGAACGACACCCGGTAAAGGATTGGTAATACCTCGAACTACGTAGGCTTTGATCCCTTACTAGGGTACGTAGGCCCTAGGCGACATTCCTAGGTCAAGCCCAGTCAGATTAAAAATCCAACATGCTAGGCCAACAGATCCGATCAACCTCGGTATCGCACCTCGGGCAGAAAGTACCAGGGCATGATACATCTCGGCAGTTCAAACACTTGAGCTACCGAGCTGGGGGTAGTTCGATCAAAATATAAATGAAGCAGAATTCATCAAAACAAGGACAAAAGCAAATCAAGTTGGAACAACTCGGATACGAGAGATCTCGACTTCGAAGTCAGGCAAACCGCCTCGACATTACCCCAGATCTTGGAGACCTTACCTCAGATCTTGGAAGTAAACAACTTCGATAGCCGGGGTCAACACCTGGATTCAAATGCAGGCGAACCATCTCGGCACTGCTCAGGATATGTGAGATAAGACCTCTGATCCTTGAAGTAAGCCGCCTTGACAGCCAGGATTAACATAACAAAGCTCGCAAGGTAAGGCCCACGACCGTCGGTTGTCAAATTGAAACGAACGAAACCCCGAGGGCTCACCATCGACCGAGACCGAGGCAAGCAAAAAACGAACGAGAGAAAGACATTTTCCTTGGGAAGAAAGTATCGCCTAAACGGGCAAATCGGCAACGGAATACGAAGGAATCCGAATTCATCAAGATGGTGGCATTCATCGCGGCGGGGTCCCCGCCTTGAAATCAAGCAAGTTCCCAATAAGACCTCGATCTTCGAGACGTTACCTCGGATCTTCGAGACAAGACCTCGGATCTTCGAGATACTACCTCGGATCTTTGAGAGCGGACTACTACCTCGGATCTTTGAGACATTACCTCGGATCCGGGAGTAAAAGACTTGGTCGCCAGGACCAGAGTAGCCCAACCCGACAATGTGCGGTAGACATACGAGATGGTAAGGTTCACAAAAACCTACCCGGATAACCGCTTGGGGAACAATATACATCCCGGAAGCTCGAAATCTCAAACTACCGGGTGGGGGGCATCGTTACGGGACCGGAATAGGGCCCAATACCTCGGGTGGCCCAACAGCAATATATCACATATTGGGATCTACCTATAATAAGGGAAATCCTATCTCGGCTATAATCAAGGGAGATCTATCTTATTTAAAGATAGATTCGACCGTTATGATACTAGGCGTGGATTACGCCACACTATCCCACCCGAGGCACACCCTATAAATACGAGAGGTTAACCCTAAGGTGCACACACACACACTCTTCTTTGGAGCATACACACCATCCCTTTGGCTAAACGCCAAGGTGTGTCCTCGAACTACGTGGACTTTGATCCCTCTTAGGGTACGTAGGCCTTAGGCGTCACGCCTAGGTCAAGTCCGCTCCATATAAGCAAACAATCAAACATGCTAGTCCGTTAGGGCTAGCGTTCTGGTTTCACACCGGAACAACGGCATTTTTACACTGGGTGTGATGTTGGTTCGCACAAGTCTCCTCTAATTGCCACACCACACTCGATAGTGAAAATGCCACACTCGAGTATACTATTCAAGTGTAGCATTTTCACACTCGAGTGTACACGATATCACAAACGTTTTCAGCACTTTTGTACGTGATTTCCTCTATGGCACGTGAATATACATGACTTCACTCAAGTGTTGTGCTTATGATGAGATACTCTATTAAGCTCTGTTTGAAGTGAATTGAATAGGGATGGTGGAGGAACAAAAAAAAAATAGTTATACCTGCTTTAAAGGAAAACAATTACTCTCCATGTCTCCGTTCTTCTTAGCTCTTTGTCGCCAAGGTCACATGCTCACCCTTTTATACAGCCGTGTCATCAGGGGCAAATGAGACATTTGACAATTTTCAAAAGCGCTAAAAAGTAGGATCCCACCATTTTTTGTGGGAACCCATTTTCCTTTAAACATAGGAGAATAGCGCCGGCAAGAAAATATTTTCCCCCAGAAAATTCGATCCAAACAGCCTCATCAGTTAAAAATTTGTTTTTTTGATTTTCCCATTGCCTGCTTTTCAATGATCCAAATGCGGCTTAAGTGATAAACATGGGGAGGAAGGCAAAAGCGTAAAAGTGGCGCAGGGAACAGCGAAAGGGCACGAGAAAAGCGCAGGGTGTGGGTCCCACATCCGCGGACGCTTTTTAAGTTTGGGAAAATTCATATGGGGGCCCCTTTAGGCCTAATAATCCCAAAAAAGGCCCATAGAATAGGTGAATCCTCAAAAAGGCCCTAAGGCCTTTATATGTATTAAGTTATAAACCAAAATTACCCACACACCCCCGGGAGTAAAAACGTCATCCTGTTTTGGCGCTAAAACGTGACATCGATTGAATGAAGAAAAAGTTTGGCTGGACATGGGTTTATTTGATCCTCACCTACCTCCTCAATCGTTTACCCTTCTTTTCCTCTTCCCACTTCCTCTTCCGTCGTTTATCCTTAGGAGTATTCGATAATCCATTTCATTACGATCGAACTCGAATCAGTATATTTGTTCGTCGTCATTTTTTCGATCTGAAGGTTGGTTGATTTGAAAGGTTGAGCTTCGCCTCACTTATGCTATTATCCGGAGGAGTTATGTAAGAAATGCTAATATTTTGATTAAGATATCATAATCACCATGCTACTTCGTATTTAATCAATCTAGTGTTGGGTTGTTAAAATCTTGCTCGTTTTTGGGCATGAAAACAGAGGGAAAGGTCGTATTTGAGTGGGAATGGTTAAAAGTGATCAAGGAATGAAGGCTAAAAAAACGTTGAAATTTGATAGTTGTTAATACCTACGAGTTTTAGTTGTTAATACCTTCGGTTTTAGTTGTTAATATGGTCGTTTAACTTGTTAATGCGAGATGAAAGTGAAAACGTTGTAGGGTAGGTTGCTGCTGTTTTTCAAGCATGGAAACAGAGGGGGGGGTTTGTTTGTTGGTGGGAATGATTGAATGTGAAAACGCTCGATATGAGATAGTTGTTAATACCTTGAGTTTTAGTTGTTAATACCTTTGATTTTAGTTGTTAATATGGTCATTTTAACTTGTTAATACTAACTTTATGTTGCAGATCATAGTTAAAGATGGCCAGTACTTCAGCGAAGAACTTGTTATGTTACTTCCATGTAGGGGGTAACTTTGTAGAGGGGGCAGGACATGGTTGATGTAGTTGATGTAACTTTGATGATGTTGTTAGAGATGGCTGATGTAGTTGTTAAAGATGGCTGATGTACTTGTTAGAGGGGGCTGACATGGTTGTTAGTGGGGGCTGATGTGGTTGTTAGGGGGGCTGATGTGGTTGTTAGTGAGTTGCTGATGTACTTGTTAGTTTTTTACTGATATGGTTGTCATTTGGGGTTGATGATGTTGTTAGAGATGGCTGATGTAGTTGTTAAAGATGGCTGATGTACTTGTTAGAGGGGGCTGACATGGTTGTTAGTGGGGGCTGATGTGGTTGTTAGAAGGGGCTGATATGGTTGTTAGAGGGGGCTGACATGGTTGTTAGTGGGGGAAATTTGATGTGGTTGTTAGTGGGGAAATTTGATGTGGTTGTTAGTGGGTTGCTGATGTACTTGTTAGTTTTTTACTGATATGGTTGTCATTTGGGGTTGATGATGTTGTTAGAGATGGGCGATGTAGTTGTTAAAGATGGTGATGTACTTGTTAGAGGGGGCGACATGGTTGTTAGTGAAGTGATGTGGTTGTTAGAAGGGGTGATATGGTTGTTAGTGAAATTTGATGTGGTTGTTAGAGGGGGCCGATGTACTTGTTAGAGGGGGCTGATGTACTTGTTAGTGGGTTCTTGATGTCTTATTAGTTTTTTTGATATGGTTGTCATTTGGGGTTGATGATGTTGTTAGAGATGGTGATGTAGTTGTTAAAGATGGTGATGTACTTGTTAGAGGGGCGACATGATTGTTAGTGGGGGCTGATGTGGTTGTTAGAAGGGGCTGATATGGTTGTTAGTGGGGGCTGATGTGGTTGTTAGAGGGGGCTGATGTACTTGTTAGAGGGGGCTGATGTAGTTGTTAGTGGGTTGTTGATGTACTTGTTAGTTTTTTACTGATATGGTTGTCATTTGGGGTTGATGATGTTGTTAGAGATTACTGATGTAGTTGTTAAAGATGGCTGATGTACTTGTTAGAGGGGGCTGACATGGTTGTTAGTGGGGGCTGATGTGGTTGTTAGAAGGGGCTGATATGGTTGTTAGTGGGGCTGATGTTGTTGTTAGAGGGGGCTGATGTGGTTGTTAGTGGTGATGTAGTTGTTAGTGGGTTCTTTGATGTCTTGTTAGTTTTTCTTGATATGGTTGTCATTTGGGGTTGATGATGTTGTTAGAGATGATTGATGTAGTTGTTAAAGATGGCTGATGTACTTGTTAGAGGGGGCTGATGTACTTGTTAGAGGGGGCTGATGTGGTTGTTAGTGGGGGCTGATGTACTTGTCAGTGGGTGCTGATATGGTTGTTACAAGTGTGCTGATAATGTTAATACGGGGACCTTATTATATCTCATTTTCCAGGTTCTGCCCACACAAATAACAATGACAGAGATGCAGGAAACAATTGTCGTTCTCATTCATATTAAAATGTCATGACATCTACATCAGAAAATTTACAAAACTATGTCATAAATATGAACTCGAGTTTTGCACAATTGCCTTCATAAAACCGTCATACAACCACCGACGTTTATGTCAACTTCAAAATAAGTCGTCTATGTAAATTAAATGATTGCTTCCTAACGGCTTGTCTTCCGCTTCTGGGAGTCCCCAATCATCGACAACACTTTGTCTCGATGCGTGTTGTTTTGATGATTGACCAACCACCACAACATGCCAATCTTCAGTTCCCAGAGTTCATCTTCGGAGGAGTAAGGCATTGTGTATCCATCATCTCGCTCCGTGGCATCCCACGTCTGTAACCACGAAACGACATGAACACCACACGAGTCCCTGAAAACAAGAAATATACAGAGGAATTCAGACAACTTAATAGACACTGGTGTTAACAACATGCTTCATTGAAATTTATAATGATTCATTTCAGGCGAGCTTAATGGCACACTTTGCGTTAAAGCGTTGATATCAGCACTGCAATAAGGAAATTAATATATGTTAAAGCGCAACACATGCAAGTTGTTTTAAGGAAATTTAATTGAACGTGCAGGTTCATTAACAAGTTGTAAAGGTTGCAGAATGATGAATATGTCATGCTCATACAACTACAAGTTAGTTCAACCATTCATGGCCAACAATGACAAAATCCAGTTGCATGTGACGTATAAGAAAACATCAATTTCCTAATCCCTTCAAACTAAAAATTAGAGATAGCATGCAAAACACCTTTGAAGAAATGGGGAAGGGAATAGAACAACATAAAAACTTCAATTTCATCATGGAAGTTGAGAATACATGGGGGATTTACCTTTTTCATCCAAAAAGCTCAACAAGTATCCCTAAGTTTGTCAAGAAGTTATGTCTTTCAGAATGCCGATGCAAATAACAGTAAGATTATAGACTAATTTCAGCAGCTATACTTCATATACTTGTCACAATTTTTCAGTTTAGGATTGGCATTCCAGCAAGCTAATAACAATAAGATGCACCAGTGTAATTGGTAAAAAAAAATCAGAGAATACACTAAATTTTCCTAGTCAAACGAATCAGTTAAAGCTCAAATTTGATGCAAATCAGAGAATACTCTCAATACCAAAATTCAGATTTGATGAAAATCTGAATTCAAAGGTAAACCCATTAAAAAAAACTTGTCACACCATTCAGTTAAAGTTCAAATTCACTAGAGCATCAAGTACGCATATGTAAAACAAGACAATAGTAATATCAGGTAGTATCCATGATTTGGCAACAATAATGACTTACAAAAATAGCAAACAGACCTGAAATATACCAGATTTCCCTCCAATGTGTTTCAACATTGCAAATCATCAAGTGTGGTAAATCCAAATAACATTCAAAGTTTTCCCTCACATGCTTTTAATTCAGAAACAAAAAGCATCAACAAACATAAGGAGTGATAGATGAGAAATATTTGAATCTAATCTCTTCTAGGCAAGGGGGAAAATGTTGAAACCAACTACTCTAATTAATCAACTTTTCCCATTAGAAATATTTTTATAAACTCCCTGTGCATCTTTTAAAAAAAAAAAACATTTTTCCTAAAATTATAATGGTAGCGAATTTTGATTTAAAACCTTGTCAAATACCATTTCGGCTCTAACTTAAAGCATTTAAATGAAAGACGGTTGAAACCTAATTTGCAGATTTAAAACCTTGTCACGTCTTTTTTGACTATCCTGGGACACATTTTGCACGTTTCACAATAATTGAAAACAAAACTTCTGATAATTTATCTTAAAAGACAGTTGAATATTCAGAAGTAATACGCCGGTAGTTCCATAATACTGTTTTTGTAAATGGTTATGGACTAGCAACAGAGGAGCACGAGTCTCGTATCGGTAGACGGTGAATCAAAGATTACCTCAAAGTTACAATGTCGAGTTGTGTACTTCAACAAAACAAGGACCGCCTAATGTAGTAGTAGTTATCGTTTTGTGGTGAAAAGCTAAAGCGATTTGTTAAGCTCGTTAAAATTACTCTTGCTTATTCCACATATAGACTTGAACAAAGAAACAAGCAGTTCATGAGCACATCCCCACTGCTAAATAAAACCATTATCAGACATACTCATTAGTCTAAGCATCAGATTTACTCCCCCAATTTTAGAGCAGGGTTTCAAACTACATTGACACTGAGCTTCTCTTCCAAATTTCAATTTTAAACTAGGAACCAAATATGCTACATAAATTCTCCATTGCCGAGAACAGATTACATAGGCGGATAAGCCACATTCTTGACAGTTCAACATTTCTATTTCTCAAGTTTCCACAAAATTTCTTTAATTTAGCAGGATTTGTAAAACTCCAAAGATTCAAATATTTGGAACATAAATGTTATTAGAGAGGATCAGATAACATTAAAGACTTGTGTCTTGATCTCGTTTACTGTCGCCTTTAATTTGGAGTCACAATCCAAATTATTTCACAAGCCACAGAATAGCAAGAATTTATAGCCAAAGAAAAATACCGCCGGAGATCAGGGAGATTGACATTAGGGTTTAATCAACACTTACCCTTTCTCTCTGAAATAGCCGTAGATCGACGACGACGGGGGCGCAGAGGCAGAGACTGACGACGGACAACCGAATGAGGCCGGAGATCAGAGAATGTAGAGAGTGGGCGCGACGGAGAAGCCGATTTGACAACCAAATGAGGCCGGCCGGAGATAAGAGAATGCAGAGAGTGGGGGCGCGACGGAGAAGACGATTTGGATTGTGGGTAATTTTGGTTTATAACTAAACAGATGCCTTTTTCTTTTTTTTCTCCTAGGGGTGTGTGGGTAATTTTGGTTTATAACTTAATACATATAAAGGCCTTAGGGCCTTTTTGAGGATTCACCTATTCTATAGGCCTTTTTTGGGATTATTAGGCCTAAAGGGGCCTCCATATGAATTTTCCCTTTAAGTTTTCTGGGCACGTGTACTCAGATCCAAATCATCAAAATATCTCTCCCAACACAGGCCTTCGCCTTTTCGCTTTCCCGCCCCAGCATTGTGCCCCCTCGTTTCATTCATCCCCTCTCCTCTGTCCTTATTCTTCACCCAATATTTCTATTTTAGTCATTTCCTTATTTCACTGCTATGAAAACACGAGTCAAACATTTTATGCTGTGAACTTTGCAAATTAACTATAATCCATCAGAGTTTCCGTCGGGGCGATAGTACATGTCACGTAAATCACAGGAAAACAATAGGCCATTGACATGGAGTCCAAATGTGGCTTCTCTACGAGGTCATTCTAGTAAATTGCTTCATATTCTGCTCCCCGTCCATTTTCTTCACCAACTTCGCACAGTGCAGAGGAATCAAAATTCAAGATTACTATTATTAGTCCAAATATTCCAAACTCAAGGAGAGAAACAACAAGATGGACTACTCGCTCTTCACTTCGGCCCAATAGATATCCTATAAGGCTGCTCCATGATGAGCACGTGAAGTCCACTTTTTACATGGCCAAAGCATTTTTTTGCTGGCCCGAGACGCAGCGTGAAATTTAGGCAAAAACACCTTCACACAACGAGTATGCAGTATGCACACGCACAAACCATAACCTTTGAATTATCATTATTTTTTCATTTCGTGGTTAGCTAGTTAGTTACTTCATCAGGTAGTTTGAACTTGAAACCGCACTACACTACTGTTGGAGAACATGGCATGACTTATGGGGGAAGAGCCTGAGAATGAGGAGATTTATACGCTAATCATTCATATAGATAACAGTATTTAGTCGACCTCACCTCAACTAAATGATCCAAGAGGTCAGCCACATTGACCTGAGGGCTTGAATTTCTTAACCCGAACACTAACGATTTCAAACTACCTCTATCTGTTCATATTAGCCACACACCATAAATTACGATACAATGCAAAATTACTACTAATCACGCCATCACTCTCGGCTTTTTCCCTCTTTAAATAACCCCTCCCCTTCTTCCCCCAGCTCCCCACACCACCTCCCTCAGTAATAGAGCCACACTAAAACCAAAAACATAATGGCTTGTTATCTTCCTCTCTTTCTTCTTCTCTCTGCTCTCTCTATTGTTTCCTCTTTCGCAGTGCCACACCCTGACCTAGTTGCCCAAGATGTTCACAGGTATACTACACGCATTTCATGCACACTATATATATTCATAATCAGATAAAAGCGTTACTTAGCTATATATTTACGATCTTAATCTCTATTTTGTTACAGGAGAATCAATGCGTCTAGAAGAAACCTGGGGTACTTATCTTGCGGAACTGGGAACCCCATAGATGACTGCTGGCGATGTGACCCCAGCTGGGATAGGAACCGGCAAAGGCTGGCCGATTGCGCCATTGGGTTCGGTAAGGACGCCGCCGGAGGAAGAAACGGCCGCATCTACGTCGTGTCGGACTCCGGGGACGATGACCCTGTGAACCCCAAGCCAGGTACTCTCAGACACGCCGTTATACAGGAGGAGCCACTGTGGATCATCTTCAACAGGGACATGGTGATCAACCTGGAGCAGGAGCTCATCATGAACTCCTTCAAGACCATTGACGGAAGAGGAGCGAGTGTTCACATCGCAGGCGGTGGCTGCATTACCCTCCATTACGTCAACAACGTGATCATCCACGGCATTATCATCCACGACTGTAAGCCCACGGGGAACACGGAGATCAGAGACTCTCCCACCCACTCAGGCTTCTGGACGGTGTCGGACGGAGACGGCATCTCCATTTTCAACTCGAAGCACATATGGGTGGACCACTGCTCCTTATCGAACTGCCACGACGGGCTCATCGACGCCATCCACGGATCCACGGCGATCACCATCTCCAACAACTACATGACGCATCACGACAAGGTGATGCTGTTGGGTCACAGCGACGAGTACACGCAGGACAGGGAGATGCAGGTGACGGTGGCGTTTAATCACTTCGGAGAAGGGGTGGTGCAGAGAATGCCGAGGTGCAGGCACGGGTATTTTCACGTGGTGAACAACGATTACACCCACTGGGAAATGTACGCCATCGGAGGCAGTGCGGGTCCCACCATCAACAGCGAAGGGAACAGGTTTCTTGCGCCTGATAATAGGGCCAGCAAAGAAGTGACGAAGTGCGAGGAGGCTCCGGAGGGCGAGTGGAGCAACTGGAATTGGAGATCGGAAGGGGATCTTTTCTTGAACGGCGCTTTCTTCACGCAATCAGGTGCTGCTTCTGCTTCTCCCTATGCTAGAGCGTCGAGTCTGAGTGCTAGGCCGTCTTCTCTGGTTGGCTCTATCACCATCTCTTCTGGTGCACTTATCTGCAGAAAGGGCACTCGTTGTTGATAAGCCAACCACCGTGGTTGGATTGCTTTCTTGGCTAAAGAGTAACTCTAGGGAATCATTCCCACTAGCATTTTTCTTATATATAGCAACTCAGTTTTACGTACTCCCTTGTTTAAACACACACTCACATTTACAGTCTCTGTCTTTTGCTTTTCAATTTGCCAAAGTTCGGTCGGAAAATATGAATGGGAACGCATGTACGTGCATGAATGTTGGCTTCATTGGAATATTTAGACTTTTTTGCGCACTTAGCCTTATAAACTGCGCGTCTACTAATTAAAGGGGCTAAATAGGCAGGCAGCTTTTGTTTCGGCATTATTCGATATGAAGACCAGTTAGATGCATCTGATGATCACGGGCTGATCTGATCCCTCTAGGCTCTAACTACATCTCTCCTGGCTTGCCTAGTTACCCATAATTAGCAACCTGGTCTCTATCATCATAATGGCATCCATGCAGAGTGATAATATGGTAAACGAGTTTAACACTTTCTTGGCATTAATTAGCATTCATCGTACTACAAGTAATTGAATCAGATTAATGTAAGAAAACTGCGTGTTAATCAAATTAATAGCACCTAATTAACAAAAAGAGGAAGAAAAGTCAGGAGAGAACACATATTCCAGTAGTATTTATATAGGTAAGAAAACTGCGTGTTAATCAAATTAGATTATATGCTGCATCTTGAAATTTTTTTTACCCCCAGTATCTCAAATTAATTAATTTTCAGTCCTGCATTCAAAAATATTTTTCCTGTAACCCAATATCCTAGAAATTAATTAATTTAAGATACTAGGTGTAAAAAAAAATTTCAAGATGCATCATATAATCTAATCTATATAAATAGAATATATAAAAAAAATTAAAAAAAATTCATAATCCCTCTAATTAGAGGGAATAGCACTTAAGAATGCGCAGGGAATAGTACCTAATGAGAACCCCAGTTATCCCGTACGAATTGCGGAGTGGCGCCATACTAATCTAAGAGGGGCAGCCCATTTGGGTCGTCTAGATTTTTTTTAACTTTTTAATTTTTAAATAAAATTATTTAATTAGGTAGATAATTTAAAATAAAGATAATCTTTTAAAGATCACCAAATAAAAAATAAACAAATCTAGACTTAACTGCCCAGATGAGTTGAGCTCCCTACCTATCCTGCAGGGAAACACATTCCATTAATCTCCAATCATAACTCATAACTTTAACCATATGTTTGGATATAGAGAAAATTATGGAGAAAATAAAATTAGGAGGAAAACTCTAAAAAATAGTAAATACTTTTATCATTTATAAATTTTTCTTTAGAGTATTTCCCCTATTTTTCCATCACTTTTCTCTCCAAGGTAATATATAGTTTCTTAGCCATATAAAATATATTTTAAGAAGATTTCCTGTTTAAAAGATATAGAATGAATAATAATTTTAATTACTATTTATTAACGAATGCATTATATAAGCACTATCGTCATTAAAAAAAAATTATTCTCCTCCAGTGAGTAAATTTTTTATCTTAAATGTAAGACATTTTTTCATTTTATCTCTTATATTAGTCATTTTTCTCTAAATTTATTTTTTATTAACTTATAAACTAATATATAATATTATATAATATAATGTTGTGCAGAAGTATTTTTGAGAGACCTTGATATATACATATGCTATAATTATATAAATAATTTATTCAATTTCCTGAATCTCTCCAAATTAGATAGATGGGTAGAGTATTTATTTTGCAATTGCAACCTTCAGCTGTGCGGATCAATCGGCATATAGGATGATAATAATAAAATTATATATTATTATTAATATGAATAAGTATAAACTGTGAAAAGGTTTTAGTGACATGTATATTTGAAAAGAAGAGAATACAAAATAGATAGAGCCGTGCCGTTATATATACGTACGAATACACAACATTTTCAAAAGCGCAGGCGTAATTGCCCGCTTCCTCATCATCAGCTAAAATGAATATTACAATAATGAATGGGTTTTGAAACAATGCTGGGCATACATATATATATATACAGGCACTCAAGCTGCATCACTTAAAAAGAAAGCCCGTGAAATGAGGGAGTTTAGAAGGCGAGGGTAGCAACTGCTGCGGCGGCAACGGCGGCGGAGAGGTGAAGAGCAGAGGCGGCGCTGGCGGGGGCGGCAGTAGGAGTAACGGCGGAGGGGGCGGGTGAGGGAGCGTCCATCTCGGTGGACTCGCTGGCGGGGGCGGGTGGGGAAGAGATTTCTTCGTCGTCGGCGTCGGGGGTAGGAGCGGGAGGTGAGTTAATTGGGGAGGTGGTGGGAGGAGGAGAGTGGGAGGAGGAGGAAGGTGTGGGTGCTGACTTGGGGCTGCTGCTGCCCTTGGAGGGTGCGGGGGCGGGTGCTTGGCTGGCCATTGCTCCGGCGACAGCCACGACCAAGATGGCGAGAACGACGAACAAATTACGGGCCATGCTTTTTTTTATTGGGGAATAAAATAAAGCAGGGGAAGCAGTAGTTCTCTAATTGAAAGGAATTAGAGAATAACTGCAAGTGCGGTGAAGAATGGGGTTGGGACGAACACGGCTTTTATAGGTTTCCAGGTTGCAGAAATGCGTGGCTTGGATGGCACCAGTCGTCGTTTCGCTCCAACGAAAGACCCGCCTCCTTCTTCGGCCCCATTTTCCCGCCTCGCCTCTCATAAAAAACTCTCCCTTTTACTATTTATTAATCATAACCGCTAATCATTGCATCACAAAATAATAACCACTCATCAATAATAATATCGTTTTCATTAAACACTGGAAATGATCTAAACGACATGACAGCAATGTGGACTTCAGAATATTGCCTGATGAGTCATTGACAATAAAGATTTCCATCGTGAATTAGCAATTAATTGAGTTTTTTTTTTTTTTTTTTTTTTGTAAAAATGTCGCCCATTGTTAAATAGTGTGTGCGCGCACATATTTGTGGCGAGAGCTTAGTTAGTTTGTTGTTCTCCTCAAAACGTTGCACGCCTCTGTTCAACCAAGAAAATAGTCACATATATTTATTACACAATTGAATGCATTTCAATTTTGAAACCACCCATATATTACCAAAAAAGCAATCGCAGGTACATGCAATTGCAAATTGAATGGATTTAAGTTAAGCAGGATCAACGGGAAGGGAAGATTCAGAGAAGGACGTAGTTAACAAACAACAATAGTGCATAACTGGGAATACTATAATGTGTTCAATCTCCGCCTTCCTTAATCCCTACATGATGACTCCACACCTGCAAGAAGCTCGCAATGCTTCTCTCAGATCCAAAGTCACCGTCGTTGGCAGCGGCAACTGGGGCAGTGTTGCCGCTAAACTTGTCGCCTCCAATACCTTGAGGTCCACTTCCTTTCATGGTACATTCTACGGATTATACTGCTATCCATTTTCCTTTCCTTTCTGGGCAAACTTTCTCAGCTAATAAACGTAACATCCGTGTCTCGTAGAATTCTAAATTTTTGTTTCTGATGAATTCTCTGATTGATTCAGATGAAGTGAGGATGTGGGTATTCGAGGAAACATTGCCCAGCGGCGAAAAGCTCACGGATGTCATCAATGGAACCAATGTAAGGCCCACTCGTGCATCATTAGTTTCGTGAATTCAATATTTCTCCCATGAATAACGTACATCCTCACTCCATCTGATAGGAAAATGCTAAATATCTTCCCGGAATCAAGCTAGGCAAAAATGTAGTTGCAGATCCGGACCTTGAAAATGCGGGTAATCATTTCTTTGTTTATCCGTAGTTCCACGATGTCATTATATACATATATCACAATATCTATCAAATCAGAATGAGACCAACATTTTTATACGCGGAAAGCACATAAAAACTGCACAACTTGTCAATTATGCAGTGAAGGATGCGAATATGCTGGTGATTGTGACCCCACATCAATTCGTGGAAGGAATATGCAAGAGGCTTGTTGGAAAAATTAAGACAGAAACAGAAGCTATTTCCCTTGTTAAAGGGATGGAGGTGAAGGTGGACGGTCCCCGCATGATGTCCACCCTTATCTCCCAGCAACTGGGAATCAATTGTTCTGTCTTAATGGGGGCCAACATAGCCAATGAGGTACGTATTTAAAAATAATACTATTTTATAATATTGTTGCCTATTCGAATTGACAGTGTTTGTGCAGATTGGCCAAGAAAAATTCAGTGAAGCAACCGTTGGGTACAGGCAGAATGAGGGGGCTGCAGAGTCATGGGTTCAGTTGTTTAATACTCCCTATTTCAATGTGACGTCCGTAAGTGCAGCATAAATTCTGATTGATTTACAATAAACTAGAGAAAAATCTTATTACAAGGAATTGCTTGAAGTAATCTTCAATACCATGAGAAAGTTGACCTGGCTTTTTAGAACTGTATGCTTTGTGCTTCTAATTTTTGCATTTTATGGAATATAGGTCCAAGATGTTGAAGGGGTCGAGCTGTGTGGAACTCTTAAAAATGTTGTGGCCGTAGCTGCAGGTGTGTACAACAGTCTCCTGCATTTTGTCCCCCCTTATCAATTTTAGTGAATGACCAAGGAATGAAAACCAAATGGGACAGGTTTTGTTGATGGCTTGGAGATGGGAAATAATGCAAAGGTAAGTTTCAAGGATTTCATATTCTGAAGATCTTTAGGGGGGGAAAAGACAAGTTTAGATAGATTCAGTCGTGTTTTTGCTTGCCACATATGCCCAGGCTGCAATTATGCGAATAGGTCTGGAAGAAATGAAGGCTTTTTCCAAGCTACTCTTTCCGACTGTGAAGGACAGCACCTTTTTTGAAAGCTGTGGTGTGGCTGACCTTATCACAACATGCTGTAAGGAAGATGTTTGACTCAATATCTCTTTTTCATGGCTTATCTAAGGATTCCATTTGAACCAATCATTTAATTTATGGCAGTGGGTGGAAGAAACAGGGGAGTGGCTGAGGCTTTTGCCAAGAGTGGAGGCAAGAGGTGGGTTTTCCCTCTCTGATAAGGACATATCATCTTGGGAGGAAAAAAAGAAAGAAAAGAAAGGAAAGTACTTGATTTAATCTTGCCTGCCTTGGCTGTTTATCTGTCCGCAGGTCATTTGATGAGCTTGAACAAGAATTGTTGCAGGGCCAGAAATTGCAGGTTAAATAACTTAAATTGACCATATCAAAATCTTTTGATTTTGTGCATTGAACTTAGGGACCACTAGGCACTAGTTATTATAAATATGTGCATTGATTAGGAGTTCACTTAGAGTAGGATAACATTAATTAAAAGACAGTGTAAATTCTCATATTTATGAGATGCTCTTCCAAACACAAGGATTCTGAGTGATTGTCATCACCAGAAAGAATCATGGACATGGGTTACGTTCATTACTTGTTATTAAATATACAACACTTTCCAAAACTTGTAGGTTTGTGTGATTGACTCTAGTTTTTACTTTCCTTACTTGACTAATTTTCTTGCACAAAGGGAGTCTCTACTGCGAGCGATGTTTACGAGGTTCTAAGCCATCGTGGATGGCTTGAGTTGTTCCCACTCTTCTCATTAGTGCATGAGATATGCATCGGCCACCTCCCACCATCTGCCATAGTTCATCAATACAGTGAGCATTAAAATCAATACTTGTCCCAGATACTAGTCTTGGGGAAGTCAAATGTCTTATTGCAGAAATGACTTATATTGCATTTACAGATCAAAGAAAATTGAAGGGTAAAAGTCTTGGAAGACTTTGATTACTTCTGGACGCTCTTTGTTGCCAAAAATCTCATGCCAAGTAAGTGTTTCTGTCCATAGTTATATATGCTGCATATATTATGCTCATTGTTTAGTGTCCCTTCAAGGACAGCCTTTGTTAATTCGTTTCTAGTTTCATTTCTTTGTTTTTTTCTTCCACTGCAAGCTACACAGGCAACAGAAACACAGCTTTGTTAATCCCATACCACCGTTGTTTGGAGGGACTCAATTTTGATAAGTTCAGGATGGAATATAGTTAGTAAGAAGAAAAAGATAGATACTGCATTATATCTTGGTGATCACAAAGTCACCTAAAATGCGGAAAAGAAGACAACTGTACCCCTGCGAAAGTGATTCCAATCGTTTGCCTTTTTTAAAGAGACAAATGGGTTGATGGGATTCGAATTCTAGAACGAATTATATTCTTTTTTATTAATTCTTTTACCCAAAGTAGAAGTTCTTATACTTTAGTTTTTTTTTTTTCTTTTGGTTGATCGTAACTTGCCCTAAATGTCTGTTATTGTGATTTTTTTTTCAAAAAATGTAATTGGAACGGATCAACAAGGATTTTGCTTAATAAAGGGTTAGGTAGGATGAGATAATTGAGATAGGAATATAATAAAGCGGCCATGTACTATCAAAGCAAAACTTGATTAATTTAATTATTTTTTAAATCGTGATATGGCTGATTTTATATTGATACGAGGTTAAACTCATGATTTTCCTCTTCTTTTAGATTTCTTATATAGGATGTATGATCTGATTTGAACCTAGCAGCCTAGCACAAACTTGATTACCTTGGATTAAGAGAAAAGAAATGCTTAATTAACCTTATCAGAGTCAACAAGAATCATCAAGGTGGCTGGTCTAAAGAGATGCTAGACATCACTTTTTATTATTATTATTATTATTTAAAAAAAAAAACATTCTTGGCAGCATCTAAATGAATAGTAATCCCCACACATAAATACTAAAAGAGTGAAGGAGGGAGGGCCTAGAGCATCTCAATGAACAAATAAAGCCAACCGTAACACCAAACCCTTCCTTGAAGGCCAATAGTTATTTATATGTCATAAAACATGCTACACAACCAGTAGACCACTGATTCAAGAAAAAATCCCAGAAAACCAACCCATGCATGAATATATATATATATATGGTTTGTAACAAGATTTACCCTGTCCTTATTCTGTCTAGCCGGTCAACACTCTTCCGTGCCTTTTCGAGTTGGTCAATGCTCTTTCGAGACTTGTCGTGACAATCCACACTTCTTCGGGACCTTTCCATATGATCAAAAGACATTCTTAATTTCTCAAGCTTATCAACATTGTTAGGCAAGGTCTTCAGTTTTTCAGGCCTGTCTGTGCTCTTCCTTGGTTTTTCTCTGCGATCGGTGCTCTTTCTACCGATCTCAAAAAAATCTGTACTCTTTCTAGGCTGTTCATACTGGTCTGTGCTCCTCCTAAAACTGTATCGTTGCGATGGAGATTTCTCCACAGTGGCTACAAACTTCTTCAGATGCCTTATGTACTCAGGAAAGAGCTCCAAATCACAGTGATTACCTCCTTTGAGCCACAGTGGTTCATACTTCTCTTTACAAAGTTCCCACAGTTGCTTGCCATGGGAGCAATCTACAACTTCATCTGAAGTCCCCTACACAACAATTTAAATCATATTATGAGTAATAGTGGCCCTTAGAATAATACTCGATATACAATATTGTAAATACTCGTGAATAATTTTACACGGATTAACTTCATCCCTGCTTTACGTCGTTAGGTAAAGAAACAGAAGTTCCAAATTACAAATACTCTCTCAACTGTAAGTTTGAAGGCACATTTCAAAATCTAATTCTGGCACAAATATCTCAGCTTATGCGTTTTTGGAGTGAAACTTATTATCGGGGAAATGTAATTAAAAAAAAAAGTTTAATTGTGAAGCAGAGTATGAAAGATTGCACACGTTTTCACAACAATGAAAGAATAATTGCCAATATAGCAAATTGTTTGTGCATGATAAATCCGGTAAAGAGTCCTAGAAAACTGTCTCTCACCAACAACATGGTTACCATAAACACATCTCACTAATGCCATTCAAACCACAAATTAGAGCAAAACAGGCTTCATAAGGAATTGAGCAACTGAAATGCAAATTATATTACTTTCTTTGAGGGGAATTGATGATCTCCCATTCAATACATGAGAAAAACAGAATGAACTTCATTGAAATGTACAGAGACGAGTTTAGAGATGGATTGACAGGTTTAATTATTTTTAAACTTGACTCAGAAAAAAAATGGCAAGGAATATTATATATCAAAGACTAGAGTTATGAAACCTTCTCAAAAAAGGGAAATTTGATCAATGTTTAACAAAAAAGGGAGTAAAATACTCTGAGAAAAAAGGCCGAAGGATCCTCTCTCTCACTCTCTCAAATGATGGTTATTTCGATCAAATTCTTACTATTCAGTTAATGTTAATCAGGACAGTCAATATCTTTTAAAAATCTTTTATTTTTTTAATAAAAATCAACAAATTTTCTAGATGATGGATGGTGATAACTTGCTCAAAATGAATCACTTTTCCATCTTAAATAGAGACAATTCACTCAAAAAGCTGTTGGTCATGTGACATAATAGAAACAAGACAAGAACAATGTAATAAAGTGCCATTAAATGTATGGTGAGTTATTCTCAAGCTGAGTCAATACACTTCACCAGAGCAGTTATATAAAATAGAAATAGTTTATACAGCATACTTACATGAATAATAAGAACTGGACAATTAACAAGTGGAATTTTGTCAATATTCTGCACATGAAAAGAAAGTAGTGTCATGTTAGTTGAAAAGTTTAGTTATCTTGTTTCTATATTTTGTCAATATCACATGCCTGTAAATTAGTAATCTTTAAATAACAATATTAAATTAATAATCAGAAATCAAATCAGTAAATTACCTTATATATGTCAAACCAGTAGGTACGCCTTACAGGATACATAACCCTCAACCCAGACAATATGGGACTGTGAAGAACGACAGCTCTCAAATGTGGCAACCTAGCTGCAAGATCCAAAGTGGGGCCGCTACCAACAGATTGCCCATATAGAATTATGTCTTCCTGCTTGGTCCCATAGCTTTCTTCTAGACATTTATATGCAGCCTCAATATCGGCATATGTATTCTGTTCACTTGGCTGTATACAAGGGGGGGACAAATTCAGATGATTTTTTATCTCTAAGACTACACAAATGCATGCTACCACATGTTTTCATCAATAACAATGATATTATGATATTCTTACAAACCTTTCCTGACGATTGGCCATACCCAGAATAGTCATACCTACACAAGATTATAGAGCAAGATTGTGAGAAAAATTGCTGCAGTACCCTTCTTCATTCGTGTTGAGCACAATTGAGAATATTGTCTCCATAACAATTAACAGAAAAAATACATGCACTTCAGAAATTTTCTTCATGAAGATAGTCAATGAATTAGACCAATTTTAGCAAGTGATAACGGGAGGATGTCCATAGAACTTCGATATTGGTACGAAATTAACGTGCACAAACAAATTTAGGGGGACTTGTTAAAAGAATTACGGTGATTAAGATGACAGATACACCAAACATACCCCGCGAGTGCATCTGCCTATATGTGTAATAGGATTGCAGGTTTGAAAGATAGAGAAAAATGTTAACCAGTATTATAAACCCTCAAACAATATGAATTCTAAATCCGAGATATTAAACAATCCATTATCAATAAATCCCCTGAATTATATATATTGATCACAAATTTCAGACCTTCTAGAGAATATCACGACTCAAATTGTAGCTGAAACATGAGAAACCCAAATTTGAGTTTATTACAGAATCCCATATCACGATTCAGAGCCTCTATTTCCTAGGATTCCAAATTAGCCATGATTTTCCGTCACTAAGCAATGAAAAACCTTCCACGCACATGGAAACCCAGAATCCAAATGACCAGGATACAGTAAGTAAGAAAGGCTAAATTTCGACAAGCCATTACTTAAAACTGACACAAGCATGAGAACTAAGCACCAAACTGCAAAAGCAGCAAATAGCAGAGACATAGGTAAAGCAGTAGAGAGAGAAGTGAAACAGAGTACCCCATGAGATTGACGCGCAAGTGGATGCTGAGCTCGATGAAGAGCTCGTACATCTGGCCTAGATCGGCAGCGTTACCGTGAGAATAGAGCAAGGTGGAGGTGGCCATAGGATGGCGAATGTAGACTGCGACAATCTCTGTGCCGCGACGAGTGGGCAACTTGAGAATTTCAATGTTCTCGCGGTGAGGGAAGGGACTAAGAAGCAAAAGGCCGGTGAGGTCGTCGGTGACTAGTTTATAGGATGGTGGGTTCGGCGGGAAAAAAGCGAACTTGGCTGCCATGGAAGAAGTTACCCCACCCATCACTCTCTCTCTCCTGTGTTGGTCTTCCTCGTCCTGAATTCCCACACTGGAGTAATTCAGATCCACGACATTCCTTCCTTTCCTCTCTGTTTTTTTTAATAAAAATTTTCTCTTTTCCTTATCTCTTCACACTCGGGTTCTTTCTCCTTCCAGAAGATGAAACTTTTTGGAAAATAGAAAGAGAGGAGCGATAGTGAAAGAAGCTTGTTTCTCTGTTGTGGTGGCAAATGGGTGCTCCAAATGTGCGAACTTGGGATTGAAAATGAGGGAGTGAGAGAGAGGAGAGAGAGCGTGAGTATGTGTCTGCCTTGCCTTGCCTTTGCTTTGCTTTGCTTTGGGCCACTGAGACTGAGATGTGGAGGCATGGACCATTGGATTTCATTTCACATCATTTTGTCATTCTACTCTTTTCATGTTCATGCATCTCCTTGTTCCCATGTCCATAGTATTTAGCTTCTATTTCACTTTTTTCAAATATCTCAAGTCTATGATTTTTTTCCTTGAAAATTCATGTTCACTTCTTTTAGTTAAAAAAAAAAAAAACAGTCACGATCATAGTATATAACATTAGAGTTATATTGCTAGTGTATATTTTTGTTTTTAAATTTAAATAAGCGTAGTGTCTTAAATGGCAATGAAATTGCTGGTGTCACTAAAGACACATTTTGTACTGCCAGACTCAATAGTCATTAATTATTGTTAGTATATATAAAGTAGAGGTATTTCAAGTGGAATGAAATAAAATAAAATAAGAATAACTCTGTAGCTTATAAATAAAAAATCAGATATAATTAAGAGATATATACTCATTAGTATGAAGATAAGACGATGAAGCAATTAGCAAGTGGGAGACAATTGAAGTGGCGGAGGTGGTGAAATAATATGAATGCAATGTTCCTGTTTCTTTCTCCAACTTAAGGGAATTCTCTATCTTGGAGGGTCAGCAATTTTTTTTTCCCCTGGGATCAATCAATTAATTGTGGCCACCGGCATAGATTCATGTGCTTTTCAGTAAGAGTCAAGAGTTTGGATGATTTATACAAAAGCTTAATAGTTGACATTTCAAAACTTTACAATTCTCTCCAGACAGCTGGAATTAAGGAACCGAGGCCAACTTTTACTGTTCCACATTCAAACAATTACAATCATCATTTCCTCCTTACTCTGTTTTGAGACTTCCCAAACAAACTATGCAAATTCCTCCAGTCTCTTTTGGTCACTGTTCTTTTACTTAAAGGCCTATTACCTCCTTAATTAAGCAACCAAACGATTTAATTCCATCCTTAACATCATGTATACGCAAATGCACAAGCGCAAGTAGGGTCAGGAAAAGATAACAGAGTCATGTATATTAAACAATGGGTCTTTTATAAGGGACAAATAAAAAAATACAGAGACTGTGGCATCTTGTTCGAGCAAACCAACCAAGCCAATTGCCAAGTGCTTTTTGCTTCATGAGACATCACCATCACTGTTCTCTGTAATTGTAAGTGGGAATGTAGCGATGTGTTGTTTGATCGTGTAGGTCCTCACCCCAAATTCACATGGAGTTGCCACCTCCTCCATGAAACCCCAGAGAAAAACCAACAATATAGAACAAGCAATCGTACTCTTGTAACATACAAACACCTGAACATGAGCATGGAAAAACCAAACCCTAAAATTAACACGGTTTTTGCCTGGTAGCGTTGAAAATTGAGCAATTTTGTTCAGACGGTTATTCAAGTTAATTTTAATCTTTAGTTAATTTAAACACACGTTTTAATAGTTCATATATCATTCACGTCATTTTTGTTGAGAGAAAAATTTGCACCGGAAGTTTATTTATCATCTACTTCATCTTTTTTTTTTAAACTTAGATTTAAAACTTTCGGAGAAAATTATGTGGACTGCTATCTTAGTACCCCCTCTAATCCTTATTATAAGGCACCAACTAATAAGTTTATTTGATCATTTTTATGAGGCACTTGCATGTTCCTAATAAACATTAATTATCTGTTTCCATGTCTGCCCATAATTAATGAGGGTAATGAGTGAGAGTAATAATTAATATAATATTAGAATTTAGTGCAATTAGTAGAGGTAATATTGAAAATTACTTAAATTGTATGGCAACTTTATTGTCTTTAACTATTTTTATTGATTTGTGAGATTTGTTAGTTGGTGCCTTATAATAAGGATCAATGAGAATATATTTTATTAACTGATAGTTAAAATTAACTTGGATAACCATGAGATAAAATTTATACATCTACAAAATTTCACGGTAAAAAAAAAACTTGTGGGCCAAAATTACCCATTAGCCAAAGAAAAAGATGAAAACTTGGCCAGAAATTACAACGCAGATCCCCATAATATGATCCCAAAGACTCATCTCTGGGGATCCCCAGACAGGTTTCACCAAGAGCTTCAAAACAAGCAAGCATTTGACAGACGGGACCATGTGGTCAAAATTCCCCAAATAGACAAACGTCATCAGTAAATCATGATATCAGTCACGACCTGTGGGCCCAACATTTCCGGAATAATCTTGGATTTAGGTCACAGGACAAGCACTAATCTCATTGGCTATTGAAAAGGACCCTATAACAAACATAATCTAATCAGGTGCATAACTAGCATTGAAGGCAAATGAGAGGATCCTTATTTATGTTTATGGGTCCCCCTGAAAATATAATAAGGAAGGCATAACGTAATGATGGGCTGGGCTGCACTCACCTGAGCCCTATCTTCTGGTGCTTGTGATGGGAATAGGAGACATTGTGTCGTGTCAGCAGCAATATTTCCTGTTTTGTAATGCCTGGCCTCACTCTCCTCTACATTTTAGGTTTGGATTCTAATTCTATGACAGGCAAAGACTTACAATCGAGTCTTATTAATACGCGTAATGACTGGAAAAAGAGAACAAGCTATCCCAAGACAAACCTGTGAGATTATTATATCAGGTTCCCAACTAAAGAACAATCAATGCCAAGGCAGTGTCGGTACTGGTAAGACAATAAAACTGTTTGGGTTGACTTTTTATTAAGATTACGGTGTAAAAAAATCGGTAGGCTTTTAAAACAATAGAGCCCAAATGAAAAAAACTCACCGAATGTTGTTTGGGGAGTCAGGTGACTTATCTCATTAAAGCCTAATCTTAATGGACTTATTCAACTCTCCATTTTTTTTTTTTTTTTTTTTTTTTTTTTTTTTTTTTTTTTGCGTTAGTGAGTTCTCTATTCATGTTATATATATATATATATAAAAAAGCTACAACTATACAAATAATAAATACAACCCAATATGATAATAAATACATTTATTTTTTTTATTTTTTCAACCCACGTTCTCTTTTTGCATAAAATTTGAGTTCTCTTTTAAATAATAAATACATTTATTTTTTATTTTTTCAATTTTAAATATAAATATAAATTTTTATCTTTATTTATTCAAACGACTAATATGTATAGTAGTAACTCAATATGATTTATGCCCCTTTTCGGTCATTTTTGTTTTAACCGACTTTTCAAAAACGACAATCCAAACACTCATCGTTAAGAAAAAAGCTACTTTCAAAAAAAGTCAAAATGGACAATCCAAACACAAATCATTATCTATAACCCGACTTTTTTCCTACCGAACTTTTTTTAAGTCGGATGAACTTTTTGCCCACCATTCCCTACCGCCAACCCAAACAGGCCCAATATTTCAAGTACCCAGCTAAAGAACAAAATAATGTAGGGAAACATCAGTAGGTATTGAAGATAAGCTTGAAGCAGATCTAGATTGAAATGGTCAATCCCAAGAGGTTTTGTCTGCTTCATCAAGTACTGATGAAATGGGCGACTGGTATGCATTCAAATAAATCCAGGATGGGGTCGTATAGCAGTTGGATTATCCTCGTCTGACATGACTGACACATCTACAAGACCAAATCTTCCAGGTGGATTAAGAGTTCATTGTTAACTTATGGCCCTGGATAATAGGAATACATATATTGACTGCGATAGACTATTAATATATCAAAAGCATTGAGTATTGGACATATTAATGTATTTGGACGAATTAATTCATGAGTATTAGGTACTGTTCTAAGATCTTAAATAGCCTTGTATTAGATATACGTGTAAGCGTCATAAGGTTTCCAAATTTAAAACTTTCAACTTAACTGCATCTGAAAAGTACTTTATCTGTGCATAACTATCCGCAAGCAGTAGCTATAGAGTTTGAGAATATGAACATTTTACTAATTGAGAGCATTTGCTAGGAAGAAACCGCGCTTCAAATGAGATTTTCCACAGATGTTTTCAGATTTTATAGCAATAGGAAACTGGGCCAGATAATTAGATTGACGCCTTGAATCTTCATACGTTGTCTAGACTTGAAGAGTTCCTCTCACCATGACTGCTTTGAGGATAGTTGCACAGATATAGAACAGAACTAGAACATAACAATCTGAGAAATATGGAAAATTCTGCAAAATACACACCCGATACTTGTATTCTCGTCCCTGTCCACTAGATTAATTCATGCATCAATCTTCATAGATTACTTATCCCTAGGACTGAAGCTAACGCCTGTCCCAATTCCCGGCGTCATTGTTGAATAGGAACAAGTTTCCTTCATTCGTATTTCGTACCAGGGTTCCAATCGGGGATTTCAGATCCGTGATCTCATCTCATAATTCGTGCAATGTTATCCAATAAACTAGCTACCGGCATGTTCCTATGAAGACTTAACAAATATATATGTATATAGCAGTTTGAAACTCGGAGGTGTCACAAATATGTATCACAAAATTATACTAGCTATAAAAGTGCACAAGGACCAAAATGTTAATGTAGGAATAAAGCTGAAGAAAAGCAAAGGCGTGATGTGAAATTATTGACGCAAACTGCAATATTATTGATTGATGCGAATCGCATTCATGACAAGAAGCAACTCTTGACAAAATAAAGGATCACTCCCCACAGCGTGTAAAAGCACACAAGAGTACTAGGCACCATCGCAGAGCACTCTCACATCTTACTACACCCATGTGTGTGGGGGTGACATATACGTGAAAAATAATAATAACAACACACGGAACTGAAAATAACAGGACGAAACAGAGCAGTGACAAGAACGTGAGGGAGGCTTGTGTCTTGGATTTATATGGAAGGAGGATTCACAGCGCTGACCATGAACGCCTCATCAGCAGCTTCATCGTGGCAGCACTGGAAAGTGGTAAGAACATGCATGTGGCGCTGGCACTCAGGACACCTCAGCCTCTCTGGAATTCTTCCCATTGCGTGAGAAAACTCGAATCTGCAACATGGATTCTCCACCTCATGAAGCTTTCTGTAATGCTCCCCAAAAGCATTATCAAACCCCTCTTTCTCAGCTTGCTGCTGCCACATCGTGTCGTACTCAATCAAGGTCTGTAACCCAGTATTTGCATGCCCGTTCACCACAACGCGAGACCCTTTTGCAAGAATCACCCATCCGCCCAATTTGTCATAACTCAGAAGCTTCTTGATCTCTTGCATCACCAGGTCATGGTCATCGGCTTGCTGCAGCTGAATCTTGGAGAACAGCATGCTCTCGAGCCTGGTCCAGAAGAACCACACCATGCTCTGGTCTTGCCAGCTATGAGTGTTGAGCTTGTCCTGCATTATGTTATCAAGAACTCTCCGTACCTGATCCTTCTTCGTGCTCTTCCCTATGTACGCCATCTCTAAAGGCACGCGTGCCGCCAGTTGCACCCTCCTTGCTTCCCTCACGAAGTTTCTCACCCACACATAGTCATCTCCTCCGTACAGGAATATGAACTTCCCATCCTTCATCTGTCGAGGATTTGATATTATAATTTTGTGACAACAGTATGATTATATTATTAACTAAATATTGTAAATATCATCATGGAGATAGGGTTGTTATGATAGGGCTGCACATATATGACTCTAATCAAAGATGAGCAATCCATTCTCATTTCAATATTTCACAAGTGACACAGTTCTTTCAGCCCAGAGATGTTGAAACTTTTATATATGACCGTTTTGGGTTTGTGCATGCTTACCCAGTTGAGTATTTCGGTGTCGATGCCGTCGACGATGAGCTCGAGACGCCAGTTTTCTTCCCTCCAGAGGGCTTCTTCTTTGGAGCTGGTGAAAGGGAAAGCGCTGCTTCCCCAAATCCACATCATGTGGATGGCGTTAGGGCATGCTACTTTGCCCTGAGGATCCAACACTACCAGGATTGGCCTGTTCTTGTACTTCCATTCGTTTCGGACGAACATAAGCACTGCCTTGCTTATCAATGAAGGATGATACACAGAGTACCACGGCATTGTGTCTCTCAGGTTCTCGAATTGTCTCTGCTGTTGCTCTGTCATTTGATCGTTGGTGAGACGATCCACTACTGGGATCCACACCAACTCATATCTGTTCTCCAGCTTTGTTGCGTGCGCCCTCGATTCATTGTATATCTGTTCCAGGATTAGTAGCTCCTCGTGGGAGAAATCCAGACCCGAAATTAGCAGCAACACGTTTTTCCTCCTCAGCACATCAAGCCCAACCTGTTTGTATTTCCATTTTACGAATGCTTGATTAATTAATATGATTCTTGACCAATAGTAACACACACAAATGGTAGTTCTTTGTGTGGTAAATGAATGAACAAACCCTTTTCTTAGAAGCACCGTCGTAGAGAGGAAGTAAATCATCCCTAGCATATATCAGAGCCTTCAGAACCCTCATGTTGTCTATGTGAATCATCTTGAAGAGATCGCACAGCATTTCATAGGCTTCAGCGTCCATCTTTTTCTCTGCTTATAACATTGATTTTGTGTCATGGAATCAGTATACAGTATCCTGAGAAACATGCTATATATGTATCATGCTTTCGCAAGACATGATGAACTGGTTCTTACCAATGTATTTGTAGCAGATATCCAGGTGCTTCCTGAGATGCTCAAGGATGGTCTTGAGTTTGTGGGCCAATGTGGATAGCTCCCAAGCCTCTGTGGTTGACAGCATGAACCTGAAACCAGTAATGGATATATAGATTCACTCATGTTTCAAATATATATAATCATCAGAAAATAGCATAATTGGTAGGAATATCGTACTCATAGCCCATAGTAGTGAGGCTTGTGATCTGAGTGGAGCAAGCAACAAGGCCCCTAACGCTCCAGTAGCAAGCAATGGGGATATGGGCAGAGGCCGTGGTGTAGCTAGACACATCAGGGGTAATGTAGGTCTGAGGCAGGTCAGTGAACTCAATGACACATCTTGTGACCTCCAAGATGACCCTGATCAGATCATTAAGTGAATCAAACCTTGGTTTCAGTGGGCCGGCATGCTCCATGATGCCGGGAAGTTGCTTCAGGATAGCCATTGATTTGGCCAGAGGGTTTGAGGAATGAATATTGGCGAGCAGCCAAAATTCTCCATAAGTCAGGGCAAAAGAAGCCAAGACCAGCACCAATTTCACATCCCACTTGAAGTTTGTAAGCATGTCAAATATTGCAACTGTTGTGGTGTGTGCATCCACCCCACTAAGAGCCTTGTATGACATCTGAGAATTTTATTCGTAACCACATGATCGATAGTAAATTCACATTTGAAAGATGAATATAATTTTATACATATACATATGTGTGTGTGTGTGTGTAGAGAGAGAGAGCCTTTAGATTCTAATTTATTGTTCACCTCACAGGCAATCCGATCTATCCTGTAGGCGAGACTCTCCATGATGGTGTAGTAGCTGGAATGCTGGTCTCTGTCATCAACATGGTCAACAGCACCCTGAAGACAAGGAAAATTAGGAGACGGAGAAGCAGGTAAAAGCAAACTGTAAATGGACAATAAAAAAGCATCATACCATTGAAACACCTTCAGAACTCAAGGTGGCATGTTTAAGAATGTCTTCAACAAGACGGAGGAGTGGCTTGACATCATGCTCTAGACCATCAGGATTATGTTCTGCAATTATTTTCTTGACAAGGATGGTGTCATCCGACATAGTAGGCACATTCCTGTCAGTTTTCATCAGTTGCTGCATTTTATTCAATTTTGCAAAGTTAGCCAAGGCCATTGTGAGCAACAGGGGAAGAAGCTAATTAAACGCAGACAAGGGACTCTTCAGTTTTGAGACACAGAAGAGAAGATAGATTGTGTTTTGCTGCCATGCAGTAGTATGCCATTATATAACCCCCAGAAAGGAATAAAGCCTACATGAATCTACTTCCTTGCTTTCACCATAATTAAGTCTTTAGAACGTTATGAGTAAGCTAAGCCATTGGCATCTTCCTGTCTTATGACCCCACCTCTTCCCTTTAGCTCTGTACATCTGTGCCTTCTCCACAGAACAGTGGAGAGCCAAATCCCGATCAGACTGTTTGCAAATATTTTTACTGTCTCCGTTAAATGTGAAACATATGGATCATAGCTTGTGAAAGAATGTTGCAGAATCGAGTGTCATATAAGTAGAGTAACAACCTGATAAAGTATCCACATGCAGGCATGTGCAGCAAATTACTGAGGGTTGAGTGATCCAAAAAGAGTAAGTATACACAGATACGGGTTAACTGATTTATCTTGTATTCACTAAATATGTTAGAAACAGAGATTCAAATCATGGTAGCCAATTGGAAACTTGCTGAAGATCGTTGTTATGATTTGCTTCCTTACTTTATTCCTTTTTATTATTGCGAAGTCAGTTGGGTATATTTTATGCCATAAACAGCCAAAAGTTGTAAAAGGACAGCTGAGAGAGATTTGATGCCTTGCTCTTTTTTATTAACCATAATATTCTGTTCGACAAGAAGCTATTCACTAACCACGTAGGTTTGACGTCTTGTTCGTTACGAACGCCCAAAATTGGCTATTCAACTAACTTATCATCGTGCTTTATGGTCTTATATGGCCAAATTCACGTGTAATTAAAACCCCTATTTAACGGGTCTTAAGGGTGATCTTAAGCCCAAAAATCATTATTCAAATTTTTTAATGAAACCCAAATGAACAAAATCAAATTGAAATTGAAAACTTTTATTAAGGAGGACTCAACATAAAACATTACTCCCTCAGTTTTTTATAACACATATTTATCTAATTTGATTATATTAAAAATATTTGTTAAGTTAATTAATATAATTGTATACTTTCTAAAATGTCTCAGTCCTATTCTTTAATTTTCTCTCTTTCTTGATTATTGTAAATTAAAAAATATTGATAAATATAAAAAATATGTCTTATATTTAGGACTAAGTCCCTAAATATATCATATATTAAAAATAGGAGGGAGTATTAACGTTGTGGCTCGTCAAATGAAGTTTGGTAAGATTCAAATTTCTTTTGTCTGGTTCCTTTTTGCTTTCAATTTTGACGTCAATAGTTTTATGACATCTTTATGGTCATTCCCATTCTTGACCTCTCTGCTTAGCGTTCCTCAACAGAGTTAACCCGGCAGCTTAATTAGTGTCCAAATATTGTCTTCAGTAATTTACGACTGTCAAATTGCATCTTACTGTATTGTTAAAGCAATTCACGGCACACCTTTTTTCTTCTTCTTCATTACACTCCATTTTTAAGTCTCCTTTCACCTGGTGATTTATAGGTGTTTTTTAGCTATGTGTTGACTCTCACATACTAAATATAAAAAGCTAGATAATTAATTTATAAATATTAAAGAAATTAGTTAATTGGGTCTTTTGAGAAAAATATTCCTACGCAAGAAGATAAATTAAACAGGGAGAAAACCCGTTGTTAAAAAAAAAAACAGGGAGAAAACCCCATCTACTTGTTCAAAAGAATAACAGTACGTGTTTTAATAAACTTTTTGAAGTATTTATTGCCAAGTTATTTAATGAATATGAATTAATATATTAATGTGTTGGCAAAAAAAACGGGAATATATTTATGACAGGGTCACAAATCTGAAGAAGCGGCTATCAATAAAAAATAGGTGACGATTTGTGAAGTTTGACGATGTCCTTAACTAGAACCGCGGAATACAGCCAAACGTGGCCTTGACCAAGGCGCTCAGTAGCGGGCCCCTCCGCCTCAACGGCCGCACTATCTCCCAACAACTCTGTCCGCCGTCGCCACCGCTCGCCCAATCGGCGCTGTCATTCTCCGGTATTTGCGGCACCGGCAACGGTTCTCTTCGTCCCTGCCTCATCTTCATATCGCTCAGATTCATTTCCACGGGAAACTTGAGGATCCCAAACAGACCGTTACGATACTTTCGGCAACTGGCACTCCTTCGGCTCCGGTTTCCCCCGGCCAACGGTTTGAGAAAGTCATCTGATCGGCCAGTATCCGATTTAACGAGTGAACGAGATCTTAGGAGTGAATGATCTGCTTCCAGCGGTGGATGGGGTTCCGATGGACGATGCATGACCTGGCCCCAGAAAACGATGTCGTTTCGGGCGGGGCTGGTACTGGGATAGGAAATTAGAGTGGGGAACTCGAAGTCGAAGTGATCCGCATTCATATCTTAATCACTGTGTCCAAGTCGAAGGGATACAAGAATTGCGATTGGTACGTAAAACGATGATGAGCATGGCATAATATATATACAGTATCTTGACTGACTAAGGTGGGAGAAAATCCATGGATTGTTGAATAATTCAGGGGTTTCTAGATTAACCTAACTGATTCACCATGGAAGCGGGTCTCCAAGGGACATTTAAAACACACACGTAGAAGTGTAGCAGGAAAATTCCACTTTCTAGAAGAGGGGCTATTGACTAACTTATAATAGTGATAATAACATCTTGTTCTGGGCATGCAACGGTCAAAAAAGAACAAGGAGTACGAGTTTAAATATTGGGCCCTACATGCCACTAATAAAAGTTAGTAATTACTATTACACATAATAACTCTCCAGCTAGATGGAGACTCCAACATAAGAGAAATTTTAACTTCTATTGTGATAAGCGTAATACACAAGCTAGGTTGCATTAGTTTCTTTGTGTGATGATCATCACAAATTTTACGTCCTCACAAGGTACCACTTTTATTAGTTTGATGCCAACAGCAAATTTAAATTATGTAACAATGACAACATTTGTGATCAATTCGTGGATAAAAAATATAATAACCTCTGTTTTGTTTAGAATAGGGTAATAAAGTTTAAGGGCGGACCACAATTGAGTGATTTTATTTTACAATTTTCAGTATTTGGTTAGGCCTACAAGTAATTGATGGCACATAGATGATAAATGCTTAGCCACCCACGACGGAAGAGAACATAAACAATTTCAGCATTTTGCATGGTTTGCACCCTGTCCCCACCTGTCCCCAGACAACTAAATTAGTCAAAAAATTAGTTGATTGTATTTATTTACTTAGATGGTGTGATGAGCACAAGCCTAAGGGGAGAGGTCAATCTCCAAAAGCTAGCCTATGAGGAGGGAGAACCTAATGAACTTAGGGTAGCCCTTTCAATTAATATCGGGCTCTCAATGAAAGCACCAACGTGATGAGTACAAGTCTAAAGGGAGAGCCCAATCCCCAAAAACTAACCTATGAGGAGGGAGAACCCAATGAACTTATAAACCTCACTTCAAGAGTTTAGCTCCCCGATGTGAGACTCATTACATATGCGTAAATAAAAAGACCCATTTCACAGGTATAACTTTCTATTTCTTTTTTTTATTTTTAGTGTCTATAAACAGGAATTTTCGCCAAACTTCGTTTGTTTTCTTCAGACCAGGCCCATCCGGATCCTTTAACAAGTCTCAGGTCCAAAAATGAATATCACTAGAGATGCTAAGGAAACATTATTGATGGTAACGGCAGGGATGTTTAGCGAGTTTTTTTTTATTATTATTATTATTATAAAATTTTAGGAAAGAGGTTGGATTCACCCACGATCCAAGGGCAGTGCGAAATCTCTCTTCCTCCTAGTTGATCTTCGATATTGGGCGGGGTGAGTGGCGTGCCTATTACGCTGCAGGGCGTTAACCTGCACACACCTGAATTGGTAGGATACCTCTCCAACGCTTTAACCAACTCCAAGATTGAACCCCTCCAGATCAACTATCTTGTTCTTAACTTTTGTTATCTGGGTATGTCAGTGTACGAAGGTCCAGGGTAGTCTCCTGGTTTTCACGGAACAGGTTCCTCTCATTTTCCCTCCCTCTTCCTATCTCTTCGCATCTCGGCCAGATCTCACCCGTCCAATCAGATTTGGACGGCCGAGATGCGATCCATCCCGAAAAAAAAAAAAAACCGTTGGATTGGATTGAGATTTGGACGGTCCAGATAGGACTGTGAGAAAGATAAGGAGATGGGAGAAATGAGAGGAATCGGATCCTGGTTTTCACTTATCAAGCTTGGGCTCGCCAATATATTCCCAAAACAAAACATGATGATAGAGCAATGACCTTACCCATATTGTTAGAGCATAATTAGAAGAACGATACATGAAAATAAAAATGACAAAACTTTTATCATAAAAGTAATTGCAAATCAATAAAACATCCGTCGCAGCAAAGGATCCAACATTAAACCCCTCGAGCTGCCTGTGGAAATGAGGTTCTCATTTAGGGTCCAAAAAGAGGACTCTTGGAGCGTACGGAATGAGAACTCTGCAAATCAAAAAACTAGTTCTGAAAGCTAGGCTACGGGTGTGTATGTTCTGTTCCTAGGAATAAAAATGGACAGGAAGTGTGTTTGTTAAATCCGGTTTATTTATTTATTTTCCGGAATGAACCGGTTTAGTTTTTGTGCTGGGGAATAAAAAAAAAAAGCACAAAATTTCTGCTTCTCCATTCCAGGCACAAGAATTAGAATCACTTCTGCTACTCATTATCGTGACGCAAACCACACAGCCTTCCTCTCGCGATCAACTTCCACCGTAACCACCAGGTTGGCCATCCACCATAGCTTCCACCATCGTCACCGTCTTCATCCTCCGTGACTGCCATCACCTTCGGTCCACCACACGGCGAGCTTCAGCGAGAGTCTGGCTTTTCCAGAACATAGCCTCCATCACTCTTCACCTCTGCTTTCTTCCACACCGTGTCTCCTCCACAATCGCCCATTTCCTTCCCTCCGTTCACAATCGTCGTTGCTCATAGCCTTCCCCTGTTCGCCACTGCTATTGCTCTCCCTAGCTTCTTTGTTGATGGCGACTCTCACCCCCATCTCCATCGTCGTCGGTTCTTGCGCCGCCTCTGCTTCTCCGTTCCAGGTGCTGGAGTTATTTTTGCATTTCTGTGTTCCAATTGGATTTTATTTTCTTTGGTGGACATAGTTTACTGTGTGACCTTTTGCATGAAAAGATCAATTAAAGTGGTTTTTGTTTACTTCAACCAAGGTATGTACCTTGTTTCTTTGCTGCTGAGTTGAAAGATTGGTTTTCTATGAATCTGAAACATAATTTAGGAATGAGATTAGGAGCTTGCTGGAATTTGATTTTTGGTGTATCTATTTGAAAACTATGGGGGTGGAGAAATTCTAGCATTTGATTTTATCCTAGGGTAACGGAAAGCTTAGGAGGCTAAAAAATGATTGCATTGATAGTGACACAAGGGGACAACACTCTGCGTGGGGGATGCTGATATTGTCTTTATGTCCTCTGAAGGTTGTGACAAACTTGCAGGAGGCTGTGTGGGATGCTGATATTGTGATTAATGGTTTACCATCAACAGAAGCCCGTGAGGTATTTGAAGAAATTAGCAAGTACTGGAAAGAGAGGATCACAGTTCCTGTCATCATTTCCTTGGCAAAAGGTGTAGAGGCTGAATTGGGTCCTGAGCCACGAATAACAACTCTCACCCTCATGATCAATCGAGCGAGTAAGTTTTATGAACATTCATTTCGGTATGCACTTTGGGTAAGGGCATATGCTCATTGAGTGATCTGCCATCTAAAGTTTCCTGTTTTGCTGTCTTCATTCTCTCTTATGCCTTTGAGTGCATCTTTGCTGCTAAGTTGGCCTTCTGCCGGTCTCATTTAGTAGCATTTTTTTTGGCTTAGCTCTGTGTGTGTGTGTGTTACTATTGTAAATACCTAAAACCTCAAAAGCTATGCCTATTAATGGGGACTTGACTAACTATTGTCATCCCATATATGATGACAATCTTCTGTAATTTTTGTGTGCATGAGGATGCACAGCTAAGACATGTTATTTATAACAATCATTGAAAAGATTGTCTTTGAGAATTCAACTAATCATAACCTCATATTATAGCGAGGAGCCACTATCTATGTAAAGTACCAATTAAGCCCAAGTCTTAGTTGATAGGAAATGGTTTAACTAAGTTCATAATCGGCCTTCAAGTTGTTTGAGAACTTCTGCTGCTATAGGTTTCTCCATTGCAAGCAACCTGAATTTTCATTTCATTAATGAATTGGAGCTTCCCGACCTGTTGCAATCCTTACACTCATTTAATGGTTTTGGAGTTAACTTGGAGCTGGATTCAGTGAAAAGGTGTCCCAATGAGTATGACACAAGTATCCAAGTAAAGAAATTTTCCTTACCTATTTGGAAGGATTTGAAATTCTATGACATCTTGTGATAAAATCTTATCTCTCCATCCGTTAGTAATCTTGATTCTACAAGCTAGATGAATGCTACAAGTTTGAGTCACTGGCTCTGGCAGAAGTGAATTTAGCTGGAAAGAGTAACCCTTTAGGTGATATAGACATACTGAGAGGATTTGATTTTAATCAGCCAGTAGCTTTTCGAACAGAAATTCTAGCATTTGATTTTATCCTAGGGTACGTGGCTGGATCATGATGTTGTGGGATTAATTTCCCGAGTTGTAATTTGTTTCTGTTGTAATTTTGGCTACTAGCCTCTTTTGTTATCAAAAAGTGGTTTTTGTTTGAATTGGGTAGGTCCTAAAAGTCAGAAGTTGTTTTGAATGAGCTTTGTGTTAACAAACGTAATTCTGATTCTCGAAGTAAAAATAAAATGAGTTAACAAACGTAATTCTGATTCTCAGAACTCTTCTAAGGCACAGAATCAGAAAAAACTGTTTCATCTCAGAAACAGTGCTAGGGAACAGAATGGTTGTCATGCACACCCTGCATGTCCTCGGCAGACACTCAACTATGAAAAGCTAAACAAAACAAACACTAGACTAGACTCTCAAAATATTTTTGGGTTAAGGTGCGATTTGACTAATAAATTATTGGCTCAGGAGCATCCAACACAATTAACTATTAAATGAACCAAAAATACCAACAAACTTTTAAAAATGTGCAGTCAGCACAACGTTATTAGAAAAAGTTAACATCCATTATCTAAGGTGCAGATTGGCCAACAAACTTTTACCTCAGGAGCGCCCAGCACAAAATTCTAAATTTTACTAAATTAAATAATTTTTTTCTCAATTGTCATTATTCAAAACTACTTGTATAGATATCTATGGACAAAAATTACTCATTCTTCAATTTTGTCAAAATTATAATTTGCTAAAATAAACAAAATTTTTTTAAATAAAAATATAATTATATGATTTAAATAAAACTCAAGGTGTTTCATAGTTTACTCTATATGTTAAACAAATATATATATATGATTTATTTTTATTTTAGAAGAAATTTATGTGAGTTAAAAAATTCATTTAATGTTAATAAAATTTAAAAAATCTATTATATCCTGAAAGAAATGAAATGAGTTTAATTTTTATTTTTATAAAAAGAGCTTAATGGATATCAACATTGATACTTAATAATATAAATCCTAAGAACTTGATGATATATTTGTTAATTAAATGATCTTTTGATTATATGAATATGGGACTTGTTGGAAGAAAAAAAGATAACTTAAGAGGCTTGATGAAGGACAATTTAACAATAGGTTAAGAAGAAATTATAATGGGTTAAGGAGTAATTTGACCTACGAAAATTTTATTAACATTAAATGAATTTTTTAACTCACTTAAATTTCTTCTAAAATAAAAATAAATCATATAATTTTTTTGTTTAACATATATAATAAACTATAAAACACCTTAAGTTTTATTTAAATCATATAATTATATTTTTAATTAAAAATTTTGTTTATTTTAGAAAATTATAATTTTGACAAAATTGAAGAATGAGTAATTTTTGTCCATAGATCAGATATCTATACAAGTAGTTTTGAATAATGACAATTGAGAAAAAAAATTTATGTAATTTAGTGAAATTTAGAATTTTGTACTGGGCGCTCCTGAGTAAAACTTTTTTGTGCTGGGCACTCATGGGGTAAAAGTTCGTTGGCCAATCTGCACCTTAGATAACAGACGTTAACTTTTTGTCTAGCAGCGTTGTGCTCTTAGTAAGACTTTTTTTGTGTTGACTGCACCTTTTTAAAAGTTTGTTGGTATTTTTAGTTCACTTAATAACTAATTGTGTTGGACGCTCCTGAGTGTTAGTGAAATGTTCTGAGTCCACCACGTGTCCTACCACGTGTTCGAGTATTAGTTACTATAGCAGTCACGTGTAATGCTTTCTGTTAGCTTTCTGTTTTACTTCACGTGTCCCTTCCGTATGGTATTACGTGTTAGTCTGTTAACTCAGTGATGCCTATATAATGTAAACAACACCTTCATTATCAATAGATTGGATTCAATATTTGAGAATCTCATTTCATACTCAGTTGTTGATATGGTATCAGAGCCATAACCACATCGGTTAAGCTCTGTTCCGATCAAACAATAACCAGCGACATTGGCGGTGATCTATCTCCAATCATTGGATCGATTAATCACCAAAAACAATGTCCTCTACGGTCTTAGGTGACGCGATTCGGGACTTAACAAATCGAAATTTCACTAATAAGAAAATTACGGTGAAACTCGACGATTCAAACTACCTCATATGGAAGCAACAAGTCTACTTCATGGCTAAGCAAAGAAAGATCTCTTCTCTTATCTGGATGGATCTATTCAAGTTCCACCAAAACGAGCTCGTCATCGTAAACTGGATCGAAACCGACAATCCAGATTTTGATGTTTATGAACAATTGGATTCTGCGCTTGCTTCATGGTTCTTTGGCATCGATTACATCTTCGTTTTACCCGATCTAGTAGGTCGGAAAGCCGCGGCACAAATTTGGCAAAAACTCAACAGATTATATTCTGATAAATCTGACTCCAAAATTTTACATTACAAGAACTTGTTAACTAATCAGCGGAAAGGAGAACTGAGTATGCGTGATTATCTTGCTAACTTGAAGTCCATCTGTGATCACCTTGCCTTACTAGGTGAATCAGTGTCAGATGCTAATAGAATCTCACATATCTTGAATGGCCTCACCATGGAATATGAGTACGTGATCGCTATTATCAATGCAACTAAGCGAAATTTGATTTGGATACTGTCACCACGATGCTTCTTGATTCTGAAGCTAGACAGAGGTCCTTTGTTGCTAATTCCTTGACACAAGCTCATTATGCAAGTACTTCACATCACCACTCTGATTACACTCAGGATCCTAATTCAGTTTTCACTGCACAATCCTCCAACTACCAACCTTCTGGAAGAGGTGCACCACCAATATACCGTTCTCAATTCTCTAATGGAAGAAGTAGAGGTAGGGGTCGCAGCTACAGCTATCCTGTTCCAAACAAACCATCATGTCAGATCTGCCACAAGGTAGGTCACCTAGCAGATGTTTGCTACTTCAGGTATGAATCCTCTAATCGGTCAGCAACTCAAGTTCATTATGCCGACTCTGATTTGTCTCAAAATGTGCCTGCGTATGGTGTTGACAATTATGGCAACTGGCCATCTCAATATACTGAAGTGCCTGTGTCAGCTCCTTATAATTACTCTGCTAATTCAATGCCTCATCTCTTTAATCAGCGATCATCTCATTCTTTCGCTAACGTACCTATCTCATCTACGGTGTAACTAACAATGTTAATAATGATGTATTGAGTGGATCTGATCACACACTGCCACAAGCTTTTGTAGCTTCACCTGAAATAATTGCAGATGAAGCGTGGTATCTTGATTCTGGAGCAACTCAGCACATCACAAATTCTGTCAACTCACTTCAAATTGCAGTACCACCGACAGGTAAGAGCGTGGTAATTGTTGGAGGTGGTACCACATTACCTGTTTCACATTTTGGTCAAACTCACTTGCATAGCTCATCCGAAGCTTCTAAGTTACAATTGAGAAAAGTCTTATGTGTCCCTGCAATGCAAAAGAACTTAGTGTCAATTGCTCAAGTTACTAAAGACAATGGAGTTTCCATTGAATTTTTTCCTCATTCGTGTGTCATTAAGGATTTGCAGACGAAGAAGACACTCTTAACTGGGACTGAATCCAATGGCATGTATAGACTCAATCTTTGCTCCAATCACAAATAAATCGGTCTTTGTCTTCAAGCATCGTAGATATCACAGAACTCGGCTTCGTCACTATACATCTACGGTGAACAACTTTGATCTGTGGCACAAGAGGCTTGGACATCCTCAGGAGAATACTATCAAGACTGTACTGCATCATTTAAATGTTGGCTTCACTAAGTCACAAACTGTTACTAATTGTAATGCTTGTAAACTGGGGAAGAGCCACAAACTTCCTTTTGTATCTTCATCTACTACATACAATAAACCTTTGGAGTTAGTGACTATGGATTTATGGGGTCCTGCCCCTTTTGCTTCCAATGGTTATCTCTATTATATCGCGTTTGTAGATGCATATAGTAGGTTCACTTGGATATACCTCATACATAAAAAGTCTGATGCACTTATGAAGTTTAAGGAATTCAAGTTGTTGGTTGAAAACAAGTTCAACACCAGAATTAAACAGGTCCAGAGTGATAATGGTGGGGAGTTCATCAGTTTTTCTTCATTCCTTGTTCAAAATGGCATTCAACATAGGCTAACTTGTCCCACACGTCGAGCAAAATGGACTAGTTGAGAGAAAACATAGAGCAATTGTTGAAACTGGCTTGACATTATTAGCTACAGCCTCATTGCCTTTGTACTACTGGAGTGATGCGTTCATATCAGCTGGTTTTTTGCTAAATCGGTTGCCAACCACTGTTTTGAATGGCTTTTCTCCCTATGAAAAACTATTCAATATCAAACCTGATTACTCTTTGCTCAGGGTCTTTGGCTGCGAATGTTTTCCCCACCTTCGCCCATATAATAAGCACAAACTTGAATTTCGTTCTACCTCCTGCTTGTTCTTGGGCTACAGTTCCCAACACAAAGGTTACAAATGTCTTGACAGGGCTACAGGTAGAGTCTATGTCACACGTCATGTTCAATTCCATGAGTCCACTTTTCCAACTAAAGCTCAGTTTAATATTCGCAATGCTTCTTCAGTTGACTGTTCTTATCCACCCAGTTTCTCACCTCCTACATTAGCTCTGTCCAACGCTCAAAATCAAAATAATCCAACCTCAACTAATTCTTTGTCAGCTCCATCATGCGTTCCTGATCCAACTCATATCTCAACACAGTCTCCCTCTGATATACTATCAGATACCGTGTCTTCTCCTAATTTACTATCCAATGTCTCCTCTCCACCAGCTCAATTTTTAAACCATTCCCCTCCTCTTCCATCTACCAATGCTACTGTATCACTTACCCCATCCAGTAACTCCCATCCTATGATCACTCGTGGTAAGGCAGGCACTTTTAAACCAAAGATTTTTAATGTGGGCGAGGATGTTTTCATTCCTAAGAACATTGATGAGGCTCTCTCTCGATCCTAATTGGACTAAAGCCGTCCAAGAAGAGTATGATGCACTTATGAAGTTTCGAGACATGGGAACTTGTAACACTCCCAATGACAGAAAAACCATTGGATGTCGATGGTCGTGTAGACTCAAAACACATGCGATGGTTCAATAGCAAGGTATAAGGGCGAGACTAGTGGCCAAGGGCTTTTCTCGGGAAAGTTCGGGACAGATTACCATGATACATTCAGTCCCGTAGTAAAGGCACCTACAATCCGAGCCCTCCTCACACTTGCTATCACAAACAGTTGGAAGCTCCATCAAGTGGATTTCAATAACGCATTTCTGAATGGAGATTTAACAGAAGATGTCTTCATGGAGCAGCCACCAGGCTTTGTCAAACATGATGCTAATGGTCAACCTCTTGTGTGTAAGCTCAAGAAGGCTCTCTATGGATTAAAACAAGCTCCTAGAGCCTGGTTTATGAAGCTCAGCACTTACCTTGGAACCTTGGGTTTTGTTGCAGCCAAAGCTGATTCATGCATTTTTATCAACAAAACCGATGCACATGTCACATATCTTATTGTATATGTGGATGACTTGGTGATAACAGGATCAAATGAGGAATTAGTTCGAAAGCGATTCTTTGAGATGAGTACAGTATTCTCCCTAAAGGATTTAGGTGAGCTATCATTTTTCCTAGGTATTGAATTCCAAAGATCAACAAAAGGTATTCACTTAACCCAGCAAAAATACATTCACAATCTTCTCTCAAAAACACATATGATTGGAGCTCATGCATTTGCATCTCCTATGGCCGTGAATGTCCACCTATTCACTGATGACAGTTTACCTTTCTCTGATCCTCGCCTATATCGAAGCATAGTTGGATCACTGCAATATCTCTGCTATACCAGAGTTGACATTGCCTTTACGGTCAATAAACTAAGTCAATTCTTGCATGCGCCAACTATAAAACAGTGGAACTGTGTTAAACGGCTTCTGAGATACTTAAATGGCACCAGCTCACATGGCTTACTCATTAAACCAGCTCAGCAATTCTGTGTTCAGGCCTATGCTGATTCTGATTGGGGTGGCATGACAACCAAGAAGAAAAACCCAGAAGATGAAGTCTTGGTTTTACCTGAAAACAAAAGGTCCACTAGCGGCTTTTGCATCTATCTTGGCCCAAACCCTATACTGTGGTGCTCAAGGAAACAACAAGTAGTGTCTCGTTCAGCTACAGAAGCTGAATATCGAAGTGTAGCCGATACAATTACTGATCTCATGTGGACCTTATCATTGTTGAAGGAAATACACATTACAGTTGTCAAAACTCCATGTATTTGGTGTGACAATACAGGAACTGTTGCTCTATCATCCAACCCAGTGTTGCACTCCAAAACCAAGCACATTGAGCTTGATGTCCATTTTATTAGAGAGAAAGTTGCAGCTGGTATAGTCACGGTTGGTTATGTTCCTTCCTCATACCAAGTTCTTTGATATATTGACAAAGCCACAAGTATATAGCATGTTCGCTTATTGTAGGCACAAATTGAACATATTGGCTCAAGATGAAGTGAATAATGGTGAGCTAAGATAAGTCAAAAGATGATTCGAGATCGAGCGGGAAGAATGTTAGTGAAATGTTCTCGAGTCCACCACGTGTCCTACCACGTGTTCGTATTAGTTACTATAGCGATCACGTGTAATGCTTTGTTAGCTTTTGTTTTACTTCACGTGTCCCTTCCGTATGGTATTACGTGTTAGTACGTTAACTCGGTGATGCCTATATAATGTAAACAACACCTTCATTATCAATAGATTGGATTCAATATTTGAGAATCTCATTTCATACTCAGTTGTTGATACTGAGCCAATAGTTTATTGGCCAAATCGCACCTTAACCCATTTTTTTTTTTTTTTTTTTAAAAAACTCAAATGAAAACAGTGTCTTCTGCACCCATAATAGTTCAAGTGAGTTTTTCATCATCATTTTCTCATTATCCCTCATAATCTCTAAATCACATCCGTCCAATCAATACAATAATACTTTTACTTTTTCTTTCATTTTCTCAATCAACGGTCCAGATTAAGCCAACGAGAGAAAATAAGAAAAGATATATAGAGAGAATCTCCATCCTAATAGTTCACATGTACTCCCATCGATACCAACTCCCAAAATTCATTTGCCTCCCTTCTTCTGTGCGGCCTTGGTGACCTTAGCTCCAGAAGCTTCCTTCTTTTCCACATTCTTGATGACTCCTACAGCCAAAGTTTGGCGCATGTCCCTAAGTGCAAATCGACCAAGAGGAGGATACTCGGAGAATGTTTCAACCACCATGGGCTTGGTTGGAATCATCTTAACCATACCAGCGTCACCATTCTTCAAAAATTTGGGCTCCTTCTCAAGCTCCTTTCCAGATCGCCTGTCTATCTTTGTCAAAAGTTCAGCAAACTTAACAGCAATGTGTGAAGTGTGGCAGTCCAACACAGGGGCATAGCCATTTTCAACCTGACCAGGATGGTTCATGATGATAACTTGATATGTGAAGCTGGCAGCCTCCTTGGCGGGATCATCCTTAGAGTTAGAGGCAACATAACCACGCTTCAGATCCTTGACAGCTACGTTTTTCACATTGAATCCCACATTGTCACCTGGAAGTGCCTCTTGCAGAGCCTCATGGTGCATCTCCACAGACTTGCCTTCAGTTGTCAGTCCAGAGGGGCCAAAAGTGACAACCATACCAGGCTTCAAGACTCCAGTCTCCACACGTCCCACTGGCACAGTGCCAATACCACAATGCAATATCAATAGTAATCCCTCTCTCACGCCCAGCCTTGAGCTTATCAAGAACCCAGGCATACTTGAAAGACCTCTTGTTCATCTCCGCGGCTTCTTTCTCAAATCTCTCTATACACGCTTGTAGATCAAGTGGCCAGTGGTGGTTGACTTGCCAGAGTCGACATGTTCAATGACTACAATGTCGATGTGAGTCTTCTCCTTACCCATGGTTCCTTAAATGGAACTGCAGAGGCTAAAAATCATTAGATAACCAACTCTGAAAAGGTTAAACATACTCACATATAATCAATAATTCAGGAAGCATCCACAATTCATATTACTAGTGAAATAAGTTGTATTATCAAACAAAAAACTTAAAACGTTTTATTTGATAACCAAGCTATGTCATCCCAACCTACATAAATATAGAATTCTTAAGGCTAGATATGCATAACCTAATCAACATGGTTCAAAAAATTAACTTTTAAAGAAGCCAAAAAAGAGATTAGCAAATTCTGCATAAGCAATAAACTAATTGGTCTTTATTATGTGCGCTCTTATAATGCGATTATAAGAGTGATAACATGATTACAAATTTCAGAAAAACCAAACGTATATGACAAGTCTATAATTCACAAGGAACAACCACGTATTTCTGATCGTACTGCACGAAATACAAGCTCGATTGCAGTAATTGAAACATACATAGTCATAAAATAGGAAGTGCCGCATCTACAAATAAGCATTATCAATTAACATAGACTGGAATAGAACGTGTGTGTTACGATAAACTCAAACACGCGTTTACATACCACTTATGCTAAAGGCTCAACCCAAATATAAATTCTAAGAATTACAGATCCAGAGCTACTGATATATAATATTATAATTTGAGACTATTGAAATGATATGTAAAAGAGAACAGCAGAATCAATTATAGATCTGCTAAATTTATGAGTAACAGAAACCAAAGAGTCGTGAAGTGGTAAATTGCTTTCGAATCATTTCCAAGTAAAAGATTAACTCAGGCACAAACACAAACCAAACTATTAGGAATTAATAAGTCGGGCTAGATTCAAAAAGTGAGGAAATAATCGAACTTAGAACAGAAATTATACCTTCGGAAGGACTGGAAGTTGCAATTTGGGACTCCCAGCTGCTTTACAGAGACTGAGTGCTGGCCTGCTGGGTGATCATAGCAGGGTGAGTGTTTCTTCTAAGGTTTGAACGTTTATATAGCACAGAGGCAACGCGCAATTCCCAAAACACCTACGGTTTTCTGAGTATTTCCTTTTCATTGTTCTGTCTCCCCCACCGTCTCGTTTTTTTTCCAGTTTGTTTACTGTTCTCCAGTCTCTCTCTCTCTCTCTCTGTTTTTTTTGCTTTCCTCATTTTGCCTTAAAAGCCTTCATAATTTCTAAGGTTTATTAGCAGGATTTTTTTCTGGACAAAGATTTATTGGCAGGATTTACTCAGGTCAAAAAAATACTACGCAACAGGATTTGAATACTCTAGAAAAAAAGTTATTAGTCGCTTAAAATGAACAATCAAACACTTTAGGAGCCCTTTTTTTTTAAAAAAAAAAAAACCCTGAAGATTATCTAAAATAACAGCGCGTCTAACTGTAACCGCAAGCAAATCAAAAGGAAAGTGAGAAGACAAATTTGTTTAATCACACCCAACCACCTGCATGGCAAAGCCATAGATCAAGATTTAGAACAATTTCATTAACCGGGTGAAATCAATAATTTAAAATGTCATGAGAAAGGATGCTTCGCTGCATTGGAAGTGAAGAATCCAACGGTCACATGCTTCTTCAACAACTTGTCAAGAAGATTTTTTTATAAGCATCTGGTGTTTTGAACCTACCTCTTTTTTAACTTAGAGAGGATTTATCGAGGTAAAGATTAATCTAGATAAGATAACTGAGGCGAGAAAGTTCTACCACCAAATCGTTACATTCTTAACTCAAATTCAAGCACTTAGTTAGTTCTGAAACAACTTCTACCAATTAAGTAATCTTTTGTTATTTTCCAGCACCACCATATCTGCATGGCGAAGCTGGCTGGTATCTGATATTTTAGCTAGTGGATATAAGTTAAGGATCCACAGCAAACAACTGATAACAAGACGTTCTACATACAGAAGCAGGATATGGTTTGCAGGGGGAATGTCCAAACAATTAAGCATAGCTCAGGATTTTTTTCGGATTCTGACGTGTTCCCCAATCAGAGCGGGACCTTGATCGTGATGTTGTGAAAGTAAAACAAAATGACCCAACTGTGCAAAGTAAATTTGATGCATTGGCAGTGAAGGTGACCTCCAAATAATTTGAACCAACAAACAAAAATGTATATATTTAGTACACATATTTTAATTACCTTTCCAAATGGGCAAGAATTTTGCAAGGCTAGATATTTTATTATGAGCCACACCACTTGTCACATGACAGGAACATTTTAAAAATTGAGATAAAGCCGAAACATTGTAAGGGTTATGAAACTATACTCTTAACAAAGCCTAAGGTTAGAGTTACAAAACTTCCAAATCCAAGAATATTACGTATTAATCATGTTCTCTACGAACTCCCCAAAGCACAATCACAAATATGATAACTTGGCTTTAGATCCGTTTTTCCAGTCCCTCCCTTCTCCAGGAGCTCAGACTTACAAATTTTTCTTTTTTTGGTAAAAGGGTGGACTATAGTAGCTTGGTTTATTGGGTTTTAGAAGCATATGATAAGAAATTAAATGGCAATGATGAGAAGAGGCAAGAGTTTAAAGTGTTAAAAGGCGTCAAATCCTGGACAGACCAAAGCCAAGAGTAGAAAAATTACTTGTTTGTGTAAATAATAAGCTGGGTTATTGTGTAAACTTATATCGATAGTTTTTGCTGAGGAACAATAATATCTGAAAGTTATTTTAGATTTAATATGAAATGTTAAAATGGAATAATTTTACCTTTTACCGTTAAAAAATTAATAGTTAATATCAATTTTTTAATATTTAATGTAAGTTTTTTCTGGGTAGAGAGGAAAATTGCTAAGTTTAGAAATTTAATGTTAGTTTTTAAACAATATAAAATAATATGACTACGTTTTTAAACTTCCGGAGTCTTTGAATTTGAAAGATTTCCCTATTGAGTAATTTGGATAGTAACCCAAATAATTTAATATGCCTATGCTGAGGCCTAAGGGTATGCTTGGTTTTGCTGAAGATAATTGCAGAAGAGAAAACCAACTCAGTAGATAATGGAAGAATCAAGAAAGTATATGAAGCTTGATCGAAGGAGCAGTTAAACCAAGAGATGATCGAAACAAAACAAAATGATAGCCGTAGTTTCCACATCATTCGAATCTTCTATTTTGTTTCCATAACTCAAATACTCTTGAATTTTTCATAATACAAACATACCTTCAAATGAAAAAATACCCAGGGAAGCCCAGCTAGACCAGAAAAAATACAAGAAGATAACAGAGTCTCACCCTAGAGATTCGAAAATCCAGTGACATGCAGGTGAAATCGATTGTCCGATACACAACATAAAAGGGGAATCGGTTTTAGATTTTGACTACTTTTACCAGTTTCGTGATTGTATGGTGCCCAACTCCAAACACATTCAGCCCAACATTTCTGACCCGTGGCTCAGTCCTGCAGCTGAATAATTGCCCATTTGGACCGAGCCAGACCAACATCAGTTCGAGATAGCCCAGTTAAGAAAATAGGTCTTGAACTATGCACACAAAAATAGAACCCAAAGCTACCAACAGGGTTGGGTATGATAGAAGGAGTTAGTTTCTCACAACAAGATGAAATAATGTTTGAATATCCGTTGGTAGAAGTGCCCACATTTGACGCCCAACAATGTTACGAACATGATTGTTTCCAATAGAAAGATACTTGTGCCTCCCAAAAAAACAAAAAAGAAAAAAAAGAACCCACAGCTAAAAGTTGAGACGCCTAAATCCAAAAGAGTGGGGGTGTATGAGGTTCTTTAAGTACCATAAGGTTTAGTACGGTTGGCACTTAGCTGAGTTTTTTAAGCATTTAGTTAGGGCTGGGTTTGATCCCTAGGCGTTGTGTATAAAAAGAGTCTCGTGGTCAGCACTAAAGCTTCTTTGGAAAGTCTACTGTGTAAGGAGATTACTCATCCCTACTTGCGATGCGATGGATATCCAGGCCTACCAAAAAAAAAAGAGTGGCGTCTGTGAACAATCGGAAGTAACAGGAAGATATGAATATTTAGATAAAATTGTGATAACGTGGTCCTCTTGTATACTTTAAGGAGGTCCTGCAAAAAAGTTGTTCACGTATGGACACAAAAATATATTTAGGAATGTAATTTCTCAATTGACGATATACTCCTATAACTTATTGACTGTCGTGAGAAGAGAGAGCAAGCTATAGAAACTTGTAAGTTGAAACCCAGTCATTTACATGAGAAGAGTTTGAAGGGAACCCAAGGGATCAACAAAAATAATGTCGTAAGCCATGAGGCGAACTAAGGTATAAGGAATAAGGATGTTGAAAAATGACGAACACACATCATTTCAAAATCGAAATTCCTTACTATACGATTGGGAAACCACAAAAGGATTATTTCATGAGTCATTTTTCCTAAGTCGAGATAAAACTTTTCTTACATACTTATCTCCTAATCATAAAAATTATTCTCTAAAAATTAATCTAAGTGTATGTCTGTTTTAACTTTTTAAAAGTATTTTTAGATTTATGATGTAAATATATTAGATGAATTTTGTATTGAGTTAAGAAAAAAACTTTTAGGGTTCCTAAACATGCCCATGCAGTTTGAGCTGTGAATTGTAATAGTCCTTTGCGCAAGACATGACGCATTTGTTACTGTTGGAGATGCTGGTTTAAACTGGTTTGTTTGTACGTTTCACATTACAGAGAAGTAGAGAACAGAAAATTCTCTAACTTTTTCTCTCATTTTTCTTTTCTTTTTCCTTTTTTAATTATTTTTTTAGGATATAAAGGTATGCTGAAATAGATTTGTCGCCAAACCTTCACGAGTCAACAAAATCTTCTCTAAACTGTCTACTGTTCCAGTCAGTTCACTGAATATAAACTGATTCACTGAACTAACTAGAACAGTAGAAAATGGAAAAAGAACAGAAAAGGTGAAGCACACGAGTCAAATTTTTATCTGCCTACTTTATTTCAGTATTCTCAATCTTTAGTAAATTAGGGAGCATCAATTTAAACTTGATGACTTTTATCTAGCCTTCATAATTTGCAAGTTTGAAAGCCCCCAACCAAATAATTTCACGTGGACCTTATAGTTAGAGCCTTGATCAAGTCATATTGAGCACACAGTGAAGAACAACTTCAAGGTCCGAACTATACCAATGTTTGTTCACTAACTAAGACCAAACTCTTTCATACCCCAAAAAAAAAAATTGTCCAGATACTCTGTTTAAACTAGTTTTAAGAATTGAACCCTATTTTGCATAACCTGAAATTTTGACAGATTTCAATCATGAAGCTCCGCATAAGATACTGTGGCAAAACTTCTTTTCATAAATAGGATCCAAGAGGAAAACACCTAAAGGAATAATATGAATATCCAGCTATTTGCCAGTGATTCTAAATTCAAACCAATCAAATCAAGGGTCCCATCTCAATTGCACGTGCACATGCAAGGCACAACAGTACCAGACAGAGATTGAACCAGTTCTCTTTTCTTGCCTCCCCAAAGGCCCGTACCTTCTTCATGTCTCTTCCTTTTTTTTACTTATTATTATTATGATCCAAAGCTTAGAATTTGTGCATGTCCATGATTATGCAGATTGCAGAGCTATATAGCGATAGAACAAAGTTTGGTTGAATTTGCCAAGACAGTCATCAAAGCCTTTCTTCCCAAAAGAAGCTTTATGCTCAACCTTTTCTTCTGCGTGGGTTCTTGGTTTCAACCTTTTTGTCTCCTTGTGTTCCTTTGTTCTTTGTTCAGGGGACACTTCGCCTTATTTTAATGTGTGTGTACATGTTAAAGCTAGGGCTTTCTGAAACTAACAGAGTGCACGTAAAATTTGTGAGAATTATGATTTAAACAGACAAGGATGGGGCCTCCCAAAGAGAGGTTTAATTAGTGGGTTTAAGATAGGGACAATAAAGCTAAAAAACATTGTTTCACAGGAGAAGCCTAATCATTCTCTATGCGTTTTTCGTTAAAATAGTTTGGTGAGCCTAACCCCTCATAAGTATAACTTGTTCTTTTAATTTGCTTTCTAGAACCAAAAGAGGTAAAAAAAACAAAAAATACTAGCTTTAAGCTTTTTTTAAGCCAGAATGTCTCACCAAGAATTACATCTCCTAAGCAAGAAGATATTATATCCCTCTAATCATTATATCCCTGCAAGAAGATACTATTAGATATCATTCAGTTTTTTCTCCCAAACATGCCCGGATTCTTCCAGGAGACCCACCTTTGTGTGATGTGAGAATTTGGACTTTCAGCAGATCGATGTACGAGGGCAAATTCGACAACTCACTTTTTTATTTATGGAGATTGAAATATTTAATTCACCATATTGAAAGGAATGGCCTGGTAAATGCTTTTGGAGTATTACCACACAGCGTCTGCTTTTGCTATTCCAGACATAGTAAAAATCATTAAATCAGAATCTAGGACAGTTCCCAGGTATCCTTACTTACTCCCACAACTATATTTATATATATCCTGCTGTACCACAACACAGACCAAACCTTCTGCATCTTCAGCTAGAGGATTATTAAGCATTATGGATGAGTCTTGGTCCATTATCTCAGCCTCCCTCTGTGGATTTGTCTTGGTATTGGCTTTGCTTCTCAAATATCTGAGAAAACAGAGTAGCCAATTGGCTTTGCAAGAGAATCTGCCTCATGGAAGCATGGGCTTGCCGTTTTGTGGTGAAACTCTTGGCTTCCTCAAACCCCATGAATCATTCTCCCTAGGAAGCTTCTTACAACAACGTTGTTCTAGGTAAACCATATTCTTTCAAGGACGTTGTTCTCTGGTGTTGTTACCCCATCACTGTCACTAAGCAATTATCCTTGTTATGCAGGTACGGTAAAGTTTTCAAGTCCCATCTGTTTGGCTCCCCCACCATTGTTTCCTGCGACTACGAGCTCAACTTGTTCATTCTTCAGAACGAAGGAAAACTGTTCGAGGCTGATTATCCTAAGGTTATGCATGACATCCTCGGAAACTTGTCTCTCCTTGTTGTCACTGGGGACCTTCATAGGAAGCTACGAACCTCTGCCATTAGCTTTATCTGTGCCGCCAAATCCCAATCTTCTTTCCTTCCGTCTGTAGAAAAGCTTGCACTCTCAACAGTTAATTCGTGGCGTCACTGTGAACAAGTTGGTTTTTATGCTGAAGCTAAAAAGGTGAGGTTTCTGTCTGCCACCACTTGGTATATATATTTTACAAGAAAAAGCATTAAAAATGAAGATATACATAATATTGCATTTTTCTTCTGTGGTTAAAACAGTTCACAATCTGTGCTATGCTGAAGCTTTTGTTGAACATGGAACCAGACGAGCCTCTTGGCTCTCAGATTCTTAAAAACTTCGAGACTTACATGAGAGGTTTCGTATCACTGCCATTAAATATCCCTGGAGCTACATATTCCAATGCCGTGAAGGTACAAATCAATTATTATTATTTTTAAATGGATTAACTGTTTAGTTAACCGAGGGGCATTTGAAGATGTTGACGCTGATATATTCTACCGTTGTGGGATTTTATATCAGGCTAGAATAAGACTCTCGACCATTGTCAAAGGGATAATAATAAAAAGGCTTAAAGGTAATGTGGGGTCGTCGGAATTAGGAGAGGACCTCTTAAATGTGATATTGTCAAAGCCAAACCTTTGTGTTGAAGAGATGGTGAGTATTGTATTGGACCTCATGTTTGGTGGTTATGAGACAACAGCAAAACTATTGTCCTTGATTGCCTATTTCCTTGGCCAATCACCTATATTCTTACAAAGCCTCAAGGTACCTAGCTAGTCTTCAATTTTTATCCCCATTTTTTATTTAATCACTAGTCATTACTGATCTGTTGATGATGGTTACTGATACAATAATAAAAAACTCCACAGGAGGAACATCAAGTAATTAGGAAAAGCAAAATAGAGGGAGAACCATTGAACTGGGAAGACTTCAAGCAAATGAAGTTCACTCTTGATGTAAGAAAAACACTCACTTTACCATACAACAATTTCATTTTACCTCCTCGAGATCATTCAGTTTCTCATCATATAAATAAAATCAACAAAATTCTCGCCATCAGGTTATAAATGAGGCAACAAGATGTGGGAACGTAGTCAAATTTTTGCACAGGAAAGCTATTGGAGATGTCAAGTTTAAAGGTATTTAAGCTGAAATTAAGTTGATATTATCTTTCTTCTTGTTAAACAGAAAATTTTGCTCATTTCCTCGAGCTGTTGCAGATTTTGTTATACCCGAAGGATGGAAGGTTCTTCCTATTCTGTCCGCTGGGAATTTGGATCCTCTCTTCTATGAAAATCCTTCAAAGTTCGATCCTTCCAGATGGAATGTATGTTATATAATACCCTGCCATTAACAACTGAAACTCATTTATGCTCGTCAAACCAATACTTGAACTCAAAACACTACATATCAAACATTTGTCTCTATTGGTATAGGACACTTCAACGTGCAAGAAAGCTACACCATTTGGTGGAGGCTCACGACTCTGTCCAGGGGCTGATATAGCTAAAGTGGAGATAGCTTTCTTCCTTCATCATCTTGTCCTTAATTATAGGTAATCACCATGCATAGCACACACTAACCAGGGCCACACTGTCCACTAGAATAATGACTCAGTACTCTCACTTGTACACCACTTGGGAATCCATATGATTATTTTTTTATCAGTTTATAAGCAAACTGTAGTAAGTAGTAATGCAGCCAATAATTAAGATGATAGGGTTATATGAAGAATAAAAAATAATATTCGCTTTTGGTGTTACTTGCTACGTGATTACTCTACCAGGTGGAAGATCATATCAGATGACTACCCATTGGCTCGTCCTTACGTGGATTTCACCAAAGGCTTGCTATTGGACCTTGAAAAGTTGGACTCATCATAAAAACACTGCTTTTGGAGAGACGCTTGAGAATGTGAATAGATCTGATGTGTTGAAGAAAATGAACTGGGATGATTTATGGCATGTATAATAATATTCTAGCTCTGTTATTTTATTTGGTAAAATTTATTCCTGCTCTATTGTTATTTAAAAAAAAAAAAAAGGTTGGTGCGTGACCAACTTGGGTTCGATTTCAGTTTGTCCATGTGAATAATAGTAACTAGTTCTATAACTCAGCTCCTTGTTCCCTTGTAACTTGAAATAAGGAGTGAGCTCCATGCATATCGTGTTCATTTAATTTTGTACAAGTTCTTCCTAGGGTAGAGCAAGGAACTAGTTTTGGTGCCTATTTTTTGGATGAACACCATTTACCTATCCCATCTGAACGGTCTTGATGGAATCTAGACGGTCTAGATTTGATTTTTAAAAAAATTGGTGATTTTTAAATAAAAAAATCATTTTTTGAAAAAATATTAGTTAAGAGATTATTTTTATTTTAGATTTTCTACCCATTAAAATATATTGTTTTTTAAAAAAAATATTAGAAAGCAACAAAAATCAAATTTGGATCATCAGGTCTTATTTAGACGGTTTAGATCCCATCTAAACGGTCCAGGATGAGATAGGCAAATGGTGTCTATCCAAATGATAGGCACCGAAACTGAATCCGGTAGAGCAATAGGCGGGTTGGGCAACCCGAGGCCAAACCCATAGCCGGCCCATTGAACTTTAAACGAGTATTGGCTAGCTCATACTCATACCTCAATCCATTTAAAGCTGTCTAAACTGGCTAGCACATAAATAGGTGGGCTAACCAAATTTTGGATAATCCATTTACATTTGACTTGTTTATTTTTTTGAAAAAAAATAACATACTTAAGCATTAATCATCCATCTAAATTTATCATTATAAATTTAAAAATCTAAATATTCAAAGTTCAATAATTACAATGCACACAAAATAACATAAATTTAGATAAATATCATCATAACATAAATTTATTCAAGATAGAAGTCAAAGAACGTCTTCACCTTACGCTAGAATATAGATCAATGAGATAAGTAATTATTAAAAAAAACACTAAATGGGCGATTAAGACAGCTCGTAGGTGTGCCCATATATAGCCTGCCCATTTAAATCTTAAATGGACAGGTTCTAAGTTCTAACCCATCTCATTATAGATCTTTTTAGGCGGACTCAAAATAATCTAATTACGTTGGGCCCTTCCTTTCAACATATATTTTGATGATCCAATCGAATTATATATGGTATTTTGTTAGCTAGATCCAGTTAATATAGACAAGAATGTGTTAAAAATATCAGTTGAGCATGCTTATTTATCGGTAAATTTTTAATTTAAACGCACAAATACATTCTCAAAATGAAAGCTCTCTTGGAGTACAAGGTTAATACTTTTGTACAATTTCACATACAATTTTTAATTTCCTCCAGCACAGCTGAAAAACCATTATTAGTGATTTTCAAAATTTTATTTACATAAAAAAAAAAGAATTTTATTCTTGCATTTACATGTCTATTTAAGGGTAACTCATACTTTTTATTATTTTATACATAATAGCATGATACAAGTAACTTATATAGAATAAAGATTCATGCCAATCGAAACTATAAAAAGGCTCGGCCCAACATTAAGCTTCTATCATAACTGAAACAAAGTGGGCCGATTGCCCCAGAAAGGAATAACTTGGGCGATTCCGGCCCATGACTGCGCAGGTCAGTTCTGACAAAAAAAATAAAGGAGCTCTGCGGCGGAAAAAGCCTACGCAGTTGCTTGCCCCACCGATTTCTTCCTCTCCACGACATACCGGGTATACTGTATCTCTGAAAAAAGCTCGTCGAGTCGACTCCATCAAACTCTGTGAGTACCTCTCTCGCTCTCTCTCCCATCGAACTTCATTCAGCTGTAAGTTTGCACTGATCGCAGAGCACATTAGCACTCTCGCCACCTTACCCAGATCTTAGTGGTTCAATATCTTGTCGGTCTTCTTATTGGTTTTTCCTTCTTTGTTGTTTAACAATTTAATTTTCCTCCAATTAATCTCAAATGTGAACAATTGTCGCGGTGTCTCTGTTTTTGTCTAGATCGGATTTGACGCTGCTGCTTTTGATTGCTGATGAAATTTATTTAGGATAGAAAAATAATCGTTACTATCAGAGTAGAACTTCTCTTCTCTTCCATGGGAGTGTGTTTTACTTTTTTTTTGTTCATGCGATGCTTAGCTCAAACCTTCACTTTCGGTCATCACAATTAGGGACTTAGGCTGTCGTATTTTGGCAGGTTTCTCTTAGTTTTAGGGTCTTGTAATATTTTGTGGAAAATATTACTAATGAGTATATTATACATATAGGTCAATACGAATTTTAAGTATCTGTATTTATGTTTTGTTGTAGGTCAATACAAATTTTAAGTATGTCTAAGTTGGAGGTTCCTCCCAAAGGTGGATTTAGTTTTGATCTCTGCAGAAGAAATGCCATGCTCGAAAAGAAGGGTCATACGCCAAAATCTTTTCTGAAGACAGGAACTACAATTGTTGGTTTGATATTCCAGGTATGGTTGCTTGGTTGCTCTTTACTTTCTAGTGCTTAATATTTATTGTTTCACTCCATGACTTTAAGTGGAATTTTAACAATGTAACAAGTCTTTGGAAGTAATGTCTTCCTCCCATGAGTGGAAATGGCTACGACTCTACCAAAAAAGTGATATGATGAAAATCATAGATAGGATTTTTTTTTATGGACATTCCAAGTCTAAATGCTTATTTAGTATTTGAGCTTTTATTTATTAGCGTTTGTTGCCAAATGTTAAAATACGTTCCCACATATAATATATAATGGCCAAGAGTTTTCATTTGTCTCTTGCTGTTTCTGTTACTAAAATGAGAATCTGCTTTAGCATGCTCAGAAACCGCAAGTGAGCCGCTGTGTAATGGAAGACTAGACTTAGAAACTTGGCCATGAATCATGATTTAAGTGGAGAGTGAAATGTCTGGTTTTAGTTTGGAATCTTATGTAATGTAAGTTTCTTAAAAGTTTGATGTCCAGCCATTTGGGTTTCTTTTATGCCTATGGTATACAAAACAATTTATTAAATCAACAAAGTTCAGTTGAATCGGCTGCTTGCGTTTGTGTGGGTATCTCCATCTGCTGAGGTGGTGGTGTTGCATTTTTGTGGGGATCTCCGTCTGTTGAGGTGAAAGGGTTCTGTTTGAATTCAATGCTCATATTTGTAAGGCAGATACCATGAAGCATATTACGAAATTATGCATGCCAGTGCAGCTAATAATAGATCTTTACATGCTGGTAATTAATTAGTAATGGGAAATATTGTTGTTACCTGCCAGTTCCTTGAGGTTGCAATGAGTAAATATCTTCTCGTCATGTTGGTAACTAGCTGCTGAAGGGGCTGATCTCCAGCTCATTTCTGATCATGTTTTAACACACACCTAACAGTCTACTTTTTTTTAATTTGTAAACTCTTTACATATTAATTTTTTTATTTAATCCCTTGGTGGAGTGGGCTCTCCCCTCCCCTGCCTAGCTTCACCAAGCAGGGGAAATAATCAGGCTGCGCTTCTACAAATTTTTGTAGTGATTGTCATCTTAAAGTCGAACTACAATTTATACTTTCTATCAGCAGATAGAACATTATGAATGTCTCATAAGAATATAAGATTTGCATGTTATTACATCAGATGTGTTAAAACTTATAAAAGTGGATCTTTAAAAAATATGGTAGCTGTTTCCTTTTGCTGCAGCTTACTTTCTCACAAAGCAGTCCATAATTAAGGCTCTTAATGATTGCTAGGATGGCGTGATTCTTGGAGCAGATACAAGGGCCACTGAAGGACCCATAGTTGCTGATAAGAACTGTGAGAAAATTCACTACATGGCACCCAACATATATTGCTGTGGAGCTGGTACTGCTGCTGATACTGAAGCAGTAACAGGTATTTTGTTGCAATAATATATTTTTGGCCGCATAATACTTCTTGTCTCATGGCTTCTGGAATATGGCTTTGTTCAAGTTTTTTGTCTTTTTTATAAGTTTGTTCTTTCCTGTAGACATGGTAAGCTCCCAACTGCAATTACATCGCTACCATACTGGTCGAGAATCAAGAGTTGTTACAGCTCTGACACTTCTGAAGAAACATCTTTTCAAGTTGAGTTTCAGAACTTCCTTTGCAATTAAACTTTCTCCCTGCTGTAGTATTCAAGTTGACTTTCTATATAATTGTGCAGTTACCAAGGTCATGTCCAAGCAGCTTTAGTACTTGGCGGGGTTGATGTCACTGGACCTCATTTGCATACTGTAAGTTCATTGCTTGACAACTCTATACTTGAATTTCCTTGTTTTGAATGCATGCAGTGTTATATCTTGTGACTTCTGATGATATATATGGCAGATATATCCTCATGGTTCAACTGACTCGCTCCCCTTTGCGACAATGGGATCTGGTTCACTTGCTGCTATGTCTCTATTTGAGTCTAAATACAAGGAAGGATTGACTGTAAGTAAGCATGCTGTGGTTAAGAAGTCTGGGACTGTTAAATGGCTAGCCCGTTTTAGGAAAACAGACGACTTTAAAATCTCTTGACATTTACATTCAACAACATTTTGATTCTGACAGATAATTTTTTTTTAAAAAAAAAAAAAAAAAAAAACTGGTATGTGAGTGTAGAAACATTAGCGATGATTTAGGCTTTGATTATGATTTATGAGCCATGAGATTTGATTTTGCCTCTTGCTGGATATTTTGATATATTATCAACATTCTGATGTGATGCAGAGGGATGAAGGGGTACAGCTAGTGGTTGACGCAATCTGTGCTGGTATATTCAACGATTTGGGAAGTGGAAGCAATGTGGACGTTTGTGTGATAACCAAGGTTAGTGTTTTGATGCCATTCAGACTCTGCAATTGTGCTTTTGAAGGGAGGAATTTAATTTTCATTGATGTACTGATTTTATTCTAATATTGCACAGGGACATAAGGACTACCTCAGGAACCATCTGCTGCCAAATCCTCGGACATATGTTAATCCAAAAGGCTTTACCTTCCCTAAAAAGACTGGTTTGTGGCAAACTTCCATTTAATACACTTTAGACCCCTTGGCCTTGCACCTTTTTTTCTTGCTGTCAGTCTGACAAGAGTCTACGTAAACTAACATGACTTAAAAGTATCTTACGCGTATTGTGTGGAATTTCCTGCGTCATGCCTTCTCTTCCTGATTTAGCCGGTTTGAATTTAGTGATATATCGATGTTGTGCCTAAAACGTTAAATCTTTTCTGTGGCGCAGAGGTTCTCTTAACAAAGATTACTCCCTTGAAGGAGAGGGTTGAAGTGATCGAAGGAGGGGATGCTATGGAAGAGTAGCAATGGTATGGACGGGGACTAATGTGTGTGTACGAAACTTGACTAGTGGAATGGTTCCGCAATATTTATCGTCGTACTTTAGAATCATGACTTGTTTTTACCTAAAAATGAATCCCATTAAATCAGTTCAAGTGGGAACTATGTTTACTTCAAATTTTCATTACATGCAAGGGGAAGGGAACCGGTTTTGGTGCCTATCTTTTGTATAGGCACCATTTGCCCTTCTGATCTGGACCGTCCAGATCAGGACGGTCTAGATTTTTTTTTTTTTTAAATTGCTGCTTTTTGAAAAAAAAAAAATCATTTTTTGAAAAAATATTAGTTGAGAGATTATCTTTATTTTAGATTCTGTACCCATTAAAATGTTTTTTTTTAAAAAAATAGAAAGTAAAAAAAATAAGATGAATTTGTCAGGATCTAATCCGGACGATTCAGGAGAGAGAAGCTCCCCCTATCTAACCTTTAGATAGGTAGGGAATCTCATTCCTAAGCAGAAGTATTGATTCTCACTGAAAACTACTGGAGGGCCGCAGAATCCTGTTTCAGGGGAACGGGCGTTGGAGCTTGGGAGGGAGCCAGGAAATGAATTGGTCTCAAGGGATCATTAACGGCTCGTTATGTTTTTATCCCACTCTTTTTTTTTTGCTCAAGTTATCCCACTCTTCAAACATGGGGCTATTCGTATTTCTCGAGTTGATTGTTCCTTGTCTGGTTATTATCCCTCGTAACCTTTTCCCTACTCAAGTAGTGTACAATCCCACGCATTTCTAATGTTGCTTGCCTTAATGCAGTTCCCCTCGTTTTAATGTTTGATTGAACTTGCTAAATTTATTAATTACATGGACTAGCATTAATTAATTATTTATTTAATGAGAATGGGAGTATTTTATTTTATTTTTAGTAATCATTTTAAACTAATATCAAGCATAAAATATATCGTTTTATTTTTACGGGCCTCTTATAATAGAGGCTTCAACCTACACTCCATTCCTCCACTTATCAGTGGTTTTTTTTTTTTTTTTTTTTTTTTTTTTTTTTTTTTTTTTTTATCACTTGACAATAATAAAAAAAAAAATGAGAGAAAATTATATTCATATTTATGATAAAGTGAACTATTATTTTAATATATACTAAATTGTAAAGTGAGGAGGAGGAGATCACGGCTAAGGTAATTTTGTTCTAATTTTTATCCCAGTAATTTTGTACAGCTATTTGACCAAATATGCAGTATTTTGCTTTAAAAATTAAGAAATAATAATGAATATAGGGTTAAGAAGTAATTTTGTCCTAGCCATTATTTCAGTTAACGAGGAGGAAGAGATTTACCAATGATCTTGCTTTAAAAATTAAGAAATTATAAAAAATAAATGGTTAATGGGGAAATATTGTCACAATCGTTCTCAGTTTATTTTGACTATTAGTTGACTAAATATGTAGTGATTTTGCTTTAAAAATTAAGAAATCTTAATAAATGAAGGTTAAAGAGCAATTTTGTTTTAACTGTTATCTCAGTTAATGAGGAGAAAGAAGAGGATATTTACTAGTGATTTGCTTTAAAAATTAAGAAATCATAATAAGTAACGAGTTAATGGGCACCGTTTTTTATCAAATATGTTGAACTAGAAGTTCACATGTCCACGTCGTTTTTTTAAAGTATAAATTTTTTCCGAAAGTCTATATGTTATCTACTTTTTTTAAAGTTAGATTTAAAACTTATAGAATAAATAGAATTTCCAACCCAACATATTTGGTCAATTAATAATCAAAATTAATTGAAATAATAGTCAGGATAAAATTACTTCTCTTTTATATTTATGGGATAAATTGCTCTTCACAAAACTTTTAGGGAAAATTCCATATAAATATATTAGGTTGATAAATTTAACAAATCTTAAATTGGGTCAATGACTTAATTCAGAATATTTAAATTTAAATTATTTTCCAGTAATACCCTTAACTTATCCTAAAAAGAGAGAGAGAGAGAGAGAGAGAGAGAGAAGGGAAAGCAAGAAGTCGACGTCGTACCAGCCCAGCCATCCAGATCCCCTGCTCTGGTGTGTTCAAGAACAAGATTTCTTGAGAAGTGCCTACCATCCTAAATCTCGCTTCTTGGATCTTTCCGTTCTCGTATCGTTAACCCCATCGTCGATTCCTGTGGTCTTGACCGATAATCAACAAGGTTGGTTCCATCCATAATCCATATAATATCAAGTAGACAAAAAAAATGCACAAACTTTCCCACAATTGTTATATTTTATTCTGATTAGGTGAATATATTCGAAGTTTAGTAAATACAAGAGGACAAGAGGCACCAGATCGAGAACCAAGCAGAAGGCTGACTTTTTTTTTTTTTTTTAAACAATTCTATTGGTTTCATTACTTTCAATACAGGGATTACATCTGCACTACAAGACACTTACGAGAATCACAAAAGCAGGACATGCCACAAAAGGGAACAAAGGCAACTGAGACGAGATAAAGGGATCTTAGGAAAAGGGGAAAAAAAAACCTGATAGTCTGACCAAGCTACCAGGAAAAAAATTAAAGACACTCAGATCAACACCGGCACCACACGGACGGGGAAAAAATACAGGGATCAACCTGATTCACATGAATTGGCTCATAACGTTCGGAAAAATACAGAGATTAAGTAAAAGGAATTTTAAAAAAATGAAGATTGTAGCCTTGTATGTCGATTTTTTGATGGTGTTGAGGCCTCCAATGATTTTCTTGTTGTTAGGGTTCTTCCGTAGTGAGTAAACAATAATATTCTTTCTCTAATTTTGCTTCTTCTTTTTTAAATTAACTAAGGGATATAGAGGTAATTTAGTTTAAATTCTAAATTCCTAATTGAATCACATAACCTAATTAATAATTTGTTCAATTTAGCAACTCTAATTATAATTTATATAATTCGACCGTCTTTGGGATTCTCCCAAACTTTTATGAAAAAAATTGCCGCTGACCCGTAAATAAATGAATAAGAGCATGCGCGACCGGAAAACCCAATCCAGAACGGGAATAGGTAACGTGTTGGGTTACGAAGGTGCCACTCACACGTCACGCTCTGGCCGTTAAACTTTAAACCCTTTTGATTTGTCGCTGTTCATTTTCTGTCTCTCTTCCTCTTCATTCTCTTATTCTCTATTCTCGATTTTTCAGTTCTCATTCTCATTCCGCTTCCTAACCCGCTACATTATTCACTGCCCTACTTGCTGAAACTATTTGTTCCGCAGTGCCTCTTCTATCCTTGATCTGCAACTGCGTCATTTCCTCTCCATGTCTTACGACTACCTTTTCAAGTATATCATTATCGGAGACACAGGTCAATTCCCTCTCTGAACCCTAGCTTCTATTCCACTTTGGTTATGGTTTTCTAATTAATTGAAGTTGCTGGCATTTGTTGGTTGTGGTGCAGGTGTTGGGAAATCATGCCTGCTTCTGCAATTCACCGACAAGAGGTTCCAACCCGTCCATGATCTGACTATTGGCGTGGAGTTTGGCGCTCGTTTGGTGTCCATCGACGACCGACCCATCAAGCTCCAGATATGGGATACTGTAAGTATCTGTTTCATTCTACTCTTGTTTTCTCGAAATTTAATTACGCCAACATTTGACCTCTCTCAATGCTTCTTTTAGTATTTGAAATAGGTTTTGAGGATTGATTGGAAATTCATACCTAAAGAGTTATAATTATAATTATTTTTTTGGTAGTTTCACTATTTTGAAACATACAACGCTAAAAGCCACAATTGAATTGACGTCCTTATATTCTCTTTTGATATATTTTATGTTTGATTGTATTAAGCGGGGATATTTTCATTTCAAGAATCATTGACCCATAGAGTATCATCTATTTATGACTGACTGCAAACTTTTCGGTCATTGAGTCCCTGAACATAGTAGATGATGAAGTCACATCTAAAACCTAATTACTGATCTGAACGACTCTCTTCTTTCCAATTAAGGCTCTGGATTGTGGAATTCGAGTGTGTGGTAACCTTAACTTGATATAGTAATGAATTCTGTATTTGTCCTTATAATCACATTGCATTGCCGAGGTTTTATATTCTAGATTCACCACAACAGATTTAAGGTTATAAATTCTAATAATGCATATTTACTGATGCGAAATACCTATGTAGGCTGGGCAAGAATCTTTTAGATCAATCACTAGATCATACTACAGAGGAGCTGCTGGAGCACTTCTAGTTTATGACATTACAAGGTTAGTATTGTATATGTTAGTTGACGTGTAGGCATTAACTTTGTGCTTAAGAGTCATGCCAAGCTCTATAACCCTTCTACGTGCTTCTACATTGTCTAGTCTCTGCCTCTTTTGTTTATGTTAATAGGTCCCAGGCTTTCACTGTACTTACAGTAAAAGTTAATGTGGAATTTTGTGCTGATTCTGCAGCATACGTTAAGTTCACACGCCTCTGGGAGCTTATTGAAGTTTTATTATACCTAGTCCTTTTGTTATTGTTGATTCTTCTATTTGAAAGCTGCCTCCTTTGTACTGGCCAACGATTCTTTTAGGTTGTCTGTGTTCTGAACTAACTGTTTTAGATTATTTTCTTCTGTCATGCATATGTGTGGACGCTAGTTCCCCTAGCCCTTTGCATTTGTAGGCCCGCAGACCATTTGTTATGTTTGTATAAAATGATGATCAATGCCATCCAATACCAACTTCCTATTTTTATGTCTGTTTTTATTTCCTAATCCTGCCGTTATCTGAAAGTCAGATGTTTTTTGTTTTCAGGAGGGAGACATTTAATCATTTAGCAAGTTGGCTCGAAGATGCCCGGCAGCATGCCAATCCTAACATGACGATCATGCTTATAGGGAACAAGTGTGATCTGGCTCACCGAAGGGCAGTGAGCAAAGAGGAGGGGGAACAATTTGCAAGGGAAAATGGGCTTTTGTTCTTGGAGGCTTCTGCAAGGACTGCTCAAAATGTGGAAGAGGTGATTGATATTTGCAGACTCAAAATTAAGAGTTCATTGAATGTCCTTTACAGCTTCTGGAATATCGTGATTTTTCCATTAGAGTCAAAAGTAATTCGAAGGCATATTTTGCAGGCTTTCATCAAGACTGCTGCTAAGATCCTTCAGAATATCCAGGAAGGTGTATTTGATGTATCTAATGAGGTAACATATTGCGCGTTTGATTGGTGGTGGGAACTTTTACTGAGGGGACCAATTATCTTGGACTGGTCATTATTGGTCTCAGACCAATATAGCATATAAACCTAGATTGCATAGTTTGGATACTTTTTGCATCATCTGATTGGGTGGTCTAACTAACTATATGCAATTTTCTTGTCAAGAATTCCTTAAAACGAAACGTTGGATGATGATTTTATAAAGTAATTTCACGTGATTGCCATAACGAAAATTGGCTATGCTTCTTTTTCTTGCAGTCGTTTGGCATAAAGGTTGGCTATGGACGTCCACAGGGGCAAGCAGGGGCTAGAGATGGAACTGTTAGTCAGAGCGGTGGGTGTTGCAACTGATTTTTAGGAAACAGCTTCTGTATTTGGTACTTTGGCCCCAACTATATCTGCAATTTCATGTTGTCGCTGAATACACGCCTAGAATTGTCTTGTGAATAATGGATAGCACTAAAGTTTCTTGTATAGCTCTAATATCAAGCGTTCTTGGGACATAGTTTCCTCCGTCATAACAAAATTGTACCGCCAAACCATGAAAGCCTGGTTGTATATCATACGTCTTTGTTAAATTTTCAAGTGCTAGGTTGTGATCCTTTTGCTCCTGCGTGGAAACAATATCTACTCATTGACTCTTAAGCAATGTGGGAAACGGTTCAATTGACACCCAATGAGCAAGCAAATCATTTAATTCCACCACTACATAGAATGTAGATCAGTCATTAATATCTGATTTATCATCATCATGACGTAAACTGTTGAATAGAAAAACTGGGAAAATGCAGGCTTAGCGATTTTAAAATGATCGACTCCCAATTGACGCCAACACGGAATTTGTGAAACGTACTTTTGGCCTTTTTGTTGCTTTTTATGGACAGTGCCATCCGTGGTATTCCTTGAAAAAATGAATGATGAATGGAGTAAATATTATTTCAATCATGACAGCGCTTCCTGTGTATTTCATTATAATGTCGTTAATTAAATATGATTTTTGAAAATTAAATGTATGATTTTCTATTGTTAAACCATACATACACTGTTTATCCCTTAGCAAATCATAATTGGATCGTTTCAGCAGATTCTACATAAACCACCAAAGCAAACATAATCTTGATAAATTAGGCAACGTAATCTGGTACATCATTCAAAAGGTTTCTAATTTGATTTTTCCTACAAAATCTGAGCTGGACGAGAAGAAAATTGTGTTAGACGAATCACAGCTGAATCATGAAAATACACAAGTCTAACACAACCAACCAACCGGGGAAGTGATGTGCACTCTGCTAGAATTTAACAAAATTGGCCGCTAAGGCATTACAAACCACCAAATACCTGCAAGAAGCAAGGCGGAAAAGGTTCAATTCCATGCATGATGTTATAGTACTTGTGCAAAAACACAAGACAAAACCAAGAGCTATAACCAATAACCAAACTGACTTACCGCATCTAATAAATCGTCAGTGAGTTTGGGTTTATTACCATCAGCATTAGCAGATATTGGTTTTTTCTGGGGGAAATGGCGAATCACTTTGGCAATTTTTCCCGAATCTTGTTCAAGTTTCCGCTTCTGAGAAAGCAGAACAAAATTGTGTCGCTTAATGATTCTCCAAAATATAACATTAGTGCTAAAACTACAGAAACAAAGCATCCCTGAACAAAGTTTCTGATTACAAATTTACCAATGATGAAGCAAGTTATAGCAGTCGGCATGAAAAGGCATATGCAGAGTAAGAACATGTTACCATCAACAAATGCGACAGCTTCTATTCTTATGGCAAAATAACTCCAATCACAATTCAAAATTGGTCTTTCTCTACAACTGTAGAGTTTATAGCATAATTTTCACAAGCTTTTACATTACATGAGCAATCATGAAAGAACCAAAATGGGGGGATTAAAGATGGGAAAGCCAACTATCCAAGAATATGTAGCAAATTCGAAAGCCAACGTAATTTATTTAATTAAGTTTCATTCTATTAGGTGCTTCATACGCCAAAATAATTTGGATTTAGTTAATTTACCCTCTTTGTCATCATTAGATTCGTGCCTCTGTACACATAATTATATTGAAGGGAGAAAGACATAAGATAAGAAACACCAAAATAAAACATACCTTCTTTAGGCGTTCCTCTATAGAACTCAAAGCACGTGACTGATCAACCTTAGAAAGATAGAAATTCCTCTCTCTTTTGGCAGCAGAAAGTTCTACAGCTAGTTTTTGCTCCCGAACAGCTTTCTTAAAGGCTGTTATAAAAAATCAGGACCTTGCTGTAAGCTCAGCTGCTTTAGCTCCACTAAATAAAAAGATTATACAAATAATAAAAACCCTACCAAGTTCTTCAGTCAGATCATCCCATTTGAATTTACTCAAGTATTTAATATTCCAAAGGTCGTAGTAGAATGCTGACCTCTTCTTGCCCCCTGGATAAACAGTACGGACAATTATCACGGTACCAATACAGACCACATTATGGACAACCCGGGCATTACTAGTAACAACTATATCACATAGTACATCATTGCCTCTGCATGTTAAGTTTTACTAACAAACCAATATTTGGCTTAGAGTTGGTAAGAATACATACCTATCTGTTCACCGTTTAACATATTAGCAACTCTTTTTGCTACTTTTTTGTCAGTGAATTCAACCCATCTGTGTAATTGCAGGCGAAGCAAGTGACAAATATGCTAGTAGAGTAATCGAATTTTAACAATCAATTAAATATCAAGAGAATACCCTTCCGAAAATACTAGGTCTCGAGATCTACGCAACGACTTTGAAGGTGCTCGAGAAGCAGAATCTCCTATTGAAAAATTCAGCAGAGTCCGTTGTCAGTCACAATCCACGTTCTGGCAAAGAGTTAAAAGAGATGAAACATCAATGATGAACAAAAGGAGGTCACCTTCAGGAGCAAGATAAATCCTTTGAATATCACCATATTGTGAGAGAATACGCCGAAGCTTTAGGGGGTCCATATGAGGCGGAATGCGACTCAAATAACAGACACCACGCTTATCGGCATTCTCTGCCTCCTTCAATAACCGTTTCTTCATTTTGTTTTTTCTGGCATCCATTTTCTCACCACTGGAATGTGAATTGGTTTCCTTCATAGCATTAATCTCCTTTTCCTCCTGCGGAATCCCAGAGTTACCCTCCAAAACTTTGTCCTTCCTCTTCTTTATTTGGGAACTTGCAGCAACCTCTGCTTCATTACAAATTGTTGGGGAGGCCTCATGTTGAAGAGTCTCGACATCCGCCTGGACATGTTCTCCCAGGGTTTCAGAACTGGAAGCTTCCTTCGATTTTCGTTTTTTCATTTTACAACCGAATAATGAACTTTAACTGCTAGAGTTGGATGAAAGTGAATTTCAATCAGATCAGACAAGCGCGAAATTACAGAGAGGGAGGGAGAAGTGAGCGTTTGTAAGTCTCTCTGCGTTATGTCAAGGTTTTGAAGCCGACTGCGGAAACGGGAGCCAAAGCTGGAGGTGAGAAGATAATAATGAATGTGTTAGGTAGGGTGTAGACTGCAGATAAATAGTTAGATAGTTAGGTTATATAATTAGGGATTTAGTTATATAAATACCGCGGCTTCGATCTTTCTCAATTTAATCATCACATAGTAAATCAACAAAACCTAACGTGATTTCTCTTTCACCTTCAAGTTTACCTACTTTCACCGACTAAATCATACTTGTACAAGCTTAACTTCGAAGCAAACACTAAAGAATCTCCATGCAATATATTAAATCCAATCCCATTTCATTCAAATCTATAGTTGGAAGCTCCGACCAAAAACTCGAAACATAATCATTCAAAACCCATATATTCAAAATCAAACGATTACTAGTCAGTATTACAAAACTCATTGGCTCATTCGAACTTCCGATATCACCACACTTGAAAATCCCCAAATCCAAATACCATTGGCGAAAATAAAAACCCCGCGAAATAAATAAATTAAAGGCAAGAGAGAAACAGAAAAACGACAGAAATTGGGGGGGAAACAAGACTGAACTTATATATTTTTATTCTAAGGAAAACCCGTAGAGAAGGAGGAGGAGGATTTTGTTCGTACCAACAGGAAATGGCTCAGCTGATGAAGAAGAAGAAGAAACAGAGGGCGACGTCGAGAGGCAGGGTGGGTAACGCCGAAACAAGGCTGTGAGCGACGCCGAGAAGAGAAAAAGAGACCGAGGATTTCAACAGAATGAGTGATTACCGATTTTGAAGGGGACGGAGGTGAGTGCCAGGCGGTGAACTAGGGCTTCTACTGGTGGGGCGTGTGCGAGGCTGAAGGATGAAGTTCATAACAGTCAGAAAATTGGTTCTGATTTTTTTTTAGGAAAGTAGAAATTTTTTGCTTTTTATTTTTTTAAATTTCCCGGCCCAAAAAATAAACCTTTTATCTTAAAAATAAATAAATAAATCAGATTTACTAAATATTATTTCTATCCATTTTTATTTCTGAAACAGATTTTTTTTTTTTTTTAAAAAAAAAAACAACTTCCGACAGACAGCGTTAGCATGCACATACTTGCGGCTTATATTACGTCTAAGGCGCCTACGCAAATTGTAAATCAGTTTTTGTGTTTGAATGAGTTGCAGGACAGCAGTTCTGTCATATGCCTGAGTCTTCTCCCTCCCCTTTTTTCTTCCCAACTCCTCTGACTTCTTATTCCCAATTCCTCTATACATTTAGAACCCTTTTAATATTTTAATCAAAGAGATGCGTCTAAGAGCATGGTGCTTATTATTTCTTGTATTTAAAAAGACGACTTTTAGTCCTTTAGAAGGTTTGCCTACACAAACTCTGTAGTGTATTCTACGACAGTTGGAAGGAAGCAGAAAACTTTCTCAAAACCTTAGACAAAATGACAGCAACAAAGCAAATAAAAGAAGGAAAAAAGTAGGAGGGAAGAATCTTAGACAAAACCCGCCCGGCGATCACGGGGATCGACAAGGATTTAATCACAACTTTAAAAAGATTAGGGTTGAATCAACACTTACTCTTTCCCCTCAGAAACCGCCGGAGATCGACGATGACAGAGGTGTCGACGTGGAGACCGACGACGGACAACCGTATGAAACCAGAGATCAGACAAGGCAGAGAGAAAATAGAGCGAGCCCAACTATGGCTGAGCGAAAGTGAGGAGAGGAGGGCAAGGTTACTTTCGGGACGGGAATTTTACTCTTATGGTATTTAAAACTTTAAAACATAATACAAACACACACATATATGTTTAGGACGGTGCGGAACCAAATTTTTCCCGAACCCGAATTTTCACGTGCCGAAGATTTTTCCATCACAATTTACCCGGATCCGACTAGAAAATCTTAAATACCCCTTGCCACAAGGAATTGGTCAATCGATGCATAGTTTTTTTTTTTTTGATAAGAAAAAAGTTTTGGAGGGGTTCGACATCGATCCTCCACTGCGCAGTGCAAGCGCCCGGCCATTTCATGAAGACTTACTGCGGGACTTACGAGATCGCTACCAAAGCGAGTCCCGTGACGGTAGAGGGGATCAAACCCACGACCCGGCTAATCCTGGATCCCTTACCATATATGCCAACTCACATTGGCCAATCGATGCATAGTTGACACACTCAATTGTCCCATTTTATTAGGCCCAAGTTTAGCCCTTCGGAAGTTTAGAGGTCCAAAACCTTGGACGATTTCGACTGTCTTATTTCTTTGGAATTTAGATACGCCGCTGAAAACAAAACCTTTCACTTAGTCAACTAAAAACAATTAATTTTAATTAGAATATATTACCTCGTATTAATTGCATATTGTCATTGTATTAGTAACTAGTAAAGAAAACATCACACACAACAATTTGCACTACAAAAATGTTCCTATAATTAGGTTATATATATGGGCCTAGGCAAATTGTAAATCAGTTTTGCATTGTGTAGACAGCAGTTATGTCATCTGCCTGAGTCTTCTCCCTCCCCTTTCTCTCCCCAACTCCTCTGACTTCTTATTCCCAATTTCTCTATACTTCTACAACTATATTATCATAGTGAGGCGTTGAGAAGGTTTAAAAACAAAATTTTCTTATTGGCTGTAGGGGTGTTCTTGGGCGGGAAATGTTCCCGGTCCCGTCCTGAGGAAGGGCTTAGGACGGCATTGATCCCAATCCCAGGAATTTCCCATCCCGAAATTCTGGGACAGGAACGGGATTTTCCCAAAATGTTTGTTGTATTGACTTTTGGACTCATTTGATTTTGATGTGTTATTGAAGTGCCAGCGAGCACGCAGCCAGCCGGCAAAAAATTGGATTCAAATTGAAAATATAAATACAAAACTCACGCTCCCTTATGTCAACTATCAAATGATGGTTAGGTTGTTACATGTCAAGAGATAGTCTCCTGATAATATTAGGAGGAAGAGCTCAGTATTCGCTAAATGGATACTAAAAAAGATGCCCGCATTCATTTTGAAAGTCAACTTCACAACCTAGGGTCAACCCATCCAAGTCCCACGCTGGCTCAAGCATCAATCTGATGAATCATTCTACCATTTCTGGATTCTCTCGTCAAATGCCAAGTCCAGAAACATCAACCAGAACTCATTACAATCAAGGAAGAGTTGGTTTCTATGTCCTGGGACCAAATCTTGCGCGAAGGTTATCATAAGTTTTAGACACCAATAGAAGTCTAGGGTCGTCTTCAGGAATCTCACGTTCCTGCAATTCCAAACAAAAATTAAGGATTCAGTTTACATATAAGATGGCTAATCAGTTACTATACCAACCGAGATTGAATTATGCAATTTTACTTGGCAAGAACAAAAATGAATTCACAAACTATCAAGAAATATTTAAAGCACGCAGAAAATGAATATTGAGGCCACAAGCTCACTCTTAACCCCTGGTAATAAGCTTCCACGGCAGGGAATGAAGGGACCATTCTACGAGTTTGCATCAGGTCCCATATGAAGTTAGCAGTAGTGTATCCCCCAGTCTGCAATTCAAGAAAAATCACCCGAATACTCGTTTAAAATATGTGCAGCAACTATAATATACCTCCTCCAAAGTCCAAAACAAAAAGAGTACGAGTACCTTTTCCCCAGCAGCTAAAAGCAGGAGATCACTTCCCATCTTGATATTCAAGAAGAAGTTCCTCGAAGTCATATTTACCTACATATTATAGATTAATAATCAGCTAATAGTCCAAACAATTTGCGTGTTAGAATGACTTAAGTTAGAGTAACATACCAGCGTGTCTTGAGCAATTTGCATTCCCTTTGGAGTGTGCCCAATCATTGCACCTTCTGCAAGTGTCTGCACCAATGATGGTTTGTATCATTCAATGTTCTTTTTTCACGAATCATACAAAAAGGGGCGTTGATTTAACATAACTGACTACAAAAACAAATGAAAGGCAACAATAGAGCAGCCAAAATTGTAGTTACCATGGGTAAATACAAAACTACCGGCCAAATATACCATAAATGGAAGTTGAACACGAGCTACAAGTGGGGAAGACAAGTAGCAAGGAGAGATTGACTGCCACCCTCGTAATATAACACTACCTATAGCTACAAATATGCACATACCGTAAAGAATAAAACTTGCAGATAATGTCACTTCAACTAATGCAGACAGAAATCTGCTTACACAACTAACAGCATATGCTGCTATGCACTATATACCGGATAAATATGCTTGACATCAAGTTCTCTAAACCCAAAAATGACATTTTCCCCCCACCATCTACCTAGTAGGAGCGCATGGAATAACAGGGAAAACAGCAGCTGCTGCAAAAGAGACTGATTAACTACGCAGAGAAGACCCTATATATTTAATATTTAGGGTCAATGACAATATAAGAAGTATCAGAGTTCATGAAAAACAATCTAGCCCCTCGGTAGGTCCAAAGTCAAATCCAAGCATTTGAATCAAACCAAAGACACCAAAGAACAAGAAAAATAACGCACTGACTTTGCCAAACTCACCACATAAAGTTCTGCAGCAACAGGCTTTCCTGATTTCGTGAAGTCTTCAAATGCTTGAAGACCACGATCAAGGTCTCCTGCATGTAAATAGCACCTGTATAAAATCGGTAATCAGAGATTAACTGGATTATTTAATAATAGAATTGGCAAACATATATCAGGAGCATAAAAGAACAGCAAGGTGAAAGGCTTGCCCCATCATTAACAGTGGCTCTAGTGCATATTTAAGAGTTGGAAGCCTAAAAGAACCTTGCCACATCATTAAAATTTGCCCCAGAGCAAGTTAACAACGCTGAAATTTTGGACCATGACATACACCAAAAGACTAGCAAGAGGAAATCAATCAATCAATTCTCAAGTCGTTCAAATGATTAGCACATGAAAACAAACATGGCTACAACACTGCTTTAATTAACTGACAAACAAATACAAAGTCAAACGAAGATATTCTGGAAGTTTTCAAGTTTGAACAGTAAAACCAAAATTAGTAATCAATAAATACTCACCTAATTACTTGCATGACAATATAGATATCAGGAACTTTCCCTTCCTTTTTTAGCATCTCTAAAAGAGTATCTGTCAGCTGCCATAATCAATTATGAAGAATTGAAAATTTTCAAATATGAGATTTTGAAATAAAAAATAGAGATATGTAATTCTTTTCAAGAAATACGAATCTGAATATAAAAGAAAATCAAGTCATGCAGGAACAGGCATACAGGAAGTCCAAAGTGAACCAGATGAAGCAATTTTGTTTAATTATCGAAGGCACTTATTTTTTAAGCCTGGCAACTCTTTTTTTTTTTTGGGCCAACCAGTCTACTAACACTATTCAACAAACATCAAGTGATATGACCAAAGTAATGCAATGATGCAGCCACATTCATGCTTGTATAACCAAACCAACAGTCAATTCATCCATGGATTCTCAGCTCAATCTGGGGTGGGTACCAGAAATAGGTCACATGCCAGTAGAATTCACACTTCATAGCAGTAAGCATACCACCAATGGCAATACTTAACCAGTTGCCTCTATTTTGTTAATTTAATCTGTGTTCAATACATGCATGCCAAACAATGAGCAAACTGTCTAAAAGGCTTCCTTCAATTGGATGGTACATATGCACATTTTTGGGCGTAACAAACTAAACCATAGTAGCATTACCCTGCTTTCCTTTGCTGCTAGTTACCCTGATTTCATGTGGTTTAATTAGCTTATGCCACATACAGAACTAAGATAATGAGAGAAGAAGATAGAGCAATAATAATATATCAGTTGCATAAAATTAACAACAAACTAATGACTTATACCTCGACATTTTTTAGATCAGTAGAAGCATGAAATGCAACATGATATGCAGTTAATTGTCTGGCCAAAAATCCACCACGTCTATGAACATATTCTGCTGTTGGCAAGTTGTATAACTCCTCATCTGAGACACCCATCATAACATTCTCAGCATTGGCGCTATCACTTTCGACTGAAGACCACATCTTTGACCTCTCCACAAACTCAACCACCTTTTCCATGCAGTTATAATTATAAGTTTAAGAATTTCTAAAGAACTTGAACAACAATACATGGCGGAAAAAAAGAAAAGATTCGTATTACTTTTGTGGCAAAATCATCTGCCACAGGTGTCTTGTTCTTGTGTGCAACTATAAGCCCAGCATAGCAGAACTTGTTTAATCCAAGACCAGCTGCAGTCATATCACGGACAATTGCATACCTGGATCAATAAGAATTTACATTGTATACTGTTTGGAAAAAATAATTATATTCAAGGAGAAACTTTGTAGGCTGAGAATTTCAAAAGAAGAATATACATTGTAGGCTGCCAGGCTGTATTTGTTAGGCTTTCCGGAGTAAATTCAAACAGCAATTGTAAAATATCCCACCCCCCCCCCCCCCATTTGGTTTTTTTTTTTTTTTTTTTGGGGGGGGGGATATGTAATTTTTAGTAAATGAATTATTAGGCAGTAACAGAAATAGCTTAAACATACACTCGATCTAACCGCCCATCAGCTGCACAAGCATGTAGCAAGCAGATGAAGGTTTGCACATTGGGCTTTACTTCCATGTGCTTCATCTCCTCCAAAATCTTCATTTGTAAGAGATAAAGAAAAAATTATCATACGTCATGAGACTAATAACCACTTCTTATACAGCAGAATTCTAAAAGGCATGTCAACCAGTTGATGGTGGCTCATACCTGTATAGCCTTATCAGAGTTCTTGCATTTGCCACAAGTTGAAATGAGGAAGTTGTATAAAGTAACCTATGAAATTGATTCCACACGTCATGGACAAAGAATTTTGAGACTGAAAAAGGAAATTTATGCAATTAACAGGAAACAAGTTTTGCTGGGCACATGGCATTCATTTCACAGTAACTAAATTATTTATGTGAAAACATAATAACAATTTTATTGCTCAACTCACAAAAAGGAATAGACTGACTTACTATGGGAGTAGAAAGCAGATTAACAATGCAGTGCAACCATGAAAACACTCATGGGCATTGTTGCTACAATTTAATTCACAAATCCCTGCCTTTGGCATCACCAAAAGTGGTTTTGCTCTCAACTCAAGTCACATTTCTTTTAACCGGAAGTTACCATAGAAAAATAATCGAATTATCTTCCAATCCATGCAAGCATGAAAGTATGAACTATGACGAACAACAAAATATGCGTACGTAGCTAAATTATCATTCAAGATAACATAAACTTGATAAAAAAGAACCATAAAGGAACCCATAGATTCGCATCATCTACAAGCTACTTTAATTGGGAGAGGGCAGAATTACCTTAGCGCGGTCAAAATATTTAAATTTACTGTAGAAGGTTGTGAGACATACTTTGCCAGGCATAATTCAAAAGTATTAGGAATGTCAATATATCCGGTCTACATCACTCATGTCGTTCACAAATCACGAAAATTATGAGTAAACTTCAAGCAACCATGTTGGCTCCTTCCTATCGTGAACAAAAGGCAACTAAGTAGCCCGTTTTCAGCAAACATTCTGAATGTTTAGGAGTTGGTCGGGAGAAAGGCTACCGATTACGTCATTTAAAGCCAATTAGATAGCGGGAACAAAATAATTACGCAAGCAAACACGTGAAGAAAGACCACAAGGCATAGATTTCAGTTACATACATCAGGGGCCAGACCCATGATCCTCATTTGGTCTCTGAAGAAGAAAGCGTCTTGCAAGCGAGAGCCTTTCATGGTTCCAACAATAAACGAATGGAAAGCGTCCCGAGTAGGCTGCACTCCATCAAGCATCATATCATCATACACATCCCTCAACAAGAAATGCCTATTGAAGAATTGAATACACAATGAACCAGATATAATATTAACGTGAAAACTTTCGATTAACGGAAACTCTGAAAGATAAAAACAGAGGACCTTCTTTGAGCTGTAATAGAGCCCACTACAGTATTATATTCGGAGACATTATTCGCATAATTTCTTTTAGCGTATTCTTCTGTGGAAGCAGCGAAGTATCGGCGTCCAACGACCCGGACCAGTAATCTTTGCTGGCCTGAAAAAACAAGAGGGGCATAAATTCAGATAAGCATATCGCCGGATCCAAAATGCGTGGCTGATCTTCTTCCGATCACATTTCTGTACAGAGATGAATAGAGTAGAGGTCGAGTACCGATGATGGAGCGAAGGAGCTTCATGGTCGTGGATCAATAGAAGAGTACTAGCTCTCTGCTCGTGCTTCTAGTTTCCCCCTCAACGGAGTAAAACCCTTGGATTCTGATGGCTTTTCCGTTCGAAACTTCGCATGGTTTGTTGGGCTTATTTTTTCCCGAAACCTTTTTCGTAAGCCCAATGGTTAGGCCTGTTTCCCCATGTCAGAACTTCATGCATATATATATATATATATATATATATATATATATATATGGGTTAAGGTGCAGATTTACCAACCAACGATTACCCAAGGAGCGTCTAGCACAAAAAATAATTGAAAGGACTAAATTGGCCAACGAACTATTAAAAAGTGAAAAAAAAATACCAAATAACTATTAAAAAAAATAATTATCACTACTACGTTAAAATATGAGGCACTGGCGTAGGACGGTGGTAAAGACACTGGAAAAAAGAGCGGTTAAGCCTTCTTGTTGGATAAGGCAAACACCAATAAAGATGGCACCCATGCAAGCAAGCGTTGTGGTAGCGGCGATTGCTGCTTGTGGCATCAGAGAGATGCAACCAGGGTGCAAGACGCGTGCCGGTCGAAAGTTGTGGACTGCTGAATGAGTTCAAGAAGGTGATTGGAACACCCAGCAACAATGGAAGCTTTGGAGATGCCGATGTCGCGACTTTGATGACGATCAATGGAAGACGGAGATCAAGAAAGGATGACGGGGTAATAATTTGTTGGCGAATCTGCTCAAAATTGTTTTTTTTTTTTTACTTTTTAATAGTTCGTTGGCCAATTTGATCCCTTCAATTGTTTTTTGTGTCAGACTCTCCTCAAGTAATAGTTGGTTGGCAAATCTGCACCTTAACCCTATATATATATATATATATATATATATAAGAGTACTTTTACCAATGAAGGTTGACAAAGTAGTAAGTGGATTATATTGTTTAAGCAAGTCTCGAGTTCAAGTCTTGTGAATACAGAAAAACCTCGTTGGAAGACTCTTTCACCATAACCAGGTGTACGACGCGGGTTGGATCTGGTTAAGGACTTGAGGTAGTATGATTGTTCTCTAATACTACCTTTTAATCCTTAATATAAAAAGCCCCTTAACTAATTTAAATAAAGACAATTACTTAAATTAGTTATTTGTAATAAATATAAGTAGACTACTTTATAGTACCTTTTTAATCATGGCTCTCCTTCAATGGGAACCTCTAAATGCATAATCAACTGGATACCTTAGAGAAGCTTAGGAGGACATTTTATAGTTTGTTGTTTTTTACTTGACTCCTTAGTCCTTACTTCTTTACTTTGTTATTTTGTATCCGTTCTTTTATAGAACAGATGTAGGAGCCTTGGAGGACAATTCATAGTCATATCAATGAAACAAAACACATAACTCAATAACATATTGGCTGCCAAGAAAAAACATTAAAGTTACGTCTAACTCAAGTGTTTGCTTATCTTAAAAAAGAACATTTTTTATTATTTATGAGACAAACTTTACTAACATAGTAACACATTCATTGTGTACAGGCGGAAATTCCTTAAAATGAAACAATCCAAACACATACTAAATAATTTAAAATTAAAATGAAGGCGTAAGAGAGAGGAAAAATCAATTGAGAGAAATCAACTCACATCCTTCCTAATATGAAGATGACGTGGGAGTTGCCCTCCCCAAACTCTTGTTCCTGGAAAGATTTGAGGAGGGAAGGGTTTAGACTTTAGAGGAGGAAAGGGATGAGAAAGGAAGATTTTGAAGGACGAGGGAAGATGAATTATTTGGTAGGAAGAAAATGGAAGAATGATAATTGAAAAAGAATCAGAAAATACATATTTTACTCTTAAAAGTAATTAATTAAAAATGAAAAGAAAATTCGTCAATCAAAGATAAATGCCTGGCTTTGAATCGCAATAGCAAAATGAATCGATTCCAGTTGTAAAGAAATTTAAAAAATATACAATAAGTTAAATGAAGAAACATATTACATTTAAATAAATAAATATAAATATTCAAAATAAATATAAAAATTATAGTCGATTTAGATATTTGATAGATCACTTATAGTTATGGGATAACCGATGATATCAAGAGTTAGACATATATTAGGAATTATATTTATTTAAATTCTTTTAGATATTTTCTATTTTATTTAAATCATTAAAGCAGTTTTGTTTACTAATTTGATCCAATATTTAAAATTTAATTTTTTTAATGGGTCTTATTTCATTCAAAACTTGATTATAGTAACATGTTATTTATTGAATTTGGATTTAAATTAATAAATTTTAATTTTAATTTTAATATAATAAGGAAAAGAGCAAGAAAATTAAATTTGAATGCGATACAGATTTGGTTGCATCAACTTCGAATTTATGGATCAAATTTGAATGTGATGGCGAAAGTAAGAAAAGAACAAGAAAACAAATTCTTTTGGTTCAACTTCGACTACTCCCTCTAATTTCTTGTGCTCAAATGATGAAAAAGAAGAGTTGTGATATTTGGCAACTTGCTAATGATAAAGGGGCAAAATTGTCTAAAACTTCCACTATTATTTAATGAGAGAATTTAAAGTCCCATCAATTTTAGTAGGGCCACATCTTCTCTTCCAACCCAATCTTGCCTCTTAGACCCGTTTGATACAAGGAAGATTTGAGCAGTGAAGGGAAGGTGATTTGTTCGGTAGAAAGAAAATAAATGGATAGTAGTTGGTAAAAAATTATGAAATACCTATTTTATCTTTAAAAGTAATTAATTCAAAATGAAAAGTAAAAATAATTTTTTTACTAAAAAATATTTCAAAAGAAAAATCATCTTATCAACTTCAAATTTGTCCAAAATGTTTAGTTCAAATTTTGTCTAAAGTTCAAACTTATCGCATAAGTTCAAATTTATCGGGTAAGTTTGAATTTATAGCATAAATTTAAATTTAATCATATTTTTCTTACATTATAAAAATATTTCATCAGAGAAAAATATGTTCAAAAGTGTTCATCACAATTTTAACTTGAAATCCCACTAATTCTTCCCACATAGAAGGAAAGATTTGTGGCCAAGAACTTCAGTTCTAAGAAGATTTAACACAAAAAGCGTACTAAACAAGAGGTCTTACTAATCTTCCTTTCCATTCCTATCAAATCCGTGTATCAGGACCTTAGTCTTCTGAAGTGTAGCACATCTTTATTTTTTTTTGGTCAACAAAAAAAAAAAAAAAAAAAAAGATATGCTACACTTCAGAAGACTAAGGTCCTGATACACGTCACATCTTTATGACTATATGTCCCTGGGTGTTACTGTAACGTAAAGTTGGGGAAACACGTGGGGTGGTGAAACAGTGGAAGGGACCCCCACAACCACAAGGCGCATTGGCCTTCCATGTTCCCCCCACCACAGTCAATAAACTGTTTGGAACAAACGTGCTCGATTCACGTCCGAAAGACCAGCTCATTTCCCCTATCTTTACTGTTTCAGGTTTGACCAGATCGTCGTCTCAGAGAAATTATTACTGTTACGACCAATTTCAGTGTTTCATTTCACCCCATCAAATTGCCATTTCCTTCCTTGAATACAATAAAATAAAACACCAAAATATGCTGCTGTACACTATTGTAACTTCCATTTTTAATCCCCAAGAACTGATATTCAAATGCGTAGACAACCAAATCAAATAATAAAAAATGAACATCTACAAAGAATGCAAAGAATTTTGGGCAACACGATAATTCCCAACTTTTAGAAGAGCTTTATTCGGGTATTGATAGGGCTCCTGCAGATGGGGCACGTCTGAAGATCTTGTCCGCATTCACAACAAGTCTGCCAAACAATACACAAAACATATGTCAAATGCCAATCTCTTCATTTGATTCTAATCATTCTCTAGTACGAGAAGAGGAGATTGATAACTGTTTTTACCTGATGACCGCATCCAAAGGCCATGTCTTTTGAGTTGCTCAGACATATGGGACAAAGCTGCACAAGAGCAGCTCAATGTGTTAGTTGTCAAGCCCTTGAATATTACTCCATCACCAAATACCACATTTTCAACATTATTGAAAATCCAAAGCAACGGCTATTCCAGATTTAGTCACATCATCACAAGTAGAAAACCAACAAGCAATACAAAGGAACGGGCTGGGTGATGGAAAATTAATTATTCAAATAAAACACGAGATATTAATCTAGCACACTGGTTTCACCAGATAGCATCTACAACAGGCCATTTGGTTGGAGGGATTTTACTCCCCTCCCCTCATTTGGTCAAACATTTGGGAGGGAGGGGAGTGGGCTTGCTATGACCGAATTGACCTCAATGATTTCTGATATTCTCAAACTATGACCGAATTGACCTCAATGATTTCTTTCATTTTTTTTCATAAGAGCATTTATAAGACAAATAAGGGCATTTACAAGAAAAATAAAGAGTTTACAACACAAATAAAGGGATTCGAAAGAACCTAAGGAATTAATAACATTTTGGTCATTTACAAGACAAATATGAAAATTCACAAGACAAATATGGGCATTTACAAGAAAAAAAGATATTTACAAGACAAATAAAGGGATTCAAAAGAATCTAGAGATTAAGAAGACAAATATGGATATTTACAAGATAAATAAGACAATTTACAAGACAAATAAAGTAAGGGCTCATTGTCTTTTCACTCACAAAAATTAATTTCCTTTTAACCATGGGGTGTGGTGAAGTTTCAAAAAGTTTTGAGGGTTAGCTGAAATTAATTTGCTAGCAGTGAGGCTGACTGAAATTTTCCCATTATAGAACTCATGCCACTCTGCACACCCTTCTTCAACTCTTCATAAATGCTGCCAAGACTTGCGTTTCTCAAGTCCAGCTTCCTAACTTGTTGATATTAAGTTGGGTGCCATATGCTTAGAACATGTTTTTTGCCAATACTTTGATTTATATATTCTATACCTGCGTTTCTCAAATTCACCTTCAATAACACTGTATTTTTTTTTTTTTACAATAACTATATACGTACATTTGTTGTTATATTAATCTATATTTAAAAAAAATCAATAAAACATCTATAATAATCAATCAAAATACATCTGTTGCATTTAACCAAAAAGAACACAAATGTTGTTTTATTAATTTTTTTCAAATACATAACTAAAACATTTAGCATACATCATAATATAATTATATACTATTAAACATCAAGAGAGAGTTTAAATTTGATTGGGGTATAATTGTTTATTCAGTATTATATTAATGACCAGAGGAAGCAGAATATTCGTCTTGGACCTACAAAGTAACTTCACAATGGCTATGTGATAACAAAGGTGTTACAGCAAAAGCTATGTCGCAAAACAAATAATCCCTTGTCCAATGACTTTTCAGTCAACCTTGGGCAGACTACCATAAATTTTGCCCAGTTTTCTTGTATCATCAACAGTTGCTGAACTGATTTGTGAGGAAAAGAACGTGGCTATATGTAATTAGCACGGGGAATTAGAGACAGTCCTTGATGGGATCAGGCCTAAAAGGGCCGAGCCTAAAAAGCCATTTTTATGTAAAGGTAATACATAAAAAGCTCTTTCATATAAAATATTAACACCATTTCGTGTAATTCCTTACAGAATTCTCATAAAACACATTTGCTCCATAAAAACAAGAGCTTTGGACACATGATTCCATTTGAAGGACTTAGTACCTGATTGTCATAAGTGGAGCTTTGAAGAGGAGGAGCTGTGCCAACTGACACATTGTCACAATAAGGTGGAACACTTGGTTCAAAACTAGCAGGACGAGAAGGCTTTGAAGCGCCCAAAGATGCAGAACCATACATGGGTGGAGGGAGGGGAACTCTTCGAGGAGCATTGTTTTTCCGATTACTACAGTAAATCAATGAATGCATATGACCACAAAACATTTGTCAGAAAATGAAGCCAGCAAACCTAAAGCCAACAGGAACAGAGAGAAGCCAAATACTTACCCCAGCAGATTAAGTTCTATAGCTGCCTTGTACTGTGAGGGAATTTCCATCAATGCTGCAAGAGCAAATGCTGCCTCTTTTCGTGATGGGGGAATTTTCTTTGACATAATCTCTGTGAAATTTACAAACTAGAGGGGAATAAAAAAGGCTGTAGATCAGATTGCAAAACTAGTAACTTTTAGTAAGTTGCAAAGACAATTTTTTAGCACCATAATCACCTACCTGAAAGTTATCAAAGACCCGAGCTGGGATATTATCATCAAACTCCTTCATCATGTCCCAAGGTCCATCTCCAACTCCGACCAATATGATTGAAAGGGGAAATTTGCTGTGACATTGTAGGCATATAAGACAATAGATTTTTGAATTTGAATAAATAAGAACTTAGGCAAAAATGACATAATCACCTGGCCTCAACGATGGCATCCACAGTCTTTTGCTCCTGTGGACTTAGCTTGCCACGTTCAGTATCAACACTTCTTGTTACCTGAGGCAAAAATCAGTGAGTGAGCTCAGTTTATAATAATACAAACAATAGTTGATGAATAATCAGAGAAAAATGACAAATAAGTCACATGGATTGAAACACCATTCTCTCAACTAGGGGAGACCCAGTCTAAAATTGAATATGTTGGTTCTCTTTCCCAGCAGCTAACTTTTGAGGAAGGGGTTCTCACTCCGTTTGATGCTCATCAGTAAATATAACTTTGCCCACCAAAAGAAAAAGAAAAAGAAATAACACTTTTTATACAGGATTATAATAATACCTGGCCATCTGCAATTATCACCAAAACATGGTACTGACCACCACTTTGCTCAACGATGGTCATGGCCATTTCAATTACTGGTGCAAATGAAGTAGGACCTGAAATAATAAACAAGTATTGACAGCTTTAATACTAGATATCTATATCCATAATAACAAGTATAATATGTATAAAAAGAAAACGAGAGTAGAAGAGATATATATAACCAGAAAGTCGGAGGTGAGGAACCATTTCCCTATAACAACTCAAGACTTCTTCAAATCCATTACAAAATCTTTCATCTGGATAGAAATTAAAGACATCTTGATCATGCGTTGATGCTGCCATGACATCAAAGTAACACCTTTTATCATCTCTAAACTTCAAATGGAAATTGATAGAAAAAAACATGTTAAAATAAATTGTATGAACTTTAAGAGAGATACCATCTCCAAATCCAAAACAAGGAATCAAATTATCCTCATCAAATGCAGCCAAGGTTTTGCCAATGATGGATATTGCTTGTTCGTAGGGATTTAGATCAGTCCCAACGTGATGCAAGCTTCTTCTGTTAAATGATATTTTTCCTAGAAGACCAAGAACAGGATATTTCAATACAACACACTTGATTAATTCCAACTCCAGTTTAAAACATTGCACGACCTAACCTGTCCACTCATTGCTCTTGGTGAAATCAATACCAACAATAAGATTGGAAGACTCGAGGCCTGCACGTGCAAGAGCTTCGGTGACCTGCAACAGTAGATATTCATAAACAAAGTGTTTTTATGTTCAGTGAATTAAATTTTATTTATCCGATTGGACATAAATGAAAGAAGAATGAACACATAGTCCTCCATATTCTATCATATCATATTACTTAGAAAGAACCTTCTGTTCTACCAAATTTAATATAGCAATCAGTCAAATAGTTAAATATCTAGCCCTAAAATTTGACTATTACGTGCCAAAACAAATGGACGAACAATAAAATGATCCTTAATCGTTTGAGTTGTGAACAATTCTAGGTAGGTAAATAAAGAAGTGTCATGCTCAGCAGAAGAAAATCAATGCATCTCTTACCTCCTCCACGGAATTGTAGTTATCAGCGATCCTCGAGTACCTCCTGTCCAACTTGTTCCTGCTGTCGCCAGCCATGCTAACTGTGGCATAAGGCTCCTGACCATAGTTTGGTGGTGGAGGGAAGTTTTGTGGTGGAGGGATGTAATATTGCTGCGAAGAATAAGACTGCTGAGGCTCATAAGGCTGGCTTCCGTCATAAGCTGGTTGAGGATATGGATTCCACGACGAAGACGAAGTTGAACGATAAGATGAACCTCGCTCCCAACTCTCCTCCTTGGAACTTTTGCCTCCCATCAACTCACGTCAAATCTCTTAAAAAAGATAGTTCCTAACCCGCTTTTCTCCTTCGAGAGACAAGGCAGTAAAAACAACCCAACCAATCTGAATCAACAACAACCAAGGAAAAACAGGAAGAATCCCAGACAATGATAGACTTGAAATTAAATATCAAATACTTTGAAATAATATATATTAGGGGTTGAAGCTCTAAGCAAATTCTTTAATTGCACTATGAAGTATGAACCGATTTATTATCAAAACCCACCGACTCAAGGAGATGGCCCCCATTAAGTTAGCGGAAAAAGTCGCCAGATGTATCAAAGAAGCCAAGTGCCTCCAAATACAATCAACACACGGCACTTTGGTTTGTCCAAATACGAATAGCAGTCCAAGTTTTGTTCAACCGGTAAAAGAAAAAATCAGACAAAATAGAATACTAATAACTACAGAAAATTACATATTTTCTTTCTTATCCAACCTCATCGATATTGAAACAAAGGCAATAGCAGAAAAACAGCCAGAGCCAAACATGAACATTCCTACTAGCGACAGTGTATGACAACGGCACAATTAACCAGCATAAACATGGAGAAAAATCAGCATTGCATTGCGTGTCATGAGATCTGCCTCATACAACACTTCATTCGAGAAAGCAAGAAGAAGAAGAAATATCTTAGGCAATCAATTTCCATTGTAACAATACCTAAACGATGACGATGTTAAGGAGCGGGGCCTAGAAATGAGGAGAGTTCGCGCGCTCCGATCTGAGTAAGAGTATATTCACCGGTGGATATGTTGATAATTAAAGATCCGAATTTCGAATAGTTCTTCGAGTAAGTGAAAAGGGACGATAGAAAAGCGAGCCTACTTTTTGTCCGCCGAAATCAAAAGAGGCCGTCACGTGAACCTTGAACCCTGAACGCTTCCGCCGGTGGGGCGGTTATCCGGTGCTTGTTTGGGATGGCTTATGAATTATCCATTTTTTAATATTTTAAAATTGATTATTTTTCCTCAAAAGTCTCCGAATGTTTCTAGAGTTTTTATCTAAACATTTACTGGTTTTTTTTTTTATAAATGTATTATTTTAATATAAAAATGTTAGTCCCTTTTATTTTTTATAATTTAAAACACTATTTAAGAGATTCAAGATTTTTTTTTTAATAAAAAAATCATACAACGCTTGAAAAGGTAAAACATGGGTTGGTTTTAACGTTTTAATTAAAAAGTGACCTCCCTACTCATCTAGGAGTTAAGGATATTCCTTATAGGAAAGGTATAAAAATAGTAATAATATTTTACACTTTGAGCAAATAACTGAATTAATATTTGATTAGGGTAAAAATATTAATAAACAATTTTTAAAGTAGTTAAATTAAAAACGTTAATAAATTTGACCACGGTGACGGTTATAAGTAATGGGCTCCATTTAACAAAAGTTATCTACATCTAACAATTAACGTGATGTAACTTAATGAGTCTGTTTGTGTTGGCGGTAAGAGCGGTGGAAAAGCTATCTGACTTTAAAAAAAACTCGGTAGGAAAAAAGTCAGGTTATAGATAATGATTTGTGTTTGGATTAATGGTGGTAGAAGTGGGGGGCCCACGTCAAAAAGCTGAGAGCATTATAGAAAAAGTTGGATTCTGGAGCTTTTTCCTTAACTGACTTTTTGAGTTTTTTTGACTTAAAGTTATCCAAACAGGTTTTTTTCTCATTGAGTCGGTGGCTTAAAAGCCACTGAAATTTTTACACACCAACGCTGAAAAATAAGTCACTCCAAACAAACCCAATAGCGTTCTTAATTTAACTACTTTAAAAGTTATTTATTACTCTCTCCGGTCCTAATTATAAGAGCTATTTACCAGAATTTGGAAAGATTAAGGAGGGAAGTTAAATTAGTTAATTATAATTATTTTCCAAAAATACCCCTAATTAAAATTGAAAATTACATCAGGGGAAAAAGAGTTAATTGATAACTCATCATGGGACCATACCAACTTCGTGGAATTCCAGTTCCACATATATATATTTCAACCGCAACCTGGTGTGGGAGTTTTGTATTTCTTAAAAAATTTATAGGCAAGTTCGATAATTATAAAAGTGAAGACTTGGACACATATCTGAAGATAAGTCTATGTTTCTCAACTAATTGAAGCTTCAAAATCCAAACCTTTAGACTTATTATTCATAATTCGTTGACAGGTACATTAATGGGAATGGCAATTCTTTTGCCGTTTGTCTCATTTTTTTTTTCTATTGTTGGAAAAAAGATAATGAAATTAATTATTGTGGAAGAAGTATTAGTAGGGGTGATATGAGAAAAATATAACAAAAATTGTTCAAAATTATTTTATAAGAAAAAGTATAATTGAGGTGTATATAACATTAATGAATTGCAAACACTATTTACTTTATAAAATATATAGGTGTATTATTAAATTATTATTGAGAAAGTATAAATAGGGGTATTATAGGAAAAAATTGACAAAATTTAAAATTTCTTTCTTATAATTGTGACTAAAACTAACTCCAAAAAGTCTTTCTTATAATTGGGAGATAGGAGGGAGTACTATTTTTACACCATCAAATATTAATTTTGCTAATGTTAGGTATTCAAAGTGCAAAATATTATTACAATCTTTGCATCTTTACCCTTTTTTTATATCTCTAGTCATACTATACCACATTTTTATATTTTTTTTATGTCTTTAATCATACATCACCTATTTTAAAATCTTGCACATGATTTTCATCTATTTTTAAAATTCTATCCCACGCGCATACAGGTTGTTTGGCTGCCGAATTATATTACTTGACTTTTTTAAACCAAAATACCCTTCGTTACGTAACATGTTTTTTAAGGCTTTTATTTTTGTTATATGTTGGCTGGTTGGGACTCCATCTTTGATCGTTGAAGCTGCATGGTTCCCTCTACGTCTTCCTGGAAACTACACAACATTTTTTAAATCAAATGTTGATCGAGTTTGTTTGAATGGTTTAAATGCAGGGCTAGTTCTACACATTTACTACTCACCTTAATGAAATTTAATGTGGAGCACGTATATGTTGAATCATACAGTCATATCCCAATTCCTGAATACCCTACGTCACATACATCGCTAATCGTCAGTAGATTCTAGGAGGGTTACGTTCAAAAGTAATAACTTCTCAATGGATTACTATTTATTTATAAAGTATATGAAAAAAGTTTACCTCAGTTTTTTAAAAATGATTTTTTGAAATCAGTATTTTATAATTTGCCAAACATTTTAGTAATTTGCCACTTCCCTATATCTGATATGAGGGATTTGGAGGGGAAGGGGTAGGAAAAAAATGAGTTTAATTAAAAAAAAATTTAAAGAAATTAGGTTCTAAAATTTTGATAAAGAGAATATGTAAAACAAAAAATAAAAATGATTAACCCCATTTCTTTTCTTTCTTTTCCTTTTTTTAATTACATTTAATTTTTTTTTCTCCTCCCCTCCTCTCGTATCAAATAAGCAGTGTATATAGCATATTACTCCCGTATCAAATAATGTAGCAACCCTTCTGTCTGCTTCTGTCACAAACCCAAATCAATACTTAATTCAATTATATTTATAGGGGCTTGATAATTAAATTATGTACTTTAAAAAGTGACTAAAATTTGTTAAAAAATAAAAAATATGTCTGAAATAAAGTTTTTTTTCCAAGTACGTCATTATTTTCCAATATAGAAAAAGAGGTGCCTGTAAATATGACAACACCTCCCATGTTTAATTTTCCATTTCAACCTTGCCCCACTATATATACATATTTCTTATATATTTCCTCATCTTCCTTCCTTTCTCAGCAGGTATATATAAATATATATATATATGAATTGTAGCATTAAAACATGGATAAAATATATGTGCATAAGGACAGTGCTCAATTCTATCATCAGTTTTAACTTAATTATTCCTCCAAACATTCAATTTTTTTGAGCAGTCCCACAAATTAAAAGCAAATAAAAGTAAACTATAAAAGCAGATATTACCTTTAATTATATTAATTAAAACCTTGACCCAGTTTATTACAATGCCATATATAAACAAATGCAAGTCTAGTCAGTAAATACTCACTCACCCTCATGAATTTAATTAATGCGATGCGTGCATGCATGTGATGGAATCATCATGACTCACACAACTGGTTTGGTGCACAGTATATATAGAAAATTTAAGTAATATAAACCCAAATCCACATTCTACGATCTTCTGTGAGAAACAAGAACACATGGCTCTGCTGGCGAAATATCTCATCTTGCTAGTATGGGCAACAACGGTTATTATTGAGGGTAACGGAGCTCTGTCTGATCTCCTCCCTCAGAAGACGACAGTAGAAATCATCAATATGATTACTAATCCACCTCAGAGCTTGACTTTTCACTGTAAGTCAAAGGATGATGATATTGGAGAACAAACAATCTACAGGGTCGGAGAGAACTTCAGATTCCATTTCAAACCGAATATTAGAGGAACAACGTTGTTTTATTGCAGTTTCAGTTGGCCATCTGATACTTCGTCGTCGCACTACTTTGACATATATGTTCAGAGAAGAGATCAGCATAGTTGTGTGGAGAATAAAGGCGGCGTTACACAACTGTGTTCGTGGAAAATATGGAAGAGAGGTCCATGTAAATTTAATGAATACTCCGGGGACTATACTGACTGTTATACATGGAACCACCCTCCTACCATGGTTGCATAATGAAAATGATATGTGTGTGTGTGTTTTTGTGCGTCTCTCTACATTTCGATGATAAGCTTTATCTCATAATTTTAATATGTTTACGGAGATTGTAATACGTAGGTCATTGATGAGGCTTATAATCAGTTGTACTTGACAATTAAATAAGAGAAAAGGACAAAAAATACTATTTGAACTTCAAAATTATAGATTAGCCTTGTTGCCTATAAGAGTATAAGTGTTAACTATAAGAATATAACAATTAATAACTAGTTTTAATATGAACTTACTGATTTAAGATTTTGAAGTTTAAGTGATATTTTATTTTATTTTCCCATTATACTAATATATTTAGATTTTGAAAGGTGCATTTTACACCTTTCATATTAGTAAATACATGGAGTATATATAATTTATGGGTAAAGGATTTCTCCAGTCACGGGAGATAAGTTATCTTCAGTGAGCCCCAAAACTACGTCGTTTTGGATTAATGAAGGTTGTTTTCGTAATTTTACACCCTTCATTAATTCACCTAAAATTACAAACATACCCTTCATTAATTCAAAACGACGTAGTTTTGGGGGTCACTGAAGATAACTTATCTCCGATGGCGGAGAAATACTTTTCTCATGCTAAATCATACTTTTAATATGTTAAGTTTACATATGGTTCTATTTTAGCCCTTTAACTTTTTTTAAAAAAATGTTTTTAGTTCTTTTAAGTTAACACTGTTAATTTCATTAACAGAAATGATAAATCAACAAATTTAAAAAACTTACATGTCCACTTTTTAAATCTTTAATATAATTAATTTTATATTTTAATTATAAATAAATCTTTTAGAAAGATATGCCAACATTTAAATTTGTTGAGTTGATATTTTAAATTTACTGATTCATTATTTTCCGTCGGTAAAGCTAACGGCATTAGTTTAAAAGGACTAGAAATACATACTTTTTTAAGTTAAAATACTAAAATTGAATATTGTTTTAATTTAAAAGACTGTATACTTTAACTTAATTTATATTGTTATACTCTTGTTTTAAATTATGACTTCTACGGTGGTTCTTTTTACACATTAAACAACTTCACTAGCTTGATGAATTATTGTTCAGAAAAGGTTTTATTTTCCAATATGCCTGTAATGGCAGGAAACCCCACCCCACACACACACACACACACAAAAAGCTTCCTCGCCAAAAGAAACGAGAACGCTAAACAATGCCAGTTTCACTTTGCACGAAAATATTTCTCATCAACAAATTAAAACTGGTAATTAGATAGGTTTGCAGCGCATTTCTGATCTAATACAGAATTAAGCTCCACTTATGCTTTGCTATTTGTGAAATGACTTCCTTTAGGAATGATCGATAACTTGATTTGTAGTTCTAATTTGTGGCACAACCTTTAGTGCCAATAACATGCTTGAGTAACTGGAACTGGTGGGTCTGACAAAAAACCATTGAGTATTCGATGAGCAATCCAGTGATTAGCAGCCTCAGCGTAATGAACACCATCCCAGTTTACATATTTCAAGGGATTCGCACAAGAACCACCATACACGACTTTTCCATTTACCATTGCTTTTTTTCCACACCATATATGAGTATCATTCACATGATATCCACAGCAGATCTTCAATGGATTAACAAATCCTGAAATCACAACAAAAAAACAAAAAATTGACACCCACATATATAAGAAACTATTATAATATTTGATGTCAATAGTGAATAGACAAATATTACCTTCATTTTTGGCTTTGCTGATGAGTCCATATTTTGCCGCATAGACATCCACATACGTAATCGAAGCTTCTGGGAGCTCTGCCCTGAGCTTGATCACTCTGTTTTTAAGCTGCGTGTTGAACTCTATAGCCATCTTATTCTGATCCTTCACACATCCATACCGGTCGAGATAGCCTGCTGGTAAATTATGCTTGTAAAACAGATTCAATGGAAGGCACCCAAATGGTCCTGTGTTGTGAATCCAAAACGCTCTCCCTCCTTGTCGGTACAGATGCTGCCAATTAAATCAGCTGTTTAAGCTTCAGACTCCTTTCATTTCAATCATACAATTCCAAGTTTCCTAAAATTCTGAAATTATCAGTTATCTCATATCTGAAAAAAGGTTGCTACTTACTCGCACTGCAGAGGCTAGCTGGTTGATGATATCTGGCAAAGCTGCACGTAGCTGGTCGAAGCTCATCTTTCTGAAGCCAACAGAGAGATCATTTTGACCAATGTCGAATGTGTAGAGAGCCTTCGAGAACTCCTCTGGTACCGGAAGCTTGCTTCTTTCGAATGGGTTCTTAGCTAAATTTCAAGAAACAGGCACTATATATGTAGCTAACGACCAATAACATAGGGTTGTGTGGTATTTTGTTCAAGTTGAGTACAAGTATTAGTATGAACCGCTGCTCACCTTGTTTGTAAAGCTCGATGGAGCGAGCTTTGAACTGATCAAACTGGACAGTCTGCATGCCAAGCGAGAAAGGGCTTATCCCATACTCAAATATGGTTTCGTTTGGCCTTCTGATGGTGGATCCTCCCGTCGCGAAATTCGCACCGTGCCGGTAATTGGTCCCAAGTGAGTTCAGATAAGCACTCAAGTAAGGCAATTTCAGCTTCTCAGCTGCCCAGAAAATTACTCGAGTTAAACATTTCACTGCCACTTATAAACCAGTAAAAGTAAATCTTTTGAGTGTTTGTATACCTATGAAATCTATGATGAGGCGGCCGTCGCAGCCTCTTCCAGAAGGCTTATGGAAGAAGCTCTCGCCATATGGCCCAAGAATGGGCTCAAACGCAGCTGATATGCCTCCAGTGTCTGAATTGGAGTCTCCGAAGTTGTAAATAGCTGGGAATGCACAAAAGGGCGAGCCTTTATGCTCTACACAACTCACACATAGTAACCATAACAGCAAGAATCCACAGAGAAAATGTTTCCCAAACCCCATTCTCAATCAGAGGTTAGTGTATCTTGAGCAGAAGTAGTGAGCACACCTATTTATGGAGACGAAAAAGCACCCTACAGACCTGAGCCAGAAGAGAGCAATAAACTAGGCGATATTTGTCTCCCATATGGCTCCTTCGCAAACCCTAGCTAATAGTAGACTATGGGATTAGTGTTTGGAAACACCAAAAAATATTTTTACATTTTATGAGATAAAATTCTTCTGATGTATTTATTGTGTGCATTATAAAACGAGCTAATTATAACATATCTCAGGAACACTTTGGCTCAGTTGATGGAGTTTCTCATCTTTCTACTGCTAGCTAGCATGGGCAACATTGGTAGTTGCTTAGCTTACCGTCCAAGTTAAATTTAATGGTTTAGATATTATGAGTTGGAAGAGTTAAGCACACTAAAACCAAGTCTCTCTTTCTTGGGTGTGCCTCCTGAAGATCATGGAACCAGTTATAATGTAGATAAGCATCATAAGCTCGTCCTATCTCTGGATGATCCCGATATAATCCTTTTGTACCTTTTATTTATTTTAAAATTATTTTAATGGATAGAAAATCTAAAATAAAATAATCTATTTCTTCACTATTTTTTTTTTAAAAAAATGTTTTCTTATCATTTAAAAATTATATCTTAAAAAATTAAATTTGGACATCAAGATGAGCTCATGGTGCCCCATAACTGGTTCCTGAAGATCATAGTGTAGATCATTAACAATCTAATTAATCCACCCTTAGACTCCGCTTTCACTGTAATGACTTGTTTGGAATAGCGGTGATAGAAGTGATTTATTTTCAATATGACTTTAGCAAAAGTAGGATAGGATAAAAGTCATATGTAAATGTGATTTGTGTTTGGATTGACAGTGGCATAAGTGATTTTTTTTTTTCTAAATGGGCTCTTATTTGAATTATTATTTAAAAAGTCAGTTGAAATAGAAAATGACTGAAAAATGCATAAATCTTATTGAATACTATATATATATATATATATATATATATATATATATATATATATATAGTAGTTGTATATATTGTGATAATTGAAGATAAAAATTTAAATTTAATAAAAAAAATTAAATTATTATTAAAAAATTTAAAAAACACTAAAGCGCTTAACTAAAGATATTGCCGCGCAGTTTGGTTTATGCAACGATGAGACCACAATTTTATTGGTTCCCGTCGATGTCACAAACTGTCGTTTAGCCTTGAGCCCTTGACAATGGCTCTGTTTGGGTTGTCTTTTTTATCAGCGTTAGTGTGCAAAATATTTCAGTGACTTTTAAGCAAATGACCAGTGAGAAAAAAGAACAACAAACCCTGTTTGGATTACCGAGTAGCTTATCTGAAAATTTTAAACGCCACCGGACTTATTAGACGCTACAATTTGGAGCTTATTTCCTACTGAGAAGCTGCGTCTCATGCGAACAAGGCACGGAACAGAGGTAATGCTGAGAGTGAAGAGAGGAGGGAAGTTGTGAATGAAGACGAGGGAGAGAAGGAGAGAGATCGAGTGAGTATCGGAGCTGAGTGCGTGTATACTCTGTTTCAACCAAAAAAAACGAGAGGTAATGCTAAGCTTCTCTTCCTTTCTTGTTCCAACTCAAGTCCTTGAGTAGAAGTTGTAGGAATGAGTTTTGGTTTTTCTTTGCTAAATGAAACCGATGTAGGATCATTTTTACGACCGTGTTGTGTCGGTTTTCTCTTGCTCACATATATGTGTATATAAGTATATCCACCCGCATATTAATTTGTCATGAATGATAGGAAGAGTGTTTTGTAGATGCTATATATATATATAAAACCTTATCGATATTTTTGGAACCGAAACCTCACCGATGTATTTTATATGAGGCCATTGATTTATAAATGTTTGAATCACTTACTTCTACAACTTATCGAAGCATATTGTTGACTCGATGATTTTAATTTATATACGTAAATATACCTCGTGAAACTAAAAAGGAAATTTTGTTTCCTATTATCTATACAAATCACGTTGCACCGTTTGCATGTTATAAATATATATTATTTGTATGCATTTTATTTTATAAACAAATTTATCTATTAAATATATTTAATTAAGGAGTTTATTGTTTATTAATTTTTTTAATAATCATTTAACTTTTTTCCAAATTAAAATTGAAATTACAATTTTTATTATCCTAATATATACAACTAATATGTATAGTAGTATTTAATATGATTCATGCCCTTTTCAGTCATTTTCCATCTTAACTGACTTTTCAAATAATAATCCAAACACTCATCAGTTAAGAAAAAAACCACTTCTGCAAAAAGTCAAACTGGCAATCCAAACACAAATCACATTTACAACCAGACTTTTTTCCTACTGGGCTTTTACAAAAGTTAGATAGCTTTTAAGCCCATCAATTGTTTCCTACCGCCAACCCAAAATGGCCCAATATCTTCCCTTGCAAGATCTTGTATCTTGTTGTGACATGATTTTATTTGTGTGGGCCACCTTATCATTTAGGTTGAGTTCTAGCCTAAAAAAGACTATTGGAGGTTCCAAATGCCGAGTGGGGAAAAAAGTAAATTTTGGAATGTATGTGCTTCTATCTAGTCAACTGGCTATTCAAACGCTATTTTAAACAAAAGACTGATTTGAAAAGAAAAAAAAAGGTCACTTCTATCATTGTTATCTCAAACACAAATTACATTTACAATATGACTTTTATCAAATCTTACTTCTATAAAAGTCAGATTGAAAATAAATCATTTCTGCCACCATTATCTCAAACGGGCTCTTTAAACGACAGAAGCTATAAATTTTGGTTTCTCTCATAAGTTGTTTTTTTTTAGAAAAAGCCCATTGATTTGTGAAGCTACTAAAACACTAAAATGCAGTCAATTTCCTCCCATTGAGCTTTTCTTTTAGTCAGTGGACTTCTAAGACGTTTGGACGGGGAAATTTACCAAAATAAGAAGAGGAAAAAAAAAGTACCAGATTACAGCACTTTAGAAAATATTTCCCAAAATAAGGCAGTCAAACCCGTCGGTTGGACCGACGCCGGTTTGTCATGTGACCGACGCCACTCATCGTGGTGTCACCAACCGACGCGCTTGATTCCACTAGTGGCGTCGACTCCCCCACCCCACCCCACCCCACCCTACTCACAAATGGTGGATGAATTCTCCACAATTTTTTCCGCAATACAACAATAGGCAAGTTCAAGAGGTTTGTGACCAGTTACTGGGAGCACTTAGAGAGTTTGGCCGAGTTGCGGAGCCAAGTCCTAGCGCACTAAGTGGACTCTTAGTCAGTGTACCAGACCCCGCTTTAGAGGTCCCGCCACGTGCGAAGGAGGGACGAGAATTGGGTCAACGACGACCGCGTCACGATATGGAGGCATATGAGATACCCCAGCCTAGTCCACGTGGCGGAGGTGTATATAGGCCACCCATGTGGCCCGATATGGCATATATAGAGGTTCTGTGGTACCCAGAGGAGATGTCAGCACGGGTGGCGTGGGGTGGGGGGAGTCAGTGACTGACGCTAGTGGCGTCAGTCAACTGACAAAACTAGTTTTGTCAGTTGACTGACACTACTGACACCACTAGTTTTGTCAGTTGACTGACGCCACTTGTGGAACTGGCATCAGTCACAGATGAGTGGCGTCAGTCACCTGACAAAACTGAAGGCGTCGGTCAACTGACAAGTATGACTGCCTTATTTTGGGAAATATTTTCTAAAGTGCTGTAATCTGGTACTTTTTTTTTTCCTCTTCTTATTTTGGTAAATTTCCCGTTTAGACGCCATCCCTGACAGGCACTCCACTCTAAGAGTCTAAGGATGGTATGTGATGCAGTGTCGGAATGAAATATAAATTAGTTCAAATTCGGAGTTGGCTTTCCTCCTTTGCGGAAAGCGTCCGCTGCCCTGGAAGCGCTGTCGTTTTGTGCCAAAAAATTCATGAAAGATTCTTTTAGGATCTTAAAAAAATATTTCAAGATCTTGGTTGATGCTTAAAAAGATATTCGGATGCGGCGGTATTGAAAAAATAATTCAATACCATATGGAAAAAAAGAGACAGGTCATCATTTTGGCACAAAACGACAACGCCAGCTTCCAGGGCAGCGGACGCTTTCCGCAAAGGAGAAAAGCCAACTCCTTCAAATTCAGGCCTAAGTTTAAACTTTAAACCAACAACGTTGTTGTGTTTTTTTTTCCTTTCCTTCTTTTGCAATGGAGGTGCGTGTAAATATGACAATGTGGAAAATATGGAAAAGGAGGTGCGTGTAAATATGACAATACCCCCCATATTTAATTTTCCATTTCAACATTGCCACCATTATATACAATTATACATATTCCTTATATATTAATTTCCTCATCTTTCTTCCTTTCTCCATACTTATTCCACCAATTCTCCAACCATTCAATTTTTCGAGCTGTCACGAAAGCAAATAAAAGGAAACTATAAAAGAAAATATTACCTTTATATTAATTAAAACCTTGACCCAGTTTATTAGAATGACATATATAAATAAATGCAAGTCTAGTCACTAAATACTCACTCACCCTCATGAATTTAATTAATGCGATGCACGTATGTGATGGAATCATCACGACTCACACCACTAGTTTGGTGCACATATATTACACTGTGTGCATATATATAGAGAGAAAATTTATGTAAAATATAAACCCAAATCAACATTCTACGATCTTTTGTGAGAAATAATAAGAACACATGGCTCTGTTGGCGAAATCTCTGATCTTGCTAGTATGGGCAACAATGGTTATTGAGGGTAACAGAGCTCTCTCTCTCTTCCGTCCGAAGACGACAGTAGAAATCATCAATATGATTACTAATCCACCTCAGAGATTGACTGTTCACTGCAAGTCCAAGGATGATGATATTGGAGAACACACAATCTACAGGGTCGGAGAGAATTTCCATTTCCATTTCACACCGAATTTTTTTGGAAAGACGTTGTTTTATTGCAATTTCAGTTGGCCATCTGACACTTCTTCGTCGCACTACTTTGACATATATGATCAGAAAAGAGACGTGGATAGTTGTGTGAAGTATCAAGGCGATGTTACACTGTGTTCTTGGAAAATATGGCAAAGAAGTCCATGTAGATATAATAGAAACTGTCAGGCCTATACTGATTGTTATCCATGGAACCACCCTCCTACTATTGCTACACCCTCCAATGTCAATGCCTCCCATTTCTGTTAATGATCCATTTCAACCTTGCTACAACGAAAATGATATATATATGTGCGCGCGCACGCCTGTCTCTGCACTTTGATGATAAACTTTATCTATGTTTACAGAGATTGTAGCATTTAGGTCATTGATGAGGTTAAATCAGCTGTAATTGACAATTATGTTTTAAATATATTATATTAGCCCACTTATGTATTTAAATTTTTAAAATACTAAATAAATAAGTTTAACTAAATGATTCTTAAACAACACAGGTTTAAAGAAGTATTGTGGTCTTACAAATGTTACTTAACAATCAACTAATTGTTGGATGAAGAAAAATAAAATATAAAAATGTGAGGCTTTGTCATGTGTTTTGTCACCATTGATTTCAGGAAATCTTCATATATTTTTTTTTTTTTAAAAAAAGGCATAACAGGAATTTAGAAACACAGGTTTGAATCAAAAGTAGGTCCATGCAATGATTGGTCACTTGGAAAATGCACTTAGCGTGTGTTTGGATTAGCTTTTGGAGAATTGTTTTTAAAATTTATGAGGTAAGCATGTGAGAGGAGTTTTGTCTCAATTTACAGAAAATAGCTTCTGAAACCACAGTTTCAAAGTTACTAAAACACTTCCTTATAGCGGCTAATAGACGAAAGCTAAATTTACTCTAGACGTCCAACTAAAATTACTATGCATATTTTTTTTTAATTAAAAAAAAAAAAAACATCTAAATATAAGCTACATTAAACTAATTGACTTTAGCCTAATTTCAGTTCGCAAAAGTTAGGTGGAATAAAGATCACTTTTGCCTACACTAATCCAAACAAAACCTATATCGAATAAAAGTAGAATCAAGGGAAAAAAATACAAACACAGTGTGATATATACTTTGATGTGTGCATTAATCCTCTAACTATTTTTTTAGATGTTACTTCTCTTTTCTTGAAAAATTCAATAAGGAGAAACCACTTATCCCATCGACAATATTACAACTGCCATTCTAGTAAAGTAGATTGCCTGCCTTAAGATTTCGGAATAGTACATTCAATCTGGGAACCACAGCAGTGACAGCTAAGGCTATTGCAGGAAACTGGATGAACAATGATGTTGCATGCAGCTGATGGCAGTTCAAAAACTTGCAATAAGAATAAAAATTTAGGGGTTCAAACACTATATCCCATGATGTTATTCGTTATCTGATATGAATAAACTGTCAACTAAATAGTTTATATTAGCTACTGGATTTATGTAGAGGATGATTGATTTGTTGTGCAAGATTAATGTGTTGTTGTAGTTGCTCCGCCCTGCTTTTGCTCTGATGGGTTAGTTTTGTGTTGAGAAGAGTCTTTAACATTTTGCAGGGCTATATACAATTGTAATTTGAGGGGGAATATGATTTAACATTAATTATTTTCCTCAGATCTCAGCACAGTGCACAAATCACAGAAAGTATTCAGAGCATGAACTTTTTGAAACTTGTGGATGAAGGGTGCTTTCATAAATGGTTCCTTGCTTTGAGACACACAGAGACAGAGTCATTGGTGGTCCTTTGTCCTTTTGAAACAGAAGCATGAATCAAGAAAGTAAAACATTAGTTAAAATTTTGTTGTCTTTTCCCCCTTAACACAACGGGATGAAACACAGATGTTAAATAAGCTGTTATTTGTTTTAATATATCGGTGGTCAAATAACACTGACCATTGCTGTCAATTACCCATCTACACGGATATTATAAAATACTACGCATTTAGTCTGGTGCTCAGTTATATCCACAAATTTCAAACAGAACTTGATCACACAGGATAGGAACTAAAAAATTTATGGGGAAGAAGTTCAGAAACTCGAAAAAGAGGAGCTCTCTAGTATGAGATGATACAAAAGCCAAAAATTGTTTATTTGTCACGCAACAAGCTTCTTGATTGACCCAAAAAATAGAAAAGTTAATTTTCAACCTATGACAATTTCTTTATCACAATCATAATACATTAAAACACACAAAATATAACCTTTGTTGGTTAAAATGCAGGGGGATTACCCGGTTTTGCAACGTGTGCTTTAATTAATTATAATAAGCCAAGCACTGTTTGTAATATATGTAATATTGTAATCATATGATGAGGAAGAAGTCAGAATCAGAGAAACCTAGGCTTGTGACTGAAGCAGATTATCTCAGTATTCTTCCCTCCTCTTTCCTCAGTATCTTTTAATCTGGGCCGTCCAAAAATGAATCTAACGTCCAAAGAGAGTTTTAAAATTTTTATATTTACCGCGTGCGGTTTTTTGATATTAATGATTCTGGACCTTTAGATCAACTTTTGGACGGCTCAGATGAAAAGATACAATACTGAGGGACACGCTTCTAAGACAATCCAGATCCGGCTTGTGACACAGTGCGTGATCGCTATTGGTGGGTCTGAGAAAGAACCATTGGGCATACGATCAGGAATCCAGCGATTTTGTACACTCGTTGATTTGCTATAAGCTTCCAATGATAGTTGAAGAATTTTGACTGAGGCTTTTCTAGCAAGTGGACTTTGACCATCTGACGGACGCAGTTAAATAGTAGATTGATCGGACAAAGACGACGCGATTGCTTCATTGGTATTGGTAATGTGGCTATATATATTCTTTACTCATTAAACAACTTTACTAGCTCGATGAAGTGTTGTTCAGACAGCTTTTCTTTTCCAATATGCATGATATGCTACAGACACACACAAAAAAAGCTTCCCAGCTAAAAAGAAACGAGCACCTTGAATAATGCAGTTTCATTTTGCAAGTAAATATTTCTCAACAAAAACTGGTAATAAATAAATAGGCTCCATTTATGCTTGCTATTTGCGACATGACTTCCTCTAGGAATGCTCGATAAGTTGATTTGTAGTTTTAATTTGTGTCACGACCTTTAGTGTCTGTAACATGCTTGAGTAATTGGAATTGGTGGATCTGACAAAGAACCATTGAGTGTTCGATCAGCAACCCATTGATTAGCGGCCTCAGCGTAATGAACACCATCCCAAATTACATATTTCAAGGTACCCTCACAAGAACCCCCATACACGTCTTTTCCATTTACCATTGCTTTTTTCCCACACCATATATGAGTGTCATCCACATGATATCCACAGCAAATCTTCAATGGATCAGCAAATCCTGAAAACACCAAACAAAACAAACATTTACACCCATATGCATATATAAGAACCTATTATAATATATATAATGTCAGTAATGAATAGACAGGTATTACCTTCATTCTTGGCTTTGCTGATGAGTCCATATTTTGCAGCATAGACATCCACATACGTAATTGAAGCTTGTGGGAGCTCTACCCTGAGCTTGATCACTCTGTTTTTAAGCTGCCTGTTGAACTCTATAGCCATCTCATTCTGATCCTTCACACAACCGCACTGGTCAAGATAGCCTGCTGGTAAATTATGCTTGTAAAACAGATTCACTGGCAGACACCCAATTGGTCCTGTGTTGTGTATCCAAAAGGCCCTCCCTCCTTGTTCGTACAGATGCTGCAAATAAGCTATTTAAGCTCAGATCCATTTCATTTCAATCATACAACTTCCAAGTTTCCTGAAATTCTCAGTTATCCCATATCTGAAAAAAGTTTTCTACTTACTCGCACTGCAGTGGCTAGCTGATTGATGATATCTGGCATAGCTGCACGGAGCTGGTCGAAGCTCATCTTTCTGAAACCAACAGAAAGATCATTTTGACCAATGTCGAATGTGTAGAGAGCCTTCGAGAACTCCTCTGGTACCGGAAGCTTGCTTCTTTCGGATGGGTTCTTAGCTAAATTTCAAGAAACAGGCACTATATATGTTAATGTAACTAACGACGAATAATATTGAGTTGTGTGGTATATTGTTCAAGTTGAGTGCAAGTGTGAATGTGAATTGCTGCTCACCTTGTTTGTAAAGCTCAATGGAGCGTGCTTTGAACTGACCAAATTGGACAATCTGCATGTCAAGCGAGAAAGGGCTTATCCCATACTCAAATATGGTTTCGTTTTGCCTTCTGATGGTGGATCCTCCCGTAGCAAAATTCGCACCGTGCCGGTAATTGGTCCCAAGTGAGTTCAGATAAGCACTCAAGTAAGGCAATTTCAGCTTCTCAGCTGCCCAGAAAATTACTCTAGTTAAACATTTCACTCTCACTCATAAACCAGTAAAAGTAAAGAAATTTTTTTGGTTTTGAAAGTATGTTACCTATGAAATCTATGATGAGGCGGCCATCGCTGTCTCTTCCAGAAGGCTTATGGAAGAAGCTCTCGCCATATGGCCCAGAAATGGGCTCAAAGGCCGCTGATATGCCTCCAGTGTCTGAATTGGAGTCTCCGAAGTTGTAAATTGCTGGGAATCCACAAAATGGCAAGCCTTTCTGCTCTACACCACTCGCACATAGAAACCAGAACAGCAACAATCCACAAACAAAATGTTTCACCGACTCCATTTTCAAGCTTGTGTTATCGTATCTTCCGCTGGAGCAGAGTAGTGAGCACGCCTATTCATAGAGACGCAAAAGCACCCTAGATCAAGCCAGGAGAGAGCGATAAGCTTGGCGATGTTTGTCTTGGAGCAAAACCCACGTGATTCCATCCAGTTCTAGGCTTTTGCACTGTTCAGCAGTAAATTCAGACTACACTACACCTCATGTGTATCTACATTGGCTTAAAATCCTGGGAGTAAAACTAGAAAATCCTTAATCAATTTTGTTGCCAATAAAAATTTCGTTTTACGCAATAAAAAAAAAAAAAAGTCTTATAAAAAGTACCAGCAATCGACATCTCTTTTAGTAAGAAATAACCTCTTTGTGATTTAGAAGTCCAAGGTATTTTCTTAGTATATTTTCTCCTTAAATCTACTATTTCTTTTTTAGGTTAACGTGGGGATCGAGGAGGATAAAATAGCTGCGATCCAACACATGTCAGTGCTTGCAAGGTCTTGGACACGAGTCAGTTAGTATGGCGGTATTGGTGATCCTGTGATTGATAACAGATAAAAATAATTGACGTGGACCATCTTATGTTCTGTCGGTGTAAGCTAGAAAGCTGTACGATGGTTCAACCCTGTTGAATTGGAAAAAAACAGAGAGGGGGGAGCTTTTGCGAAATTAGCGGGTAGAGTGAGACAGTACTGTCCCTCTTCTGGTTCTAGGAATGTGCCACCTACATTTTCATACAGTAATGACGCCAGCTCTTCCTGCGGTGAATGGAAAAGCTTTTTAGTATGTTTCTACTATTCCCCGGAATTCTCCCACTATTATATTCATTCCAAGATCCCAGAAATAAGAGATAATTATCCGCATTTAATTTTTGTTGAAAATCTTTTGAAGTTAGTAGCTGATTTGTAATGTAACAAGACTATATCATTAACATGAGAAAAAATGTTAGTACTATACTGAAAGTCACTATCAATCGTCTCCCCCTTAATATATCGGTGGTCAAATTACACTGACACCTGCTGGTGCTCATACATATAAACAAAGCTTTGGTAAAAAAATTACATCTAAACAAATCTCAAACATGGAACTTGACTACGCAAGACAGGAATCAAGAAATTTAGGGGGAAAAAGTTCAGAAACTTGGAAAAGAGGCGCTCTTTTAGTACTATAGATGATACAAAAAGTCCAAAATTGTCTGCGCGCGCGTTTATTTGCCATGTAACGAAGCTTCTTTATTGACCCAAACATAGAAAAGTTATTTTACACCCTGTTTTGCAACGTATGCTTTAATTAATTATAATAAGCCAAGCACTGTTTGTAACCCATGTAATATTGTAATCTTATGGGGTGGAAGAAAGAAGGGTCAGAATCGGAGAGAGCCAGGTTTATGACACGAGTGCGTGATCGCTATTGGAGGGTCTGAGAAAGAACCATTGATTATACGATCAGCAATCCAGTGATTGGCTGCCTCAGTGTAATGTACTCCATCCCAGCTGATATAGGAAGAAGGATCTTCACAAGAACCAGCAAATATTTCAGTACCATTCACCGTTCCTTTGTTTCCACACCATATATCAATCCCATTTTCATGGTACCCACAACATAACTTAGCAGGATCAACAAAACCTGCAACATCATTGAAGAGATGAGTGAATCTGAAAGGTACTGGGTTTCTGCAAGTCGTGTTAGCAGTGAGGATTTAGTAAATTACCTTCCTTCTTTGCGTTGCTGATTAAGTAATACTTGGCAGAGAAGAGATCCACGTATGTTAATGAGGCATCAGGGAGTTGTGATCTGAGAGTGACCACTGCGTTGTTGAGTTTTTCATTGAACTCTTTGGCCATGTCGTTTTGGTAATTCACACAGCCATTTCGATCAACGTAACCAGGCTCTGGGTTGTGAGTGTTGTGCATGGTTACTGGCAAGCATCCAATTGGGCTGGTGTTGTGTATCCAGAATGTCCTTGCTCCTTCTTTGTGCAAATACTGGATATGGGTACTAAATTCTCTCAGTAAAAGCTTTTAAAAAATGTTCTTTGTTTTGTTGGTTTTACCACTTAAGTTGAATCCTTCAAACGATAGTAGAACCATACTAGTTGAAACATAACTTACTTGAACTTGAGTAGCCAATTGGTGTACCATATCAGAGATTACAGCATGAGAATCCTCTTTGCCCACTCTGTTAATAGCAGCAGCAATATCATTCTGGCCAATATCCATGGTGTAAATAGCCTTAGGAAAGTCCTCTGGCCTGGGAAATTGCTTTCTACAGGGATGATTGTTCCCTGCAAATTCATAGATATAGTCAGTTTTAACAGATAATAAAAAAGGTGTGGCACAGGTATATTATATATCAGAAGAACAACCAACCAGATTGATTGAAGAACTTGGCGGTGCGTGCTTTAAACTGGTGAAATTGTGCAGTCTGAATCTCAAGAGTAAATGGAGTGCCTCCATCAAAGAAGGTTCTATTTTGCCTCCTAATGGTTGATGATCCTGCTGCAAAATTCGCTCCATGCCCATAGCTTGATCCAATTGAATCAATATAAGGACTCAACAAAGGAAAGCCAAGCTTCTGTGCTGCATTCATATGTAAAACAACTCTCATTTGAGGCAAGGAATACTATATATATATATATATATATATATATATAACTGATTAGTATCTGAAAGAGATCTGAATGGATAAAGGAGAAGAGTTGAGATTAGAGATACCGATGAAGTCAATGATGAGGCGACCATCGGAGGCTCGACCGGCAGGCTCATGGAAGAAGGTGTTACCACATGGGGAAGCCATGGGATAGAAGGCAGCAGCCATGCAGCCTGTATCTGAATTAGAGTCACCAAAGTTGAATATTGCTGGGAAATCACAAGATGCTTCTTCAGACTTCACGCCACTCATCAATAAAACCCAAAACACTAAGATCCCACTAATCACATCCATTGTCTATCTTCTTCTCACAGGCCTAACCTATGCACCAACAGCCTTCACTATATATATATTGTGTGTTTGTATTTTTTTTATAATATTTATGTCTGGAGTTTTGCAGAATGAGAATAATTATTCATGTACCTAACGGCTAAAAGTCACATGAGGTGATTACAAGTATTACAGCCGGAATCTAAATTCTAAAATTGGAAGAAATGAGACATCCAGCCTGATTGCCTGTTCATTTCATGAGGAAGAACTAAACAAATGTGTGTTCTGACAAAATGAAGCTCTCTTTGTTACCTTTCCATTGGGTCCTATTAAATTCATATTCTATCTATTCTACTTGCTTCCATTCTCAGTATAACAGCTACTAGATTAATTAGTTTTGTTATTAATTGCACGTTTAGATTAACTTTTAGATAATATTACTTACGCTTTATGAGATAAGTATGTGAGAGAAATTTTATTTCGGCTTACAAAAAAGGGCTTTTGAAGCCACCGTTTCATGGTTTCTCAAACACTCACTAAATATAATATTTCAATCCACTTTATCTCACAATTTGTAAATATTTTCTCAAAGTATCGCTATTAATTTCTGTAAATTAGTTATTTAGTTCCTGAACTAAAGATAAGAGGGAGTAGGTTTCATTCTATATTTCTTCAGTTGCAATTTAATGTTTAGCCTCCCTGAAACATAAGCAGGCATACAATTCTCTGGTGTCAGAATTTTTATAAAAATAGGTTAATATATTTTTAGAGTGCCCTCAGGCTTAGTCCAAGACATAAGCACAAACTTGATGTGATGCCAATGAGATTTGAATAATGGTGATTTCCTAAAATACATGATTATGATAATGATGTTAGTATCAGTGTAGACCACAAACGTTGGACTGAAATGGCGAATATATATCATAATTGTCCACATGTGAAAATCTTAACACTTCGCTACCATTTTCAACCATTTAACAGTATGATACAAATGAGTGTCCTATATGAGCCAGATTTTTCTTATTTGTTTATGTTTTTCAATTAATCTATGTATCACCCCAGAGTTGAAACTTTACTTCTTCTGCAATGACAATGGTCCCGAATTTTTTTTTCCCTCCCCAAAAATGACATGACTTAATTACTTTTTCAAGTTCTTAACGTATAACCTATTTATGTAATTTGATTATATTAATGAAATTAATTAATATAACATGTTTTTTCCTAAAAGAACTTAACTATCTTCTTTGATTCTGTCAATCTCTTTTATTTAATTATTGTTGAATGAACATCAATTAATGAGGATAAATTAGAAAAATATTGATAAATATGAGAAATAGATCTTACATTTATAACTAATATCAACTACTTAGTTAACGGCCGAAGAAATACTTTTTGAGGAAATCTCATATACGTACAAGGTTTAGGAAATCTCATATACGTACAAGGTTTTGCGCGCGCTTGTCTTGTTCCAACCAAATTTTAGAACCATCCCATGATTTGAGGATTTATGAAATTATTCAAATTTAATGAGAGAGCCAGAGAGGTTTATGTTATGCTACTATGTGATATGACCCCACGCACCTATTTTTTCATCTAATAAAATATGGTAGTGCAAGGTTTGAGGATATGGGGATTTAGAAAGGAACGAAGAAATAATAAAGAAAAAAGTACTCATAGTCCCCAAGTAAGTGCACAAAGAGGTAACCAACAAATTATTACTTAAAGTGAAACATGCATATTTAGAAGTTAAATTTAACAATTAGTGTTTCTAAGTGAAACTTTCATATTTGATAAGTAATGTCATCTACAAGTCAAATTTATTTAAAAATAAATTGAATATCTTGAAACCTTCAAGTATTTATTTTTTTGGCTAAAGTATAGTTTGGTCCTTCATGTTTGCCCCTGGTATCATTTTAGTCCCTTAAGTTTGTAAAGTGCACATTTGATCCTTTAGTGTTAACACTGTTAGTCTGACTTAAAGAAGAATATTGACTCAACAATTTTAAATAATGATTGTACAATTAAATCGATTAAACATGCTTATATGTTCATATTTTAATAAATTAGTATTTTAAATCCTATTAACTAAAAATATTTAATCTTCACAAACTATTTTACGGTTTTTACCATTTGTGAAGATTAAATATTTTTTAATTAATAGAATTTAAAATGTCAATTTATTAAAATACTAACATATAAGCATGGTTGATCAGCATTTAATTGCACCGTCATCGCTTAAAATTGTTGAGTCAGTATTTTCTGTTAAGTCAGACTAACGGTGTTAATATTAGGGATTAAACATGTACTTCACAAACTTAAGGGATTAAAATAATACCAGAGGCAAATATGAATGACCAAACGTATACTTTAGCCTATTTTTTAATAAAGGATTTATGAATAATTAACATAATAATAAAATGATTAAGAGAATCATGGGAGGAGAGACTGAGAGGGAGGGAGAGAGAGTGTGAGAGAAGCTCCATATAAGAGGGAGGATGATGGGGTTGTTGAGGTCTCCACCGATTGGAGCTTGTGCATTAGTGCACGCCTCACCATTATGATGTTAATCAAAATTATAATAATCGCTAGGAAGAATGTAATCATATTTGGTTCAATAAACTAAATATATATCTCCTCTACATTTGTGAAAATAAATGTACGCAATTAGTTGGGGGGAAAACGTAGTATCAGGCATGTGGTTACATTTATTTATAAGTGTGGCGTGGTAGTAATATGTAAATTGAAATAGGGGTTGCCTGGGAAGGCAAGACAAGGGAAGGACAGGAGGAAATGTGATTGGGTGGGAGGGTATTATGCAATTTACATTATTTCACGTGGGGGACCTGGCTGTTACATGCTTGCTTCACAGAAATGTACTCTCACTTCTTCTTTTTTTCCTTTTTGGAAATGAATCTGACAAGTGCATACCTTAGAGATGTAGCTTCTGTCTCTCTCCATCATCATCCTCTTCTACTGAGTTTGGTGGTTACTGGTCAGTCATCATATCCAACCTTCATCACAATTCAGTACATCACTGTCACTGCTACATGTATGTGTGTGTGGGAAATGATAAAATTAGATTCCCCTCGCTTCATAACAACATGCTCATTTTCCCCATCAGTACCCCAAGTGATAATAAAAGTCGAACACCTACGGCACAAAAGTTTATTGCAATCATTTTTCTCAATTAAAAATTAAATTTTATCAAATAAAGATCACTGAAGGTCAACCTTTTATATGAACTTGAGCCCAATTGAGTTATCTGGTTCATGTATCTCTCGGCCCAAACTCAAGGAAAAGTAATACATTACCCAGATATGTTTGGATTTATATCTCCAACAGAAGGGGCATCCTAGCCTCTTCTATTTTGAATACATGTCCAGTTAAGTTAAGGACCTTGTTTAACAATGATTGTATGGGACTTGATCCCTTTTTAGACTCTATTAATATTTAAGACTTTCACCTCTTTTCTACCAAAAAAAAAAAAAAAAAAGTCTCACGTTCAACTAACAAAGAAATCGAACACTCTCGTAAGGGAGAGGTTCAATCCTACAGTTGATCAAGGTGTTAGGGGATATTCTAGCTTCGAAAGTGTCAGATAAACACCTAAAAATAAAACGAACTTTTACCTAACGTTGGATTACCTAAAAGGAATGGACTTCGTCCCCGCTTTCTTGGATCACGTAGGTGAGACCAACCTTTTTCCTAAAATTTTTGTATTAAAAAAAAAAAAAAAAGTCTCGCTTTTCGTAACTGAAAAAAGTCTCACTCCCAAAATGAGATTTTCCACAGAAACACTGTGAGCTTATAAATCAGGTGAAATTAATGGGACTCGCACATTAATTTCCCCTTTTAAACTTGTTATCACATAAAATACTGGTCTGCACTCTTTAAGATCCTTCTTGCTTCAATGATCTGGAGCCTGTGTATATCAAAGCGCTGTAGACAGAGACTGTCTATTAAATAATACCCGGTGCTTCACTCTGGCATGTTACAAGGTTCACACAAATATCGCAAGCAAAACATCAAATCAAGATTCATGAGTATTAGACCGCAGCGGATGAAATCATGATTTATATTATGAATGACTAAAACATCAGCGGTGAAACTTGCTGCCAGTCCAAAAGAAGCAAAGAATTAAAAAGGGCAGCAATGAAGCTGCAACCAACAAAAACGTCGAGTCATTTATCTTACAGAATATAATGCAGAAGCAGCTTCTCCTTGAACCTTGAATATACTTCACTTGAAAACCCTCACTTTCTATCCGTTCAAACATATGACCTCCATTGACATAATTTAGTTGATGCGTTGCCTGCCCGCTCCTACCTTTCATGTTATACAGCAGCGCCACCAAACTGATGTCAACCACGGGAACTAGCTTTGATGGTTCTTCTTACTTTTCTTCTTCCTTGAGGCAAAGCTACTGGGTCCAACTTCTACAGACATCCTTTTTGTCCTGCAAGGTAAGTGGGAAAGATAGGTTCAACAGATATGGTGTGACCTGAAAATCTGAACATGAAATTTAACCAAAAACAAATCAGTTTTAACTCAGATTCATCCATTGCGTGATAATACAGCATACCGAGAAGACAGCTCTTCTGAATCCTTGGAATTCCCATCTGCAGCAACATCTGCAATATTACCGTAAGCTAAATCATTAATTTATCTTTTGTATGATCTCAACAAAAAACAAAAGAGAAGCCAAGTAATGCTTGAGCTTGACACACTCGCAAAGCTGCTCTGTCCATTGGGACAAAATGTAGTCCCTTCACATGATCTATTGACGAGATAATCTACTTGGGTTTTATCACAAAATAAGATTTCTTACACAGCAGACAGGATAAGATATTGCATCTAACTGAATCCTTAGATTGTACACGTGCCATTATGCAACTATTTATATTGTTCATATCCTAAACCATCAGAACTATTTTTCTGCCGTGTCAACACTTCCTATGGCCATGACTAAGTAGCCTATGAAAATTGATAATAAATCAATTGAAATGAGCAGCAGAGGAAAACATACCAATTTCATCACCCTCTTCACCTTCCTGCTCTGACTCTGTTCCTGAACCCCATCGATCTCGTCCATCATCAAAGTCCCAGCGATCACCAACAGGAGGCATCCAGAATTCTTCCTCTTCTGAGTCACTCTCCTCAATAGTAGACTGACGTACTTCAGATTTGATTTCTTCAATTTCCTTTTCCTTCTTCTTCTTCTTCTTATTCTTATCCTTCTTCCCACCATCCGCACCTAGTTTGCTCTCCCCTTCTTCCATTCCATTACATGACAACTTCTCCATTTCCTTCTGCTCTGCTTTTAGCAACTCAAATACATTAGTTGATAAATATCTACAAATTTGTCATGCAATCACATATTAAACCCATGAGTAAAAATGGGAAACCAGAACCTCATTAAATTATTTGGAATTTCTCATTATTCCAAAAGACCCAAAGCAGTGTATAGAGTGTATGACAGACCTAGTTTATTGAGAAATCTTTTCCCATTCATATGCTTCCAGATATGTTCCTCTGACTTGTTGACCGTGTCTCCAGTCAATTTACATATCAACTTTGAACTGCAATGCGGAACCTAGGTCTAAGTTATCCCATTCTGACATTGATAAATAATCCAAGGAACAAACGGACACATCAACTAAAATAAATTCACATAATCTCCTAGTGGATAGCTCAACTCTCCTTTCTGAGGTATTGGAAACGCCATCAGTCTTCCTAACGAACAGTTTCGAATTTAGAGCTTCAAAGATATAGCGGTTTGGCTATGCAACCAGTTTTTTTGTAGTTATAACAAGGAAACAATTTATGGCCCGTTCAGTTGTCGGAAGGATAGGAATGGAATGGGGTGATAGAAAATAAAATGGACCAAATCACTAAAATGATAATAGCAGTGAGAATGAGAATTGACGTCATGCATCTAGATTCTAATTTTTATGATCAACCAAACATGATTATTGAAATAAAATCATAAAATATATGTTCATATTGGAACTATGGGAAAAACTAATACTAAGAATGCTGAGTTGGAGCAAACGGACCAGTTCTTTCGGTTAAGCTAAAATTCATTGTTCCTTTTGGGAAGCTAAACTACAATAAAAATGCGATTTTTCCTTCTAACAGTCACCAAGAATGAGTTTTAAAGTCAAGCGTGCGCCTATCCACTTAGTGCGTTTATATAGACCCTGAACACTGAACAGTTCCATTCAATTGGTTTCCAAAGATAGCATACACAAACCAAGACACAGAGCATTGTGGTTTCAACCAAAACCACCTAGAAGTTGACGTATGATACGATGAAGTTTAAAAGAAACAAGGAAATTTACCGGGAGAGTGAGTCTTGCTTGAACATATTGAGAGGGGGCTTATCACGGGACAAGGCAAAGTCGATGAGACCTAATCGGCATTTTTTGCTGTGAGAGTAGGAGTCCAGGTCCTTGGCGAACAGTTCGTGTCCAGTTTCCACGCATTTGAAGCGACCATTCTCCAGCTCCTTGAACGTCGGCGAGCCCAGCAGCTCTAAACCTTCCTTACCCGCCTTCTCTTCCGCCATCGCCATGGCTTGCGTCTCCTTGGTTGCCCCTCCCAGAAGCACTACACTAATCCCTAATTCCCGCGCCCATGCGTTGTCGTTTATACCAAACGCAGCTGCGCTTAATTCCTCTGCCCTTCATTCTTTTAGTGGCGGATTGTTTTACTTTTTAGAAGTATTTTTATTTGAGGTAAGTCTCCGTTTGATTTAATTTTTTTTAGAAACGTTTTTATAATTTATCATCTGAGTGTGTTTGGGATGGTTTATAAGTGATATTTTGTAGCACTAACTATTTTTTCTCTCATGCTTGACATAACAATGTGCTAATCTTACTTTTAGTCCAATAGTGGCTAAAAGCTATAAACAAGTTTTAGGTGCTTTTAGTTTAATCATGGAGAGAGAAATAGAAGAATCATGGAGGGAGAGGAAAAAAGCAACATGCTGCAATCAAAGTGAAGACACATGTACCTTTCTTTAATTAAAAAAGATAAAATCTTGATTACAAAAAAAAAAAAAAAAAAGATTAGTGAGCTCTCCCTGACCAACACATTAACAAAATAGCAGACTCAAAACACTAAAAAAAAGGGAGAGACAGCTATAAAAGATGGATAATAAAAAAGATAATTACATAAGCATAACATTTTGTAAATTAATAATGGGGAAGTGGGTACAAAATATTTAGTAAATATTTAATTTAATATTTTGATTATTCCCTTAAAATTTTAAGTGATTTTTACTTAACAACACATTAAAAAATACATGGCTTCTCACTCGTGTATTGCATGGGCCTGGGCTAGTTAGTAGTTACTCTGAAAGACCCAATAGCCATGAGTTTAAAAAAGTCAATCCAAACATAAAATCACAAACTTTCTTGGGATGTTAAGATCATGTATATCCCTAGAGCTAGTAATTTATTAGCAGACGCTTTAGCTAAAGAGGGAACTTCTTTTACCTCTCTTATGCATGTTTGTCCTCCTAGATTTAGGAATGTGTTTAATTCCGATTGTATGGGACTTGATCCCCCTTCTAATTTTATTAATATATGATGACTGATGTCTCATCTTTACCAAAAAAACAAACAAACTTTACAAAAGTTAAATGAAATAAAAGTCATTTTTACCACCACTAATCTAAACACATACTATGTGAAGCGAGTTTTAGTTTAGCTTGTGAAAAGATGCTATAGTTTTTAGGTTGTCAAACGATTATATTACCATCTATCATCCAAAATATAAGAGATACACATAAGAAAAATTTTCTTTGAGTTTAAAATACATCTTAATCTATTTTATCTTTTAAATTTATACTCGTAATCCTTTTTTCCAAAATATTTATGTTGATTTCATATAAATTTCTTCTTGTGTCTTTTAATAATGGAAGGATAACTAATTTTTAAGAATAAAAATATATATTTAATATTAGTTGAATTAATAAATATGTTAAAAATATAATTCCTTTAAGAAATACTTTCATTTAGTAATTAGTTGGTGCCTTTTAACATTTGATCTCCCTGATTAAATAACAAAATATATATATATATATATATATATAATTCCCTTTACTAAATGCCCTGATAAAATCAAGAAATCCCTGAAGAAATTTTTTTATACCGCTTCTATCCTTAAAGAAAGAGTTATTTAATTAAATTAAATAAAGTAAAGAAGTTAGATAAATCAGTGATAATAAATGTGACCTAATATTTGTAAAATAAATGTAACAAACGGTCTTGGAATTAATTGAATTTGATTGCTAAAATCATTAAGAGAGTATATAATTAAGGGGTAGTTTGTATTTAGAACTAATACAGTAACATCAATCTCTAAATAGTTCGTAGTTCATACTTCATGAAGGACAGAATGCAATGGGAAAGAGAAAACTATAGGCTATGGTGCAGAATTCCAGGGATAGTCAGTATGGCGAGTGAGATCATCGTAGATACAAGCTCCTGATTCCGATATTGTCCAAGAGCACACATGGCACCACCAGTCTCGGTCCTCTTTGTATAGAGCCACCTAAAGCTGCAGAAAAACAATGTTGTATGAATGAAAAACCTTGGCCTCAATTTGAACTCATAAGTTGCCTTATTTTGTATGGTGTGTTCTCCAAGATCATCGTCCTTGGATTTGCAATGAAGCGTCAAGTCCTGATTTTGAGAGTATTTGTACTGTCACTTTTGGAGGTTTTATAATCCACGCCTTGCCTCCTTCCAACACTGCCACTATTGCTAGTAGCAGAAGCATAGACTTCATATACAGAGCCATCTTGTTCATGTTTCCTCCTTCAGATGATGCAACAAGCTAGCCTCCTCCTTCTCCTTATAGTTATTACTGCGATAAAGTTTTGTATTTTAATTTACCCCGTAATGATATTAATTATTTAATTTGCAGTTGTCACATTTAAAGAATCGTCCACATTTGCATTAATGTCTTGACTGGGTTTGTTCATGTATGAAATAAATTAAATGGTCAACATGATTCCCTTTCTTATATCTCTCTTACAGAATCACATAACTGTTCCCATATGTTTGTTCCAATAATCGATAAAGCATACGGGTTTGTTTGGAATCACTTATCATATAGGACGTTTGTGCAAGTTAAGAATAAACTCAACTCGTATACTGTGTTTTTTATGCCAACAATTTGACTTGATACTTGAAACCAGGCACATTAGTCTAATTTCACCTCAAACATAGATCATAAATATATAGAACTATAGAAGTCGATACATTAATTCATTATATTTATATATATTTCAAAACAATTGAATAATACTCAAGAAGCAATTGTTGATTGTGGTTGAGGAGGATTCCAAGGAAAACACTTATTTTGACAAGGACCTGATTCTTTGATGAGCCAAGTGCAAGGGTTGCACCAATTGTCCCGTTCCTCCACGTATATGTCGAAGTAGTGAAGCGAAGTATCTGAAGGCCACTTAAAACTGCAAAAATACAGAGTATTATTCTGAAATGGATTTTTAAAGAATCTGAACTCAAACATTACTCCAGGGTCGAGAATTTGCTGGGGAATGTCTTGATCCCCAGCTTTGCAGTGAAGTGTCAACTTCTGGTGATTGGATAAACTATTGATGATTTGAACTGCTGTTCTTTTAGGGAATAAAGACGCATTCCCACACTTCAACAATAATGCAACTGCTACGGTTATTTGCAACACAAGTTGATGATGTTTCATCGATGGCCTCATCTTAACACAGTTGTATATGCAAGTATGCAACAACGCAGCACTCTCTAATTATAGGACTGTGACTTGAGAGTTGACCACCTTTCAAATGAATTCAATTAATGATATTCAATAGTACTTTCCATCCTTATTTATTGTCACAATAACCATCGAGCATCTTGCAATTTTAATTTATTTTGTCTAGCTAGCTATTATTCTCCATGGCGTCTTTTTAGAAGGATTTTCCTCCCTTAAATTCATTTCGGTTTATAATATAAGTCACTTTAACTAATTCATTGGAATCAAGAAATGCTAGTTTATTCATTAAATTTATCTTAAATTCAATGAAATTTCCAACTTTACCCGTATTAAGTGAGGTTTTAAAGGAGAGAAAAAAATACAATGAGTCATGTTTAAACATTAACTACACTAGCAAAATTGACAAATTGACATTATTCTCAAAGTGATTTATATTGTGGACCAAGTCATTTATATAGAAGCTACTTATATTATTAGCGGGAAGGAGTACTTCTACTACAATTTATTAGGAAGGGATTTTGAACATACAACATACTGTTTATATGTTATTAAATAAGTGTATACTTTTTTTAAAAAAAAAAATCAATCAGTTAATAACCTCTCCTTATTTTGGTGAAACGATGATTTTGGGTTACTTAGAACTTAACTAATTTTGTTTATAAGTCAAAGAGAGAGATTTTTTTGTCTTTTTTATAAGTTATATCATTAATTTTGTTATATGAATGTACAATTTTTTTCTGTCATTTATTCTTGGATTGGTTGTGATTTTTCTAAAAAGTGTATATATTAAATATGTTAATAATTTTTTTTTTGCCCGCAGATATGTGTAAAGTTAAAAATTTATTAAATTTTAAGATAAAGTTAATGAGATTTAAGGTTTTTGTTAGTTGTAGATTTAAAGTGTTGGAAGTGACTTATAAACTAAGTATAATAAATTTTAAAAGTAGCAAATTCATCCTGAAAGTATAAGTCTAGAAGCAATATTGCCCTGAAAGTTTTTTTTATCTCAATGTTGCCCCGGAAGTTTTAAAACGTAACAATGTTGCTCTATCCCGTTAAAAAACAAACGTTGATCGTTAAAAAAATTTGATATTAACCATTAACTTTTTAACGAAAATGGGCAACATTGCTACGTTTTGAAATTTTCGGGGCAACATTAAGACAAGAAAAACTTCTAGGGCAACATTGCTCCTTAACAAAAACTTCTGGGACAAATTTGCTACTCAACCCATTTCAAAAAATATCACATTTAAGTGGAGTAATATGGATAATATGAAGGGTAAAGGATTTCTCCCGTCACTGGAGATAAGTTATCTCCAGTGACCCCCAAAACTATGTCGTTTTAGATTAATGAAGGATGTTTTTGTAATTTTGCACCCTTCATTAATTCACCTAAAATTACAAACACACCCTTTATTAATTCAAAACGACGTAGTTTTGGAGGACACTGGAGATAACTTATCTCTAGTGACTAGAGAAATACTTTTCCTTAATATGAAATGCAATTAATGCTATAGGTTTTGCATTGACATTGCAATTTATGGCCATTATTAACAACAACAACTAATGTGTTGTTTTCATTTTTTATTATTCATTGTGCTATTGCTCTAGGAAATTAAAAAAGATTTGCATTAAATGAGTGCTCAACAACTCCTCAAATGCATTGCATAATGTTTGATTAATGAGCTGACTCTTCAAAGTGTATAAATAAATGTGCCTTGTTATGCTTACTCCGTCTATATTTCAGAAAATAAACTTTAACTAAATTAATAATTTCACCGTTAAATAAGCTAGAGAAAAAGATAAAAAAAGAATTTTGAAATTGTAAAATTTTAAATAAGGTGCTTCCCAAAAAATGAGTTGTGAATTGCTTATCAAGTTTTGTCATTCCCTTATCAATTCTTGATAACAAACCAGATTTAATATTTTACAATTTCAAAATTCTTTTTCTTAATAAACCGTCACTAATTAATCTGCGATGGAATTTCATTGCTAAATCGGTTGGTCCTTAATTCACTGTTTTTATAATACATATACATGGTTACAACCTGGGAGAAATAGTTAACTTTCATTAACAGTGTGAAACAATTATTTGAGTCAATAATTTTGTTAGGAAAAAGCTAACTAATTCCACAACTCTCTTAAGGAGGAGTAATAGCTAATAGTTGATGTTCTTAAACTTGTAAAAAAACATGTAACTTTTCTATATAGTGTTTCAACTGGAATAATATCAGCAACTTGTTGTAATTAAGGAGATCTTTATTAGCAGAGAAAGTTTCAATATTGGATCTACGTACATGAAGAGAGAGAGAGAGATTACTGGGTAGTAGCATTGTTATTGTTTAGCAGTAGATGAAGAGCCTGAGGTGTGGAAGAAGAAGGAGCTAGAAGCCCAGGGATAGCAATGACCAGCAATGCATGGAGCAGAATCATAAATGGCCCACGGACACACTTTGCACCACCAGTCTCGTCCCTCTCTATATATATCGAATTGAAGTGGTGAGGCGAAACATGCGAAGGCCACCAGAATTGGCAGTGGTACAACGTTGAGTCCGCTAGAGAATTTGGTCTGAAACTGAACCCCCAAGTGTGTCCACCTTTGATCGTTCGTTGTCCAATATCGTCGTTCTTAGATTTGCAATGAAACGACAGATCCTGTCCTTGACTTAACATGTTCTGGATTATCACCGTCGTTTTTGGAGGAAGTATCCAAATCGCCTTCCCACGTTGTAACGCTGCAGAACCAACCATTATTAGCAGCAGTAGCAGTACTAGAGACTTCACAAGTGGAGCCATCTTTTTGACTATGCAATAATGTTCATACCACACTCCCCCATCTTATATCACTCAACCGATTTAGTTGGGAGTTTCTAAGTATGTAGGCGCCTAATTTTTTTTTCCTCATAATATCCTTAAGAAAATTGACTAAAATAGTTCGTTTATTAATGGCTGCGTTTCTAGAAATATTTTCTCTCCTCCCTGCAAATTGTACTAAGGAGTATATAGTTTTTTTTTTTTTTTTTGGGGGGGGGGGGGGGTTAGAGAATAATTTTTACGATTTAAAATATAAGTATATGAAAAGAGTTTTGTCTTAACTTGCGAAAAAAGGGCTTCTGAAACCATGGTTTCAAAGTGGGTAAGGTTTCTCTCATCATCCCTCATAATCTCTAAATCATATCCGTCTAATTAATTTAAAAAACCAAAATACTACTTTAATTTTTCTCTCATCTTTCTAATCAACAGTCTAGATGGACTCATAAGAGATAATGAGAAAAATAGATCATGAGAGGATTTTCTTACTTTTAAACGCATAATGAAAGCAACAAAATCACAATCCTTTTTTTTTTTTTGGAGCAGGATTTACTACCACTATTAATATTCCATATGCAATTAATGCTTTAAGTTTTGTGTTGGTTCTTGGCTCTCCTCGAATAAACTTCAGGGGAAATTAGCATAGCGTCCATCATACTAATATTATTTCCCAAAAGCATCCCGCACTATCATATTAATTATGACATATTCAGTACAGTACACTGATGTTATTTTCTTGATACATTTAGCTTTTCTTATATTAATATTGTTATATCTAAAACCTTAATCTTATTTATAATTTAGGGTATTGAACACATTATATACATGATTAAGGTGTTGAAAGCACCAAAAAAAAAATAGTGTTGAATGTACCATAAATAAGGTTGGGGTATTGAATGTAACTGAGAAGTAATATCAATGTGATGTTTTTTGGGAAAAAGACAGAAAGAGAATTTTGAATTTGTAAAATTCCAAATCAAATATTTTTTTAAAAATGAGTTGTGTATTGTTTATCAAGTTTCATCATTTCCTTATTAACTTTTGGTAACAAACTTGATTTGAGATTTTACAATTTCGAAGTTCTTTTTCTATTTTTTTCCAATGTTTTATTTTAGGGTTAAAGTCCATTTTTGCCCCGGAAGTATACGCCAAGGACCAATTTTGCCCTAGAAGTTTTTCTTGGAGCAATGTTGCCTCGAAAGTTTTTTTTGAGAGCAATGTTGCCCCTCCGTCAACTAACAGTCAACGGTTAGTTGACCGTTAACGGAGGGGCAACATTGCTCCCAAAAAAAAACTTCCGAGGCAAAATTGCTTTTTAACCCAAAAAAAAATATTAAAAATGTTATTTATGATATAATATATTTTTAATTCTTATTTATATAATATCTAGGGGTGGAAAGCAGGCTAGGTCCCCATACTTCACTTTTCACGCCCAGGCCGTTCGACAACAAAGTGGCTCGAAGTCGGCATGTGGCATATTAGAGGCCATTTTTTTCAAATTTTGAGTCTAGCTTGTGCCCGTTAAGGCGCCTATATTTTAAAAAAAATTATAATTAGGCTAATAGGCCACGCGTTTCACCGCAAAATGCGCCTACTTCAAATAGGCCAAAAATATGCCACTTTGTTGTCGAAACGCGCCCTACTGTTAAGGGTGAAGCCTGGGCTAACTAGCCTGCTTTCCACCCCTAGATATTATATAATTAAGAATTAAAAAATATATATCATAAATCATTTTTAACATTTTTTTTTTACTCCCAGAGGAGCAATTTTTTGCAGAGAAGTTTTTTTTTGGGAGCAATGTTGCCCCTCCGTTAACAACCCTAACGGTCAACGGTTAGTTGACCGTTGACGGAGGGGCAACATTGCTCCAAAAAAAAAACTTTCGGGGCAACATTGCTCCAAAAAAACTTCCGGGGCAACATTGCTCCAAGAGAAACTTCCAGGGCAAAATTGGTCCCACAAGTATACTTCAGGGCAAAAAATGGACCTTAACCCTTTATTTTATCTAAACTTTCGTGTGTAATAAAATCCATATTTTTGGTATAAAAAACAATTGTGTGCGCTCCATCTGTCCCATATTTCTAGCCCCGCATGATGTGTATTAGAAAAAGTTAGTTTTTATATTTTTGAAATCCCATCATAAGTAATGATATATGCTTTTAGTTTTAACCTTGATCATAGCTTTATATTAACGTCTTTCATATCACTTAATTAAATTGAAAATGAACAATTAGCATGACATTGTCTCTCGGCGTTAAATAATCAAAATGAGATTTCCCGTAATACATTACCTGTAGAGTGAACTTATAAATCATCAGCAAAACGCATCAATATGATTGTTTTTTTTGGCGGAAGCTATAAATACGATTTTGGAATGAATTGATCGTTGACATCATAACACGTACAAAGGAGGCAGACAAGTATTCTTCGAGAATCGTGCAGTAAAAAAGAAAGGAAAATGAAGTAATCCGACCATTAATATGCTCTTTAGTGCACCTTGCGAAGAAGAATTGCCCATTAGACAACTTGTTTGGGGGAGTGGGAAGAATCAATCTGTGTAAACAATAAACAGCACACTTGCGCCAGTTTTCTCACACGAACAGACCAAAAATATTGAAATTTCCGCAGCAACTAGGCAACGTTTGATATATATGTATATATATATATATATACAAGCGTTTTCTGGAAAGAAAATGAGATAGGTGGATTTCTATTTTCTTTTCTAAGAGATACTTTTCTGCGTGGAGGAACAAACATTGCATGTAATACCTGCGAAATAGTAGATGATGGGAGGATGATAAAGCTCACCTCATCGCTGATGACCATGAGAACAGCTGCCTTTAGAATAAAGGTGTAAAAATATCACTCGGCAAAATTTAAGCACAAAAGGTTAATATATACAAATCCCTCGACAAAACCTTAACGCTTCACTGCACCCCAAATGGTATGCAGTTCTCCAAACTTGAGAGTTTAGATTTTCAATTTTTACACTTACAATCAACAGGAAAAAATAGACAGAAGAAATATGGAATACACACCAAAAACTCTTTCATCATTTTCAACCCGCTACTTGGGAGAATGGGCAAACATGCACTTGCGCTTTAAAGCCCACAAAACAAGCGGAGTTAGAACAAATCACACAAGAGCCAACCCTGCTTAATCCATTATAGTGAACTATCACACTGGGGGAAAAAAGGAAGCTATGGACATAATTTCTCTTCTGCAAGTTGCACAGCGTATACAAGCTTTGCATCTGGAGCAACCCAAATTTTAAAACAATGGCACTACAACCTGACAAAGGAAGCAAATATTTAAAACAATGGACAGAAGCCTTCATGAAAATATAGAATCAAACGAGAAAGAAAATAGGCCATCACACAATAAAATGCATGATATCTAATGCAGATTAGACTTGCACTTTCAGGCAACAATGACTAACCCGTTATGAATGCAGAAGAGTGGGGGCGCGGTGGTTATTTTAGCAAAAGCAAGAATAATAAGGAACAGGGTGGCCAGACGATGCTATTGTAATCTACACTGGCTTGACATAAATCAATTCCCTGGCATTTATATCCGTCAACAAAGAACTGTTCAATGCTGCTACTTCTTCAAGTGGGGATGACTTATGCATAGAGTTTAAAGAAATATTTTTCAGAAGCTGTAGCTAAATATCCTATTCCAAATTTCCCACACAGCACAAGAAAACTCGTCACCTAAAAGAGAAAGATACATATTGGCTTATTACAAGAAATCAGTTAAATTCACGTTGATCAACAGTTTCACAGGTGAACCTCAGATGGTGACATTTTACATGGTAACTTCAAATTATCTCAAGTTTTCCTTGTTTTCTGTTTTAGAGATCTGTAACTTTTTTTGTATATTAGACATAACATACCCCGTCAAAGACGCATAATCTGAAAAAGCAAGACGGCAATACCATATGAACCGGAAATTATCTTAATGGATATATACCTCATATTGAAGGTTTATCATATTTATCCCTCCTCTCATCATCATGCTTCCAATCATCACCATCATCATCGTCACCCCTTCTATCATTTTCCTCATCACTTTCACTTGCTGTCTCCCATTCAGAATCATCAGTCTCTGGACCATAGAGGTCACCACCATCACCCTGACTATGAACACCTCCATGTTTGATAGCTGCTTCTCTAAATAACCAAGCAGCACGCATCTGCTTCTTAACCAAGCGTTCTGCATAATCAGGAACTTTATTTTGCCTCAGTGAGAGATCAGGATCATTTGACTGTGAGCATTCGTTTATGAAAAGAATGGCATCCAACAAACTCTCTTTTGATAATCCAAACATGTCATAAGCCTGAGCCCGTCTCCATAGGCTTTTGGCATGACGATTGACAGGATTATGGAGACAAAGTGCACGGGTAGCATCACTTATGGCAGCCAAGGGTTGTTGAAGCAAAAGATGACACTGAGATCGATTACTGTATAGAACTACTCTCTCCTTTTTGGATCTCATTGGACATAACGACAATGCTTCTGAGTATTTTGATGCAGCTCCAGATATGTTTCCTGATGAGAATAAGGAATTCCCTTCAAGCTTGACCACTAGTGCTGCAGCCTGCTTAATATGCAGATCTTCCTTGGGCATAGTTTTTTCCCATTTTAATCTCTGTTTTGAATTTAATAGTTCCTCAATTTGTTCTTTAGTGCGGCTACTAATTGAGCTTCTTCCTGACCCTTGTGATTCCAAGCAATCCTGAAGAACATTAACAATGGTGTCGCCAAGCTTCTTGTGATCACCCAGAGTTGTAATTTCTGCAAGGTCTACCAATACAGGTACGACTTTATCAATTACCTGCATATAATATATATACCAAATCCTTAAGTGCTTCAGGCTGGTGCATTAGCAATAGACAAATAATATAAACTTAGATCCTCTAGACTGGCGGTCATATAATGAAAAATCCAAGCACAAGGCAGTTGAAGAGAAATTATAGAACTGATTCGAATACAAGGTAATTTATTCAACAAACTGTCACCTTAAAGCAATGCCAAAATTCATGACACTAATATGTAAAATCATATTAAGCATATAGATTATTCATTATTTTCCTGCTCCCTAGTGCTTCATTTCAACATCTAATGTTGAAATTACTAGGCCACCAGTTATAAGGATTCATGCAGAGTGAAAAATATCAAAGTCCTCATGTTGACAATTTCTATCTGTTTCTCTTAGACTTCAATGAAGATAATTCCCAGGCATACGAGTCAAAATTGATTCATTGCTAGTCAAGCATTCTTTCCAAAGCAATCAGTATTTTGTGTTTTAATATCATACAAATGACCTGAACAAAAGTAATTCAAGCGTCACAATAAGAACCAAGTAGCCATGCAAAACTGTGAAAGCTTTTACCTTGTGGCATGTATTGGGATCTTGAAGCAACCATAGAAGACAATCAATAGCCATATACTGCCAATCATCTGATGACTGAGCAATATTACACAATGCTTCAATGATACCTGGGCAGCCGGCAATAGCTCCCCTGCCAATCTTGTGATAACAGATTGTTCTTAATAAACCAATACCAGCTGGTGAATTTTCATTAACAAGTCCGCCCCACAGGCCAGGTAGTTTTACGAGAAATTCAGGTTTACATATGGTGGGAAGAAATTCAGGTTTAAAAGCAAAGCAATTAATGAGCTGAAGAGACCAACATTGCAACTGACTCGCCCATTCCTCAGCCTTCCTAGATTCCATTTCAACTCCACCCATGCCACGGGTGAGCAGATCACAGTGGTAACTTAGCCTTCTATCAACATATTGATAGAAATGTGAATACACTATTTCAAGAGAACTCATTGCTAATTGGATGGAGAGCTCAAGAATTTCATCATGACTTGATACGGCAGGAAAAGTGGTAGCATATGTAGCTAAGTGCCCTAAAGCTCGAACAGCTACCCTCTGCTCAACCCAAGTTAACCGACCTCTTAAAAGTTCCAGCAAAGGAGGTATCACCCCAGCATTCACAGCACTTTCTGCAAATTCTTCTACACTCATTGTGTAGGAACCGATAATGTGAGCAGCATAATAAGGAATGTATATATTCTGGTCATGACACAGCCATCGCCCATTCTTCAATCCTTTGCATATCAAAGCTGCCATGCATTCAAATATTCCCAACTCGATGAATTCAGGATCATTTGGATGTGCCATTGCTGTGTTCCAAAGACCACTGATGGGAAGAACCTGACCATCGTCATCTTGCAATGGAAGTTCTCTAAAGAATTTTAGTATACTTGCTCTGCGCTTGCTGGGATTCCCTTCCTTCATGACACAAAAAAAGCATCCTGGGTATGGACAGTCAGATGACATTTTCTCCATGTTCAGTGAATTATAGCAATAATCTAATGAATCAAGAGGTCAATTCTTCATCAGGCCGCTGAAGCAAAGAGACTATTTCAGAACTGCAACGAAGTTACACATATGATCAGTATTCCCCAGTATATCACAAATGAAAAGATACAAAAAAGATACAGGATCTGCACAATACTGCGCTCCATCATACATGTCATGGAGCACTCAATAAAAAGAATTGCTGATGACTTGTCTGCAATTCCCAAAATATCATGAAGAAAATGCAAGATATTTAGTTTACACTCTTTTCTACGGAATTCATCTCACCAAAAAAAAAAAAAAACAGTTTACTGGACAACCTCAAAATGAGTCCAAAAAATTGGAAATTTTGGGCACACAAACAGTTTCTTTTGAACCAGATGATTCATAGAGCACTTGACAAAATGTTTATATGGTAAAAAGTGAAATTTTTTAACGAGCAAACAAAAAACTCATATCTAATTTTAATGATATCGAGACAAAAAAGCTCACATAAACTAAATGAGCTACAATAACATCATTTTCCTGCACGCTTCTTTTGTATAACTCTTGTTTTCAGTTCAAAAGAGTATAGGTTAAGAAATGGGAGTTGTTGAAACCATAGGCCGACCAATATTACACTCAGTCGGAGCATCTGCCCCCACTGAAATTTTTGAAATACGAATAGTTGACATGATACCCTTTTAATTTTTGTTCCAGATACTTTGACAAAACTCGAACCAGTCATTTACAAGATCACGTATCACAAATACCTTTAAACAGAAGGCAAATACACGACAAATCCAGCATTTCAAACCAACACAATCCAAAGCATACAAGTCGCTTAGTAATAATGAGGATGGAAGAAGTATAACAGCCAAACGATTGCACGATCAGATTCAAAGCCAAATTTAAGTGAAAAATTTAAAACAAGGCAAGAACAAAGCGCGGGGAACACATTCAAATCTAGACTCAAAGCCAGATTGAACAAATCAATCTCACGTATTTCGGAAGTAGAAAAGGTCCTAGGGTTTGAAGCTTCTTCACTACTTGCCCGACAACGATCACACAGGGCCAACAGTGGACAGCTTCCGATGGAGTGTGGAACGTTCGACTTCGCCGTCGAACAAAAATGGATCCGCTCCTCACAAGATTGTGTTTTGTCCGGGTAAAAATTAATTTTAGAAAAAACTTGGTAAACGTGGAAAATTAATCACTTTAAATAATAAAATTTCTCTTACTCCATGTAGTATTTTGGTATCTAATTTAATTAGATTAAAAAAAGTACTAATTAATCTTACATTTAGGATAAGATCAGCCCTTAAATATTTCATATATTAAAAATAGGGGTATTAATTTATAGAGTAAAAAGTACATGGAAATTTTTTATCATTAAAATATAAAAATAATACTACATTTGATCTTAACTATAAAACATAATTTTTTTAGTACCGCACTACAAACTAGATCTTATGTATAAAATCGTAAGAGTTTTTTTTTTCCTCTCTTTGGAGGCGTCGAGTATGATTGTACCACTCTGGTCTTATTTATAAATCTTTTTTGACTAAAAAATTTGGTCACATTTATAAGTCTTTTTTGACCAAATAAATAAGATTGTGACAATTTTACCCATATTAATTATACCAATGAAAATAGAGAGAGAAGAAAGAGTTAAAAGGTATCCAATCATAAATGAGGGTAAAGTTGAAAATTCATTCCATAATCATTGAGCTAACTACCTCTCTTTGATATGTGTGATTTAGTCAAACGAACTTATAAATAAGACTAGAGTGGTACTAGTGAAGTGGGGTGGTTATATTACTGTTAGGACCTATAATGATTCCGTACGATCGTTTTCTACCAGTGTACGATGGTTATTTTCGAAGATGACCGATTGAAGAAACTGAAAGCGAAATTGAAGAAGCCAATGCAATGTAATGTAACCTAACGTTTGTTGTGTTTGATAAGGCTAGTAAGGAATAAACGAGAGACGGGGGACCCAACCACGACAAGTCCAACTCAGATCCATTCCATTGAAAGCAACATGTTTTTCCAATTTACTGGTTTCCTACTTTCATTTCACCAAGTGGGGCCACTCAGCAGAAAAGAAGGACAAAAGCAATAAAATAAAAAAAAGGCAATATCAGAATCAATGTACTATGAAATAATTGATTATTTTTTTAAAATATCACTCCAATATCTTGATTAAAAATATATATAAAAAAAAATCTCATATTAAGTGAAAAAGTTACTATTAACAAATTTGGAAACGGTCTGATATTATTTTTCTTAGTTTAAACCTTAATATCATTTTCCCAATGTTTTTTCACATGGAAACTGTATAACATTAACTCAAAAATGGAGTTACAAATCTAACAGAATAAAAAAAACGAAGAGAAAAACACTACTCCCTCTAGTCCTTATTATAAGGCCCCAACTAACTTTTCTCACAAATCAATAAAAACAGTTAAAGTCAATAAAGTTATCCTATAATTTAAGTAATTTACAATATTACCCCTACTAATTACATTAAACTATAATATTATACTCTCTCTGGTCCTTATTATAAGGCACTAACTAACTTTTCTCACAAATCAATAAAAGTATTTAAAGTCAATAAAGTTGTCCTAGAATCTAAATAATTTCCAATATTACCCCTATTAATTGCACTAACTCTAATATTATATTAATTATTACTCTCACCCACTATCTTTATTAATTAGAGGCAGGCATGGAAAAAAATATTATTGTTCATTGGGAACAAGCAAGTGCCTTATAAAAAGGACCAAATAAATTTGCTAATTGGTACCTTATAATAAGAACCATAGGGAGTATTAATTATTACTCTCATCCACTACCCCTATTAATTATGAGCATACATGGAAACAAATAATTAATGCTCCTTGGAACAAGCAAGTGACTTATATAAATGACCTAATAAACTTGTTAGTTGGTGCCTTATAATAAGGATCAGAGAAAGAGTATAATGATACCATTATTAATTACATTAAATTATAGCATCACATTAAAACCTCCTAAAAAGTACCCTATGCATAGGGTTAGGGAGTATAATGAATTTCGTGGTACCTTGTGTCATTTGGATAAGATTCAAATTTTTAAATTCAAATTCATTCGAATTTAATAATATTTGTTTGAGTAAATACCTTTTGGTCCCTGAAAAAAAAAACACAGACCCATGGAATTAAAATGAGACTTTTTTATAGACTAAAAATGGCTTTTTGGAAATTTGTGAGGGACCAAAATGTTCACCAATCGACTCTTATTTGTCCTTTCCAGGGACTAAAACGACATTTTTTTATGTGATGGACTAAAATGGGGTCCGTGTTTTTTTCCAGGGACCCAAAAGGGTATTTACTCTATTTGTTTTGAGGTTGTCCAAATATTTAGCATTTTATCAGTTGTTTTCTAATTAACTCTATTTTATCTCATTACCCTTTTCTTATACATTCTTTTTCGTATTTTTTTCACAATTTCTCCTTTTTATTTGTCCCATAAATAGAGACATATTTTGGAGAAAATACACACATATTATATATATTTATCAATTTTAACTAATTTTAATAAATGTTATAAATCACACAATTTCGTTATTTGGATTTTATAAAACAACACTAGAGGGAGAAATTAATCTGAAAAACTTAAAGTCGATAAAATAATTTGGTTATAGTTAAATTTCAACGCAGTTAGAATTAAAATAAAGTCGACGAGTATAGAGATATCAATGAAGTCATCAATCACAATAATTAACGTTATTACATTGGGGTAAATTAATTATTACATTGGGGTAAATTAAATGATTCTGATAATCAGGGATGAGATCCAGTAATAATACGGTGTGTAATAATTGAAGTAACGTCATGGGAAGAAGAAGCAATTATTGTAGAATGTGGTTGGGGAGGATTCCACTTCCAGGGATAGCAAACACCAAACAAGCAAGGACCATAACCAGTGATGTTCTAAGTAGGGCTGTTCATGATGCCCACGGTCTAGCGCCCGCTGAAAAATCGCCTAGCCCAACCTAAGGAAAAGCCGCCCAAAGAAAAATGGGACTAACCTGGCCGAAAGCATGTGAAAAGGAGTATGCCGCCACTTGATAGTATATATTATATATTTTTTAATAAAATAGTATTATATATTTGTTATAAATTATATAACCTATTTGTATCAACAAAATATATATATATAAACTATATATAAAAAAATATCTTGTAGGTAATTTACAACCTTTTATAAAGTAGGTAATTTGCAACCTTTAAAGTTTAAACTAAGGCTAAGAGCCTACAATTAATTGTTACTTTCACATGTAAATGATGTAATGATATGCTTTCTTTTTTGCTTTCTTGTAGGTGATTCCATATGCTTTATCCTTTTGACATTTTGGGGCCTCGATGCAATCTCTAGGGATTTTGGATGTCTACAAGACTTTAATTTCTATTTTTTGATGCAGTGATAAGACATATGGTTGTCTTTTTAATTTTAAAACTATATTTGTAGATTTATATTGAAATATTCAAAAATGTAGAATTATAGATGTTATTTAATTTTTCATTTACTTTAACTATTTTTTTCACATGAGGTGTGGTAGGGTATCGCCACTTGGATATCGAAGGGCCGCTCTACCCAACCCATTATTGCTCTGCCAAAAAATGTTAGGGCTTTTATCAGGCAGGGCCGGGCACTGGGCTGCATTTTACTGCCCAGTAACCTTTCGGGCAGGGCATTGGGCAAGGGTCTCGCCCTGTCCATGAACACCCCTAGTTTCAAGTACTCTCTCTAATCTTTATTATAAGGCACCAACTACAATTTCTCTTCTACCAAAAAAAGGCAATTAAGTTATTAAATTAGTGTTCAATTGATAAATATTTGCACCTTTACCCTTACTTTATTGGGAGGAGAGAGAAAAACATGTTGATTGGATTGAAAATACAAATTTAATGAGGGGAGAGAGAAAAATAGAAATATACAAACTTAATGATGGGAGAGAGAGAAACATGTTGAATGGATTGGGGATGCAATATTCAATGAAAAAAATATTAACCCAACAAATGAGGGCATAATGGGAAAAATCCAATAAATCAGTCAGTTAGAGACAATTGATATCTTATAATAAAGACAAAAAATTATTGACAGTCAGTACCTTATAATAAGGAGTCGTGGGAGTACACACTCTCCACTAATAGAGAGTCACGTTCTGGAAAGCATCTGGCCTGAACCCGAATTCATACGAGGCTCGCTCTCCGAGATTATGGTGTTTGTCTTTGCAATGAAGTGTCACGGCCCTCATGACTTGGTAAGGTGTTGATGTTGGGTTAATGTGCTCTTTAGTCACTTAAGTCCAATAAGGCTTAAGTGAGACTACAGCCAAAGAATCCTATGGCCCATGTGGTTTAGGGTTAAGTCTTGGATGTAGTAGTATATAAACTTACTTTCACCTCCTTGTGACGGCTAAGACAAACAGGAAGCTTTCATCAGAAATAAACTCTAGAGGCAGACGTTCATCATCTGAACGGTTGCCCACACAACCATCCTATCCCCCTCGAGAGATAGTCTGGAAGATCGATCATAGAGCGGACTACGACGGTTCGTGGAGAGGCTTTCAGATCGCTGCATCTTTTCAGGTAATCAAAACGATGAAGGTTTTAACTTTTCCTACATCGTGTCGGTACGATTCGCGGAAACGATTCGCTTCCGCGAATCTTGTGAGTATCCTACAGTTGAATGTTGATGATCTGCACCGTTGTTTTTGGAGGAATTTGAGACGCTCTGCCTCCTTTACATATTGGGCCTGTTTGGATTGGCGGTAGGAACGGTGGCTTAAAAGCTATCTTACTTTAAAAAAAGTTCGGTAGGAAAAAAAGTCAGGTCATAAATAATTATTTGTGTTTGGATTGATGGTGGTAGAAGTGGCGGGGCCCACATCAAAAGTCGAGAAAGCATTATGGAAAAAATTTGGATTCGAAGCTTTTTCCTTAATCGACTTTTTTTCAACTTTTTGACTTAAAGTTCAGCCAACGTAATGGGCAATCCAAACAGAAAAAATTTGTCTTTTTTCTCACTGGATCGTTGGCTTAATTAAAAGCCACTGAAATTTTTACACACCAACACTAAAAAATAAGCCACTCCAAACAGGCCCATTATTGCACCAACCATGGCTAGCAACAAGCAACAAAACTATATGCTTCAAACATAGACCCATTTTGTCTTAATTTTTTCCTACAAGTGATGATGATGATCTGATGCAATAACTTCTCACCACACACCTTTGTATCAGTTAGTATTCACGTTTGTACGTGCATGCCACATTAATGTTTTAGATTTTTGCATACCTCAATTATATTAGTATTCATGTTTGTACGGGAAAGGGGTCTCTCTCCATTTCCCTTCACATCCATTTCCTTTCACTTTCTTATTTATACTCTTAGATCAACTCAGACAGTTGAGATTTATTATCATAAAAAAAAGAATATATAGAATAATTTAATAAAAATATGAAGATATGAGCAATTGAGATTAAATTTTAATGATTAGATTTATTTCTTTATATTTTTGTTATTTAATATTACAATAATATTTTTATAAAATATTAAATCTCAACTATTAGAATTGATTTAACCGTGTAAATAAAGAAGTGGACAATAAGAGAAATGAAGATGCCTCTCTCCCTATTTTTACATGCATGCCACACTAATATTTAAGACGGAGGAAATAGATATTGAGGGTCAATGGAGTATTCACCATCTTCGTTAGGGTGAGAAATTAATTGGATCTAATTATTCTGTTCAAAAAAGAAAAATTGGATCTAATTATTTATATTCAGATTTAGTCCCCGCTACTTCTCTTTAAAAAATCCCTCCGTTTCATACTAGTATTAATACTCGTATTCGTATTTGTCATTTAACGAAAGAAATTTATTTAATATTACTTTATAAAATTTCAAAGCATTAATATTCTGGTGGCTAATAACGTTGTTTTTATTTTATATTTAGTAAAGTATATAAAGCCCGAGGTTCTACTTAAAACCTTTTTCCTTTTCCACATTTCTCTCTCTTTCTCTTCTGTTCTCTCGATCATCGCTGCCAAGAATCGTCGCCGTCCCTCCCCCTCCTTTGTGCATCACAAATACTTTAAGGGTCTGTTTGGGAGTTTGGAGGGAAAGGAAAGGAAGGGGATGCAAGGAGAAAGAAGGGGAAGGGAAGGAAGGGAAATGAAGGATATTTCCTCCCATTGTTTGGGAGTTAAAAAAATAGTAAGGGAAGAAGATGGAGGATTAATGAGTTGTTTTTACCATTTTATCCTTTTCTTTAATAATTAATATAATTATTATACTTTACAAATAAATTTAAATTTAAATTTTCTAAAAAAATTATTTATGTGGTGGTCGGCGGTGGCGATGGTGTATGCGGCGGCGGTGGGGTGGTGCTTGGTGGTGAACGAGGGTAACAAAGTAATTAATCTATTTTCCTCTTAAAACCCCCCATATGGGGGAACTTTATTTTTTAGAAGAATGAAGGTTTTGGAAGATTTGTAAAATCTTCCGATTCCCCTCCTCATATTTTTAAAACTCGCAAAACAAGGGAAGGACTACCAAAACTCTATCTTCCCTTTCCTTTCCCTCCAAAATAACTCGCAAAACAAAGTTCTCAAGAATTTCCTAAATTGATGAAAATATAGTAAGATTAATAAAAAGAATGCCAATATACAATAAATCTAACATTGCACAACAAAGCAATCCGAAGCATGAAAGTCGCTAGTGATCAAAATAAAAAGGGTAGAAGTATAATAGCCGATTGCAAAAACTGGTTTAATTTTTTTTTTTTTTTTAAAAAAAAAACTAAATCTTTACATGAACAGATTGAAAGCCAAATTGAAATGAAAATTTTAAAACAAGGCAAGAAACAGTGTGACGGCGTCTGACACAGGGTAGAGAACCACGCAGGGAACACATGACGTGGAGGAAAAAAAAATTCAAATATAGATTCAAAACCGGACTGAACAAATCGAATGTCAACACAAGAGAAAGAATATGAAATAATCAGACTTGGAGGGAGAGAGACGGTGGCTGCTCCTGGCCGTGGAGCGAGAGAACGAGAACGGAAGAGGGGTGCAGTTGTGGGAGAAAAAAGGTTTTAAGTAGGTTAAATCAGAACCGTTGGATCAAATAATAGATGTAAGGATGAGAAAATGGTAGTGACATAAGATGGTAGTGACAATATCCTAACTCTATAATATATGCCATCATATTTTTACATATTTATTTTATTTCTAGTGTCCATATGCAATAAATCTAATAATAATAATAATGAAATGGATGAAGTAATTTTCATGTATTCAGGTATGTGATGTGAATATATAAAAGATTATATATATATTAGTTGTATGCCTGTGTCTAAAACAAAAGCCTCGGTATAATTATGGAAAATTGGAAATAATTATCGCTATAACATATAAGGTAAAGCCTTTATTAGTATTAATTAATGTTCCTACATGAATACATATGTCATATGTGTGTGTATACAGTATACATACACACCTACATATATATTAGCTGTATCTAAAAGACTAAAACAAAAGCTTGTGTATATATAAGGTAAAGCCTTTAATATTAGTATTAATGTTCATACATGCATGCAATTAAGATTATGCGTGCAAATGAGGAAAGAAAATATAAGTATAATTTGATCCCTCCACTTTTTTTTTTTTTTTTGGTTGAAATATTCCTCCGTGTTTAGCTGATAAATGTAAAAGTTATATTTGAAACGAAACAAAACAAAATAAAAACAAATAGAAAGAGAAAGGGTTTTATATGGTTTTATAACCATGATCTACCAAAAAATATATTTTTATAATGCTTGACTAACTTAAATATAACTGGAATTTATTAAGTAAATGAATTGTTTATTTTATAAAAGTGGACTAAAAGTTATACATTAATGGATATACGCACTGTTGTACTGTTCTTTTTATGCAAGTTCGGGTTCACCGTTTGTCGGCCCAAAGAAGTTTGGGCTCACCATGATGTTACAAATTAAGTAAATGATAGAAGTGACTTATTCTTAATCCGACTTTTTGTAAGTAAGATAGAAATAGAAGTTATATTGTAAATGTGATTTATGTTTTGAATAATAATGAGAGAAGTGACTTTTTCGTGGAAGAAGCTGCAATTTGTGACTTCTATCAGGAGTGACTTTTTTTTTTTATTAGAAACTCATTACAAACAAAAATCATATCAAATACCTACTTTTCCCAGGCTTTTTTTATGGATGTCACGGCATTTTTACACTATGCCAAACAGACCTATATTAAGCTGTTGTTCTATGCTTGTGTGTGTGCCTATGCATTTAAATTGAATGTTTTGACTTTTGGATTCGTTTTTTTTTTTAAAAAAAAAAAAATAATTATATGTGATTGGAACTTATCCAGACTCTAATGAAAAAGCAATATTTTTTACAAATTAAATGAGAGCGTCGAAATTCAAATACGTTAAACCATATGGGTTATATGATTCACACCACGTCAATTTCAACACTTAAAAAAATTAAAGTTGACTCATAGAGATATCACATAGTATTTTTTTAATATCATATCCACAGTAAAAGCTTATTACAATATGATGATTCTAGCAATTATGAATGACATTGAGAAATATTAATTAATATTCGGTGGTACAGCAGCAAGAGCAGGAGCATCAGCAGACGGTGGGCTATATGTATAATTCCAAGCATAACAAACACCAAATAAACAAGGACCATAATAATTTACGTGCCAATTACACACCCTGCAATCGTCTCGTTCTTGTATGTATATGTCAAAGTGATGAGCATCAGATAAATTTGGCCACCAAAAACTGCAAAAATAAAGAGTGCTGTTCATAAAAGCATTTGGTCTGAACCTGAATTCAAACATCTCTTTAAATTTGAGTGTGTTCTCTCCAAGGTCGTGATGTTTGTCTTTGCAATGAAGAGTCACATCTTCATGGTGAGCTAAGGTATTGACGATTTGCACAGTTGTTTTGGGAGGAAGAAGACCTGACTCGCCACTTTTAAACATCATTGCAGCAACTATGGTTATTAGCAACAAAATTATAGGATTCTTCATACTTGAAGCCATGTCTTGTTTTCTTCATATGATGCAACAATTTCACTCCATGAACCTTCATTTTTATACTACATATGACAATTATTATGTTCTGAGACATTTATTATGTTCATAGAAAATTATGTATCTTCATTAGTATTAATGTTTGACTACGCCATTAATTGCTTCAAAACTTGCATTGACTTTGTATGATACATGCACATGTGGTTCATATAAATGCAAAATACTACTTTTAATCCTTAATATAAGAGCCAGACAATGAGTTCACTTTGATTTTAAATATAAGACTTTAATTCACTCTAACCCCATAATATCCTAATTGATTGCATATCTCAAGGGAGTTTCTATCGAGAGAAGCTTCCATGCACATGATTAAATAAGGTATTATAGATAAACCAATACACATTTGTTACAAATAACTAATTTTTTTAATATACACAAACTAATTATCTCGTTGTTATATTAAAGACAAGGTAGTATTTATTTATGAAGAAAAAAAAGATAAATGTATTATAAGGAGACGCTAGTGCCATTATTACCATTTCAACCTCTATGAAGTATGAACTACTACTGCATGATTGAGTTTTTGGATTTGATTATCTTAAATGAGTTTGTGTTGCATAAAATAAGCACAGGAATCAGTCTCCCTCCTCAGCAAAAAAACAGCTAAGCATACATATGTGCTGTTTGAAATCTAATCTAAAAGGTTTAAATTTGATTTCTTTTTAAATAGTGATATTTTAGATAAAGAATTAGGACAACCTAGATCTAAAAACCCATTTATACTTTGCTTTCCCTATTAAGTAAAGCATGCTTAGTAAGGAAACCGGTTCCAATAAGATGGGTTTTGTTTTGTAAAATGCCAAAAAAACTATTTTAAAATAATTGTGGTGTTTTCTACCGTCCTCAGTTCGGATTGTAGGCTACAACTCACCTGCATGAAGCCGGAATTGCTAGTAATCGTCGGTCAGCCATATGGCGGTGAATTCATTCTTAGGCCTTGTACACACCGCTCGTCACACTATGGGAGCTGGCCATGCCCGAAGTCATTACCTTAACCGCAAGGAGGGGGATGCCGAAGGCAAGGCTAGTGACTGGAGTGAAGTTGTAACAAGGTAACCGTACTGATGTGTTTGGTTTGAGGAGAATAAATTTTTTTACCTTTGTTTTGACCAAATTGCCATAAATTTTTTTCAATATTTCATAACTACATTTTCGACAATTTTTTTTTTCTTCTCATTATGACAATTTGGTAAAAGTCCTCCCTTCCCTCCTCTCAAACCAAACACATTGTAAGGGTGTGTTTGGTTTGAGGAGAGGGAATGAGAAGGGAGAGAAATTTTTTATCTCATCCTGACCAAATTACCCTCTCCTCCTTCTGCCTTAACCCCTCCTCCTCATTGCTTCACAAAACTGGAGCTGTTGTTTCCAACCATGGCCAAGTTAACGTCCTTTTCGACCACACCACCCTCTCTCGCATTATCTCTTCCCTCCCTCGACTTGCCGATCCCACTCTCATCTGTACCTAGTCTAACTCTCACGCTAAGGAGCAACTCGCCGACAAGATCCCTACCATTCTCGACCGTCATGATGTTCCCTACAGAGAAACTTCTCTCCACCTCGTTGTCCGCCTAAACAACGCCTTTGCCGCTCGTGCTTTGGCCACCACCGGCGTTGATGTCTCCTTGCAAAATTCAACTGGATCAATGCCTTGCAAGAGGCGCTCGGCACCGGAACTCCGACATTTCTCTCATCCTACTCCGGCTCCACCACCGCTCCGCTTGGGCCAAGTGGCGGCGCCAATTTTGTGAAGTAGTGACGAGGGAGAGTAAGCAGAAGGAGGAGAGGGCAATTTGGTCAGAATTTTCACAACCCCCCGAATAAAAAAAAAAAAACCAAACACACCTAAGAGGCATTCTACCTGATGTCAAAGCGTGGCTTAACAATCGGAGATCCTCTTCTGCCCACCCCCCCCCCCCCCAATTTTTTTTTTTTTTTTGCACATATGCTTTAAAATACCCTCACAGGATGCTACTGATAGAGTTAAATCAGGATTCAATTGTAAAATAGTGATCTTACAGCCACTCTGACTCACCAATTAAAAAGACATTTTTCCTTATACACAAACAACATATATAATATTTCATCTCATAATAGAAACCACTGTTTCCTTCGCACGCGTGTATTGATGCCTTATTCGTATTTTATTTCCAGCTATGGGGCACTTCATGCGTCGATTTGCTCTCTGTATCCTTGGATGCAGGTAAAAACTTAGTTCCGAGGAACTCTTCACGTGGGAGAATCTGTTATATGAATTTGGATGAGCATCCGGCTCTTTAATGCAATATGTTCTGCCCACATCCCTTTCCTCTATACACAGCTGCAAGTATTTTGCTTCATTGACGATGTCCCTGTGGCAAAGGAACCACTTTGTGGAAGGGCACCCTCCTTTGAGGTAAAGCTCCGTCTTCTTCGTCGTCGTCGAATTCCAGCACATAACTGCATCAATCATCTCATAAAGTCAACTACCACCACATTAAAACTAAGACAAACTTCAGAATACAGTTTATCCAATTTATACTTACTCATCTGTCTTCCTCTGCAAATTTGGGAAAAGACCACCCCAATTATAAGAACAAGGTCACTTGAGTTAGTTCCAGTTTAAAATCACCAAATATCCAGAAAAAGCAGATAAATAGGCCGCAAAATTTTGGCATGAAAACTAGAACCGAGTTATAACTCCGGTAAAACAATGGAGTCACTGACTTATCACCTTTCGGGGGCCATTGACAACTGTGGCTTTATAAAGGGCCGTAGTTCCAGGATAGACTGCCAAAACATGCGTTCCATGAGAAAAATCTGGGGCATTAGAAGCGTCATTCCTCTTAGGGAAAGGAATGATGCTTGACATTGGAAGTTTGTATCGTCTGAATGCAGTAAAAAAATAAACAATGATAAATACACAACTTTAAATGCAGAAATCCTAAGTTTGGCCAATGAGGAAATTATGAAACTCAAAATAATGAAATATATTGATACAAAGAAATAGGCAAGTACATGTTATAGACAAGCTATATTGAAGGATCAAACTAATGACCCAAACAAAGTCTGCTATCACCGATAAAAGCTACCATGTATCCAGCAAATGCAAGACTGGAGTCTAAAAACCACGATAGTCTCCCTGTCTCTCTTCCATCTCCCACCAAAAGAATGAAAGATATGTAATAATTTAAAGAATAGACAATCTGCTTTTTGACATGATGTACTTCCATTTTCCTATTAAGAAAGCAAGTACATCCCAGTCTCATAATTTATAAATGGATAGAAGAATTTGCTGCATAAGATTTAGTCTAGACTATGAATGGCAATATCAGTTTGCAAATTTTTATACCAAAATCTGAAACCATGTCAAAGAATTCCCATGTCGGTATTTGTAGCATCCAAGACAAACAAGTGTGATTGTCACAGCATGAGAGCAGCAGAGATCATCAAATAAAGTAAAATATTTAATCAGTTTACCTTTGGCCAATACCCTCTTCATCATCACCAGGTTCCTCATCTAGTACTTCAAATCTGTAAAATCGTAGCACGGCAAAGGTAGTTTAAGATATATATATCTATGGCTGATAATATATATAGAGGAAACTTCAAATGAAATCCCAACTAGGGACATCTAATTAATCTAAGATAAAGATGGCCGAAACTGGAAAAGGACTAAGGACGAAGGGGGCACAATGAACATCAGAAATTCTGAAAAGGAAAAACCTATCTGTATCATAAAAAAACCTAAATATAACTTTAGATCGCTTTTAAAACAACATACACAAAGCATTAGCTACCTAGCTAGAATTTCAGTTCAATGATTCTCACTAGGTAATTATAGACATCCAACAACTAAAGTAGTGATAAAGGAAATTCACAATTTTATTTGCCAGCTAGAAACTGACACATGACCATATAATTAGAAGAAATAGGCTTACTCTTTTGTCTCCTTATTGAAATGAATCACTTTTACAACAAACCATTCGTCCTTATCAGAATTATGTGGTGTGACCCTGGCTGCTACCTGATAACAAATTAAATTATTTAATCGAACTCCAAAAGCCTCTCAGATAAAAAGGTCAAAATGTCTCGTTAAGAATTGATATTGATCAAAGTCCAAGAGAAATGCATACCTGTTCACCCTTAAGACTAAGACAAATCTCAAGCCGCCTACTAAGAGATAATCTTGAGATATCCGAGTGAGTTTTCATTCGTTTCTTTTTCAGTTCATTACCCTCTGCAAAACCAGTAACGTCAGCTAAACAACGTAGAAAACCAGCTTCCCATTGAAAATAAATTGCAATTTATCATTAACTTAAGCTAAACACTACATTTTCCCCAATCAGCAAGCATTTTGATTCAAATGTTTGCAATTTCATAGCTATCATACTGTTGACTGAATTTTGTAAAGTCAATACCATGTTGGGGTGGCACTCATCTCCAACAATTAGTAGGGTTAACAACTGAATGTAAGAGCGCCATTGTTGAGGATTCATAATTTTTTTAAATCAGCACTCACAATGAGTACTGTGGGTATACATAATAGTGGATTCCATTATCCTTCCACCATATAAGTTAGAGAAGAATACAACGAAATAGGAAAGGATCAATTAATTATAAAATACATTTACTTAAGATAGGAAGCTCGGCTGAAGTGTCATCCACTAAATCAATGAGAAATTATCCGAGAATTCTTTTTTGCCTAATGCTCATTCACACATGCTTCCTCCCCTTTTCCCTCTTTCACATAGATGGTTGGACATGGTTTTTCTAGCTTCTCATTGTCTTTTTGTGTTTTTTTTTAATCAACCAGACGTCTTGTAAATAATATGAACAAGGAAATGATAAGGAAAGCATTTAAGAGAATGGAAGAACATTGTCACATGTTTAATAGTAATAAACCAACCTATTCTCTTTCGTGGTTGTCCTGATGATTCAGAGGACAGAAGAGCATCAAGTTTGTCTAACAATGAGTTGGAAATACTGCAACCACACACAATATTGAAATTAATACATGATTTAGAAAACCCTAACGGGATAAAGCACAATTAAGCTATTCTAATGTTTAACTGTAGAGAAGAAAAGGAAGTCTTCATGATATTCAGACATTGCAGAAATAAGCGAATAGAAGGTAAAATGAAGTTCGCTTCAAGTGCTTGAGAGATACACAATTGGCATACTTTTCTTCACTCTCTGATAGCTCTTTTGCCCGAATGTATAATGTCTTTAGGTCAGATAATGAGGTATCCCCTGGCTTCTCAACCATCTCAGGAGCTGCATTGACATGATCATAGCCATCAACAATGAGCAACGGAGGCAAAACTATACACTATAAGAGTAATATGATCAGGTGTCCCAAATACATAAACTTAAGGTGCTAACTGTGGCATGAAGAAGCTACAACTCGTAATAAATAATAGCAAATGCTGTTAGGCTGATAGTATTTGTAACCTGAATAGCCTAGTGAGTGGCAATGATTTGATTCTTATAACATCTAAGACATCCCGTTCTGTTTTACAAGGTGGCATATGATTTATGTCATCTTATGGTTTTCTTCAAAATAAGTATATTAATGAGATAGCCTATAACCACAAAGATGTCCTCGCATCAGCTTCAGTTGGTTAGTACTATTGTAGGGATTCCCGGAGAAGATAATGTTATCTTAATTTATTATGCACAGGGTGTTCTAAGATGCTCATCGTTGACTCTATAGCTGCCTCCTAAAAGGGGGAAATACAGAAACAGAAGTTTATGAGATATTAATGTAAGAGGGCGTTGAGTAAAAGAGATAACACAAGTGGCTTGTTACAATCATCAGATTGAGCTTATCGTAGCCGAGCTCAGCTCAAAACAGAGTTGAAACAACACTTTAGTGATTAATTAAAAATAATTTGAAAAAACCCACTAAGATCCATTAGGGTCACAAAAATGGAGCAAATAATACAATCATTCAATAACCGAGAGAAGAAAAATCATTTTCAGGTAACAACAGGATCAAGATGGAGGATTAACAAAGACACAAACTGAGAAACTCACTTGGTTTCTTTAAACGATCATCAAATTAATGTAACCGAGCTCAGCTAAAAAAATAGATTTAAAATTCGGCAAATGCTTTAGAAAGTTTTAAGAAGCCCACTAAGATCGCATAAATGTAACAAGTTATTTCAGTATTAAACATCCCAAAAGAGAATATAACATATTCAAGTCACAACAGGATCAAAACGGGTGATTAAAGTCGTTTTAAAAAAGAAGGACATGAATGGAGAGACTCACTAGCTTTAAGTTTCCTGTGCATCTTGTTGATCTCAACAAGCACTAGCTCTTGCTCTTTCCTTACACGATCAAGTGCCTTGGAGCTCTCCAAGATGTTGATGGCAATGTCCGATAACGACATCGTTTACCGGAAAAATGAAGGTGCCCAGTTCGATTCTGCCGAAAATTCTAGATAGATTTTCCTTAAGACGAAGTTGAATCATGCCACTTATATAGTTAGAATGAGGATTAGAATAAAAGAACTGAGATTACCTTTCCAATTTTGTAGGCAGCTCCCCTCTTGGAGAAAGACAACGGGAAAGATATTCAGTAACTCTTCAATAAAGAATCGACGGAAGCAATAAAAATAAAAATAAGAAATTTTCAATGGAGAAGCGACGTCGTCATTACTTCAATACGTGCCTGCTGGCCTTGGAAATTCAAAAAACAAAAAGCAACTTTTCGAAAATTGTATGAGTGCCACGTGGCTATAATACAAGGAAGGTACGTGAAAGAGTAATCAGGAATCACTAATCAGGTACTTTAGCTGACACGTGCCCTCATCCATGAAATGCTTTCTTCTTTTATGTTGTTTTAACGCAACGGGCATGATGGCTAGTCACGGTAATCTTGGGCTTAAGGTTGACATTTTTGCCTCGATTAAGTCTTCAAAACACAACAGGTCAAGAAAGAAACAAGTCTTCAAAACATTCACGCACGGGACTTATTCTTTTCTTGGTGAATTACTAGGGGCGTTCTTAAATCGTCCAAGGTTTGAAATTAATCATCATAAGCGATATTCTCAAAATTTATATTTTATTTTTTTTCTCTTTACGGAAAGAGACCTCTACCTTGTCCTTACCACCTTGATCAGCAGCTTCTTGTTGGTTTATCAAACTTTTTTTTAACTCTTGATTCCAGTTATAACCCTTGGAAATGGATCGAAAATATCCTGCATGGGAGGTCTTTGCTCTCCTATTCCTTTTTCATGCTGTCACAATTGTTGTTGTTTTTTTTAATTAGTTAGAGAGTTGCCGCCTGTTTAAATATTGGGAAGAAATACTTATTTAATCCAAGAGTATTACGTCATCTAAACTCTAATATAATAAATTTTCAAATCATTTTAATCCAAATAATTGATTGATATTCATCCGAAAAAAATTCAAATTTTATCATTTTAATCATTTTGTTTTATTTTTTTTTTCAAATTAAGATGTTAGTTTTTCTTCTTCTTAAAAATAAGATAAAATTTGAAATTTTTCGATGAGTCATGAGCAAACTAGGATTAAAATGATATAAGTTGTTATATTTTTATTGGATGAAATTTAGGTAACAGAGAAATACTTACATAATCTAGAAGCACCATGTTATCTAAACTTTATTTAATAAAATTATAACAACTCAGATTATTTCAATCCTAGTTGGTAGCTAACTCATCTGAAAAATTCACATATAATCTGTTATCAAGAAAAATACACAATTAATTTTAAAAAATAACTAAAACAAAATTATGAACTCATATTTTTCTTTAAAACAAATTAAAATGTAATTTTTTTTCATATGAGTTAGTTGCCAACTAGGATTAATATGATCTGAGTTGTTATATTTTAATTGGACAAAGTTTGGATGACGTAGTAGTCCTGGAGTATGTAAGTATTTCTCCAGTAACATGGTACTCCTGAAATATGTAAGTATATCTCTATATCAGGTATTGTGTAGAATATAATTTTTGATAAAATGGATGGAAAATAATTTAGTTTATAACTCTGAAATAAATAAATTATTATTTAATAAATCTTATATGCATATAATTAAGCCAGCTTAGTTGGGACTTTGGAAAAGGCTGTTCTTTTTTTTCTTTGTGCAAGGACAAGTTTGATCCTTACCTAGTTACTTTCCATATTCTCAAAGAAGTCAGTTTTTTTCAAGGTTATTAAATTCGGACCAGCCACTAAATCGGTCGGGTAGTGACTCAGGTCAGAGTCAAACCGAAACTAATATGAGCTAGACCGGTGAGAAAGTAAACTTGAATGATAATATTTTTTAGAACAGTTTTGGAATTTAATATTTTTTTAGGATTTAATGATAATATTTTTGAGTGGTTATTTTTTCATTAAAAAGTAGATATCTCAAACTTTCCATAAAGTCTTACTTCCTCCGATTTTAATTATAAGAGCTAGTTGACTTTTTTGAAGAGATTAAGGAAGCTAATTAAATTAGTTTAGAGTATTTTATTTTTTCTTCAAACTAAATAGTTTGATCAATAAACTAATATATAATATAAGAAAATATAACATATGAAATAATTAAATAACTTATTTAGCTTTTTTAATCTCTCCAAAAAAAGTCAACTAGGTTTTATAATTAAGACCGAAGATAGTAATTTATAATTTTTTAAAATATGTAGAATTAGATATAAATTTTTACAATCACAAAATTTAAAATAAATATTAAACTAGTTAAACCGGTCAGACCAGAATAGTTAGATAGCCGGGTCAAAAGTTTCATAGTCCAACCGCTTGATCCGATTTTAATAACATGGGTTTTTGCACTGTAGGCTGAGGATACTTTCGGTCCCAAAAAAACAATCATTCCCCGCACAACAACACCCTAAAACTGAAGCCAATTTGCCAAACATTAAAAAGGAAAGTCTTACTCAAAAAAAAGGAAGAAAAGTCAATCTATACATGAATACAGAATATAAAACTTATATGAAGTAATTAATATCTGAATATTGCGAATCATATCGTCCATAATTTTCTATGTTTGACCAGCGGAATCATCTCATCATCTTTATATTTTATAGGTCCAAAGCTAATAAAATAGTATTTTATTATCATAAATTTTAAAGAAATTTAACTGGCGAAACCTCCGTGTGCGCTATTCCATTTAAGATTTTATTCTTTCCTTTTTTAATTTTTGGTTATTGTGAGTAGCAAAGCAGCATCCTTTAAACAAAATAACGAATATATATGGACCTCGTGGTCATGGAGGCTACGTTACGACGGTCGCGTCCGGAAGAGCTTCCTCCACTCCGTCACCGATCAAATATCGAATTAATTTGACGAGACGGCAGTAGCGAATTACTGAAAACCACGATCGCATTCACATTCATATATATTCTTATTCTTCCTCTTTCTTTTTTCTTCCCGAAATCACCGTGACATAGATAACTGCAAAATCCCTCTTCCTCTTCCTCTTTTTTTTTATATATATATATATATATCTTCTTACTTCTCGGGTTTTTTTTTTTTTTTTTTTTTGTTTCGTCGCCATTCATCTTGTTTTTGATCCTTTCGTATAAGTCGTCATAAATTCTTATTCAACTAGCTAGCTGATGAGTCGATAGGTGCTGTGTCTCCATGCTCATCAATTCTCCAGAAATTCATCATCATCCTGGTTGGTATATATGCCTTTGTTTCTTTTTTTGTTTGTTTGCAGAAACATTAATGGAATTCTGATTCACATCATGTTTCTTATCTGCAGAAATATCTTACTTTAACAAAAAACTGGGTTTTATTTCTGTTTCTTATTAGTTTCCTTGCCAATACATATATTCTGATAATGCTTATTACTTTTCAGTGTTGATCATTTTGTCTTTAGAACGACTTTCTTTTAAAGAAACAGCATCGCTTTCTAGCTACATGTCATCATTGGCATTGCAACTGCGAAGTTAGAAGATATTGACTCCGATGGGAACTCCCATACGCAGGTGTGGAACTTAATTAATTACCAAATTCATGGCATAAGTTGCTCCCCACTATATATCCCTGAAAAGAAAAATCAATAAAGAAAATGGCTTTCAACACATCTAATATATATAAATCATTTTGGCTTGCAGTGGAAGTTTTCGAACTGCTACTGAGAGAATGAAACTCATTGTAGGAGTTTTTATTGGAGTTGTTTTGGGTTTCTTCTTAGGAGTATCGCTACCAACGCTCTCATTAAGCAAGGTGTATTATAATCTTCCACGATTACTTTGTTTCTCTTTGATATTATTTTGAAGTAGTATATAATATATATTAGGTTGATCATGATCAGATGAATCTCCCATCCAGCCTTTTGCCATCCATTGATCTCACATATGTTGAAGATAAATACTCCAATCTTCAAAACAGAAAGATGTCAAATGGACTTCCCAGATCCAACGGCACCAAGGTATTTTTCTCCAAGGTTTAGGGTTTGTATAGCTTTTGGCTATGGTATTTGGTGCTAAATGGATTTTTTAATATACACAAATCATATGCAATTCGAGCCGCAGAGTTGCTGTTCCCAATCCAATGACTATGCAAAGTATGTGTATGCAAAAGTAGGAGCTCTATCTTCTAAGTACGTGTTATTGAACAAATTAAAAGTTCTACGACGACCTGAAATGTACCCTGATGTAGTAATAATCATGATATATTTTACTACCTCCGGTCCTAATTATAAAATACGGTTTGTAGACAATTTACACTATAAATTATATCTTATATTTAAGATTGGAAGAACATCATTTTGTATTATTTAATTTATAAATTGTTGTCTCCACCTAATGAGACAAAACTTGTTGCTGTTTCTAAATTATTGTCTTTAACTTGTTCTCTTTTCTTCTACTTATTATTACACCACTATTTTTCTAAGTTGTTTTACTTTTTATCAAAGAGAGACACACTTCATGAGAAATTTTTTAAAATCACTATATCGTGAGTTAACTTTTTCACATGCAATCAAAACGCGACATGACTCACCTCGTGGCTCTTGCATGCTTGTTTGTTTTTTCTTATGTACAATCCTTTTCTTTTTATTTTTTCATTAATTTTTTTAGAGTTGTGACTGCGTGTAAATGGTGTTTCACGGTATTTGAGTAATCTGTATTTTTTTTCCTGCAGTTTTAGAACTCACAACAAGCAGTTATTTAGAGGAAGAAATAAGTTGTGGACTTCACATATAAGTGAAACTCATTTCTTATTTCTTCCTCTTTAGAAATAACAAAACCTAAGTATTGCAGATATGTTATACTCCTATCTAAGATTTAACTAGTCCAGTTGTTTGTCTCTCCTTGGCAGAGATGGAAGTGACATATATATTTAGTTCTGCTTGTGTCACTGACCGATGCGTTCATATTCTGTATACCATCACATAACAGTACTCTTTAATATAAACTTTTGGCAACGTGGACAATAACAATAGTTGACGTTGTGAATCTTTGGTCCATAATTCAGTGACACGTCTTAACCTACTTTTTTTAGTCTTACAAACTCACCAATCACACTTCATTACGATGCAGATTTGGGTTCCAACTAATCCTAAAGGTGCTGAAAGACTACCCCCTGGTATAGTCAATTCTGAGTCAGATTACTATGCTCGTCGATTATGGGGTCAGGTTCATGAGGCAAGTGCTTTAACTTGAAATGTAATTCCTGGTGTTTTAAAGTAAAAAATATTTCCGCTTCTCTCATTAGACTCCTTTTCTTTTGTTGACGGAATTTGCAGGACCTGCCCATCAAACCTAAGTATCTGATAACTTTTACTGTTGGTTACGACCAGAGAAACAATATTGATGCAGCAATCAAAAAGGTGATTCCAGTTTCTGAACTGCCTCGTCTTCTTCCTGCTGTGTCTGCCTTTTCCTCTGATGTATATTTGCTCTCTTGAAAACCACAGTTCTCTGAGAATTTCACCACTGTCTTGTTTCACTACGATGGTCGGGTCGATGAATGGGACCAGTTTGAGTGGTCAAAGCGGGCTATCCATCTCAGTGTTCAGAAGCAAACTAAATGGTATGCTAGATTCATAACATTTTGTCTTCAGTAATTACAACAAATTTTAGTTAAATTAAGCTCTCAATTCATAATTTCTTGACTCATGCATACTCTAAATTGATTCAAGGTGGTATGCCAAACGCTTTCTACATCCTGACATTGTGGCACCCTATGACTACATCTTTATTTGGGATGAGGATCTGGGTTTGGAGAATTTTGATGCAGAGGAGTAAGTGGAGTTGAATTCTTCTTCTTCTTCTTGTCTTTTTTTTTTTCCTAACAAAAAAAATAATCTATTCACAGGTACTTGCGTTTGGTGAGGGAGAATGGTTTGGAGATCTCACAGCCTGCTCTAGATCCGCGTAGTGGTTATACTTGGCAGATGACAAAGAAAAAAAATGATAGTATAATTCACAAGTAAGAGAGTAACCCTATATGATATGCTATAAATAATTAATTTATGTTCACTCCTCCTGCTTGTAGCTCTAACTAAATGTCTTATGTCTTGTGAAACTCCTGCAGGGAGGCTGGAGAGAAAAGTGATTGGTGTGCTGATACACATCTGCCGCCTTGTGCTGCGTATGTAACATGATTAACCACTTTTCCCCCCATGTTGGATTTTCCTCTTTCACACACACACACACATCTCACACTAGTTTTTGGAATGCTCAGATTTGTTGAGATCATGGCCCCTGTATTCTCCAGAGATGCTTGGCGTTGTGTATGGCATATGATTCAGGTCCATGTGGTTTTATTCATGCATTCTGTGACCAATTTCGCTTCACAACTACCAGTTCATAACTCACTAGTTTCTGACCTTTTCCCTGTAGAATGACCTTGTTCATGGGTGGGGTCTTGACTTTGCTCTCAGAAATTGTGTGGAGGTCAGTACATAACTTAGTGTTTCTTCATTTTAAATAACTTGCTAGTTGATCATAATCAGTTTTTGCTGATGTGATATTTCTTACCTTTTGCTTGGAAGCAGCCTGCTCATGAGAAAATAGGAGTTGTAGATGCTCAGTGGATACTCCATCAAAGCGTTCCTTCACTTGGGAACCAGGTAAGTCACCAGTTTCAAATCATTTCACTTTTACACAATAATCTCTTGGATGGACCAAGTTAAGAAGTAGTCCACTTTCTTGTTTAAACAGGGGCAAGCACAGGATGGGAAAGCACCATGGCAAGGGGTAAGCTTTGAGTTTCTTCCCCCTCAACTTATGTATCTTATGTATCTGTCTTTCAACAATTTATTTGACTCTTTTTTAGAGAGATTAAGGAAGCTAAATAAATTACTTAAATCATAAGATATGTTGTATATCACTAGAGTATATCAGTTTATAAGTTAACTTTCTTAGTCTCTATCTCCTAAAATGTTAACTATATCTTATATTAACGATGAGGTAGTATCTAGTATAAACATAGAATAGAAACTTGTCAAAATAAATGCTGAATTGACACTATGATTAAAAATTGATGTGAGAATTGGCGTCTTGTCAGGTGAGAGATAGATGTTACAAGGAATGGACAATGTTTCAAGAACGAATGAGTCAGGCAGAGAGAGAATATTTTCAGGCTATGGGAATTACTCCCCCAAATTCTTCTACAAACTACTTTGGTTGATAGTGGAATACTGGAAACTTGGGATCATCACTTTCATCTTCCACCTTTTTGTTCGATCAAGTTGCTTGAGCACTATTATATTTAATTATTTATCATTGGTCATCATTCTTTCAAATGAGGCGTATCTCTTGAAACTTGTATACAAATTTTGAAGGGAGACGCTTGTAGCGTGTCGTATAAAGAATAAACTCGTAGCTTTCAATAATGCCTCGTCCTGTATATGTGTTTATAATGGCTATATGTTCACAAAACACCATAATCAGTTTGAATTAATACAAGTAATCCAGGGGAAAAGCCCAACTAAGGTGCAATCATATTTTAACGGATCAATGTGCAAATATATATATATGGTTTTTTCAAAAGTGCATCCAACACCAAGTGCTTTTTTTAGATGTAAAAGTGACTATGTGATTATAAAAATTGAACAAAAATACCCATTGACTATTAGTTCAACTTTTTTGTATTTTTAATGCTGAGATGGATGATGACTCAACTAAATTTCATCTCAGTTGGTATAAGAGAACTGGAGAAAATTACAAAAAATGGCCAAGATAGTTTTGAAAATTACAAAAAGGCAGCAACGGCGGCGAGGAGGCGGAGATGGGAGGCCCGATGGGTAAAATTGGGATTGGGGAGAGAGAAGAGCTGAACTATAATTTCCAAAATATTTTGTCATTTTCTGTCATT